>OZ025193.1:4593142-6088142 GCA_964019065.1 Catostylus mosaicus | reverse complement strand
GGACATTTTGAAGCTGAAAGGCTTGCATTTCAAAACTTGTCTTTTCATTTCAGATAGCAAAAAACAGAAGCAAAATGACTTAATTCTAAAACGAGACAGAATAACATTCACTGTGAGTCAGAGAACTGAGCTTGAGCGACAGTTCCAGCTGAGTAGGTATCCATCACGCTACCATCGATCTCATCTTGCGCACTGTTTGGATCTTTCAGAATTCCAGGTAAAGGTTTGGTTCCAGAATCGGAGAATGAAGTATAAACGATGGAAAAGTGCAGAGAAACTTTGTAAAATCCATTTTCCAATTTGTTATTGTATTCAAGCTTGTAACAAATGGCAATAAAGCCCATGATTATCCATCATGACTTACCGCGAATGGTGGACAGGGTACTACAAGGGAAGCTTTCATCGAAAAGTACTTAAACAAAATTTCGTCAAGAACTGTTCCAATGGTGACAGTAATGGATATAATTCTTGCTTAAGCCCGACTCAGCCGAAATTTTAATTTGAACTTTAAAATTTTTCGTGAAAATGCAATTCTTATTAGTACTTCATGCTCTATAGGTTCAATAGAAGGTAATCAGTTTTTAATGATGACTCTTCTATATAACTTAAGCTTTTTTATGGCCCTTGAACTTGCTTTAAAATGCTATTTTGCTGAACAGCATTTACACTTAAAACTTAAAACTATAAACACGTCAAATAAGTTACAAGGCTGCAGACATTATAATAAATTTGTTTATAGCACTATTCTCATCGCAAGCTGTGGCGAGAGACGCCGCTGATGGCGCCGCTGATGCCGAGTAATCGTCAGTCTAATGGAACTTACTTTCATTCAAACGACAAATTTCTACTAATCTCATGTTATTCTCAAGTGCACAAGACAACTATTCATACAGTTAATAAAAAACTATTAAACATTGCACAACAAGTGAAAATCTTTCTATTTCTTGAAATACCAAGACGCCGTCATAAATTTGTGCCGTTTACTAATAAATGCTGCTTTATAGTTAATTCACATCAATACCAATAGGTGGATGGTATTACAAAAATCGTTTTTAATGTTGATTTGTATAAGGAAAACATCTGATCGCTAATCAAAATGGCACAAACCAAAAAGGGAAGATCGATACCTAACGATTGTACTACGCCAAAATCTACTAACTTCTTTGCACATCAAGTTATATTTTTATTCTATGTGCATCAATCCCAAACAGTAAGAAAGGGCTAGAAACGATTTACAAAATGTACCAGAAGATCTTGCTGAGCAGCTACAGTAATCAAGAAGCAATCAAGAAAAAATCGCATAATTCTGGAGGGTGTGTAGTGGTGCTGGAGGCAAATTTGCAGCGATGCAGCAAAGATGCCTCGACACAAACTACACAAAACTGCAGACAGCAAAATATAAAGAGAATCTGCATGTACCGACAAGGGTTTTCGGGAAAATATACCCCTTTTAACGTGCTTTAGGGGGAAGGTGAGAAAATAAATAGCTAAAAAAGTGATTAAAAAATACCACCATCAAAGGGGGAATTATGAAAAATAGTTTGAAAGCAATACAACAATTCTTCTACCTATCGATTTTCTGATTCTGGCTAAAACAAGATGATCAGTTGATTTATTAAGCATCAATAAATGCTTCTTGAAGAGAAAATAAGATGATTTTAAAATTATTCTTAGCCCTTTATGTTCTGTGTTAGCGGCTATAAAGATGCGCTAGGCTTGCTTCGATTTAAAGGACCGATGAAGAGAAGTTTAATCATGTATGTAAACAAATCGGACTAGAAATACGTGCCTTGGCAAATATCTATCAGGAGATTAAATATTAATTTATCTTTCTCAGCCTAAGTGGTTCATCATGGCACTCTGTTACTTAACACAAAAGGGCTGTAAATTGACTGCTTCTTGTGAAAATCGATTGAAAAATCACAGATTCTATCAAGATGTACAAGTTGACGAACGCGATCAGTTTCTTATCCAAAAAACAACTTTTAAAAACAAACGAGTGCAGTAGTTGAAATTAATAAACACTACAGTGCAATTAATCAGCAATAGTTTTCCCATGTCTTAGAATCTTGTGTAGTCATACATCTTTTCCCAGGGTTCTTCCTCCCTGAAGAAGTCAATGGCAATGAATGATATCAACGTGAGCCCAAAATGCGCCGGGGGAACGTATGCAAAGGCTCCAACCCACCAAAGGCCAACAGCAGAAACCATGAATGTGATGGGCTGCAGGATGAGCAGGATGAGAAAAATCTTTGGCCAATCACGAACATTCTTAGGTTTCTTATGCAGCTTAACGCCCATCCAATCCAAAATGTACGGAGAAAACAACGTTATCCAAACGGAGGCAACGGCCAGTAGAATATAGACGATAGTAAGAGTAACCTGAATGTCTTCACCCAAGTAAATATCGGTCATGTTTGCTGCCTAGGCCTTTGCTAACCGCGAAACCAAATTATGTCGATGACCTCGTAGTCGGAGCGGCAAAACTCGACACAGCTATTGATTCTCCTTGAGAGCGGTCTCCACTCAGTTCTGTTGCACCAAATCTTGAGGATGAAGAGCCAACAGTTCTTAATATCACCTTGATACGTTGTACGTTAACTGCTTGCAAAATTCATCTCACAAGCTCATTCAGTATAGCCACTCTCTGAATAATTCATAAACGCCTAATGTAGGGTTTTGTCAAGGCCAATCATGAACAAATCTCAACTTCGGTATTTTAAATAATTCAACACACCTGCTTGTGCAAGCAAATGACATTGTGTAGCGAATAGCAACGAAAAGCCATCTCCACACAAAAAGAATGCAACCTGCTATAGCCTATTGTAAAAGCTGCTAGAATGAATTTAATAGACGTGGTTCAACAACAATACAGTCAACGCTATACTGTGGTGTGTTGACGACAGATTGAATATTCCGTTTCTACTAAGGATTCGGTTTCTTGGAGCTCTTGTCAAATGTTGTCATGCCTCTAGCGAAGCAAAATGTGATAAAGCACGTCGCTATCTCTAAGGGGCGAGGGTAACAAACCCTTTTCCACGTTACACTTTCACATGGGTGAATATAACGAAAACCTGTACTGTAAATTCTTTTGGGGACATGAAGGTATATAAAGTAGGAAGTACCATTGCCTACCTAGTTCACGTGTTTCTTTGAAGTGTTAAGTGTTAGAGACTTTTCTATGCTAAGAACATTTTGCCTTGCAAAAACCTAAAAATGGAATCAGAAAAACGGCATTTGTATAGATACAATTGAGCCAGATCTACTTTTTCTCCGCGAATTAAAACGATAACCAATTCTGACGACTTTCGGGTATTTCGTCTCTAGCTTAAGAATTTCGGCACAAATTTGTCGATAAAATACTCCTCCATGGCCACAAAAGCCTTTTTTCAAAAAGGCATTTTTTCCCTGGGGTTATCACACCCCTTACCCCACTGTAGCTATAGCCCTGGGCATAATGCGCGTATGATGCACCTTTTTGCCATCAATAACACATATGATTAGTAACCGCACTAAAATGAATATCTTTTGATTATTGCATGATTAATCTGTATTTTCAATAAAGATTTGCACGTATAATTCCATAGGCGAAAAACGATATTCGCGACCCTCTCCACATGGTAATCCTAACATTGACGATTAAAGACACGTTCTTATCAAAACTGCAACAGAAGGCTCCGCAGAAAGAGTAAAGGCTCTCTTTTCAATCGTTCTCATTGGCCTAATTGCAAGCCAGTTTCAATCCATTCTAATACATAGAACTACCTTGTAGACATTAAATGCATGTATTACAAAATATACTTATAGGAGTATTATAACAAAATATTATTTTTATAATGTGAAAGAATTGCTATTGGGAATTAGGGCTAATCATCAGAACTGAAAATCCTGAACAGGCCGTCAGATTTCAATGCCCGCTCTTACATCACAGGTCCTTGGCCATCTGAGGGGCGGTTTCCTTCATATAATTAATGGTCCTAGATTTTTGCTCAAATTGTTGCCTTTCCTCTCGGAACCTGTACAAGCTTTATCTCAAGAATAGGCTTTCTACATTCCTGTAATATTTAGAATATGGTAATATATTAGCATACATTATGTAGTAGTTAGAAAGCACGAGGCTAGGGGGCGGGACAAGAAAACCACGAAAATACATGTCGAATAGGCCGTCTCATAAATACTACATTTCGTTTATTTTGGTCTCATTAAACATATCTGCTAACAACTTATTTCTGCTTGTTTGGAAAAGCCTTTTTGCAAATTTTTGTCCCAAAACCATGGTTTACTTGCAAATGACTCCATTGAATACTGCTTACATCACGTTGATCTGATTGTGTTCATTGGACGAAGGTAGGGTCAAGAGAGGTCTGGAATTCCAAAAACGCCCTTCGCCATTTTTGGTACCAAAGAGGACGTGCTGCCTTGCAACGAAGCGGGTTTAAATAAATTAAATGTACGGAATAGATAGCCTGCGTTAAAGCACAACCTTTGCTCTTTTCATACTCAATTACTTATTTTGACAGCTTAACCACTGTATTAACTTGAAAGACGTTCAAAGCCTTAAAACTAAGTGTGGAGCAATCTAATTTTATCAAATCTTTAAGTTAGCATACAGCAACCCATATAGCCGGGTGTCCAAAAAACGCTCTTAAATGATTAGGCAGTGATAGCACACTTTGTAGTCAAGCCACTTTGCATCTTCAACGCTACTCCCTGAAGAGTCGTCTTTACTGAGCCAAGTTCGCGTCGAGAGGGATGAAAGATTGAAGATAAATTGTGGTTTTCGTTCAATATGCTATCACTCGTGTGATCTCTTGATGAAACTAATCCCAAGGATCAACAGTTGGTTAACACCTTAATTCACTTCACAATCCTGCCCATCATTATAACGAATTTGCAATTCATGTGAATGTTATAACCCATTGTCAATCTCTTGGCACTTCTTAAGCCTAAAACTTTTTAATAATCAAAATTTTGAGCGCAATTTATATTTAGCATTTGATATACGTCTTCATAAATCTCTAGAGATGTCTTCATAAATTTGAGAAGGTTTACAAAACTATCAAACTCCCACCCACAATTTTCAATTATTTGAAATTCAAAGTCAAGCTAATTCGTGAAATTTGTTTAGATTTAATAGCCGTAACCGATTAAAGTTTATGTCTCTAACTTTTTATGTAAAAACATCATTATTGACACAACGAATAAATATTCTATCCTGAACCAAATTAACGCAAATGTATAAAAAATTTTATTTAACGCAAGCTACACGCAGCAACAGTGTCTCAACAAAACATCCATGAATAAACAATGATCACTAATTGCAAACTGAAAACGCAACCTTCGTCGACATAAACGCAACCTTCATCGATATAAACACAAGCTAGGTTGACATGAACGTAACCTTCATCGACATAAACGCAACCTTCATCGATATAAACACAAGCTTGGTTGACATGAACGTAACCTTCATCGACATAAACGCAACCTTCATCGATATAAACACAAGCTAGGTTGACATGAACGTAACCTTCATCGAAATAAACGCAACCTTCGTCGACATGAACGCAACCTGCATTGATATAAACACAAGCTACGTCGACATAAATGCTCAAAACGACTCAACCTTCAACCACCTTGAAATGCAATTTCATCGATATAAATGTAAGCTTCACCGATGTTTTACCCCAAGAAATATTAACGATGGAAATTCGTGAGTTTTTCTTTATACTTTTAACTCTCAAACTTAAAATGACCCCATATAACTTCATTTCTTTTTGGTGTGTTTCTGGATTCCATTTAACTGATTTCGTAAATACATAAATAGCTGATGCAGACTTTCCCGATTTCCTTCCAAGCAGAAAACTTCAACTTTGACAGGTTCAGCGTCCATATTCTCTGACTCTCTGTTTACAGAAGTCTTAATTCTAAATTTGAAGATAGGCCTCTGAGAACTATCATCATCCTTTTTACCAGACTGGGGGCGAGCTCGTTTGTAGCCAATGATTTGTTCTAATTGGCTCTCAGCAGTATTTTCAGTTTTTTCTTCATTCATGATATTATCTCCAACTTCTGTTGCATTTGGCACACTAGTTTTAATCATTGCTTCATTTGATGTGCCATTGCCAATTCCATTCAATACATGGAGCTCGGATTCTAATGACGTACTTGCAATGGTAGTTTTCGAATCATCTGAATCATTTTCAAGCATTTTCAGCTTTTTCTCCATCCGTCTCTTTTGTCTTTGGTGACTCCAAGAGTTTTTCCAGGCTTCTCCAGCGCAGATGTGATCAATATCACCAGCATCATTAAACATACTCGATTCGGTACAGCTCACCTTTAATTAACGGACAGAGAAACCAACATAAATAATTGAAAATTGTCCTTTGTAAGTGCAGTGAAGCATGCTTTGGTGAGCTCTTAAGTACTTAGCAGTAGTGAGGGGAAACATGACAAAAACGACAGCAAGCAGTATGGCTCACCTTTAATTAACAGATAAAGAAACCAAAATAAATGAGTGAGAATTGCCCTTTCTAAGCGCAGTGAGAAAAGTGAGATGAGGTCAGGGAAACATGTTTTGATGATCTCTTGTGTACTTAGCAGTAGTGAGGGGTAACATGACAAAAACAACAGCAAGCAGTATGCCTCACCTTTAATTAACAGATAAAGAAACCAACATATGAGACTGAAAATTGCGCTATGTAAGTGCAGTGAGAAAAGTGGTGAGATGCAGTCAGGAAAACATGTTTTGATGAGCTCCTATGTACTTAGCAATAGTGAGGGGAAACTTGAAAAAATAACAGTAAGCAATTGATTTCACCATAACCATAATCAAATTACCAATCATTAGTTCCTCAATTTTTAAAATTAGGAGTCTGAAGATTCATCCCGTGTAAGTCATCTTTTAGAATGTTGACACCACTTGAAGAAGAATATGTGAAATGTAACAAAGAGAATAAGGAAAACCTGCATTTTATCGATAGATGGCAGTTATTACCAGCAGCTAAGAAGATGTTGTGAAGGGAATCAGTTCATGGTAAAAAAGAAGAAGGTGCATTAACATGTGTTCAGTCAAAATATTCTTGCTCAGTTCCCATTTACCGGCACAAGAAGGGTTGACCGCTAGATTGGGTGAACATTGCGACTCTTTACTGTGCCAAAATGATAAGGCTGGGATGAAATCACCTTGATGCATCTGTTAATAAATTATAATAAAATTAACTTACCTCTAAACCACTTAGAAGACTCTGCAAATCACTGGAAATTAGCTTTACTTTGGCTAGTTCATTCAGCAAATTGTATTTTTGTTCAGTGTACCTCTGTTCCATTTCACTTTTTGACACCACAAACATAAATGGTAATGGATTTGGCTTTGGAACAGGACTCAACTTGGCTTGCTGTTTTGCCTTTGAAGAAAATGGGACAATAAATACAAATTTGGCAAACTTAGATCTTCATATGGTAAAATGACTAAGATTTTGAATGCTAGGATTGCATTACTTGTAAGTACGGAGAAATGAATAAAAAGAAGGGAATGAGTGGGTCAATCAATTGAGCAATAAATCAGACAATCAATCAATCATTCAATCAAAAAACCAATTAATCAGTCAATCAATAAATCAATCAATGTATCAATGTATAAATGAGTTAATGTATAATCAGATAAAAAATTGATTAATAAATAGATGTGTCACTGAACAAAAAATGAAGGGCCTTTTACATACAATTACCAGTTATCAACAATATATATGAACAAGTGACAGCTTGGGTATCAAAATTAGAAAAAAATTTCCCATAACACACATAACGCATAATGGATTGTAATTGGTGATAATGGTCTGTATGGTATGGATCATAAAAATGAGTAGTAGATGACAATTTTTCGTTATACATGAACATCATATCAAAGTCAATGAACACCTTTTTATGAAAGCTCCAGCATATGCCCCATCTTGTTGTTTTTCCTTGTTGAAAGACTGTATGAGTTACAAAAGGAATCTGCAAAAATAAATGTTCTTGTATACTAATAGCATCTGGTTACCATTTAGGCAGAAAGTTTGTAAATTTCATGACAGCTATGTTGTCTAAGGGTGACACATTCCTTTCCCTACATACCTTAGAGAAACAGATCTGCATTTGGACACCTTTTACAATCAATTGGCTCAACGGTAATAAAACTATGGCAAGCAGAGGTCAAAAGATCAAAAGCAGATAGATACCTGTGTCAAGTCCTTTGAACAAAAACAAAATTATGATGATAATCCAGTGAATTTTTCAGAGCAGTTGCTATCAAAATTTGTGAATTGACTACACTATGAAATGGATTGCTGGTTGTATTCTACTAAGCAACAATTTCATATCAAAGTTGTTAAAAGATGGCTTAATGTTTTAATTGCTTTTAGTATCAGTTGTGTCTCCAGACAACTGTCTATTATTCAATGATACTCTGACAATGAATTGCATTAAACAGTGCGTACCTTTTGTTCAGTAATGTATCTATTTAATGCTTTAAGACTTGCTTTTTTGCCAAGCATTGAGGTATACCATCTGCAAAAACAAATTGTGTCTTATAATTGGATATCATCTTGTGAAACTATTGCAGGTGTTTAAAAAGTTAAAACGATTGAGAGAATGAAAAATTAGCAGCTCACTCTAAACTTTTGGTCTCTCTGTCCATAAAAAACAGAACCCTCTTCATCTGCAAAGCATGCATATTTCTGAATTCTGGCAAGCATCTGTATTACACTGCATTTAGATTCAAAGTCTAAACACTGGTATGTATTAAAGGTAATACTGGAATTTTTTTAGATGGGGTGAAATGAATGTTATGTACAACAAAAACACTTGAAAAAATCAGTAAGTAATATCATTGTTTATTCAATTGATTTGCAATTTCATTTTGGCCACTTTTTATTTTTTTCAGGTCAAAATCTCTGGGAACAGAAGATTTTCATTTTGCAAAAATAAAAAACCATGAGCAATAGCATATTAAGTAAAAATTAGGCTCCCACCTTACTGAATGTTTCAATTTCATGCTCTCTTCAATAATCTTTCTCACAAACGCAACCTCTCCACCTTCAGTTATACTTTCATCATCTGTAGCAGTACATACAGAATGAGGCAGAGAGCGCTTGTCAGTCCTGGATTTGATACCAGAGGCCTCCTCTCTTTCATTAAAAAATGGTGGATTACACATGCAAAAGTCATACTGAGTATCATCTTCAATGATGTTCTTCAACAGGGTGTCAGGATTCCCTTTCTTCAGAGTAATATTTGATGACAGGTTATTCATTTCTATGTTCTTTGCAGCAAATGTCTGTGACAGAGTATCAGATTCACTGGCAATAAAGTTCCAGTGGTTCAACTTTGCACCAAGCAGAGGATATATACAAGAAGCTCCACACCCTGCAGGGTTAGAAAAAAAAACTAAAGTAAATATGATAAGCTAATGCAGTCAGCCATGATGATGATAATGATGATGATATATGATATGGTATTTAACACAATTCCATCTACATGGTTTTTTGTTGTGGGTAAAAGAAAAATTAAAAATTTACAAAACCAATGGTAAAACACCTAAGCAATAAGTTAATACATAAATGCTAATAGATATGATATGATATAAAAGCTAAATGAAATATGATAAATTGATGACCATTTCAAATAAAGTATAATTATTTCTCAAGAGATCTTCTAACATGGTTGTAAACAGCAGTTTTGTATTTTTGGTGAATTGTCGTATTCCTAATGTTGTTAGGTAGTTTGTTTAAGTCACTTGCACCTTGATGATGCTGTTGTTGATGACGATGAAGATGATGGTGCTGATGATGATGATGATGGTGGTGATGATGATGATGTTGATGATGATGATGATGATGATGATGATGATGATGATGATGATGATGATGATGATGGTGGTGGTGGTGGTGGTGATTTGATGATGATGATGATGATGATGATGATGATGATGATGATGATGATGATGATGATGATGATGATGATGATGATGATGATGGTGCTGATGATGGTGCTGATGATGATGGTGATGATTTGATGATGATGATGATGATGATGATGATGCTGCGGATGATGATGATGATCATAGTGATTTTTATGATTTTGATTTTTCCAATGGGATCGTCAGTCACGTAGGTAATAACAATACACTTTATCAGAAACACACCAATATCAATCCCTTTAATTGTTTTTGATTCTGTAGAACACTCATTGATCAAATCTTCAATCCATAGTATATAATTTAGCCTTAAAGGTACAGTTGGAATAAGTCTGTCAAAAGGAATTTCGAGATGAAGACCAAAATCATGTCGCAACAGTGTGTAAGTGAGCTCCCTCACAGCTTCTGCGTCTTTGAAGTTTAAATGTCCCTTGCCATCTGATGAAATCGTTACGTGCTTTCCAAATGTTTCATACTCTTCTGCAAGTTTTACAAAATCAGGAGGAGTTTTGTAGATGTTCCGTTCATGCATCTTTCTCATCTTTTAGAGAAAAAAATTCCAACCCTCGTGCAACTTAACGTTTGACTTCCCTCCGCTAAAGAGAACTGTTGCCTCGTCTTCAACCTGAGACTCTTGGTGAATAAAAAGAAATAGAAACATGGCGGACTTGGTAGTAAACAACGGTATCACTCTTCAACTTTCTTTTGAAGATTTTATCCTTCTTCCATTATTTATCGTTCTCATCTTCTTAAGTTTACGAATATGCATTAAAAAGTTAAAAAAAAAGCAAAGTAACGAAGCATACAAGTGCCCTAACAAGAATTGCATCCGTTGTAAAGGAAATGATCTTCTAACCAGAAAAGAACTTGTAGTCAAGCTGGACTTGTACACGAATAGCAGAAAGTGTAGGAAGGATAGTCTTTCGCGGTTACGTACGTCAATCTTAAAGGAAAAGATGGGCAATGATTACGTGAAGACAAAAAATCAATGCCCAACTGTACTGTTCTTGCAAAGCTTGGTACCAGCAAAGCCTGTACATTCGGTTGTTAGCATTCATGATGCATCGAGTGTTTTAGGCATTTCAATCAACATCGAGGAAATAAAAGAAGAACTATTCAGAGCACTAGAAAAAGACTATCTATGGTCATATAATGAAGTCAATGGTGGAATCTGGAAGCTTTACTATTTCTATAACCAGGGTCAAAAACAAGCTGTAAATTGTGACAACTGTCCTAAAACTACTAGGATGATATCAAAACTACCAAATTTTATGAAAAAAGTGTCCTTTGGAAATGCAGCCTTCTCATTCCTCTCCCCGGGCACAAACATTGGTGCTCACTATGGCTCTACAAACATTCGTTTGCGCTGCCATATTACATTGCAAAAGGGTAACAACTGCACACTCTCTGTAGGAGATGAGAAACTTATTTATGAAGACAATCAAGTGATTCTTTTTGACGATTCTTTTGAACATAGTGTGATTCATGGAAAAGAAGATGTGGCCAGTAGAATAATACTGATGTTAGATTTGTGGCACCCAGACATTGTAGAGACTGAACGAGAAGCAATTGAACATCTTTTTCCTAGTAACATTTGATATGCAATTAATGAAAAATTGTGACAAGGGTATCAATTTCTGTTTCTTTTGTATAAATTTCCTTTATTTAGCACCTTTTGGCACAGTTTTTGTATTCAAAAACTGCAAAATGGTACTAAATGCTGGAGAAAAACAAGATAAAAAGGTTGAGACCAATCATGTTACTAATCATTGGTATTTAAAAACTACAGTACAAATTCAATGAAATTACTATTATAACCATTGCAAAATCATAACATTTATGTAAAATCTTGTGCTTTGCTATTACTTCAAATAACAAAATATGTCTTCAAGCAGGGATGAATTCTGGAGTTATAAAGGGGGGAGCCAATTTTGGCAGTTTCAAGTTAAAATAGTTCTGTCTCTACGGACCAAATGAATACATGATGAAGACTGTATATAAAATAGGAGCTGGTTTTGGGTACAGCACAGTGCCAATGGAGCCAGTTTTATTAACTACTTTGCAGTTGTTAGTGCTCAAAACAGTTTGTAAAGTGACAGCTTTTTTCTCTTTCAAAAGGGGAAGCGATGGCTCTGATGGCTCTCCTTGGCTAGAGCTTTTATTAAGAGCTGTATGATGCCTATTGCAATTGCTTTAATGGAATCTTTGCACAAACTGAAAAAGGCTAGTAACTTTCCAAAGTAGATATCAGAGGGTTAAAAGCTGCGCAAATTTTTAAACAAAAAATTATGAAGGGAGATTGCAATCAAACTGTTGTTTTGATTCAATAATCCTGCAATCGTTCTTTAATAATTTAAGTTGGGTATTGAAATGACCAATCATATTGCAGAGGCTTATCAATCTCTAACCAGTTTCCTTGATAGACAACAAAGTCATTTCCTTTTACCTTTACATGGCTTGGGCGATATAAATGTGCTATTCAATTTAAAACTGTGTTGAAGTAACAACATTTCATCTTCATGAATTAAAACCACTATAAACTAAAAATCACTGTTTACAAGTAGAACAAGGCATGTAAAATGATTTATTTAATTTGCTGTGACAAGTCCTGCTTTAAACCCCTACGCTGTTTCAACTTTATATTTGATATCTGCAAGTGGTAAATAATGCTGATGCTAAATCATGGTGAGAACCTACATTGCAGGCTGTTGAAGTTAACAATTAAACATTACTGCACTCCCTGAGCCTTCAGTTCTTGCAGAACATTATCTAAATAATTAGGATCTGGATACCCATGCCCTGAACTGTTTGCAAATGCCTCTGTTTTGTGATGAATCTCATTCCAAACAACTGCATTCTGCATCCCACTTGTCACAGAGGTGCCAACTGTGAATATCAGTTTTCTGTTCCATGCTTCTTGCAAAAGTTGCAAAACCTTTTGTAGAAAGAAAAATCGATGTTCCAGAGGTTCATGGAAAACTTAGAACCAATCTGTTGCAGTAACTTTGGGAGATATGACAAATACCATTTATTCATGAAAGGCATCTCAAGCTTAACATACTTCAAAAGCCACACACTTTTTTGTAAAAGGATTGTTGATTCCTTCATGAATGTACATAGCCATTCAGCTGAATGTACACAGCTGCTATCATTTCAGGGCCTCTGATGGGACCAAAAAAGTGGGGGACCAAGCTTCCATACGAAAAGATTGCCACAGCAATAGTTGATGAGCTGCCTTTGAAAGGGATAATGTGCCAAAAAGCCCCCCCCCCCCCATCATCGAAGGCCCTACATTTACATTGTAGATGATTGTGTTCTCATTGTGCCCTCCTGTTTAGAAAAAATTTGTGTGCCCAATAAAAATGTAACTTGCCTGTCTTCCTTTGGCACTGTCTGGCAAAAAGGCAACTCTTGGGAAACCATTTAGATGGTAAGGCTGTCCTGGATTTGGGTGTCCTTGTACCTGCATTCAGTAAAATATATGTATATGTTCAGTAATATATAATTTTTAAGGAAAGTTCTAGGTCCAGATTCTACGTTCAAATTCTTATGTAACAAAATGTTTTTTGATGACTTGCATGTTAATTTCAAAATCCGTAAACAAAACATTTTTCCTTGAATTTAATAAAAATGAAGAAACATTGGATTGTACAGAAATTTTACATGTTTTTTTGGAGTTTCAAATGGATAAGACAATGAATCAAGCAAAACCAACTTCTCTATATACGTTTTTGAAAAACCTTTGCAGGCTGTGATCCTCTATGTAATGTTATAAGGTTGTGAAGATGTATTTAAGGCATTTTGATAAATTTACCTGTATTCC
Source organism: Catostylus mosaicus (assembly GCA_964019065.1). Classification (NCBI taxonomy): domain Eukaryota; kingdom Metazoa; phylum Cnidaria; class Scyphozoa; order Rhizostomeae; family Catostylidae; genus Catostylus; species Catostylus mosaicus. Next base: position 6,074,367 of record OZ025193.1, on the reverse strand, counting down.
TGGTTGGATGCTGTAGGTTATTTGGATGACTCCATATCCATTATGACCAGGTAATGACCCATGAATTCGCTGGACTGTCATTGTACCTGCAGGCTGGTTTCCTGTCTTTCTGCCATGAATAGTTTTGCAGATAGGACACTGCATACTGCCATCCTACAATGCAATGCTTGAGTAAAGTTGATAGTGTCTTTGAAATTAACCTTTGTCAATAGGAAAAAACTCTTAGGAACATAGCAATACAGAAGTTTTGCAGGATTGATTTTGAATTTAAAAAAAATAAAGCAAAATGAAATAAAATAAAATAGAATATAATGAAATGAGATAAAATGAAATAAAATTAAATTAAATTAAATTAAATCGAATCAAATTAGAATTAAAAAAAATAAAATAAAATGAAAGGGAATAAAAAATGAAATGAAAGGGATTAAAAAATGAAATTAAGAGATGATTAAATAAAAGATAGAATAAATAACAAATAAAAGGAAATAAAAAAGAATAAGATTAAATGAAACTAAATAAAATATATGAACTCAAATGAAATAAATATCATGAAAAAGATAGATTACTCTAAAATACAATCTGCAGAAACTAAATATATCAGAGATGAAATCGTGTAACATGATCGAGAGGACTTTGGACATCATAACTGCTGTACCTTGTTACCGCTTTCATAATATTGTTCGAGGCAGCATTCATGGAATTTGTGATGGCAGTCATTTAGTTCAACGACTGAATTTCCACTGGCTGCTCCATAAGTTTCAGAGGGATGCCTCAGCTCAGCCAGGCAAATGCTGCAATCATCCTGTAGGAGGGAATATTTTTTTAGCTAAAAAAGTCCCAGTTAACTACCATGCATATAAGTTGGGGGAGGGGGCTTGTAGGAATGTGGATATTTATGGATCAACATAGACGATTAAAGCCTGGCGTAGCAACACTTTTCACAAGAATGGCATAACAAGCTGAATATATGCTGGGGTATCACTTGAGAGGGGTCGTGGGTTCATCCTCCAAACTATTGAAATATCGTCTTCTTGCAGGGCATAAAATAGGCACAAAATGAGACTTTCACAATTTTTGAAGGGTAAAAGTGCCATTAGCATCCCAACACGGAACTTTAAGTAACAATCCTCCATATATGTCAGGAAAGAAACATAAAAATATCATTTGACACTCCAAAAACGATGCAAGATAATCAGCAAATGTATTATGAAAACCAAAGGTCAACATTAAAATTAGAAAAAAAAAATGAATTCTGAAACATTAATTTTCCATTGAAACATTAAAAAACAAATTACCTACATCTTCCTCCACAGAATCACAAGAGCTGCAAAAATTTTTCAGCGCAGCATTTGTTATTGGTATCTTCACTGCGAGTAAGAAATGGATTAACTCATTACAAAGTAAGTACTTCCAGATTTGCATTAAATGGCGCATTTAATATTTACTTGATATTGCTGCAAGAAGCTGTTAATCAAAGAGTTGCTAATTCACTTCATTCAATTTCAAAGCCTAAGTATCAGGGACCCTTGTGCCGGAGCAAAATATTATCGGCATTTCGTAATAAGGCAGTGTCAATCGTACATGATCTTGCCTTGCATTGTCTCAATATTACTTATCTGGTTTCTTTGAGTATTTTGAGCTACAACGGATGAATGCTGAAACCAGATGGATGATGAATGCAAAAAGCTACAAATATAGCTAAAAAAAAGGAAAACTTTAATGATAAGGCCAGCCCTGGCTGTCACCTCGGGGGGAGGGGGGAGTAACGTAAAAAGTATATGGTGGCGGAAACGTGCAGTTTTTTAGGGTAAAATTTTTTTTGGAAAATTTTGGGTATACAATTACACCAAAGGTGCAAAGCACAAGGAATGATGGGTATGCATTTTACCCCCATTTTACCCATTTTACTGCCACTGCTTGCTTTTAAGCTAGTTTCACATGCGATTCAATTTCACGACCAGCTGATTTTTAATCTTTCGAAACATCTTTCTGAATTTTCGTGTGCAAGTTAAATGAATTGATAATCCGTATTTACTCACGAAGTCTATAAGTCTTTGGTGCTGTCACAACCTTCTGTGCTCCAATTACTTCTTCGGATTCAGAGTCCGTAAAATCATCTTCATCTGGAAAGATACCAGATATAACTAACTATTTTTAGCATTTAAAGTTGGGTTTGTATCAACATACAATTGCAGCATCAACTACAAGTTAACGCAGTGAACGAATGGGCTACGGAACGAAGGTGTAAGGTAAGGGGTAATTGCCCATAGATATGTTGCAAAATCGTCATTGAGATAACTGAGTTCGAATCCTAGCTTACAATATATAGTCTAGATTTGGCTGATTTATGTCACTGTCTTACGTGAAATATTTTACTAACCAACGCAATTGAATGACAATAACCTGATCTATTGACTACACGAAGATATAGGGAAAGTAGTGGCGCGGTGAGCATGAGACGAGCATCGAAAGTTCTTGTTTTTGATTGGTGCGTTCATCGTTGTGTTTTGATTATGCAAAGAATCTGATGTTCGGATTACTTATTTAGTTCTTCTCTTCGAATGCTCTACCGAATGTCACCATTTAAAGAAGCAATAAACTGATATTATGGAGTAATAGCATCGAAACGAAAATCTGATAAGAGACCATGGTTTACAAAATCCTTATGTACACCTGTAGCAACAAAGATAAAGCTCCTACAGACATAGCTTAAAGCGCATTATTAGCTTACGTGCAATGAATTGGAGTTTACACATAGCTTATTTCTATACATCTGCAAGCTTCATGGGGTTAATACACAATAGGATGGGGTTACTAGGAGTGGGGAACAGAGGCGTCATATTAGGGAGGCTGGCTCACCCTCCCAACTATGAAAATATCGTCCTCTTGTAGGGCAAAAATAAATGCTGCGGGGCAGGCTTTAGTTATAAAATGGGCAATTGTCACAATATTGAGATGTCAAAGGTGACTTGAAGGAACAAAGTGCTTTCACCCTTCCAAACCGGGGCACGAAGTGACACCCTTAGTGGGGAACACAACGGCTAAGAAAAATTCGGTCCAAGAAACTGTACATTTTGGTTGCTAGGTATTTTTAGCCCAACAGCATCCTCTTCAAAAATGAACACTTTCTTTGAGTTGCAATTAGGGTGGGTGTTTAATTTTATGAAAATCTACGAATATGCCATTCTTCAGAACTTCAGCTGAAACGTCCAGTCGAAGCGTCTTAACAGTGAACAGCAAGCACATATCTTAGTACAAATACGCAATACCCATTCTCTTACACGACCCGTTAGATAAATAATCAAACCACTCTTATATATACATAGCAAAAATTGTTCATACCAGAGCAGATGTCAGAATCAGCGTCAATTTCGAGCTCTTTGCCGCGAGAAAAAGAAACAGCTTCCTCCTCTTCCTCTTTCTCAAGACCAATCTGATTTCTCGTAATTTTTATATTTTTAATCGTAGGATCATATTTGGCAACCACACTTCGGCTCTTTGTCAGGATATTTCGTTCCTCCACATAGCTTGTATTCATTACTCTTCGACGAACTTTTCTTATCGTCCCATATATTTCATTTTTCTGCTGCATCATGGTGAATGATAAAGTATTTGGAATTCGCAGTGGTGTCTTTCTAAAATCTAGTTCTGTGTTTCCTTTCTTGTAGTGATCTTCAATCACTGTAGCTGTTTCCACATGAAAAAGCTGCCAATCTAAATCTCCCATCCATTCCCATGAAACTTTATTTGCAAGAGGTACATCTTTTGAATACAGCGTTCTCCTCACAGCACGCTCTCTGCCTGTCATTGAACAAATAGATAGAAGGCGTCTTTAGCAATATATAAACGAAATTAAAATCAGGGAGACTTGGTAATTTCTAGTTCCACATGGCAAAAAAAACATTTCCCTTCTTTTTTGTTGTTATGATAATTCATTTTGCCTTCACCTTTCCTATGATATCTTTCCTTGTTGGTATCATGCTTCCATTTCCTTCCTTTCATCCCATTACATTCAATTCTTTCTTTATTATTGTTTCATTTCAATACCATTATCATTTTTTGAGCATTTGGCATTTGGTTTTCAGGTTTAGAAACCACTTGATGATTACACAACATTATGAATAATTGTTACAGGTAGTAAAACATGGGAGTTTGTTACAAAGCTTGTTGCTTGAGAGACTTTCTGATCCTTCAAATAAGTCCTTAAAAGACTTTGAACTTTGACTTTGACAGCGAATTTCAACAAAATTTTGAAAGGAAAACAATAAAAAAAAACTGATAATTATTAACAAATGAAGTAGTTAGTCAGATCTTCTGAAAGGGTTTGTTGATTTAATGTCTGAGCAAAGCATAGCCTTTAGTCAATTTTATTGATAACAACATTTCTTTACTGACACCTGTAATGAGGGATGCAGCGCCCTTCCTCAGCCACCCCCTTCAAAGCAATGTTAACAAAATAATGCTCACCAAACCGGTTCATCATTGCTTTCATTGAATTAAGATTGACCTGGACATCTAGGACTCCATTGGGAGAGAGTCTTACAACTTTTTTTCCAGCAACGTTCTCCATTTCAATCAAATTACTGTCATTTTCTGAATATGGTGCAAAAATTCCAGGTAAATCAGTTTCCCATTCCCATACTATAATCTTTCCATCTTGTGATGTGGCTGTGCTTGTTTTTGCTGCTTGCCCTTTGAGATAAGATGTGTACAATAAGTATAATAATTAGCACACAAAAGTTATTGTTCATCCCTGAAATGAAATTGTCAAAAATTTTGAAGTCAACATACACACTAATATGCTGCTAGTTAAATGAAATCCTCTATGCTCTTTGTATTTTTTTACATGCATATTTCAATAAAACCTTACTTTTTTCAAAAACAAGGTTGTAAACTAAACTGTAAATTAATTTTTTGCTTCAAATGCCTGGAGCCTTATTCACAATGAACAAGTAATGGCAATGAATGCTTAGTTCAACTTTGTCTAAAAAGAATGGTTTATGTTCACAGCCCAATGGGGAGAAGCACATCAAATATAAGTTAAATACAAAAAGGATTTTGTTTTCACTTCAAAAATATTTTCCCTCACTTCCAAAAATGGTGTGGAAACTGAATTCGGAGCCCTTTTCATTTACCACATCAAAATTGCTGAAACCAAGAAAGTTTCCTCCTTTTTACATTAAATCAACTGGCTTTAAATTGCATTTAAATAAATACCAAACAAGGAGTTTTACTTAAAAGAAAATGATTTCCATTTCAGTACAAGGATTCTCATCTATAATCTACTCTGAGCTAGGTATTATAAAATGTTATAAAAATAAAAAGAACTGGAGAACACATGTGCGTTAGGAAATAAAGGTTTTTCAAGAGATGCTGTATTATAGGAAATAGAAGGGGTATTTCCTTTGTAATGCTTGTTCCTTACGTTTTGCTTTATTTAAAAGCATCTGTTGTGCAGCAACCTGGCTTTTTGGCAATGGGCCAACTGACCCACCAATGTATGGAACTTGGGCCATTCTTCTTCTTATTCTTTTCACTGATGATGTTTGAAAATTTCTTACAACCATAGAGGTGAAATCAATAATCATTTCCAGACCATTGATTTTTTTCATGTCTGCTGAAGTCTCTCCCGCATTGTAGCTGTCTTCAATTACAGATGAGGCTCTTACATCAAACTGCTCCCAACCAAGATCTCCAATGAACTCCCAAATAATGCCACATGCAATAAGTGAGTCATTGGGGTAAGACTTTCTTCTAACTGCCCTTTTTCTCCCTGCAAATAAAAACACTTTGTGGTTCAAATGGGGGGAAATGAGAAAAGAAAGGGTTCAAGAAAGGTGAATGTTTCTGGCTTTTCATAAAACACTATTCTCGGCTTAATTAGATTGAAGTCTCCCACAATGGTACAAACAATGGCAAAAAAACAATGAAAGTGACAGGAGTTGAATGACAGGGGTTCCACAAGACGTTTTTGTAAGATTGATGTCTTTCATTCATTTTCCATGGACTATATTTGATCAAATTATGCACCTTAACAGTCTTTGTTGTGAAAGAAACTAAAATCGTGTGTACAGATGGACAGATGCCAATAAGTATGTCTAGTTAATGTCATGGGCAGTAAAAGTGAATGACTCTTTTTGAAGGAAAGAGCAAGAAGTGAAGTGTAACCAAAATCTACTCTACTTTGCAATTTTGTTTAATCAATGTTCAGATCAGGTTTTTCTACTTATGCCTACTGGATAAAGGTAGGTCGGATAAAAACCAAAGGGGGCTGGTCGGAAGACCCCCCAAGGGTCACAAATAGCCTTTTGTCAGAAATTTTCCCAGGTTTAAACAACAGAGTAAGGAATAGGATTTTGTTCTGTAAACAACTGGTCTATTATTTAACAGTCAGTTGTCAGAAATCTTGTCAGAAATCGTAGGACATTTTTTTCTTCTTGCCCCTGTTTAACCACATGGTTAGGGATTCCAGGGTGGAGGGGCAGAATCATACAGTGAAATATGCCTAAAGAAGGCAGAGTAGAAATTTTCATGATTTCATGAATTTAACATAAAAAGACAAAAATGGTTTGCTGGTTATGTGTTCAATTATTTTTCATATTACTTAATCGCTTATTTTTATTAGGAACATTAATTTTCAATAAAGCAAACTATCCAGTATATCATTTTGAACTACTGTAACCAGAGCCACTGGTAGAGGGGGTGATCTGTTGTCGCAATTTTTGTTTGGGGGTACAGCCTCCCCCCGTGCTCCCTGTAGTTACGTGGGTGCCTCTGTTCGGATATGCCTGAATTCGGCCTGGGTAGGGTCCGAAATCCATGTGCCAGTCTGCAGAGCGTGGCACCTGCACGCAAGAGAAAATTTTCAGCAGATTGACGTGCACCCCAAAAATTAGGACTTGCACGCACGCATTGTATGCATGTAGGCTCGATATAGGTTCACCTTGAGTTTCATACCACCAAAAGGGGATAGGTGCTCCCGAGAGAGTCAGCTGTGCACGCCGTGCACCCCTTATTTTTTACCTTGCACGCGCGAGATCTCGTCGAGTTCTGCCATTCTCTCCAGACCGGTCCATGTGTAGAACTTGTCGCCCCTGGTCTTGCTTCGGCAGCTTTACAATACCTAATAAATTACTGTTAAATGTTAGAATATGAAAACAAATCATAAAGCATATCATGCAAGAAAATATCGCAAGAAGACAGATTTTGTTTACCAAAGAAACTTGAACTTTGTGTCATGGAGGACAAATCTACTGTCCATGCAGAATAACTGGGTCCAAGCTGCGAAAGATCAACAGTTGTCTTTTGGAAAGCAAATTCCTTTTCAATAAAATTGCTTGCTAACTCATCGTAAGGGACGAATATGCCATTTTCGTTGGTCTCCCATTCCCAAACAATAACTGACTGTGAACGACGAGACGCCATTTTTACTTCAAAATTGTTTTCTTAGAAGGAAATGATTTCAAGCGAGGCTATTGGAAAAGGCATGATGATGCAGGGAAGTTTGACATTAAAAAAATATTGCTACACAATCCCGGGGGGGGTACTTGGTATATTTTGGTGACGGGATCGATTTCGCCTCTTTTTTCTCACACCGGGTATCGGACTAGAGCACTTTTTCTAAAGGCAGTTGCCAAAAGGAAATTTTGCAAGAATGGGGGTGTTTTTTTACGTTTTGGAGTATACTTTTCGCCGATTTTTTCTAAAGCTGGGTACCATTGGTAGGAGAAAATTCTAGAGCCGGGTCAAAAAAATTTTCCTAGGAGTGCACATCCCCGTACTAATTTAGGTCCAATACCCCCCCCCCTGGGTGCACAATGTCTATAGTGTAGTTCAGGCAGCTTTATTTAGAATCAGAAACATTAGTAGAATTTTCATAATTTTCAATTTCATTTCGTAAATGCAGCAGTAATACCTAAGACGTAGAAAATTAGGCTGAGCTACATCTAATATCACCATCATCGTCATCATCATCATCACCATCAACATCATCAGGTGCCGTGCTGAAACTGACAGTAAATAGTAAATAGTAAATAGTTCCATGTTCCGAATCGGTTTGTATATTTAAATCAGTGTTATTTAGTAGATGAATAACAGGGCCCCCGCAAGAACAAAAAAGGAGGGGGGTCAAGCTTCGATGCCAAAAGAAACTACCACAGCGAAAGATGATAAGCTGCCTTAACATGTGCTCCCATCGTAATGATGGTTGATAAACACCATTGGATCACGTCCGTCAAGTGACTAGTTTTCTGATAACTCTGACAAGCTTCGTACCAGATCTTGTAACCACGGCTGGGCAGCCCAACAGTACCTTCAGTTTTATAATTTGGTTTCCTTCCATTAATGGTTTATTAGGAACATGTCGATTTTTGGCAGCTTTTTTGCACGACTAATAAATCCAATTTTTCCACCTCACCCTGCAACTGAGAATTGACATCGCCATCGTTTCGTGATGCAAATAAGATCAACCAATCGTCACATTCCTTTTTAAACTCGATCTATCTCAAGTTGATCGTTATCAAAATCATCTAGAATCTACATAATCCTTGTTTTCAGCAAGAACTCATAGCTATGGTTGAAGAGATTACACCAGAAACAGCTGGAAGTATCTGTTTTATAAAGTTATGTGAAACTAATTCTAATTTGCTATTCCAGTATCGTGAACGTATCATTCAGCAATTCTTGATACATTGGTCAGAGCGCAGACGCACGTCAATACCAGAAGAACTGCTGCCTATAAAACGTTTAGGTAATCTATCTTATTTTGCATTTCATCAAAGTCTGGTATTGATATTTTGGAATACAAACTACAAATACAATCTTAAATAAGAGGTGAGAAGAATTCTTTCAGTCAATAGTGAGGGATGTGGTGCCACCACTATTAACGAAACTGCATTCAGCAAGCTCCGACTAGCCTGCAGACATCAATCTACTGGCTTGATCCATGAATGAGCTGACGAAACGGCAATCTTTTAATAAATTACGGTAAATTTGGATCACGTTATCGAAAAACAAACGCCCCCATATAAATGCCCCCATATATTTCGACATCAAGTTGAAATCGGACGACCTTGAATATTTACACAGTTTTGAAGTCAATGCAAGCATTTTGTGCTCAGATGAATTTGGGTCGACGACACTACAGAAAGCGACCGCTTAACTGTTTCCACTAGCAAGCGGGGAAAATGGAATAACATTGTAATCGGGATGGCGCGAGTGGTACTCTTTTGTAATTTTTTCATGTTTACAATAATACCCACAAATCTCTTTATGGATAATTCATAAGAATATAAAATAACATGTACAAGCGTGTTAAAATATAATTTTAACAAGGAATATTGCATAATACGAATTGAAAGTCAATATATACTTTTGTTGCATGGGACAGTGCATTTGAGAAAAACTGCTAGTGTAACGAAGTTAGATTCAGAGGTTGAATGGAGCTTAAAGTTCGCATTTCTGCCACGTCGAATTAAATGCAATCAAATGCCAAGTTGACGATAATGCGGCAAAAAAACGGCAATGGATTAAAGGTCGCATCACTGTCGCATAAAATGTGATTGTGGCGCGAAATATTTAGATCCATGCGCTGTAAACGGACTGTATATTGGTGCGCTCTTACCTGAAATCAGTCAAACTGCATTAAATCTCTGAATCAATCTTTATTAAACATGGTTCCTGCGCTCTTAAATTCATTCCAAGAGGAATACGAGCTCGCAAGAAGAAGTGTTTAACGTTATGGAAGAGGTTTTCTTCTCTGTTGTGCAACTTTAATCAATATCACTAATTGACGTTTCAATGAATTTAAAAAGAATTGAATTATACCAGCTTCGATGTTTTGGCGTAGGTCCCATCTTCTACGATGTTTATGCATTTACCACATGCACTGTAAGCTGTTGATTGAAAACAACAAAGGCCGCTGCTAAAATCCGGAACACAGAATTGATCAGTTTGATTCGACGCGGCAGAAATGATACAGTCATTTTCATTTTATTCATTTTAATTCATTTACGCATCTCGGTCCGCTTATAGCGCATGGATCTAAATATTTGGCGCCACTATCAAATTTTATTCAACATTAAAGCGTTTACATCTACTACCGTATTTTTGCCGCATAACCGTCAACTTAAATTGCATTTAATTCGACGCAGCAGAAATGCGACCAGGTAGGCGGACTGTCAAGCAAATAAAACCCGAATTAACCGATGTACTATTAATGCAAAAAGCAGATTTCAACAAGGAAAAGGCAATAGCATTTTAACGTCAGTTTTAACGTCGATTGGAAGTCTGCACTTTTATATACTGAGACAAATGAAAAACTTTCAACTTCACTTGTTAAACTAGGTATTGTACAAAGAGACTGAGTTTTCCTCTTGAGAATTGTCGAAGGATTCAGAATATTCGCTTTAACAACTCACTGTAAACAAAACTTTGCAATAGGAACTGAACAGACGCCACAACCACGATTTGAGGCCATGCGCACGCGTAGTTGACTGCTGGTCAAATAGGCCATGGAAGATACAGTAGTTGCAGGATGAAGCGGCTGTCACTTTGTTTCAAATATGGGCCAAATGAAGTTAGACGAAAGTTTCTGGATGAAATCAGAAGCGACTGTAATGATGTGACGAATAACAAGCCTTTCTTGTCTAGTACTGTTGCTACAGTAACAGGTAAATAGAGATAAAACAGAGAAGAGGAGGGCGTATGTAGATGGAAGTGAAAGGAAGAAGTTGATATATGTTATCGATGAAACAAAACTTGGAATTTAAGTAGTTGAGAATAGAATTGGATTGAAGACAAAAAAATCAAAGAGTCTTTTCTGTCGGAGCATACTTTGTGGCACGACCTTATCGCTATGAGCGTATTCGCATTGTCGTTGTTGACAGCGTAAATTAAAAACTGTTTGCAGAAATGGGCGTGAGAGAAAAATGCTAAACAAAAGTGATAATACAATTTAAACTCTGTTAGATAAAAAGATTCCAAATATCAATGGGGTAAGATAACCACCAATTAACTACATTGAAATTTTAATAATTTTTTTGTTGGTAGGAACACCATCAACGTCGTTGTCAAAACACCATTACCCTCAAAACCCCAAATGAAATTTTTTCACAACTTGTCAACAACTTTTTAACAACTTCAGAAAGAGGTTGCCTGCGCACATTTAAGCGCCCGCTTCACGACATATCTTACAAGGCGTTCAGTGAATTGAGACAAATAATTTAACGAGAGTTCCCTCTTGTTCAAATAGTTCTTCATCAAAACAATCATCCGCAATCAATCAGGACAAAACATATGTATCAAAGTATGTCGGGGGCAGTTTATCATGTGGAGACCCGAGGGCATACTCTTCTTGAAAAATTGCTCTGTCAGGTATTTTACTGCTCTAAAAAAAGAAAATAAAAAAGTTATTCAGTTAATTCCACATGTAATGCATCAGATCAAAAATTCATAGCCATAAATTATGCCTTCTTTTAACGCTTAGTGAGAGCAAAGCAATTATTGACGGAATGATGCTCATGCAGCTACTGATTTATTTACTTAGTTTTAATTTGCCAAATTTTCTCGTTAGTGCCAAATCGCTTGAATTTTTTCTACTCTTTGCATTGTCTCTTCAAGGAAATATGAACATGGAGAAGGTCTCATTCATACCAAACGGGCAGGAAATTGAGATGTGCGAGGTACGCAAGCGTATCACGTTGGTTAAAAGAAAGCTTGGAGGCTTGGGCTTCCTCCTTCGTCGAAACAGCAGCTCCGCACCACATATTACAAACATAGTTAAAGGAGGCGAGGCTGAGGCGAGAGGAGTTGAAGTTGGTTACGTTATTGAGACAGGCGGATTGTCGTACGGGCAAATCGTCGATAGACTTGCGAGAGTTCCAGTGGGTAAGCCTGTGACGATCAGTTTTAAGACAATTATAAAGAAGAAGATCGGTGCAAAAGCTGGGAAGATGGATGGTAATCAAACGGTAGACGGTGGAAAAGCTCGAAACGGCACTTCAGTGCTAAAAAATGAAACAAGTCTTCAAAGAAACGAAATGGCAAATCAGTACAGTTTTAAAGACAACGGGTCGTGCGCTAAGTCTTTAGCCACAGATCGCAACGCAAACCGCCTTGATCTACCTCACGCAAAACACGATAAAAAGTACATCAAGTTGCAAAACTGGATAACACAGAAAGAAACGATTGACACACTGCATTTGCGATCGGAGGTAAATAATATTGTTTTCAGTTTGTTTCATATTCAACGCTTTTCTAGCATGCGAATTTCTATGCGTGTTATCTACTTTCTTATAACCATAAATACAGCCGATTCTGTAAGGAATAGGGTAAAATTTCTGAAACAAAACATAGTTGCATACTTTCTCAAGATGTAGAAACTAAAGAGAGTATTGAAAAGCGGTAGTATAATATACATATTGAGCTTTCATAAGATTATGAAGAGCCACGTGGATCTTCTAATAAACCACTTTCTTAAACAAAAATACGTGTAAAAATGGCAAATGTGAACTTAGCTAGCCTGATTTAAGTAATAAAAAGGACTGAGGGAGCATATAGTTCGACATGCCATAAAGAGTCCACTAACAGCGATAGGCCACTGGGGAAAAGCACGAACTGAAGTGATTAAGTAAACAAATTTGGGATTCGATCCGTAATATATATTTATATCGTTATCCAGGAAAGCATTTGCACAAAGAAAGCATGTCTGGGTTCAATTATGCAACCAGCATTGCGTCCTTATGGAAAGCTGAGACCTAAAGATGAAATGAAGGAGCAAGCGGTGGAGTTTCTCCAAGAATTTTTCAAGTCAATAAAAAAGTATTTGTAAAGTATTCTATATTTACGGCAAGGAAATGTAGACTTGAAATAATAAAATGCAACACCAGGGATAACTTAACTGCAAAAACAATGTGTTTTTAAAATTCCGATCAGTCGCACATGTTTTGCAAAAAGCTACGGCACGATTCCTGTAACTATCAAGAGGGCATTTTGTTTACTGAAAGCGCCTCTGCGATCAAATCAGACCTTCACAAAGGTTGTGGGTTACTTCACCAGTCAACACGGGGTTCTGCGCTAGACTTCCTTTGATGACCCTTAAATATCAAGATAAAAGATTCAAGGAACCCCAAATCTTGAAACTAATATTTTGAGGTCCAATTGTACTTTATGTTTTAAGGGCATAACCTTTTCGGTTTTGTGGCAGCCTAGTTATGGGTATATCTGGACCAGAGCATAGCTACGTATTCAGGCGCATCTAATTCTTAACCAAAGCATTTATAAGTTTTTTGAACGAAAGTTTTAACATTGCTGCCATAGGCTACGGCTGATTTCTGTTGAATGGTGGCCATGAAACTCCTTTTAAAAAACACTGCTTTGAGGGGAGGAGTGGAAAGCTTCATATTAAATACAGTGTTATAGGACTTTTTGAGGGATTGAAACTCTTCAGAACGCTAAGGTATCAAATGTAAAAAGAGATTACCCTTTTGTAAAGAAAACCAAAAAAACTATAAATCCTGAAATCCTAGGCTTGCTAAGCAAGTTCGAAGTCTGGGGTCATCATAAACTTTCTCATGAATCAGCGTGTAATGACAATTATAACTACTCCAAAGGAATGACACCAATGATGAAGCCAATCGAATTGAAGCAGCCATGAGAGAAATCGATGAACGTGGTACTTATGAACTCGACCTTAAAGAGCTTATATTTGGAGCAAAGAATGCCTGGCGAAATTCAGTGCGCTGTATTGGTCGAATCCAATGGAACAAATTACAAGTAATTATCAAAGAATTGATTCATTTTTTTCAGTTACTATTTCGGTGATTATGACCAAATTTTAATCTTTACATTGCATTCTCAAAGTCGCCAAAAATTCAAATTTTTAAAGTTAACCTCGGAATAAACTGCCAAGAAAATTTCTATGGGAAGATAACAGTGAATAATAAAATTCATTGAAAGCCCGCACCTAAACCATTGACTAGGGTTCGATGGGGTCCAATCGTGCGGCGCCGTAGCGGTTGGGCCGCACGTCGTAGCGTCTTGTGTATTTTAAAATACGGCTACAAAAACATGTTTACGACGATATGGGTGTAAACGTTAAACTTTGCACAAAAGATGTTTACTGGAAAGTTGTTTACGTTCTTAACAATTATTAATTTCTCTCGTTCATATTTTATGCACTACGGAACCAAAAAAATCAATGTTCCATCCAGTTGAAAAGAAAGTTTAGACTGCTGTTGGTATTCACATTTTCAAATGAAAACTTTTGTGTGACAGGTTTTCGATGCTCGTGATGTAACAACAGCACGTGGAATGTTTGATATGATATGCAAACACATGCGATTCGCTACAAACAAAGGTAACATCAGGTACGTATGGAAATAGAAATTTGATACCCATTTTTTGGTTTAAGACAGCAAAACTATTTGTACCTTGAAAAGAGGAAGATATTTGGACGTCAAATTCTCCAAGCATTGACTTTCTTTAGTCTCGGTTACGAGAAATCAGATTAAAATGGTGGACACTAAATGCCATAACCTATTTGGTGATCGGCTTAGGGTTAGGGTTAAGATTAGGGTTAGGGTTAGGGATAGGGTTAGGGGTAGGGTTAGGGATATGGTTAGCGAATGATTGCGTTAGCGAATACCAAAGATACTTAATTAGTTTACATTAGATTACTGGCGTCGTTATAAAGATCGTAAACCAAGAATGGCGTTAAATGGCAAAACAAACAAATTAAAACTTTAAAAATAACTAGTGGTGATTTTGAGATGTTGGTTGCATGTCGTAAATAAAAGAACACCATCACAATGCATGCCAAACGTCAGCACGGGGCGGCATGGTCGATCCTCGGAGTGCTTGACGGCTGAAAAGAGCGAAGGTTTTCCCTGGGCTGGGAGGGCATAGCAGTCGACTGGCACGTAAGGTTGATCGACGAAAGCCAAGGGCAAAAGGCTCAATTCCTTTTGTAGACAGACATCAAACGTAAACACTACCTTTTACACTATATGCTATTTTCCTCATATCTAAATGTATTCTGCGTGATAAATATTATCGGTTCACGATTGATCGAATAAAATCCTGCAATGAAATCCCTTTGTATTGGCGACTAATGTGGGATCCGTGAAAACAGAAATGGTGGGAAGGTTTAATTCAATTTTTATGTAATAAAAGATGAAGATAAAATTCGTATATCGCGTAATGAGGTACCGTCCCATTTCCCGCCTATTTTGCTCGACTGATACAGGCAAGTGCCTGTGCAGCGCGGCAGGAATACAGGGCAATTTTTTCAACAGGAGCCCTATTTAACCTGGTCTCCAGCTTATAATTCGACCCGCAATTCGACCTATCAAACTCTTTGGACTTCAATAACGATCATTGCTACTTATTACAAAGAACGAAAGAAGGTAAGGTAAAAATCTCTAGGGTCCAAGTAGCCAGATATTTTAGGGGCCACTAGAAACTTTCCTGGCGTTCCGTTGAGCCACATGTCCTCTAAACAAATGTATTCTAGATATAAATATAAATGCAAAAAATTTCAGATAAACATGTCATACGAAAGTATTAGTAATAGGAACATTAAGAATTGGTAGGAATAAATCGTTGTTTAGGAGCATTAAGAATTGCTGAAATGGCATCGATTTTTTTGCAACTAATGTCTACTTCTAGAATGCAACATTTCTACATCATGCAAAGATACAGGTTTGGTAGTTCAGGTGTTTGTATTCTTAAACTCTTCAGCATTCATGGATACGAAATAGTTTTCTTTACTTCATAGAAAATCATAATTCCTCACCAATGCTATTGAATACATTCTTTCATAGTTCTCATACAAAATATTGGTCACTTAACTTCCAGTTTTCCTAATATCCTTTGCAAAAATGGAAATTTTTCAAAGTTATTAATCTGACGACACAGATGATTCCTAACAAGGGTTTGAAATTTACGGATTTAACGCAGTCTAAATCAACATATGGTTGAATCCAGGCTTAATCACAAAGAGCATCTGGTATTTGAATGTAATGAATGGAACTTCATCAAACCATGTTTTTCAGTATATAAACACTTTGCAATCAAGCAGTGCTAACCATTAAATTTTCTAACATTATCTTTTTTGAATATACAGTAACCTATTAAATGCTTGTTAAGAAACGCCCCATTATGTGCACTGTGCTGTATTAAGATTAAAGTCGATTAGATTTGATTAGATTAGATTAAATTAGATCAAATTAGATTAGATCAGGGTAGTTAATTCCTGTCCTCTCATAATGGTTCTCTGAGCAAACTTCAGACAAAAATATAACCTGCTGGAGGAGCACTTTACTTATTAATCTATTTATTTATTTATCTATTTTTTCATTTATTTATGTATTTATTCATCACTAATAACAGCACACTACATGCTTTTATTGTAAAGCAGGCAAACTTAAATCACAAAGAGATTATCACAATAATCACTAATCCACACAAGATATTGATACAAAGGTACTATGAGTGAAGATACTAGTAAAAAAATTTCATTCATTCACTCAGTGTAAATGCCAGATTCTCTTTCCATTTTATTTGCAAATTTGGCAATATTAAAATTATCCGGTGCAAGTCTGAGAGACTTTAAAACTCTAATGTACACATCAAATGCAAAGCTCTGCAAAGCATAAAACTTCAGTCTCATTCTTAGCCAGCATTGCTCACCAAAAGTCTTTAATTTCTGCAAATTATTCATCTTATGTGTATCTTGGTTAAGGCCTGCTATCGCACAGTCGCAAAGCAGGCTATATCTGTCCACAGGCTCTCCTAGTTCTTGGTTTATGGCTCTAACTGTGTTGAGGTTTCGAAAAACCAAAAGCATATTTGATGGCATACTTTTCAATATCAGCATCACCTTGTTAAAATGATCTTTTGCCATTGCAGTTAGCTTATCAATATCTTCTTGTGATATTTTTGCCTTGAATGTAATGCCTTTACCAGCATTAAGAACCCTTTGAAAAAGAATCTGTGAAAATGTCTCGTAGTCTTCAACACCAAGCTCTTCACTGTACTTTTTGATCTTTTTCTCATCACCAAGTATAATTGACTTCCAAAAGTTACATAGAGAATGGCGAACATTTTTGGGCAAGAATTCATACAATCCATGATCTAGGATGACAATCTGAGCCTCATTATTGATTTTGCGAACAAACACATTTGCAGGGTGAGGATCACCGTGCAGAAATCCAGTCACAAAAATCTGTTGACCAAATGCCTGAATAAGTTTCTTGTCAACATTAGCAACATCTAGCCCCATATGTTTTATTGACTCTATGTCATTAGCATTGCATCCCCTAATAAACTCAGTTGTCAAAACACGCTTGCTGCTATGTTTTGAATAAACCTTTGGTACATGAACAAAGTTAAGATGAGAAAGTTCTTTGTAACACTGTCTGCCATTTTCTGCCTCTGTTTCAAAATCAAGTTCTTTTTGAAGCCTCCCCTTCATTTCTTCCAATATCCAAGCAAAGCCAAAATCTGGGTGCATTTTTTCAATAAGAACCATAAGAACCTCTAAGGTCCAAATATCTGTATGAAACCTATCCCTAAGGTCAATATACTGTACTTTAACTGCTACATCATTTCCTTCATGTGTTACTGCTTTGTGAACTTGAGCTAAACTTGCAGCTGCTATAGGCTCATCTTCAAAACTCTTGAACATCTCTTTTGGCGTAAGTCCAAAATCTTCCAGGAATAACTTCTCAACTTCATGATACCTCCTGGTCAATGCTTTATCATGTAATAACTGTAAGGTTTTCACATATTCAATTGGCAAAATATGGTTCAGTGCAGCTAACCCTTGCCCAAGTTTTATATACAATCCTCCATTTTGAAGTGCACCTGCTACAATGTAATCTGCAGCTCGCTGGTGACACATTTTAATGGTTCTTTTATATTCCTCTGACTCTGGATCAAGATTCCACAAACTCCACCAGTAATCAAACGATATCGTCAAACCAATGTGCAAACTTCTTAAAAATCGCACAAAACTACCAAGGGTGACCCTTGCTATCCTTAATTTCTTGGGCTCAAACGTTGCTACATACATAGTCCAACCAAACAAGCCTCCGCTCAAGCCGAAGAAAATTATCTTGCCTAGAGATAGTCGACTCACTGGATTACTTTGAAGCTGCGTTCCTCCTGGTCTTCCCAACGTCCGGCTAGTTTTCAGGCCGATCAAGGAAAACTGCTGATAACCTCCACCATTTGCATGGAGGTTAGGAATGTTCTTTCTAAAAGCATTGTTTTTTCTCACGGCAGAAATAGAATTATATCGCAGATGACAGCAACCATACTTATAAAAGATATTTAATGCAAACCTGCTTCGTCTAAAGGTTTGGAGCATGTCGTAAAAGCTCTTTCTTGCTGAACGACTTTCACCACCCTGCAGACAGTAGGCCAACTGTTGAATAACGTTGTTGTTGTTGTAATTGCCCATTGAAAGGTCCTTTTGACTTCCGCATGAATTCGTTATTTACCCCACTTTTAGTTTTTGTACACATGCTGCGGGGGGCTTAATGGTATGCGATGCACGGATATTGAAAATGATAGGCAAGGGGGACAAGAAAAGTCTCAGCTTTGTTACATAACAATTCATAAGAGACTCTATGCAGAAAAATTTAAGATTTTTATCAGGCATGAGCCAGTCTGCAGAGCATGGCAGAACTCGACGAGATCTCGCGCGTGCAAGGTAAAAAATAGGGGGTGCACGGCGTGCACATCTGATTCTCTCGGGTGCACCAAGCGGCTTCAGGTGGTATGAAAGTCCAGGTGGACCTATATTGATCCTATACCCATAAAATGCGCGCGTGCAAGGCCTGATTTTTGGGGTGCACGTCGATCTGCTGCAAATTTTCTTGTGCGTACAGTTGCCATGCTCTGCAGACTGGGGCATGAGGGTGTAACTGATATGGTGGAAGTGTTTATTGACACATAGCATTGCAGAAAACAAGGCGATGCAGAACCATCAAGCAATTGTTTCAATATGTTAAGGATTATTGACTAACAATTTTATTCTTTATGCAACGTCAGCATTCTAGCTGCACTTTTAAAACCATAGGCGCCGACTACGTGGGGGCTTGGGGGCTCGAGCCACCCCTGGAAACTGCTACGGGGGGGCTGAGCCCCCTCTGAGAAATGTTCAAAAATTTGCTCTTTATCGCTTTTTAGCTTAATTTCTCGAGTAGGCATAGTATCTTCATCTATTTTTAATGAATAGGATACAATGCATCGTTAATCAAAGAACCAAACTGTGCCTTTATAACTGATAATTTAGAGAATTTGAAATGTAATTGTTTTACATTTCTAGTTTCAGCCCCCCCTGCTAAAATCAAAAGTCGGCGCCTATGTTTAAAACACACCTGAACTAGAAATATTTCTTCGCATGCTCAACCTGTCACAAAGACTAAGGAGATGAAAGTACCAGAGATAAAGATTTGGGATATCTGTATGGACACTGATGCGACCATGCGTTTTGTTTATGTGATGCAAGCAGCCAGGAAAACCCATAAAAAAATCCCTCCTTTTGCAGGTCAGCGATTACTATTTTTCCACAAAGACGGGAGAATATGAAAGATTTTCGCATATGGAACTCTCAGTTTGTCAAATATGCTGGATACAAACAGGCCAATGGAAGTGTTATTGGGGATCCTGGAAGTGTGGAGATGACCCAGGTAGGGGACCCAACTAGCCTTGTTAAGGGATATGTTTAATTTCTAAATGAAACCATCCCAGGGCCAAGGAAACGATGATTTCTACTCTAAGAGTCTTAAAATGGTTACGATAAAAAATATTGTTCGCTTTGGAAGCTATTGCTCGATTGTTTTTAATAATCATCATGAACCCTTCTTTAAAATTTGCAAAACACCCTTAAGACTTAGAGATATAGTTGATGTCAATTTTCTGCTAAGATCAACTATTCTTGCCCAAAAATTGTTGTATGATATTTGCTGATCAATGAAATTCTTCACTACCTGTCAAATTTCTCGGTTTTCAATTCAGAATTTGCTTTTTAAGATTTGTCAGTCATTGGGTTGGAAAGGTGAAGGCGGCAGATTTGACGTCCTCCCTCTTGTGCTCCAAGCAAGTGGACAAGAGCCTGAGCTTTTTATCATCCCACCAGACCTGATTATGGAAGTTAACATGACTCATCCAAAGTAAGTAAACTAAGCATACACGCCTAACCTTTGAAATAATGCCTGCAACAGCCATGATACTAAAAACTAATGCGCCGTTAAAATCGTTATTCTTTTACTTATAAAACATCGGAAACAATAGTACTAGATACTATTGTATTCTTCTTTCCAAAAGAGTTTCAAAATAATGAAAACTCTCTTTTTAACCTGAAACTTATGGTCTTAAAGTTCTTCACTTCAACCAACCGTAAAAGTACTGGAAAATCAGATGGACCATGTTCTGCATCAATCAGAAAATAAGTTGTGGATAGGAATCTTCGTACCATTTTTTTGTCAGCAGGTGGATTAGGGCAAAACCAGAATTCGATATCTGGAAAAGTACTGTGCATTCAAATCATTTTAGGCATTTATTGTTGATTTTCCGCCCATGTCCCATGACTTATAACACAAATATCAAATTTGGATCTTTTTAGTCACAGGAAAAGAATGAACACAACCTTTCACATATTTTAGTCCAATCTATCTCCTACAAGGTTTCTTAGGTTTTAACACCGCTGTTCTGTAGCCCAATCACCAAAAAAGTGATGCCCAAATCCAAATGACTTTGTCAGGTTTATTTACTTTTTAACATGATTGTGATCTTATTCTTTAACAGGTTTTCTTGGTTTGAGGAGCTAGGACTTAAATGGTACTGTTTGCCTGCTGTCTCCAATATGCTTTTTGATGTTGGAGGGGTGGAATTTCCTTGTGCTCCATTTAATGGCTGGTAGGTAATTCAAAGCTAAAATTCAAGCACTCGAATCACGACCTTCTTTTCACATGCTTCTCAAATGTCAAATTAGAATAGTTAAACATGCTTTGGGAAAAAGTCACATCTACAGATGTTTCTCAATAGTGATTCCCTCATTCTTGAAACGGTGGGTCTCTTTGCTAGAAATCGGAGAGATATTTAACAGGATCAGACTTGATGTAAAATGTTTGGAGTGATGGAAACAAAGCATAAAATGACTTATTGATTTGCTCAAGATTACACATTGACACAGTAACCAAGGTGTCTAGGTTCGATATTTTTTATGCTTGGCTGCTTTTGAACTTGCCATCACTGCACTAATGCATAAATCTTGGATTATGCACTTATCAGCAGGATTTATACTAAATAAAGCTTCCATCCTCAAGTAAAGATCATTTTGACAAAACTTTTTCATGAACTTTGAGGTACATGTCAACTGAAATTGGAGCACGAAATTTTGGTGACACAGCAAGATACAATCTGTTGAAGGTGAGGTAGTAAAATGTGTGTTTCTGAACTTTCTTGAGTACAGCAGAGCAATGCAAAACAGCTGTATATTTCGCTTCAAGTATGGCGGTTCCATGGAAGAGCAAGGGAGTAAATCCCCCTCCCCTCTCCACCTAGAGCCGGCAACTTTTACACGGAATTGGAACAGACAAAAATTGGCGTATGCTTTTACAATATTGGAAATACACCTACTTTTTTTAAACTTTGAATACTGGCACAACTGGGCAAGAGGCAAGAAATCATGGCTGTTCAACGGCTGGTAACCGGAAGGAATGTTGTTGAAGTTAGTAGAAAGTGAAGCACCACGCCTATATCCCGCTTTCTTTTCATCTTATTGAGGAGAGTTGATAGTATCTGAGCTCTGAGTCCTTACTGGACCTTCTGTTGTTAAGGTTATGTTGTTCTTATTGAATTAAAATGTAAATTTCAGCCAGTGGCAACGAAGATGGGCCTAAACACACGCACAAATACATCTTTGTGGAAAGATCAGGCAATGGTTGAGCTCAATATAGCAGTGCTTCACAGTTTCAATGTAAGAATTACTTCTTGACCATTTGTTTGCAAGGATTTATGTTTCGTTTAAAATCATTAAATACTTCTCAAATGTCCTTTTCTGGCTTCGTAAATTATCATTCTACGCAGATTCCGCTTTGATGCGCATATGATCCGTTTTTAAAAACAATTAAAACATTGGTTTTAATTGGGAGTGAATAGGTGGAAGTTTAACTGGTGTCTTGACTACTTTAAAGCAACAGAATTTAACTATTGTTCATTTCGTCACCTACAGGCAGCAGGAGCAACGATTATGGATCACCATACTGCCTCTGAATCGTTTATGAAGCATCTTGAGAACGAGGTTAGTCTCGTATTTAAGCAGTTCAAATTCTGCTATTAAATTCTAAGTCCTAAATACTCATTTTTCTTGAAACATAAGGTAATTGTTATTATTTAACACTTCTTGCTATGACGTCCTTCGGGCGAAAAATTCTTTCGGAACGGTAAACCATTATTCCGTTTGCCTGTGCAATTTCAAATTGTCAACAATTCTTACTTGAAGCTAGTTTGCAACTATCTGTTGTGGTAAATTGATTCACACAGCAGGCAGCATTCACATAGTTGGTATGGCTGTGAAGGTGAAGCATCTCCTTCAGATAAAGCAATGTTTAGATTGGAACTGTATTTAATGTCAATTTTCTAATTTGATCTCGATTAATAGATTTTTCATGCTGACGGCGTTAATGTCATGAAATTTGAATTTCTGAATCCTTTTTCGAATTTCAGTTGGTAGACTTTTGGTTTATTTTTCCGCCTTTTTTAAATTATGTGTCTCTTAGCACCTGTTGTCTAAATTATAGATTGGTACCTACATTTCCTAGCCTTAAGGCCTCTCACACCATTTCTCAATTCTCGTTTCAGCAAAAGTTACGAGGAGGGTGTCCTGCTGATTGGGTGTGGATTGTTCCGCCTTTATCTGGTAGTGCCTGTCCAGTGTTTCATCAAGTAAGACCACTACAGTTCAACATTATGTACCAGTCATCATTCAAGTCTAAATTCATCTTGTTTTTTAACATCTAGTTATTTTTCGAGTTATCAAATGGGTTATTGGAAGTTAAGGCCAGGTATAGCCTTAAGTTTGAAATATGTTTTGAGTTTTCGTTGATAAGAGATGTGCTCTAGCTCATAAATGCGAGAAAAAGCCTATTTGTTATGCAACATTAACACAGTTCTAAACAATTCATGATGGTTGGGAGTCTGCCCCTCAATCAATAAAGTCTCTGAGTCGCCTGTGTCATATTCCGTGAAAGCGTTCTGAGAGAAGTCCCAGTGCCATGATCTTGGACTGACTTTGTTTTTCAGCTTCATAGTCACCAAAAAGATCACGCTTTAGATTTCTTTAGAAGTTGCTTCGCATTGACTGTTCCCCTATTGTTGACACTCCTGATATTGAGGAACCAATCAAAAAGTGGTTATCGTTAGTTCTATAGCCACAATCTAACACACAGATCATGTATTGATATTTTCAAGGTTTGTGTCACGGCTTTTTACGGCTTTATCTAATCTTATCTCTTACGTTACGTAATTTACAAATTGACGCTTTGCTTTTAAATATTTTCCAAGGAAATGCTTGCTTATACGGTGAAGCCATCATTTGACTACCAAGAAGACCCATACAAGTACTTTCCCATTGAAAAAGCGGTTAACGGTGGAAAGAGACGGTTTGGATTCAAAGAAGTGGCAAAGTGGGTAACAGTCTCCACTCGTTACTTTGCTTAGCTAATTAATACAGTTTATCTCACGTTTAGTAGAAGCCTTATTATGTTAACAGAAGGCAATCGACAATTTGTCCTGATAAATAATGTTTTAAGGAAAACCTCCTCTGTGCCAATCATACTCACCCTGCAAGAAGCCAATATTTTCACAGTTAGTGGGTAATCGAAGCTCCTCTACCCCTTCCCTCTGCCCCCTGAAGAAACGCCCCTCCATAAAGCACCCTTGCAAACACTTTTAATAATGACTAAGGTTTTCATGAGTCACGTAATGTTATGTTTATTTTGATGCTTTTTGAATTGTGCATCAATGTGAAACTTTTATACCTAACCTTACTTTTAATTGCTGCTATCCACAGGGCTGTTAAACTTACAGCTAGATTGATGGGCGAGGCGATGGCAAAGCGACACAAGGCAATTATCTTGTACGCTACAGAAACCGGCAGATCAGAAAGTTATGCTAGAATTCTTGGAGATCTATTTTCCCATGCTTTTGATCCAAAAGTCATCTGCATGTCAGATTTTAATTTCCCAGAGCTTGAGCATGAGCAGTTGGTTTTCATTGTAACAAGCACTTTTGGGAATGGTGAAGCACCGAGTAATGGAGAGGTATGTTAAGATCCCTTGCTGAATTATTTCCCTTTTGCTACTTTTTTTTTAAAACATCAATATCTCGGACTGTTTGCCCAATGTTGAATGCTTAGCTTCTAATTCTTAGATGTGAGCACACTCAGTTTTTGTGATTTGAGAGGTGAAGATGAGAGAAATGGTTGATTTTTCCTACTTGATGCATTTAGACGTTTATTAGAAACGGGGGTATTCCTGGGTCATATTTATTTGGGACGAAATATTGGATTGAATATCGAGAAAACTTTACATGAAAAAAATTTCGGATATTATGACGATTAGTGTCCAGTTGCTTAGCTACGATTCTTGGTGAGGTGGCGAAACCCGAAAATATTCCTCAATTAACCGACAAACTTTAGAAATTTCGACAAATTTTCCGACAAACACCTTCTCTAAATGTAATAGGACTGGACACTAGTATATCATGTATAACTTCCGTTTGTATTGTGTATAGTGTTGTTGTTGTTTTTATATCATTAGTCAGTTTCAAGTCTCTAAACGAGCCACACGTCTTCGTCCGTTTTGCTACTACTCGTACGTTACAGGGAAGTTTTCTACCTGTAACATAAAGCTTGATGGGGGAGGGGGCGTTTACCCCTCTGCTCTAGCTACGCCACTGTTCGTGTCTCTGCTAGCCTTTGTGACGATTTAAAATACGTGGTTCGATAAGACCCACATTTGACATGATAAATCAAGACAAGGAGATAGCTGCTACCTTTTGGTCACTACGAGAAGTGAAAAGCCCCTCTCCCTATCTTCATTTGCCATGACGAGTGCGGATCTAAGGGAACCACGGCCTTTGGCTGCGTGTCATTTTCTTCCAGACATTGTATACTTTTGTTCTTCCGTTGAGAGAAAAGCCTTTTTGATTTCACTTTCACCTTTTTTCGCCGTTATTACAATTAACTACCATTTCTTAAATTTTCAGAAATTCGGTGAAATGTTGTATAAACTCAAGCATCCACAGACAAAGTAGGTTTCACTAAATTTTATCCATTTTCATTGCATTCAATACTCAGTGTGTCGCAGCCACATCCATTCATATATGGCTTTGCAAAATGCTTTACAAGCTTTTTTGAAAGAAGCTTCAAGTCATCACATCCTTTAAGAATTGAATTAAGTACATGGCTGTTAGATCGCAGCTTATTTTTTATTAAGTATGCTTATTTTTCATAACTTGTGTCATTTTAGGTCGCAAAAAACTGAGCAACGACGTTTAAGCAACATCCACATTCAGCAATTTGGCAGCAGCGACCACTTTGGAGGAGATCAATCCCAACCGCTTGCTAACTTAAGGTACGCATCTCACAGCTTCCTTTTCACCATATTTATTAAGGGGATGGTATTTGCGAGTCCTGTGCGCGATTGGTAGTGATGCAATTTACCTATCAGCATTGAATGATGAATCTGCATCGCATCATGATCCCTACGCTACAACTATGAGACTTGATACCTGTAAGTCTTTATGTCAAAAAGGTCACTGCATGCTCTTAAAAGAAATGTACAGTACACCGCAGTAGCTAGCAAACTTGACGAAATGAACAGTCCACCGCAGCATGCTCTTAAACGAAATGTAAAGTACACCGCAGCAGCTAGCAAATGTGACGAAATGAACAGTCCACAGCAGTAGCTAGCAAATGTGACGAAATGAATAGTCCACCGCAGTAGCTAGCAAACGTGACAAAATGAACAGTCCAGAGCAGTAGCTAGCAAATGTGACGAAGTGAACAGTCCTCCGCAGTAGCTAGCAAACTGACGTAGATTGGTTAAAGGCAATTTTCAATCTTTTTTATCTTATTGCAGATTTTCTGTGTTTGGCCTTGGATCAAGAGCATATCCACACTTCTGCGCCTTTGCACATTCATGCAGAAACTTGATTGTTGGTCTGGGTGGCGAGGAAATATTCCCAATTGGAGAAGGAGATGAGTTGTGTGGACAAGAGGAATCGTTCATGAGCTGGGCAAAGGATGTTTTCAAGGTTGGTGCAGTTTTACTCCGCTAATAACTTACATTTTTGCCCAATCTAATATCAATCGAAGCGGGACATTTTTTAGATACGGGCCAACTGGATAATTCACGAATCTGGAATTAAAGAACAATAAATATCCGTAGTTGTTAATAACGAGGTCACAATTTCATCCCTTAAATCATATATATATATTGAATACGTTCTTTTGAGCGCTAATTAAAAGGACACTCAGGGAAAGGTATGCATAAGCTTGAAGCAAGTGGCTACTCTAGCCTGATTAAGCGTTGCTGCAAATGCAGAGGTCCCAAACCAGGAAAGAGAAAGTTATATTAAGGTCGGTAGGGTTGCCCAGGTTAGGCCTAGCACTTGTTTTCTGAAGTATCATCATATACCAAAGTGATATCAGGCAAGCGTGCTTCTACTATAGCTGATCAGTCTTTAACAACAAATAGAAACTTCATCATTGTAAAGAAACTGCCGATAAAAGATTTTGACCAAAGGACACACTAGTACTAAAGGACATGGTTGCCCATGTCAATCTCTCAATTTGCATCCCTTTCTGCAGCAAATGCAATTATCTATTGGAGTTAGTTACTGACTTTTGCCGAATAACCACTTTGTCGTTAAAATTGTAAATATTTTATTATTTATGCAGGCTGCATGTGAGACGTTCTGCACTGAATTCGTAATGAACAAGGCGGTCGATAGCCTGACTGTATCATCCAATTCTTGGAAAAAAGGGAAATTCAGATATGTTGCTGAGGAGTCTTCTGAGACTGTGGATCATTTCCAAGGTACTAACTTTCTAGCATAGTGTTTTAGACAGTGCTTGCTTAACAAATTTTATGCCCTGCCAAAACGCCTAGTAATTGAAATAGTTTTATTAACATTCTTTCATCTTCGCTCTAAAATGGCAAATTGCAGCTCTCTTTTCCAACATACAATGCTGTCTTTAAATTCTTTAATCTCGGATATGCAATGAAGGCTATACAAATCAAAATTATTTTTTCTGAGAGGGAGGGAAGAAGAGCAAAGAGCTTTTGCAAAAAATCCGCTTAGATTTTTGGCAGACCTTTGGCAGGGTTCATGGTTATCTAAGTAAAAATGAAAATTCGTTCGAATCATCAGGACATTGCTTCCGTGGCTACCTAATAAATATTTTTTGGATTAGGTTCTCCAATCGGGGCTTGACATGGATTCTTTACGCACACATTTTTGCAAGCATGGATTACTAACGCACAATTCACATTAAATTTTTTGGATATAATTTGGTTAATAGGAAATGCACTTTATTTTAGTGCAAGCCGCTCAATGTAGCGATAAAAGATGGCACAAAGTGGCAAGTTTTTAAATCAAATCGCTCATTATTTGCGTAGATCTTAAATGAAATGAGTTGATCGTCAAATTATGGAAGGCCTCATGTTGTTCCCTATTACTATTGCAATATCTGCCTCTTGTAATATCGGCCAGTAGCAGTATTATTGCCTGGTTTCATTAACGACAGCTCATGCATGTCCTATAAAATGGCAAACCAGGTCAAATGGTTTTAGTGATGCAATCACATCAACTAACAAGCTTTGCTTCTAGGACTTCAAATTGTTCACAATAAAGACATTGCATCGGTCAACGTCATCTCAAAGGAGAAACTGCAGCATCCAGATTCAAGGTAAGAGTTGTTGTAAGGTGCTAAGGTGAAAACGAGACCATGAGTTCCTTCTTTATTTCAGAATGTACTATTATTGTTTTAGAGAAACTAAAGTCCTGGATAAGGAGACTCAAGATAATGTGGATCTCGTATACATAACATGCCAATTTTTGATTCAAATTTTAATAAAGCGGTGATTTCAAAAATGTGGTGCTAGACGCTTAGGATCACAAAAAATACATTGCAACGTCCGCAACCTAGTTTCAATAACCTGTTTATAGTGCAAAATGCTCCACAATCTAGGCCTTGGTCATGCATTGATATATTATCGAATGATTTGCATGCAGAATTTAATCATTTGCCTCTGTTATTTCAGCCGCTCTACAATATTGGTACGTATGAGCATTGCAGGAAACAAAAATCTGACTTATGAGCCTGGTGATCACCTTGCCGTATTCCCAGAAAACAGACCAGAACTGGTAAACAAGCTCATTAGCCTGCTGAAAGAAGCACCACAACCTGACGTTCCATTCAAAATAGAAATGTGCAAAGAAATGTCAGGTTTGAATCATCATTGCAATATTCACTTGGCTTCCATATTGTCACAGTGGTTCAAAAAACGATTAGAAAAAGGCATTCATTATAGATCGTTGCAGATCTATTGACCTCTCGAGAAACTTGAAGGGTTGATGTAGCATAATCTGTGCATGCTGCTAGAAAGAAGGCTTAGACCATTCGCTCGACAAAAGTATTCTTGCGTTAATAATCAACAATGAAGCAAGTGCAGTTTCAACGCAGAACGGGGAAAAACAGTCCTATATTTTGTTGAAAATAGTAAAAAGTGCATGTAAATAAACTTATATTTCACCTAAGCATTCTAAAAAGATAAGCCGGAGAATAGAAAGGCAGGGAGGACAAAAATGAAGGGATGGGAAGAAATTAAAACGATATGGATGCATTTTAGCATCTAGGATATAGTAAAGGAGCCCATTGAAGAGTACTGTTCCGGTAAAGACGTTTCTATTGATTTTGAGCAAACAAGTCTATTTGTTGATGTGCTTTATATCTTAAATTTATATCTTAGGACCATTTGGCCCAATAAAAAAATGGGAGACAATGAAGCGTCTCCCTGTGCCATGCACTCTTCGAGATGCATTGACTCGCTTCCTCGACATAACAATTCCACCTACACCACAGTTTCTCACCCAACTTGCAATTCTGGTAAGTCAAAGAATTCTAATCTATGTTTTCCACAAGCTAGCAGTAAAAACGCATTATACCTCAGAGAGAGCTCTCCCCTGCGGTTAACATTTCTTATTTCTTAGAATATGAACAATGGCAGCTATGAAATTGAATGTTCATAGAATGATGCTATTAGTGTCTAGATTGAATGTTGCACCGGAATTCACTGACGTTGCCCTTGAAATATGATAGTAGTTTCTATATATGATAATGATTCATTTTAGGAGCAATTATTTCCATTAGAATATCCAACGCTAAAAGCTGCATTTGATTGAAATAAACCGTTATTTTGAAGTCACATCTCTTACCATGAAGAGTTTCCATCCGTTCTGCATACTGATTTTTTTTTTAATGGAAGGTGCTTAATAAACGATTAATCATTAACTTGCTTGTTAGCTTGTTAACTCAAGGTTTACTTGATTTCCTTAACAGGCAACGGACCCAAAAGAAAAACAGACGTTGGAAGAACTTGGAAAGGTAAGCCAACTGTAGCTTTTGACTAATCTTATACGAGAGATAAAAGGACAACTATTTAGCAAAAAGAAAGAACTAAACAGTTTGTTATCAAATGTGACATTTCTAAGACATTAAGGTAAGAAATAGACTTGGTGTGTTATGGTTTTGAAGAAGAAGGCTTTACCTGGCTCCTATCAACAATATTACAATATTTAAGAAATATTTACTCTCTGATAACCATTGCACAATACCGAAGTACCGTGTTAACTGAAGATGCTTTGACTGTGGCAATAAACGGTTATACTAATCAATTAAACTTACCAAAAAATCAAAATTAAAAATTGTGAGCTTTTAATACCGCCAGTACTGGACTAAAGCCCACCACATGAAAACTTTTTACACCAAATATGAAGTTCACTGAGCTTCATGGTCTTGCTTCTTCCAAATAATTCTTTGCATTTGGCATTGTCTTTTGGTTTTGTATGAAATATGCTGTTATCTTTCATTACAGCTAAAATAAAGAAAAATTCGCAAAAAAATTTGGAATAAAATTTCGTCACGGGTCTGCGTTGTTTTTTATCTGTTGGCAATGATCAGTTTAAAATGTGTCCCAAACTGACTTTTAAGGACGGAGATTCCAGCGAACAAACTATCACCACATGATAAACATGCATTACCATCATTCTATCATTCATTTCGCAGGGTTCAAGCACTTATGAAGATTGGAAATTCTACAGGTTTCCAAATATTGTTGAAGTGATAGAGCAATTTCCATCACTTAAAGTCGACGTTATGATGATTCTGACCCAGCTGCCTCTTTTGCAATCGGTAAGAACTCTACGTAAACATAACATCAACACCTAACACTCCTGCCAGTAGACTACTATCTGAAACCTTTATAGAATCTATATCTCCACAATTGAGGGCAAAGCCTTTGCATGACAGTTAATTTTTCGAAAGTATTGAACTCTTTGTCAGAAAAGATGTCAAAATGCAGCTTATCTGGATCTTTGATCTCTCTAGAAGGCCTTTGACATTATATTACTTCCAGCCATATATAAAACAATTTGATTGAGTACTAGTATTTATAGCATAATTGTCAATTGTTATTTCAGCGCTATTATTCTATTTCATCATCACCATTGCTTTACCCTGATGAGGTTCACATCACCGTTGCTGTTGTGAATTACAAAACACAAGGTACAGGAACAATAAAACTTTGATCTATAATAAAATTGCCTTTATCTTTATATCCAACGTGTAACGTAGAACTTAAAGAAAATTCTGTTTAATCGACGCTCTTTTCCTTTGCCCATATTGTTTGAAATCCCTTGTATGTTGATGACTATCTTACAGGATCCAACTTTATTTGATTTCAGGTGGGAATGGACCTGAACATTATGGAGTTTGTTCGACATGGCTGGATTCACTTGTTGCAAGTGATATGGTTCCTGTTCGTATTAGATCGTAAGTCATTCCACTGTTTATCATATCAATAACAGAGTATAATGTAATAAAGAGTATTTGTTTTTGTGTTTATTTACATGTTAACCAAGGCTGGCAACCATCAAGCTGTGCCGACCAAGATTCAACGGACAGCTGGGTTAGTTTGACAGCTTTCAGAGAAGGTTCTGACTTGCATCTAAAACCATGAGTTTCTCTGCTTAAGCACTCGTCAATGCCAAAGTCTTACAGCTATAAACCACCCCTCCCAGCAAGCTTTAATAACCTTTAACATTCTGTGCGGTATGCACTAGAAGTTGCGAACATTTGATCCCCAAAAGACAGCTGGGGTTGAAAAGGTTCAAATGTCACTGATAAAAGCATAGATTTACAGAAGAAACACTCGTGAAAAGTGTTCCCCAATTGTACTGCATTTACATTATGCACTTTATATAGAATATAACCCCTGCCAATACTACAAAAAGTCTTGTAAGAGTGCTTTGATTGTTGTTCACTACAAAACTTTTAGTTTATTTTCAGTGCACCAAGTTTCCATTTACCTGAAGATCAATTTCTTCCTGTTGTAATGATTGGTCCCGGTACGGGCATAGCTCCATTGAGGGCTTTCTGGCAGCACCGTCTCTGCCAACTTTCAAGTGGAAATAAGAAGGATGATCTTGGCCCATTGGAATTATACTTTGGCTGCAGGACATCAAAATTCGATTTTATTTACAAGGACGAGCTAACAAACATGCTTGAAGGTGGTGCACTTGACGGATTGCACACTGCATTTTCAAGGGAGCCTGGCCAGCCAAAGGTTAGTCTTCAACTCTGTGCATTGCAATGCGGTTTTTAGGATACTATTTTCTGCTAAGTGCTCACTTTGATGCATACAATTGTGATTTCAAATTCCAAAGGACTCATCTCTTTACTTTGTTATGGACATTGACAGTTTCAAATCAATCTGTAACCAACCCAGACCCCTTAAACAAAATGATGACCCTTGATGGTCGCTTAAAACGATTATCTACAAAACATGTATTTTGCTTTGTATTGTTAGCAATACGTTCAAGATCTTTTAAGGAAGAATTCTGTGCACGTATGCGAGCTAATTCTCTTGAATGGTGGACACATCTATGTTTGTGGTGATGTATCAATGGCCTCTGATGTCTCAAAAACGTTGCTCAATTTGTTTCAAGAATTTGCTGCACTATCTCAAGTTGAGGCACAAGAACTTATAGCTATGCTTAGGGTGAGTTATAAATTCTTATCATAAATCGTAAGTTTCGTTATTGAACTGAATGCCTGGATGCTCAGAACTCTGCATCCTGTAAGCAAATTCATGACCTTAGCTGGAGCTTATGGCATGAATCGGTATGAGTTATAGCCTCACTGTTTCCCTTCCATCTTTATTGTACATATTTAGCTTTCCTGTTACATTACGATTTCATATTATGATTGAGTCAGAGTATATCTTAGGAAATTGCAGTGCTTCCTGAGTTTAATAAGTAATTTATCGATTCAGTTGACGAGTCTTTTGTGAATTTGATAAGATTTGTTAATCTGAAGAAATTGTCCAACAGACCTCGGGAAGATACCACGAAGATATATTTGGTGTTACACTAAGAACTGCTGAAGTAACTGACCGCGTACGCACTGCAGCTAAGAAGTAAGTAGAAAACTCCCGTTTGTTTTATCTCTCTTCTAAGGGGAGGGGGGGCTAAAGAGGCTAATGACTCAATTGTAGACTGGGACCAGAACTGGAACTCGATTAAAGTAAATTAGGCTATAAATGCAATTGGACTGGATTAAACGGTACATATCGTCAGCTCGACCAACCACAACTACATCATTCCCCTGGCTAGCAGATCTCGGAGGAAGCGTTACTCTGCTTATGGATAAAGAATCAGGTTACTCTAACTGCAACTGATACGGTCCAGTTCAGGCATCTGCTCTCTTAGAAGTCGTGGAAATTTTCAATAATGTCGTTCGTTTGGCGTTGATTTCATCTCTCTATGCTTTTGAAATCAACTCATTTTCGTCTGTTTTCTTTCTTATTTTTATTCTCTTATTCTTGTCCCTCTCTTATTTTCGCAAAGTTTTTCCTCAATAAACATTGTCACCAAGCTGCAATCAAACTGCTTTTAGTCCTTGTATTTCCTGAATTATTCGATAATCCAACCATGCGTATCAAACTTTGAGGAATGCTACTCGAAACCATCAATTTGTAGGACTTGATATTTGATCATGTTGATATATTTGTCATGCACTCTTTAGGGCATTGTCAGTTGCAAGTGGATCATTTGAAAACGAAAAGGTAATTAGACACTTGAAAGTTTTAGTTTTAGACTTACTATGTAATGATTGTAGCAAGGTCATGCACCACTTTGGGTTGTGATACTTTGCCGCTGTGACACGCATATCGTCCCGAGGGTCATATTAGATGGTTACAAATGACGCCCAATAGAAAGCAAAAGAAATTATTGGCCCATTACAAAAACATAAAAAACGCGATATAAAATTAATTGTCTCTCCGTGGTATGTTGGACATATTCTCAGTAAAACTGGGTAGCTTAATTCTACTATAGCGACGATAGAAGATAAGCGGTGGAAGCCATTAACGAGATGTTCTATTTTAGTAAGTGCTGCTGAAGATTGCTAACAGTTGCTATTGCAATTGATCATGCAACCACGTGCAATGATAAGATAGGAAACAAAATTCCATCAGCATCCACAGCCAATAACGTTCTACAGTCCATTTTTTACACCCAGGATCGGTACTTTGGTCTATGTACTTTTGTCTGCTTTTTTTTATTGTACCAGTCTCTCAGCACTATAGCTGCAACAGGGCCGTACCTAGGTGTCCTGTTTCAGGGGGGTGTCTACGATGCATTTGCCGACAAAATGAGCGTACAATCCTTTATTTGCCGACAGGTAAGCAGAATTTGCCAACGAAATACTCCTATATGGTCAAATGTTTATGAAACACAATTTTTTCCCTGTCACGTCGTGTCATGTCGGATAGCGGACACGAACTGGATCGGATCTGCGATACCTCTTGTAAACTCAAGGGGTACCTGTACCGAATGGAGATGGGATCCAGTTCATATCCGATCCACTTTTTCTCGTGTAAACGTGGCTAAATGGCTTGGTTTTTTTTTAATTTATTAGGTTCCACGTGGAAGAAGGCACACAGTGTTTCAAATTAAAGGGGTAGGTCTTAGAGAAAGTAAGAACAATTAATTCTGCTAATGTTTCGAAATGTAGCAGATGCTTTTTTAAAAAATCATCAACAACTAAGGCCTTGGTTGAGCGCAGCCTCATTTGCGATTATAACATTTGAAGGAGATTTTCGTAATCAAAAATGCGATTCATTGACATTTGTTTACCTCACTAATACGGTGCATGGATCGTGTGGGGTGTTGTTCTTTCAAGCACCCAAGTTGCATGTATTTAATACATATGCATACATCGTTTTAAGGACTGGTTTCGTAAATAAAAGAAATTAGATCTACTTGCTGTGTATTTCTATGAGTATCATAGTTATCACAATTTTTGTCTGTTTTAGCTTGCTAGCAATGAAAGACCAGGTGTGAAGCCACTTTCGAGACAAGGGAAGATAGAAGAAGATGGAGGAACCAAGAAATCAGATAATGGATTGTTAGTATTTATAATGGATTGATAAATCATGAATAAATGTTTTGTACTGCAAATGCAGGGGAAAATGGCATGATTTGAAACATAACTAGAACTTCTCACTGTATAGCGCGAGACCACCGATTAGACAAGTAATTAAAATAAGGTTGAGGAGTGAACTATAGTTAACGAGTTTGGAACAGATTTCTTATCATATTTCTCTCTCTGTTGCAGGTCGATCAAGCAGAGGCGATCTTCCTTCTCAGAATAAAGAGACAATACATTTAAAACGTTAGACGATCATTACTGATAATAGTTTTGTGTGTCTCGTATAAAATCACCTTACATATGAACACTAGACTAGTCACAGGTTTTGACTTTTGCAATTATATAGTAGCGTCTGGAACTAAAAAAAACAAGCCCTTAATACATTATCCAAATTCAATTCAATTCAATCATGAATTAATAAGTAACTTGGCACAGCGAACTTCTAGGTCAAATGATGCATCAGGATAACCTTTCTTAACAGCAAGTTCTAATAGTAAACCAGCCGGTTCTTTACCAAAAACTATCGATGAAAAGGCAATGCCCTGATTTCGACAGAAAGAGTTTGCTATCCTCCTCAACAAGGGGTCAAAACAAGTAGCCGATCAGTGTGGTTTGTCCCTTTTCGCATCGTATTGCTTTCCCAAATAGCTCTATTTTTGATTCCCTTTTGATAATGGATATGTTAGTATGTTAGTGTATTTTCTGCAGCTTTAAGAAATACCTAGACATTAGCAAGCAAGCCATTCTAGGTCGGGGGCCGCTTAGTAGTATTATCTTATTCCAAATCCCAGCAAGCTCATGAAATCTAGCTGTGTGTTGTGGCATGTGTGATAAGAGATTACTTCTTGTCAAAATGAATGTATTGTTGTTTAGTTATATTTTAATTGTTGCTTTAATTTACTATGTATGAAATCAAATGAAGCATTTCTGATATCGTTTTGTCAGGATGTTACTTTTACTTTACGAGAACAAAATTCCAATCTCTTCTCAACAATGTGGAACGATAAATCATTAAATAAATGCATTTTCACAATTAAAAAGTATTCTAAAACATCACATGGTTTTCAACTACCATCATGGTCTTTTATTTTCAAGGCTACATCAATCATTTCTTTTTCTGAGACAATCTTTTCTCTTGGTTTCTTCATCTCAGCACCCCTTTTTGTTTCCTCCTCATCAATCTTTTGCCAGTCAATATATGTCAGGGGTCTCACCCCTTTTGATGCAAGAAAACTATGAAGATCACCATCTGATAATCCTTTTATAATAACGGATTCATTTTTAAAGTCTTCTGCTATCATATTTCCAGTCGTTTTTGCCTCTGTCATTGTGGTGAGAATTACCCCTACTGGCCCATGTTTTACCCAACCACTGCAATATAGACCCTGGATGACTTTATCACTTCCTGCCTCTTCTACTACCCTTCCATCTATATTAGGAATAAAACCCATCCTGGAATCAAATGGAATCCCTTCATCGACCCTAATGCTCCTGTAACCAATGCTTCTGAGAACCAAACCACATTCTACTTCTTCAAATTGACCCGTACCTACTGCCTTCTTAGAGCCATCATCTGCCACGACAAGTTTATTTATTTCAAACTTAACTCCAGCAACATTTGATCCTTTGGCTAAGATTTCAACTGGACTTCTAAAAAATAGTGGATAAAGTTTATTCTTTACTTCCAGATCATCTTGGCTTGGCTCACTAAATGCTGTTTTGCACATAAGTTCTACTAATCTCTTTTTCTGTCTTAGAAGTGATGGAAGCACTTCTTTGGCATGTTGGAAATCATCTGGCTTGAACATTGTTCTACAACCTGGGAGCTTTATAAGTTCTCTGATCTCTTTAATTGTGAAAGCAGCTTCTAAAGGACCACGTCTTCCAGCCAAGAAAATATTTTTAATGCTGCTACTTTGTAAAACATCTAAAGCATGCTTGCATATGTCAGTATGCTTTAAGATATCATAAGGTGACAAAAGGATTCTCGCAACATCAATAGCTACATTTCCATGACCAATTACCACTGCTGTGTCTGTTGATAAATTAGGATTGAGATTTGTATGTGCAGGCATTCCATTATACCAGCCAACAAATGAGCGAGCTGAGAGAACTCCATCTAAATCTTCACCTGCAAACATGATGCAAAGGAATGTTAACTTGTAGACAATTACCAAGAAATAGCAATATTAAGTTAAGACTCCTTTCATATGAACTAAAATCAGAACCATCTTTTTCTAGAAGAAACATTTATGTGTCACGGTCAAGACTTACATATTTATAAGTCACACAACAATAAAGGCTAGTTAAGATATGATCGGTAAAGAGTATAAAAGCTTGAATGTTTTCTAATGATTCCTGTGGACAGATTATCACTAATAGACATGATTATCAAAAAATCAACATCCTACAACTTTTTATAAAATTATTAACAGAAAGCAAACAAAACAAGTAGACAGCTAACCATTCTGATATGTCAAAGTCAAATGAACAATTAATAAAAAAGAAGCTTTATGCTGAGTTCCATATAGCACAAAATATGTTTAAGCACCTATCTTTAATACACATTCTTTAAAGCATGCATGTATTTTGCTGGCTGATAATTGGAATAGTCACAAGACGTAGATATGGTGCACAAGAAAAATATTGCACTCAAACCGGTATGGAAAGTATGGCACTTTTCGCCCCTCGCTTTCAAGCTGTGTGTCATTGTGATCATTTTCGTTGCATAACAGCCCTGTTTTTATCTCTTCCTCGTCTTTGCAAATATTCATCAAATAATGGCGCAGTTGGTGTTCTGTCTGGCAGAAAGAGTTGCAGAGAAGCACACACAGTTGTTTCCGTTTCCGCAAAAGGGTAGAAACGGAACAGTTGCTTTTTATATATAAAAGCCGGTTTAAGAACCCAATGGCCAAAACTTACTGCGACACTCCCTTACTTGAAACCGTATCATTAAGAAACATATTGAAATGGCTATAGCAATTGTTATGATTTAGCTTCGTACAAATACTGTTTTAGCCAACGCTTAATTCTCTCGCGTGATGATTCTGAGAAAAACGCCATTCTAAGTAGGTGGACACTAAATGCCATAATCTATTTGGTGATCAGCTTAGGGTTAGGGTTGAGATTAGAGTTAGGGTTAGGGTGAGAGACCCTAATACCAATCCTAATCTTAACACTAACCATATCCCTTACCCTACCCCTTACCCTATCCCTGACCCTAACCCTAATCTTAACCCTAACCCTAAGATAGTATTCTTCAAAAAATTGAGTAAGTGCTTGAAAAACGGGAGTAGCTACTAGAAAGGGCTTCATCTTTCAGAAACGATAGAACTCAATGACGACCCTAGTTAAATTTAATTTTTTTGTGTATTTGTAGAATGCGCTTGACCATGCCCTTATCACACCCATGCCACGCCCTGTTGTTTCAAACATGCCCATTTTATCAAGTGTGCAGTGGAAATTTACTTAAAATAACTCGGGTGTGCAACTGCCATACTTTCCATACTGGCACTCAAAACTTGCAAATGCCTGGGTTCCATCTCAATAATATTGGAATATTTTTCTCATCTGCAAGGTATATTTAGCAAGCAGATTACGTGGAATTCATCAAATTGTAAGGATAGAATGCGAAATGAAAAATGTAATTTAAGTAGTTATACCCTTTATTCCTAGCGTTTTATCTTTGTCTGCACCATAAGCTAACACAACTGCATCATAAATCTCTCTTAGGTCACTTGTCTTTACATCGACGCCAATATTGACATTCCCAAAAAAATTGCATCGTTCGTTCTCTGCTACACCTTGGAATGTATTAACAACATTCTTCACTTCTGGGTGATCGGGTGCAACACCAAATCTAACCAGTCCGAAGGGTACTGGTGATCGTTCATAAATATCAACCACTACACGCTTGTCTGCTTTAAGAAGCTGCTGTGCTGTGTAAAATCCAGCTGGGCCACTTCCAACAATGCAGACCCTTGGTGGTTTTGTGCTGCCAGTAGACAAACATCTAGAAGCAACCAACATTTGTCTCTTATACTGACGTCCCCCTGTTAGGCCTAACAAAAAATATCTTGGAACCATACTCGATTTCGCCCGAAATACAGCACCAAAAAACGTCTGGTTGGTATGCATCTTTAGCTGGTTAATTGTCTAAGCAGTTGCATAAGCGTTTCAGTGATATTCCATGCAAATTAATCTGGTAACAACAACGGCATTTACCGTATACCCTTATAGCATCTTTCCTTGCCAAATCTATTGCATAATGTGCACCTAGGCCAAACGACTAGCCTCGGTTTCAAGAAGCATCCTCATGTGCATAGTAACATCATTTTCATCTTGCAAAGAAGACGTTTTCGCTCAAAAATAATGGAAATATATCTATTTTTTCAAATGATCAAACCAGGCTGATACTTGCAAATCATTTTATGTTTATAAATGTTTTTAGGGTCCTAGATGCGTCATGTGTACCCTTCTCTATCAATCCCCCCCCTTCAGAACCTCAAAAATCAACCCCCCCGGGCTTAATAGAGCTTTGACGGTATCAGTAATTATATTAATTCATCGCAAAAACCCTTTTCTTCCCATCGATATAATTTAAAAAAAGATTCATCGAACTGAACATAAGGAACATAACTTCAAATGCTATTAAACTGATGCCCCGATCTATACATTTTTGGATAGCTCTCAACAAGACCTTGGGCGCAAGCTTTCAGTTGAGATTCTCTACTTAAAACTATAACACTTCATTGTCTTTTAAAACCTGATATAATAATTTGTAGTGGAAGTAGTTTTTTATATTTTAGCTGATAGAGAACTCGTGTTTAAAGAATTTTAAATGAAAATTAGTGAATAAATGTAGTTTTACATTTTACGCAAGACAGGATAGGGCCTCTTTTAAAGGACCAGGACTAGAAGAGGCAATCTTTTGTATTCTTGGTTGAAGGGGACACCTTGCCTGCCCTTTGAAATTTCAAAGTAATAGGACTACAGGAAAAAGAGGTTGATGAGAAATTGCCAACACAGCTTTTATGCTGTCTAAGGCCCTATGAGAACCACACTTTGATCAGATGAACGTGCTCATCTATTCTATTTGAGGACCCGCTATATAAATATAAACATTGCATTTTCATGAAATCCATACTCAATCAAAGATGGCAAAAACTAACCCTTAATCTAACTGAAAACAACATATGTCATTCTAAAAAGAGCTGTGCAAAAGAAAACCACAGATACAACCAAAACATAACATAAGTCGTGGATTTACAAAAGCAATCTTTCCAATACAACCTTTCAAACGTATTTACAGAGCAAGAAAAAACCTTTGTGTGAGATTAATGCAATTACTTTGATACTGAATTATCCATTGACACTTCTATTGCGCTGAACAATATTCGAAAATATTGAATACCATTTGTTTTCTTCGAAATTTTCCGACTACTTGGCAAAGACTGCGACCCATAGCCATGATTCCGCCCCAATATAATAGTAAAAATTTTGTGTTTATATGAATGATTTTGTGTTTCGAAAGGGCGACTAATAGACATGAATAAGTCCTTTGCGCACTTGGTTGCGAAGCATTAGTTGCCTAGGAAACAAACTCTCAGTAAAGTTCTTTTATTTGCATCGAAATGGTTCTTGCAATCGAAGAATTCAATTCCTATGTTTATATTGCTTGCTACGTACGTGTCATTTGAAGAGCAAAACAGCTTCCCGATCTCTTTAACTCATTATCAGCATGGAAGACGAAAGAGGCGTTGATGTTAAGAAGCAGTCCTCATTTAAGTCATCAATTCGAGATCTTTGTGAAGGATCCACTATCCATGGTATTGCTCCTATTTTAGCTGCAAAGAATGTGTACACAAGACTCTTTTGGATTGTTATATTTTCTTTATCATGCGCGTTACTTGTGTGGCAAGTATATACTTTAAGCTTAAAAGTTCGCAGCAAAGACACAGTTACGATGACAACAAATGTCAAAGCCAAAGACATGGAATTTCCAGTCATCACAATTTGTAACGCGAATCCATACAGTTTGTTGAAAAGTGATAGTGCTTTCCAATCCAAGTTCAATTTAAGTTTATACGATGCATCGACACCTGATGAAATAAAACATAGTGGATGGACCGAATTTTCTCTAAAAGAGATCCAAGAAGCGTCAGTCAACTTGAACGAATTCATGATGGTTAAGATGAATACAAGCACTTTTGCAGGGAAGCCAATAACAAACATTCCCTCAATATTCAGGCCCCTACTTGGCAATTGTCTTTGCTTTGCCACCGGTTTCAAACAAAACCAACCTGGCCCTGATAGCGGCCTTTCCGTCATCTTAAATATCAATGAAAGTGATTACTCCCCTTTCTTTAGTGATGGATATGGAATTTTTATACTCGTAAACAGAGACGGTTACATGGACTATTGGTCTTTTAAGAATAAGGCAATTGCAGCAGCACCAGGTACACTGACTCGCATTAAGATGCACAAGACGGAAATAAAACGGTTACCCCACCCTTACCCTGATGCATGTGTGAACAACAAAATTCCTGTGAAAGAAATTGAGACGATGTACTTCACGAAGGAATGCTTCTATTCTTACGACATGTGTAGCCTGATCTTCATGTTCAAGTGGCAGATGTTAACATGCGGTTATATCGATTCAAGATACAAGAGATTGCTAGAAGATAACGTCGACATTGAAAAATCACAGATTGTGTTTAACAAGGCAGCAAATAGTACGGAAATTGAAAAAGAGATGGCCTGTTTGAATCAAGCAAGAGTTGAATCGCACAATAATAACAAATGCAAGCCTTCATGTTTTGATGAACAGTACGAGTTCATGGTATCAAGCTTGCGTTGGCCAACAAAGCTGGAAGCAAAAGAACTGCTCAAAAACATGCAAAAAACATGGCCAACTACCAGCAACGTCCAAAACTGGACTACTGACAGTATTTACGATAATTTGGTTAAAATTCAGATATATTTTGACGACTTTCACATCAACCAAATTGAACAGAGGCCTGCATATGGTTGGAATGACTTCATAAGTGACTTTGGTGGCCAGGCTGGCTTATGGATTGGTGCATCAGTTTATTCAGGATTTGAAATTGGGTCTATTCTCCTCAGTTTTGTCGCCGGCATTATGAACTACATTGGCGGGAAGAAAATATCTGAGGGAGAAAAGGACTTTCACCACTAACAATGATTACGGTGTTACCAAATTTGACTGTTCAAGTCACCAGCA
The DNA here is from genome assembly GCA_964019065.1 of Catostylus mosaicus. Lineage (NCBI taxonomy): Eukaryota > Metazoa > Cnidaria > Scyphozoa > Rhizostomeae > Catostylidae > Catostylus > Catostylus mosaicus. Next base: position 6,032,335 of record OZ025193.1, on the reverse strand, counting down.
ATGACACAAATTTATAATAGTCAATATCAGTTTTAGCTTTTGAAATGCTTTTACCGATTAAACATGTGAGACTTGTAAAATGATCCTATTACCAGAAGGGTCCCATTAGCAATGACAAGTAAAACGCTCTTGTTATTAGCAGCCATGAAACATTAATCGTAATATTAGCAAGAGAAGCATTTCTAGCAGCAAAATTCTAGAACAGTAAAAGTCACCTTTCACTACCACTGTTAGTATGTAAAATTGATGTAAAATCACTATTGACATAAAATATATTAATGAGAAACATTGCTAACGGCATTGGCAAATAGACCATAAACAATAATGCAGGCCCTCCCACTTTTTTGGTCTCGTCGTAGGCCCTGTAATGAACAATAATAGTACCTCTATAGGTACCGTTATACAGAGCATGAATATTGATGATAACTATCCAGGCCCTCCGGAACGAAATGGAATTTTTTGGGGGGGGGGGGGGGGGGAAGCTGCGAGCGAAGCGAGGTGAATTGGGAGTTACGGCAAAGTTTTCGAGACAACGCCCCTGCTTTCAAATTGCACAAGGAACACTGCCTGATGTCTTTATCAGCGTAAACGTTGCTCTTTGCAGCATTTCTTTGGTTAGGGGGGTGCTCTCGCCTCGATTAGTCTAGCTATTGAGAGAGCTCCTCCTATAAAAAATTCTGCTACATAAAATTATTGTTCTTGTTTGTTGTTCTATATCTCCTTTATTTTAGTACATTAATTGTACTTGTAATTAATCTTGAATATTGTATGCAGTGGAATTTTAATATAAAAACTGAACAAACTGAATTGAAACTGAAACTTACTCTTCAGAGATACTTCTTCAGAAGAAGAGTGACTTTTCAGATTCTTCAATACGGAGAAAAACCTATATGATCAATCAAACTGGTCTGAGTTTTACGCTCTGTGTATAAGCTTGGTCCGTTGTTTATGTTAACAACACTTCTGCAATCCCACCCCACCAAGATGGCTGCTGAGGGTAAGTGAAGCTGAGAATACTTTTGATTGACCATTCTCATTCTTATGAAAATTCAAAGACAGTATGCTAAAAGATCGCAGTTTTTCTTGGTATCTTTTACTAAAGATAACTTTCTTCTAGTAAATATCTTACTTTGACCTTGCAATAATTGAAGGGCGGTTGCCGCTGATAGTGATACTGTTCAAGATGGCCTAGTGCCTGTCGTGTTGTTTCTCTTTTTGATCTATTTATCTGACAAGGATTTCACAAGCAAGAAACAGTTTAAAAACAGGTTTGCACAAGCAGAGGTTTTCGCACTTTGTCGCCTCATCTAGAAGTACAAAGATTCACCCGTAACATATGAAGGTCAAGATGAAAGTTATAGGTAACTAGGTCAGGATTACATTGGAATCATCGGACCATCCTGATCTCATCATTGTACGCTTATGGTTTATATAACTGCACCGATAAGATTCAGACTTGAACAATGGAACACACTTACACAAAATTCAAGGCTAAAAACAATTTTTCCAGTTTCTTCGATCACTTGTAACACAAGAGGTGTTCTCTCTTCCCTTGATAACCCTAGCTCCAAAGAGAGCCCTTCCTTAATAAATCTCCTGCATACAACCCCATAAATTTTTATATTTTAGTTTATTGTATTATTGTGTTTGTGTAACTATCCTATAAATTGTAGTTAGTTTTATTGTATCATTGCATAATTGTCTGTATTTATTGTATTTATCCTTCTCTGCGGTTGAATTTTTACAATAAATTGAACTTAACTTATAAAGCATCCAATAAACACCAAGCGTAATTCCATTACTTTCACCACAGTTAACATATTGCTACAGAAATTAGATTTGCAGGGAGCTGATTGCCATGTCATTTAATTTAATTTCATAACAGTGTGTCAGGAAGGCTTGTAATTCCATGCCTGGTAACACTGGCTTAGGTTGGTTAGAATGCATGCACTGAAGTAAACAACTAATGAAATTTTTCTCATGACAAAGCACTTATCTGTTAGTTTGCTGCCCTGAGTTAGTTTTCATGGAGACTTTTTTGTTCATAATAATCCTATACCTTATGTTTTAATGAAAAACAGAGAATTCCATCTCTATTTCTATAAAAAAAACTATATCTTGTGATAATGTTTGTGTTCACAGTGGCTGTATCTTAATTTTTGTACAATGTCTGCTGTTTAATTTTGATTTACAAAGAGGGGAATATTTAGATCAGTAAATATAGATTTGTAGGAATAAATGGTAGCCCCTTCAAGTAATTGTTAAACTCCTTTCCTTCTTTGATACCGAAAAGACATGGTAATAATCAAAAATCATAAATCAAAAATGATTTGATTCCATTAATAGATCCATCTGAGGTTGCAAAATTGCAGAAGCATTTGAGCTTGCTAAGACAAGAATATGTCAAACTTCAAAGCAAAATGTTTGAAATGGAGCAGAAGCTCAGTCTTGCATCTGCAGCTTCAGGAAACCTAGATAAAGACAGTTTCATTGCACAGCTGCTGAGGCTTGTTGCTGATTTGCATGATAAAGACAGTTTCAGGTAAAAGATTTATTGAAAATTAACTTAAATGATCATAAGTACATATTTTATGTTTGATTTGAAAGCAAGAAGGAAAACATGGCACTTGATTCTTTAAAAATAAGGAAAATGGATGATTTTGCATTTCATTATCAAGATCATATATATGTTTTTAAATGGCATTGAGACTCCTTTTTATCTCAGTCTGTTTCAGTTTAAGCAATTGATGATTACAAAATAAAAATTGGGCATTGATAATTTTATAGTAATTTTAAATTGACATCGGTCACTTATGCTTTGTACCTTGGAATGAAGGTACTTAGCTACTGTGCCATTTTTGTCCTTGTCCCTTTGGAATCCAAATCCAAGAATAGTTTACATTTTTACCATATGATCATGGTATTTTTTCAGTATTGTGTGAGCTTCTTGGTAAGCTGGGTATATGAAAACTGTGTCACTTCTTTGGCTGAATGCCCTGCTTTCTTAGTTGATCTGTGCAATCAAACTCAAATTTATTTCCAGTGACATAACTGTGAAATATGGAACACAGAAGAAAAAGGCACACAAATTTGTGTTAGCAGCCAGGAGTGCTGTATGGATGGATCTTGATTTAGCAAATATGGATGAACTTGAAATTGCTGGTATATTTTCTGCATAAATTCAATCTGAGTTTTTTTCTTGAAAATTTATCAGCATACTTATTATTAGTTAAAAGTTCATGTTGTTGAAAGTTGTTTTGCAGAAAATTCTATAAAACTCAAGCTCAAACTGATAAAACGTTGTAGAAGTTTTATAGAAAATTGCATATTTTTATTCTAAAATTCACCATTTCAACTCAACTAACTAGAATTATTTTGAAAATGTGTAAGCCAATTATAGCCACATAGAAATTAAAGTGAAAAGATGACATTCTTTGTTCATTGCATTGTTCATAACTTGGTATAGTTTTTCTTCAAACTTGAATTTATTTGTTGGTTTTTGTAACATTATGTTTTTTCCAGTTTGATTGATATTGCGATATTAATTTCATTTAGATGTCAGCAGTGAAGCTGGGAATACCATAATTAAATGGTTGTACACTGACAAAGCAGACATAAGACATGATGAAAAGTTCATCATAGAACTTGTGAAGGCTGCAAATAAATATAGATTGAACCCACTCAAAGAAAGGTGTGTCTTTTTTCATAATTATTTAGATACACAGAGTAAAATGTTTTCATAAATAATGGGACAGAAAAATCATGTTTCCCGAATCATGACGAAATGCAAATATAAATTTGCACCAAGCAGCATCAACTTTAAGTTTGGTGATTCAAATATTAAGGATGCATATTGTAAACTTTCAGTAAGAAAATGTCAGAGCAGTATCAGGCGATACTCAATGAAATGGCTTTGATGACCTGATTGTGCCCTGAATAATTTTGATAACCTATTTCAAAGTTTTTAAATTTGATCTTATTATTCCTCATAGATGTGAGAAGATCCTCATGTCGTCCATAACTGTATCCAACTGCATCAAATTTTATCAAACTGCTGAAGATATTGGAGCAGACTCATTGAGAAAATACTGTGCAGAAATTATTGCAAGTCATTGGGTAAGTAATGGTTGTCCAAATGGGATTGGTAGCGTCATCTGATTGGTAAATTGATTGATAAATTGATTGATTAATTGATTGATTGATTGATTGCTTGATTGATTGATTCATTGATTGGTAGACTGATTGATTGAAATATTGCAATTATCTGACTTATGAAAGTGTGAGAATCAAATATGTTGCATTTTGCTATAGAAGATAATGTTAAGACCTCACAAGCAAATATCAGAGAATCTTTTGATTTACCTTGTAGAATGATCTCAAGACAGAGGATTTTGCAGAGATGAGTGCGCCATTGTTGTATGACATGTTTAAAGCAAAGTCTGAATATCCACTTCATTTTGCAATAAGACATCACCGTGAAGATGTTGTATTCCTTTTTCTGATCGAATTTAATGCACAGGTATGATCAGACAGTCTTTTTCTCATCATTCATGAACCCTGGAAGGAAAGACAAAGCGAATGAATTTATAATTTTGTGTTAAAGTGCCCATGGATAAGCAGAGAATTAATAATCAATGTTCTGCTTGAACTTGTCAAGTTGAGTTCATGGATATGTTGCAACATATACTTTAGCCTTTAGCAATTGCTGTCGTTTTAAATTTAAAATTGCTGTGATCTTTAATTTGCTTTAAGCAAAATTTGAAGGTTTTTATAACATAAGATATTTAGCTGAACTAATATGGAAGCTCCTTCAACGCTTCGTTTTGATATTGTTCTTTTTAGCTTCCTGGCAAGATAGACGAGCGAGAAACAAGCACAAATCAACTCCCTTTGGAGATTGCTCTTCATGAGCGACAAGATAGTATAGCACGGACTTTGGTGAATCATGGTTGCAACATGAATTCGCCAGATCATGATGGTTTTACTTTGCTCCATAAGGCAATACAACATGGAGATGAATTTGCTGCTACTTTTTTGATCGAGAACGGATGCAATGTCAAAGCAGTAACTATCTCTGAAACGGAAACTTCACTTCATTTATGCGCGAAATACAAGTACGATTACTTTGCAAGTTTATCTCATCTTATGTAATGAACTACATCCGTCCATATTTTGCCACGGATGTTGGCTTTTTACCCATAGGAAATCGCCAGAACCTATAGCAAATCGCCCTGCAACCCGCTGTATGTACCCTTTAACAAGGAAACCTTCAGTTACGCGTCTAAAAGAATCGAAATTTTCCTTGCCATCCAATTGAACTATACAAGCATATTTAATAAGCAAGATTTTGGGATCATCTATCGAGATCCCGTTTTGTCAAGGCACTCGCCAAGGTATAATATTCATGCCTTTAGTATAAGATACTCTATCAGATATACTAAATGCTGTTTATCTCGCTTTGTCGGGACATTTACCCGCGATATCAAACTCAAATGCTGTCAGAGACTTTAATCCTAAACAAGACAGCACGACTTTTACTTTGTAAACAGGCCCTTATTCTATTTTCTACTAGCATTTGTCTTCTGCTGTTAAATATGTTTAACATTTTTACTTGCTATTATAGAAGATTGTTGAACCATGTTTTTGATCAAGCATTTTCTTCTATTCGTTATACGTGACTGACTACAAAAAATTTGATGCTAAATAAGTTAACTCATTTTGATTTGTCTTCAGGCCATGGTCGTCAGGATCATCCCATAGCAAAGATCGATATATTTCAAATATGACAAGCAGCGAAGGGATGGCGCGAGTTTGCAAGTTATTAGTAGAGAAGGGCGCTGATCCAAATGCACAGAATTCTGCTGGATTGTAAGTCCGATCCATGCTTACTATTGATCTTGGCTTTAAAGGTATTATCAGAGGGGCCACTTCGTGATTTGTATTGCCCTGCAAAAATAAGATTTTTAAATTCTTGCTAAGATCTAATCTAGGTACCGATTTAACAGAAAGGTTTTCGTAGTATGGGGATGAATTACACCCTCTATCGGGTGTTGCCATTACGTATTATTCTAATTCATTGCCTAGCTACTGCAGCGGCATGCGATGAACACAAATAAGTTAATCAAACAAGATATGCTAAAGAAGTATCCCTGTTTTGAAGACTCAAATAATCATGTAGATAACAAAGTCGCCTGTTGACTTGTTCTTCTTTAATTAACAGCAAGGATTTGTGAGAATTTTAGAATAACAAATGGCAGCGATTTGCACAATGCTTTCTTGATTTTTTATCATTCGCTTTTAGGACACCATTACATGTTTCATTATCAAACGACAATGTGGATGTTTTTGACGTCTTACTCGCCCATCCAAGGTACATTTTAAAATGGTCAACGGTAGTAGATAAGAAATTATGTTGCTAAGGGTAAAATTTGCTCAAAATCATGACATTCTCTTCTATAAAGGCGGGATAAAATGCCGTTTCAATCTTTAATTTCATTCATTAAAAAATTTCAAAATTCTCCGAAATAGTCTCCAGATAACACAGATAACCATCAGCTAATTCAGGAGCTTTTACAGTTCTTACGAATATTGTGCGCGAAGCGCAAAGACTATTTCTCTCCCACCTTAAGTCATTATATTTGTAAATTCTTTTAAATCAGCCTTGATTTGGAAAGAAGAGACAAGGACGGTCACGTGGTGCTCTGGTTTGCAATACTTTCAAGTAAAGTGAGCCTCGAAGACGACCCCGAATCAAATTATGCTGCGAAGCTTGTAAAGCGAGGGAGCAGTGCTGATGCTGTTAACCCATTGACAGGTATTGAAACAGTTTTTCCCTAAAAGCCGTTTACTGAAGAAAACCTAGGTAATAAATTCATCTTTGAATTCATGCTTTTTGCAAAGGAAAGGAAAGGTATCGCACAGTTCGAGAAATGGCAGCAGTTCTTTTCAACATGACCATAATAACGTGTAAGGTGTCTAAAAGGTGTGGCCTTTTGTAGCCAAATCTATTGAAGTACAACAGACGCTAGCACGATCATTACACTTAAAAATTTCACACTATCACCTATGAATTTCACACTATCACTCTTAAAAAATAATATATTTTGTATTTAGATGGAGGGCCCCTTGTGAAGCAGCTACAGCTGAAGGGCTACCCTCGTTAAATATCTTTGATAATAATAATAATAATAATAATAAAATAATGAATTTCAGGGTGTTTTAGTTTTTATTTCAAGCTCGTTTTGCTATAGAGCTTTGGTCCGTCTTAATCATCTATAAGCGGTATCACAATCCTATATAATGACTCAAATTAACTACTTAGCTTGCGCATTTTACTATGCTACGTCATTTTACCTTTGACCTATCATTTTACCTTTGATCCTTCATTCAACCTTAGACCTTTCATGTAACCTTTGACCTCTTGATCAATGACCTTGACCTTCCTTGATGGATAATATGATTTTATTCACCAGGAGATTCGCTGCTTCATCTTTCGGCTTTCTCCGGTAATGAATCTGCTGGCTTGTTTTTACTGGCGCAAGGTGCACAACCAAGTCATGCAAATAAAAAAGGAGAAACTCCACTTCATGCTTCAGCTTTGAAGGGCCATCAACGTTTGGTTAGAGAACTATTGAACCGGTAATGGCTTTATATTGCTTGTCGAAAACCACGTCATTGGTGTGAAGTTTTGTATAAAGCTCCGTATACTGAAAAGTCCAACATTTACCAAACTTAACCCTTTCGCATCCGGTTTAATTTTTACTTAATTGTCAAAACCCATAAAAATCTTTGCGTTTCAGGGGGTAGCATAGTCCAATAAGTTAGGTGGAGGCGTAAACTAATATAGAAAACTTCCATCAAAACATTTACAATATTTTGTACTTTACCCCCTGAAAAATTGATTTTTACGGTGTTTGTCATTGGGCCATATGGCCCGTCCTGGGGTGAAAGGGTTAAGGATGCAGATCTTAATAATCGTTTTAGATTTGTAGGACACTGACGAGTAACGCAATTCAATCTTTGATTTTATTCTTGTAGAGGTGCCAATCCCAATGCAAAGACGTTATCTACAGACTACTTGCGTAACCTTGCAAATATTAGAAATGTAGAGAGAGAGAAATCTATGAAAGAAAACCGGACTAGAATTATATCATTAGAGAAATCGAAAGCAATGAAAAGAGTAAAAGAATTGAAAGAAAAACAAGCAAAGGAATCAAACAGCAAGAAAAAGCCCCAAAATGAGAGCACTGTGATCAAAGGTCAAAAGACAAATTTGTCATTGAATCTAAGTAATCCATCCGATGGTTACAATCCTTTTGCCGAAGATTCCTATCAAGATTCTAATCCATTTCTAAATTCTCCCGTTGATTCTGCATATAGTGACAGCAATCCATTTGGTGGTGGAGGTAAGCTTACCAGTCAATAGAATCTGTTTTAATCTAAAATACAAGATTTTTGCACTTTCTTCCGATGAAATACTGTCAAGAAGTAGTTTTATTTTGGCACGACACACATTCCTTTTTGTGGCCATCGTTTGATATTTGCCTTGTCCTTTTTCTGCTAGTCTGATTTTCCTCCTTTACCCCTCTCCAAGCACATTTATTTAGCATTTCTTTTACTCCAAATAATAGGTAATGAATTCATGGATGAAATTCAGGCTGCAACATCTGCCGCTATGGCTTTAAGTGGAAGTGAAATGCCTCAGAAGGAAGATAACTACCCTATCAAAACAACTGGTATGACGTTTTGAATGTATACATTGATTATTTAATTGAAGGATAATATCAAATTAAGAAACATTAAATACAATTAAATGAAAAAAAGTCAATTTGGAGTTGTTTAGTTGATCCAATGCTGTTATTAAAAAATGACACTGAGCTCTGATTTCTAATTTCTACCGGAATAGTGTTTCAAAATCAAGCTGCACTTGGAAAAAACAAGTGCTTTTTGTGTCTGTTCTGCAGTGTGGCTTTAATAGAGTCTCTTAACTTCTTGTACGATTTAATGGTATATTAATTAAAAAGAATTAACATAATTCGTTATAGTGTGTAGTGTTTTATCTATATTAGGTCTGTCTAAGGCATATTATATTATCATAATTGCAGCAGCAACATCAGAAGAGAGACCAACTGTAATGTCATTTGATGGTCGAATCGATCTTGATGCTTTACAGTCTCCTACTGCCATAGAAAAGTTTGACTACGACTCAATGAATATAAGTGAATTAGAAATTGAGGCGGGACTAGACACTTCGATTGTAACTGAGTGCTGGGATCGAACACCAATGCATGTTGCTGTTGTGGAAAAGAAAGATACAGTCGTGCGGTGTTTCATTGAATATAAAGGTAATGTGCTGCTTTTTCAATTGATTTCCATTATATTCAAATTCATAAGATGACTTAGCTTTAAAAGTTAGTGTTCAGTGATGCATGTTATAACATAAATGTTGTACTAAGGAACATATTTTGATGTGAAGATTCTTGTAATAATTCTGAGTTTTTGATTGATAATAAAAGAGATATGTATTTTGTAGTTTTCAGCTCTATAAGTTTTCGAATACGTTTTGGGTAATGACACGCTATTGAACAGCTGTATTGATCTCAAATTATCTATGGCTAAATGCATTTCGTTGTTTGTATAGATAACGCATCACATGGTGGGGGTATGGGACGAATTCCCATCATACCAGATTTCTCAATACAAGACAGCGAAGGACAGACCGTATTAGAATTAGCATTGTGGACTAAACAGTACCAAGTAGCGAGGTCTCTACTTGATGCTGAGGCTGATATTAATCAAGTTGGTCAAGATGGCCGGTCGTTGTTGCACAAAGCAATCATACGAAAAGACGCAGATTCATCTTTGTTCTTAATTGAAAATGGTGCTGATATTAATAAGCTGTAAGTATTGCTAGTCTACTTTAAATACGATCAACGTCAGTTTGAAGAAAGATCGAATTAAAGCTAGATAATTGGAAATTGCAAATGTTGCTCATAGTGCAAACTAGGTGACCATTTGTTCGTCACTTCTGTGACTGGCGTGTGTTTAAGCATTCATTCGGTTTTTAGTTTTGGTGTTTAATCATAGGGAAAGAATTAAAGCTGTGCATGGAGTGGTTGGACGCACAAAGTTGTGAAGCGAAATCAAACTCTAGGAAACACCTTTGATTAATATGCATTGGCAACCAAACGAAGTTAACATTACATGAAGAGTGAATGCTGAAAAATGCTTAGTTAATGCTGAAGTAGTGTGACCGGGGCTTAAGACATTATGTTGATATTGGGCAAAGAAAGCTTACATTCTTATGTTTGTTTCTTTTCATTAGAACTAAAGAAAATATGTCACCTCTGCTGATGGCGATCAGATTACAATTAGAGCCAGTCGTTGATTCATTATGCAAGCGAGGTGCAGATGTAAATAGTAGTGATCATAATGGTAATACACCTTTATGGATTGCATTAAAAAGTAGGCAGATGGATATTGCTTCTACTCTAGTAAGTTTCGTTTATTTAGCTGACCTATTAACCTCAGCTTTTGTCATTGAATCTGTATTTAGTTTTTCCTATTTAAATATTTAGTGGAGGGTTGCTGTTCAACAAATGCTAGTTTTGATAGGGCCTATGAAAATATTAGTCACAAACTAAGGAAGTAAAGTAAAAAACTATCAAACATGTTTACCTTTTAAACTTTTTTGCAACATTTAAAACCTATATACAATAATATTTGCTTTACAAGAAAACCTAAGGCGCCAATAAATTGCAATTTACATTAAAAACCCAAAATGTTTCTGCACCCTCTATTACAAATGATTGGCAATTATACGCTTAAGTTGCATTATAGATTCATTGCACGTCAAAAATGTACACCTTTTCTTTGAACGTGTGCAATATATCTTATAGCTCGCCATTTGGAGGATGCTCATGAATTTCTCTTCATGTGTATTTTATGACATGCCAATCCCATAGCAGAAAGTATTGCGGAAAATCTTTGCGTTGTTGCCTGTTGTCACCCGTATGTGGCTTTTCTATGTCTGGGTATGGTTGTAGCAACCTTTACTCAAAATCCACTTTAATATTTGGATTAAGTATTTAGCAGCTAAGATAGTCCTATGAAACTAACTACCACCCGCTAAATTGGCTACCAGACATTAGCAAAGCTTATTGATTGGTGCTAGCTCATCAGATCTGAAACTGTTACTATTTTACAGGTAAAGAATGGGTGCGACACTTCTGCTTGGAATGTTGGTATTAATAATTGTACATGGACACTGTTACACAGAGCTATTTATGAGCTTGATGAAGAAACCGCTTGCTTCCTAATCAAACACAGCCATGAAATAAACAGGTAAGGCGTTTATATTTTACATTTTTGACCTTACATATTACAATCTATATTCTAATTAAAACATCAGACATTTAGTATTCACTATAGGCGTTCTTTCAGCGACATCAATTCGCTAGTGAGCTCGGTAAAGAAACGTCAAAAGCATCTCATAAGTAATAGCGACTATTTGCCGCTTTGCTATATCTTTGGCATACTTCTAAATTTAGGCCCAATCTCAATATTAACCCTATCATTATAGTGTCATACTTTTAAATAAGATTTTACAACATACTAAAAATAGAACTTGTTTACAAACGGTCTGTTCAGAACAACCTGGCAAATATGACGTCTTTTTATCTCTTGTACAGTGCAAGGAGACCTGGACCTGGTGGATACGGTGGTGTTGAGGCATTCGATGGACTCACTCCGCTCCATTTAGCTTGTGAAGCAGGTCAAGATAAGGTTGTCCAGTGTTTGGTTGAAAACAACGTCAATATAAACTCTCAGGTGATTATTGCATTTCTATAGTTAATCTCAACTGAGTTTTGCATAACAGATTTTAAATCATTTGCTAAATACAATGATCCAACCCGTACTATCTTTTAAGGCAAATAGAACAAATGTTGTATAAGCCCCTTCACATGATTCCAAAGAATATATAGAATGACTTAAAGATTCAATGTATATACACTCGCTATGATAATGTACTGCATAACGAGCATTACAAGCTGAGGCTTGTTAATGTATATCTAAAATGCAGAACAGAGCAGCGTAAATTTATGGAATGAAACTGGCTTTAATTATCAATATACTCTGTTTTAGGATTCAGAACAACGCACGCCATTACACATAGCAATAACAAGTCATAACCCAATTGTTACTAGATTACTTCTAAGTCATCCCGAACTGAATTTGATGTTGAAAGACAGAACGGGACTAACAGCTTTTGCGGTTGCAATGAATGCCAAAGATAATGAGGCTGCATCGGCTATTTTATCACGCGAACCTTCATCGGCTGAACAGGTACGTTAAGGGCTATAGATCATATCATTTCACCTATTCATCTTAGCCCGAATTAATTCTGCTTAAAGTTCCAAGGCTCAATGTAAACCTTGATGTCGCCGGCTTAAACTTTTATGACGTAAAGTCGCCTCTAGTATATTAGGACTTGTCTGCGTTACTTTCGGATCGTCGTTAGTACTGGAGTCTTTAAAGTAGTAAATTTGCTTTAAGAAATAATTCTCGTATACAAATTTGATGCTTCAGATGCATAGTAAACAATTTCTTTCTTTTGCCTTTTTTTCGCTAGAAACATCATGTAGGTTAAAGAAAATATAAGTTGATATAGAAAATAGAGAAATGTACGCAAAACACCGTTATTTGTCGAATCTGGAAAATAAAAGTTTATTTGCTAGTCAAATTGTGGAAATTTATTGAAAGATGTAAGTTCTGAAAATTGCCACACTATGCAGAATATTCTATAAAACTGACCAACAGTTTCTCGTGTTTCTGCATTGAGGAGGATTTTAATTGTTCGTTTAAGTTAAGACTGAATCTCTGAGAGTATGTCCTTTCTTGTGAGAAATCATTTCTCTGCTCCATTTTCTTGATTTCTTTATCGTTGAAATACTTTATAGAGCTCAGGATCATCTTCATTTCAGTTTGATAGTAGAGGTCGCAACTACTTGCATACATCAATTCTCAATACGGATGTAGATGGTGTTTTGTTCCTGATTGGCATTGAAGTCAATGTGAATTCGCCAATTCAAGATGGCTCGTTAAGAACTCCTCTTCATCTTGCAATTCCAAGTGGCAGTGAAGTCATCGTTAGGCATTTGGTTTGTATAGCCTATAGTTCTCCAGTCTTAACTTGTTTGATTCTAGTTATTACCTTACAGTAAAATACGAAAAGAGCACCCCACCTTTTTTCACGCCCCCTCAAATTAATGAATGATTTAATGAGCACCCTGGGTTTTATTTTGAAGCAATGTGTCCGTATAAATCTTTATTCGCTAATGCAATTAAAGTCATCACTGATATCTACTTGAACTGCCCCAGCCTTTCTATGCCGCATTGCAAACAACACAGTTGCCTTACTCACTGTGTATTCTTTACTGGTTTCTGCCGTTGATAGAAGAATCTTATTCCGAGAAATGATCATCATTAAGAGTCTTTGACTTGTGAAGCGCAATCGTGAAGTACTCGAATAAACTGGTTTAGTATTCCTAGAAACATGCGCTTGTATTTCTATTTTAATATCATTATCACCATAGATATGGTCTGGTGCGAACATTAATGCAGTGGATAAAAGCCGCCGGACTCCATTGCATATCGCTGCAATGGAAGACAAAGCAACTTTGATAGGTGTGCTCCTACAAGGCGGTGCTGACCCAGACCTTGGCGACAGTGGACACAATAATGGTAAGGTGTTACCATATGGATCTTCTTTTTCATTGGTCCTCCCATTCTGAAAGCTGCAAAAGGTGGCTAGACCGTATGACGGGAAAATCGTCCACAGCTATCAAATGATGCATTCAAAACGAAGGGAACATGTTTGCCTTAAGGACACTTTCATTCTCAAAATAACATCTCATAAAGTTTATGTCTTTTGCATTTGTTATTTTGATGAATGAAATCCGTTTGTCTTAAGGTTTTGTTCTCTTCGAAAACGAACTGCGATGGACAGACAAGGTTTCGGTACGAACTCTTGCCATAAACCCTCACGATCCATCGAACATTTTTGAATTGCTGATCTTTTGTTGGTAGCATACCATTTTTATTTTTAAATACTGTGCTTATTTTATATACATCTTACGCTCGACAAAAATATATCGCCTGCCGCTTAGGCTATAGAACGCACAACACGAGATATTTTGAGCAACGCTTTAGTTATTTGATGTTATTACTTAGTATTCCAGCTAACGTTTCATGAATTAATTAATCAATGATAATCTGTTAATTTATTTTTATGATATTTTACAACTTTACCAGCTTTGCACTTGGCTTGTCAAAACGGAAATCTCAATGCGATCAAAGTACTTCTTACAGAATCAAATGTTGATGCTGAAGCTATAAGCGCGAGGTAGTGTTGGAGTTTTTTTATTTCACACTTACATTCCCTCTGTACTCTTATTGAAAGAGTTCTTGTTATATTGTAACTTTCTTTCGGACACATCTGCTCTCGACTCGCTTCAAAAACTCATTCAAAATTGACAAAATAACAAAAATTAGCTGCACTGAGTTAGAAGCAGCAGTAATATTGAAAATTGTTATGATAAGTCCTTGTTACTATTGTTACTATAGTTACTAAAAGTTATTATTACCAGAGAAGTGTCCATCTAATAGTAGGCATTTCGTGCCAGCTTTTACTTCAGTAGCATTGAATGAAAATCCTTTTTCCATATTTTAGGGGACAAAACGCTTTACATATGTTGGCAATATACAACAAAGATAATGCAGCTGCCATTTTTGAAGTTTTCCGTCAAAATCGACCAAATTTGAATATAAATGCTTTCGATGCTGAGGATAACACAGGTATGATATGCTATTAGGATTTTACCCCCGGTGTTATAAAACTACGGTTGAAAATAATCGGGTGTCATTTAATTTGAGGATCCAGCCTTGAAAATGTTTTGATGACTTGTCCTAGAAGACAAAGGGGGTTAGTATTACTCAATTTCTAAGAAAAATGTACCCGATACATTCACAAACACTTCATCAGATTCACTGGAGTTTATAAACAGATTTACGTTTTATTAAAATAAGGCAATTGATATAATATTTAATTTGAATATTTTGGCTTCATATTATATTCATTTTTTCTCTATTCAGCGTTGTTTCTCGCTTATTCAAATGGAGCCGTTGGTTTGTGCTGCGCACTTATGAGAGCTGGTGCTAAACTAGGAACTATCAACAAACAAGGTGTATCAATATTCAATGCACCAGTTGCAACTAAAAAGCTTCTTTTTAAACTGCTAGGTAAGTGTAGGATCATCTTGAGAATACAGCTCACCTGGCCAGGCTAGCATGATTTTAGTTCTATTGTATATTGGCTCGCTGTATATTGTATATTGGTATAGAACTGGTTCGCTGGCAAATATGAATAGACACAGACGCCGCCTCACCCTATGTTCTGAAAAATACTACATGTAACGCACAAGAACGTGCAAACCAACATGGTAGCATAGAAACTAAAAGACAAAATTAGATCATAAGCTAACTTATTGGTTAAATATTGAAAGTTTCAATGGAATAGTAGAAAGTGGGTACACTTCTCAATTGATTACCAAATGTGTCTCTCTGTAAGGATGGATGTATTGTACCAAAATCTAAGGGGCACTCTCATGACAACTCTAGTAACAGATAGTACATATACTTAGTAGGACGTTTTGAACAGAAAATGTATCATTTCCTGAGTCTTTTCTTCATAGCAGGATTCTTTGGGCTTTTTGTAGGGCCTAACCTACTATCTAGGAGGCTTCTTAAAGCCCTGCATTGATTCTATATACAAAAAAATTTGCGAAAATATAAGGAACAGTTCTGTGCCTATAGCTCAGATTTGCGGCTCATTCCAATGTTTTCCCGAGCTTTTTCACCAATAGTATTAGTTGTAGGCTTCATGGCTTTTGAGGTTGTAGTACCAATTGTACTGCCATGCAAATTATGCATTCTGTTTGGTCTTTTTTTATAAAGTATCTTTTAGAGATAAAGCATTTCGTTTATCATTCAAATTCAGATCTTTTAAATGTGGAACCAGCATGGCTTGATGGTCCCAATTGCCATGAATGTGGAGTGAAATTTAATGTAACAACAAGGAAGCACCATTGGTATGTAGCCCTTTTTCCTTATTTTTAAGAGTAGCCGATAACAATGCCTTTTTAGCTCGCCTATCATGGCTAACTCTATACTAGAAACATTTCGCATGACCCTTCAATTAAAAAAATGTTTGCACTAGTAAGGAAATGTTTTTATTATCAAAGTTTCCCCTTCAACAATTTTAACCATGATGAATTTTTAGCAACTATTGGCAACAGCAGTTAAAGAGAAGTTGTTCTTAAAACTACTGCCAGGTTATTAACTACAAATTTAATTTTTCAAACGTTGTCGTTTTTTCTATGTCTGCTTTGTGTTGCACCCTTCCTGTACACAGTCTAATTTACATCACTTCGTCGCAAGCATTCTAGCGGCAAAAAAACTTTTGCTTATTCAAATATATTTTGCCGATGCTCTGTATCTTACATTATCTAAATAATTATTAGACTGTTAATAGGAACGACGCAATACGGCAAAGCAAACACAAGAAACGAAAATGTAAAAAAATATGTTGTTTGTATCTCGCCCCGGTATACGGGGTTTCTTCAGACCAATAAGTTACCGGGGCAAAATATAAACAACATATTTATTTTTTAAACGTTGTCATTGCGTCGTTCCTATTAACAGTCTAACTTGCATCACTTCGTCGAAAGCATTCTGTTTAGGATCGAGTGGCCGGCCTGCTGCAGGGCCCATGTCTTGTTTCGTTTTATAAATAATCGTTGTTATTTCTCCTGCTTCTACCTCAGTGTATCTCGTTTCGGTTACTTCTTTAATGCTGGAATGAGGTTTTGACGCCAGCCGAAAAACAGATATGTCACAACGAAATATTTTGATGAATTTATCTGTGTTAGATGTCATTGGATATAAACTTGATTTGCATTGGGCTTAACAAAGTTGACAACAGATGGCAGTTTGCTGCCTTTTTTCTAAGTTTGTCTCTCATATATCTGTTATAAACAGATTTTACTCCTGTGATAGTCTTTCTCTATGGAATTTCTTCGTAATCCAATTTTTTCAACCAGCCAATCCCACCACATATGTGACACATTAAACGTCCCTGTTTGCAATATTTTAACTGGCTATAAAATTATCCCGCTTGTCATGTCAACGATGCTTGCATCAACTGGATACTTTCAACTTCCTTGTTTGTATTTTTACCTGCGCTTTATCGCTGTTACTATTTTAAAATGCGAATTTTAAGTCGTAAATCCTTTATTAGAAATTCAAGGCTTATGACATCTTAGCAGTTACTTAACCTAATCAACTACGTGACTCAAGGATTATTCTGCGCTATGGCAGAAGCCCGGCTTATACATAGTTCCACGGTGATTTATGTAAGGTCTCCGCTTTGCACGCAATGCCATCTTGCTGTCTGGTAGAATACGATATCCACATATGCCTGTACATGTGGAGAACAGAGAACTGCTCCACCCCTAAGGAAAATTGCTCAAGACAAATGAAATGACAATTT
The DNA here is from genome assembly GCA_964019065.1 of Catostylus mosaicus. Lineage (NCBI taxonomy): Eukaryota > Metazoa > Cnidaria > Scyphozoa > Rhizostomeae > Catostylidae > Catostylus > Catostylus mosaicus. Next base: position 6,014,727 of record OZ025193.1, on the reverse strand, counting down.
CATGCCCAGATCACACCCTGGGTTTGGCTTAAAGGAGAATTGGGCTCTTTTGTGACTCCCACAGTAAGACTCAGTTTCTCATGTTTTTACGATGGAGTTCACTGTTTTGAACGTTGTGCCATCGCCTTTCTACCCAAGATTCCCCCTCCCTTTATTCGGACTTACCAGTTGCGAAATTGCATGAACTTCACTCATAGAATATACTAAATGTTATTACTATTAACCTATCTCTCTACAAGAAACATGTTCAAAAATGCTAGCCTCAGATACCCTAAAAAATGCCAATGCGTTGGAAAAGAAACAACCGAGAAAATTAGAATGCATCACAGAACTCTGTCAAAGTACATGGATAGAAGTGTAATAAGCAATAGTTGGCAATATGAATGATTTTCACTGATTGTAGGTGTGAACCCCTTCTTCTGAAATTCATTTAAATCGATAAGAACAGGCGAAATTCCTTCCCTGGCAGGAAGTACGTTTTTTAGATTAAGATTAGGAAATAAGAAGTATTGAATTCTCCAGAAGCATCGAACTGGAGTACATGATCTTGACCCCTGTTTCTTATAAAAACAACACGAGTGTATTTTTAGAACAGAGAACGTCTTCAGACTCAAAATATTTGTCACCTCTTACAAGATATTAGTCCACACCTGATTCTGTCTCATTCTGCATGCAAAACCCTCTTCAGACTGTGGATTTAGAGCACGGAAACCTCATGTCAGGCGAAATCTTTAATGGGAATAAGTGACGTCCTTGCAATTTTTATTCTATTTCCACCTGTCATTTGGTAGAAACGAGATGAAACTTTAATTTAGTTACCAGATCAGAGATATTTTTGTATCAGTTCCAGACAACCTCGGAACTCAAAACGATTGAATTTTTAAACGACAGGAATTCTAATTAGCGTTTGGCCCTCCCGCAAGACTTAAATAAAACAATAAGGATTGAAAAGTGTTGAATCTTATTGAAACTATATTTATCGTTTGGAAAAAGCTAAGTAAAAATGACCTGGAATTGAGTTACGTTTGAATTTATGTAGTTATCTGGAAATTGAATAAGAGAATGGAATGGCTGAATCCGATGTGGCAAATTAGATTCCAAGTGCCCACAAATTGTTAGCAAGCCTCAACTTTCGTAGGTCGGCCACCAGAATCGTTTCTATGTCAAACACGGTTTTCACGCATTTTCATAAGAAATTTCTGCTTAAGCTAAGGATTAAGAAGTCTTAAATATATTAGAAATGATTTAACTACCAGCCAAATTTGATCACTCGAAATTTTGTAAGAACAAAGAGAAATGTTTGGGAACTAAATGGACTTAGATTTTCCAAAGGGCACGAGGGGCATTTGCTCCCCGCTCCCCCCCCCCCCCCCCAGCCAGTTATAGGTATCACTGAAGGCTGGATTTTGTGAACGTTCGGCAATTTTCTGTGTATAAGAATTAATACAACATATATCCGTTCTTTTATCGGTTAAATCCCAGGCTAACAATAGACGAACTTGGTTGATTTAGAAAAACAGTATGCCTTTGTTTTCGTAAAAATTTGCCACATCACGGGAGTAGTCCACTTTGATTTACGAAGACATTGTCGTTCCGTTTAATTTAAAAATGACCTATTTGCACGAAAAATGGAGTATTTTAATCCGTTAAGAAGATTAGGGCAAAATCATAAGATGTCGCGAACAGTAGCAATTAGACTTCAGTAATTTGAAATTAAAAATTTGAGTTTTCCATGGCCACAAATATTTTGCAGATTATTAGCTTTATCAAAATTTTGTGGGACTGTCTTCGAGCAAGCCAGGTTCAACGATTAAATAAATGAGCCAGATTATTATGCATCTATTTGAACTGTTTTCGTTAAATTCTTGATAATTTTATATCAGGGCCATATTTAGAGTTAGTTGTGGAGCAACCACCTCCAGGCAAACTCTTTGTTTAAAAAAGGTAGTTTGGCCATGAAGGGGTAGCTCGTCGGCAAATTTTGCTACCTTGACAACAAATAAAGGATTGTACGCCCATTTTGTCGGCAAATTCGTCCTGGACACTCCCCGAAAGCAAGACTAGTTTCTACGACCCTGTTTTTGATAGTATTGCTGTTAAGTTTGTAAGTTTGATAGTCTTTAGTTTAATTCACATGATACGAGCCTGTATTAGTAAGCTTGTCATCAATATTCAAAGATTTAATCACATAACTTTCCTTTTAGCCGTCATTGTGGAAGGCTGCTGTGTTCCAAGTGTTGCAGTAAACAAATGCCAATATTGAAATATGAACTAACGAAACCAGTGCGAGTATGCGAAGTATGCTTTGATTTCCTGACACTAGGACCTATGTAGAAACAATAAAAACTTAGAAATCTCTTGAATTTTATTTCTAAAAAAGATTGAGAGTTAAGTTGATGATGCCGCCGAGAGATTTTTGAGGCCCAGGGGCAAAACTGCAAAATTAGGCCTCTTGTGTCTGTGATCGAAGCGAGCAGAAGGGGCACAAAGCAAGGTTATCTGGGGGAACTGAATCTGGAGGCACTCTAAGAACCTTATAGGCTGCTCCAAGTGGGAATTTTCTTGAATACATCTAAAGTGGCTTTGAATAAAGATTTGATATTAGTTTACAAGGCCTCTGGACCCTTAGGCCCCGGGCATATTCCTCCTTCTGCCCCTCCTTCTCGGCGACCCTGGCCAGAAATGCAAAAGGTGGCTAACAGAATACATCGCAACACCAAAGAAGTATAATTTGTCGTATTTGCCGATGTCTTACTAGAAGCTAACTAAATACATTCCCGGATTCAAATGTGACTCTTTAGAACAACCTCGCCTGCTAGAACTTTTAAATAAAACTAATATTGTAGACATATCCAAACCATCCAGTGGATCATTTTTATTTTAACCTATGCATTCCTTCAAGATGTAAACAATTATCTAGTGACTTGCCTTTGAGTATCCTCAGTCGCTGAACATTAAAAATTCAGCTTCATGCTGTTGCTCTCATTGGACATCTTTCTTCTTCCCTTGATTGTAAAGGGTTCACTTTATTTCTTTTCATTTTAACATCATTTGCCCAGGGTGAAAATTCAATACCTGCATACCTTTTACAAATTTAATGAAGAAGGGTATGAAAATATGAAAGTTTTATCGTTTAATTTTTCCAGATTTTATGTTATAGGGCTTTGGTTCCTGTGTCATTTCGAACTGCTCATGAGGCTTTGCATAGAGTTTTTGGTCATAATATGCGTTTCTAATTTGTCTAAAAAGCTTGATATATGTTGTTCGCCTGGTTTTTTTTCAACCTAGTTGTTCTGAATCTTGAATTATGCACATTACCCCTACCCCACCCTGTTACATAGAATGCACCTTAATAGTCTTAAATTACAGAATGTATGTGGATTATTACATTTTTGTAGAAAGTTTGCAGAGTATTCATTTTTGTAGAAGTTTGAAGAATTATAAATTAATTGATCTGTTATCATATAAGTTTGTATATGTATCAAAAACTGATCTATTGAATTTTATTTTGCACTATATCTCATGTTGTCACGTTTCATAATTCAGCCTTAATTATTTGCTCTACAGTTCTAGAGTTGTTAATGAGGGTAGAAACAATTCACCACAGAGGGACAATACAACTTGGTCTTCAACTATGAAACATCAGCTTTAGCTACGAAGAGTAGTTTCACAGCTATAACGTATAGTCAGATTTCGTATATCTTCGTTTCTTATCAAAAAGGAAAGATGGGCATCATTACTTTAGCTGTGTCTAGTGTGATTTAAAAGGCGAATCACCGCAGCCCAAGCATTTCATGTTGTAGCACTTCAACTTCAACAATAGACAAAAGTAATGAATCTTGTATTGATGAATCTCCCTAGCTGACATTCTAATAGATGTTGCTATGATTGATGAAGTAAAAGATTTTGCTTGGCATATATGTATATTTCAGTGTACAGTAATGACTGCCATATATTTGTTTTACGTCCCCATTCATGCACACGCCCTTAAATGTGACAATTTGTTTAGAATTTAACTCGATAAATGCTTTGATATAGACCACCTAATGAGGCAATTTACTGGTTTACTGAATGTAATCTTGTATTGTGTGATGACTTAATTGCAGATGAATTCAATTGTGGCTTCGCTGGAAGGACATATTTATTCAAAAGAATAATCAACTTTGCACCATTTATTTAGAACGGAAGGTGCTAATTCATAATGACGAATATTTAAGGGATTCTTACGAATAACAAAATCTTGTAAGTTCATATTAATTAAGATTTACTATCCAAAAATGATTTAGGAGGATTTTAGTTATTTTTGAGTTTCAATCGGAAGCCAGGAGCCTGGAGGTCTGATTAAAATCGTTTCATGGGAGTAGGAATGCAATTGTAAAAACGCTTTAGATAGACTTTAGATCAAAATGATTGGGCTGTTAGATTTTGAATTAAGAATAGTGCTGTGTCTTGTGTTTTGTTTTTTCCGTAATATTGAAAAATTGCAGATTATAATTCTCATAGCTGTACAAGAAAAGCAATTTTTTTGAACTTGTTTTAAAGAATTCCGCTCAACTACTACGTGCTCCAAGGCATCGTTTGTTCATAATTTGTTGAAGGTTTTCAAAGAGAAAAGAGAGGTCATTATACAACCTTCAAGACAGTTCCCAGCAGTTACAAAGTGCAGACTACTGAATCAAGAAAAAAAGCTTATGTTTTTGGAGTAGGTCCAGGGTCTATCAATCCTGTACCTCAAGAGGGGTTAAAATCTGATTGATGGCACAATTGTGCGAGAATAATCTAAAAAGTGTATTGTTCATTAGAGATTAGAGTATCGCAACATCTTTTCCATGATCCCTTAGGTTATAGGCATAATATAGCTTTTTCATAACTTCTAGAGTGGTTTCCTCACTATTTTAAAGATGCTGTTGAGTGCGGATGAAAGTTGACTCTTGTTGGCCTCTGAAGTAGACACTGGGCATTTTTGAGACGAAATTCGCGGTTCGTTTATCCGGCCTTATAGTATTTCTTTACCTCTTATAGCTTGAGAAGAGTATCCTATTGAAATGTAAGTAGTGGACCACAGTAATGATTAACTGCTCAGACGACGTTTCAGTACAAGGCAAGGTCGATCAAGCTTTGGATAATAACTGACCCTTGTATTGTCTAGGTAAAAAGCAGACAAACCTGATCAAAACAAATATTCAAAAAAGAAGTATCCTAATATAGCGAGAGTTTAATACGGATTTAACGATGGTATCATATTAAATTAACCAGCCACTGGTAGTGCCAAAGGGTTAGAGAAGGGGTGATGCTGTTAAAATAGGCAACATTGATAAGTACCTACAGGACACCATCCTTTCGACTAGTGTGACACTAGAACGTTGAGATATTGGGCGTCTTTGTAGCATAAAGGGTGAATTTTCAAAAATACCATCCGATATGTAACTGACATCTTGTCAGCCTTTCCATTTGCATGCCAGCTGGTAGGCAAGAGTCACCCCCCCCCCTGCACTTGGCTAGCATCCCCACTGCCAAAAGCCCCACACGCAATAATGGGAGGTTTTTCAACCGAGCAATAACTGTATTCATTAAACCAAATTATAGAAATGCAGGAAATTACATCGTTAGAGAACACCTCTTCTATTTTTGAAAGTTTCATCCAAGCCTCTGGGGCGTGACAACCCAAAGCCAAGTTACATTGATTTTATATCTACCATAGATGCCACCATGCGATTTTTAAAGTCTTGATTCCTGGAGGCGTCAGCTAGTAAATCTATATCATCCTCTACTTAACCTTTGGGTAAAATATTGATCCAAACGAAATTGCGAGAAACCGCCATTATTTAACACTTCGATTCAACTGAATAGATGGTCAAACCATTTAAACATTCAGTAAATTAATCAGACATACGAAACCTGGCAAAGGGCTACAGCCTTGAAAAATCAGGCTTTTCAGTACTTGGTATTGTTAGGCCAAATGACATTTCCCGTGTGTTCAAATTCTTGACTTCCTATTTTTTTTCACTTGCAAAAATGTTTTCTTAAATTCAAGGCTTAGACAATCTTGAACAGTCATAAAACTTGGCTGAATAGTTGTCTTCAGCATGAACATTAGAACTTTGCCATGAACAAGGCACTCGAGGCAAAATATGCATTGAAAGGGCCTAAGTTTCTTATGAGCAAATAATTTACCTAGCCAGCCGTTGTCTGAAGGAATACGAATAGAAAGAAATGAACTTCTTGCGCCAGCTTTATGAAGATCACAATGCTTTAACTTTGCCTCTTTCATTTCATTAGTTAGGTAGATTTTGCACATGCATGTTTTTGAAAAGATTTTCGGCCATTTTGATAAATTTTTGAACACGAGTAGATTTCCCGGTGTTTGTATCACATGATCCACAAATTAGGACTGGGGCCGAAGCTGCCAAAAACCCCTTCATATTGTTCTATTCCCTCCTAGGAGGAGGGGGGGGGGGTTGGTGGATTACATGGGTACAAATATCCGCTTTAAATATTGTTATCTTGAAAACGGCTCAATATTTTGAGAAGTTGCACGATTCGAGCCGTTGGGTGTTTGCAAATTTTGCAGGGGGGCATACCTAAGTCATTTTGGGGCAAGCACCCCCTGGCCATTTTAAATGGCGTATAATCTGATTGCAGAAGATGTATGTAATCAAATAAAAATAACAATTTTTCAGACAGAACTAAATCTGGACATCTTTCTAATCTTAAAACTTTACAAATAGCATTTCTAGCAATCTTTTGCTACATAGTAGTTCTAGAAGGTGTCATCAGACATATACAGAGACGTTAAAATAATCACAATAGTAAAAAGGTAAAAATAGTTACTTTATCAAAAGTCTTGAAATAATAATTGATTCAAATGTTAGTTTAACCTAATCTTCAACATCATGATTTTAGTCTAAAAATGTGAATGTAAACCAAATGATGTATTTTGAGAATTTTTACAAAGATATAAAACAGAAAATCAGTTTTTCGTCGTCACTGACACAAGTTTACTCACGGGAAAGAAAGTATCGTACAACAAAATAAATTTCAAGGACAGTTAACATTCTTGAGTTACTGTTATCCTTAGGCTATAGACAATGTTAACCCTAAGGGAAAAGGCCGTGTGCCTCTAGCAATTATCAAAATCTTTCATCTTGATAAACATTGACACTTGTTTTTTTCGTGCTCTCAAATCATCTTCGCCCTCTTAATGATCTTTCCTGCCATTCTGCAAAAACCAGGAATGAAAATTTTAACATCAATGGGAAGGGCGACCTGTTTGTTTGCCATCGAAATCATTTGACTACGTTTGCTATTGCCCTTATATTGTCCAGGACAATTGTATGACGTCATTGTAGCCACTTAAACAAGGCCCTGTTAATTCTATAAAAAATCAATAATGATCAACATCATAATTTAGATTTATATGGTAAAGTAATATCTACGATAAGAACTAGTTATCTAGACAAACTTTGCCCTTGACTTAAACCTACGTGGTAATGTTTTACTTCGTCGTAGTTCTCCTGCGGAAAGATCTGAATCTTCATCGTTTTCGTCGTCGTCTTCTACGCTGCCACTTCGGTGACTGCGAGGAACGTTGTCGTTCTTAAAAGACCCTGAGCTCCTAATCGAAGCAGTGTCACTCTTTGACTCTCGAAGGTAATGTTTACTTTGGAGCTTTCGTCTCAATATATTGGCAGCTATACCGTCATCGTGATGAAACAGGGACATCTCCGCAGCAAAATAACTTGGCTTCTTCTGCTTCTCTAAACTCGCTTTGCTGGCTTGCTCTTGGATACGATCACCGTGTCCGCTATCATTTGACTGGTAGCCACTGCGATGTCCAGTTGTCGAGTCGTGTTCACGTCTCATCGAGCCTCCTCCGTATCTGGGTGGATAACGCATACTAGTTGGTGGTACATACTTTTGCGAAGGTACGGGCCTAACCAATGTTGTGTCGTCCGCAGCTGTGGTCTTGGAGATTCTAGCATTCCCTTTCCCATCAAACCAGTCATCAGAATCATTGTCGTTGCTTGAAGTTGGCTGGAATTTTTTCTGGAGAAATTCTATATTTCTTTTTAGTCTTGCATTCTCAGCTAATAACTGCGAATTCACCATCTCTTTTCTTGCCGATACACTTTCCTCCCCTTCATAAGCAGACTCGCCTGAGCTGTCTAATTCTTCGCTTGTCGTTTCCCTGCTAACATGTGCAATACCTTGATTGATGATTCCACTATTTTTCTCAATCACATATTCGTGGTCACATTCGATTTTCGTTATCGTTGAATCAAGCTCTTTCAGCTTCTTTAAAAGTGCTTCAGATTTTTCCTGAACAGTTTTATTATCGAAATCTCCATGTTTCTCTCCATTTTTCAAAATCAAAACTTCGTCGATAATATTTGAGATTTGATTCCTAACAGACAAAAGGCTACTGTTTAATTCATACATTTCGTCTCTTAACTTTTTTATCTCCGAGAGTTTGATTTTTGACATCGGGCTCTGGACAATTGCAACAGTGTTTTTCTGTTCTTTTGAAACCTTTAACATTCCTTCAAGACTGCAAACATCCTTCATCAACTCAGATTCTGCTCTTTGATACGCCCGCCTCAGAACCTCAATGTCTGCACCACCGTCTCTTTCTAAAACCTCTCGCAATAGAGAGTTTCCTTGAATCAGAGATTTATAATTCACGTTGCCACCTAAAAAGTCCCTCAACATCTTCAAATCTGCTGCTGTATTTTCCATGGCGTCTTGCCAATTCTCTTTCTGTTTCATAGCTTGCCTGTCCTTTTCTACCAGCTGGTTCTGCACACCGACTAGCTCTTCCCTCAACTTCTGAAAATTCTCTACGCACCTTTCTTTGTGTGTATCAAACTCTAATTTGCTTTCATCTAGCGCCTTCTTTAAGCACACTTTCTCTCTTTCAAGTCTTCGCACGTGCATTTGGCATGTCTCTATTTCGTCCCTTTGCTTTTCCTCAATTTTCTTTGCTTTACTCACTTCATTTTCTAAGCTCTTCGATCTGCTTAAGATCCTGTCTTTCTCTCCTATTTCTTCTGTTAATCTTATTTCTAATTCACGTACTTTTCTTGTCTTCTCTCGCAACTGTTCTTTCGATTCTTGCATCTCTTTGTCGAGCTTTTCAACTTCATCGCGTGCTTTGCTTAGATCTTTTAACGATTTATCTAGGCTCTCTTCAGTGTCTTCAAGAGAACACATCAAAGTATCATATCGTCCTTTCTCTTTTTGAAGACCTCGAGTCAAGTCTTCCACTCGTTTCCTCAAATCATCAGCTTCACTTTGCGCAGCGTCCCTTTCCTCGCGAAGGCGCTCTAAATCTCCTTCATTCGTCTCTTTCCATTGCTCTAGCCTAGCAAGTCTTTTCCTCAAACTTTCATTTTCCTCCTCCTCGTGCTCTAAGCTGTCTCGCAAATGTTCATTTTCCGCCCCAAATTTTTCATTCTGCAATTTTGCTTCTGCCTCGGTTTCGGTCAAATCATCAAGCTTTTTCTTCATATCAATCACTTCCAGCATTCGGTCGTGTTTGAATATTTTCCATTGACTTTCTGAGTTCTCGTACATTTCTTGCAAGTCCATTTTTTCTTCCTTTTCTTTCTCCAAACTATAATGCAGTATGCTATTTGTTTTGTTCAGACTTGCTATCTGTTGTTGATAAGATTTCTCCTTCTTGCTTGCTTGGTCCAAAGATTCTTTCACAGTGAGGTGAATGTTTGTCATGTCTTGCAATCTAGGGCAAATTATAAACTCTTATACTACTTAAGAAAATTCCAGAATCCGTTATATACTGAATGATCAATATATAACATTGCATGCCCTTCCTACGGTAATTCGACTTTGCATCATTTTATTTTCAAGAAGAGTCACTCAAAGTCAGTTGCTGATGTAACAGTATCTCCTCAATAATATTTAATTTATTATTAGATAATTAGATTTTATCAGGTTGATTATGATGATGATGATGATGATTAAGAAGACACAGAATGACACAACCTATAAACGTAATATTATTTTTAGCATTATATTTACAGGGAAATCTATCCAAGGCCCAGCAACTGGATAGTTAAGCTAACATAGCTGTGGTCCTTCCCATTTCGAGTTCCTAGTTGTACCAAGGGTGGGAAGATTTCCTTATCATTGTCAGCCTTTCATTTTCATTTGTAGACCACTAATAATTAGAACAACAATTAAAAGCAGTGTCTCAAAAATTCAGGTTAAATGTTAATATTACGAATCGGCTTCCTGCATTCTATTTTGAATACAATTTTTCGGTAAATATAAAGAAAGCAAGACACTGGAAAGTTTTATTAATTTTCTCTAGCAACTGCCGCTTGGTGAGTAACTGTGGTAAAAGCATAACAACTGTGATAGAAAAAGAATTAAATCTCAATCACTTAAGGAATGATTTCAGGGCTGGTAATTTCCATACGTTTACAAAAAAATCCGAGGTCATCATTTCTAATAATCAAAGTTATGCTAGAAAGCTATATGAGAAATATTTGGTCCAACAGAACTTGTTTACTGTTTTTTAAAAACGCGGTATCAAATTCCAGAAAAGTTGTTAACCTTCCTCCGGACAAACATGTCGGAAAGCAAACCTTTCTCACAAGAAACTAAAAAATAGGCATGACTTGGGTGTGCCATACGAGTTTCTATTTTTTTCAAGGACCTTCCTCCAGCCAGCGACCGTGTGACCGTAATGTTTACCTAACTCTGCAAGGAATCATAATCATAATCATAATCATAATCATAATCATAATCATAATCATAATCATAATCATAATCATAATCATAATCACTCATTCCCGTATTTACACTTCAAAGGGCTCAAGGGTTCAGATTGTATCGACCTTCCTGAAACAACAAATATGATGTGGTTTGGGGTGGTCTAGTTAATTCCATTGCCTTCGGTAACCTTTCGTCATAGCTACAAGTCGTTGATTCATAATATTTTTTGGACACTAAAACAAAAGATGTTACCACTTATCGATCAAGCTTGGAGACTGGAACGTCTCATACACCTGGTATGGTAGTGTCAGTTTCTCAGGAGAAAATAGGGGATTTCCTAGCACAATACGTGAGCAGAAAAGCGCCAAGAACTCTTGTTAATTGTATAGAGAGACAGATTCCAGAGAAATGAAATTAGATGAACAAGTATGGGTTTAAATAACCACTAATATTTTTGCGATAGCTTTTAATCTTCTAAATCCTCGACGAAACTTTGATGAAATGGATTTAATATCTTCTTAAGTAGGGAAATCTCACGCCAAGCATACAGCGACGGATAGCTAAGACGAAGTAATACTCTAAATTTGTGTAGCATTTCCTAAGTTCGAAACTAGGCCTAACACAATGCTCAAATGATATCTTGTATCAGACGATGGGTCTTGTTATTAATCCTCGGAATCGCCAAAGGTTTTAAATTCAATTGATTTGGCATAATATGGTAATCGAAAAACACTTTGATAATAATTAAACTCCGGGTTAATATAGTCAGGCGATTTTACGTGGATTTGAATTGGATTTTGTGGCTGTGAAATACCTGTTTTATCATGGACTATTCTTTAATTGTATCTACCAAGGCCATCGCAAAGGCTCGTTGTGAGCGTGAGAGAGGCAAGCCAAAGAAATGACATCAATCATTGTTGGGGGTTCTTGTCCCTTGTCAGTGCCCTACTCGACGACGACAATGATTGAATAGTTACCATGTACTTGCTGTAGGGATGCTACTCAACAAATATATTTTGCATGCCTATCAAGAGGGCACTAATTAGGTGGGCCCAGGCGACCAGAACAGGAGTACAAATCAATCACAGATCATAGGATTTAAGTAAAGAAACATTTTTAAAGCTTTCCTAACAAAACACTGTCTATTTTTACCACGCAATTCTTTGAAGAAAGACTAAACGTGGCCTAAAATGTGTTGTTTTATCAATTAAGCAATGAAAGATTCTAACGAAGCAGGTTTTCGTTGTAATTTCTTAAATAGTCATCACTGCACACTTTCCTACGTTTGGAAATACTCTGAGTACAGCTGAGACTACTTTCTCATAATACACTTTTAAGAGAAATGCAAATTGGTTCACTGCAAAATGCTCAAAATAACCGGTCAAGAATTGACTTAAATGAGAGACTTAACTTGACTTAAAATTGACTTTAATTTAAATGAGAGGTAAATGAGTAGGCGGCTGTAAATCCGGCATCAACCAGATTAGATGTGTGTTAGCAATATTTTCGGCGAGACCAATAGAACGTGTTTTTATAAGGATAGTATAGGTAATCTTGGTTAGTTTATCCTGTAATCCTAGTAATCCAAGAGTTCTATCAAAAATAAGGGCTGCGATAAGCCGAAAAGTTAGTTATAGTCACAATTAAATTCAGCGCCAGTCCTAAACACACGCATAGCATCTTTTTACTCTTGTTAAATGGATTAAATGCTAAGATCTTCATTACTTTACGCTGTGGTGCTCAAGGGCCTGTTTACATGAGGAGGGCTGCCCTTCCTGCCCGAAATAGATACTCTCCTCAGAGATATGGTTATTAAAAAGAAATATTTATATTTGAGAATACGATTCCATGCAGAAAGAGCCAGCCCTGGCAGCCGAGATCCAGCCTACTGTTAACAGTGCCAGCCACGCATTGTTTTCGTCATGTATCGGCATGGTACGGCTGGAATGAGAGCCGTGGTTTCTTAAGTCATTTTTGCGCACCTCGTTGGGCAGGGTTGAAAGGTCGATCGCGGGCTAATCTTTCCCCATTTCATTTCAATCAAAATTGAGGTTATTATTTGATAGAAAACTTCCAGTACTTGACCCAACTCCCAATCTCACCAATCTTTTGAACTAAAACTTTACCTAAAAAATTAAGAAACTCTTGGCACCGACAAAATCGAAAAGTTTCTTATAAAAAAGAGCCTATTGATTACTTGAAATCATATTTTTCTCCTTTTTTCGCAAATGACCGTTACAGGTTGCTAAAAGAGCATGTTGTTTGTGGATTGATGGGGGTGGCAAACACCGTTATATTTGCATGACAGTATAGCGCTGCGTGTATTAGCTATGATATTTGGCTAATGCTTTTTCTCGCTGGCAATGCAATATTGCAATATTCATTCCGAAGCGGGTTTTGCAGGGGTGGGGCGGTCGTCAAGAATCCATAAAAATACGCCAAAAATGTACTAAATTGACAAATTTAAAAGAAATGTAACATTTCGCTCGGTAAAATTGAATAGATGCGCAAATAATTTAAAGATAATGAGCTAATATATAATGCCATGTCATCTGCAACTACTCTATAATTTTCAGTCACGCGTTTGCTTTTCAACTGTTGTTATTAAATGGCACATTGAAGAAGCCGACGATTAACAATGAGTATCAAACACAGTGCCATGTTTGATCTAGTTTCTTGTAAATATACCGTGCATTTTGATAAAATACTACAAATTATACTTGTGCATAGACCTCAGATCTGCTTCAACGATAGCAATATTGATAATTTGACCATGGATTTCAAATACCAATATATTTCAAATATTCAAAAATATTTTCTTTCAAGAGACAGATAAGGCTTTCAATTCTGCTCTAAACATTTCTGGTTGAGCTATAATTGGCTGTAAACATCATGATCGATCCTATAGATAAGGTAAGGAGAAACCCTACCTACGCTTACATACGAAAAGGGTCACACAATTTTTATATTTGCTTTTGTGTCATGTATGTCAAGTAGGAGTTTATTTAGGCTATGTACTGGCTATCATAGAGTATTCATAAAGTACCACCTTAAAAATTTAGAAAATGCATATATTGAAAGCATCTGTTAATAAGTAGGTACCTTAGGCGAAAACATGCCTAAACTGCCTGCTACAAAATAAAAAAAACAGTGACTTGCAGGAGGTACCATTTTTCCTTGACAAAACATGAAATAGATATAAGAAGCCGTACACTCTTCTGGAGAAAAGGAGTGCCTTGAAAAAGTCAACTTTGCCTGTTTCTATAAGAAACCTAACTTGGGATAAGCATAAGCTTTGAGCCGATTTCTATACCAAAGGTTTCTTAAGCTTCTTTATACTTCAGACAAAAATCACCCCCACAAATTTTTGGTGTATTGGTGGAATTCCACACAATAATCGATTCAAATGCTAAGGTCAATTCCGAAAGAGTTGATTACTTAATTGCTGGGCACTTGTTGAATCCATACTAAAAAAGCATGCTTGTACAGCATTACTTCTCATTCCTACAGGTTTTTTTGAGATTTAAAGGGGTGCCCTTGTGTTTCCTTTAAACCTATTTTCTTTAAAAATCGTGTAACGTCAACTAGACAATTCCGCCATTGGAGAGTATTCCGGTTTCATAAGTAGAAAGGGAAGGATATCCAAACTTCTCCCTCCGTAGAAGGGTCTATGAACAACTTAGCAAAAGTTGATTTGCAAGCAATAATAATATCAATAAATGATAATAACCATACCTATTGACCAATGCTTGGTGCTCTTTCATCGTTGATTTCAATGACTGTTGTAAGCTCTCGTTAACTTGCATCTCTTCCTCTAGATCTTCCTCTAGCTCATCTTTCTCGTCTAGTAATTTCTTCTCATTGTTTCTAAGGTGTAACAGAATCTGTCCAGTTTCGTCCAAACAACCTTGCAGATATTCCTTCTCACTGATTTCCTTCGTTAATCGCTGTTTTAATTCTTCCTCTTTATCAGCAAGCTTGTCAACGATCTCTTGAGAGTGTTCCAACTGCTCTTGAAGCTCTTCACACTCCACGCTATACTGTTTGTTCTTTTTCTCTAAATGGCCTATTTTTCTACAAAGCTCGTCTTTTTCATCGTTTGATGATTCTAGGCGTGATTTGAGGTCAATGATTTCATCTTCTAACCCCTGAAGTTTCTCCTGATCACCACTTTTCTGAGCTATTTTTTCACTGAGCATTGCCTTTTCCTCTTTTAAGCCCTTCAACTCTTCTTCAACTTTGACTGACGCCTGTAAATTATGCTCTAACAATTTATTAAAGGTTTGATTTGAATTTTCCAGTTGATCTTTCACCCTTTGGAATGCAACACGTAAACCCTCAGCATCGGCTTCAACACGTTTTACCCTCATGGAACTTTTTGCCAAAGCGCTGAGAAGTTCTTGTTTCTCTTTTTTCCACGAACTGATAATCACTTTCATCGAACTTTCAAACTCGGTTGCTTTTACTGCACTAAAAATGTCCTTTTCGTTGTTCTTGATTTTATCTTTATATTCCTCTAGCTCAAGTTCGAGAAATTTTTTGTCTGTGTTCAGTGTTTTCAAGGTTCCCTCAAGCTCTGTATTTGCATCGTTTACTTTATGTAATACCGAATTGGCACTCAACAACGCCTTTACGGTCGCTGATCGTGCTTGTTCAACTTCCAGCAATAATTTACTTAATCTCGTATTCTCCATTTTCAAGGATTCTTCGTCATCCGTTCTTTTCAAATCAAATTCGACGTGTCCTGTGCCTACCACTGGGACTACCAACTTAGGAGGTTCATAGTTCAATATATCAAGTAATTCTTTATCTAACTGCTCTAGGTCATCATTAGAAGCAATATCCTGCGATTTATTACCATCATTATTATTTAAGGTTTTTCTGCCACTGTTTACAATCCTATCTTCACACTTTCCTTCAGTATTATCCGCTTTTATGATAGACTTTACAGACACAGCTTTAGCTGTACTTACAATTTTCTTCCCTTGGCTTTCAATTTCTCCTGCCCTCGCTTGTTCGTCTTTCGGCACGTTTGAGAGATTTTCGCTTGGTTTCTTAATGTTTAAACGAAGTTGAACCCCTTGGCCTTGATAAAAAAGCTTACTTTTTTCACCAGATGTTGAAGGTTGTCTTGCAGTGTCGTTCGACGACGGGTTTTTCCGCCACATTTTCGATGACGACAGATCGTCCTTTACTTTCTCTTGCAAATCCCCGTTGACAATGCATTTTTGCGAAATATCCTTTTCAATTGACTTTCGGGCAGGCCTTCTGTTCTCTAATACAGGATTAAGGTTGCCTAAACACTTGATTGTTTTCCTTGTTTTATCCTCTGCTGGACGCTCGTCTTTCTTGGAACATTCGTCATTGTAACTACCGCCACAGAGCAAGTGTTCTTTCTCAAACAATCGAGATTCTGTTCTATTTTTCGATGCACTAAAACTGATGTTATCGCTATTGCTATCGTGATCAACTATTTCAATCATCCATTTGTTTTTCCTCTCAGAACTATTCCCATCCCCGTCATTGCTGTCTATGGAAACATTAACAATAGACTCGGGCTGTGCTTCACTGGTCTGTTTTGTTCGAGCGCTTTTATTACTTTTATCATCAATACGAAATCCATTTAAATTAGCGAATTTCGGCTTCGTGGATTTAATAACCGCAGCTCCTGCTCCCTTACCATTAACTGATGCCCCGCTGCTGCCACCAGATTGCATACATCTAAAATTTACACCCTTTTTGTTGTCCATACTTGAGAGGTCAGTATTTGCCACCTCTTCCTTCCCTTTCGATATAGTTAGCTTCGACCAATCGTCAGAATCAGACGATACTGTATTACCGTCTCCCTCAGGGTGTACATCTGTATGAGAGTGATTTGCAATGCAATCAATACTTGTATAGCAATTAGAAGCCTGCCAATTATCAATTGGTTTCACACCATTGACGACTGACAAATGTTTCTGTGAAAGGACCTCGCTATCATATTCTAGTTCACTAACGTCCTCCTCACTAACCTTCTTGTTTAATTCGCCTTGCCTCTCACGACGACATGGCATATTTGGTTTAGAATGCAGTTCTTCGGCATCATCATCATGCGGCACCCTTTTCACTGGCTTTACACCATTGATTTTATTTTGGCGTGCGGACCAAATAAATCCCTTCGAATTGTTCTTTGTTTGTCTATCAATGCTTATCCCATTCTGATCAATAGCAGCCACAGGCATCTTATTTCCATCACTTTCACGCAAATTTGCTAAACCTCCTTGATGAAAAAATTCATTCATAATCCCATTCTCGTCTCTGGTGATTCCATAACTATCATCATTATGACAATTCTCAATGTTTTCTTCCGCTATGCCATCTCCATTCACCAAAACTTCATTTGAAAGTTGCTCCGGCCCTGTGTCTTCGTCACAAGCCCCTTCTTCATCCTCACAGTTCTTTTTAACTTGTCGTTTTGAGGCGCTGACCATATTGATTTCGACTTTGCTTCTCAACGGCTTCTTTGATGCCCGGCTCGTCGTCTGGATAATGGTATATGGTCTGGCAGCATGACCAACTTGGCTTGAACTTTTGGCTTTTTCTGTATTCACAAAATTAACCACGCACCCCTCCTTATCACGCATCATAACGCTCTTCCTGCTTTGGAAATTCCGCTGGAAACCCAAATCCGATTTGTGATTCACCGATTCATTTTTATCCTTCGATGTAAACAAACTGTTATTGCAATCATTCTGTAATTTATCATCTTCTCTATAAGAGGCTTCCACACCCTCCATGACATCATGCTCTTTGAGAATAGGTTTCTCTTTCTCATCCTTACCTAAACTAATGTTTTCAAATGATGCACTTGAAATGCAATCCACCATCTCTGTACACCCAGGATATCGGTGCTTTTCACTAATGCAAACATCACATTCTTGGATTAAACCTGACCAGGGTAAATCTGTTTCTCGAAAAAGATGTTGGTCAATGCAATCCTCTTTATTGCTCAACTCCGGATAAAAGTTCTCCAACTCGGGATCAACTTCAATTTTTTGTAAGTACTGGATTAAAGACGGCATCCAATCACTTTCTTTTTCGCCAATGTTTTTACAGGCTTTCGGTTGACAAATTCTGTTTTGTCTGTCAATACATCCTTTCTGTCTCCCGGCCATAGTTTAAATATTAAAACAAACAGGTGAATTGTTGGGTAAAATTTTTATTCACAGTATCAAACAATACACAATTCCATCTTCGTCTTTCTGGCGTTATTTTAGGCCATTTTCAATGAAGGCCTTTCCGAACAACCTTTTGCTTTAAGCCATTTCATTCTTTTTCGTGAAACCATTTGCCGATTCTGTGACATAAAAGAAACTGTTACTTCGTCATTCGAATTCGAATTTCAATCATTCATACTTGAATACAAGGAAGTGAATGGCATTGAGGCTGCAGTTCAATTTAGACGCACCACGTCATAATCCAGTTAAATTGCCACTGTACCTCCCCTATTCACTGCGCTCCGTTTGTTAATCTGTCAGTTGGCTCCACCTCAACCTTCCACAAGTGTAGCTTACCTTTTAGCGTCGATTTCCCGATAAGATGGGGAGCAGCTACCGTAAACGCAGTAAACGCAACGCGAGTCCTCAAATTGCACTGTAATTTGAAGATAACAAAATATTTTGATAAGACAACGCAAGTTCCACGCCTGAATACCATACAGAGATACAAAAACAAACAGATATCTTTTGAAAAGTCCTCACAGTGTCATCGCAGGTATCAACCATCAAGGGAGGCACTTAAAAAGAAAGTGCGATGTATTTATTAGCAAAGCCCAACGCCCTTGAGATGCCATTGAACTAGGACCATAACCTCGGGGGCCGCCGATCAGGGGGTGGGGCAACAGAGGTAATGATGATATGATGATGATGATATGATGATGATGATGATCCATGGTGATGATCAATGGTTGATGATGATGATGATGATGATGATCAATGGTTGATGATGATGATGATGATGATGATGATGATTATGATGATCCATGATGATGATGATTATGATGATCCATGATGATGATGATTATGATGATCCATGATGATGATGATGATGATGATGATGATGATGATGATGATGATGATGACGATGATGTTGATGATGATGATGATGATAAAAGTTCAGAGTATGATCAATGTATTCCATTCAGACGTGTCCCTTTGATCATACAAATTACCTTTCAACAATGTAACTTGTGAAATCTTTCAAAAACCTTTACAAAGGGTATATTCCGATATTTGTTGAAAAACCTTCCCACTTTGTCAAAATACACCAGTTGGCCGCTAGCCAATATTAGCATGAATTTGACTTTCGACTAAGTGCTGTAGAGCTATGAAATTCCTCAAACTATAGAGCCTTTTCCAATTGACTTCCAGGATTACCATAAATCATAATAATAAAGGCTGCGCCATATAAAAAATGAAGATCATTTTTGCCTGACAGAAACTCTAAAGCGTTCTTTTGTTCAATAGGACGGCAAACAGACCACAATTAGACGGCGCCGAGTTTTTTTTCAGGGGGTGTCCGCGCCCAAAGGGGAATGACAAAGAGGGGCTTGGCTTGCAGGAAAGCAACTCAATGCGGCTCCGGGGAAAGGACCAACCCTACTGTTAAACTATCGCCTTCTTGCGGAGAGAAAGTGGAAGTTGCAGGGTAAATCTTTTCAGAAATAGCACATTTCAAAGTTCTGGCTGGATAGAAGAAGAAATTTGCAGGGTAGACCTGCCATCACCTTTAAAAAACAGAGCATGAAATGTTAAGGGGAAGGAGCTTCAAAAGTAGTCCTACTCCAAATCCATAGGCTCATTACATCATTGCCTTGTGAAGCAGCTCCCCCATAAAAAAACTAGTGCATCACATAAAATTGCATGTGATATCTTCAATCGCGTTTCATTGACGAAATTTTGAACTGAGGCAAGTACTCAAACTTTCTTAGCAATCGCAGGATTGCACGAGTCCATGCTTCTTTACAAATTAGCTATAATTACCCATACTTGAGTGTTACGCAATTCTTTGAAGAATGACAATAGCAGAATCAAGCCTATAACGACTTATTTGACCAGTTTTGCAATAAAATTGCTAATTACAGTTCTATCTCTATGGCACATAATAGTGTCTGTAGCCTGCGTCACAGACGGCAAATTTCGAGATTCATATTCTGTGACGCAGGCTATTTTTCTAACGAACAGAGAAATATTTTATTTATGGTAAAGAGTAGATGTTTTCTAAGGTTGGACAAACTCAGTACTAAACCTTCTTAACTTTTAAAGAACCGAGAACTTCTTTCATATAAAGAAGCTTCTCATTCATAAAAAGATATGTAGGGCCATGGGGAAGAGCTTTTAAAAGAGAAGTAGGATGTTGTCAGTAAGAACAGCGGATGAATTGTAACTATTTCGAAAATAGAAACCTATTTGTTCCTCTTTCATCAAAAAACTCTTATCTTTGTTGATTCTAAAAGCGTTTGTTTTATCAAGAAATTCCTTTGAAGAAAGAAAGACATGTTTTCATGAATAAAAGCTTTGCTTAAAATTGAACTTTTTTGAAACATTATGCCCATTGGGTCTAGTGTAACGTATGAAAGTATTCTAGATTATGAAAATGGCTTTCCAAGGCCGTCAAGGCTTAATTTTGACGAAAATTTCAGTACAACGTTCTAGTTTAAAGTGCCAAAAATCGCATAGGAAAGTAGCTAATTTTAAGAACATCAGGTGCCAAAGGCGGTAAGTCCTGGATATATACTGGGAATTCCTTTTTCTAGAAGGGACAAACAGACCTACCTGATCTTAACAGTCACAGACAAATATGTTAAGATTTTGATGCAATCATCTACCAAGTTAACTGAAACTGGCTTCTGGAAAAAATTATCTAAAGCCACCACCACTAACAAAATGGTGAAAGGGAACAAAAACTGAGAAGAAAAACTAACATTGGGGTCAAAGCTAGGAACTCTAATTTTAGAGGACGAAAAAGCCTTTGGAAAGATGTAATGCTAAAATCCCGCGATTGCTAAGAAATTTTCCTAACTTTCCGAACTTTCCTGTAAAAAAGAGAACAGAGAGAACTTTCCAAGTTCTTGAAAATTAAAAGAAAGAAAAAATAAAAAGCCAAGTTTCACTAGTTCAGTCTCTTGCTCTTTGATCCCATTAGATAAAACATTATTGTATTATTGTTTAATCATGGTGGTCATGCAGGTCAAAAGGAGGGGATGCGGTCTGTAAACAGAAGTAAATTACGAATTTTCCCACAATACTTCCTACTTCTTTAAAGCTTTTGGCCTTTGCTTGAATCAACCCTTATCTAAAATGTGGCACGATTGATTACATAAACATTCGCAAATTCACTATGCTAAATTTACATAGTTGGAATTAAATAAATCTTGTTAACATACGTAGACGAAAGCTAAAGACGCCTAAATATAGAGAGGAAATGCGAGAAAAAGGTTAAAACGTGATAATAAAATTGGAAGATAATGTTGGCTGACCTTAGTCTCTTGCAGCAGGTTTACCATGGCAACTAAATGTATGTATACACTAGATGTTTAGATATTCACCATAAAAATCCATAAAAAGTTTAGCTTGGTTAAAACTCATTTGTGAACATTAAACTCATTTTTTATTCAAGAGCTGCTTTTTAAAGAACACAAAACCGGGACGCAAAACTTAAGGAGTTACTGCCACTGGAATGAAGACTACGAACTATACTGATGATTCCCCAGTGGGTCAATGCTTATTGTGTGTAAGCACTCACCCATGAGGTTCTAGAAAGTTTACCCCCCTTTTCTCTGGAAACAAAGAACATATTCTTTTTATTACAATGAGATGAACCTAAAAAACCCCTTTTCTTTTATTTTTTTTTGTTTTTTTTAAAAAAACACCCTTGTTTCCAATTTCTATGTCCTTGCTTGGGATGAAATTGAATCCTTTTCTCAGAGATTTTAAAGACATGGGTGCTTACACTTGACAGTGAGAGTTGACCCACCGGGGATGATTCCAATTTATTATCTTGCTACACTGTCGGTTAGAACAGTTTGGACAGAATATGGTAACCTTTGGTAACAGCGTACGTTTAAGCCCACGAGAATTAAATAGTGCTGTTCAGTTCTGGTTGCCTTTGCAGTCCAGGGCAAGGAAGTCAAACGATTAAACGGGGACAAAAATACAAAATGAAAAAGAGACTTCTTTGAGGGCAGGAGAAGCAATGTACCCCACAATCCTCCAGCAGCTGGCGACCCTTTTTACAATGCTTCTGGATATAGCTTTTCTAAATCGTCGCGAAAGTAGGGTCTATCAATGGCTTTTGGAGGGATTCCGAAATGGTTCTGAATCAGGTCATTTGATGCTTTCTCAATAAATAAATAGTTGCTTAAATGCAGAGAAATCTTCCATTTCGCCGAAGACGCTTTTTTGTGTAAAAATAGAACAGTAATATTTGTCTCGGTAAATCCAAAGGGATTCTGCTGTTCATAGTTAAGTCGAGGTTAATGCTTTATGAAGCAGGCCTAAAAAGACAATTATTCAAAAATTGCTAAGTATTCTACAAATCAATGCATTTTTAAAAAGAATTTCAGTACCGAACATTTTTATTTGTTGGCAGATCTAAATGCATCCTTTTATTGAGTAATGTGACATAAAACCGACCTCTGGACTTACGTTGTTGCTTTTAAGTTCCCAAGCAATGTGTTCAGAGTACAGTTTTCTATAAAGTGTAATCATAAAGAGAATTTTCCAAGAATAAAGAAACCAAGGTAAACTAATGGGACCTGAGACTGCATTCTCTTATACTTCCAGCCTCTTCCAATACGTTCACAGGATAAAATCGCAAATATTTAACAAGCTCTTCTCTCCGTACAAAAGTTAATAAGGTCAATACAAAAAACGATATCTGAAGTGCTTCACCTGAGGGGGGGGGGTGCAGACACTTTCGGGTTATCTAATCTCTAAGCTTTCCGGTCAATAACCGAGGTTTTCGTACTCTGAGTAGTGTCGCTCGAAAAAGGTGTTTCATAAATACTTTAGTTTGACGTATGTTTTCATTCATACTTTCCTAAGATAACATCAATTTACATCTCTAGGATATTGCAATATTGAGATGCCAACGTTAAATTATGTTTTGCATGTCGTTATTTGAAAACATGCATTCACTTCTTTCAATCAATTGAAATCAAAATATAAAAATATTTTGGCATTTATGGTAAGCTATTTATACCAAAAATTGTCGCAAAGCATTTTCAATATAACTGAATTCATGCTTCATCTACAAATTCATGCACAATACAAAATAACTCTTTTGACTGAGGTTGAATCGGTCATATCCATCTTTCACTCCATTTTACAACACGTTCCCACGAGCAGCAAGGGAAGACTTCTGAAGAAAGAGAGCGCACGGCTCTAACATGTGTAGCGTACATGGGTCCGTCAAAACGAACATAGGTCCACTGTTTTATCAGCAATTAAAACTTATTTACAAATAACGTTACACTATAACATATTACCACTGGGCAGCGTAATCTATATTGATGAATAAAACAATTGATTATGAGATACAGTCAACATGAACAACTCGCTGCTAACGTAAAAATGTAAGATACAAGTATATGACAAAAATACAGCGTAAAACCAGTCCTCCACTCTACTCGCGTATGGGTTAAAAACAAAATTTGATGTATGTACAAAAACCAGTTATAATCTCTGCAATTTTAAATAACTTTTTCAAACTCATACACTCATGTCCAATCCTGAAAATTCAATTCATTCTTCTCCCTGAACTTCCTTTCTTGCATAATTCTCCATGAACAAATATCTTGGTAATCACATGCATGGCATTTCCATGCCTCCTCGATATCAACTCCAGTGCAGGCTCGGTTTCCTAATAGATAAGTAAACTGCTTCTCTATCACCTCTCTCAACCAGATCTCATTGTAATCAAACTTATGAAAACCTATTGTTTCTGTTGTAGTCTGATAGCAATACTCTATGAATAAGCTACCAAATTCTTGGAATTTAGTCACTTCCAAAAACTTTTGCAGAACATTGTATACCTCATTCAGTGTAGATGATGCTGCAAAGAGTTCTTTTGAGTAACATTTGACATCCTCGTTTAGCTCTAAGTCCCAGTTAACTTCAATGTGTTCCTTCAATGTCTTTAGGCCAGTTTTCCAAACAATTAAGTCACACAATAGCTTCTGATAAATCATAACCTGGAGCTCATATTTTTTCTGTATTGCATTTGAAGGCATGGTTCTTTTAGATCTAGTCTTCAATTCTCGAAGTTCCAACCTCCTATCATCATTCAATCTTATTTCATCGATGATTCCATTGATAAGGATATCATCATCCCATAATGTCCCAAAGATTTCAACTTCACGTACCATATCCCCTTCGCTTAACATCAACAGTTGCTGGTACATGTTCAGTAGCTTGATTGCCCAAGAATCTTCTTTTGTCTCAAGATGAACTTTCACTATATCATGGACTTCTAACTCTACAAAAAATGCACGATGTTTCAAAATCTTATGAGACACAATCTTTCTTCATTCCCTTTCAACTTTCATTTCTGATTTTGCCAATTCTGAAAATTTCACTCACTGCTTTCATCAATGAACATTAACTTATGCATTATACAACACTAAAAGCAATCTGTTGAGAAATTGGCCTTTGCAGACCCACCAGACTACCAGGATTTCTACCACAGATTCAATTAAACAGCCACAGTTGAGGCTAAAAATATTTTACAGTTGGGTAGCATTATGATGGATAGTAATCATATTTTGATACAAAATACCGCTTGCTCTGTGAATTGCAGCACCAACAGTAACTATTTCTGGTGTTGGCTTTGAAATAGGATGGGTGAAGCTATACTCAAACTGTTGTTCACACCAAAACTGATTTAACAGATCAGATACACTCAGACCAGTTCTGTAGCCTTTGATCCAATCAACTGGTTTTTCTTTCTTTTGAAGGCAGCAGTTACCATCCTCTTTTTCTAAAATGGGGTATCACAGAATTAGTTATGTCTTACTAAATGCAAGTATATCAGGCTGACATTAAAATGTAAGTACACCGAAATCAAACTTTAATGGTTAATATCTAAATTTGTCCCATTTCAGGCAGTGCTTACCCAGGATAATTGTCTCCTTGCTGGGTCCTAGAATTGTTAGTTTGACGGGGTTTTGAAGCATTGAATTGCTGGCAAATTTTGCCTCTCCTAAACTTCATTTGGCATTGTCACCCCTATGTTGAATTTAAAGCAATTTATGAAATATAATCTCACGCCAGAGAGTGCTGACAAAACCTATCATTGCCTAGGGGCTTACACAGCCACATCCACTGTAGGAGAAAGCAAGGTAAATAATACTCTCTTCTCAAAAGCTCAACTTTTTCAGCCGTTTCAGCATTTGAAAGATTTTGGTGTACTGGCAGGAAACAGTTAGCTCTATATTACTATAAAAACTGTTTCGAATAAGTTGTTGAGTGCCTGAGCCTTGCCATGTATCTTTTCTAAACAACTTCCTTTTATTTCTAATCCTGGAATGATAATGAAATGTTATCAGTTTACCGGCTTGTCCATTGTCAATTGAGCTGTCTTCTTCATCCAATGCCTGCAGCAGGATTTCGTCATCGTCAGAATCAAGAAGTAGTTCCTCGCAGCCAACCTCGTTCGCCTTGCTATTTGATGCGTCCATCTAGCATTCCAACAAAATGCTAAATGGCATCGTTTTGCTACAGGCATAAATCCTCTTTAGCATTCATAAAACAAAACTTAAAAACTTGAGTCTGATACTACTAGGCCATTTAATTTCTCTCTCATGGTCCTACCTACACCAGCATGTATTCGTTGACGCATTTTATTTCGCTGAAAGAAGTCTTTTCAGCTTGAAAATGCCCTTTTTTTGGATATAGCTTACCACATCCTGGAATAACTTCAAGATTTATTTTAAATTTATTCCTTTCCCATAACAAAAACAATGATCCGTCTTGCTTAACCCTCGATTTGATACAGTCTCGATCACAGGAAATAAGGTGCCGCGAGTAGAGCCCCCGCGCAGCTTTGTAATGCACAATAAGGAATTACTTCCTGGATGGGGTCGCGCTCAGGGGTGGCGCAAGGATTTGCCCGACGGGAGGCTGGGTTCCCCAACAGGGGGGCTAAATAACAGAACAGAGGGTATCTTGTACATTTTAACACAATTTTCCGCCAAAAATTCCCCGACTGACACTCCCCGACGAGGGGGCTACAGCCCCCCAGCCCCACTCTGGCGCCACCCCTGGGCACGCTCCCCTATTCCCCTGACACATCATGTTCCCTTGGACTTTTACGCGCCCATCAGAGAAAGAATGGACAGAATTCATCTAAAGCAAATGATAAATTTTAATATTTCATAGATCTGAAAACGCTTGGTTATCTGAAAGGCTAGTTTTTTATTAGAAATACTTGATGTTTCTTTCGTTTTCTTCTCTTGCAATCTTTACCACATTTTTTCCAGGATCTAAGTCTGCATAGTCAATAACTAGAAAATTGACCGTTTTACGATATTTTCTGGCATTTTGTCGGCATTTCCCTGCAGCTAATTTGATTTTTTCATTGCACCAACTGGCAAGATCATCAACGCAAAGGCCATAAGTCAGGTACAGATCAAGCCTAACAAGAGACATCCCTTTACCCGCCTCTCTGTCGCAGTTTTCAGCAACTTTGTCAGCCAACGAGCTGCAACCCTTCGAAGCAATGAATGACATTGAGTGCCACGTGTACCCGACGTAATGCTGCCAGAATAACCATGGCTCGGCCCTTTGTGACAATGCAGTATGCATGATAATATAAATACGTTGATTTGTAGACACCGCATCACCAAGTGTTGCATCGTAGTCAGTTTGCACTGAAAGTTCTTTGGCGTTTAAGCGGCTGCTGGTTGGATTCCAGCGTTGTTTGATTTGCTTTATTATATTTGCACCTGAAATGGAAAAACTCGTAGCCGTTGAGGTCCATGTTTTCTTTACTACTGTTAGTTACTATTTAAGAAAAATGGTTTATATATGAATATTAATAAGATATTAGGTTTCTAAACAGGGCAGTATTTCCAATCAGATGTTGTAATTTGCACACTTAATACTGTATAAAAATTTTTCAAGTGAAATAAAATGAGATAAAATTGCCAGTTGATTAATAATGATATTTATACAAAGATAGAGAAGGAGACACATTCCATTATCAAATAATCTACAAAATCGAAGAAAAAAGTGACTTCAATTAGATTTTTTCAAAATTCAACACAAACGAAATTACTTAGTGCAATACTTCGAACTGCTATACCACACTTCCAAGGACGATACCAGGAGGAGCAAAATATCATGCCTACCCCCTGGTATTTAATATAAACCTTAACAGAAACTACTTACACAGACTAAGCTAATAAGTTAATTACAAGAACGGGAAAGAAAATATTAAAAAAGAGAGGAGGTTTCTCAACTTTTCATTTCGACTTATTCAAATCATTTGGAGGCCGGGAGATGTTTCAGTGTTGCTGTTAGATTATTTGCATTTGACTCAAACGGTAACTGTTCATGGTCATATAAGATGACTTTTAGAAAAACTTCACTCTAAAACATTTCAATTTTTAGAATTTAGAAGATACTTGAATACTTGCCAATCTTTTTCGGATCACCCTCTTTGTCATAATCTCGGTTAAAATGAAGGACAACGACCTCGTTTCTATGCTTCTTCATCCAAGCATCTACTTGATCGAGCATTTTTGAGATTGGTCCACCATAAGCCGCCATGTGACATGTGTATGACGTCTTGTAATACTCGTACCAACATGTGTCTATGTCAAAGTACCTTGAAAAAATGTGGAATCGCATTTATCAAATCTTAACAATACACCATGCAAAAAATTGGCAAATGCTCTAAAAGTTTACCGATAAAAATACCAATTTTTGAAAAATCCGATAATTCCCCAAAGAAATTCTCTGGTTACGATGCCACTGTCTTCACATAATAGATTTAATGCATTATGATAACTTTCTAGAGTGATTTTTCAACTTTATGGAATCTTTAGTCTGCAACTTTTGCTGAATAGGTTGAATGAAATTGTGCACTTCAAGGCAAGGGGTTGATAATGAAAAATAAGGAAGAACAATATCAATATGCAGTCTTATTCAATGGTAAGGCTAATTCTCTTCAGCTATATGGGTACCTGGAAAAGATAAGCATGTGTAAACTTCTACGACACTCTGCTAACCTTTCACCAGTGCTTCACCTGTATGGTTCTTTGACATAAACACACAAATTCGCACGCAGTTCAAAAGGCAACAGTATGTCCAGCCTGTATATGCCTAAGGGCATAAACTTGGTAAAAATTTGATGGTTCTAGCAGGTTTTTTGGCACGTGTTTGCTTCAAGACCAAGAGACTGAATTATATAATTACGTGATCTGAAGTTAAATTTTTTGTCTTTACTGTTCAATACTATTAACTCATTTATCTCCGGCAGGGTCTTGGTCCCATGAACGTTATCGACAATAAGTGATTTTTTACAAGGTCTAATGCTTTTAATATTCAAAGTCGCATTTTTCTTGGGCTCTTTGCACCAACATTATCAGTTTTAGAACCCCTTTGGATTCAAGTGAAATGTACTATTTGTTACCGTTCAACTGTATTAATACCGGGATTGAGAGGGTCTATAGTTGGAATATGGGTTAACAATGTCTTTGGGGCAAATATATGATAAATACGCCCTTAAAGCAAGAAATAATATCTTTAGATCTAGGGTTAGTCTATCATTAAAATTCTGTATGTATTTTACCTGATGCCAAGATCTAGCTGACCAGTAATACTCTTTCCTTGGTTTCGATAGAAGCAACTGAGTGCCAGCGCGCCTGTTCCATACTTTAGATGACCATCGAAGCCAGCCCCTGAATTATGTGTTCCGGCCAATGTCACTTCATAGATCTTCAAACGGCAAAGACCAGTCATCCCATTACACGTTTGCTGGGTGTTTGCGGCGAAATGCCCGAACACGAAGATAAGGCAAATTAATGAGAGCATCTTGTCGTCAATGAATCCAACTGAATAAGAATTCAGTATGTTTTCATGTCGTATTTGTCCGCCCAACGCTGTATAAACACTATTCACGGTTTTATGGTTTGAAAGCAAATAGAAACGGGTGAGGTCACCATCTACAGTAAACTAACGAGGTAGCCCCCTTGACGCTTTTAACCTTTATACTAAAGGTTTAATTTGCGGTTGAGTATATGATTTACCATGGACTAGAACTATGTATCTAGGGTAACTGTATAAATCATGTATCGAGGGACGACTATAAATCAAAGCTTACAATAACCCCTTGTGATAAACCCATTGAGGCTCATTGAAATTTAAAATTTGAATAAATATGGGGGCAAATTAGTAATTTTTAGTCCAGAGACTAGGCTAATTTAAAAGGAGCTTTAACGAGAGGGAAAATTGGAAGAAAATTAGCATCAACGCTATTGCAATCTACAACGGCTCCGCAGTATTCGACCCCCTAATTGTTGCAAAATAATTCCTGAGCATTAGGACGGAAGAGAGAATCACCCTATGTGAATCATTCGTTCAATGCATTTTACGTTCTTCAAACAGGATACAGGTTTTAATGCATACATTGAGGGCCAAAACTGCCCCTGCTAATATCTAATTACAAATGTAACAATTCAGTCAAGTGAACGTAGGATGGAACTTACAAATTAAGGTACGAAAAAACAATGTTAGCAAAAAAAGTTCCTCGACTGTATTTGTTTCTAAATATTAAATACTTTTTTAAAAAATTAATAATTACTGCCACAATGTGGAGAATAAATCACGGTATATACTCAAAAGGTTAGACCTTCTGTAAGGAAAGCATTGTTTACAATTGGAGCAGGGACGTTATGCGTTGGGATATTGATGACATCTTAGCCCTGCAAATATAACTTTATCCACTGCTAAAGCTTCAAGTACCCATGCTATACGAAAATTGCTCAGCGGTAGCCAGTTTTACCCTAGACATAGATGCTACATAGAAGAGATGATGGGGAGTTCCCAACCTCTTTCTCTTGACGCTCCAGCTTTGGAGGTTCCTAACAACAATATGTAAAGGTCAGTGTTGGAGTCACGCGATTCCCTATTGTTCAGAGGATTGGATAACACATAGAGGGGAACCCCACCCCCCCCAAAAAAAAAAGAATTTTGTCACAAAACTTTATACTGCTCTTCATGGACAGAGATGGAAGCTCCGTAGAACTAGTTCAAGGTACTTACCACTTATATCTGCTTTCTTATTACAGGCAACTCAAACACGTGCTGCCGAAAGTTCCCAAATTATCTTTATATAAGCGCTATTTGACATTCAACAATTCGCAAATAAGTTGTGAAATGTGGGAAAAATTGTAGCCTAGTTGTAAACTCACTGATCGCCAGCTCTTTCGTAAAACAATAGATAAGCATTACTTGACAACACAGATTGTTTTGAGACCACTTTCGTGCTTTCATCGGATGTGTATATCCAATCGTCTCCAGTTTTAATGGCTCTCCGATATGTGACGAAATGTCCATTCCACACTTCACCAATGTGTACAATCACTGATTTGAGGCGATACAAAGAACTAAAATGAAATATATTGAAGATCATAAGTGATTACCAAATCAACATGCATCACTACAAAAGAAAGCATACTTGATAATAAAGAAAATATGGAACAACGCAAAGCGGCAGCAGTAAACAGAAAATATGACCAGATGATAATCATTATAAATCAAGTTATTGTATCGTTGCAAAATCTAATATTCCGTCTTGCCATATACAGCTTCTTAATCCTCTGACGCCGGTAGGCAGCCTTCTACCTTGTTCTTTTCTTTAATTGTAATACTTAAAGTTAGCTTTCAGTTCAGTTGTAGATGCATACTGTTTCATTGCTATGTTTCAGCAAGCATATTTTGATACAGCATTTAGGTCGAAGGGCATAATAAATTAACAACGTTTGGAGTATACAGAATTTGCAACTTGCAAATAGGCCTTACCTTGAAAATACTAATTTTGCAGGATTTTTATTATGGGGGAAATTACTGCTACCGCCGCGTAGGCGAGCCAGATTCTCATTGCCAATGCAGTTCCCCAAGACTGGAGTTCCTTTGCTAGCATTATTCACAGATGTGTTATATCGATAGGGAGAAATATCGATGACGTCACTAAAGCGAAAAAACTGATTGTTTTTGTATGAGGATCCATTTGGTAAGAAGCAACTTCTTTGGATATGAAGACAGAGACACTTCGGCAACTGAAAACAAAATAAATATTATTGTAAACTACTGCGCATATATCTGAACTACAAAACTGCTTGAATAGCAACATCAATGCAGGTATATTCGTATATTCGACCAGATACTGTGAGCATGTCTGGCGGGTTATTGAGTTTTGGTCTCCTTTCAAAATGTCGTGCTCTGATGTTAGGGTCGGTAAAATATAACGGCTCTCCAAGTTTAACAGTAGGTAAGGTTATTAAAGAATATGCTGGAGATATTGAAAGTCTAAGTGCTAAGTTGTAAAATCTTGCTAACTTTTCGATGCTTCTTCGACCCTCAACAACTTAGTTATGACGGTGAAAATGTGTTCATGACAATCTCAAATGGAAATGGTTGGATTAAAGAGCAAAGGATTTTTTACTGCTCCTAATCACTTCGATTCTATCTCACAGTAAAAGTCAAGGCCTAACTTTCTACTCAAGATCGCATGTGTCATAACATCCCATCGTTCAATGCGTAGGTTTACGTAAAGTTTGGATGTATTCTTGATTATGCGTTGCTACCACATCAGAACAACTTGTCAGAAATGGCTGCCCTGATAATCAAAGCTGCATTACCACTATGATTTCTGCAATGCGATAAATTCGAAGAGGACTGGTAACTACCAAATAACCTTTGTTCTTTAACCAATCAACATCAAGACAAATTGCCTTGAACATCTTGGTATTAACTTTCCAAGCCAGAGAAATTACCTGATTTTACTTTGAATTCAATATACTTCATTATATAAAGACTTCATGATTAACGACACAGTAATTTCTACTTCATTACTTCAAGTTCATAACCATTCTTGTAACAATTTACAGTTTTTTTACAGCATTTCCCAAAATTGGGCTCTTCTATCTACATATCATATAGTATTCTACTGAATAAGCATTTATCACAGAATCATTCAATATACCTTTGCAAACGTTAGTTGCTTAGAAAAGCGGCGCTTAACTTGTGCAAATGAGCCCCGCTTTTTGGTACAGCTAGGGCAAATGACATCATCTACTTGTTCGTTCCTTGTGAATTCTGTTAAAAAGCTGTCCAATGAAGCGCCAGCCTAAGAAAGCAAAGATAATTGTAAAGAAAGCAAAGACAGTGGGAATCATTAATAAAATAAATATTCTCCTACAAAAATATCAAATAGCACTTCAGCTAGATAAGCAAGATAAGAAGCTTTTAAATACAAAGCGTAAAGTTGCGCCAGAATCTCAGTCAGGCAATTCATGACCCTTATCAAGGTCTATGGGACTAGCGTATTTTCAAAATCAAGGTCAAAATGGACAAGAAAACTGTGCATAAATTTGTAAAAAGGCGCTAAGGATATGAAACTTGCGAGATATATTTTAAGAGACATTTTGCTATATAACGAGATTCTTAAAAATTGAGTAATGTGTTTGAAACATCTGATAATGTGAAGTTTATTATAATTATTCTATCTTACACATTAAAATAACTTAACTATTAAATAACTTCATCAAGACCAGAGAGCGGTAATATTCTAACAATCTTTGAGTCAGAATTGTGTATATCCCAGTTGTCGCCAAGATTGATTTTTCAATTCGTCGAAATCCGAACAGAAAATGGTCGGGGGGGGGGGGGGGTGAACGAAGTTGTGAAATGTAAGATCATTTTTCCTTACAATTCCTTATTTAAAATTAAAATGCAGTGAGTCTGCTTAGGCCTCCTTTTATGAGATTTCAGTTAGAACACGTAGAACAGTGAGAAGAATTACTTATTTTTGAAATCTTGTTCTGTTTATTTCATAAAAGTGACTTTTAGTATTCAACATTACTTGGAACTGTTTGTTTCATGTTTCAATCTCAAATGTTTGACATTAGCAAGCGTCACTCTTTACAGTAAGTGAGGACCATCATCTGTCAGAGAAAGGGTGCTTTCTGAGTAAAATGGGAGTGGTTCAAAAAAATCTGCCCCTCGCTCTACATTTCCCCCCCCCCCCCCCACTACACTAGCGCCGCTACTGTAGCATACTAAAAACCACTATCTCGTCGGATGCTTCTCAGGTTATAAAAACAACTTCAAACAAGCTAACAGAAATAAATGGCTTTTGTCGTGCTGAACCTAATGTTTTCGATAAGGTACTCAGATTTCGATGCTAATTCATAAATATAACGTGGTGTGAAACTTTCCTCAATAACACGTAAATAAGCTCTGTGCCTCTTTACAAAATGCGCCGATAAACGCAAAGCCAGCTGTTCAAAGCTTTTAGATATCGAGACTACTCTCGCAATAACACGCTCTCTAATACATCAATATTGCATTAAAGAACAATAAATGAGTCATTACCAATGCTGTAAATCGAGGAATTCGCAGAGAAATGCTCTCAAATGGATCGAAACTTACAGACTGCAAACAGAAAAAAATCAGATATAAATTCTTCAAGTACCTAGCTGGACAAAACTAACAAGAATTCATCTCAGCTAAACGCAGATTCGCATTCCTTTGTAAATCATTAAAATAGGTTAAAGGACTGACTTATTTATCTAAGGTTATGGGACAAAGGTTACTGGTTCAAGGTTCGCATTGAATGTATATATTTATATGTACCTCAAATGAAGTATTGTTGAAAATTTAAGAATGCCATTAAAGTACTCTTGACCCTCCTTTCTAAGCTCAATCCATGTGTTTAGTACACATGAATTTTAAAACGTTATTTTTGTAGCCTAGAGTACTGCTATGGATCATTTAGCATTGCCAGTGCCAACAGCAAACTACCAACTACACACCAGCAGCAAACAGAACAATATAAGATTATAAGATCCTTAAAAACTAAACCAACTTATCCCTTCACTTTACAGTATTATTTTTACCTTACATCTGAGGGAAATATTACTGTTTTTAAATCTCTATCGCTAATGAAAATTTTCCTGATTCAACAAAAATTGTCTAGTTACAAATCTCTGGTCAAAAATTAGCCATGCAAACAATTGATGGATTGAGTGGGAACAAGACAGCAAATCAAATACCTGATAACCACAGCTAAGACAAGTCATTCTGTTTGCTAAGATGCCTTTGAAAGGTGATTCAAGCTTTAATGGCTTTGCTAAAACACAGAAATTGAAGAATAAGAACTTTATGTTACCCCTCTAAGGATAACAGACTGTTCTGCTACCCTGCTTTGCCAATTAGACTCTTTCCTAATGTCTCTCAACTTACTGAGTTGCTAAGCACAGAACAAAACCAGGACATGCAATGCAATAGCAATAGAAGGTCATTTCTTGAAATGCAATTAGCTTAGGAATTTTTCCAAATAGATTTATAGATCAAAGAACTTCTTACTGATCCTTAGGACTTAAGAAGACTGTTTCTAAACAAGTGACAGATATTTAAAAAATAAATTCAGATAAGGCTGCTGAATCTGCAAGAGTTGCTTCATTTGCTTATTTCCATCTTCTTCAAACAAATTTCGTTGCAAATTTTGTGTACATAGTGAAGCCTGGTTGCCTCAAGCAGAGCATCCCCCATCAATTCCATCAATAACCAGCACTGCTTTCAACCATCAACTATAACTGCATTTGCTAAGCTCACAGATACAACAAGAAACTATATGAAGCTAGATCAAAGAGCTCATACCTGGAATTTCTCGACATACTCTACTAACAACACCTTTCAACTGCATTGAAAATGAATCCTGCAAAATGCAATGTATATATCCAGTCATATAAAAGAACTGTCATTAAAAATAGCAGTAGTCCAAAAGACCTTGAAAAAAATCTTTCAAATCGAGTAATTTGTGAAAGAGAACTGGAACTTACCTCAATTACAAGACCACACTGATCACCTTCAATTGCTACCTAAAAAAGAGAGGATACAAAGTAAGATTGACTTCTTCCTTTTTTTATCATAGTTTTGCAAGAGCTCTCTAGCTAGCATATCATACACAAAGCTGATGCTTAATATCATACTAGACAGACAAAAACTCAACTTTAATCATTTTAACCCTTTCACCCCTGGATGGGCCATATGGCCCAATGACAAACATTGGAAAAGATGATTTTTCAGGGGGTTAAGTACAAAATATTTGAAATGTTCTGATGACAGTTTTCTATAATAGTTTACGCTTTCACCAAAATTAATTGACTATGCTAGCCCATGCAAAGGGTAGAAATATGGGTTTTAACATTTAACTGAAAATTAATCCGGGTGCAAAGGGTTAAGAGATATCTCCTTTCCAACATTAAAATCGTATCTGATTAATAAGAATCAAGACAATATGAATAAAGGATCTGCTATGATGCTAAGCTAAAATACTGCAAAAGTTAATCAATCTAAAGAAATCTTTTGCTAAATACAAAATTTGAAAAAATTCAAAGTCATCAAAATTAGAAGTCTTGGATCCCTAGAAGAAGTTTTAAAGTTCAGAATCAAACTGTGAGTATAATTGCAGTAATTGTAAAATGTTAAATTGCATAATACCAATTCATCCTCCAAAGTAGATGTGAGTACTTGGAAAAACTCATGTGTATCCTGAAAATAGAAGTTGTAATTGGTCAGTTCCTTCATTGCTAATTGAATAAAATGTTAATTAATACTGTAGCATCAATAAGTCTTCGGAAAGAACTTTGACATGAAAGGAATCTTGTTCATCACAATTCATATGGAATAAAATATTCAGATTCAGGAAATATGGATAATGTATCATTAACTTATTAAAATACTGTTGTTCTTCCAACAAGAAATATAATGTCAAACTGTACAGTTCAAATATTTAATAAGATCCTATTACTATTTACCCCTTGCAATCATACAACTTTACAAGAAATAAAGGTGAATTATAAAAAAAATCTAATACAGAAAGACAATTAGATGCCAAACATTTTAAATTGAAATTTTTCAAAAGGGATGCAGCTGAGAATTGAGAATACAACAGACCTGTTGCTGCGTTGTTCCAATCCAGCCATGTGCACTTAAACTATCAACAACATCTGATGCTGAAAATATGTCTTGATCTGCATTTTTCTTATTATTCAGAACTGGCAAAAAGACAATAAATCACACATAAATTTTGAATTCCAGATCTGATGTTAATAGGTTTTCAATATTAGTTTATATCCACTTGTTTTAGAATTTAATGAATCATTTCATATTTCATACAAAAATACTCTGAATTTTGTAAGTAACTATCCATTCCTTACAGATTAACTTCAATGAAATGTGTTTTGGCATCCATATATTTGAATAAAAAGCCTCTATAATATTCTTCAAATTTTTATCCTTGGCATCCATTGAAATGCTTACTAGTATATCTTGAATGCAATTGACAATGATACCTAATATTTTTCTTTTCATTTTTTTAGATCTAGACATCAGCCTTGCAATGTTCTATTCCATTCATTTAATAAAATTGTTTTTTTATGATTATATAATTATTCAGTACATCATAATCACCTAATTTATCAATCATAAGAAAAGAAATGCAGACAGTATTACCTTTCAATATATCTTTAAGACTATGTAATAGTATTTTGTCTTCATCATCATTAAGAAGTTCAATCCATTTACAAAAATTTGTAACTGATGACAGCGCCTAAAAGCAATGAGTTTCCTAAGTCTTTATAATTCTGGAAAACATGTACAAGAAAAAGCAAGTGCACTGCTTTTGAGCAAATCATTCCTTATAATTGAGGGTGGAGGGCTCTCCTTGTTAGTTCTGCAACTAGTTCTAGAAAGTCTATTTTACATCCAAATAAGACAATATTACATATTTTGCATTGTAGCATTATGTTTTGAAGTTTGTCTAATATCATGTATTATGTTACCTGCAATTTAATGGGATTTTGATATTATCAAATGAAAATGAAAAGGAAATGACATTAAATAATGTAAAGCTAATATCCATTAACAAATAGAATGAAGAATAAAAATTGTGGTTTAAAGTGACTTAAACTTTAGTGTATATGGGGTAAATGTAATCTATTGCATGTTGAGATTAAATGAACCTACCTGTAGCAAACAGTTTATGAAGCAAGTATTACCAAGATTTATAAGGCCTGGTGGTATGCCTAAAATTGAAGAGGAACATCCCTAAATTATAAAATGTAAGAGAAACAATGTATTTATGTGTGCATGTATCAATTGTCATTATAAAAAAAATATATTTTCAAGTTATTATAATAAATAAAAGAAATCAATAGAAAAAATTAAAATCATACTAAGTTAAAGTATTGTTCAGTTAAATTCATTATTGGAACATATATTTATACTTTAATTTTAATAATGTTAATCATTATATAGCTAAACTGCTATTTCCGCATGCTGCTTTTAAATTAAATGTCATAAACTGTCCCAAAACTAGATAAGTAATTTACAGATATTTTTATTTTTCACATGTATTTGTGAGGGTTATGTTCAAAGCTGGTGGTTGACATTAGAGTAGCATCTGCATTGTGCCCTACAACGGCTGCCAAAAATAGTCAGATAAGAGGTTTATATTGGTTTTTCATCTATATTTTCCACTTTATTTACTTTTTAAGTAAACAGCCCCTGTCCCACCTTGAACAGCATTGATGAGAAAGGTGACAAGTTCCAAGACCTGTGATGTTTTTTTCAAACTCATATCTCCATTTCTATGCATTTCATTATCATATTACAAAATTGTGCATGGGGGGGGGGAGAGAAAGCATCAACAAAAGATGCATGGTGTTCCAAAACTTTTAGTAGGCCTGGGGAACTACAGACCGGCTCCTGTTTATTGCGTCAATAATGATGCTGATGATGCGTTTCAACGCTGAATAATTATCCAAAAAGCCTTTTAATCATTTCTATTCCTATTAATGAAAGTTTTCCATCTAATAAAAATACCCTTTTTTACTCTTTGAGATGCTGCGATTGCAGCTTTTCTTTTCGCAGTCTTGTCACCCTTCTTCAGCCAAAAATATGCAGCCCAGGCAAAGACTACTGGCAAACCAATAAAACCCAGTGCTAGCAAAACTTTATTTGGAAAGTCTCTTCCAGTAGGACGGTAAAATGTTCTGTCTCTTTCCATTAGGCAGCAGTGAATCTTGCAAGAGAAAAACACTTTCAAAATGAAACTACGAAAATGGCCCTCTGTGACCTTATGAAATTGTAGTTGTTGCTGCACATGACGTCACGAAACGTCAAAAGGAGGCCTCGAATGTGCGAATTCATGTAGGAGTTATTTTGTACAGCGCAGCAAAACACCGATCTGAAGAATTCATCTGAACGAAGTCATCTTCAATAAATATACGCACTTAAAGATGCAGAGATATGATCAGATGCCGATGCCTATGCCTCAACCAGGTGCTGCAAGATTTTCTCCCCAAAACTACGGCTATCACCCTGGTGCAAACTACGGGGCTCCCCCGACTTCAAGTTACGGAGCTACAACGTATGGCTCGCAAATGCCTCCTCCTTCAACAAATTCAATGATGGAAAGAGACATGAAAACACTGATTGACAACTTAAAAGTATCGATTGGAAGTGCATCAAGCGAAGAGCTTGAGATCCTTCTCCAAAACGAAGACAAATTGAATGCATTGATAGAGGATACTCCACAGGTCAGTCTTAAATTGAAGTTCTTCATACTTGTAGTGGGGCAAGTAGCATAACTTTTAACTGGCCTAAGACATCAAACTGCCACTGGCTTCAGTCTGTCTCCCGTCTGGAATCCTACACA
Source organism: Catostylus mosaicus (assembly GCA_964019065.1). Taxonomy (NCBI): domain Eukaryota; kingdom Metazoa; phylum Cnidaria; class Scyphozoa; order Rhizostomeae; family Catostylidae; genus Catostylus; species Catostylus mosaicus. The sequence continues at coordinate 5,976,000 of OZ025193.1, read as the reverse complement.
CTGTAAATACACACCAAAATCACGAATGTTATTCGTCATAAATTTTTGCAAGACAAACTATCCATGAAGATGGTCCTAAACAGTCTTTAGGGTCTTTACGTACAAGTCACACGCTTTAAGTAGCTCTTTATTGCAAATAACCTTTTCATGGAATCAGGGGTGGTACCAGGATTTGCTCGACAGGGGAGGGGGGTTGGGTTCCCTGACAGGGGGGCTAATTAACAGGATAGAGGGTATGTTTCCATGCATTAGAACACACTTTTCAGTGGAAAATTCCCCAACAGACACAAAATTTTTCCCCAATGGGGGCTAACATTCCCTGAGAAGGGGGCTACAATCTCCCTGACCTCCTCTGGTGCCACCCCTGCATGGAATTGTTTTCTCTCCATTTCCATCTAACATGACACATTTTTTGTTAAATTTTAGATAAAGCAGCTGAAGAATAAGAGAAATGACCTGATCAGTGACAACAAAGCGCAAGCCACATCAAATCTCTCACTGCAGCCCCACTTTGAAGAACTGAAAGAAAGACTTTCTGAATCAATTTTGTTACAATCATCAAAAAAGGAGGAATATGATATTTTAAAAAGCAAGCTAGGTTAGTTTCGAAATAAATGTTTGCAGGTTTTAGCAAAAACCAAATAAACAGTTTCAGAATATTTGGCAACTATTCCTTGTGGGAGGCATATTGCTAATTATAGAAAGCTCAACCTAGTGTCTTGGGTTCTCTATTTTTTGGTAGTTTGGCAGCAAACCTATGAGCAAAATAATTAAAGTATTTGCAATAACTCAAAACAAAACTCAGTCACTGCTACTGGTAAAATTTGCTGGGATTCTAGAGGCCCCTCATTTTCTGTTCTCTCGCTCCTGAATACCACACATATTGAAAGTATTGGAAGGGACATTTTTTTCTGGTGCTACATACCTTACATTTATAAATGTCACCCCATTATCCAGCATAAATGCTTTATATTTTTGACCTAAGTTTATTCAAAGTGCATTAGGTCTCTCTATAATCTTTGATCTCAAGTTGTTTGCTTTTTTTAGAAACAATGGCAGGAAGCATTTCATTAGACACCACCTTAGCACTACTTCAAACATCTGCTGCTGAAAAGGACAGTGCCTCTGAGGTATATCAATTTATACACATATATTTATTAAAAAATATTTTATTAAAGGAAATTTCAAAATATAAAGAAGGTAAAAACCAGAGGAAAATGACAAAGAAAACCTGAATTAGGCACACTGAGGACTTTCTAAGATATGTTGGGTTTTCTTTGTTATTTACCTCTGGTTTTTGCTTTGGACCATTTATAAGAACATAGAGGCAAAAGACAGCTTAAATGCAGTTTTATCAATGAGTGTTGAATGTATCCTGGACATCAAGAACCAGTGACAAAGAATTTTTAGAAAGAGTGGGTATGAAAAGAGAAATATAAATAATCATATGCACAAGGCAAATTACATTTCTTGAGCACATATATAGAAAGGAGCACCTTCAAAGCATTTTTATGGCAGGTAAGATTGAAAGAAAGCATCTGTGAGGAAGGCAAAGACAGGTTGGCAAATAGATATGACAGCAACAACATCATTTACATTTGCCAGTATACTGAATGCCTTCTAAAATTGAAGCTTAGCAGCAAATTTTTAAATCAATATGAAATAAATGTGTTTTTCTATCTTCATGATCTAAGGTAAAGGAAGCTAAGCATATATAAACCCTCAGTGAAAATAACTATGCAGATATTGAAGTTGAAAAGACTAGAGAATTAAAAGCATCATGTTAAGACTTCTTCTGGATAGAGAAGAGTGGAAGATCATGTGGGCAAAAGTTTCTGATGATGTTAAACAAATGTTATGAAAACTCAGTAATGGACATTTAACTAAATTTTATTTTTTTTAAAATTAATGCAATGTATTATTTATGCAGGCCCTAGCCAACGAACTTCTGGACTGTAAGCTATCTGCTGATGAATTCCTGGATCAGTTTATCAGTGAAAGAACTGTTTACCACTTGAGAAAAATCAAGGCTGACAAAATGGCTGAAATTGTCAGAAGAGGGCCTCAAACACAACATCAAGGACAGTCATATTATGGGACTGGATATGGTAGATACTAAGATATCTTCAAGGTTGTTTTACAGTAAATTTTGAACTTCATAAAATACTTTTGGCAAGATCAGAAACATATGATTTCCAATTAATAAGTTATTGTGTATATATCTAAAAACATATGTAAATAGGTTTCCACTTTTGCTTCTTTGATATACCTCTCCTATGTTAGACCCACTTAATCCTCAAATTAAACTTAACATATTAACTCTTCTTAACAAAAATTGTGGGTTAAAAACAGCTTAAAGCTTGCCTACCTAATTATTGAAGCAAGGAAGCATTTGGCTCTTCTATAAATTTTATTGCTAATATTTGCCAAAGCATACAGGGCCTTATATTCTCTAGAGTATGGTGCAAAAATTAAGGTTTCTTCATTTCAAGGAAGAACATTCTACTGGGGATGATCTCTTTTCCAACAACAAAGATATGTCACCTTTTAAAAATGGGTGATACCATGTTTGAAATTGTTTGCTTATTGACTTAGCCAATCTTATCTTATTTTAATGACAGTACTCTTTTTGGTTGTTTCCATTTCCTCATCTAATCTTTCATTTAAAATTATTTTTTTCCAAGAGATATTATCAATGCTAATTAGCAACTTTATGTGAGGTGAATTAATCTTTTTTTGAAGTTTATCTGCTATGGTCCAAAGCTAAAAGAGTTGTATAGGAAGGCAGCAACAGAGTATGCAAGGTCTGACACTAAAATGGGTGCTAATTCTTTTTTACACGTTTATGTCATTGAAAGATTTCTTTTTAACTTGCTTGAAATATTTTCCCTTGATTATTATCATGATGGGTATCTACCATTGATCCAAGCAACAAGGAATAAAATGATACCATCATCATTTTATGATTATAAATAGGCTTACAATCCTTTTTTTGCCGATGGCCAAAACACTTATTTTTGAAACACAACGTTTTCCCTTGGGATTGTCTTTTTGTATTTTTTTAAAGTTGAATACAAATTCTAGCTTTTTGATAAATAAGTACAATAATCATCATTTCTTTTTAACTTGCATGTCCCTTGTCAGGTTTTGTTTTCAGTTTGTAAATTGCTATCGGCCATTCAAGATCAGGTGTGAGCTTCCTATCATTTTCATGTTTTATCCTCCATGGAATGTGGTAGGGGTGGAGGTCATTGTACCTCATCTTGTTTTTCCAGCACTGAATGTCATACTTGGGTTTTGTTGTTGCATAGAACCTGATTCTGGAATAAAACTTGAGTATCATTCTGCATTACTGCACCTGCACTTATTGTACCAACGGAAGTCAAAAAAATCATTTAAGCAGGGTGTTACCAGAGAGATTAAAGCTTGAGAAATACAAACCATAGCAAAACGTATATATTTTCTAATATAGAATTTTTAAGATAAATTTAAATGAAACAATATCACCATTATTTTACAGCTACATAAAATACTAAGGGATAATTTTAATCTGTGATTTAGAAATAAATCAAATTTCAAGATGTGACCCTCCAACCTAAGATACAATATATACTTTTTGTCATAAGAGTATATTCTAAAATAAAATAATAGCTATGCTATAGAGAAACAAGGTTACACATTTATTCAATAGATGTCCAAATTATACAGAAAAATTATTCAAAATATTTTACGCCTGGCAAAACACAGAGCATCTCAAACAACAAATTGGCAGCTGTTAAAGCCGTTGTGCCATTCCTGTCATATGGTGGTGATACCTAAAAATGAAAAGGACACACATCAGAATTTGAAATAACTAGCAGCTGGAACCAAAAAGAAAAAAATTTGATATTGAAGACTTTAAGCGATGCAAATAAAAAGTTACACTGTTACAAATGCCCTAATGTCCATTGCAAGCAAAATATACCAATACGACCATCATATATCACATACCTCAACAAGATCACAAGCAATTATATTCAGTCCCCTTAAGCCTCTGATTATTTCAAGAGCTTGTATTATTGTCAGTCCACCAATTTCAGGAGTTCCTATAAATCAATATGTTATCAATAAATCAAACATTTTTTTTTATTATAACAGCAATCTTTGTAAGAAATACCAGACTTAGATTTGTCCTTGGAATAGGAACAACATAATAAACAAAGCAGGCTAAAATTTAAAAAAAAACATTAAGAAATCAAACATCAAATACATTTTAAATGTAGCAACAAAACAATAGAAAACAAATTAAATATTGCAATAAAATGATAAAGGAAACTTTTTGTGATAAAATTGGGCAAAAAAAAATATTTTTATTTATCACTTTACAAATCACAATACCACTTATTCTAAAGAAAATTTAGATACAGAAATAATAAGCAGAAAAAAAACTTTGGCTGAAATTATATTGAAAAATAAGAAACACCAGGCTGAAAAAGAAGCAAAGTGTTCTTATAAAAAAGCCTGGCTGCAAGTCAATCAGGAAAAAAACTCTATTCTATTCCTTGCATCACTTCTAAAACATTGAGGATACAAGGATTAAATCATAGAATGTTACAATATAAAAAAAACACTTATATTTCTTCCTGGTATACAGAGTTTTCTGAGTGATAGCACAATAGATGATAGCAAAATATATGATGGAATCAGAATAGATTTTCTAAAAGGCATTTTTTGAGGGAGGGGGGCCATTGCTGGCATTGCTGCTTTGAAAGCAATACCAAGGTGCAAGAACATCTGTCTGGTAGCATTGATTTCCCTCCAGAGTGATTGGTAGAGGAAAGGTTTGCAACTAACAATATCAATAGTTATTACCTGTTCCTGGGCAATAAGCAGGATCAATTGAGTCAATGTCAAAACTGATGTAGACAGGTCCATCTCCAATAAGTTGGCGAACTTCTTCCATCAGTGGCACCATTGATTTCCACCAGCATTCATTAGCCGGGATGACTTTAAAACCCTGATGGTAATGATGATTCATGTGAAGCAATGTCATGATCAAAACAGATCTGGTATTCTATTATGTATAATTACAATAAACCACCAACCAAATGTCCCTTATACTAACACTGTTTCCGTTCTTCACCAAATGAAGCACAAGCACTCAATTAATGACTCCCTTAATAGGAAGACCTTTTAGGGATGGTAATAGAGAAATAAATACCAGGGAACAATTGGTAAGCATCTAATATCCTTAAAAATTTCATTATTAAATATGAATGATTGTTTGACCCTGGCCAATGTTCTGCTAGACCAAGCTTCAGTCTACAAAATATCAATCATCTACCTGCCTTATACTCAAAATCTAAATATGCTGCAAAATTTCACTGGCTATTTGGCATATTCATGAACCGATAAGATATATGAACTTGATATATAAACCAGGCTTTTTTATTCCTTGCACATCTGGGCTGGATGTTTCGAAACAGCACATACCATCAGATACCATCATTGACAAAAAATAACGAAAAGAAAAACGATTTCATGGATACACACCATTTTTCTAGGAACATCCCAGTCAGCAGCAAATCCAGATCCACGTAAGCCAATCTGGACAACACGATTACAATCTAGTAAATCTTCTTCAACAGCAAGCATGAATGGATTTCCATGGTGAATCTTGGCACCAGCAACTGGACCATATGTATCTGTATGTGCATCAACATGTATAAGGCCTACTTTACCATATTTTTCCTGGCAAAATAACGTTTAGTTATTCTGTTGCAAAGAATTAGGCACTCAAAGGCAGTGAACCTTGCTACACTTCAGGGTTCTGGGGAAAGGCAGTAACAAATAAAGTCAACACAATAGCAAAGCAAAAAAAGTTGGATCATTTTCTGAGGGCTGAAGAGGCTAATGCAACCTAGCCCCTTGCTGCAGGTGTCATTGTTCTGGGGGATAACTATGCAAGAGGATATGGTTTTATGTATAAAGGTTGTCCATTCTTTGGTCAGCTAGATTCAATGGGCATCTCTCTCAATCTCTGCATTGATTCCTTTAACACTTTCCAAAACACCTTTTCAAAGTAAATTTATTTGGCCTTATTCAGAGATTAAGCAATCACAAGTATAAGCTGTTCAATAAATCTAAAAGTATGTTTTTTTCCAAGAACACAAAGGTTTAGATTACTTTCATGGCTTGCAGTAAAGGATAAGTAATTGTGTGATCTCCTCCCATTGTCAATGGTTTACAACCATTTTCAATGAGTTTTCCTGCCTGCTCTTTAATCTGTTTTACTGCCATTGGCAAATCAAACATGTTTAAGTTCATATCTCCCACATCAGCAACCATTAGTGAGTCATATGGTGAAGCACCTAAAAGCATAAGAAGTCTATCTACAAAAAGAAGTTGCATGAAGGAGGAGTTCACATTAACTCGATTTTGTGAAATGTTATGTTGCAGGTTCTGGCCAACAGGCATTTTTGTCAAATAATTGTGCAGGTGAAGCATTCAAGGGGTAAAGCTTGGAAGGGTTTTTGCCATGGATTGGGGTTCATTCATTTAGTATGTATGCAAAAAGGGGGAGGTATGCAAAAAGGAGATCTAGCAAAAGCACACACTTGGGCACAAGGAGAAGGGGTTTACACATTTAAGTGCAATTATATGAAATCAAAAATATCAATTGTCTTCTTGCATGCAGTATTTTCATTTGCAACATTTCATTTCATCAATGAAGTTGTTTTTATGCTCCATTTGTGCTCCAAATGAATGAACACTTCACATGTTCCAGCAATTCAAGGTGATATAACTCAATCCTCTTCACTCACTCTTCACTCCTGAACAACTTGTATAATGTTGAATTTTGTTGGAATCAAAAAGAAATTGGTGGAAATACCTAAAAGTATTCAACCGCTTACCAGTTGCATTATTGAATCTTCGCACAAGTACAGATTCCGTTCTTATTTGCCTTGGGCCCATTCTTGTACCAGAACGATTTGTTGTCCCAGCATCAAGCGGAACTCCAATAAAGCATGCATCTAGCCCTGTGATTAATAATTCAAAACATTGGAAATTTGTTATACATTTTATCACAATGGGTATTTTCTTTGAATTAAAAGCTTTTACCTAACCATTGCTGAAAGTAGATGCTTGATGTTTTTCAAGATCTTTTCAGCTATCCAATAACCGGAGCAGTCGGTCAGATATCTTGTCCCAACGACGAAAGAAACTACACTTTCCATGTAAAAAACTGTTTAGGATTGAAATGCCCTCCCAATTATAGAACGGGTACACCAATCTTTAGCTTAGTAGCAACCCATAATCAGGGCCGTCGAGAGCCAGAGCGGGCCCAGGAGTATTTCATTGCACCGGGCCCCAGTAAGCAAACAATTTTCTCATTGAATAAAACTTTGGGGCCCGGCCCTCCTATTCCTTTTCGAAATGATAGGCCGTCGCCCTACTTGGAACGGTATGAAAAGAAGGAGAAAGTTTCGTAAATCAAAAGGATTCACAGCAATCCTTTTGCAAAAACGCAGAATTACACTTGCCAGAGACTTTTATAATTATGGAAACTTTTTGAAACATTGCTGCTGGACCTGACTGCTATGTTTGCTGAACGCGCCGGAAGATAAATTTTTTACTTCTCATCCAATGGTCTCAAGCCGGTGCTACCGAGTTTCGAACAAAGTGCATGGACTTTCCGCAACTGTTCCACTTAGAGCGACACGAGGCTACTCATATCGGTCTTGAGAAAAGGCCTCCAAGAAACAAGGCAGGGCACAAAATCAATCGACTTTTTCTTACTTTTATTTACCTGAGAGTCGAAGAATATGCTGCTGTTGTTATTTTTAATGTACTCAAAGCGACTCGCAAAAAAATGAAAAAGAAAGTTGAGGTGCGATGGAAAGAACGGAGAGGAAAACACAAGCTCTTACCACTCTATAATGCTTCTAACATTTAAATTCCGTTTACAGCCAACACTTGTCTTGGTAAAGCAATAAAAATTAACCAACACACAAAATATGGCGTCAGCAACACATTTTTGCGCGTTTTCAACAAATTAAGGTGACACTGAATCCTTAAAATAGTCATTACAATAAGCGCGTAAGATTTTGGTCGACCCTACCTTCGGTTGTTTGCTGGACTGGAAGCCTCATCATAGATGCTATCCCTCCGCATCTTGGCATGGCTGCCCCACTTACGGGTTCATTATATTTAGGAGGCACTGGTATCCTTCTAAGTGCTGAGCTTGAATGAAAAAATCTTTCGCAAGTTTTGATGATTCTTCGATATCCAGACATGTTGGCGCTTTGTCAATGTCCTACTTCTTATCTGCCACAGTTTGTGCTGTGCAAATGTATTATATGTTGCCTCGTTTAAGTGTTTTATGTGGAGCACGTCTCACGTGCCTCGAGTTTCTAAACCCGCAACCCGAGAGTAGGGCTGAAAGTACTAAGAGTAGATCGGATGGATTGATATTGGATGGAAGGAGAGAGAGAATTTTGATAGGAAATTATAAAACCCTTGGACCTAGGCTATAAATTACATTAGGCCCATACCTTTTAGGTGTAAGAGAGACTGGGTGAGATCATTCTCTAGGACTGCTAGCTTAGCCTGTACATTTTTTTGCTTCCCTCCAAAATTAGGTGAAAAACCTCTCTGTTTCTCTTTTCAACAACTTCTAGCGTCCGATGCAAGAAAGCCTTTCTTCACCCTCCATTTTATTCCCTCCAAAATAATCAAATTTATCGCCTTTCATACATGTCAAGCAGTTATGAGCAGTGTTATGAGTATTGCGCAACTTAAACAGGTTTCCGACTTCCGACTTTTTCTGACTGGTTTCGGACTTTTGAGACAGGTTTCAGACTCCCTTACGACACGGAGAACAATAAAGTGACCGGTTTCGGACTCGTCGATGAGAGGTTTCAGACTTTTTCTGAAAAGATGTAATTGTGCAATCCAACAGATAATGACGCAAATAGATAAATTTTCCATTGTTCAAGAGAGAACTAATCTCATCCGACTCCTTTTGTTTTCGAGTAACAAGCGAAAGGGCGAAACAATAGTTCGTTGGCAGGGAGTCGTTCCACAGGAAAACAGATATTTGCTTCCCCGTTGACCGTATGTGCTAAATGCGCCATCAAACTAACGTAAGAATCGTTGGAGAGAAAAAGGCCACATACATTTAAGGAAAAGGGGTCTACTTCTTAAATTATCTGACCGGGTTTTTGAAACCTTTAAACCCGGTCTGGATCCGCTCCTGCATAAGAATTCAGTTTATAAGATTGTGTACAGAAACAATTGATGCAGTGGAGAGTAAGGCATAAGGCATTAAAGAATAAGGCATATTTTCAGGAGCGAGGGGGGTTACCCGCTGCACTAACTGTAGGGGTCCATGTACATAAATAATTTTCTAAACTTGAAGAAACTGAGGCTCAACTTTCGTGATTTTGAATCTTTATTTCTTTTGGCTTTTGTTTTGCGCTTTTTCAGAGTAAGGATCATCTTGTCAATATGCTGAAACAGTTAATTAAAACCTGCTCCACGTGGTTGGAATCGAAGTCAGCAGGTGCCGAATTGAGAGAACTGTAGCTACTTTGTTGTGACAATTGTCAAGCTGATCAAAGATTTAAAAAACCTGTTGACTTTTTGGGCTTTAAAATATTTTCTTTTCAACGTAAAAACGCAAACTTTGAGCAAACCCTTACAAAATGAAGATTTTAACCTCAAACCTCTTTACCATCAACTAACATTTGCAGGGCATGCGTTTTTACCAAATCTACTAGCTTTTAAATATGTATTGGTAGAAAGAGTTTTATTCCCATCAGATAATACATTATGGTGGACATTGTACCTTCGCAATTAAATTAAGTTCAATTAAATTAAATTAAACTAAATTTGCAAAATGCAAATGTTAACCTATGACCTCATGGCTGCTGAATCGTTGCCAACCAGAAAGTAAACTAGCATACAGTTGATGAAATTCGGTATCAAATTAGATGAATATAAGTAGCTCTGAGATCATCAGGTAACTTCAAAGGTTTTATTTCTAAGAAACAATACCAACGTAAATGAATTAGAAGAGAGGCTCAAACTTCAGCAGGAACAACTAAATTGCATGACATCTTTCAACCGGTACCTCCGGTACCCCCCCCCCCCCTACAATTTTCTAAGATAAAGTTTTTCAAAACAGAAGAATTCTGTTATTTTGTTAAAATCTGCCTTTTTATCATATGAAATTTAATTAAAATTTCAGTTTCCCATTCTCCTTCGTATTTGTTGCAGACACAGGGGAATCATATGGCAATTTTACGGTACTCGCCCGTTGCTCCTTCGGTGACTCTGTCATTCTATTGAAATGAAAGTATAGCCCTGTGGTAACTCCTGCCTGATTCGCATAGGCAGGACTAAAACCCTATGTTTAGTCCTGCCTAACAATGGGCAATACCTCTTGTAGCCCTGTTTTTGGTCCTGCCTCACAATTGGTGAAAACAATGCCCCTCCTGCCCTATTCTTAAAGCAGGAGTGCTTTTTGCATAGAGGCATTATACAGATCTCCAGCGTTATATTGCTTTGCACCCTACTATATACCTCGTATTCGCTGATTTGTTTTGCTCTAAGCGACACGAAGTATTTTACTGGTTTGACCATAACGTTCTCAGGAAAGGCATATATTTAATTTATCATGGATCAAGAAAGTTCCAACCATGATCTTTTTGCCCAATTACTGACGAAGTCATTTGCTGGAGGAGTGTATACGAACAGAGGATCACCGTTCAGCACGGAGGGGCCTAAATATTGTCTTGATTTGAAGACCAAGAATCGCTCTTTTCAAGGCGATTGGTACTTTCAAACAGATTGGCTTTACGATTATGAATTACATACATGTCTCTCATAACTTTTCAAGCTTTTGAAGATAAATGCAGTGATGGCTATCACTAGTTTATTAATTGAGAGGTCATTTTCCTGTTTACAAAGAAAAAATCGACAGTATTTTTAACAAGACATAAGAAGACATAAGACAAGAACTTTCTGTTTTCTCTTTACTCTATAAAATTTTGCTGATTACAGAAAGAGCATAAGGCACAAAACAATAACTTTTTCTGTTTTCTAATTATATTGTAAATTGTTGATGATAATAGGAAGAGCATTAGACATAAGACAAAAAACCATTTGTTTTCAAATAATAATATCATGAATTGTTGCTGATTGTAGAAAGAGAACAGACATGAGGCCAGGACTCTATGTTTTCTAATTATATTGTAAAGTGTTGTTAATTATAGAGAGAGCAAAAGACATGGGACAAGAACTCTCCGTTTTCCCATATTATTATAAGCTGTTGTTTATTATAAAACTAGCAAGTGTCAGAAGTGGATATATATTTGATTATCAATATTAAAAACTCCAATTGTTCCTTGTTTTGTATGTTGCTGCTAATGCATGTTTGTTGTTTTGGTTGTTATGTCCTAAAGTGATATTATCAAGAACCTTATCATGGTTGCTTACCTTACAGTCTATATTATTGCCATGGAGCTGAAGGGGTTCCCTCAGCTGTAAATAGAAACTTAAGCATAAGGTAAACCCTTGACTGGCATTGGCCTAGGTTAATGTTTACTTGAATTGAGAACTAATGATGTCTAGGCAATATCTCATATAAAGTATTCTTTTGCCGTTTTGCATAAGTAGTTAATGTTAAATGGTTAATTCTTTCAGACCTTAACCTAACTATGTCTAAATGGTGTTTAATGATAAGTTCAAAATTTATGATGTTTAAGATTTTTCAAAATCTAAGAAAACAGATAATTCTTGTTTCCCTTGTATTGTAGACATGACACAACACTGGAAGATTTTTATGCCAAACTTAAAACAACAATTGGCTGGAAGGGGTCACACTGGTGACTGGGTCAAACTTCCAAATTGATGAAAAACTCCATCAATCTTTGTTGTTATTTCTCAAGGAAGGCAGGACCACCAAGTTTTGGCTAGCTTCGCCACTGACCCCCTCCCCATTTCTCTCTCTCTCTCTCTCTCTCTCTCTCTCTCTCTCTCTCTCTCTCTCTCTCTCTCTCTCTCTCTCTCTCTCTCTCTCTCTCTCTCCCTTTCTCTCTCTCTCTCCCTTTCTCTCTCTCTCAGGTACCTCACGTAACTATAATGGAAGTTCTGCTTCCTGACCATAGAACCATCAGCGACTAGACATCTTAAAAAGAATGGATTGTCTAAAGTTAACCACTAATTATTGTTCTGCGTTATGTAGGTAATAATGTCAGAAAATCCCTATCCTCTCCCAATCATCTTGGAAAAGTATTGGAAGCAAGCTTCGTGTTTTTCACAATAAATAATTTTTCTTCCCATTTCTTCAAATATTTCACGTGGTCTGCTTCGTTTAAACTTGAACTGAGAATTTTTAACCGAAATATAGAATGAACATAAAGGTATGGCTTCCAAAACAGCCATTTGCTTTCTAGGGGTTAGCCTCATGATCCCTATACATTTCCCTTCGCCCGATTTTGGCCCCCTTTTAGATCCCTTCGAGGTCCCTGCATATCCGAAGAAATAGATGAAGTACATTACAACTAGGTAAAGGCCCTCTTGGCCTAGATATTTTATCACTACCATGTCATGACATTTGAGGAGTATTAAACGATTTCGGTTGTTTAAATACTTTTCAATACCCTTTGCTTCTTAAGAATGGCATAATGACGTGTCTTTCGGGTGCTTTCGAAATTGGAATCAATGATAAATCCAGTTTATAATATTGCAGTCATCAATTAGTTTAATGTCTGTTGAACATGGATAAACTCTATAAATATTTCCCAGCAAAAGCCAAATCTGCATTGGATCAGCATTTGTTTATTTGACTTTGAAGGGATTTTCAAGTTTAATTTGGAAAACACAATTTACTTAGCAGGTTCTATCTCTTTTATAAGGTAGTGCCTATTCAAGTTGTGCAATAGTCTTTTTGATGGTGGCAAGTGATAGCTAATGGTGAATTCGTTACAGGGTTAAAGGTAAGAGGCCAAAGTGCATCTTGGCTACAAAATTAAACTACTCCACGTTTTTATAAGAAGCTAATAAATTGTCGAGTAGTTTAAATATTTTAGACTACAGGGTAGCCTCATTCATAAGGGCGCCTGGCTCCCCATTCCTCAGAGATGCCTGGAGTATTAAAACTGCATTATAGCTAATTTTCGATTTTATTATTGTATTTGTCAACCTCAAAATAAAAAGACTTCACTTTGAAATTTCTCGATTAATAAATGAATCAGAATGGAAAATTTTTCAAGACTTTCTTACGTTTTGAGGTTAACAAGAATCCACAATCAATCGAAAATTTATTCTGTTGCAGCTGTTTTGAATTTGGAAATCTGGGTATCATTTTTACTCTATTTAATTATCTAAAGGCATCCTTAGCTTGTGAAACAGAATGACTTCTTGATATCTAGACCACTACTACTCGGTAGCCCCCGACCAGAACTAAGCTTCTTGTACAAATTGTGTATAATTGTTCTGTACAAATATATATTCCCAAAGGTACCATTTTCACTGTTTAGTTCATTTGTTTCTTTCAATGCTTGATCTTAAATAACGCAGAAACAGTTGAGTTTATAACATGAGTTTACATCAGTCTAAAGCCCATTTTGAATAACGGTTTTTCTAATACTATCCTTTTATTCCCTTAATATCTTACTTTTATCATCGTATACAATAAAAAAACAATAATCAGAGACGAATTTCAAGCGACAATAAAATTTATATATATTCCGTTTCCTAAGAGATTTACATATATTCCTTATTGGGTCCTTTGATGTTCTGATATGTTTTAGCAACAAACAATGCTTATGTGTTCATTCACAAGTGTGAAAGACAAATACACAGAAAGGCGACTGTCTGAAAAGTAAATAACTATTATACTTCAAAATCAAATGGGCCATTGATATGCAGAGGCGCAATTTCTTCAAAAAGCCAAGTAAAAATAACGCATAATCTACGTTCGTCACGAAATGTAAGTCACGGAGTATATCTGCAAGAGGCTTACGGTTGATTTTTGGCCTCGAAGGTCAGCCTGCTTGAATAGTCGGATAAGTCTGACTTCGTGTTGTCATATCCTAATCAGTTTTAGACATCATAAGACATGCAGTTGCAAGGAAATTCTTCCCAAAATTCCAGATACAATCACAAGTCCACTTGATACCGTTGGCAAGAATTGTGGTGAACAAGACGAAAAAAAGGAGTAACATGGAGACCTGCGTTGTGAGAAAGAACGTTTTCAAAGTACCAGGCAAGCTTTTTTCTCGTTGTTCTTATATTTTTTGAGCTCTAAACAACAAAAAGGTTACGACAATAAAGCTGTTTTTCATAGTCAATGGTAGAAAAAGGGTAGAAAATACAAATGACACAATTATTTGAATTCTAGCTTTTCCTTCTTATGGTAGAAAAATTAATTTGCGACCAAAAGTCGGGAATGATTCATTTATTGCCAATCGTCTTTTTTCTACTTCTCTTCTGTGATAATTTCTTGTCTACTGGTCTAGTAAGTTATAGAGACAATATGAACCATTCAACAATTAAATTGACAGGAAATGTAGACCATGCGAAGTAAAAATGTCTGTTTCTTAGCGTTATTGATGGGTTCAGTACCATGTCAAAACGTTTTTGGTTTGAATCAGTTGATAACACTTTTGTTTCATACTCTTGCGGAAGGGAAACTGTCACCCTTGTCAAAACGCAGCTACAAGCGTCTTTGCTGAAACGAGGCACTGCGTAAACAAAAACAATTGAGAAATTGAACAGTGATGTCTAGTTGCAGGGACTTGAGGATGACTAGGGAAAGCTAGGATCTTACGGTTTTGCAAAAGTATTGGCTTTTCATGGACAATTAATATGCCAAACAATTCTCCTTTTCACACCTTGCAACAGGTATGTTTAATACGTTATAGCATGAACGGTAAGATAACTTTTGCATAACAGATGTTGTTAATCAGAAGGTCAACGGGAACGGATGGCCTAATGTTAATGAAATTGACAATAGCACATATTTCTCAAGGAGATAGAATTTGTTGCAAGTATATTTACAAATTGTCCTCCTCTCCGTTGAGATTGCGTTCAATTGATCTGAATTAATATACCGCTAGACCGTTTTTCTCAGTAGTAGGCCAAATGGGGTTTAACTTGTATAATTTTGAGCTTTTGCGTTGTTAGTTTACCGCCCTTTGGCTGATGTCAAGCAAGCTCAAGTCATAAGCGCTATATGAATTTAATACTCCGAATTAGACCTCTTAGTTAGAATAATAACATATGTATTTTGTCTGAAACAATGTATGACGAAACAAGCAGGTCAGAGTTTTGTATTTTGTTCAAGGAGGGGCAGGAAACTTCCTCAGACACATGACATATGATTTAAGTTGTGCTTTCGCAATAATCGAACAAATTAGATTCTAAGAAGAGTTAGATGATTCCCACCCTGTGATGAAAGAACTCATTTGAAGTAATTTGTTAGGTGTATACTTATTTAAAGAATCCTAAAAATATGCAGCTAATGAATTATTAATTTTGCTTGTCTGTTGATGTATTTTCTCGGCACATTAACTCGCAGCGGGGGGAGAATGCATTTCTTTCACTCGGTATCACGTTGTTTCGCGATTACTCAAAAAATTTCGCGTACTATCCTGAAAAATCCTTTTAAAAATGTGCTACCGATACAGGGTTTTTGATTTTACTAAAATATTAGATCGCTAGCTCTTTTTGTCTTCTGCATTTCAGCTCATCAAACCCAACCCCAAACCAACCATAATCCAAAGCCGACCAAAGCATTAAGCCAATTTTTACCATAATCTTGATTCAGCTCTAATGCAACCCACACCCTAACCTTAAACTTTAAAATTTTTTCATTATTGCTTTCAACTCTCCTGTTAGTAATAACCTCATTGATAAATTTACTTACTTAAAGAGAAGCCTGTTACTCATGCATTAAATTGTTATCTTCATCTGGGCAATATTATAAACTGCATAGTTTTTAAAGCCCTTGTTTTCCACCATTGTCATCCAGGGTTCCAGTACATACAGGGATTTTCAGCATGCTCACTCCATGGAGTTGACAAAGGCAGATCAATATCAAAGTCAAGAAATATTTTACCCCTTTTTACAAGGACAGATTTAGCACTCCCACCCCAGCTGGAAAAAAATAAACTTATCATCCCGCCTTTGGCCCATCTTAATTTTCACCAAAGGTAGCATTGCATAAAAACTTAGTAAATTACAATACATTATTATCACAAAACACTAAATGCAAGAATCTATCAGTGGTAGCTGCCCTTGGGTTTGTTATCCATTTGGATTATTAAGGTTTTTCACATGCGATATCTGAAGGTTCTTTGCAGGCAAGGTCTTACTCTAAGAGTTTTTACCTTAACTATTTCATTAAACTACCTATTTGTGCACTGAAGAGTTTTTTAAGGTATTGACAAGGAAGAGCATTTGGACATAACCTTTTTGAGTAAATGCTGATGAAAGGAAAACTTGTCAACTTTAGGAAGTAAAATTGGGAACATTTTTTGTTAATCCATGTCCTGTTACATATGAAGGAAATTTCAGTTATCAAAACCTAAAGGCATCATAGATGAATACTTGAGATCAAATTTATAAAAAATTTCTGCTTTTTGAAGGCAAGATTCATATCCACACAATGCGGACTCTTTGCATTTTATTATTTTCTTCCAATTTGGGGAAAATATCTTTTTCAGAATCATCATTTTGAAAACAACGATTTCATTGTATTGTCAATAACTAATCAAATAAGCATTTATCAAATTAAAATTTTGAGTTCTAGAACAGGGTTGTTGTGCCTGAGAGTGTAGATTATATAATTCTACAAATAACTGTGTAGCATAAAAATTTGCTGGAAAGTTCAAGTTTGAAAAAAATTTGGTGTTTTCAGTTTGGGGGTCCAGCCTTGGTCATTTGTATATTTTGCATTCTTGCCAGTATCAAAGCTGACACTTTGTGTGTCATTTTTATTTGTCTTGCTTGGGGTATGTCATTACTTTTTAAAACAGAGACAATGTGTATCAGAGGTGACAAATGGGGTACTTCTTCCCATAGTGCTTGAGAATGCCCTTTCTAACAAGTGCCATCTCCAGGACTTTGGTAATATACCCTCCCTACCTGTGCTGGTTTGAAATGTTTTGATCTTCCTACTTTGAAACTTCCTGTTTTCATCTATCTGCTGATTAGAATAATCATTGTGGAACTTTTTTCATTTAAGCCATTAAGTTTCAAAGAATAAACCAAAATATGTTTCTTGGGCATACCCTTTCCTTTAAAACTACCCAAGCAAGTTAAGACTTGTTTCCCATTAATTTTAGTTCCCTATCGTGTAGGTTTCTTTGTTTTTTGTTTCCATTTTAATTTGAATGCCCGTTTATCAGACGATATTCCGTTTATTCGACTTCTCCGGTTTCCCGTTTATTTGCTTTCCTATTTATTCAGTTTTCCATTTTTCGGTTTCCCGTTCATTCAGTTGCCCATGTATCTGCCTTCCAGTCTCTTCACAATCAGCAGGTGAATACTTGGTTGTGTTTATCTCTTTTCAAATCATTCATGATCGTGCCGTAAATTGTTTACATGAATTGCGTAATGTTTTCTTTCCTCTTCTTAGTTGTCGTGAAATCACCGAGCCAAGAGCGTAAACCCATCACTGCTACGATTAAAAGGGATAGAAAGAACAAGGAATCTTTTCAAATAAGCAAGGTCACTGCCATTCGACCTGATAACCTGGTTATACCATCGCTTGTAAAATATGACAAATCGTGCGGGATAAAAAAAGAAACAGTCAGCACATTAAGATTAAAGTTTATCCCTAATTCCGAGAGTGAAGAAAGTAAGAAAGCTTATGGTGACAAGGGAATGTCGGATATGGATCCAGTTCGGCGTCTCCCGCGCTCTAGTGAACTGATTCGGCTAGAGAGACAGAAATCATTGTCAAAAGAAAACATAAGCAGCTCAACGGATAGCCTCAACGAGGGAAACCAGAAAAAGGCGAGATTAAAGATTCCAAAGCCTTCAAAGCTTTTAAATATTAAGTCTCGAGCAGAGGATAAGGATAAGAAGAGAAAAGAAGATGCAAATAATAACTGTAAGTTTTAATCTAGTTACATTAGTTTTGCAAGGTTTGTTTAATAACATTTTCCTTTGCCAATTGGAATCGAAGAAAGCTCTCGTTAATCTTTTCTTGTTGTATTAAGCAATATCTAATCGTCCAAAGCTGCCCATAAATGGTTCCTCTGTTTCTTTCTTTGTTGTAAAGACAATGTATATCAGTCTTAAACATATGGAAAGAAAAGTTATTAGTGAAAGTTGCCCGATAACCTCTCATGCGTTGATTAGTTTGCCAAACATTAGAATTAGTCATGTTTTGTCGAAAACAACTTAAATCAATCATTTATTAGCTTCTTTGTATATACCAACACCATACGACAACTTACGTCTCACAAAACAAGCACTATCAATGTTTGATGACGATTGAAGGGACAGAAGCCCCATTTCTAACCTAAGAAAGTTATCAAGAGGTCCCATGGCCGGAGCCCAAGGCAACTGCCCTTTTGCTCCTATTTTGGGAAGCCAGTGTTTTAACATACATGAAAGGATGAAGTTAGTCATGAAGCAATTACAAAATTTGTCTCAAAAGTTGAGGCTTTATTTCGCCTTTCATTATTCTATATTACGCCATGTATGTGCTATGGCCTTGCATATCCCCATTTTTATTCTTACTTTTCAAGATATGAATGTATACGCTGCCACAATCATAGATTGCACTATGGTGATAGGACCAGAGAAAGGTGCACCAATGTCTCAAAGCAATAGGAACAAGTTTACTGTGCACTAAATACGGATATTTTAATTTCATATCTCATTTTATGTTTTGTATTCCTGAGAGCTCCTCTGCTGAATTAACTGAATTTCAGAGGGGGGGGCATGATTATTTTGAATTGATATCTTAGTATACTCAACAGTTATACCATCGTTGGAAGACCATAAGCCTACCTCCTCCCCCCTGAGACAACAGTAGCTGCGGCCTCGAAGGAAGAGAGCTGGGTGCAGCCAACACAATTTAGCGTTACTCAAATTATCAAACAGTTCTTTTATTGGTAGTGACATTGTGCCAACAAAACGATCCTTCTCTCTCAAAGAGCGGCATCTTTAATGTTATGTGACGCTATAACTGTACTCACACCAATGGTCAATATTTACGACGATTGAGCAAACCTAGCATTAGCACGAACTAAAAAGGCTCGGCTCTTTATTTTTAGGAAAGGGTAGAATCTTACAGTAGAGGTCACTTAAGGGTAGTACGTAGCACGCATGTGTACTTGCGGCTTGTTAGAAATGCACAAAAATATTGTTTAGAAGGAAGGGAAAAAGCGTCCCATTGATGTGATTTTTTAAATTTTTACACAAGTAAATCCCCAAATAAATTCTTTCATATTGTTACATGAATTCTTTTTAGCACCAAAGAAATCAAGCGATTCCTTGGAACGTATTCGAAGTAGAAGAAGTAACACAAGAAGGCAATCATCAAAAGACCTGGATCAGATCAAGGCTGCATCTCCTTCGCAGAGGGCAGATGCCAAGGAGTACGGGTATGCTGTTAATTACTGTCAGTCATAACAAATATCAGCTAGTACAGCGTGCCTCTGATAAGCAGTTTCGTATAGTTTCCCCTTAAAGTGAAAGAAACTTATTTTCATTTAAAATTGCCAAACATTACGACCGACGAATCCGTGGCTTCTGTTTTACATTAGTTAAGGTTTAGGACTAGCGATCTTCGCCGGTTCGAATCCTCGCCCTTACCATTTATAAGGATAACAACCTTGGGTAGGGGTATGAACACTGCCAATATTGTGCTTCCCTCTAGCCAGGAGCATCAACCAGGTACGTAATTAACCACAACTTTTAAATTCACATAAAAATGACGTGCAGAAAGCACGAGTAAATGGCAACCTTGTAGCTATTACAGATACCGATACTATAAATAATGCACAAAAAACTACATCCAAAAAATTGTGTAAACCACCGCAGTGACCACCCAACAATGTAGTACCCTGAGAAAATTTAGTGAAAGAGTTGATTGTGTTGTTATCTTCACAACAAAGGCATGATTATATATTGATAATTTTATTTTCAGGAGAGGAAGCCCAGTTGATTCACCAGCCAGAGAGAGAATCTGTAAGTAAAAGTAGGGCAATTAACGATGTTCGTTCATTCACATAAAAAATTAACGGCATTATTAAGAGTGTTATACATCTGAACTGGTTAGATAAATAAAGACTTTGTCATACAGTTCTCAAATATCTGCAAGGAATATGACGGCCTGTAATTGGACAATATCTAAACAACATGTTAGACAGCCTACCAGCTTCAAAGAATTGTCAAATCCAAGTTTTTAGTTGAATAAATCGAAATTAATTTAGAAAGATGACAAAAATTGACAGATATCGATATGTAGGAATTAGTAAAGGGCGTAGCTTGGGCATGTTACAAAGATCTGATTAATGGCGATGGTGATTTTTCTTTCGGTCAATGACAGTGCAATTATAATGTCACCACACTATGTTTTCTTGACTGCAGTGGCTACACTATCGTTTTTTTTGTTATATGCACAAAAAGCTGAAGGTAGCGAATAACCTTTGCTTTTCAGACTACCCATCATTTGAACAGATTCTCTTAGCGCTAAGCAAGCAAATTTGATAATTCTCTTTATTTCTTGTAGCGCTTAAAGCCCGAAACCAGGCTAAGCAAGTTTCGTTCGATGAAATTCAACGTGATAAGCCTCGAAGCACCTCAGCTACGAACATTCAGTCAAACGAATCGTCCACAGTGAAGACGAGGCCGCGTCGAAACACTGAAAGAATCATGAGAGATTATCGATTGTCGATGGTTGATGTTAAAGCCTTCAAATGCCTACTTGACAAGGTTGACTTATTTGACCCAAATGTCCGAGATGTTGTTCTCCCACTGCTGAAGGACACCCCAGTTCCAAAGGATGTTTCTCAGGAAAGCTCCGAAGGTGATCAGCTCTCTGAAAAAGTCATCATCGATTCAGAGAAAGAAAGTCTAAAAGAGAAGTTGTTCCTTAGCCGAAAAGAGCTTGATTCTTATATATCCTTTTGCAAGAAAATGGAGAGAGAAAAACGACAGACGATGTCAGAAAAGGAAGATTTAACCACCAAAGTACAATGGTTGGACAAGCGATTGGGGTTGGTAGAAAGTGAGAATAAAGCATTGAAGATTGAACGCGCCGAGCTTTTGAACCAAATATATAAGCTGCGCTGCCCATCAAACGTACCTGCGGGGGAGAGAATCAGAACAAGCAGCAAAGCGTCCAAGGATACGGACGAGTCTCAATCTGAAGTTGAGGTTTCCAAACAACGACTGCTATACGAAGCAGATGCGTTTGCGCAGGAGAGGACAAAAATGATCAAAGAGAGGCAACGGCTTGATGAAGAGGTTAGAAAGGTGCAAATAAGATGTGTATCATTACTGGCCCAGTTGCAACATTCAGAGAAAACTGTCGATGAGCTGCAGAAAGAGAATGAAGAAATGAAGACGAAACTTGAGAGCTCTACCGCAAAGTAAGTGAATAAGCTGTGTTTTTAGAGCTATTATGACCATGAATATTCCAATAGACACATAATTTCCTTGCCTTCTTCCACTGTAAAGGAAGTTATGGAAATCTTCTAAATGTGTGAATAGCTTTTTCGTGAGCTAAAATAGTCGTGATACTGGCTCGTTCATGTACATGTAGTATCAACAATTTGCTGTTGAATTCTTTGGTTATTTGAGACACATGATATATATAAATGTAGATCATACCATACGTCTGAGTAGGCTAGTTTTCAATGAGGATCTTTCGTAAAGGTATTTACACTATCGGCCTCTCGTCCTTCATATTGGGTTGGAAGTTTGACATGAGTAATTGTCTTAGAACTTGATTGGCTGTGCATATTCAATAAGCTATTTTTAAGCCATGTGGGTTTAAGTCCACCCTGCCTTTCAGCTTTTTTATCATGTTATCCAGAATCCAGAAATTTTGACAGTTACTGGGTTCCTGTTAATTTTTTAGCAATGTTTTCAACCATAGATATTATTGTTTTATCTCGATGATACTCAAACTGCTTCATAACTTTGGCGCTGAATACATTAGTTTCAATTCTGGAAAATGTGAGGTCAGATGCTAGTAACCTCATGTGAAGATCCCCTTTAATGAGCTCATTGTGTTTGCGTGACTAGTCAAGTTGTTTTTGGTCTGTACAACTAATTACACTTGTCAAGAAGAATACGCATGGAATCTGAATCCACTCCCGCGGATAGGCAAAATGATCATTTAGTGATTTGCACAAATTGAGATTAAACCCTCTAGACGTACTTAACGTTAACGTTTTCGTTTGCGGTTTCTAAAGGTTTTTCGATAAGATTTTATAGATACGGCGCAATTTTCCATAGGATGCTCAATGATCAAAAAATATTTCAAGAAAAAATTAAAGATGTCCAGGGAATGATAGAAGAAGGAGGCGAGAAGAGTCGCGATCGAAGAATGACTCAGTTATTGACACACGTGAAAAACACTGAAGATGACAAGTACAAACTCAATCAAGAAACATCAAATCTGTTAAGGAGGATCGATGAGGTCACGAGAGATAATCGACTTCTCACAGAGGAGAAATTAAACTTGGAATATGAGGTTATGTCTCTTCGAGATTCTGTTGCAGCCGATCAAAAGGCGAAGAATGAATGCGAGGTAAGACCCCTGACACATGATATCGATGAGAAAAACTACTCATTGAGTATGAATTCATCAAAGGACTATCATTCAGAATTTTCGAGTACCTTCAAATTTTCTATCTTTTAATGACCTTCCTTCTTTGCGATGTTTTGACGCCACAATAGGTTAAAACAATCACTGTGATTATGATAAGAACTATATCTACACAGGTAAACGTGGTTGCTTAAGGACCTCTGTGGTAAGTAGTAAAATTGGCATCGAGTGCTTTCTTTTCGTCAACTTCAGCTACTTTCGTCTAGTTAGGATCTTTTAATGACAAAAATACAAACAGCTAATAAAAATCCATTAAAAATCGCAGCAGGGGATTTACCATCACATTTTGAGCAAAAGTAAACTTGAGCTACAAATTTAGTCTAAAATGGTGACCTACATGTGATTTTTCTCTGACGCCTCCTTGCCACCCAACATGTAGACAACTTTTATTTTTAAGGTTTGATGTAATAGTTTATTCGATTCTGTTTATATTCTTTCCTTTTGTAATTCTTTTATAGTTGTATTAATTATGTATTTTTTAAACTTTAAACTTTTCTTTTTAGGTTTTTGTTAGATATGTATTTTTAGCAGATGACCCCTTGTAAATCAGCTCTGGCTGAAGGGCAAATCTCCGTAAATGAATTGAAATGAAATGAGGCTATGTTTTTTTATGTTAGGTAAAGCTTGCTGAGGTCGACACTAAATTGCACCATGTTCAAGCTGAGCTGAGACTTGCCAAAGAGAGTGAGAGCAGTTATGAAACTGAGCGAGACAGAATGCTTTCGCAGATGGAAGAGATGAATTCTAAAATGATTGAAATGAGGCGACGTGAAGTTGAGCTCGACTCTGAAAAAGTCGCTTTTCAGAAGTTCATTGAAATGCTATCGCTTGAAATGGAAGAAAGGCTGGGTGAAGAAATCGTATCAACGGACGCAGAAGCAAAATCATTGCAGGAGAAAGCTGATATTCTTGGTAAACAAATTTCAGCTCATTTGACACCCAGCAGAAAGATACAAGAAAATGTTCAAGATCTTAAAGAAGAGGTTAGTTTAAGGCTTTTTAATACAATGTAAAAAGCTAACAAGAACGAATTACTTAGTATAACACTGCGAACTACTATACCACACTTGCAAGGACGATGCCAGGAAAAGCAAAATATCGTGGCTACCCCCCTGACATTTTACATAGACCTTAACATAACTGATTATATAAACTGGAAAATGCTACTAGTCTAGGGGCACGTCTGTGGAGGTTGTTGGGCTACAGCCACTCGATAATATTGCCCCAAATCCAGAAAACCAGCTTAATTACCGTGTAATCAACTTTCGAGCAAGTTTGGAGACAGATTGGTTGAACCATATATCTTATTCCGCAGAGGATTCCCGTTTAGCCAGCCAGTCAATTTTTTATTTAACTTATCGGAACACTTGCTTTTTAGGTTGAAGATCTAAAGCAAGAGAACAAAGCTCTTAAATACGCCATGTCATGTCGACTTGAGATACAGAATATGCAAAACACCCAGTGCAATTGCAGCAATGAAAGAGAGATCATGAAACGTGAGCTAGATGAAGCCACATCGCTTATTGACCATCTGGAAGATGAAGTAAAACGTCTGCATGAAGACAAGCAGAGTCTTCTCATGAGTTTCCTGAACTTGCAAGCGGCGTCACGATCCCGCGAACCTTCCCGCACGGGAACCGACGGATCCTCGGGAGAGGAAGACAGCGGAGATTTGTCAGACACAGAGGACGAGGAAAGTTTAGAAGGAATGGGTGATGATGGCGTTGCTGAAAGTGGGATCACTGATGAAGAAGATGAGGTTTGTATCTCTCTCCCTTCATTTCATGGCAGTAGTCTGCTTACCATTTTGAAAAATACAGTTCAGCAACCTGCACATCCTAACAAGCATAGAAAATCAATATCATCGCCTAATATATGCAGGGAGTAGGTGTACTTATGCCTTTAATTTATGACGCTTTCTCCTGCAAATTGCAAAAGTTTTGTATCAGTTGTAGAAAGATATCTTCTTTCCCTGAAAAAGGGATGTGTTCATAGTTGATTGCTTTTCTTATTCAGTTTCTGCAACTTAATTCGTGGTTCCTTCTCCAAAACCAAAATTTTGTTTTCTATCCGTTTGTTTTCTATATTTGAAAGAGTCATACAGAGAAGGATGTTTCCGACAAGCTTGCCAGTGTGCCGCTTTGAATACAGGTTGTCTTGATAGAAAGGACGCCTGAAAATAAGCCTAGCTGTAAATTCATCCCATATTTATAAGGGCTATTCTGATTGCATTAGTCACTTGATTGCGTAATATAAACCTTGAAATGATTAAGATGTTTAGATATGAGTTTATAATGTTGAATATTTTGCGTTCAAGGTAAGTGATGATCAAAGTCAGCAATCATCGGATAATGGGCACAGGCGTCCATTGCTTAAGAAGACCATGTCCTTGCCACCTGAAGCGCTTCGTGCAAAACTTGAGACTCCTGCAAAGCCAACCACCCCGGAGGAGACCATTGCAAATTTAGAGAGCAAGCTTGAGGATATGAAGAAGACTAAGGAGGTTTTAGAGGATGAAAGAGTTAGCCTGCTGGATACCATATGCAAACAGGATCAGCAGGTATATTTTGTTTATAGATTAGTTGCTTCTAATGGTAGAGCTTTAGTTTTTGACTCGTCAAATATAGCTATATAATGCTAATAACAGTTTTTTTGGACTGTATAGACAAAGAAAAATTTGTATGGTTGGTAAAACTGCAATTAGATTGTGCGGCTTCAAAAGGCACAACATTGAAAATGTCTCTATTACTGCTAGCACTGGTGACTTGAACGTTTATTTTATATAGCAATTAAATGTATCTTAATTAGTGCTTGTATCTAATATTTTAGATTAAATGTGGTCGTTTTCTTTAATTAGGTTGCAGAACTGAAGGACGAGATCGATCGGTTGGAAGAGGAGTTAGAGGAGACGCATAATGAAAATTCATCCATCAACCAAGGTGAAGCGTGTAGCAATTGCAATAAATCAACAAACGAAATTAGACAATATCTAAGCATAATTCAAAGATTGACTGAAGATAAACTTAGTTTGGAAAAGTCCCTTTCTGACATCCGTCGTGACAAGGAACAGCTGCTTGCTGATATCGAGACTGTGACGCAAGAGAGATTCACTGCCCGATCCGAGTTGAGTACGCTAAAGGAAGAAATGGAGGAGGCATCGAAGAAATATCAAAGGGAGATGGAGAATTTGTTGCAAAATTTGGAGAGCATGGAACACGAAAACAAAACGCTAGAAGATCACTTGCAGAAGGTAAGGCAAAATAAAATGGATTTGTTGGAAGACTTGAAAGTTGCAGAAAAAGATAGACTAGGACTAGTGAAGTCATTGCAAGCACTGACAATGGAAAAAGGAGGCGGCGAAGGTGGTGGTAAGTTATTTGCCGTTATAGATCCTTGTCATTCTAATAT
Source organism: Catostylus mosaicus (assembly GCA_964019065.1). Taxonomy (NCBI): domain Eukaryota; kingdom Metazoa; phylum Cnidaria; class Scyphozoa; order Rhizostomeae; family Catostylidae; genus Catostylus; species Catostylus mosaicus. Next base: position 5,949,746 of record OZ025193.1, on the reverse strand, counting down.
GCATAGTGGTTACTGTCAGGAGCGAGTTGTTTGCGGCAATAGCAAGGGGTATTTTCTTATATTTATACATAATATTTTGACTGAACTTGCTATTAACATCTATTCTTAAAAGCATTTTTTACTTTAATGTAACTAATGGGACTCATACATCTTTACCCATAACAGCTGCTTTGGAAGAACGTTACCAAACGCCGCGTTGAGAGTGCTCGATATGGGCAAATTTTCTTTAAACCGATTTGCAAGATTCCGATATCGTAATAATTTTTCTTTTATGTGATATTTTAATAACTGAAAGTGGAAACACCGCAAGATGATTTTGAAATTGGATATATCATTATTTTCTTACGTGGTTGTTGATATATCGACGATACTTTTAATATTGATTCGGTTACCAATGTTTTGAGGGGATTAAAAGAAAATGATTGAACTGAAAGGGGATGAATGTAACTGCTGAATTTATTGAACTCATACTGACCGAGTTTCGTTCATGAAACAGCTCTCCAAATGAAACGATCCTCTCTAGAATCAAAATGAAAATGTAATTTTCAATTAAGTTATTCAAATTTATTCATCTGATGATGTAAATAAATTAATTATTATATTATTTCATTGCGTTTACTTTTGAATTTTGTTGACAGAAAAGTTATTGTGAAATTTCCCTTTTACACTTCCCGAAATAATCGCGGAAGATCGTTCGAGCACGTCTTTGAACTTTCATCTAACCCTACTAACACACTAATGTTTTACCCTTACATAGGACGACGAAAATAATCGACAATTGACCGAAAACTGATAAACAGTTACTATTCGATCTTGTCTGGTTTTCGCTTAGCCGACGATGATGCGGCGAAGCCTATAGTTGTGGAGGATTACATAGACGACACCGGCGATAGTAACAGCTATGCACAATACACACCAAAGCGCAAAGCACGACGTAGTTTTAGCACAGGTGACAAGCACGGTTATGCTCCAGGTCGCGACCCAATCGAAACAATCGATGGGATGCAAGTGGAGCTCGTTGAGATGAAGAAGGCTTTGGACCATTTTAAGAAACAAAACATTGAGCTGCGGAAAGGCTTGGAAAGAGCCGAGAACCTACTGCAAACGGAGCAAAAAGCGAACCGAGATCTAGAAAAGCAAAATACATTAGCACATGAAGAAGTCCTCTGCTTGCAAAATGACATTGAGAGACTAAGAGGATGTCAAAAGAGACCGATAATACTCGCTGATCATGCTAACGTTTTAGAAGAAGATAAACAGTTAGAAGATTTTGGGGATCCGTTCGTAAGGCATTCTTCATGGTCTAACCTTGCCATTCCAAGTTCAGAGCAAGAGAAGCGACCCCGAAGAAGGAAAACCAGCGCGCCATGTGGGCCTTCCACCCCGTTGTTAGCACGATCACCATCTGTATCGAAGGCAAAAACACTTTGCTTTCAGATTTCATTTAATGGTATGACGCTTATGGAAAAAACTGACTTTGGGGAGGCTTAGAGAACCGGATTTAGGGCGATAATGGCGTTGAAGCAATCGTCGCGTTTTGGCTTAGTAATGGACATAATATCGTCAAAGGTTTCGTATTGTGAAAATGCTTAATAAATAAAACGATGCTTGCCCTTTTCATAGTCCATACTAGTAAGGCCCCTTGAGCAGTTATGTGAACAATATTAAGTTTCCTGAATCTGTAACATTTTGGCGTTTAATGCCTCAGTAAACCTTGATGGCTATTGCACAAAGAACCGTGTTATTGCTTGAAGCGTATTACATAAAGCAATACAGTCCATTAAAACTGGTAAAGCTCCAACGCCACGTCTCCCTTGTATCTGCTTAATAAATGCATAGTTTTATCGTTTAGAAAATCATCGCATTCATTGTACACGTTAATATTTGTCTTAGTAATCTTGGGTTTGCTTGCGTTATCACAAAAGTATCTTTCTAGGGGTATTCCGATACGGGTTATAACAATAGATGGGTATGTGGATCGTGTTTTCTGTCCTCGTTGCATTCATCGCAGTAGGTTTATTTTATAAAAACGTCAAAATAGTCATAATTTGAATAATAATGCTAGCTTGTTAGTAATTTTTTCTTAACATTTGTAGAAATAACATTTCGTTGCAGTTTTATTGCATATTTAGTTTTATAGTTATTCATTGTTCACCTGGCAGATCACGTCTAAACATGGTGTTGGGTTTTTTTCTTAAGAAGGAAGGATTTCTAGAAATTACCTAGCATGGTTTTGCTGAAAACATAGCAATAAAGCATTGTGTCAAGAGACGAGAACGTAAAATTTATTTCCTTGTTAACCTCGTTTCAATGCACCTTCGAAACGAGGAGGTACGCTGTGTAGGAGCTAACCATTCACAGGCGCGCCATTTAAATAAATTTGAGTTCAAGCAACATGGCGGCTGGATCGAAGCCTTCTGGAGATATTAACCAAAAAAGTCACATAATTCAGGTAATAAACTTAACTTTTCAAACTGCAAGCACTGCGCATTATCCCCGTGTTAAAAGGAATTTGATTTTCATTTTTCATGGTCAAAACTTTTTTGTTCTTTTCATTTGCAACTGTAAAACAAGGAAATGTCTTGCAAGTCTTTAATTCATTGTTGGCTGTAAAAACTCGTGAATGTTTTGACGAAACGAGTTTTCCAAACCATTCTTTTGGTTTTGAGCTCTTGAACCTCTTACACAACTTTATAAAAATTACGGTACGTTTTTGAAAAGGTTTATACCTTATCAAAATAAATGTTACTGTGGCGTCGACCCGACTAGGATTAGGCCCCTTGTCTAATTTGCCAGGAGGGGGTCACTTTTGAAGAGTAGATTACCCTAATGATAATTTCGGCTTTTTATAGGGCAAAAATGCTAAAACATTATCAGATTTCTTACCAAATTAGCCAAGCTTTGAAAAATCGAAGGTAGTGTTATGAGGCTAGACTTGAAATAATTTTTGCAGAATTGTTTCAGTCCCATTATATTGAGAACAACTAGGCGTAGAATAGACAGCGTAGAGTTTGAGAGTAGGCAGCGTAAAATGACAAGTATTGAATAACCATTTCTCATTGTTTATTTATTCATTTTTACATTATTATCTGCTGTATACAAGATCATATCTTTTGTAAAAATCGTATTACTTTCTAAAAACAACAATAATTTGTATCAAAAATTAGAATGAAGCACAATCAAAGTTAAAATTTTCTTCATTTGAAAGCAAAAATGAATAAAAAATCTAGAATGAAGCAGATTGTAGATTTTGTGCATTTAACTGAAATGAATTTTTCGATTGCTCCAAGCACCCAAATAAATCAATCCGGGCTCAGAAAATTGAGCAAAATAGTTAATCGTTGGCTGCGAGAGGAGACTGATTCCTCCCTTTTAGCTGCTTTGATAGAAGCCAAAAAATGGCACCAATTTTTGTGGACCTTTATTTGTTATGACCTTTTTATTTTTAGTCATATTTGGGTTGTGTGTATTTAATGGTGGGGTCTTATGTATGGAGGGGGGAGCGATAAATGAAAATAGGAGAAAGTCGTCACTTAGCTCGTTTTCAAAGTATGGATCTGTTTTGAGATGGGCCACTCGTAAAGCAGTAGCACTCTCGAATTGGTTTGTTGGAATAGATTTCGCGCCAGCGCAAATGAAAGGTTCTCATATAAAACCCAAACGAACTATATCGGGGAACGTTAATGGTATCTGGCTTCTATTAAAGCAAATAAAAGGGGACTTTTATTTCTACGTCATATTTGCGATTCAACTGAAACATGCGATCTAATTCTACCATCTCATTTAACAGAGAGCATTTATATAATATATGCTACATTTATTTACATACATCCCTATTTAAAATCATTTCATGATCACTTGAAATTAGTCAAGAGAATCATATTACCCATTTATTTGTAAATATACAATGAGCATTGAGTAACAGACTGAATCGAAATGGAGAATTGCCTCTAATACACAGCTTTGTTAGTGAGCAATCTTGTCCATTTATTATTAAAAGTATACATTTATTCATTTATCTATTTGTTTACTTATTTGTTTATTTATTCAGTTATCTATTTATTCCACCCTCCCTTACTCCCTCTCTTTTTTCCTTCCTTCCTCTTTTCCTCCCAATCTTGTTTCCATCCATAGTTGCTATCTACCTTCGTTTGACTTGCTTCATGCCCTACTTCTTTCCTTTCCTTCTCCTTCAGTTTTCGTATCTTTCATCTAACCTCCTACTCTCAGTTCTAGCCATCTTTCACAAACCTTTCGTTCGCTTATATTTTAATTTCGCTTCGATCACTCTATTCTTCCTTGCTCTCTTATATCCTCCCCTTGCCCTATTTTCGCTTGGTCTTGCGTCTATACCATTTTATTTTCGTTTCTAAGCGTGTTGGATTTCCAGCACGTTCGTTTCATCAGTTTGTTTCACTGTGTTTTATTTAGTTACGCAAACCTCATTTTTTCAATCTGTTACACAATATATTCACATCTTGCTAAAACAATGTTGTTTTTAATGTTGTCGTAAAGTTCATTGCCGTTGCTGCAGTTGTTGCCACTCCTTTGCATGCATTTGCGCCTCCACTCGAAGCCCAGGCAGGGAACTTGTTTAAGCCATAGTATCCTAACCCAATAGTATTGATGCAAATTGTTACGACGATAATGCCAATTATATTCATTCCAAATCCGGCCTTCATCTGAATCAAACAATAATGGATTACATATTCTTAGCATTTCTTGTTGTCAATATCTATACACGCAGGCCCTTTCAGGCAATAAACAGACACCACCTAATAAATGATATAGCCAACTGGCAATATATTTCAAAATACACTTTCCAAACTTGATTGGGAATGAGCTGACGCCTTATCTACCAAACGATATTTAAATTTTTGGTACTAGCAAGATAGATCCTTTGCTTTGCACATCTTTGCCTAAAAGTGGGAACCTGAAAATTACTAAAATCCATGATTATAGAAATTTCAGAAGATATGGACGTGGTCAAAAGAGTGTTAATCGCCAAAATGTTGAATTTATGAAAACAGCTTGTTATGGTTGATCTCATTGCTGATGTAAACACAAGCTGAGGCGGAAATCAGAAAGAATAACAAAGATTAAAAATATTCGTACCATATCTGGAATCTTCAGTCTTCCGGTCGCAAACACTATAGCATTAGGTGGGGTGGCAACGGGAAGCATGAAAGCAAATGAGGAGCAAACTGTTGCCGGGATCATCAGGTAGTATGGATGCACTCTGATGCTTTGTGCCTAAAAAATGTAACAAGTCACAGCATCCACTGCCTTATTTGATAACAACGTTTTACCCGATTTGGGAGTGGGGCAAGGCGTTTAATAACAGTACTAACACTTTTGTGAATGAAAATATAGTTTAAAAGGACATTGAGACTCAAACTCGGGGGTACCTTTATAGGTAAAATAGGTAAATTGATTGGGACGTGCCATTCTGAGGAAAAAATTGGGGCCATAATACCGTGTCACTATTTGAAAAATTGGACCTAATTCCGTGCCGCTGACCAGAAAAGTGCAGTCACAAAATTAAAAGGCACATTTTAGTTTATAGAGGTGCTAGATTTTTCAAATTCATACAAATGATGGTGCCAATTTTTTCTTGTCTCAAAATGTATAGCCATAATTCCGTGTGCCTTCCCACTTTGGTGAGATTGTATACCCATAATTGCGTATTTTCCAAAAAGATACCCTATACTTACAATATTACCTCCCCCCTTCCCATAAAGCTGTTTAAATTTCGAGAAAGATAATAGATAGCTGTAGGCGAGCATATGGGCGTCGTTTTAGGTTTGCTAACGGAGAGCGATGCTAAACTTTTAGAAAGCACTCTTTTGGTAGGAAAAATTGTTTTATCGAATAGGTAGCAAAGTAACTCAGAAGGGCATGAAATAAGTAGCTGCATGTTTTTATCATTTTCGCCAGACTGCTAGTTAATAGTAACAATTCATAAATATAATCTAGAACACTTACCAGTGAGGCGAGTATTGGTAGCAGGATCGTGGCTGTTGCTGTGTTGGATGTGAATTCCGTCAAAAATGTGATCATCACGCTGATAGTTAGAGCAATTGCAAAGTTTGAAATAGAATCCAAAACTGTCAGTTGACATCCGATCCAAAATGACAATCCAGATTTCTGAAAGACAATTGCAAACCATCCTCAAAGCACTTGTCACCAGTTTTTAGAAAACACTAAGAAGCAACGAAATTTGGGAGTAATGCATAAAAGCATCCGACAACATTAAAAAACACTCTCACCCCCGATGATTGTTCAGCTGGACAGTAACATCAAAGCGTCTTCTCATATTTCAAGGGGGCTAAAGAATTGAAAATGTCTGAGCAAATATCTTATTCTTAGGCAAATTAATGATTTGCATTCTGTCCCACTGCTGCTTTTTAAATGTTTCCAGATATCATATAACAAATCAAAAGATATGTTGTTAAATTGGTAATAATAACTGACCTCACAAGCACTTGCAAGGGCAAATCCACTTCCAAGAAGTAGAATTATGTTCCATGGAAATTTCTTCTGAGTTTCCTTCCATTGCAACAATGGTTCATGGGGCTCTAAAATCATTTTGAAGAGAAAAACGATAGCCTTAAGCAGATTATTCGAAACGTAGGATTTTAGGGAACTGGGCTCATCTTTATCTCTAGTTGTAGTACAGGTCTATGTTAAAACCAGGAGGTAGACATGATACTTTGCTTTGTAGTGTTGTATAATCGATTGCTAGTTAGAAAACTATCAATGTAAACTATTGTATATTTAATAAAAAAAAGGAACTGTGCTATGGCAAGGCGTCCACAAATGAAAACCATTTCGTGGCAAGCTGTTTGCACAATTCTCAAAAGAGGCCAATCTACCGTTGCAGGGCGTATTGAAGATTCAATCCAAGATTATGTTCGTGTGATCAGTGTTGGATCAACCAATAAAACTGCAGCAGGAAATTATGTGTTACCATTTGTGCCAGAGCCACAAATAAAAAACGCAGAATAGAAAGGAAAAAAACGGAAAAGGGGAAAGATGGAAAACGATAATTCTCCTTCTCACTCTTTGTCTCTTTTTATTTTACTCTATCGTATGCTGTTCTGTAGCACTTGTACCCTGGACATAACTATGTATACCGTCTTCTTTTACCATGACTCAATCCCAGTAACACGCTAATGCTATCCTACTCTTAGTCTGGTCCCATTGTGTTCAACACATCTACTTCATTATCATTTCTTGCTTGGTTCAAATCAGGTCCTTGTTATAGTGATTAACTCTCGTGTCTGATGACTACAAATAATGACGCTTTACGTCGGACTCTTGCATACCTTTTCGTCTTGGTCCACCCATGATTTCTGGCCGAACTGACGGAAAAAGAAACATTGAAAAGACAACACAAATGCCAGCAGTTGCATCGGTAACGAGACTTTTGCCTTTCCTGAAATGAAATTTGCTCAAATCAGCACTTATTATAAATAGGAAAAATAAACAGTTTTATGATGTTTTTAAGATAACAATAGCTCCGAGGTGAGATGGTAGTTACCACTCTAATGCTCAAAACACCATGGTTTTCTCGTTTAAATATTGCGAAAGCCTTTCATTTTATTAGAAATGGTGGACAATGAGGGTTCTGAAATTTGTGATCTTATGTTTACGTTTTATACCTCCAAGTTAATTGTACCAAAGGTTTTGCCATTGGCTTTTATGTTTTTATGGAGAGAGGAAAGGGAATGAACAAGGAAACAGAATGAATAGCAGCAACAATACTCCGTAATAAACATGATTTGAATGTATTCTTAGTAAATGGTCATATAGCACATACAAACTTGACGATATGGCACGCTCTAAACGGAATAACTTACAAGTGTATATTCTCTCTTTACCTCCCTAGACTGCTGGTATTAGAATGACGACCTGGCGGGATTTTGGCCTGTGTATTATGATTTTGGTAGTTGTTTAATACCCATCAGCTAGAGATGTAATTAAAAGCAACTGTAACTGGCTGTGGATAAAAATTTAAAATCTGTATAGATTGAATATCAAAGTATCTAAATGGTGAGGCTCATATGGACAATCAATAGACTATCAATAGACTATCAATTAACTATCAGTGACTAGTGGTTCTGTTACTGAGGGACACGGATAGCATCATAAACAAGTATAAAATGAGCGAAACAAGGGTACTTAACTTTGTCATATTCGACATGCTGTTATGTTGACATTTCATTAGACTGATTTTAAAGACGTGAACCGCATTAATAAATGAATGACCTGAGATTTTATTGGACCATTTTTCCAAACTTTTAATTTTTCAGATCGGGCTAGGTTCGTAAAATAAAACACAACATTCATAGCATTCATAAACAATTTTTGATTTAAAAATGTACTCACGAATCGACAAACAGTGCGCCCCATCCTGGAATAAACTTTGGGTCTCTGAGAATCCAGAGAAAAACTAAAGCCAAGAAATGCAGTAATACAGAAATCTCAGCAAAGCTGCAAAAGACGATAACCCTTTTATGTTACACTGATTGCCACAAAATAAGATAAACATTGTCACAAACGTATACTTTACACAAGAAGTATGAGCAAAAACTCTCAGGTTATCTTAGATTAACCGGTTGAGGGACTTCTTAGCCTATAAACTGATTCGAAAAGAAAGTGGTTCAAGATTACTGCTTGTCACCTGCATATGTACCAGGTGGGGGGGGGAGTAATTTTGCAGAGGAGGCTTAGACTAAGCACCAAGGAAATTTACTTCATTTCCAATAGTGGGAGTGCCCCCTGCCTTTTGCCCCTTAAGGTACCACTACCAGTGAAAATCTTATACAAATCTAGAGGAGGAAGTTATCAAGTGTAGCAAAATAGATGCTTATTGTAATTGATTAATACGGAAAAATAAAAAAGGAGGACATTTCGATTTAAAGGTGGTTCAGAACTCTACATGGGCACATCACCGCTATGAATTTATAAAAATCATTGCCTGTTTATATGCAATATTCTTACCTCATGGGTCCTAGATTCTTGTACTGTTGTTTTATTAGCGCATAAATCTGGGCTCCTTTTGTTTTGTTTCTCTTGCTTCCTCGGAAACAAAAGCAAAGATGCTTCCACCTAAAAGAGATAATATTTGCATGATGTTCTCGGGTTTATAAGTGCAGAAAAAGAAATCATGTAATGCAGTAATGCACAAAATTAGAAATTGTGGTATACTTAGTATATGATAAACCGAATGATACGGTAAAGCAACAACCTTTGCCTAAAGTTGTTGGAACACCTATGAAAACTCATTACCTTGCCTTTCGATTACAATTACTGCGGCCAAAAAATACCTATGAAACGTGTTTTGGAAAGGAAGAACTCCTTATCCTTGTCACGATAGTTAGTGAATGCTTCTTTGTATGAGAATCACTGTATGAAAATACATACAATAACTAGTACCTACCCAATGCCGAAGAAAATGACTTGCAAATATAACCAAGCAATTACCAAGAAAAGCAACATTTCCGGGAAAGCGTAGATGAACCATTGAAGAAAAGAAATCCCGGGTCCTTTCTTAAAGACGCTGTTGAAAGAATAAAATGCATATGAAATATTTTGTTGATGAATATCTTTGGATTACTTAATAGAGAGCTAAAATGTTATTTGGTACCTCGTTCTTCACACACTTAGGTAACGCTGGCTGTCTTCTAAAAGTTCATGATTTAAGCAAGTGACCCGTTCTTGACTTCCATCTGTCGTTCTGCATTGTGATTTATGCTATTATTTTGAGGGTGCCAGTCTGTTTTCAAGCGATCTTAATCTATCGACGTCCTTCAGTTTGTAAAGATGCGCCGCTGTGTTGCAGTCAACCAAGGTTACTGTTATCATCCCATAAAACATTGTCTGATATTGGCGATTCTGACAAAGTTGTATAAAATAGAATAGCTTATTAATAACATCTAATCGATACAACAAATTGGCTTAACAATGCTTATGTCCGTCATGATAAGTTGTGTTATATCAGCTCCAGGACGAGCACGAAGAAAAAATACCTCTCAAGACCTCTGTTTTTGATCGTACCCGTCCTAAATATTATCATAAATCTGTGATTCCAAAGAACATAATTAATGAATACCATTACATTGAAACAAATATAGAGCATGTATATCTACGTGAATGCATTAAATTCCACTTACTCTGTTAACTGACCAGCCAAAACTAACTGCGGTCCAGTTCCAGTTAAGGTTCCAGTGCCACCAATGTTTGCTGAATAACATATACAAAGCATCATTGCTTTGCACATTTTTTCATATCTTTGCGTTTTGGGATTAACCTGTGAAAAATGAATTATGTCTTCAAAAAGGTGCCTCTATACAGGCATGTTCATCAGATATTTTGGTTATGAATCAAAACTGAAAATTCCTCCAACTGGCGATCCAATCTGAGAGTTGAAAATGGTTTAGCAGTTTCTTTTGCTTTTTAATTCAGGAAGAAGTGAAATATAGAATTAACGGAAACTTCAAGGCGTCATGATTACAAGAATTTTAAAAAAAGTACGTTCAATGCCTTCAATGCTTATTATCACGTATTTGAAATGTTTCAACGTATAGTGACGAATTATTACATGAAAAGTATCAGCGTCACTGTAGTAGGAAGGGCTCTCTGGTAATATCTTGGGAAATCTTTACTGTTCAGTCCATTTATAGGTTAGTGGCACCCAATGCTTGGTCTCAGCTGTTCAGGCACAACACGCAAAAGCAGTGCAATATACAAAATTAATACACATACCAAACATTAAGGGAACTTACTGGCTTTGTAGCCTGCTCGTCTGTTAGATCCTCAGTCGATCTGCAACATGACAATAAGGTCTTATTACGTCTTTCAATTAGATAAACAATCCAAGATTGGCAAGAAAAAGATAGGCATGTAAAGGGAGCTAAAAAAAATCAATTCTTTTCTATTCTTATTGCATCTTTCTGTACGTCTACATATATTAAGTCATCCTGCTGCAGTTTTATTGTTAACATTGGACACGTGATTATTGCCTCTCATTGATTTTGGTAAACTATAGCAAAGCTAGTTTGGCCTCTCTCAAGAACTGTATTGTTTACATAAAGGCTTTGGTATGTTGCCCATAGCAAATTAGCCGAGAACACCGAGCCTGAGAATGCTTCTGATGAAAGGTCATGGCTGTAAAACATAGACTGTAAGACTTTCATGGGCCCCTAGATACTTCTCGGCTCCTGGACCTTGGTATTGTGGCCCTAGTTGTCTGATAGTAAGTGTGGTCTTTCACCGTGTAATGCTCAACAAAAAATCTTCTTTAACTCACTGTTTAACTAGCTGGTTGGTACTTCCACATCGCGAGGGTCCAAGGGACAGTCCCAGCTCCCTTAGTTCTACCTCTTCGTTATTAATAGCATTCCTCTTCTCTTCTAATTGGTCCTTGTTCAATTCTCTGATTTTATCTGCCATTGTAGCCTCCGCATCGTCCACGTTCCCATTCATCTCTTGTTCGTCTTCTTCAATTGCATCTGCAATATATTCCTTGTCCAACTCTTTAAGTACAGCTTCCATGATGGGTGTCATCATTGCGGTTGTCGCTGTGTTTGTTATCCACATTGAAATGAAAGCTGTTGTTAACATGAATCCAAGCATCAGCCTACAAAAGGAATTTACATCTTTTCTTTTTCAAAGATAAACGTTGCACATGCTTGTCTCAATTTCAAATACATCAAATACATTACAAATATTATAAGCATCAGGGGGCGTGACACTTAATGGGCAAAATTATCTCCTCGAAGAGGGACTTATGATCATCTATGAATATTAAGCATTAAACTGGAACAGTCTATTTTCAAGGTCAAAACGCTCATTCTGCGATAGATTGTCATCAAGTTTCCTTTTTTTCTTCTGGATAAAGAGAGCTACGCAGAAAAAATTTCCTATAGGAAAACTTGTATTGGTTGTGATCAAGCATTCTTTAATTTAAAAGGGCAATTAGATAATAATAATGAGATAGTGATAATAATATCATTACACTTATAATGATGATTATGAATTTAAGTCAGCATATCCACAGAGTGGCTCTTTGTCTGATCGCTAAAGAAGTGACAAATTTACCTTCTTGGTTGCGCACCAACTATCAGGAGGACTCTTAAAGCAATCCTTTTGTGAACATTCCATCTTTCTATGGCTACTGCGACAATCAATCCACCAAGGAGAAGGACATTGGTGTCTTTGAAGTAGGAAACTGATACCTCCTTTGCTGGCATCACACTCAAAACAGGAAATAGCAACAACGGAAGGAGTGACGTCACCGCAAGATCAGTTACCTCCGTACACCAGTAGGTACCCATGATCAAAATGGCGTACGCAGTTCGAGCTTCCTGGAAGGATTAATTTTAGAAGTTAGCAGCCATCAATGTTTCAGGTTCTATTTTACTATTTCTACCTATGAATTGGGAAGATGTTGGCATGTTTGCTCTGCAGAAATCATGTTTTGTATTGCCAATAAACATGAAATAAAAATTACCAAACTGATAATAGAATTTCCTGCTAGTTCTTCCCGGTTACAGCTAATTTTCGTAATCGAGCGAGTGCGAATTTAAAATCTCAAAATACCACCCCAGTTTTTCAAATTTCGAAGAGAATTTCCGTCAGAGTTCTGAAAACTCTGAAATGAAGCACAGTTTTGACTCAGTTCCTCAAAGGAAATGTTTGCTTGGGGGTATTGGACCTTTTAAATTTAATCGTCACTACATCACCCAAATAGTGACACCGCCTTGCCTCAACGCCCCCTCCATTTTGGTGGGCCTGTGATATCATGCTACCTATGAGCATCGATGTTTTTACCGTAATTAAATAACAATTCTAACAACTCTTCATTTTTCACAATTAAGAAAGTTCTTTGGCTGTCGGATCTATGACGTCATCAACATCAGTTGTTCCTCGTGTAGTCAAGGTCACGGAAACAATAAAGCTACTTCAAAGTTCCAAGTTCTGTTTGCAATCTTTATATCAAACGTAATTCAAACAAGGTTTTTCTGTTTTCTTGCATTTGGATGTCATGGGCAAATCAATCAACCAGATTTTGATATAAAATTTGACAGAACGTCCCTTATAACATCGACACATACGAATACGAGGATGTCAGCCTTACTTGCCACAGCATCATAAAGATCACATCATCACATCCACCCACATTTGATAGGGGCATTTCTTCATGCTCCGTGTTGCGGGAGGGATGTGATGGCACTTTTGCCCGGCAAAAAATCACCTTTTGCCCTTCTTGCCTGAAATAATTGTTCAACTTGTAGCTAATACCTGCCCTCCCTACAGCCCCTATTTTTACCCCGCAAGATTATATTTTGTGATTGTGGAGGGTCGGCAACCCTTATACCCTCTCTTCGCAAGTGACGCCTGATGCTTGAATTTGAACATGAGGAACAAAAACGTGGAGAGCAAAACTGGAAATATTCCCCTTGATCTTTTATGGACAATCAAAAACAAAATTTTAACCTCTCCAAACTTATGCAAATTATTATAATGTTTGCTGATTTTGAGAGCCCCTGTTCTGAAACTATTTATTAAATCTGATATTTTGTTGGTCCTTGTTACATAATCTTGAACCATTTTACGCTTTTGAGCAGTTTTGAGAGCATACTGGTAATGAAAATGAAAATGTTACACTCTGTTTTGATTACACTCTGTCTGCAACCCTTGTTATGAGAACAAGAGCCTCAAAATTGATCGGAAATTAAGAATAAATTTTGTAACAAGTAAAAACAACAAGTTCTTTCCTATGACTATGAATTTTACTCAGGTTTCTTATCAAAAGGGAGCATTCGTTTCTCTGCGCCGGTGCTTGAACCCTAGGAGTGTGCTCTTTTATAAACATGACGGGGGGTTCGGCCCTGACCTTTTCACGGATACCCAAAAACATAAGTATTTGTCAAAATCGCACCCAAAAAATAAATCCTTGACAATAAAAGACCCATACAGTAATTCTTGCATTGCCATTTACCCAGTTTGCAGAGTATGGCTGATCTTGACAAGATCTTGGGGGCGCCAACAGTCTCTTACCTCAGGTGCGGGTGCACTAGAACCGTACAAAATTCGTAAGGTGCGCAACTACACTATGGGTACCACAGCACAAACATAAAAACTTCAAAATCTGAGGGGCGCCCAGGTGCGCATTCTTAAACAATTAAAAATTTTCTTGGGTGCGCCATTCCTAAACTCTGCATTCTGGCCATTTACAAATTGTCAAACTCAAAAAATAAATCGCAAATTGACTACCCCAAAAAAATAAGCCGAGCCTCCCTATCAACATTTTTCAAGTACGCTACCGGGGTGCTTGAAGAATGGATGCCAATACTGAAATGTTTATCCCAGGCATATTGATCCCATATTGATATACCGTAGTTTGCAGTCTGGTCACAGAATGAAGCTTTTGTGTACAAATTTGTAAAACTATTTACAATTTAAGTTGCTGGAATTCCTTTTTCCTTGAGAAAAGATATCGATCGAGAACCACAGCGAGCAAACTATTAACCTCTACATGGAAACGAATTTAAAGTGCAAACTGTTATTTTCTCCTAAATAGCCTTCTGTTTTATCTCTATTCTGTGGGCTGGTGGTTACCTAATCCAGTATTTCTTTAGAATTCAATGTAAAGGGGGACCCCCGAGCATGCTGGTGTTCAAATTACCTACATCCAATCATTGTTGATTGAAGTGAGGGCGAAATCAGTGAAATTATAACATCCATTTTACTTTCCTCGAAAATTCCTACAAAAAAGGCGATGGTAATTGTTCTATTCGGTAAGATTGATTGAAATATTCATGGTCAACTCCCTGTCAGTCAAGTTTCCAGTCAAGTCAAGTCTGTCAGTCAAATGAGCGACCTATGCGCATTTTAATGTGGTGCCCTACCTTTCCTGCAGGGAATTTAATGCAGACCCTTTTTGACCCTTTGTTTGCAAAAACCATTGTCTTTGGCAAATTTAAAAATTTGTTTGTTACGTCTAAATTGTCTGGACATCATTGGATGCCGCTTTTGAGAGTAGCATCAGCACTATTCTGCCTATATTTAGCCAAAGTTATCCCAAAAAAGCGTTCAGCTCTCACCGAAAAACATGCTTTAGATAATCGCAAAACTGAGATGCGAATTAATGAGTAATTAGGTAGTATACAGTTTGGAATAATAAACATAATATAGATCAGATTTATACCTTCGTTTCGATGACAAGCGGGATTGGACTCAGCAGTACAGGTGTGAGGACAATAATAAGAAATCGCTTCCATTCCGAAATTCGACTCAGAATACTCCTAATAGATACCGCCATTTTGCCGAAAGGAAATATCTGTCCAGCGGAGCAAAGGATCTGCAATTTGGAAGTCCCAAGCAGTGCTTTTTATCTCGTGCCTAAATGTCAGCCTCAGATTTCAGGTTCCACAATTATTTGTATTTGACAACTATCACCTTGTGCGGAATGACCATGGATGCTTATCTGTCATCACCCAGGGGGTCTCCTCTGCTTGCATCCTAAAATTCTTAATTAAAGGTAACATGATCTGGACTTCGGACTTTTTTATCCATAGCGGTCACTCTTTTGTCCGTAATGTGTCTGCTAGATTGAAGTCTAGTTCAATTCCATTATAAAATGATACAGTATGTGATGAAGCACTTTTTGGAGATAGAATTACCATGAGAAGTGGCGGACTGGCTTAGAATTGATCACTGGCCATGGAGCACTAAGTTTGGTTCTTTTTGGCGTGGCTTGAAGTTAGGGCGTGGTCGTGAGAGTCACTGAAATGCTTGATTTCTTTCCGATATACGATAACAGTTAACATAATGACAAACAACTCGCACATTTTCTTCGCATATAAGATGTAACTATTTTGTCGAAACCTGTTCCTCGGTAACCTTCCTAATTTCATTTCTTTGCAAGAAAGTTTTTATTCATTTTCTCTGACTGTGGAAAGGGATATCCAAAGGGCCCGTTTTCGTCAAAAGGGGCTGATTAGGAAGAATTTTAGGGACAGTCCGCCGCTGACCATCAGGGTTGTAGCTTAAGTTGGGTGGGGGGGGGGGTGACATTCCCATGGAAATATAGTGATTCGTCCTGTGCACCTCGTTAAGCTGGCTTTGGCTTTGTGCAAGGGCGGTCTTGCGTCATAATCGCAGGGCGGCCAGTGAGGTTGAAGGGACCGCTTTAGTGCGGTTTGTCCGACACGGAAAGGGCTTGTGAACAATTTTTTACACTGCATTTTTGCAGGGCCCCGGTGACACCTGGACCTTCCGTTCCTTGCTTTATGGTACACGGTTGATTCACGATCCTATAAATTCCTGCAAGGATTCAGACGTGGAAACGAAATGAATAACATTTGTCAGCGTTTCTAAAGTAAAAGATACACAAAGAAAGTATAGTGACCAATTATTTAACATAGCGAGAATACAAATCTAGCCACAGATTAAGCCGTTTAAACCTACTGCAACCATAAGAATAATTTTATCTAAAAACAATTGAAAACATAATACTCGAAGATTGCGATGGAATGAGTTGCATTGATATGGAAACTGCACGAGTATGAAAGATGTGATCGGGCAAGCAAGTATTAATCACTGTATTTGGGAAAAATTAAGCGGCTTCAATGAGGTATCTTATCAGCATTACACAAAATACGAACTGTTAAGATCAGGATAGTCTGCATGTATCTACTGAACAAAGGTTGGGTCAAGAAATACTCAGGGTTTGATTGGTTGGAATAAACAAGCATTGACTTTTAAATGGCGGTTAAATGGCGGTCTAAAGAGAACTTTCTCTCACGTTGCGAGATGGGGGTAAAGGGGCACGCCTTTAGGCCATGATTTCATGCGCTGTACCGTAGAAAGGATATCATCTTTTTGGGAGCACAATGGGAGAAAAATAAGAAGAAAGGTAATGCTTACTGAAAATAAATGATTTTCATGATTTAGGAGAGATACGAGCCCCTCCCAGGAGAAGCACTTAGCGCATAGACATACGGGGGTCAGTCCAAGAATTTTACCGGCCACCCAAAAATATCAGCTCTACTATTGTCTTGTACCTAAAAATATCACAAATTGCAATTTTAGATGAGAAAGTATCTTTGATAAAGATACCTAGAAATATCAAAATTGTATCAAATTTTCTTGCAGGACCAAAAAATATCATTTCTGACAAATATTTTACCCAAAATATCACTTTGGATAAGCATTTGACCCAAAAATATCGGACTGACCCCCTATAGGTCTGTGTGCCAAGTGCCCCCCCTGGGAGCCCCCTCACGACAATAGTGGGCAGGGACCCTGGTTTAGGGTACTAAGCATTAATAACTCTCGCGGTCTCAAATAATCTGGGGGTCTTCTTATTTCCTAAATGCCAATAAACGAAGCCTAAAGGCAAGGGTTGGGTAGCACTCGTAAAAGATAGAGAACAATCGATGAAACGAATGTAAACTTCACATAAGATCAACTCAAATAAGAGTAAATTAAGGCGCTGGAGAAAGTCAGTCAGTGCATTCAAAATATAAATTTGACTTTAGATGCCCAATGGATTAGCCGAGTGACTTAATTACTTAACTCGTCATAAAAGTACTTTGTTCATACCATAATTGTTCTCAATATCTACGTTGTCAGGTTAGCAGCAACACTACTTGCTAAGGATGTTATTGCTGTTGTTGTCGCATTCATTGTGAAGTTAGCAAATTCAGTGGTTTTCACAGGAACTGGTCCACACCGGACCTTGCTTGCAGCCTGGGCAGCCCAATCCGGGAAAGCTTTAAGATCAAAGTAAGCCATTCCATATGTGTTTATTGATATGTTTACTACGATGATGCCGATAATGTTCATTCCAAAACCAGCTTTCATCTGCAGACAAGAGAAGAAGAAAATTAAGCAAGATGTTCGTTAAAAGGTTTATAAATACTACAATTTAATAGTCTTCATACTATGATGAGAGCCCGACCTTGAATTGTTTATTAAGACACGTCAGGCTTAGTGTATTTAATGCATTTAAACATAAAAATCTGATAAGACGTTTGCTCCCATACGTATGTCTTAAGATGAACCAAAGGTACTAGTGAGCTCCCAACAAGATGCCAAGAATGAAATGAATATAATCGCGGCAACAAAAGAAACGTATTTGCTAAGAAACATTTTGGCATGTGGTGCACAAAACCATCGACAAAAATTTCGTGCACAACACGCATCAATTAGAGTATACTTTTTGGTCTGTGAATGAAGCTTTATGATATCAAGTTTGACTCAAATTTAAGCTTTTTAGGCCTTTTTTTGCGACTGGCCTGTATCTGTAGTACCCGTAACGGAGAGTAACCCCTTCACCTCCCGTTTGTCAAGACAGCATAGGCCTAGCATCAGCAATAGATAATCACGTACCATGTCTAGAATGGATATTCGCCCAGTTGAAAAAACAATTGCATTCGACGGACCAGCAATCGGCAACATGAATGCAAAAGATGCACAAACTGCAGCTGGGACCATCAGGTAATAAGGATGCACTCTGATGCTTTGAGCCTGGGAAATTGCAAGATTAGAGAAGCATTTACTAAATTCACTTTAGAAAAAATAGGAAGCTCCAGGACACCCTCCCCCACAAAAAAGCAATCGTAACAGATTTACGGGGCTACTGTCTTTAAATAATAAAACGATGATCTGATATGATAGGCGTGAGGAGCATGATATCCCTTAAAAAGGTTTCTACAAAATTAATATTAATTTACAGAATTAAATATGGCTATGAAAAGGTATTTTGTCCGCAACTTTTCCACGTTGTCTGCTCTCAAAGGAGGGCAACCCCTTCATCGGTTATTCATTGACCGGTTATTCATTGACACAATCAGGTTGGTAGATGATCCTGGCTTACTTTAAATGTTCAAGTTGATTGGAGGTTGTAATTAGGGAGCAATCATTCTTACTAAAAGGGAAGGAGTGGAAGCATTTTTGAAAATTATTTTAACATTTGGACCCCACCACCAAAAATTTACATTATCTTATTTCAAAGCACATTTGGCACATCTGTTTTCAGATTTCACTCAGGAAGTGCCACTGGAAATATTCGCTTAAATGGTTATCAACAAGTGTGTATAAAAAGAGCATTAATGGTCTCTGCCCCCTGAGGTTCTTCTGAAAAAAACGGCCTATTTTCAATTTTCATTGCTTTGGAGCACCCGGTTTCACCATGCAAAGTGACAATTAAGGAAGGTTTTCTCGATTTACTTCACGTTCCCTAGATTTACTAGTTAAACGATGCTTACCAACGAAGCAAGGACTGGTAACAGAATTGTGGCTGTCGCTGTGTTCGATGTGAACTCTGTAAGAAAGGTCAGCAGTACGGATATAACCAAAACGATAGCAAAATTTGGTACTGAATCAAGGGCTGCTAATTGGCAACCGAGCCACATGGAAAGACCAGATTCCTAAAATGGAAAAGGTAGCATGGAAGTCAGGTACACCGAAGCATAGGATATTAGAGGTGATAGTCCCTCACCCTCAGCAAGCGGGAGCAAACAGGAACGGTGGTAGAGCCCCAAAGAATTGTGTTTCCTGTATTTCTTTTCTATTTTTTCACTTATTAACGAAATATTGCTATGTGTCCTTTTCTATGTATTCGATTTGAAAGTACCGGTCTCAATTTGAAGCCGAGTTTGACGCCAGAAACAAGGCTGTACTTGAGCAGAAGCCGAGGGCGTTGACGTAAAACACTTTAAGTATGCAAATACTCACTTCACATGCTTTAGCAATAGCAAAACCACTTCCAAGCAATATTGTTACATTCCAAGGAAACATCATTTGGGCTGATTTCCAGTCTAGCAGCGTGGTATGAGGTTCTGATAAAGTGGAAGCATTAATGTAGTTTGTTTACATGAGTAAATATTTATAAACGACCATACGTTATAGGAAATATATCTAATATCTTATGTTCAAAAATACATCAGTTTAAAAATTAGTTAAAACTGGATTTTTTTATGGGGTCATAAAACTGATCAGCCATCAGGTGTGTTTCCAACTCTTTTTAAAAACATCGAGAGTTGAGTCAATTTACAGCCGCGTCGCTCCATAGTTTTGGAGTTTTGGAGATTTCATAAAACTTTTTCGGCATATTCTATATTGAGTGTAAGGATCTGAAGATCATTGTGGCCTCTTGTTTCCTAGCTTAAGTGCATTTTTCTAGGCTCAAACGGGTGCTCAGTTTTCATTTCCTTTGTTTAAAGCAATCGTAGCATATAACAGGACAAATCAAGCGAGGTAAAGACGCTTTATTTTGATTCAACAACAATCAATGAAAGCAGAAAAGTTAACAATAATGACGTCATAAAAGTCGCAATCTTGATATCCCGATAAACAAATCTGTGGATATTTACTCTTTCTCCTTGGTCCTCCAAACATTTCAGGCCTTTCAGATGGAAAAAGAAACATTGAAAAGCTGATAAGGATACCAGCAGTTGAGTCACTAACGTAGCTTCCTTTGTCTCTAAAGGAGGAAGAAGAATTAACAAGAACCAAAAATTGTTGAGAGTTTCAAAATTAAGGACTATATGATGGTAACTTTTTGCGAGCAAACCAGTTTCAAGAGTTCTTTCTATATTTCCTGGTTGTAAACGCTCTTGGTGAGAAGCGAAGAATTCGCTTTTTGTTCGATATTGAGAAATGCAACGTATTATTATTGAGACACCTAATGACAAGGTTGTAAGCTAATCTTGTAGATCTTAAAATGGGAAACATAAAGATTGAAAGGTACTAGAGACAAATCATAAAGCAAATGATAGTATCAGAAACTTTGTAGAAGGAGACAAAAGGTTAGCAAATGATACGGCAAGGACAGGACTCAAATCCATTGCCTTTGCTTTTGTACTTCTGACCAATTACCTTTGGCTTTACACCTTTGACCTATCGCCTTTGTCGTAAAGGGCCAAAGGTCATGGTTTTCAATTCTGCCCTTATCGCATCAATAATTTATTTTTCTCTTCCTTCAACGAATTAATCACAGACAGTGGTGTAACGCACGGTGTGCACCTTTAAGCGAAAAACTAAGGGCCCCAAACAATTTGGCCCCTAGGGGGACCCAGTATTGTTTAAAAATTGCATGTAAAACAATTGTGCAGTTAAGGGTAATTTCGGGCTTAGGCTGTACTTTGGGGCCCTTACTTTGACTAAGGGCTCCAAATAGCTCCGTTACGCCACTGATCACAGATATTAAGAAATATCCCTTCTTGGCTGGTTAATTGAAGGTTGGTTGCAATTCATTACAAGGGCAAGAAAAACCTTCTCTTACCCCTTTGGAAACAAAGCTGCCCAACCAGGAATAAACTTTGGGTCTCTAAATATCCAACACAATACCAAAGCAAGGAAATGGCCAAACACAGCATATTCTGCAAACCTGTCAAATAAGATAAATGAGAAAAACGCGCTAAATGACGTAATACAGAGTTGTAAGATAGCATAGTGGCAGCGTTACTTTTTGAGACATTTTTCGGGTGGCACAGCCTTAAATGAAGACGCCCATTATTCTTACAGAGAGGCCGGTATTTAGAAAGTGGTTCAAATTAATAAGATTTCATTAAGGGCAATTTTTGAATTTTTACAAAGGTGGAATTTTTACAGTATTACGAGGGTTAGAAGAGTTTTGTCCCAGGCGCCCACTACTTTGATGCTGTAATGCCTTCTAGCCTGTGATAGCTTTTAAGGGCATGGAAATTTAAAAAAGTATGGATTCTTGCGCTTGTTTCGTATGAGATTCTACCTAAAAGCATTTGTATACATTCTGATCAACGTTAAGTTACGTCTCGAGGTTCCTGCGAAAATCATTCAACAAGCAACCTACGTTATTGGCCCAAGATCTGCGTATTGCTTTTTCATTAGTGCGTAGACTTCCTTCCCTTTCGTCTTATTTCTTTTACTTCCACGAAAGCAGCAGCATAAATGTTTCCAACTGCAAATAGAATTATCACTTAAGATGCAATAATTGATACAACTATGGCCGTCGGGACTACATTTCACTAAGAGCAGTGTAAAATAATAAGTTATTTTCGATAAGGTAGAACTAGCCCGCTTTTGCAGGCGTAAACTGGGAACTATGAAACTTTGGCTTATTTCGCTTATCAAATTTGCAAACTTTAGATAACCGATTTTCTACAAGCGTCTTGCTTTAGGGCGTGTTTGTGATGCTTTATGCCCCCTTCCCCCATCATTACACCCTTGAATACAACACTGCGTGTCTGAATCTAATTGCAATAAAGAAAAGATAATTTTTGGCCCCTTTTTTCAGACCCAATTCACATCTTCGCTTCTATTCATACGAGAACGGATCCATTAGTTTAGCTTCACAAGAGACTCGATCTGGACCTTGATCTTCTAAACTGATTTAAAGTTTTCGCATCAAAATTCGAATTACCCTCACATTGATTTGAAAAAAACACCTTGTTTCCCACCCATGCTTCTTTCGTCTTGATCCATGTTTTCTTACGGGATCCAAATTGATCAGACCTGAACATGCGCACTTTAGCCTCTCCGTGGGACCAAAACAGATCCTCCAAATCGGGTCTGAAATCGTATTGTCAGCCAATACTCTGGTCCTTGGATAGCATGTAAACATTTGCCGACAAGAATAATTAAGTATCGCATGAGAATGTAGGAACACTATCCAGCATAATTAACGTACTTCTCCTTTGAATGACCGCAAGGTGAACAAGAATTCCCATTGGCTACTTGTTGACCAATTAGCAAGAACATTCTCAGGTGATTGATTATATGATATGGCAGTCTCATACTTTGCCACCCACAAAAATGCTTTCTCGGTACAGACCCAACAAATTGTCTCACAATGCTTACCTTATTCCAAAGTACACTGCTTGAAGATAAATCCAAGCTATTGTTAGAAATATCAACATTTCAGGGAAAGCGTAAGTTGTCCAACTGAGGAAAGACATGCCGGGTGAACCTTTGAAAACACTGCAAAGAGAAAGTATTTAACATCATTAGAAATTAACACTCATTAAAATCCCAAAGCTATTTATAAAGTTTGGAACAATAGTTCTACTTGAGTGCAGTGGACAAGAAGCATTTTGGGAGACAAATTTTGGGAAAAAAGGGTCTGTTTTGATAAAAATTGCTTTGCAAGGGAAAAAGTATTTAGATTGGACAAGATCGCTGATACTGGATTGGTGATTGCTCTAGAACGTAAAACACTGGAAACAGTCTAAAGTAAGCTATAGGCGTCTTGAATTTCTAAGCGGCTCCTGGAGAAATAAGCCCGTTGTCCCGCTCTCCACGGGACTGGTCGTAACCATGCTAGTAGTACCCCTATCCAAGTGCCCCCTTTGAGTTTAACATGACCTTACTCGGTCAATTGTCCTGCTAGAATTTGTTGAGGTGTTGTTCCAGTTAATGTCCCTGTTCCACCAATGTTAGCAGCATAACAAATACATAATGTCAGAGCGATGCAAAGAGTCTTGTGATGTTTGATCTTTTCATCAGTCTAAAAGAAAATTGAACAATTTCTTATGTCCTATGATACAAGTGTAGAATTTTTTCTAGAAAATGGAAGCATCTCCAAGAGTGAATTCAGATGCAATCGAATATCTTTCTAAAATGAATCATAGAAGAGAAAAACGGAGAATGTAGGCAATCACACATCAATCAAGAAAAACTATTAGTTTGAACAAGAAAGTAAGAATTAGACGACCTAAAACATCTTTAAAATATTGACCATACAATTATGTGTAAAATGTAAAACGGTAATGTTTCAGTTTCGACCAAAAACTTCTTACAAATCTCCAATTTTCGGCAAAACTTGACAATTTAGAACCGTGTGGGCCAATAACCTCGTTAGCCCCCAATTAAGACGCCACTATGACTAATACAAATTTCGATACCTCATCCTGGGATTCTTCAATGACTATTCGAACATCGTCTTGGTCTCTAAAATAGCAATAAAATGATTATCAGAGGTGTTTGCTAAATAGAAAATGAGATAACTCACCAACCCCTAGGACAAAGTTTATCTTTTCTATATATCTGCATCTAAACTACTTAGTAAACCTACTTAGGACTTCTCCTTAAGAATTCTGCTTCCTAGCTACTTTTTAAAATGACTTTAATGTTGTTGCGCTTGTTACTTGGTGTATCGCAACCCACGGAGCACGCTATCCACGGAGAACCCTTTGAAATTAACCTTGACAAGGCAGAGTAGAATCTTTGTAAGATGACAAAATGGAACGGTCTCGCAGTGCTATGAAGCGCAAAATAGAAGTTTTATTTGTTAAAATGAGAATATCAAGTGCTGGTTTTTTCCAGGGGATATTGCAAGGGACTGTCACAGTTTATAGTTCAGATTCTACTTTGTCTCCAGAAAAGAATTCTAAGAAGTCAAATACTTCCGAAGAGAAGAGAAACTTGTACCTTGAAACTGATGGTACATTGTTCGTCTCAGGTTCGTGGATTGCTGATGCCATTTCGATTAGTTCTCTATCTCCACTGTCAACTTCAAAATGTCCGGCCTCTGATGAGCGTGATAACGGTCGAGATGCCTCTTCATCTCCAGTAACAGTCTCTTCACTTGCAGCCTTTTTGTTGCCTCCTTTAGTTTCTATCTCTAACTCTTCATCCAGTTGTTTCAAGACAGCCTCCATGATAGGCGTCATCATGGCGGTTGTTGCTGTGTTAGTAATCCACATTGATATGAATGCAGTAACAATCATGAACCCCAACATTAACCTAAGAAATCAAGATATTAATATAAAACCATACGGGATTACCTGTTCATTGAGATAATTTTCCAACAGATTTTAAATACCAACTAAAACAAGAGAGAATGCGATATAAAGATACGGTCATTCTTCAATTTGACGTAGGCATAAATTCTTCCAGCCTGCGACATTTGGCTTTGTAACGAGAAATTGCATTTATCTGGAAGGGTTTTTGCGAGGCTTAGATCTTTTTGAGGGCTACAAAGGAAGGAAATTTTTAGCAAAAACATGTTTGCACTAGCTTATAGCTGATCGGAGTCCGTAGGGGAAATTATATTAAATCGCCTGCCGAGAAAAGAGGATGACGACTGGGGGCTATCTGGCCAGTCAATCTCCATTGATGCCAACGCCCTACCAAACATCATTGGGTTTATTAGTCTATTGTTCATTGAACCTCCCCTCCTGTCTATCGGAATGTGGTAATTAATCGCTTTTAGCTACCTCCTTTCCCTCTTGTTAGATCGTGACTGCTTTAGTTAGAAACCATCTCAATCAAGAGGGGGAGGACTTTAGGGGTAATGGTGCAAGAGACATACCATTTGAGAAGAAAATTGGGGCCATAATTCTGTGTAACTATTTGTAAAATGCAGAGTCACAAAATGAAAATGCATATTGTAGTTTATAAAAAGAGCTAGATCCATCACATTGCTTCAAATTCATACATATGGGGATTGCAATTTCTTCTTGTCCGAAGATGCATACCCATAATTCCGTGTACATTCCCACTTTTTTTACAATCGTATATCCATGATTCCGTATTTTCCAAAAAAAGGTATCCCTAAAAAATGGCATGTTCCTGCTACTATATACTTGTTATGTTACCCCTACCCCTCCGAGGTTCAAAGAACCTATGCTTGAAAACTATTGTCTATATCTTCTATTAATATTTATCAGATACCTTCATTGCAATATTTAAAAGTACGTAATAAAAGAAGATAACAGTAAATGCAACGAGTTTGCCCACCTTCTCGAGGATGTGCCAATCAACAGGAGCACTTTCAATGAGATCCTTTTATGTACATTCCATCTCTCTATAGCAACAGCCATCATTAAACCACCTAATACAAGAATATTTGTGTCTTTGAAGTACGGAGGAGCTATGTCTTTAGCAGGCATGACACAGAGTACAGGAAACAGCAACAATGGTAGCAAGGCGGTCACTGTCAGATTTGTCACTTCAGAACACCAAAATATACCCATGATAAGAATTGCGTATCCAGTTCTCGCTTCCTAAAATCAATATTATAATATTAGCCATCCCTTTCAAATACATTGCAACATTGATGTCTTCAATCTGATAGTCCTTAATCTTGCCCCAACCTCCAACCACAAGTTTCCCAGAGGTCGATTTCCCAATTCTCGTAATCCGTTGAGAAAAAGTTTATTTTGTGGGGGGGGGGGGGGCTATCGTATTCTGAGTCATGCCAACAACGAAAAAAAGGTGAAACATTGTGTGACGTCACAAGGCAATGTGGCAGCCATTATGTCGCCATTTAAGCTTCTAAATAGCGTTGTCGTGAAAATTTCTTTTGAAGGGCGTGGCCCCAAACCCTCTTACATACTTGTCCACCCCACTTTATTTTTTCTGGCGACGCCACAGCCTGCAGCACTTTTTTCGATATAACCGCAGCAAGAATCTAAGATTTTCATAGTTGGGGGTTGCTAGCCCCAAAGTAGCGTGCCTGCCTACAATGTTGCAATTTCGCATATGTTCTTCTAAATATTGGGCAGGTCTTAGTAGCGGTGATGCCCAAAGAGGGTCGAGATTCAAACAGAACAAAGCAGCAATCATCTTGGAATGGATATTTGAATGTACAGAGAGGATGCCTAAGATAGTGCGCACTTGAGGGCCCCTCAGATTTTGTAGTTTTTATGATAGTACAGTGGTACCCATAGTATAGTGGCGCACCTTACGATTTTTGCACGGTTTTAACGTACCCGCACCTGAGGTGCGGGACTGTTGGCGCACCCAAGATCTTGTCAAGATCGTTCATACTCTGCAAATTGGCGAATTTGCAACACTGCTCAAATTTCAGATTAGTTGACTGCCAACTCATGTCTGCGTGGGTTTCGAAAGCATATCACATTTCTTCAATAAGACACAAGTTTTTTCTGATTTTCTTCAATTTTACAGGATGTATTTTGTGGTCAAGTGCCCTTCAAAAAATGTCTGCCCCCCTGCGCCCTTCAATGCTTACGGCATCCCTGTTAAGAAGTTTTCTTCTGGTGGGTTGGCTGGCACCCTGTGAAGACGGGCTTTCTCATTTCTATTTTCAATATATTAATTTCGACTAATTTCAGTCGGAAACGAAACAGTGACCCCCTGCACATACCAAAATTTGCATGTGATTAGAGACTTCATATGTGCATCACACAACCAGAACCATAGCGATAACGTCAGGTGTCATGACATGCTCACAGCAAGAGCACCTTAAAGAGTCGACGATTTTCCACTTGTTTTACGTCAGCTACTATAACTGCTCTCCGTCACTGTGTCGTCACCTTCAACCACTGCTCGCACATTAACGACCAACGTTCCGTTACGATCTGTTGCGGAGCCCCATAAGTTCATTGGGAAAATTTCTAGCAAGCCTTAAATTCTCCGAAATTGTCCCTTTTGAATCTGTAATTACTTAATACAATTTTATTGATATTCTTTATCATTAATCATAATTACGACAATAATCAAGATAGACTACATCAAACCAGAAACAAGTTCCAGTGAAAAGGTATAGGCATAGAAAATTATACAGATAAGAGGTAAAGAAATCGGTTCAAAATATTACTTGACATTGATAAGCTGTTTAATTTGCTGCGTAGAAAGAAAAATTCATGATCTTCCTACAATTTTTTCGCAGCTTCGTATCGACTTTAATCTTTAATCTTTTGTAGCGAGTTAGAAATGCCCTTCAATCAGCGGCGTTGTAAGGGGGTAAGAGGGGCTATTGCTCCCTATAAAAAATTTTACCGGAATTGTCGGAAAATGTTCGGTTTTACTCATCTAGTGGAAAAAATTTCATAATACCCTAAAGTGTATTTAACTCTTACGCATACCGTTAATTCAAAATTGAGTTGAAAATATTTTGCCGGAAACTTTTAAAACTGCCCCCCCCCCCTGAAACCGAGGTCCCACGACGCCCCTGTCTTCAAATTATTGAGCAAAATAGCATGCATATATCTATGAATGTATGCATAGTTTATACTACCTTGGTCTGTATAATAAGCGGCAGCGGACTTAGAATGATGGGCGTCAAAAATATAATTAGAACTGTTCTCCATTCCCTCAGCCTTCGAAGAAACCGCAAGCAGGCAGAAGCCATATTCGTTGTTTTCAGCCGATCTTCGCAGTATTTTTCTAGAATGCTGATAGGTAAACGATTTTATTGAAGATAAATCTTGAAAATAACTTGTTGGCAAGGCGCACGTTCTTGCACATGAAACACAGTTTGCTTTAATGCTCATCTCACAATGTTCTTGCTGTGTTGTCGTCAGTGAGAGTTAACAATGCTTTGTCCCTGGGCGATTAGATCCAAACAATTAAGTCCATATTGAAAAGGTCATTAGGTGAGAAAAGAAGAACGACAAGTTGTTTAAACAAAAACAAAAACGTAGAAACCAACAGACCAAAACAAACCAGGATTCACAGAAACACATCGAAGTGGCTTTCATTTTTTTATTTTATTTCATTTGGAAATATTCATAGGGGATAGGCATAGGAATAAAAACAAGTTCAAAGTTGTAAGAACTTAGACTCTTAACGTCAATATTTGACACAAGTACGACATGCTTGTAAAACTGTGCGGAAATGAAATTGTACGATCCTGAGCCATTTTCACGCCTCAGAAAATGCGAAATCCCAGGGGCTTCCGGGGACTTTGCCCCCTGCACCCCAACAGAGCACAGCTCTGGACCTACTAGGGGCCTAAGGGTACCCATAGAGTCCCAGTCTACAAGCTACGGTCTGCCCCCAAAATCTTCACCACACTATTAAATGATATCTAAATCTGGAAACCCCTCCTCTAAATTTCTAGATCCGCCACACTATAATTATAGAAAGTAAAAAATATTACTAATTATGTGCTTAGTGCTATAATAGAGTTCCCTGGAAATTTTTGGCACTTTCCTGATGAAATAGGGGCACTTTCACAATGAGATGAGGCACTTCCACGACAAAACGGGCACTTTCACAAAAAAGAGACATTTTGAAAATTAAAATGGGCCAAGTTTAGAATAAAAGTTTAAGTTTAAAACGGGGCACTTTTCAGAGAAAAAGGGGGTATGCCGTTATTCATCTTTGCTTTTGCAAATGGTATATAATTTTGACTCTTTTGTGTTTTTGTTTGGGAGCAGACCAGATTCAAGGAATCGCATATCAGAAAACGAGAGCAAATCAAGAAACAGTCAAATATTTTACCATCCTTCCCATTTTTAATTGGCCTTGTTCATTACTCTCTCTCTCTATTAGATTTCCTTTAAAAGAATCGAGCCCCCATGTGAAATGTCTATTAAGAATATTACTTTCATTAATTCAATAATGTTTATGGCCCATATTGGATTAGACCTCCTAGTAAAACCGAATAAATTCAATATCCTTCTTTGTTAAAAACTGTTGCAAGCAACTTTGGGAACCGAAATCTAAAAACTGTTAAAAACTATAGTTGTAAATGCACAATGGTATCTCGTCCAAAAACTGAAGAAAAAAATCATATTATTTTAAGGCCCTTTTCCCTATTAATCCCCGGGGTAAAATTAATAACTCTTTTATTGCGAACTCATTGGTAGCACTTAAATTCTACTACCGATAAAGAGCGACAGTCATGATCTTAGATGCATGTACAACCAGAATCGAACCAATCAGAATTGAATGCAGATAATAGAATAGATGCAACGAATCGATGGCAATATAACATGCAGAAAGCATTCTTATAGTAACTTATACTATAATATACATTTACACTCTACTGAACTTTACTGAAAGCTTACGACCAGCAAATTGTTTAAAAATAAAATTCATTAGTGAGGCTTTGGTCTATCCAAAACAAACCAAGCTTGCATGCATTTTTTAACCATCGCTCTATTATATTTCCATGCACACCCTTCTGAAGAGCAGCTGCGGGAAGAGTGACAGCATTCGCCTAGAAACTTTACCTAGGTTCATGCTTAACTTCTTGTTTCCCCTTGTAAACAGTAAAATCGTTAACTTATTAAGCATTTTCGCCATTTGAGCTACAACATTGAATCAATATTGATTCAATGTTGTAGCTTAACCCTTTCACCTTGCTGATAATAGTGCAGGGTCAGATTGCAAGGGGGTACAATAATTGACAATGTTGGAGTAGAGAAGCCTCACAAATGCTGAACTACATACAAATCAAGCTATTAACAGCATCAGCCTCGCTCTCCTAAAAAGATAGTCAATTCTCAATGAATTTAATAAGCCATGTATTCCCTACAGCTATGAAAGGGGTTAAGCTTTACAGCCAAATTGACCCCATGTTCTGGATGGGGATCATGGCAAAATTTCGAGAGGTTACGTGAATCCCAAACGAGTGAGCTTTGAAGTCGAAACTCTCCAGACACGGGTACCAATCTTATCAAGTAAGTGGTAATGTTTCATCAGCATAATACAAAACGAAAAAATGTGAGTCTACAAATTTTGTAAACTTGAAAACCAGTTAATTTGTTAATCTTTGCCGCGGCATTTTAATCCATTTTGTAATCATGTATCTAAGGATGATCCGTATCATGATATGACTTTAAATGTGCCTGGGAAGAATCTAAATGGCACCAGAGTTTAACTAACCAGAGTCTCTTTACATCTGAACTGCGGTCAGCCCTTTCACCCCTGGACGGGCCATATGGCCCAATGACAAACACCGGAAGAGATGACTTTTCAGGGGGTTAAGTACAAAATATTGTAAATGTTCTGATGGCAGTTTTCTATAATAGTTTACGCTTTTACCTAAGCGTTGAATTATATGGGTTTTAACAGTTATCTGAAAAAAAATCCGGGTGCGAAAGGGTTAGCAGACAATAACCTCTGTTAAAGGTGGCATTTTTGGTAGAGTTGTTTTTTCGTTGTGGTTTGTTGTGATTCAGATGACAACGACAACAACGGGTATTTCTGATGAGAAAAGAGCAAATTATCACTATATTGTTACATGAATCCCTTTTGGTTTTCATTTAGATTCCTTCACAAATGAATATTTATGGTGAATGCAATGAAAACTATGGACGAAAGTTGAACATGAAAGCTAAGACTACACAGAAGATGGTTATGTATAGTTCATAAAAATAAGTTTGGTTCATTGGAACATTCGTTAAGGGTAAGTTGAATGGTAATTAAAAACCCTAATAGTGTATCTGGTATGATATTTAAGTTAAAAACCATCTTTGTTTCCTATTTCGTTGTATTCGCGGCTAAAGTGGTTAGGTTTTGAGCAACGGTAGTCAAAAGCGCTCCTGTTGTACTTGCCACTGTTGACAAAATGGCCGCCGAAGTTGTTGCTATTGATGTTGATCCCAATGTTGCAGCGGTTGTCGCATTGGTAAATAGCGTTGCGTTTGTTGGTAAAACTGTTGTTGCTATGGCTGCTGCTGCTCCGCATTTCCCTTTGCTTGCTGAGCCAACAGCCCAGTCTGGAAACTTGTCGAGTCCAAAATAGGCCATTCCAAACGTATTTATGGAGATAGTGACAACAATGATACCAATTATGTTCATTCCAAACCCAGCTTTCATCTAGCATAAAAAACAAGACTTCAATCCAAACTTTCATCAGAAAGAATTGTCTCTGTTTCTCGCCTTATTTTGAAAACAATCTTTTTATCTATATCCTCCATTCGCAAAGTCGTTCATATTTCAATGTTCTAACACTGAAATGACCAAGGACAGACATAACTCAGGGAAATATAAATGGTATTATTGTGACTTCACAGGACTCATATTATTCAAGGCTAATTCTCTTGATTCAGAGTACAAAATTCGATTGAGCTCACGAGAAACAGTAGGGACTGCACGCAGGCTATTAAGTTTGAGCATTACTTGGTTTCGACGTTCTCAATCTAATTTCCAGTTTCTTTATTCCACTCTAATTAGAAAGAGGCTTGTTAGGAAGAGGGACTAAAATTCTAAAAAGTTCCAAACTGTTACAGGGTTAAACTTGCTAAAATGGGGAAACGGATATTTAAATTGCTACAGTGCAACCGTTTGACGTTGAGTGACCTTTTGAGGTGCTACAAATGCTTTTATGTAGAGCATATAACGGGCTGGCAACATCAAAATTAAACATTCACCATCCAACCTAAAGGATGTGACCATTATAAGCTTTCTGAGCATGTTAAAAACAGATTTATAACATCTAGAAACATATACTCATACGCCTACCATATCAGGGATTGTCAGTCTGCCAGTTGCAAACACAATGGCATTTGGTGGAGTGGCCACAGGTAACATGAATGCAAATGAGGAGCAGATTGTTGCTGGTACCATCAAATAATACGGATGTACTCTGATACTTTGGGCCTAAGAAAAAAAATAGAAACGATATAAATAAACGCACTTTGCTGGCAAATTTCGTCTCCTCTTTATCAATAACCACAAAATTGCCAAAAGATCCCTCTAAAGGTACTAGAATCTAAAACTGATTCAAAGTCACAAATACAATTACGGTAAAATATGAACTGACCGATAGACACCATGATTACTCACCAATGAAGCTAAGACTGGAAGCAAAATTGTTGCTGTTGCCGTGTTTGACGTGAATTCAGTTAAAAATGTAAGTAATGTGGAGATCACCAAAGCAATGACGAAATTTGGTACCGAATCCAAGGCTGTTAGTTGACATCCAAGCCACATAGAAAGTCCAGATTTCTAAGAAAAAGAGACGAGATATGGTACACGATTGACGTTTTCCATAAACGATAAGCTAGCACTTGGGCAATAAAAGCAGCTTAAGATTGTGAATGGATGACAGTAGAAGTAGTAGTATGGTAGTTGTTAAATTCTCAGATTTCAGTTTGAAGATTGTTGTATTTTTACCTCGCACGCCTGAGCAAGAGCGAAACCGCTACCAAGCAGGAGCGTGACATTCCACGGAAATTTGAGTTGTGTTGCCTTCCATTCAAGGATGGTCTTGTGTGGCTCTAACAAATAAAATATCTTACCCATTAAGCAATGACTTGTTTTTTCAAAAGAAAATCTCCAACAAACAGATATTGAATTAAAAGAAATATGTGTATAGAGAACCTCAGTGTCAGATTATCGATCCAAGG
Organism: Catostylus mosaicus; assembly: GCA_964019065.1. NCBI lineage: Eukaryota > Metazoa > Cnidaria > Scyphozoa > Rhizostomeae > Catostylidae > Catostylus > Catostylus mosaicus. The sequence continues at coordinate 5,916,702 of OZ025193.1, read as the reverse complement.
TCAGAGCATTACGTAAATTTTTAGAAACATCTTTCTTTGTATTTGCTAAACGACGAAGGAAACGTTCTACTTTGAATATTGTATTCACCTTCTCTAACTTGAAGACACTGCCCACAATCGTACAGAACGCTAATACTGAAACCAGTTTATTTATGTAAGAACCTAGCGATGCATCTAACACTTTTTTGTCAAATTGCTCGTGATTTTCATAAATCACAGCTTTTCAATGCTACTTCAGAGATTAAAATTCGTAATTTTCTCATCTTTTCCACCTTTAAAAACAGTTAGCCTAATTACAATTATAACTGCAATCAACTTACCTATAAAAACAAAAATACACGATTCTCTCGATCGAGACTTTTTTGTTTACACTATAACAATCAGAAATCTTAAGCATTCATTTAAGCGTAAAATTGAATCAAATAATGCTTATGGAATAAAAATTATCACAGCATTTGCTTACTTCGTCTACGTGGCCCACCAAAAATTTCTGGTCGTTCCGCGGGAAAGACAAACATGGAGAAACAAATAACAATGGCAGCTGTTGAATCACTTACATAGCTCTTCTTTCTGCAACAGTGAAGTTTATTCATAAGATATGACAGGCAATAAACGCAAGAACCACAGCTGAAAGCGTGGGAAGGTAAATAAAGATCCATATGAATTATTACATCAGATAGACTTCCTTGAACTTATACCTTATGGGATAAGTGTAGTAATAATAAACGTTGTATTTACTTAAGACATGACTTGCAACATGTGTATCTTGCTGCTCGTTAACATGGAAAATTAATACATATTACCGACATGATTCTTACAAAAGGTCTCATGCATTTAAGATCCAGTTAGAATTAAGAGCTCATATGATGCTACTACGCTTGCGCAGAAAAGGTATCTGTTCTTCCAAATATGGAATCAATTAGCAAAAACAATCAGAAGATACGTCATTAAATTTTGCAGTCACAGGAAGTGATAGGAGATGGGGGGGGGGGGGGGGGTCGTTTCATATCTTCTTCGTGATCAAAAAGGAAACGTAGAGAAATACGTATGCCTAAATGTCAGAACATCCTATATTCTATTAGCAAAATCCCCAGTTCTTGTGTTCTTGAAGTGCATGATTTGGAAGATTCTATTGGCCTAAGAGCTCGCCAGCCTCTTGCTGTTATAAGTTTATTAGCAACGTGGATCGCTGTGCAATATCGCGTATTTAAGTAACGTTAATAGACTGACTCTTAGTCAAGACTAAATTTGCTTCAAGCGCATCAAGTATCGATGTAAAATGCTTCCGCATGTTTCCATAAAGTGCAGATATGATTTTAAAACTATTTATGTTCATAATCATTTACTTATTCCAAAGGAGAGTGACCCCTTGTCAGATATGAAACTTTTACTAAAATCGCCGATATATCATAGAACAATGATATCAAATAGTATAGTACAATGCGATCTACACGAGGATTGCCAGTTGGGAGTAATATCTACAGAATGTCATTACTATAATGTACTACCGTATCATCTAGTGTATTTTTCCCACAGTTGGAGGGATCTACATTCAAGTAGATCTTAATTAAAGACCTCACCAGCATACCTAATTTGTAACCCTTCACACTTACCCCATTGGGAAGAGAGATCCCCATCCAGGTATAAATTTAGGATCCCTCAACATCCAGCAGAGCACCAATGCCAGAAAATGGAAAAGTACAACGTATTCTGCAAACCTGTTAATAAAGGTATGTTACAGATAAACATTTTCACCAGTAAACAGTTTTTGATAAATGGGAATTACAATGTTTTCTCTTAAACCATATCACTATTTTTGTCATAAAACACAAAATGTAGACTTGGACAATAGATAGAATTGAATTCACTAAGAAGCGTCCCGAGATGTGGTTCAACCGTTTTTAGTTTTATCACAAAAATGTTCATGCGGTTAACAAGCAGACAGTCCTCGAAACCAACTCTGGTTTTCTAGACAGCGTTACAATCTCAACACCAGGTTATTGTCAAGAAATCATTGTGGAAACCATCAACATAGTTTTGATACGATTCTATCTCTTAAAAGTCTGGGCGGGAGTGAACCACAAGAAGTTAAAAAAATAGATAATTTGAAGGGAGATAAAAATTTAAAGGAAGGTAGAAGTTAAATAAGTATTGCTTACGTGATTGGGCCTAACTCTGCATACTGTTTCTGCATAAGGGAGTAGACTTCTTTGCCTTTTGTTTTATTTCGTTTTTTCCATCTAAAGCAACAGCATAGATGCTTCCAACTGAAAATAAACAATAAAGAATGTGTTAAAATTGAGTCTTCATAGCTAGAAAGTATTATCGAACAAGCCTTTTAAACAGTGCCAAATTTTGAAAACCTTCGAAAATTGCGTAAAGTACTGGAAATATGCCCCATAGAATGAGCATTAGATGAAGCCCGAAAGATAGATAAATAAGGAACCAAATAAGAAAAAGATTGAGTACTATAAAAATCAAATTACCTGATTCCAAAGAACATAGCCTGAAGGTATATCCAAGCAACAATGAGAAAAATAAGCATCTCTGGGAAAGCGTAAATAAACCAAGCCAGAAAGGACATGCCTGGTCCTTTTTTGAACACGCTGCAAGGAATTAAAATTGTAAGTGACATTGGACATACTTTACCTGCATGATGTAATCTACCTAGTAACATTCATGATCAATGAACCTGTCTGTTTAGCAATCAAAAAGTTTTATCCCTACATCGGGCCATTAGGATTTTTTATAAAACATAAAAAAAAATCCAGGTAAAAACAAAAGCAATCCCTTTTGCAGTGGGATGACTTCCAAAAGCATCAATTTTTCTTTTCCCTGAGGGTTTCAAAATTTTTTGTAATTTAGTATGTTAGTGGTAAGAACAAAATAGTACATTACGTAGCCAAAATATCAGCAGCTTATCAAGTGGTAACCTGGCATATTTCCACAAATAAAGACTTAATGCCAAACTTTTCGAGTTTATCTTGAACAAACGATTTCGTGATCACATACTCCACACCATTATTTGCTAGCTCACCTTTTTGACGTATAAACATATGTAAACAGATATAAAGATCTTTACTTACTCAGTCAGTTGTCCAGCTAGAACCAGCTGAGGGGCAGTTCCAGTCAAAGTACCAGTACCACCTATATTTGCGGAATAACATATTGATAACATCATTGCCTTACATAATAGCTTGTAGCGTTTGACTTGTGGGCTATCCTAGAACAAAATGATATTAGACATGAAAACGAAGGACAACAAGATTTACTCTGTAAGTATTCTAGATTTGACATTTCTTGCTTATTTTTTCTTCTTTCTACAAAACTCTTCCGAAGTGGAAACAAGTATCTAGGCTGTTCCAGCCCACAAACCATGGTAGTGTGTATGAGCTGAGAGTCGTTTTTAAAACTTCATGCTCAATCTGAAAGCCTCGTTTGCTTTCTCTAACTAGAAAATAACATTTGACATCTGTTAAGCATCTGAACGGCACTTCAGTCGCTTTGATTTTCACAGTGCTACAATTATGGTCATTTATTTATCATTTAATATATACCTAACAAAGTATCGCCACACAGTTCATATTAGATTTTAAGTAGGGATGATAGTAGCAGCCATTTTCTCCTGAAATCACTTAAAATAGATAGGCTCTATCAAAATACTTCTACAGCAGGTTTTAAGAAACTTACCTCCTCTGATTCTTCATCAAATTTCACCTTAACGTCATTTTGGTTCCTTTAACAATAAAAGGGAAAATAATATAGCAATCTACGACATTTGATACTTTCTGATGGTACTTTTAAGCGCCTGGTTCATACAGATATTGGAGTGGTTCAACTCCGGTTATTGGCTCTTTTGGACGAATAAGTTGGAGGAGCATTGCTTAAGCCACCCTTTGAGAGTAAGGGTCTTCCTTGTGATTGAAGACAGTTAAGAAGAGCCTTACATGCTTATTTCAGTTAATAGTTAAAAATTCAAAGAGCTTAAGTTCCTTACTAATGCTGTAAAGCGCTTTAGTTTAGGCAAAAGAGAATGAAAAAAATTCAACTTTAGACTTCAAACCAGGGAAAAAGTACGTTTTGGAAAATTGGAGGGGGCACCTTCATTGTTTTGTACTTCTGAGGCATCGAAATTTAGGCACTTTCACAATTAAAAGGGGCACTTTTCCAATAAAATGGGGGCACTTTTATGATGAGATAAGACACTTTCATGAACTAACTGAGCACCTTTAGAATACAAAGGGCACATTTCAGAGAACAAGGAGCACACCATCTGTTGCTGGAAAAAGTGGGGGAAATGTGCCTCCTTGGCCCCCCTGTTTCTATGCTATGGCTTAATACTGTGCAGTGTGTTAGAAAAGGGTGTATGGCAGACATTTGTACCTCTCAGGTGCAACCAATCCTCTTTTGCTGATATTCCGCGGATGTATTGGTGCAGCAAGTTCAACCATTTCTTTCCCCTCAGCCTCTACACTGTTACTTATATCTCCTTCAGATGACCTAATCTCCTCTGACTCTGCTTTATCATTGGACACACTCTGATCAACATCTTTACTTTCTTCCTGGTTATCCTCCTCCTCTTGACCTGTATACTCTTTATCAAGTTGCTTCAGAACAGCTTCCATTATGGGAGTCATCATGGCTGTAGTGGCAGTGTTGGTTATCCACATTGAAATAAAGGCAGTTACCAACATAAATCCCAGCATCAGCCTTGAAATGAAAAAGTCTTCAGTCATGTGAAAAATAATAAATGTAAACTATTGGAGAACTTGACTTAGGTAAAAAGTTAACCTACAATGGTGAAAATTAGAAACAGGGTTGCACCTACTACAAGGTGGCCATAAATTTATTTCATCAAAGATATATGTAGTGCAGGAAAGGGCAATCCCTCATCTAGGGGAAACCTTAGGTCAACCTTGGTAAGGGGTGGTGACAGGATCTGCCCAACAGAAAGGCTAGGTTCCCTGGCATTGGGACTATATAACAGGGTATTCTTCTCAGCAATAGAGCACCTTTTTCTTTAAAAACTTCCTCAAAATTTCTAATGTTCCAAATATATAAATATTTTTTTACAATTTTCACACACTTAAGGAGGAAACCATTCTTTTCCGAAATGTAACAAATTTCAAAGTAATTCTACACAAAATATATATATGAATATCAGGGGCAGAGCAAGTGGGGTCAAGGAGTGACTGCCCCCTCAATTGCTCGTGAGTCGGCCAAGATTTCCAGTTAGACGGTCAAATTTTGGTTGGCTGGTAGGCCAAATTGTCTCTCTCAGAACTGTTTGCCCCCCCCCCTGATAAATATATATATATATATATATATATACTAAATTTACCTCCTTGGTTGAGCACCAACAAGTAACAACACCTTCAATGCAATTCTCTTATGAACATTCCACCTTTCTATTGCCACTGCCATAACCAATCCTCCCAAAACTAACACATTTGTGTCCTTGAAATACGGTGGTGCCACCTCTTTTGCTGGCATCACACTCAAGACAGGGAAGAGAAACAATGGCAACAGTGCTGTAACTGCCAAATCTGTCACTTCTGTACACCAGTAGGTACCCATAATAAGGATTGCATATCCTGTTCTGGCCTCCTATTAAGAAATGTAATTAAATTATTTAAACTCCATTTCCTTAGTATTTTAATGCAATGGTAATTATCAAGCTATATATCATAACAAACCAGGGATTGCAGAGTAAACCTTCAGTTGGTTGAGCTGCTGAGGGGATTTTGTATCGTCTGAACAAAATTCCGGGATCTGTTTCACATTCGAGTGAAGTACTAGCTGCAGCGTCTCTTACGTTTTTTTGTAAGATTTTTGAAAAATTATTAACGCTGTTGTCAAAGGTGATCTCAGCGAAGTTTTATTAACAAATATGATAAAAAGTGTGATCTGTCTATGCCATTATTAGTAAAGTAACTGCAAAAGATTCAGGACATTGCCAAACCACAGACAACAATAAGACCCATTGTGTATTTAGAAATGCAGATCTTCTTTTCAAGCTTGAGTAACGTCTTTGAATTTACATACTCAATAACTTCAGACGGCACAGGCAAATTCTTATTTAACCTTTGTTTACCTCCGAAACCCAAAATAAGCAAAGTTTTCGTTTACGCGAACAAAACAAATTTTAACCCGATCAAAGTAACTTCGGGCAAGAGAGGACAAGGGTCAGACCATAGTCTTTGGTCAGACCTGCCACGAAAAGAGTGAGATGAGGCCTAAACCCATGTAAGGTTACTCGTGGTCAGCTATTAATTGCAGTCACGCTTATTAAAGATGAGTAGTTTTTTTTTAGAAATGGGGGACGGCACAGAGCTACAGATGGAAAATACATCAAAAATTTACAATGGCAAACAAAGGCGAGGTAGAAAAGAATGAAAAAGGAAAAAATTAAACAAACAAGAGTGACATTAATCCAAAAGTTGTTTGATTGATTAGATTATGGATAAATAAACCAGAGTTCAGCTTCAAATAAAACCATAATATATTAACTTGCAATGAAGTCAGGGAATATTTATAAATAGGAAAGAAATGATATGCGTTCACAGGGAGGAAATGAAAAAAAAAGCGTAAATCATATAAACTTTAGGGAGGACACGAGGCTCGTTAGGTCAGGGAAGCAATGGATTGTGCACGACACTGAAGTGGGCTTTAAACAAGATACAACCCACGCCGTTCTACAAGGAACGTGCAATATAAGATAAACAAACCTTTGTTCCAACAATCAACGGTAGAGGGCTGAGCAGAAGCGGGGTCAGGAAGATGATGAGGAACCTCTTCCATTCCCTCAACCGTCGCAAGAACTTGATGCAGGACAACGCCATTTCAATTTAGTAAGCAACCGTCTTGTTTATGTTTGGCACACTTCGCTGGCCGTTGTTTAGTAAAAACTTTGGCTTCCTCTCCTCCTGGCAAAAAAAGTCAGGAAGTACAATGACCGGCAGATGTTTACCGCCTATTTTGTTCGCCACATTCGCAGATGGAGAAACAAAACAGACACCAGAACTTTACACATTACATGCATGATTGCACGCCTCGTTCAATGCCCTGCCAGAGCATTGCTGCATTTCCTTGATAACACCAGCAGGCTGTGTCTTGTCACAATAAAATCAACAAAATTGCGTTGTCATTAACAGCTTGAAACTGATAAGCGATAAATAAATGGCCCCAGTCTAATTGAAGAAATTACTACCTGTTTTCAAAAACTCAGTACGTACAAGTACAACCAATGATGTAGTGTACAACTCGTACAACGTACCCCTTGGGCAGAACTAGTCTAAATCAGCGGACCAAACAGACTCGGCCAAAAATAGGCTTTAAAAGGATTTTAAATATGAATGAAACTTGAAACTTGAAAACTTGAAACTTAAAAGCCTAATTTTATTGGTCATTATTAAACAATAAAAAACGGTTGGTGCTTTTTTAGACAGAGGTTTCAACTGCCAAGAAAAAATAGGTAGTCACTTCACTGTTAAAGATTAAATTTCAGTTGTTTTGGAAGGGATCAGGCCTCGTGGTTTTTTAGTGGTTTTTCTCGGAGTCCTCTTCAGTGTTTAACACTGAGCACAGTTATTTAACGTGTACAACTCAAAACAGTGTTTATATTTGTCCTTTCACCATACATTCTTTTTTATAAGAATTCCTAATTTTTTGCTATGTTGACGAACAGAACAACTCATCAAAATAAAATCTAAAAATAGACTCAGAGAATATCAAAGAAGAAGGAGTAAAGAAGTACGAGTAATTAAATATCAAAAAAAATTCAGAAGTAAAAAACACCCTTTAAAAATAAATGTTTCACAAGATCTTGAGCCTGACAATATCCTTAAAATATTCTTAAATTTCACCAATTTTGAGCCTCATTATTCTTTTAAATTTATTCTTATAAGAAAAAAAGAGTGTAGTTCCAATTTTCGTTTGTATTGTTCTATTTCTCCTACATACTGCGCATACCATAACAGGTCTGTTGTTGATGTTTTTGTTATTTCCTCAGTGGTTTTTGTGCATTTGAAAAATGTGTTATATTATTTACAGTTTATTTTGTGTTCTATTGCTTCTTGTTCCACTTCACAGCCATCACAAGCTAAATCATTGTATTTCCCTTTATAATTTGCCTTTATTTTCATCGTATTTAGTCTGAATCGCATTATTTTGCTCACATCGTCTATTGAACGTGTTTCTAAATATTTTTTCTTCCAAGAAAGTATGCAACCAAGTTTTATATCAAAAATTACACTCCATGCTATTACTATAGGAAACAGCTTTTGAGACAAAAGGCACTCACGACTCATATTGATATAAGATACCATGTTAAAAACTAATTTGCAATTTTCCATGTTAACACCATTAAACAAAAAAACCGGAAAAATTCAAAGATATACAATTGCAAAATTACAAAGATTTCATAAAGTTTTGAGTTTTCTAAAATTTAGTTAACTCTTAACTCTTTTATCAAAAACTAAGAAGCGAATCAACAACTAATAAAACTCGTAGTAAAATAGAAATTAAAATAAAAAAGAAAGGTAAAATGAAATAAAAGCAGAAAAAACTACGATAAACTGGCGTCACAAACGCAAATAAGAATAGGGGTCAGCTCCTCGATTGCGGCTTAAGCGCATGTGCTGCGCTGGGGTGAATTCATGATGCATGGATCTCGGAATGTTATAGGCCGGTGCACCATAATCCAGATTTCCATGGCTTTGTAGCACACTTCTAGGGTAAAATAAAGAACAAGAATAATGCTGTTTTGTTTTTTTCCAAAATTACTGCTTCTTTGACGGATGTTACTTTTTAAATGCAGTTAAAGGCTTAGTTGCATGGCATTAATGCGTGTGATGAGTGGCATCACGGGGCCTAGCATGGTGTAAGGTCTATAGCTGCAAGATCTGTGGTGAAGTGCAAAAATTCCATTTGAAAAGTATGAAACTTTATTTAGACCGCGTTCTTCCTTCAGAACCTAGTAAACTTTTAATCATATTTAACAGGATAATAAATTTCAATTGTGGGTTGGTTTTGATTTGTCACTTGGCCCGCATCCAAGTGTGCAAGGAATTACATGTAGGCCTATAATAATCGATCCCTCTCAATGGTAGATAATAGAAGGATTTTTTGTTGTTTGAAGTAGATGTGCTTAATTAGACACGAAGTTTTAATTTAACTAAAGCCAATCTTGCTTCTAGCTTAATATTTGTTGGCTTAAACCTTACACTCACCTACAGATGGTAGAATCATCAAATGTGTGGTCTTTCGCTGTATGACCAGACCTAAGGCTGTTGTTTTGAAGTAGCCTAGATGTGCTTAATTAGACATGATCTTTAAATTTAACAAAAGCCAATCTTGCTTCTAGCTTAATATTTGTTGGCTTAAACCTTACACTCACCTACAGATGGTAGAATCATCAAATGTGTGGTCTTTCACTGTATGACCAGATCTAAGGCTGTTGTTATAGGGTGAGGGGCTGTGACACCCCTCTAGATTCATCATTTTGTTGTCAGAACCTTTTTTGGCATTTCGTGAATCAGGCACACTCATTTTGTTGGCAAATTCATTGTGAACATCCAGGGGAATCCCCTTAACTTGGACCCTCGGGGGAGGGGGGCAGAAGATTTGTCCAATTTACATATGTCTTGTCATGATTAGGTTTGTCAGATCCAAAGTGGAAAGGAAATCCGTCTGGTTGCGTGAATGTCTATGTTACCCAGGGTCAGAGTTCCCTGGTAATGCCTTGAAATAAATTGAACAATTTTCACCCACTTATGTTCAGATTTGCCAATACCTTTTTCTAGTGAATGAGAGTACAGAACGAACAAGGCTTATTGATCGTGAAAGACAACAGAGTTTAGTACATGAAAGCTTTGAGCTAGATTACCAAAGAGAACCAAGGCAAGATGGTCCCAGTATGAATGAGAGAAGTGTTGAAGAAATTGGTATTGATGCAGCGCTTGAGCCGGCCCTTGGAAGAAAAACATGGAAGGGATTTCTGATCCTTATCTTAACACCTCTGCTTCTCTGCCCATTGCCAATTATTATACAAAGTATGGTGGGTATTATCCTTAATAAAGTGTTGGTTAACTAGTACTAATTCTGCTTTTGTATTTATTTCTTAAAATAATAAAACATCAAAGCTTATTTTTTGGACTCGTCCATTTTATTATGCCTAGACTTTATTATCCTATGCTAATCACATATCAAGACGATCTTTGATTTAACATGGCATCCTGCTTTAGCATGCTTATTTTATCTTGTTCACAATAATCATGGTCTTGTTCTTGCTTAAACTTACAAACTTCTATTGATGAAGCATTATTTTTGTTATATTTTGTGTCCATTACTCAATCAATGGCCATTTTTCAGTACAGCAAACAACCTGGTTATATGTGAAAAAATTTAAGCTTTTTCAAACTAGTGGTAAATTTTTCTACATAAAAACAAGGAAAACCTTTGTACTGGTGTTTAAATTTTCCATCAAACATCATGTTAGAGTTGCTTCTCATGCAGATCATCTCCATAAACTCAGCTTCGGATTTTGGTCATTATTTTCTTACATTCCTTTAAAGCATCATGAAATGTCTTGCATAAGGAAACCTATGTGTTGTATTTTTAAGAGTTTAAATTCATGAAATTATTTCCCAAAAAAATGACCATATAACAAAGCCTTAAATGAAATGCTGATCAATACATGTATAATATTAATATGATAAGCCTTTTCAAATGCGCTCTTCAAGTTATATTTGACTTGTATAATCACATTTTTGTTACAGGCCAGCAGAGCAGGGTATGGAATCCTGATAATTGTTGTTTACTGGGTCACCGAGGTTTGCCCTCTTGCTGTTACGTCAATTCTCCCATTGATCATCTTCCCTCTGCTGGGTGTCATCAGCTCTAGTGATGTTGCAGCCAGTTATTTCCAAAATGCAAATATCTTGTTTGTTGGAGGCTTGCTGGTATTTGTGTCTTTTGAAGAATGGAATCTGCACAAGCGAATTGCTCTCAAAGCGCTACTCCTAATAGGAACTAAGAAGCAAAAGTGAGTTATTAAGTCTTTTAGAAAGCAGTATAGAATTGCCTTGTATGGTCCAATCGATGCAATATAATAACTGGACATGCACTGGGGTTGAAAAATGTTTCATTGGCCTTAGACTGCTGCTTTGAAAGGTTTAAGATTTGATGGAATTCAAACTTACAAAACCGATGATTTTTGTAAATTAATAAGACCACCATGTTTTACTATCAAGTCATGTTGCTATGCCAGGTACAGCAAGAAAAATGGGATGGTATGCTGGGGCCTTTGAGGCCGGGCCTTGGCCCCCCACTTGTTTTGCAAATTATGCTTTAGAAGGCAGCTCATCATCTTTTCCATTGTAATTTTTTGGGGTCAAAAGCTTGGCCCTCGCACTTTTTTGTCTCATCGGCAGCCCTGTATGCAAGGTATATTTGGCATTTGCTTTATGTAGCTTACCTGGTTCTGAAACGTTCTTTTTTGCTTAATCTTTTGAAGTTTATAAATTTTTGATTTGTTTTTATTTTCAGTTTATTGTTTGGCTTCATGTTAACAACAGCTGGGATTTCAATGCTCCTCAGCAACACAGCAACAACTGCAATGATGGTTCAGATTGTTAAAGTCATTCTTGCTGAACTTGAGTTGGGTGAACAAAGGCAAAACGAAGAAAATTCTAGAAATAACCATGGGTCTTTACAACAAGATGGTAGCGCTAGTCTAGAGACATGGAGTGAACGTGAGACTCAAAACGAAATTTCATTGGCGTATAATGAGGAGCAAACTGATGTTCATAGCTGTAGAACTGATACAACCAATAACAGAGATGTGTTAAAGGAATATGCAAGGTCAGGCTTTTTCTCATGCTTTCATGGCTTAAACCAGGTTGCAATTGATTAGCTTTTTTTGCGAAAAATACAACAAATCATAAGCCTTCACATACTGTTTGATAATTTATTGTTAAATGCATAGGATAAAGCTTAATCAAATAAAATGTTTGATGCTTTTGTTCCAGGCAAGATGATCAGAAACAATTTTCAAAAGCTTTATTAATTGCTGTTGCCTTTTCTGCAAATATTGGTGGCATTGGTACACTAACAGGCACTGGAACAAATATGATATTTGCAGGACAAGCCACAAAGTGAGTGCTCCATCTTGTTATCATTTTTAACACAGGTTATCATTTTTAACACAGACACACAACTGTTGTAGAAGTGGCTCAAGCCAGGGATCATGGTAGACCACTTCTGTCCATCAATGCTAGTAATTGCAGCCTACTTGGTTCTGACATGATCTTTTGATACTATCCTGTAAAGATTTTAGATCCAGATGTGGTCCTCTTTGAGCTTATTGTTTGGCTTCATTTTAATAGCAGCTCATATTACCCTCTTTCAAGCTAACCTGTAGAAACTGACAATTTGCAGGACAGTGTGAGTACTTTGTTACATGCAAAAATAAGTATGATTAATTTTCATGCCTGCCAATACTTCTGCATTATATTGAACTCTTTTGCTGTTTCAGGCTGTTTCCAAAAAGTGGTGGTGTGTCATTTGCATCTTGGTTTGGATTTGCTTTTCCGTTAATGGTAATACTGCTGCTGGTTGGATGGGTTTATCTTGTTATACTTTTTCTTGGTACAAAGTAAGTGTCTCTTTAACAAATTTGCACATTTTCTTGTCATTGAAATTTATTATGCAAATGGCAGGAGAGTGCTCCCAACACTTGGGAATCTGCTTTGGAATTATTGCAATCAAGACCTGGAACATTGCAAAGGGATGAGAGAGAAGCACAGCCAATCAAAACAAAATTATATGCTAATTTTTTTCATTTGATGAAAAAAGGCTTCTGCAAATATAAAAAAGGTCTATAAGGCCTTGGCTTTACAAGTATATGCAAAATGGCTCTACAAAGCCTTTGCTAATGTAACCATTGCATACCAATATGATAAATGATGTTCATTCTCGATGTGTCTTGTAAGAAATATATAATCCATACATGCCTCCCTGCTTAAAGAACTAAGAACCCTAGCTATAGCTAAAAAGCTAAAGGCCCTTGCAGGAACCATTACTTGAGGTCTTTTCCACTTCACGTGTCTCATAAATTCTTTCAGGAGTGCTGTTAGCTGCTTCTCGAGAAGGCAGGATCAAAGTAGCACTGCAATATATGAAATAATCAAGAGCGAATATGATTCACTAGGTAAGATGAGGTATGTATGATGTTTTTACATTTCAGGTGATGGTGTAAGGTCCATAAATTTGAATTTTTGGTTTATATGGTCAAGAGACACTGTGGTGAAAAGTTTTTTCTCTGAGACAAAATTTCAAATATTATCATGTTTGATAGTCAGTAAATTTGGAAATGGATGGGCTGATCCTGGATATTTTTTAACATTTTAGATCATTATGTATTTTGCCTTGTACTTCATCATTAATTGAACAGTTTCCACGCAGTTCGTACAAAATCATTTTTTCTCTTTGGTTTAGCATATTATTCCATTTTCAGCTTTGCAGAGAAAGCTGTGCTGGGCCATCTTATTGTTCTTGTTTTATTATGGCTCACGAAGGATCCACAGTTTGTTCCTGGTTGGGGATCATTTTTCAAGGAAGGGTAAGTATTTGACCTTGAACAGCCTCCTGTCCACCTTCACGACCCATCTGTTTGCAGCACCATAATCTGAATCATACAAAATTGGTTCAAATAACTTAAGGTCACCTTTGACTAATTTTCTAGATGCTAAAAAGTAACTATGAAATTGTATTGAGTTCTTGGGAATCCCAGTCTTTATTAGTTTTTGTCTTAATTGGATTAGTTTTGTATTCAGTTATTGGGAATCAAATTGTATTTGGCTTAAAATAGTATCCAAGGGCTCTGGTTGGACCGCCGGTAGATTCAATGTATACCATCAAAATCAATCTTCAACAATTCTCATAAAAATAGGAACTTTTATTTTTTGTGAATAACCCAATCATTAAATTGATCAAACATACATAATCAAAGAATGGATTTTCAACATAAATATTAACGCAAAAGAATCTGACGTTTTGTCTTTGCTAATTTTTCACAGCAGCAATGTATTCTTTCTTGTTTAGATATGTGAGTGATGGAACTATTGCAATGCTTATATCTTTTTCACTATTTCAATTTCCATCATTAATGAAGGAAAATCATGCACGGGTTTATAGTGGCAGACTATGTAAGTAATCAAGACTTTTTCATATTTTGTGTCTAATAATCATCCTTATTCATTCAAAGGTATCCTAACTTTTAATTCAAAAAGAGTATTCTCACAATGAGATGAGAGAGTTGTCATTTAATGTTCCTTTGGCTTCAGTTGAATAGTGGCCAGCAATCTTTTGTTAAAAATAAGAAAGTTGATTTGCAATAGTCAATTTTCATTTTCAAGTTGCATTCAGCATACAATTGCTAGAATTGAAACCAAGCTGTACACTTAGCTCTTCAGTAAATGTGGGTTAAAATAAAACAGTGCTTTTGAAATTTTTCATGGCAGATCAAAGTTATACAGCTGCTACAAGACAAAAGCACCCTATACTCACATAAATGGTGTGAGCGGTTCTGTCCAGTTAATCATTGGCACTTTTACCTCTTGTTCTTCTTCTTGTATCTTGCATGGAAGCATAGATAGATGATCATTCATATCCAAACTTCTTGTTCTTGACAAGCATAAACATAATGACAATATGCAGATGTAACCATGTCACCCATTCAAATCTTACCACTGATCATAGACATCATTTGTAGTTGTGTCCAAAATAAACTGCCAACTACATTGAATATTGTCATTGAACACTAAGTATCAGGAAAATGTCTCTATTTGTTGTTGCAAAAATGAAAAGTAAGTAATGTGAGAAGAAGTTGATCTTTATGTTTCATGTACTTCTCTTCTCTTTACAGCTTTGTTGTCCTCAAGACCACTTCTAGACTTGCAAATGGTCAGTGAAAAACTTTGTTGGAATGTACTTGTACTTTTGGGAGGTGGCTTTGCCATTGCTGCTGCTTGTCAGGTTTGTTCACTTGCTATAAGAGTGAAAAACACAGACTCAATTTTGCTCACTTTGCTCATAATTTGTATCATAGAAATTTTGAGCAAGTCATTAATGATTATTGTCGATTATCTAATAAAGAATATCAGGATGGTGCTCTTCAATCTTCGCGTCATTTGGTTTTTTAAGCATAAATAGTTTCATCCTGTATTATGTATCCGGTATCATTAAAGATTTAAACACTTATCTTGAAAGTATCTCTCTTAGAATTCTGGTCTTTCTACAATGATAAGCGAGAAATTTCAGGCGTTGAAAGGAGTACCAGATTACGCTGTTGTCTCGGTTATCTGCCTGATTACAACTGGAGTTACTGAGATTTTATCAAATACTGGTACTGCTACAATATTTTTGCCAGTTCTTGCATCACTAGTAAGTATAAAAATTATTTGCATTAATATAACATTAATATGAAATGAATAGAACAAAAGAGAGTCCAGAATGAAAGAGAATGCAGTTGCTAAAGGGGCTTGACAGATAGCAATCTTGCTAGAAAAATGGCTTGATAAGGAGACAATCTTGACAAGCTCTGCAAACTTATTCCAAATTTCAACAATTACCACAGAAATCTGAAAACGCAAGCTGATACTTTTTTGTAAAGTAAATTTATATCCATTTCAGTATAAATTCTTGGTAGTTGCTGAACAAGGGAGTTTCATTTGATGTCTTTTTGTGGCTGTAATTTAACATGCAAATAGATTGGAGGGGATGCAACCTTGGTTTTTGACAGGGACACTCCTTGCAGCTTCTGTCACTGGACCTGGATTGAGCCTATCCAGATCCCTCCCCCTGTGCACTTGAAAGTCAAAATTTTTAACGGAATCCCCCATCCAAATTGTTAAAGCAGCTTAGGTAACTTGTCATGGGTTCTTGTTTTCAGGCTGTGAGTACCCACATTCATCCATGGTATTTGATGATTCCAGCAACCATATCATGCTCTTTTGCATTTATGTTTCCTGTTTCAACTCCTGCAAATGCGATTGTATATTCAACTGGAAGGCTCAAGATGTGGGATATGGTAATTATGTTATTCCAAGTCATATTTTTGTAAGAGAAGTTGCATTTTTTATTTTCTGTAAATTTAAGAAATCACGTCTAATGCCTTGCCCTTTTTTTCCTAGGTAAAAGCTGGTGTAGGTATGGATGGCATCTGTCTTGCAGTGCTACTCATGTTCAGCAATATGTATGGTAGTTTTTATTTCAACTTCAAAAAGTATCCTAGCTGGGCTATTCCAGAACATTTACAATCTACACTTAGTCCTACAAATGCAACAACATTATATTCAACCATTTCACACAATAATACACAGTTTTAGGTATTCTTACAATGCAAATTAATATTTATGTATCAAAAAGGCAAATTTTTATGGTGAATCCATATCCTAAAAGTTCATCAAATTATTACTTCTAGAGGAGATTTGAAAATAACCTAATTTTGATAATATAGTATGTGAATATACCGTTTGATGCAAAGGTGGCCACTTATTTGAATTTGACACCTGACAAAATCTTTGCAAAGACTGCCAAAGTTGGGCTTAAACAAGACAGCTAATTTTTCTGATTGCCAACTCAACCTTCCATGCTGTTATATAAAAAGCACAAACGTTATATTTTGAAAATAAACAAACCTTTGATTTCACTTTCTTACATCATATACGCCTTTCATTCATATAAATAAATTGTGGAACCACTAATGTTTAGTAATAACTTTTCATAGCTTTTTGTTATTTTATCCAAATCATAGGTATGATTTTTTAATATCTATTTTCATTAAATTTCAATTTAAAAAAATCATTCTTTGGAGGAACAAGCCTTTTCTGTTGTTACATATCAAGCACGCATAATTGAAATGCCTATTTTGTACTGTAATCATTTTTTTCTATTAAATGCCTATCATGTAATAAGCTGGGTGTAATACACATTTTTCATTCAAATTTCAAAAATATTTTTTATTGTTTCTTATTCTTTTTTCTTTGGTTTGTAAAACCTTGGTTCAGAGGCAAAGTCTTCAGGGGGAAGTTTTTATTGGAGGCACTTTGAAATAGATTAATTATGATATAAATGAAACAAAATCCTTTTTGTCTATAACATATACATTGCCTTCAGCAATACAATTAAATGTGCCATTGATTAGCATAAAATAATTGCAAACTTCACAAGTTAAAATTAAAAGTTCAAATTTAAATAAATTCTTTACACTTGTAGAAATGTCCCGTTTTTCAGAAGTTCAATGTTCCCTTGTTCTAACCTGGCTGTAATGATTTCCTTGTATTTACCCAACAGCTGATTAAACTCCATAATGTTCTCTGGTTCTGATGACATATAATAGTCACTGAAAGCGCAAAACATGCGTACAAATAAGTCTTGAAAATCATTTAAACTATACTTCATTGTATCAGTGGAGTACAAGTAGGCCTTTAGTTTCCCAGACCGTAGTAATTCAAATGCAAGGCTAGTGATGTTAATACCAGCAACAGCAAATGGGTATCCAAATCGTGGATGCAATGACAAGCTATACAATTTTGTGGCTTCTGCTGGTTTTGATTCTAAGAAATATAATAAATTTTTCAAGCTAAGAATGCCCATTCCTCTGAAATCGGTTGCTGGATTTTTGCCCTGGAAACCAATTTCCCCCCACTGTTTTGTGTACCTATTTTCCAGTTCTTCATCAGGCTTCAGCAGATTCCAAACGCTCATCAGCATCTTTTCATGTTCTTCATTTTCCTCATTAAAAGGAACTGACCTGATTTCATCACATTTGGTAAGCAATTTATTATAGCTAAGAATTTTGGAAAGGAAAATTGGCATCTTATTCATAACCACTGGATTATCATCTGGAATTATTCGTTTTGTTCTCACTATGATTTCAAATGCCGATTTCACTTTCATATCATCTGAAACACAAATTCTTCGAATTTCTGAATACTTTGTATGGTAAAGTGAATTTTCAAATTTCTTCATTGCTTTTGGATTTGCAGGCTCATCCTCGCATATTCGCTGTAATTCACCTTTCCCAGTTATTTGTCTTATGACAAACTTGATTGCATTCCTCAAGCTTGAACTCTGTGCCCAACTGTCTAACCAGCTGACTATCCACTCCATAATTTTCTTGCTAGGCTCTAGATTCAAAAGAATGTAACGAATTTGTTTAAAATTTTCTGACAGTAATGGCATTAAAAAGAAAACAGTTGAATTTTGTAGACCTTGCTTAGGCAACTAATAATGTGAACAATCGGATGGATGATCTGTTAACAAAACTTTGTTACACTTTGCGTTCGAGATCCTTCAACCTTGATTATGGTTCCTTTACTTCAGATAACTGCTAGCCATGCACTTATATAACAAATATGTGCCTAAATTAAGTGCTAGACTTCTACATATTCGCAAAATTAGGCCTAGAACTTGGTAGTTGACAGCAAAATAACATGGGGAAAAATACGCCTTGAAGTGCATTAAAAGAGAGAAATTGATTAATAAACTTACGATTTCTGGTGCTTTCGAGACGTTTTTGCTTGCAGATCCTACCTTTGTTTCAAAATGGTTTCAAAGAATACCTTTTTTGCCCCCCTTTGACGTTTTATCTCATCCACCCATAACGTCATTTTTTCCACGAATAAATCTTATGCGCAGTAACTAATCTCGTTTGGAATACGAGTCTATCTTGGCGCGCCAATTTCATTCCATTGGACTAATCGGGGTCATTCAACTGTCGTTGGTCAATCGTACCCGGATTTTGCAACATGCCAGGTACCAGAGATGCGATCGATCGGCATCTTCCATGGTATGTTTAATTTTACCTTTTAAATGAATCATAACCATGATGATCATAATCAGCTGTAATTAGTTACGGAGGATCACACACACACAACACACACACACATAATCATAACCATCGTCATCATCATCATCATTATTATCGTCATAATCATTATGATCACTACCACCACCATCATAATCATCATCATCACCATCATTATCATCATCATCAAATTATCATCATCATCATTATCTTTTTCACCATCAGGAACCTGACCTTAACCAGAAGAACATATTAAAATCTTTTTTCAATGTTGTCATCATGTTGTTTTGGGTGAACATGGCCCAATATGTTTCCTATTACAGTACTGCAGCAAAGATCAATATGTGGTCTATTATTCATGTGAAGTGCTTGGTTGAGATAAGAAAGTGAAAATCCTAACTTTGTAATGGAATTTCGACAAAAATCTAAAGATGTAAAATCACTGCATTTTGAGATCAACTGACGATTTTAATCCTTATTTGTTAGGGTTGAAAAATATCGACCATCATCATTGGAAGATCTAATTTCTCATAGAGACATTGTCAGCACAAGTAAGTGTTAAAGTTACTCAAAATTGGATTTGCCACAAAAACCAATGTCTAAGCCGCCCCTGTACATTGGCTGCACCCTTAATTTTTGACTTACAAAATCAGAAAAATGTCATGTTTGCTATTTTATTGTTGACATCACCAAAGTATTTGAATTTTTTTTGGAAATATAACAACTTGTAACTTAAACCTGTTATGTATGAACTTTGAGGCTACATATTTGCTAGAACTAAATAGCGACAATAAGTATAGGTCAATGATACAGGTTGAAGCCCTCAAACTGACAGCCCCTTGTTTCAAGGAGTGTAGGAACATTAAAACATGACTCTCAAGAGAATCTAACACATTGCCCCTGATTGTTTGCATTTCTACTGCTTAAAATAGCATTTATCGAAAACAAAAGAAAGATTTTTTAACTTAAAGCAGTGGAAAGTATCATTTTCAGAAATGATGGTCAAAGTTGATCACTCAAAACCTTGGCTGCACCTGCAGTTTGTTTAGAGGGGGGGGGGATGGAGGAGAAAAGGTAAGGATTATATGCAGGCTTTTATGGTAGCTTGTTTTATGTTCAGTTGCATATGACAACAAAGTGTGTCCTTGAGTGCTTGGATGACAAAAATATTCCTTATATCAAAGGCGAGTGTGTTCTCTAAGCACCTTTCACTTATCAATAGCCATACAAGCCTGGAGTTTTTAGCTCAAGACCACAGTTTCACCCCCTCTATCAAGCTGCCTGTTGAAGGCAGATGTCTATTTGTACAAGGTCAGGATGCAGGTTTGTAAGGGAAATGCTGAGGGCATTAATCTTAGCACATAAATGTTGATGTATGCCCCTCTCTTAATTAGTTTATCTATTTATAGAGCTCCTCCTGGATCAATTTATATACACTGTGTTCCTTGTTCCCTGTTTGTACTGTCAAATGTAGTTAATTTTTGTCTTATTATATTGTGTTCAATTACATTGTAATAATTATGTTTTCCAGATGTATACGATTTACATTGAGAAATTGTGAAAAATGAAAATTAAGAAGAAAATTTAAAATAGGTCTGCATCAGCTGAATATCTAATAGCCTGGGTTAAACAGCCTCCGTATTGTAACCAGACATTCCGTGTCATAACCAGAATCAAAACAGGCATTACACCACTTCAAACCTGAGTACTCAGCTTCTGGAGAAATTCACTGTGTATTGCGTCTTAGCCGATCAGCATCAAGTATTTAGCAAAATTCAAAACTTTTTTATATTAGGCAGGAGGCCATCTGAAACTGCGAGGAAACATGCTGTGGCCAAAAAACGGGCAATAACTAATAAAATAAATAAAGCGCAGAGATGTTTTCAGTCAAGATAAGTTTAGACAATTGAAAAATTTCTTCAAACTGCAATGCCCAAATCAAATTCTCATAAAAATAACATCCTGACATTCTCATGTACTAGTTGAGTCACAATTTCTTAATAATAAAACTTTCTATTCGCTTGCTTGCTTGCAACTTAAAAGCATGATTGCCAAGGCTTTGATATTAACCAGGCAATGTCTGTATTTTCACTACCGTTTTGATAAAATACCATCCACTTTTTAGTCACCTAACTCTATTCTTTTTTAGTACAGAGGTTTATAAAAGAGGACAAGTTACCACACCTTCTATTCTATGGTCCTGCTGGAACCGGAAAAACATCAACAATCTTAGCAGTGGCCCAACAGATTTATGGCAAGAAAGAGTTTAGCTCAATGGTCTTAGAGGTAAGTTGCAATAATTATTTGTTACAGTATATTCAAATTGTAATGACAGGGAAGTTTCAAAGCAAGCAATTAAGAGAAAAGCCGAAAACAAAAGATAGTAGAAAGCATAATTTTACTGAATTAGCTCACAGAATGCAACAATACGAAAATTATGTTATGGCCAAGGATGCCAGTCCATATGCAATGCCATGCATTGTACCATCAAATCTATGTTTACTTGTATGGATTAAAATTTAATTTGATATTCCTAGCTTAATGCATCCGATGATAGAGGAATTGGCATTGTTAGGGAGCAGATTCTCACATTTGCAAGCACAAGAACAATTTTCAAGTAAGATGCTTTTAAATGCTCTTCAATTCTTTTTACCCTACCCTAAGAGAGTATAGTATATTGTTTTCCATTACTGTCATGTATACAGGGTAATGCATTAAGGGAGTCAAAGTTAGATAGCACAAGTGGTCTGTCGGTAAAATGGTCTTGGTCCTGGGTGAGGTCACTCCTCAGATCTGTGACAGGCTCTTAGACTTTAGCACAATATATAGTTAAAGTTATAGTAATGATAGTTTACTTTGTGGCACCTCTTGGCACATTTTATTATATTTCTTCTCTATCATGATTGTTTTCAACAAGACAGGGCCTGCTCCTCAGCTCCTTTCTTTCTAAAAAATAACAATTCTATGATTGTCATCGAAAACTTGTACTATTGAGGCATTGCTCCTTTAATGATGCAGGTTAAACCAGTTTTATGATATCTTACAATAAGGAGCTGTACAATTGTGTTCCTGTGTCAGTTACAATTATCACATGATACTCAATTTTGCTCAGTATTGATATAGGAGTTTTTTTCATGCAGATCAAAGTTCAAGCTTGTTATTCTTGATGAAGCAGATGCAATGACCAATGATGCTCAAAACGCTTTAAGAAGAGGTGGGAATATTCTTTCCAGAAAACGTTTCCACTAATCTTCATTTGCTTTGCCTTTGTAAATTAGATGTATTTTTGAAAAAATGTTAGTTTCAAAGCTATTCTCCCTTAAATGAGTAGCCTTTTGCAGGCATGTTGAGTAACTTTGAAAAAAAAGCATCCACATCTTCTTTATGGATGAGCTTTCTCTTTATTCTGTCTTATGCTGCATTTCTCACCAGGTCCATAGATTGTTTGTTAGCTTAAAGGTTAAATGAAATCATTTTCTTTCAGTTATGGAAAAATATACTGAAAACACCCGATTCTGCTTGATATGCAATTACTTAACTGGAATTATCCCAGCTTTACAGTCAAGGTGTACTCGATTCAGATTTGGACCTCTAGAAACAGAGCAAATGAAGTCACGCTTGGAGCATGTTATCAGATCAGAAAAGTAAGTATAAATATCATTTGTTAATTACTTTTAGGTGAGCTTTTGCTAGTTTGCTGACATGGACCCAATAGCATACATTTTAGTCTGATAATGAAACGAAAACAATAGAGCTTAACTCTTTTCTCGCTGCCGATCAATAAATAAACAATATTGAATGAAAACTTATTAATCAAGTTGAGACTTACATTTGAGAAGGTATAAATCACTTTTTGATTGGTAGCTTAATCTCTTGGCATATTGAAGCTACCAATTAACATGGTGCTTAGCATCATCTCTTTGACTTCTTTCAAATGGATCAAAACCTCACTTTTAAGTTCACTGCAATGGTTGCAGAATAGAAACTGCTGTTTCTCAATCCCCTGTTATCTGTGATGTTCAGGACATTCAGACAGCTTTAAGTTTATAATTTCTAAGAAATTTCTGATATCTGTCCCTCTGGCTAATGCTACCAAAGGTTTGCTTAGTAATCAGAATCTGGTACAAAATTAAGATGCATGTTAGACAATGAGGACTAGCACCCTCTCTGCAAATCATATGACAGTTATGGAGTGGCACCAAGCCGGACGGAGAGCATTATAAAATTGTTAAAGAGTTTTTTAGCAATAAGCTGTTTTTGAAGCAGCTGCACATCAAGTGCTTTCGACGCTGATGGGAGATCTAGAGATTTTTATACCTATTTTATGTGCACTTTTGTATTAACATTCCATTCCAAATCATGTAAACTATTGATCACTCCAAAGACATTCTTTATCAGTTGTTAAATGTATATTTAGCGTAAATGTTGGCACTTCATCGTAAATTAGCAGTAGAACAGAAGATACAACAAGGTAAAAAGCCTGAATTCTCCTTGACACGATCGTATTTTTTTTCTCAAGCAACCGACCACTTTTATTTTTTCAATGCACGAAGGGTATTGATCAACTTTTCTTTGAATCTAGTGTCAATGTGACTCCGGATGGTATTAGTAGCATAATACGATTGGCAAACGGTGACATGAGAAAATCACTCAACATTCTACAGGTACCAATTTCAATCAATCAATGAATCAATCAATGAATCAATCAATGAATCAATCAATGAATCAGTCAATCAATCTATCAGTCGCAACACTTTCGAAATTGTGCGTCTCGTTACTAAAACGACAAATTTTGTCTTGATCATTGGCACTTTGCATTGTCTTAACTATTCACTCGATGCATGTAAACCTATAATGTTCCTATTTTGAAAATGGATGGTTACTTGACTTCTGTTCTACTTGACGATTTGAATTTATTTGTTTTGTTTTTGGTTTGGTTGTGACGATTTTTGTAGTTGTATAATATCTCGGATTTTGTGTGTCTCAATACGGTGATACCTAGCGCTCCGAATTAGGCTTCATCGAAGAGTATAACAGGGGGCTGGCAAGCTATCCATGGGTATAATTTAAAAACTACAAGAATTCATAGTCAATAGAATTCTATTGACTATGAAGAATTATAACACACAGATGCAGAAATATCAAAGCTGAAATCATAAAGATTCAACTACACAAAAATGTGATCCAAGAGAGATATTCTCACATCAAAACAAATGGCAAAACCTAGAAAAGAGAAAATGGACTATACATTTTGAAACAATTTTAGCGGTAAATGTACACGATACTACATTATCTTGAAATGCTTTTTATTCTGATACTCTTTCATTAACGGGTTTTGCACTGAGTTGTAGACAACAGTTATTGTTGGCAACGTTTTAGCAAGCAAAATAGATCGGATCTGAACTGGATCCGCCCTACTTTTTGCACAGATCTAAACTTGATCTACTTTGAAAGATCTCTAGAAGGTCAAATAGCGGACCAGGACTGGATCGGTTCTGCGATATCTCGTGTAATCGCAAGGCACATCAACACCGAAAGTAGATAGGTCTATCTGATCTGGATCCGACCTTCTTTTGGTACGGATCTTAACTGGATTTATTTCGAGAGATCGCTAAAAGAAGGTCAGATAGCGGACCAGAACTGGATCAGATCTGCGATATCTCGTGTAATCGCAAGGCACATCAGCACCGAAAGTAGATAGGTCTATTTGATCTGGATCCGACCTTCTTTTGGTACGGATCTTAACTGGATTTGTTTTGAGAGTTCGCTAAAAGGTCAGACAGCGGACCAGAACTGGATCGGATCTGCGATATCTCGTGTAAACGCAAGGAGTATCAGCACTGAATATAGATTGGATCCAGTTTAGATCCGATCCACTTTTGCTCGTGTAAACGAAGCCTTAACATTAGTCGTATTTCTCTTGCTGAGATCCAGCCCATTAATCTGTAATAACATTTTGAGATAAGCAAGGTGTTTTTGTGGAAACGGATCTCTGTTTAAAGAATTAATCATTTTCAGTTCAATCTTACGAAATATGAGCCCTTCTATCATTGCGCTAATCAATTTTTTATCATGCTTCTCGTAGCATGATTTTAACAGCGACTGCCAACTTTTGTCCGTTTGGCGAAATTTTTCTCTGCAGCTCTGAGAAGAAGATTTAATTATTTATATAAGCAGTTATTCTCGCAGCCTTTTCGCATACTTCTCTTTGCTTGCATTCATCTTATTGCGCAAAACAGGGGATATTTAATCAGCAGAAAGTGTTAATCCATCCTCCTACGAAATCTTTAGCTCCACCTCTACACATCAATCGCCGAATTCCAGCTGTGAAATATCGTAAGTATATCTGAAGGTCATCTAGCTGTTCTTCCTGAGGCTATTGTCGATTTATTTCTTCAAATCAAAAGCTGGCAATAAATTCCAGCAAATGACAGAGAATGCAGATAAAATGCAAAACAAAGCACTAGACGATTTTCCGGCACTCAGTCTCTATCCAAGCCATTTGTAAACCAACATTAAAACGAATCTTATATGAAAAGCCAATATTAAAAGAAAACCAAGGTGTTTTTTGTCAATTTTCATATCAATATCGTTAAATCACGGCAAAAAAGACCAATTGAATAACTATTTTATCCTGAAATATTTTACAATTTGATGGGATAACATGAACATAACTCGTCATACTGACGGTAACTATCCTTTGACACCCCTCAGAGCAGGAAACGTTTAATAAGGAACAGTACAAAATTTACTTTTCAACATGGCCAGTGGAGAGAGAAAATACTTCCAGAATAATCTTGGATGATTTGCGGTTTGTTCAAAACTGAGAAACTAATGTGTTCAAATTCATGTTGAAGTCATAAAGAAGTTATTGCTCTCCATTTGTTTGCACAGTAGAAGTGTCAACCCTGTTCTTTGAAGTTTCAAGAAAAGTAGCGACCCTGTTGCATTTTCCACTGGCCATGTAATAAAATAGATGTTGCACTAATAGTTGCACTAATTTCCGGATGGTGAACAGGAGTGAATTACCAAATTCGAATTAAAAAACATGAATTATTTTACATTCATTTCTTCTGGTTGCCTTCTTGTTTGACTTATCGTCCACTAAAACAAATTCCATGGCACTCTCAGAATGAGTCCTCTTCTTCCCTTTGTTTCAAACAGTCAGCAACAAAGTTTTTTCCTAGTATTTCATCCTGTTAGCAGCATTAGTATAGCATGCTTTAATTCTTGTGAAATGCAATTCGTTTCTTTTTTGCAGTGTACATCATTAGCATTTGATGAAGTTGATGAGGACAATGTGTATACTTGCACGGGGCAACCTCTGCGAAGTGACATACAGAGTATAGTTAACTCAATGCTCAATGAAGATTTTACTACGTCATATGACAGTATCCTTATTCGTATGAAACCTCCTATACTTATTTTGATTTTACCAGGTGTGCCATATTTTCATAAGGGATTCATCTAAAAATGCAAGCAAATGAGCATCCAAAAAAGCAGTTGTACACCTTAACAGATAGTTTAAAAAAAAGATAACTTGACTATTCTCCAGAAAAATTGTTTGCAAATAATCTAGTTTTTTTTATTAAGTTAATGATTGCCAATGCAGCTATATTCACTTAACATTTTTTAGATATTAATAGATTAAAAAATTTCAAAGGACTTGCTCTTCAAGACATGCTCACAGAAGTTCACTCTTATGTTCACAGAAGTAAGTTGAATTTCAGTTTACTTCTTCAAAATTAGTTACATAAGACAGGGCATTTAGTGAAGTTTTGTGACAATCTGCTAGCCTAAACTTTAAAAGGAATTATATTTTCCTTTATGTTGCTTCAGCTTCAATCCTGAAAAAGCACAGCCTCAATTAAATTATGTTGCTGTGTTGTTATCGTAACCTAGGCTCTCAGTAAACTCACCAACCATGGACCATTGTTATTGCAGACCCATGTTTGTGATAAAGTTACTTTGATTAACTCTTTATTTGGTTCATGCCATGCCCACTGTAGAATTCTTTTGGAAAATAGCACCGCAAGTAGTTTGTTACCTGCCAGCTTATGCATCAACCAAACAAAAATACAAAATGGTCATTTGCTGATGCTTCATAATCTGCAGAGTGGCAGACAAAAAGAACTTTATGCATGCAAAGTTGCTACAAGTTTTGGCTGTTGATACTGATATACTAGTGTTTGAATAATCTTTTGTATTTTAGTTGACTTCCCTCCACACATAAGAATTATTTTGTTACAAAAAATGGCTGAAGTCGAGTGAGTACATGTGTTTTGGTAAAATTGATTGCTATCAATATTTTTATTATGTTGAGAGGGGTAAAACAAAATATTGATATTGGGGGGGGGGGGTCACACAAAATTTGTATTACTTGTATATAGAAGATCTTTGCTTATTTTGTCATTCTGTGATTTGGCATTCAAAAATGGGCTAGGATATATTGCAAGTATTGATGAAACGGTGTGAATTAAAAGTGAATTAATCAGAAAATGATGCAAATATATATTTTACAGGATTAAATTATGGTTAGGATTACATTTCATCTGACTAGCAACAGATGATTACAATAAAAAAATCTGACTTTTATGTTTCCTGATAGATTCATTGAGAATATTGCAAATTGATAAGAAGAGTCCCCCACCTGAAAGTTATCCATTAATAGCCTGTTTAGAATGTGCTTCTGTAATCAGCAAGTGCTTGAAAGAGGCCTTTCTAGGTGCACAGACTGTCACAATACATAAGAGTATCTGTATACTTTTGTGTTGTTGTGTTGTTGTGGTTGTTCTGGGATTTGAGATTAGAGCAAACATGTGTGGTCTTTCTTAGACTTTCTTCATACTATTTAGACAAGGACAGCACTGTAACCAAAATATGCAAGCTTTGCAAATAGTATGATTGTTTTTCCTCTCTTTTAACTTGAATCAATGGTGAAACTCTAAGTATCTACCAAGCAGTTTGGTTCCAAAAGGCAATATAACATCCTGTAGTATTCACAAAGCACTTTGCACTCTTTTCAGGTATCGTCTTGCATCTGGGACCTCTGAAAAGATTCAACTTAGTTCTCTCATTGCTGCATTCCAAGCAGTAAGGGATCATGTTGCTGCTGAAGCTGATTAACATGACCTTCACATAACTGAGGTGATAAATTTCTTCCAATGTGTCTTTTAGATAATTATATAGTTATATAAACGATATTGAGCACTTTTTTGGACCATGAAGGATGGAGACCTGTTGTAACAAATGCTTTGCAGCACATCACAATAGGAATATGAGGTCATTCATTAAAATTGATTGTTAATTACCAGCAAAACTGAAGCAGTCATATTAACTATATAAGAACAAAAGCATTGTTGAAATTCTTTATAGATTTGTACAAAGTAAACAGTTATAACAGTTTAAACCTTTCTGCCTTTGTGAAGTTAGCCTTGCTCTCATTGAGTTCTGGTGATAGGTTAGCATGCCACCTGCTAGTTTACACATACGTCATATCTCAGCAAATTCTTATCACCAGAATGATGAAATATTCTTCTTATGTTTGCAATTCTTCACTGTTGATTGTCCTTGTGTTTGTAAAGGCAATTGGCTAATGTATCTATTTACTTTCTTTTTTGATAGGAGATTCTGTTTCGTATGCAACATATGCTACATATTCCTGATCTGAAATTTCTCTGACTGCATAGCATTCCAATGCAATTGCAATATTCATTGCAACCAGGTGTTTACACTGAAAATGAATGGCTTTCAGAAGTTTGAAAGAGATCAAACCATCACAAAGAATTTTAAACTGCATACATATAAACTGCATGAAAAAGTAGCATTATAAGTGTGTTCAATGTGAACATTTCATTGCAAATATTTAAAAACAGGCTGTATTTACTTACCAAAAATGTCTCTTTCTTCAGCAGAACTGAAAAATATAATTAATACACAATGCAATATTCAATGTGCAATAAATTCGAATTTCATAATCCATAATTTTATTAATTTCTTATTTTTTTATAGTTTAAGATATTTTATGATTATTATTATTGAAACAGAGATTTATACAGGATGGCACTTTCAGTAGTAAAAAATACACTGTTTTCAAAAGGGTACTGTGAATAAATACAAGCAAAATTAGTAATACTAAAAGAAATATTAGAATTTAAAATAAAGTAAAATAAGAAAAAGATAAAGATTTTTTAACAATGATTTAAATTTTGAGAGGTCATTGAAAACCAAGGCACCTTGCACATAAAACAAATACCAAGCAAATTCCAATTTCAAAGGTGGAATAAGAACTGCAAAGGGGTGTTCTCTAGCTAAACATGTGGATTTGAAGGTGCCCTTCAATAACATAAGACTAAACCTAAAATACAAACAATTTTTTAATATTTTAAGCTCAGTACTTATCTTATAAATCAATAACCTATTTACAGAGATGTAAATCTACAAATTAGAAGAATAAGAATGAGAATAAGAAATTAGAAAATGAACTGGTCATTAATGTGGAGGTTCGCAAATGTCTCATTTAAAAATGTATTTCACCTGTATAAAGGTAGGATGGACATGTGCAATAGTTGCATGATGGAAAGCAGAAGTAAGGAATACCAGATGAGCCTTTCACCTAGAAATTTAGTAGTTAATGAATAGAATATGATGTAAATTGTCATTAAAACTGAGTACAAGGTCAGCATAATTTAACTCATAAGAAAAATTTTGATGATTAAATTTGACTATATTTGTTTGCCAATTAGCCAAATTCTCTCCTCAAGAAATTTTTATTTGTTTTTGAATTTAAAGTTTGAGCTTGAGAGCATTGCATAAATTTAGTTAAACTCGAGAACTACTCTCGTGTCAAAAGTCATACCTGAAAAAGTTGCCTTTTACTAGTTGTTGTTAGTTTTGTGATAAAGTTTCTGTCAATAAGATCCAGAGCATGCTGTAATGTTGTTGGGAATATACAATTTAGGCTAAAAGATAAGGAAAAATGAAATATTGATGATGTCAAGAAGTCTAGAAAAAACATTCAGTGGAGGCTATCCTTGCAATAAAATTTCAACTCCCTCTGATAGAAAAATATTGAGATAATGGTCAGAAATGAACCAAAATAAACAACAATTTGTCAGCTGTTTGAGGCAGGGAATAGCATTTACTTGATGATTTTACCAATGGGCCCCTAATCACTAAGACAGAGTTAATTTTTGGTAGACTCTCAACCCTGAACAGAAATTTTGTCTGCTCACTGAATGACTGGACCAAATTTTTTGGTGTCAATTCTGTGAGTTTGTGACGCTAACCAGATATATGTTACTTGTCTAATAAGGAAAAAAGACAACACTTACATTGATAAAGATTCATCTGTCACTAGAAGACAAAATGAGTAATTTATTGAAAGGTAACATGTTAAATGTTAGGAATGACCTCTTCTTGTCTTCTATTGGTGGCATAATCATTATCATTTGCTAAATAATATAAATCGTACAGTAACAATATTTTCTGAACTATTCCTTTTTTACTTACATTTTCCGTGCTTTTTCCTGTCATCCGCAACGATTTTGAAAACTTGATAAGTAGTTTTCTGGATTGTATCTTCCATTTTATTGTTCAATAATACGCAACACACTTAACATTGCTTCAAAATTGAACAATTATATAGAATTGGAAACTTTAAAATGTTGAAGTTTCGATAGAGTTGTGAGTTGCTTTCAACTTTTAAGTTTTCGCGCTAAGATAGCCTCGTTATAAAAATCTTCTATATTTTGTACTGCGATGTAAGCTGCCTCTATATCGCCACAGCCTCGTATTCTCTTTCCCTCACCAAAAAACTGCGAAGTTGTTTTCGTATTATATGCATATATAAATTGACTTTTACAACTTACGATATTAAATATGGCGACCATTATGCAAAAGATAGCTGACATTGAAAATGAGGTATGTATGGATTCTGATTTTGTTGCTGTCAAATCAATGGCAATTACATTGTCAGCAAATTTTAATGGTTTGAAGATCTAGGCCTAAATACCTCCAAGAATAATCACAATTTTACCCCCTGCAGGATTTAGCTAACTGATCCCAAAAATGTAATCTCCAATTTTCCATCACCAAATTTCTTGCCTGAGGCCCTCAGCGATTTCTTTCGATCAGTTATCAACGATACATTTCCAATTACAACTTTATCTCTTGATGTAAGCAAGAACATTCCACGATTTGGATTATTTAATTATATATCATAGTTAATTTTACCCCCAGATCTGTTATTGATTGTGAAATTGAAAATGAATTGTAATTTACAAAATGTTCATTCAGATGGCCAGAACACAGAAAAACAAAGCAACAAGTAGTCATCTTGGTATGCTGAAAGCTAAGCTTGCAAAACTGAGACGGGAACTGATTACTCCCAAAGGAGGTGGTGGTGGACCAGGAGAAGGTTGGCTATTTAACAAATTATATACAATCACTGCATAACTCCTATTCAGAATCAAGCTCTTTCTCAAAGGTGCCCCCTACCACCAGGAGTTATATTAACATGCCAGAATTTCATGTTCTAGCCATTATTTACAAGAGTTTATGCTAGTTTTAGGGACACATTTGTCATGAAAAAGCCATAATTTCTAGCAGAAGACTAAACTGGGATCAACATTGATGACTTTTTCAATACTAGATCATCCCCCAGCATGATTGTATGTTATATTTTGCCATACTGTGTTTTGTTGAATATTGTCTTGTGAATCCATAATTCATTTATGAAGAGCATGAACATTCTTTCTAATATTGTGGTCTAACATACTGACATGATTTATGTTTGTAGGCTTTGATGTTGCTAAAACTGGAGATGCTAGGATTGGCTTTGTTGGATTTCCATCAGTGGGAAAGTCGACGCTACTAAGCAACCTTGCAGGAGTTTATTCTGAAGTTGCTGCATATGAATTCACAACACTGACTACTGTCCCTGGTAAGCTGAACATATTGTTGCAACAAATTTTGGTATCAGGAGTTACTTTTATTAATTGAGTTTTCATTGATTATACATCCTGAGACTGGTTTTCGTCTAAGGATTTGCAACCAGAAAGAATGTAGGATATATTATTGATATGAAATATGAAAAGGCCATTTATTGCTTGAATGCTGTTGACAGATGCCATTATCTCATAAGACAACTTGTTGCAGGCAATCAAGATTGCACCATTGCAGTTACTGACAACAATTCTATAGACCATTAGACAAATAATGGGATCCTTTTTGTTTTAAGACCATTAGCATCTCTTTATATAAAACACATATCCCTGATGAAAAGCTGAATAAATTTTTTAACCAGAAGAATGGTGAAAAGGTACTGATTGGTAAAAAAATACATCCTTTTTTATCTTTTTGTGTAATCTTCAGATATAAATTATATTTTGGTCATTGCTTAATGCTGTTTTGCTTCCTGTAAGGTTAGTGATTTCTTTCCAGTTTTGAATACAATTTTAAAGT
The DNA here is from genome assembly GCA_964019065.1 of Catostylus mosaicus. Taxonomy (NCBI): domain Eukaryota; kingdom Metazoa; phylum Cnidaria; class Scyphozoa; order Rhizostomeae; family Catostylidae; genus Catostylus; species Catostylus mosaicus. The sequence continues at coordinate 5,884,367 of OZ025193.1, read as the reverse complement.
TTTGGCAATACAAAACTGTTATTTGACCTGTTTCAGTATGATCGTCTGCTTGTCAAGTATTAGTTTATATTTTGCATCTTTTTGTGAATAGTTCTGCTTGCAAGAATTGAAAATAGGATCAAAATTTAAGCATAATATGCATTTTTCAGGTGTCATCAGGTATAAAGGAGCAAAAATTCAGGTATTTACATAAAGCTCATATCAATTTTTATTGCCTCGTACTTTTTGTAACAATTACAGTAAAGAGCTTAACAAGACTGTAATCAGATTTTTGACAAACGCTTGGGTTATGCATATGACAAATATAAAAAAGAGCATGCAACAGGACAACCAGTGGCGTAACCCACATAAGTTAAGGTGAGGACAACTCCGCAGGGCCCCAAAGCCTTTGTGGTCCCAGAGGGGCCCCTCAGAGGTTTTCATAGGACAGGTTTCTTGCAATATTTGATAATACTTGCAAGATATAAACATAACCTTTGACCCTAATCATTTATCTATTTTGCATTTTTTTTCCATTTGAAGTTGTTTTTTTACCACTGCCAGTCCTTCAAGTTAAATGAACAACAGTATTCCTACCATTGATTTTGTTACTTTTAACTAGATTGGGGGAAAAAGCTAAATGCGAAAGCCCCTAAGCAAAATATTCCTGAACCCCTGAACCATTCTGTTATGCCACTTAGGACAACAACAGTCATGATTAATCATTATATTTTTCATATATGCCTTAACAAAGCAAGATGAACTTATATGTCACAATAATAAAATGATGTTCTGAAGAAGATCCATATCTAAAAGTTCCCAAATGAGTTTTAGGCTATAATTTTGCTGATACAAGTCATATGTAAATCAAAAATAAGATCTTTTAAATACTTCCATGCCCAATAGGCTAATGTTTCCATTAGTTTGAAATGTTTAAAGAACTTCTGCAGAGCTAGTCTCAAAATATCAGCAAAAGATTATAAAGACCTCACAGTTGGTGGCTTGTAAAGGCATCAAATTTGTTCTTGTTGGTTTTAGAAAAACTGTTTTTGATATTATTAAAAGTTCTTATGACTATTTGAGACGAGAGGCAACATTTTGGACAAAGCTAGGACTCAAAGATAGCACCATTTTTGTAGGTCATGCAACTCTGTTTCTTGCAAGCTTCAAAACCTCATCTAAATGAACAAGAAATGTTTTCTGTAATATTCTATTGTAAGGAACCACTCCACCTGCGCATCACACACACATTTTCCAATCTATATGATAATCACAACTTAATATTTCATAAATCAATTTGTATATTAATAGTTATTCAAATTTGAAACCAAAGAGAATATTTGGCATAATAGAAATTTTAAGATTTTTTCGGATGGGCTTAATTCTCAGTTGAAATCAAATAAAATCCAGATTGAATTGAAATGAGAATTAAGCTTTGTGGTAGAAAAAGAATTTCACCAATAGCCAGAAACTTGAGATTATGAACTGCTGTCTTATACAGTTTATCATTTTGCAATTATTTTTCTACCCATGACAAGAGAAATTTAATAATGTATATAAAACGATTAAATTACAAAGTTTAAAATAAGCTGTCTCTCCTATGTGCTGTCGTACGTACGAACGAACAAACGAACGAGCGAACGAACGAACGACCGACCGACCGAGCGAGCGAGCGAACGAACAAACGAACGTATGAACGAACAAACCTACGAACGAACGAACGAACGAACGAACGAACGAACGAACGAACGAACGAACGAACGAACGAACGAACGAACGAACGAAGAAAGGAACGAATGAATAAATGTAAGGGCCCAATAATTTGATGCTGCTTTGTTTTATTTTGTATTGTGCCATTTTCCTGTTCAATTCTTTTTCATTTAATTCTTTTTCTTTTTGCATATAGCTTCTGGATCTGCCAGGGATTATTGAAGGAGCCAAAGATGGCAAGGGCAGAGGTAGACAGGTTATCGCAGGTGAGATTCCCATTTATTTTGTTTTTGATGTTCATACTGAGTCGCAAGTTTTCCATAAAGAGAATATTTTGATGTTGTCGGTGAAGATACAAAGGATTGTTTTGTCTTCGAAACATGACTAAACTGGAATATGCAAGCAATTTTTCGAAGCAGTTTTCATCGGCTTTGAAAATAAAGTTATTTTTCAGGCTATGAGAATTAATTTTTACTAGGGAAATGGTTGTGTGGCATCTCTTTTTCCTGGTGATAGCACGATGACTACCTTTGTGATTTGTTGGTATGCTCATCTGAAAAGGTCTTGTAGAGAATAGCTGTTGAAATTTAAACAGAGTCTTGCAAACTGGAAGTCTTGATTTTTTTCCTTGCAAGTGTGGTCTACTGTGATGTATTAAATTACTGAACTTCCTGCATGAAATCGCACATTTTAGCCTAGACACTTTTTACCTTGCAACTACAATTGATTGCTTCCTGTTGGAGAAGCTAAAATCAATCATTTCCCCAGTAGTTTTCGTCCGTTACTTAATGAATTTACTAATCTCTACATTAGCAAGTGTTTTTAAGGCACTAAGCCTTAACCAAGCCTCTTGTTTTTTTTCATCTTTTTGGATTCATTCTGTGAGTTGTACTCTGTCGAGCAAGTTTCTTAAAAAATTTTTCTATTTCAGAGCATCAATTTCTGTCAGTCAGAATAAATCTGCTCTATTTTTAAAATTTAGTTGCCAGACCAGTGTTTTGGCCCACATGTCTATATTTTCCCCTGTTGCTTCTACGACATATATTTGATGTATGATCGGTGAACATCCTGTTGAAGATGTTCTTTAATTTTACCACTCTAATCATGCATTCCTTTAGATTATCGAATGATGGCCTCTTTCTTCTCCCACCACTTTCTAACATCTCCGCCATCTTAAATTGTCTCTATTGAATCGAGAAGTAACAGCTCAATCCTCTCAACATAAATCAAACACAAAGGCTGCTAATGAAGCATGACCAAGGTTTCGTCGCCACCCAGTCACATGATCTGACAGGGTTAACGATGTGCGCATTTTTGAGAGGGTTGCGACTTAGTTGTACCACGCTTCATTACGTCCTCCTTCGCAAACAGCAACGACGCTACAAAGTTAAAGATTGTAGAGAGCAGCGCAGCGTCATATTTTTAATTAAACTTAGTTAAGATTGCGTAAATGCCAGCTCGCCGTTCTTTGAGTGATCTGTGTAACCCCCTCAAACCCCCGCCCATGAATCCGCCCCTGATTTTTCGTTTTTTTATCATAAATGTCAGAGCAGACCGGCGTAAATGGGGTACCCATAAAGTCGATATAAAAGGTGTAAAATTGGGAGTTTGTGAGGTTTGCAAAGCAACGATTCAGGGTCTCTAGTTCTCAACAATTCTATGTTAACTAATGCATTGCTGGAGTAATTTATACAAAAGAAAATTTCTTGGCTTCCCTAGGTTAATTTGCCATTTGTCTTTCTCTTGGACCCGCGTTTAGTATGGTAACCCAGCAAAGTGACCTGATTTTCAGGGGCCGTCATATACCGAAAATAGTTATACTTAGCAAATTATTTTTTTTTAAATAATATTAAATGCTAACAAATGATTAGTATGTCGGGCTTAACTGCTTGCTAGAGCAAGAACTCCTTTCTATACGATTGCAGCTTTATTCAAAAATATTCAAAAGTACAATATATATATATATTAAGCCATTTAGATAAATACTAGGACTTTCCATAACAATGCGTTTTAAAAGATTAAGGACTAGATGGCTCCCGAGCTTTTTTGCTAAGCTCTTCCAACAACTGTTTAAATCTTTCCAGATCTATTAGTTTTACTGCAAAGCTCTTGATATCTTGTCTAAAGTCCCTGTTACTTTGACAGATAATCTGAAGATATCCTATCAGATAAAGAAGAAAGATTTTCTGAAATATATCTGATGAATTTATTATGCACATCTCATTGTGTAACAGAATTCAAGTTATCCTCAATTTATTCCAAAAGATATCGTAAAAAACTATAAAGCTTTTTAAATAAACTAAACGAGTTTTAATTTATTTTTTTTATTGAGCGTAGATTTGCTCCAATATCTTTTCTTTATCAGTTCTCAATTTTTATGCCAAACGTCCTTCCGTTGAATTATGTTGACAATTTATTTTTTATGGCAGTTGCAAGAACATGCAGTCTGATCCTTATCGTTCTTGATGTATTAAAGCCACTTCAGCACAAAAAAATTATCGAAAAAGAAGTTGAAGGATTCGGTATAAGGTTTGTTCATTTTTAAACCTAATGACCAAAGTTTCCTGGAATGTCATAGGACCCAAAACCAAAGTCACAGAAAAACAAGTCATACTTTTTACTGTTGTTACTTTTTCTTGAGGTTAATCCTCTGAATTGTTTTTTTATGAGAGGAAAAAAGCATTGTTGTTCCTTTTATGTGCTAGTTTCCTGTAAGGGTATAGGCCAGACAAGTTGTAAAACTTTCTTCTGCAAACTAAAACATCTTCGTATGAAAACTTTGGTAACGTTAGCAAATTGGAGTGATTTAGACGTATCTTAAATTTTACTGTCTGTTTATGTGGCCATCAAGTTTTTCAAGCCCCGTATTAATGCTGGTTTTTCGCTCCCCTATTATGAACAGAAACAGTTTGTTTTCACTAGAAGATATACTCTCAATCGAAAGTTAAGAACTTGTCCATTTTACTTGACTGTTAGTTGAAGCGACGTAGCGAAGCGAGTTAAATTATCCATCAACGCAGTTCATTAAAACTTTTCTGATTCAGATTGAATAAGAATCCACCCAATATATCATTAAAGAGAAAAGAAAAAGGAGGAATCAATTTGACCACAACGGTATGTATATCTGCCACTAATAATTCCGAAAATGAAAATATATCAGCTACAAGCAGTTCGATGATAAGGCCATTTCCTGGAATGCAATAAGTTATATTAATAATTTCATCAAATTTATACAAGTTAAACGAATAATCAATTGTTGCAAGGTTAATGTATTTATGCATCATTGATCTATTCCCTGAATGACAGAATGATTGATTCGTTGATTCACTAATTATTGCATCAATAGTTTGTTAGTTTGATTTTATTTAATTATGTTTTTTGCCACCCACAGGTGAATCAAACGTACTTGGATATTGACAGTGTTAAATCCATACTATCTGAGTACAAGATATCAAATGCTGATGTTATTTTGAGGCAAGATGCAACCGAAGATGATTTGATTGATGTCGTTGAAGGGAACAGGTAACTATAGATGCCATTGTTTGGTATCTTTTGTAAATCACATTTATCCTATCTTTCCAATGCCACAAGCTTAAGCCACACATACACTGTTCTATTCCCTAACTTTTTATTTTCAATGTTCCCAAGTTAAAAGGGGTACGATAAAGAGAATAACAAGCCCCCTTAGAGCCTGGAAAATATCACTGAAAGTTACTGAATAGAACCCAGTCCTTAGATCTTTACTTGATTGAAGAAAATTAACAATAATTGTAGAAAGGTTGTTTTTCTTTTTACCTTCACATCAGATTAATTGTTTTTGTTCTCAGTTACCTTTCATGTAGCTGCATATATGTAACATTACCGTATACTATTAGTATAAAAAGCCTAAAAACAAAGTTTTCGTGAAAGTTTTTATTCAGCTTGTGATATGACTGAATATAAATTAGATTGTCAATTTTTACTCTATTATTTCAGTTTTTGGGAAATGCAACTTCAGCACAAAATTGAACACAATAAAGACGACAAATACAGACATCTTTTGATTTTTCTTCAACTTGATCATTCGATGATATTTTGACATAAACGGTGACTTCCCAACTTCTCAATTTCCAACAGTTTTCTATTCCTATGGCCTTATTCTGATTTCACGCATTCTCCATCCTTTGCCTGACCGTAACTTTGTTCTCTCGTTATCTCCTTTTGGGTCTCTTTTGACAGGCGTTCCAGGTCTCTTTTGAGAATTTGTTCCAATTCTTGGGTATTAATTCTGCTGTGAAAAAGTCATTTTCTGTCATTTTCTGTCATTTTCTCAATTACGATAATTGCTTTAGCAGCATTATCTTGTGACCAACGCGCAAAACTTCATGAATTCAAAATACCTAGACTAGCACAGTACTGACCTTCTGCACATTCGGATGACAAGTACTTGCCTGTTCTTCCCCATTCCTGTTCACTCCCATTGTCGGGTTTAAAGCTATTCGGCACCTCCTAACGTCCCGCCCCCATTTTTGGGTGCTACCAGGCCCGGGTTTCCTTCTACGACCGTTCTTACGCTTGTTTTAAGAAACTTGTTAATGATCTTGTATAGGATTGATTTCTCATTTTATTTTCCGGTTAGCCCCCGAATTATCATCCGAATTATTCAAATCACGCATTTGCGCTCGTACATTGTTCTCTAAGCTTTCTTTAATACCTCGTGTTCTCTTCTATTTTTTTGCTGATGATCACTCTAGCAAGGGTCGAAACGTTCGATTCTGTCACCGTTTAAGTCTCAAATCATGATTTAATTTCTGAGCAATTCTGCCGCCGTTGAAGTCACCGTTTAAGTGTAAGATAATGTCACCGTTTAAGTCTAAAAACATGTATTTACCGTTTAAGTTGAAGTCACCATTTATGTCAATTTATAATCGAATGATCAAGCCGAGGAAAAATGAAAAGATGTCTCTATTTGCCGTCGTCCTAGTGTTCAGATTTCGGGATTTGGCCTTAATCGTTGAGATTTTTTATCTCTGTAAATTGCATCTTATGTTTTATTTTCCATAGTGAGCACATATGATTTGTATTCTTCTTTATTTAATTTCAAACCATAAGTTAAGTTAAGTACATCAGCTGCATTTATAAATGACAATCATTTCGTTAGATTTGTGAATCTTTGTTCATTTATCTTCAGAGTCTACATTCCGTGTATTTATGTTTTGAATAAAATCGATCAGATATCAATTGAGGTGAGCTCCTTTTTTTTCAAGTCTGGTGCTTACCGTTTTCCCAACTCCATTCATGTCTGCGATCATCTAGCCTTTGCTAAAGCGTGGTAGAGTAGCAGACGGTAAATCTTGCAAACGATAAATGACCATCAAGTCATTTCTGAAATCCTCGCAGCCTTTGATTTCATTCTTTCACTACTGATGACGTAAGCTATTTGGCCAAACCAACCTTAAAGGACTGCAATTTATTCGAATAATCTGTATAAATAAACATTTACACGTAGCATGTAAGTCATGCGAAGCTCTGCATTGTGGAAAGAAAGTAAAAAAATTGTTGTCAACACTTCTTTAGTGTCATGTAGTAAAATTTCTTTGTGTTAATCTTAACAATTTCCTGGTTTCTATGTCTACCTTCTCATTTTGATATCTTTGCTATTGAATCAATTCAAATGTTTATTCTGTGCTCTTTCTTTGAAGCATCTAGCCTAAACTAGTTTTAATCTTATGGAAAAGCTTTCTTTTATCAAAGATTGCATTTGGTGCTAATATTTATGTTCAATTCTACAAGGTCATTCTTTTATGATATCTCATCCGTCTGATCATGAAATTCTCTCAGATCTCTTATAGTTCCCTTGGAAATTTTGCCTCACCTTGATTGTGATCAAAATTTCTATCAATTATATCTATTTTTATCATTTATAATGCAGGAGTTGGACATAATCTACAAAATTCCACACTGTGTTCCAATATCGGCTCATCATAAATGGAATTTTGATGATCTGCTAGAAAAGATCTGGGATTACTTGCAGCTAGTGCGAATGTAAGTCATATTTCCAGTTTCTCAGGCTTCATATTCATCTCCATTGCCACTCACCTCAAAGTCAAGGGTAGAAATACAAACAATCTTCTTCTTACTAAGAATTGAATCAAGATTTTCACTAGCTGTTTGTATATATTAGGTCGTAGAAGGTTTCAAATCATTTCCCAGGTTTCCTGTGATATCTGCCTGAAACTCCAAGAAAAAAGTTCCAAGTTTGAACGTAATTTGCTGTTTGGTTCGAATCTGCTTCTGAGAAATTTTTTTCTCATTTTTCCATCACCCTTGATGTATTTACTTTCTATTGTAGATACACAAAGCCAAAAGGGCAACTACCTGACTATGAAGCACCCGTTGTTCTTAAGAATGACAAGACTGCTATCGAAGACTTTTGCAATAATTTGCATAAAAGCATCATGAAAGAATTTAAATAGTGAGAACATCATTGTGTTTTTGACTTTCTGATTTATATATGTCATGTCATGTCATGTTAAGTTATGTTATATATCATGTTATATTTTTTTTATGTTATGTCATGTCATGTCATGTCATGTCATGTCATGTCATGTCATGTCATGTCTTTTCATGTTATTTTTTCATCCTAGTATCTGATTTTGTGTTTTTGTCCTATAGTGCCTTGGTTTGGGGATCCTCGGTAAAACACAATCCACAGAAAGTTGGCAAAGAGCACATTCTTCAAGATGAAGATGTCGTGCAGATCGTAAAGAGGTTTGTTTAATTATGTTTTGCAAACATCTTGCAAACTACTTCTTTTTTCGACACTCTGCAGAGTATAAAAACGTCAGATAGTGTACACAAATCCTTTTCAATCGATGGCAGCCACAACAACCCATATTTGCAATGTAAACATTTAATATAACAGTGGCACCAGCTACCTTGTGAGATTAACTTGTCAGAAAACCACCATCGCTATTTTTAAGAAGCAAAAGCAAAGTGAAATTGCATTTAGAAAACAATCTTTGCAATTTGGGGGTTGTTGGTTAATGTTGTCATTAAATAAACAGCAGAACATAAGGAGATTTTGTTTACCAGACTTTGATGTTATTGCTTATCTTATTTTCTTGATGTTTTTCATTGACAGAGTTTGATTCAGTTCCACGCAAAAACAAAAGGTGAGACTCAGGTGCCAGAAGCAGAACCATCAATACCAAAAAACAACCGGTAACCTCAAAACTTTGCCAATTCAATCAAAACCTCAATATAAATCCGAGTAATAAATGTAAATTAAATTTGTTGAAATATACCAAGGATCCACTGCAAAGTTGCTGGAGTAGTTCATTTAACCATCTCCAACTCTTACTATCGATTCTGTTCGAAACTAGCTAGCTACCTTTACCAGATCAACTGGTAGATCTTAATTAAGCCTGGATTTCATAATAGCCGTACCATGTCGGTCAACATATTCTTGTACTCGTCGGTGAAGCACGCTGAAGATTTTGACAGTTACTGAGTGTGATCGGCATTAATTTTGTATAGTTAGCAATGCATATTGGTCTTTTGAAGCCCTCTGTAGTCGTTAGGATGTTTCTGTTTAGCTTCTAGGGATGTTGACACGGTATTTGTCTGTATTTTTGGGTCGCTCATATAAGCTTCGTTGATGACAGACTTTATTAAAATGTTTTTGATGTTTGCATGAAGTACATACAGATGGTTTTCCTGATCTATCAGAGACGGTGATAGACTGTTGAAAGCCCTCAACCACAATGCAGAACCAGGCTTAGTTGTACACTTGTAATGTATGTGCAATAAAACAGGAAGCTATAGCAGCCTAGATATCTTCGGAAGCAATGCTTGTGCAATCTAATTGACGGCTTGATACTTGTCTTGTCTTGAGAAACCAATCATATACAATATCATTGATAAGTTTGTTAACAAAAAATCTTTAGGAATATCATTGCTGTAAAGATACGTACAATAATTGTCCCTTTGAAAAGCTTTATTATGCTAGAGTTGAGAATTCGGTTTTTATGACCATGTTAAGCTGGAGGAGCAAACTGTCTTATTACGGCTACCGTATAATTAGTTGCTTTTTTTTACTTAAAGTGAGATTAGACATTCTTTGCGCACCATGAAATATGATTGATCCCTACTAAACCTTGAGTGAAGGAAAAGAGTGAAAAAAATTTTTATAGATGAATTTGCGTAGTTAATTGCCTTATGCAAAAGCCTATGGGAATTAAGAGTTGTATTGCACGAAAAGCTTTATTCCTTAAATCTTTTTTTAAGTATGATTCGTTCTTCTCGTGGTTAACTCTTTAACCCCTGGACGGGCCATATGGCCCAATGACAAACACCGTAAAAGATAATTTTTCAGGGTTAAGTACAAATAAATGTTCTGATGACAGTGTTTATTTTAGTTTATGCTTTCACCTAATTTATTTGACTATGCTACCCCCTGAGAAGTGTAGATTTGTGTGGATTTTAACAGTTAAATAAAAATAAATCCAAGCGCCAAGGGTGAGAATCATTCAAGGGTTAAGTTTTATAGAAGAAAATCTCAAAATTGTCTGCAAACCAAGACAGGCCTATTTCAAGTATTGTTTACTGGTTGATCACATGATCACAATGCGATCTGTATGATATTAGATCAAGTTTAGCACGCCTTTTTCCATAACCCAACGCCTGTAGTTGTGTAGTTTTCATAACCTTTCTCCGATGTTATTAGCGAAATCCCTCCATGCGCTAATAGAAATGATACTATGCCGTCGCAAAATTTGATTTACATTTGTCGTATACACTTTTTTTTATAAGAATAAATTTTATAAGAATAATGAGGCTCAAAATTGGTGAAATTTAAGAATATTTTCAGAATATTGTCAGGCTTAAGATCTTGTGAAACAATTATTTTTAGCGGGTGTTTTTTTACTTCTGAATTTTTTATGACACTTAATTACTTGTAATTCTTTACTCCTTCTTCTTTGATATTCTGTAAGTCTATTTTTTAGATTTTATTTTGATGATGTGTTCTGTTAACCACCATATTTGTAATAGGTGTGCGTTTTTAGCATTGATGATGATAATAACAATTAATTGCCATATCCGTATTTTCTGCCGCGCTAAAAATAATTTAAGAATATTCCGGGCTCAAAATTGCAAAAAATTAAGAATATTGAGGCTCAGCAAAAATTAAGTATTCTTATAAAAAAAGAGTGTACTGTGTCAAAATCTGTTAAAAGTGTGATCAAAGATTTTTTCGTCTGAAATGTGTAAACATTGCAGAGGTTAATATGATAATGAGTGAGCCTTGTGGAAACTGGAATTTTGAAAAAAATGTAGCATGTTGATTTGTTGTTGCTTTGACAGATTGATGCTTTTGATAAGATAGATTGAATTTGATAAGTAGAAATTTTGGTCTGATTTAAATTTAAAAATATATTTATTGACAGAGTCAGAAAAACATTACTACTGCACGACACTTGACGGCACGCAAAAATCAGGTCACGAACTGCTTCACTTTACCATGCAAATTCTGAATCTGATTCTCTTGATTCTAGGCAATGGTCAGTCCACGTATTCGCAACACCTTGTTCACCCTGCCAGTGTGACTATATGAAAAGCATAATAAAGGCTTTGTTAAAACCCGACTTCACAGTCAGAATGACTGTTGATGTCAGCAAAGTTGTTGAATGCATTTGCTTCGCACAAAAATACGTCTCTAAAATCAAGGTATCTGCCAAAATATAAAATTCCCACAAATACATTTGCTAAAATATGGCTGGTACAGAGAAGTTTCCATTTCAAGTGTCTCAATATTTCTTTCCCTTGCGATACATCTATTTTGTTTACCATAACCGTGGTTCCACTAAAGTTCCCCGCGCTTCCGCTTTTCTTTACCTTGCTTTTCCTTGGGTATCGCCTCTCCCCTCGCTATTCCCGCGGTTTGAATCAGATGAGATCACTTTTTTGTGTTGACATTACTGTGAAAAAAAGAAGAATAAGAAGATGAATAACTTGATTAGGAAGATAATAAACATGTGGTGCATTTGGTTGAAGGTGCAAGATTGCTTTGTTTTGAGGCTGATTGATGGTTTTCATTGTATATTTGAAAGACTACATGTTGAAATTTTGTTCGTATTGATGGAAGGTTGTTATATGTTACAACCCATCGTCACCCCACCACACCAAGCATTGCTTTTCCTCGGAATTTCCTTGAAACCTGTTAACGAGCAGATTTTTCAATATCTGGATTTTGCAACACATGCATTACATATCAGTCACCTGTGACAGTCGTTGACCAAATTGTCTCTGCTATACCCTTAGCTTGACATCGCTGTCAAGAATCCTGTTTTAGCTATCTGAACATTTACCAGGGTGCCAAAATATAGAGAATCGGAGGATACACTTCTTTTAAAGACAGAGCAGTAACTTTCTTGATAATATGCGCTTCTCTGGTTGCAATATGGTGCGATGTTTTTTGGTAGAAATGCAGTGGTGAGGGAAGTTTTCAGGATTCATTTAGTGACTTCTAAAAGTTATTTAGTTATTTAGGATACATCGATACGGCACTACTTTTCATAGGCTTTAGTTTGTAATTCCTTAGTTTTACATTTTTAGTTGTACGCTGATTTTTGTCCGCCTATGCACCCTTTTACCCTTGACTAAAGCCTTATTCTCACTACCTCTCTCTTGCTTATTTGTTAGTGCTCTTTCTCTAACACGCAAGTCACAATTTTTTTGAAAAGAGTGATGCTGTCTTTTGAACCTTAATATGTCCACTCGTTTCTCTACTAACTTACACGTCCACTTTAATTGAACCAATTGTAAGTGATACATGTGTAAAAGTATGCATTGATGTGTCACCTGAACATGGCGATGTTTCATCAATGCTCTACAAGTATCCAGTAAAGAAACAACAAGAATTTATTTGAGGTAGCTTGAGCCTTGTTTTGTAATTTTTTGAAAATCCTTCGGGCTAATGCTGTTTCAAAAAATCCAAAACAAGCGTGGGTTTTCTATTATTTTTATGAAAAAGGTTTTATAACAGTTACTAGAGTCTGCATTTTTAAGTGTTTGTTTGAACAGGATAACGCAATCTGCTGGGGTATTAGCAGAGTCGATGACTGACTGCGATAAAGATAGAGCAATAATTTTCAGTTCAGTAAGTGAAAATTTCAATTCAAAAGCGAACTAGAAATCTAAACCTGAACCTCCTAGAAGATCCTCATTCAACAAAGGATTGCTCTTAATAAAATGAAAATGTGATTTTTTGACAGCTGCAAAGTGGCATTGGGAAACAGGAATCTTTAGCTAGTTAAAATATTGACTCGCTTTACCGTAATTTAATGTAATTGAAATATTTGTTTCAGACGCAGGAGCGTATTAAAATTACAGCCGGACAAAGCATAATTTATCATACTCTAATTCAGTATGCTAGATACTGTCCCCGCTTTTTATGCAATGGTCACAATTGAAGCAGCCAGAAATAGAAATCATATGCGTAAACATTTTTTGCAAAATGTTGAAATTATCTTGAATAAATGTCATCCTCTATTGTTTTGCGCGTAAGGAGTATTACCATATTAAGCTCTTAGCGACAGCCATGAGCTCCTGACATTGTTATAACGGATTACTTAGGAGCGGAGTAGAAGGTGTATTGGTGTAGTATATCTGAGAATGTTAAATGGAGGTGGTACGGAAACGTGGTGCATTTAAAGTTACTACAAGAGGCTATGAGTCACTTTGGATGAATAATTAATTTCACTTGCATATTTTGATGTTTTGAAACCAGATCGTTCTCCCCCTTATTATCACAGATGTTTTCCTCAGAAAATTGTTCACTTTGCAGATTAAGTTCTTTTACGATCTAGTGTTCTGTCTGTGTCAGCCATTATGCGAAATCCCAACCAATCACGGCGCATTTGAGTGCTGCGTGACATCACATGGCAATGGGTCTTATCAAAGCATATAAACAAAGCTATTGCGTAGTACAATTCAGAAGAAGAGAAGCGAGCTAGGAACTCATCTGCACACCATCTTGGTTTCTTTCTCCTGTTTCTAACTCTTCAGCATTTTAGAGGAATTTCTCCGCTTTGCACTCGAAGCATTCGACGCGTCTGTAAGTGTATATTATATCTCAATTTTTGCTTTATTGTGTACTGCCTGTTTTGATTGAATTTTTGGCCGCAATTGCTTTATATTTTGAGCCGTTCCGCGAAGCTCACATCGATGAGCCAAGGTCGAGCTGTGGCCTATTTTACATTACACTTGAAGCATGCTAATCGATGGTCAAAGAAGTATCCGATTAATCTGCACTCTATTTCTTAGACTTGGAGGAATTTGAAGACACCCGTTGTAATGTGCCAAAACCCGCATGAAAGAATAATGGATACTAGGTTGAAGTGCATCCGCCGAGCCGAGTTCTATGCTAGTGCAAACAGTGCTGCCTCATTTGGAGATTCTGCTGTGATCAGAGTGGCTGGCCAGTTGGCTCAGATTGGTGATGCGTTTTCAAATCAGTACAAAAAGTCTTTGCCAAGACATCGCAAGCAGAAGAGAAGTGCTTTCGAATCTGTGGCCATTGAGATCTGTATTTATGTTGCGTTGCATGTTTTAATTCAATTACATTAGTGAACTTGGACTTGGACTTGCTCTGTAACATTTAGTGATTTTTTAGGTTGATATTACATAGGCTCTTTTATTTATGACGTCAATAACCCAAGCTTAATACGATTACTGGACACTTATTATCGAGTGTCGCTAGCCCCAATTACAAAAGGGGCAAACAATTAGCGAAATTGTATACAAAATATATAAGTCTTCTTCATTTGTTGTTGTTTGTTGGTAGGGATTAGTTTATTTGTTTAGAAATTGTTAACCTTCTATGAAGGTATGCTCATCTAAGGTCCTTCCAGTGACGTACAATACTGCTTGTAGAGCTTAGCTCTTCACTATTGAGTATAAATAAAAAGTATGTTTAATTTCCAATGTTGGAAAAAGTTGTTGTCAATAAATATTTGGTCAAAGGCCATAAAATATGTGATCTATTGCTGTCTTTACCTCTGCTTCCACCAATGTTTTATGATGTCCTTGCATATTCTATTGTGCAATTGTTTTTATCATTTTCTATTGACCAGGATTGCTAAGCAGCGGTAATAATATTCCTATGTTTATCAGTAAACCTTACCGATAATCTGACGATAAAACAATAAATATCAGCACACTAGCTAGAAAGTGCTCCTTTCTGCGCAAAGAGTTTGTATTGCACTTTTGGTAACGCTAGCCCTTTGCATAATCAGCCCTTTAAGTGGGTGAATACCCCCTTCCTCAAGCATTGTTTTATCATCCTTTTTACGTATTACGCTGCCTGTATTTTTAGTCCTTTATTCTTTGCACGCTTTCAACTCTCCGACATTTTTCCATTGTCATATCTCATATGGAGGTACTCCTAAATGATGGCTTTTAATGCTACATAGTAATGAAAATAGTCAAAAAATTAGATACTCCTTGATGACTTCTTGTCAATCCAAATACTGCAAAATGAAGTGTGGAAAATGAAGAGTAAAACAGAAGAAATGAGGATTCTCTAGTCATTTTCGGTATGAAAAACCTCCAAACTTGACACAAGTATTACATATAATTTGACAAAAACCTTCACATAAAAGCTAAGAAACGTAATGAGCTTTTTCCAGTTTGGCTGTGGGTACTGCAAAAATGTTAATTTAAGTGTCTGTTAAGCTAGTTATATGGCGTATCGCTGAGTTAATATTTTCGTTCTTTATTGCATGAGCACTGTAGATGAATATCCAGATAGTGGGTGATGAAGTTCAAATTTTAATTTCAATAACTGCTACACAACCAGCTTCAGTTGCTTGATCTTTCTCTGAATACATGTTGCCTGCCGTGAAAGAAAACAAGAGAATCAATACTCAGGTATACGAATTATGATAAGGCACGACTACATAAGCATACCCTTGTTTCCTTCTTTACAATTTGCTGTTTAAGTGGCATTGTAAAATTTTCCATTGAAAATACATTCACTTTGTTCGGAGGCAACGCTTATGGAGCTTCCCTCGACGTGACAAAATAGCTTGTGCTTATGCAGTTATCTAGGTGTTATTTGCATCAAAATTTGAATAGCACTCTTATGTTCAAAAAATGAAATCTTTGCAAAGTGGATAATACTGTTTGCTGTTTATTTATGTGTATGAAGTTTGTTTTGCTGCCAGCCTGCAAGTCATAGTAACCTTCTATTTTCTTCTGTCAATATCCTTAGAAATGTTGTTGGCCTCCATTCTAACATGTTTTTACATATGTTGTGTTAAATCAAAGCCATTGCTGCTCAACATAACTGCGAGACTGCGATGCAAGGAAATATGGTCAAACTGATAAACACCCATAGTTTGTAGTTCATTTCACAGATTCTGTTGGTTCAAAATCTAATTCGTCGCTGGTCAGTTTGTTGTTAAATCCTTCTTGTATGTCCAGTGTTTTGCAAGGAACCACCTATCATTTGTTCAAACTCATTCGTAGCACCTGCAGATAACAGAACCTGTCCAAATAGACTTTCCTAAAAACTTTATTTCGTACAGTTCACAATTCTTCATTAAAATCACCTTTTATTTTTTCTAACATTTGTTCCTCGTTTTATCTTGTCTCGTCTTCATCACCTTTAGGCTGGTTTTGCAGTCAGGAATAGCTTCGAACACTCTCAACGATGCTAAAACTTTCTTTTATTGCGTTTTGTTATTGCAGCCCTGCCTTCATTAGGCATGTGATCAAGCATGCATATTTTTTACAACACTGATAACAAATTCAATCCACTTAGCAACACCAGCGGTGGTTTTACTCAGCATTCACCTACTTTTTCTGATACCAATCCCATCTAGTCTCCATGTAATGGCCACTGGGATAAAGCAATAAGGGAAGTCATTCTTTTTTTCTGTTTTACGTTCACACTTTCCTTAGCAGGTGCTCTGTTCTTGTTAAGCATATTGAGAACTATCCAGTATCTTTTAATTGTTCGTCTTCTATTGTTGATTATTTTCTCCGTCAAATCGCCTGCCTTTCTTTGATTGTTATTGTCCTATGTATTGTTACTTTAGCCAATAGCACGGCTCTATTGCCCTCGATAACGTCAGTCGGAAATGGTCAGTCAGGACATCAGGTAAAATAGCCATGTTCATCGGTTCTCATGAATTTTGCAATAGTTGTTGCCATTGGAATAGATTAACTATAACAATAGCAAACAGCACATGCTAGATATTGCCGTAAATGCTCGTCTTACCTCATCAGCAGTTCTGCAGTTTCATTCAAGGCCCGGCTTTTGCGTTCTGCATGGACATTGTTTTAATCAAATCATTCAAATTTTTTGGCCGCAGGTGAAACTTGCCATGATTTTCTCGATTTAATTTCATTTATTTGATATTATCGTATAATTTAGTTGATTCTAGTAGCATTTTGCAATAGCGATCTTGAAATAGTAAATCTTAGAGACGATATACCAACTATAAATTGTACCTTTGTTTTTTAGTAGTATTTTTTCTGTCTTCTTCTCGTGGGTTTCTGCTAAACCTTTCAGGCACATCTTATTTGTGTATGTAATACAAGAAGCAAACATAAAGATTCTCACGACACACTTTTTTGAAATGTTTCACTCATTCTTGTTTTTCACACACCAGAAAATTTTAATTGCGTAGATGATATTGTGATGATTGGGAAAAGGTAACGCTAGAGAACAGATTTTACGAAAGCTCGTTTGTCAGCATTGATAGTTCAAACAATTCTTCAGGAAAAGATTTGACCACTGAATGAAAATACTCATTGTCTTCTGGTGGATGACGAACTGCATGAGTGTATGACTTCTTTGTGATTTCTGGCTAGATATTTTTGTTTCCTGAGATAGCACGTGTCTATTTTGCTCTCTGAACTACTTTAATGCAAATATATAACCATTAACAATGAGCCATTACTAACACCTAGTTACAAACAAAACTGCATAGCAGGTATAGTTCTATGTTGATGTCTGTTTACATTTATTTGCAAACTACCTTAGGCGAACTTCACATGTGCAATTCATCTTCACGTTAACGCTAAATTTAAACCATGATCTCATTTGCAGCGCCTTTCTATTTTGACTGAATTATGGTTACGTTTTGGTTACGATTATTGTGTTTTAATTTTCGTTGAGATGGCCATATTATGCTGATTACAATATAACTTTATGAATATTATCTTCACTGTCTTCTTTGCCAATATAGTATAGCCTTTGTCGATCGCTTTCTCCTGAGTTTTACTGTGGAAATATTGCGATAGCTTACCTCGAAGATTTTTCAGCTGAAAATGTTATCAACAGCTTTCGATCAGATTCGACAGATGATAATGATTTTACAATCTTCTTTCCTATAATCCTGCATTTTGAAAAATATATGATCAATTGTTATAGGGAAGCAATTTACCAGCATTATAAGTAGCAGCTGCAAATCTACAGCAAATGTTTTTAAATTGATGGAAATAATCATTATGTTGTATCTTCTTTTACACTGTTGTTGATTTTCAGAAAATATCATCAGTTGTATTAAGTCGATACTTTGCCCATGTGAAAAACCAGCAACACCTGGAATTGAAGCCTTCTGTATAACGTAATGATGAGAATATAAAGAATAATAATAACAACAGTAACAGTAGTTGTGAGCAGCTTATAGTCCAGTAGTAGAGCTGCAGGGGAAATGATATGAGATTTAGAAGAAACGGCCTATTAGTGATCCTGGTGTCATATTTTGCCTGGATATGCAGATACACGATGCTGCAATCAAATCGAATTAAAATTTATGCAGAATTCTTGACATTTCAGTTTTCTTGCAGTTTAGTTGTAACTAATGGTTTTCACAGTAACTCTAAGTAGCAGCATTACGTCTTAGATACACGTTTTTGATATGCACTGTCGAAATCTGTAGCAACCAGGTTGAAATTGGCTGAAACCTACACAGCATGCTGAGCGAAGTTAATGCCTATTTTCAAAATCTATCAAATTTATTATCATCCAGCATGACTTAACCAAACCAGAAGAGAGTCGTTTTTTGCTTTTGTACTGGCAGTATAGACATATTTGTTTAAGAACTGTAGGGTAATTACTTATTAAAACGAATAAGGCGTTCTTTTTATGAGAACAGTTATCCAGTCAGCTAAATAGCTTAAAGCTTATGATAAGGCAAAGTGCTAATAAACCTCATGGTTCAACTGCTTGAAGTTGTTTATAAAAAACCGTTTATTTTTCAATACTTGGTAATCTTTGCTCATAGCTTGCGCATGGCATTTTAATGCTCCTTCGCCGTTTCCATGCTTAAAGAGCTTTTAGAAATAACATTACTCTTTAGTAAGCTTGTTAATAACACGAGTTATCAAATAATCTGTTTTCCAATCCGCTTAATCTGGTTTGATTCTTCATTTACCAAAACGAATCATTTTCTGTTACTCTGCAGCCTTAGATCGTGTGATTTTTTGCCACAGAGAACGACGAATGCCTTCGATTCGAAATGCAACAGATTATGCATAATTCATGTGTTATTGAATTGGCAAATTCATACCACGCACTTGTATTCCAAGCCATCAACCAAACTTACAATCAGATTTCGATTTGTGGATTCGCAACTTTTGCATATATTCTTATTTCTGGTATTTATAATTGTGCACGCTCATTGAAAAACTTGATTTTACGGAGTTGAGCTAATACCTCGATTTCTATGCCACCAAAATGCCCTCTTTCTGTTCATCAGTGTTTAAGATATGTTAACAGTCCCTGCGTAGCTGCAGAATCAATGCCACTGTGCAGCCCAATGATCATTTGCATAATTAAAAAACTAGGTTTTTTTGTTCAATCAAATCGCTTTTATCGGAAGGACTTTCTTAAAGCATTTAACTGTTTTGCATATCGATATAAACATATATTATTCATGTGACGCAATGTTGAAGTTTCAGTCAATTTAGCTGATGCTTTGGCTTGAGATGCTAATAAATTTCATTTATAATTTTATAATCTTTAGTGGCTGACCGCAGTTTAAATGTCTTCGTCGATTAAAAGGAGCCTAGTTGAGATACTTGCGCATCAGCCAGATTGCACATTGTATCCAACAAAATTAAGCTGTGACGTCGATGAAGTTTGATCAAAGTTATGTCAGTGACGTATAAGAAGCTAAGTTTTAACCTTGCAAGCTTCTAGATTTATCCACGCTATCAGCGAATATCTCGCTTCGCACTTCTGTGGTACTGAACAAATTTCTTAGCATTCCTATCTCTCAATTTGACTGAAGAAGTTTCCCAGCCTAAAAGGTGATTGACAAAAGTCTCCAACTTCTCTGGCCCTTATTGTTGTTGAAGCAAAATTCCCAGCTCTCTTTTGCTTAACAGTATGTTTGGATCCGGACTTTTCGTGATATCTAAAATTTAGATTCAATATGATGGACTTTCAGTTGATTTCACTGGCTTTTCTCGTTCTGCTTCCTTAGCCCTCTCAAACCATTTATCCCAGTGTGCCTCTAACACAACAAGATTTCAATGATATGAACAAAAATTTTATATTGATGAAAGATATCATAATTTTTTTGATGATAAAAATTTTAATTGGACTTTTATGTGTAGAGGCAAAAGTTTTACATTATTCCAACAATGCACAACGATTAGATTTACATAAGTCCATTATAATGCTTGAGGATTAGAAGAATTAAATTTTCAATATTTAATAAGCAAAATACGGAAATAATGCTGAAAGATCTTCTGCTTTGGGAAGCTAATTAAGTCTTGTTTATCATAATCTTGCTGATAACATGGTAGAAAGGGCATATACAAGGAGCATAATGGATATAACATGAATGTTTATTATGCAGAAAATCTTACCTTAAACAACTCCTTTTGATATACGCTTTTGTGTTATGTTGTTCATCAAAACCACAACCCCACGCTGATGTGAAAATATTTCCTTACTGCCGAACCTGTTGCTGTGGTGATGAAGTGAATTCTTCCTTTTGAATCTACAACCTGTTTTAAATCTCAAAGCAACGATATTTCAAAAACCTTTCTTTGCTGGTCCAAAGAGCCTGCCAGCAAAATTATATATTTTCCTTTACCTCAGTTTTCACAGTGAATCGAGGCACCTGATATTGATACCAACCTTCATTGGCAAATTGATAATCTCTATAAGACAACTTCTAAGAGATCATGGTGTAGTTTTCCCGCCAAGGGCTGGCTGCCATTATGGAATTATTGATTTCATCAATAAGTTACGGAATCTGCTGACATTTGCCTAACGTCTGCGTTTGTAGGTGTTGGTAAAATGGTAGCCTTTAAGAATCTCTTTATAATCATTCATTCAATAAAATCCCACGTGTTTGGCATGCGTTTTCTCTTTTGTACGTGGACTCTGAATGAATCTAAAAGCGTTATGATGAAGCTTTGTTTGTAAGGATTTACGCGAGTAGGGCAAGTGGCTCGAGGATTAAAGGGGTAAAAATCTCTTGATTTGGAACAGTTAAGTGAGATTTAACAAGCTCCACACTTTGCTTGAGACTCGGTGCGTTGTTTTTCGGAAATACATCTGACTATCGTGCAATTGTTAGAGTTAACAACTGTGATGAAGGAACTGAGGATATCATGTTTCGCCCTATACATGCCTTAACCTGGGTTGTCAAGAGGTAAACAGCCCATTGTCTGCATTATATTAATGATACTTCGTATGCTGTTTGTTTTTGCCTAATTGGTATGTGGAAAGAAAAATGGACAGTACACCTGAGATAAAAAGACTTCAGAGGCTAGCATTCAGTTCTGCAGGGAAATGACTCGCTGCACTGAAGATCCATCGATAATAGAGAAGAAGATTAAAAGAATTAGGGAGAGTTGAGAGAAAACTTCCCTGCCGATTTTGTAATGCGAATACTAAATAGTATAAACATTATCTCTAAACTATTAAAAACGCAGTACTATAGTTTTTCTGTTAGAATATTCAATAGGGATGCGAAATTGCTGTGTCATAAATTAATACGTACTCGGTACCAATGTCTTCTTAAAAGCCAAAGATCCTTGACTGCACTCCTAAGATGCTTTCCATATTCAAGGTTCCCTACTTTGCCATGTGACAATGTTTACAATAATTACTCATATACGTTATAGAATCTTGCTAACAATACAAGTTAGAACTATTGCCCTTATACTATGTTATCTAGGTACATGATGCCCTTTCGTCTGTTGTGTTTAGATCCCCGGCCACTACAACCTATTTTCAGTAAAAAATATCACTGAGAAAGAAAACATCAACATTTGCGTTTTTCTTCAAACAATTTTATGAGATGTAGGCCAAATGATGAGAAGTTTTTCTTTGTATTTTTGTTGATTTTTTTGAAAGAGGAAATATATGGTCGAAGATATGGATCCGAGGAAGGAGCCACTAGGGTGGAAGGGAGATAGAAGACAGAATGGGAAGTTGCACTTGTTGTTAAACTTGTTAAAAGACCATGGTTCATATCAATCTGACACTAGTCGATAAATTGTTGCTTTTAAGTAGGCAAAATATTAAGGGATTTGTCAAAATACCTCTGCCTCGTTGGTAATAAGCCTCAATTCCGATGTTCGCAACTGCATGGTACCAGAATTCATTTCTTAAATCATCGTTACCATTGCTCTCGGTGATGGGGGGTAACATAACAAGTATATGGTATCATGGACATACCATTTAAAGGGTACCTTTTTCGGAAAATACGGAATTATGGGTATAAAGTTTGACCAAAGTGGGAAAGCGTACGGAATTATGGGTATACATTTTGAGACACGAAGAAATTTAGAATCATCATATGTACGAACTTGAAACAATGTGATGAGTCTAGCATTTTTATAAACTACAATGTGCCTTTTTAATTTGTGACTCTGCATTTTTCTTGTCAGTGACACGGAATTATGGGCCCCATTTTTCGAATAGTGACACGGTATTATGGCCCCAATTTTCATCTTAAAAATGGTACGTCCCTATCGCCTCTACCCCTAAAGATTTCCCCTAGCCATTGCTAGCGAAGCAATGATTTAGCAGTGGGGTAAGCAGAAGACAATGGCAATGGATATCCAAAGTAAAGATATATATAGATGTTCGGGGCACTCTGAATTGACTTGTCTATTAAGAATGTTAAAGTAACTGCAGATGATTCATTGGGCCATTGCAGTAAGTACCCTTTTCCAAATCGAGCATTCTTTTAACGACACAAGACTGATTTAGTTAATTTAAATCGATTATTAAGAACACGAAAAAAATGGCTATTTCTATTCAGTGATTTAATGATTTTAAAAGAAATAAGGAGTACTATTTCCTCGTTTACCCCCTAAGAAAAGACTAGAAGGGTTCATTATCCATCTGACTTTCTCTCCCCCGTCTCTGTCTGTAACTAAAACTTTTCAAGGGCTAAGTCAAATATCAGATATATGGATTGTAATATAATGACATGTAGTTGGCTATCCATGATTTGATATTATCGTGTAATTCAATTAGACGGAACACGTTTGCTTTCTATTACTCTTTTACAAACCAGCGTAAAGTAATTTAATCCTAACAAACTAGTCTACTGACACGATAGATTGATGTCATTGAGTGACTTCCTTAGCGTCCCTCCAGAGTTTTTTCTCCCAGGAAGAGAAGGAGGACCAGGGACAAACTTCATCATTATAGCCCATTTACTACTCCTTTGCACTTATAAGTTTCGGACCTTTTTTGGCGTGACGGAAAAAAGTTTGATTTCGTTGGAAAACAGTACAGGATCCCCCCCCCCCTTCTTGCTCTTAACAAGCGGGACAATATAGCTGTGACCTCTCTTTCCCAGTACAAGGTGCCTCAAACTATCAGGATAGTGATTATCCGTTTTGTTTTCTACTAATCAAGTAGTGAAATATGTTTGCACTCTCCCTTTCTCTGCGAACAGACTTTCTGCAATTAGAGATAGGGAGCTATGCTGATACCCTCAACTCGAGACAGTCTTATAATACTAGTTTTCTGCTAATTTAAATTATAAAAGACCACTTTTATTCCATTATCTTATCTGCCAAAAATCCATCGTTTTCACCTGCTTCGCGTAGAACTGACGTCAAAATGGTTTGGCATCTGTTATTTAATCAAGGCCTCGCAAAACACAAACTCGTTGAACGCAGCCTGCACGTTTTAAGGTACTCCTGTGCCCTGAATTTTGGACAATGAACAACTTTATAGTATTCTTCAACAAACTCCTTTTGCTAAACTTAATAAATATTTCTAGAGAGTGATTAAATAAGCATTTTTTCCTGTTTTGCAAAAAGGCACAAACATCGCAGGCCACAACAAATGGAACACGACCTAACACATTCAGCACATCCCATTCAACAGATCAAATGTTTCTGGGTATCTGCATAAAATTTGAATGAATGCACCTTGGCAAACTCAGTGACCATTTACTGAGTGACCAATGTTAAATGAGCAAAACACAACTCCAGTTACAATTAGCTACTTTAGAGACAACTATTCCTAACATGTTGGCCCTTATTAAGTAACACTCTTTGCTTGTTAATAACTCAGTTTTGTTACTTCCTCAACTTTAAATTTGAGGCCTCAAGCATAGATTCCTTGCACACTTTGGTTCCACAGAAAAATTATCTAGTATTTTCATCACAATCATATGAAATGTAAGAACTAAATTGAGCCACAGCATTTATCTGGAAAAATTATTCAAAGTGTTGTTCTAAAAAGACACACAGGTTTGCATCATCTTTAGCGATTGGTATTTCAAAGTGCCCTGCCTAAAACATTTTACCAACATATGATGTTCAGTTTTTATACTTAATATCAACAAAACACCTGAAAGGGTTAAAAAAGATAAATAGGGAAAAAAAGATACAACAAAATGTCAACTGAGCCTTAATTGGAAAACCTGGGCAAAATTCTCTAAAATGTTTATTTATCCAAGTTTTTGTGCAAATTCTGAGGTTTATTAATCATGCCACAAAGAAAGCTTCAAGAAGTTTCTAATTTGACCCTTATAAATCAGATCAATGACAAGAGTTCAATTAATTAGTCCATCTGACTCTCCCTGTTCTTTAATATTACCAAAATATCACTTCGAAGCTCATTTCTTGTTCTTTTGAAGCCAATCCCAAATTCCTTTGACCTCTTTATCATCTGTAATTCTGTGTGCACTTTTCATAAAGTTTTTGAATTTCTCTGCAGTCTTTGGTAAATTTGGAGATTTTAATAATTTCTTTTTAACGTCTTCAACACTTGGTGCACTTTTTGGTGTTTTTGCACCCTTTCCATCTTTTGCCTCACTTTTTGGTGTCTTCACTTCATCTGATTTTGGTGTCTTTGTCTTTGGTTGTTCTTTTGGTGTGTTTGCCTTTTTTGCTTCTTGTTTCTTGCCAGGAGACTTTCCCTTGTCACCTTTGAGTCCATTTTCAACAACTTTTGCTTTTTTTGATTTTGGTGGCTCAAGCTCTTCTTCTTCTACATCACTATCTTCATCATCTTCATCTTCATCATCATCTTCATCCTCTAGATCCTCATCTTCATCACTATCAAGTTCATCACCTTCATCTGACATGTCCTCGTCTTCATCGTCATCATCATCCTCGGATCCTTCCGATGCTTCATCATCCAAAAGTCCCGCTTCTTTACCTTTAGTTTCATCTTCACTTTCATCACTCTCCTCAGCCTTGTCACCTTTTTTTGCTGCTTGCTTAACAGGTTCTGGCACACCTTTCTTTTTTGTCTCAGTCTGTTTCTTCTCTTCCTGTTTAGCAGGTTTTTCATCAGAATCAGCTTTCTTTTCTGAGGCTTTAACCAAGTCTGGGATATCATCTTCGTCCTCACTTTCGTCATCCTCTTCATCTGATACAGGTGAGTAAGCATGCAGAAGCAACCCGCATAAATGGACTGGACCACTTCCTTTCACTAGTTTGAATGTTGCTTTTTCTATAAAACCAAGATCCATTCGGGCCATTTCTGTTTGCCCAAGCTTCATTGACAGTATCGTGTGAGTAATTTCTTTCCCCTCAACATCGGTAGTAGTCACATCGACTACGTTGCGTTCTCCGTCCTTTGCATTGGTACCAAGGCATGCCTGTAAAATCTGCAACTTTGTTTCAATATCTTCTTCTGTTTCATCAGGCCCATTCCATTCAAATTGTTTGTTCTTCCCACTTAACTCTAGGCCGAAGAACGTTTCTGTGGTAGCATGCGCCATGCTTGCATCAAAGATGGATCGAAAAGAACGATCCACATGGGAGATGTCAAATAGCGCATTCCTCG
The DNA here is from genome assembly GCA_964019065.1 of Catostylus mosaicus. NCBI lineage: Eukaryota > Metazoa > Cnidaria > Scyphozoa > Rhizostomeae > Catostylidae > Catostylus > Catostylus mosaicus. The sequence goes on along the minus strand of OZ025193.1, from coordinate 5,858,398 downwards.
TGAAATCGAGGCATTTTACAAATGGTAGGTGACGTAATGTAGGCAGAAGCAAATAAGAGAAAAAAACAAACTCTTAGGATCAAGAAGCTTTTTGCCAGATAGGCTGATTCTCAGCTTTGAAATGTTTATTGGATTACAGAGAACTTTTTCAGTTGCTTTTTCTGTCTTCCAGAGAACTAACTTATGGAACGCCTCAAGGCTGGTAGCACCTTCAGTTTTTAAGCAGCCAGAACCTAAATCTACTAACATCCAGCTTTTGGACCAACAAATTCGATGTGCTAGGTATGGAATGGAATACCAACCAAACAATTTACAGAGAAAACGTAAACATGGATTTTTAAAGAGAAACAAAACAAGAGCAGGAAGGCGTGTTTTGGAAAGAAGGAGAGCCAAAGGACGGAAATTTTTATCACACTGATGAATTTGATTGGCAAGCATGATGCTCTCTTTGACTGTTTGACCAACTCTACTTTGCAGTAAAATTGAAAAGTTTTTACACTTCATTATTTCGTGTGTCAATTGAAGTTTTTTTGTAAACATCTGCGCATGCCAAGGTGCATTCCATGCAATCTGCACCCAGAAGGTGCTCTTGGTGGGGGATTTGGTTTGATATGCTGAAAACAGGAGTAGTTTCTAAAAAGCTTTACACTTGACGCATGCAGAAACATTTGTCTGTTAGTTTCAATAACCAAAATTGAAAAAAAGCACTGTGCATGGACTGCACTATGGTGTGCATTCCCATGCTGGATGTTTGTAAATTGCACACTTAAGCCAGGTGTGAGCAATATTTTTGCAGACCAAAAACTAAGAATTTGCACACCAAATTTCATAGAGCTCCACACAACTTTTCAAGTGTGTGACCAAAAATTAGAAAGGGATAACCTGTCTCAAATTTAAAATATAAGCTATGGCTCAGATTTGCTAGAGTGAGGTGGGCTTGTTGTCGCTGCTGCCCCCATTATTGAAGCATCCTTGCTCCATTTGTTATAGCAGGCTATTTGATGTAGGTCTTGTGCTAGCACTAGCTGTTTATGCAAGCGATGTACTGGACAAACTGGTCTCAAAACTGGCGTCTCATCATTTGATTTGGAAGGAATTTATGAAAATTGTTGGTATGGAATTCCTTCATGGCCAGAAACTGCACACTTTGGAACAGATTTTTTGTCAAGGGGGTGACATATACCTCACACACAACTTTGCAGTGGCCTTTTACTCATCAAAGTTCTCCTGTTTTATTTTTAGGTTTTTCATCTCAAGATATTTTATAAGATATTTTAATTATTTTTTTAAAATTTGAAATGAATGTTTTATATTTTCTAAAAAGGATGTTATGCCATATTTTGTGGTTGGGCTTTAGATGAACACTCTTGTTAGACATTTAAATTCCCTTGTGTCACTAAAAGAAAAGTGAAGTCTTTCTGCGGAAGCAAAATAATTGATGCAGAAATCAGTAATGATAGTTGTGTAAACGTTTATCCATTATCAGTGGCAGAAATTCAGGGTTTTATTTGGAGGAGCTCGACCCCCCCCCCTCCCCCCAATTTCCGAATAGATCATTCTAAAGAAACGAAGCGTATATACTTCTCCTTTCTCCTCTCCCAGTTCTTGTTTCCCTGCCTTTAGAGTGCTAGATGAGAGCTAATTGAAAATAATGAAAAAACCAATATTTGGCGCTAGAGCCCCCAAACCCCACAATTTCTGCCACTGACCACATATGATTTGCTTCACAGTTTTGGAGCCCCTATCGATATACTCGGAGATGCCCAGGTCAAAACAGAATTTAAAAGGACAACTTCTCATTTCCTTGTTATGATTATGGTCACATTTAGACTGTCATACTTTCATCTTCACCGCTCGACAAGTTTTACTCAAACTTAACTGCCTTCTAAACCTGGAAGATAAATTTGTTTATCCCTTTCCCAATTTTCTTCGCATCTTCAATGAAAGCAGGTCTTTTTAATCCCCTTTTGAAATTTCCTTTTTTTATCCTATTCAAGTCCCATTTAAGAAGGTGTGAAGCCTATTATGCAAGAATTGGAGGTACTCTTCGATTTTTCCTGGACGCAAAATACCATGAAATTTTATGCAATTTACACAAAATATGCAGGTAATTTAGACGCATTGCTAGCAATTTTTCCATAATTTTACCTTCATTTTTAGGGAAGTAATTTACAGTTTCTATGCCCAAACTAAAGAAAAGCTTGGCTTACACAAAAACACCCTTTTGTTTTATTCACAAAAGAGCAATTAAATCGGAAAAAGTTTATTCTTGGCTTCATTTTAAACTAAATATCACATATTGATACGTAGAATGATGCAGAAAACTTTCCTCTTTCCTTTGATATTTTTTTCAATTTTTTCGGATCATTTTTCGCAAAGTTATTCCACTTTTTCTCCGCCAACTTCTCAAAAGTCCGGTTTTACACAAAGAGATTCAAAAATGACAATAGCAACCTCGTTCTGAAAAGACAAAAGAAAATCGGTTTTTTGCAGTTAATTCCGAATTTTCCAAAAGACATGCCCAATTTTACTAAATCATAAGATGCGCCGTTAGATTCTGCATCGTTTGATGTACAATTTGCATAGTTTTTGGCTTTAACGGAGGAATAAAAAAATAATTTCTAGTTTTATCCATAATGGCGGAGAACAAAAGAATTGGTAAAAAAAAATTTTCAAAATGCGTCGCAGCGCCCCGGGGCAAGAACTGAAGTGGTTGCGGTGGCGCATTAGGCCTGGAAGCTTTTCGTGAAGATTTTCTTGCGCAAAAAGTGAATAAAACAGCGGGAAAAACGTTGAAAAATACTAATCTGTTAGAGCTTTTTCTGATGGATTCATTTTCAAACGGATTTAACGCTTTTTTAGGCTTAAGTTATTTCGGTTCACCTTCGCTATCATTATTTCGGTCCTTTGGTTTTTTGTAGAAAAGGGAGCGATTGCCCATTCCCGCTTATCGTTAATAAAACGTTGAAATTTGATATTTTGACAAGTAATTAAACTTTGTTAGAATTTCCTAGATTTCTTAGAATTTAGTAACAGTGCTTTAATCAATTACAAATTTGTATATTTTGTTTATTTAGTTTTACTGTGGATCATTGCTATAAATTGACAAAGATTTTTTCTCTTGTATTCTTTCAATTGATTAGAATCTGCAGACTTTTTGGGGGATGAAAATAGGGACATAAAAGCAGCCCTTTATACCCGATTCTCAAAACCAATTTACAAACGAAATTTACAGGAAGCAAAAGCATTTTCTCCATATAAAGCTTTTTCAAATTTGATTTTGTCGAATATTTACCCGTACACTGATAGTTTTTCCTGATCAGAATTAGTTATGATGATTATGATTATTTCAAAAGACTTGATCTAAAACGATTAAAACCCTTAAGCTTTGTCTTTCGGTAACATAGTTATTGCATCGCGATAAATTAATTTTGATTCTCAGAGGCGTTCTCAAAGGAACTGAAAAGCTGTCCTTTCTTTCATTTGAAAAAGCGATCAAAAACACGATTGTGCCTTGATGATATACCCGGAGGAGAACCCGGAAAGAGAGAATAAAACAACAGAAAAACAGCTGATTTGATAAAAATTATTCTTGCCAACAGACACAAATTATGAACAAGAAATTGCAGAAATTTGATGCAAAATTTATCCGACCAGTAAGTCCATGCTGCAAAGGTATAGGGTCTTCAATCGAACCAAATACTCCTAAAATATAAATAAAATTGTTTTAAAGTTTTGCAAGATTAATTTGAGCATTCAAAAGTTACCGGCTTATGCTTTTATTTCCAAATTTGAAGCAGAAATCATGAAAAATTCCACTGATCAGCCTAGGCCACGAACCATTGTAAGAGAAAAAACAAAAACAGCAAGTTTTGCACAAAATCGCAATGAAACTTGGCAGAAATAAATGCAAATGTAATATATGAGTTTACATCATTAAATTACATTTATATACCGATTAAAATACGCAAAATGTGCCAGGAAAGCTCTACTCAAAACTCATTTCACAGCTTCCCTCGTGTTCCAGACAATAAACCCACAGGTCAATGCGAGCAGGGGTATAAATAGCCTTGCACAACAATTGCTCATCCTTTGCATCTCTTGCAGTCGTTGTGGAAGGAGCTCGTGTTAAGTCTCTGATTAACCAGGTTAGTCGAGGCGATCGTGGACTAAAATCTTGCATCTCAAACCGAACATCATCTTACTTCATCGATAGTTGTTTGAAATTATTCCTACAAATAGATTTAATCACTTTCTGCATTTCTTCCAGACATCTGAGCTCTAAATTTTGGTGATTTTGTCGATTTCATTCCATGGACTCAAGCAAGCATGCTTTGGCGCTCAAATGCAAATTCAGGTCAGTTTAAGCTTCAGAATAACTTGCTAAATTCTTTTATCTTATATTTTCCTCAATTCATTGCTCAATTCTATCAAATCATCCAAAGATTCTTACGTTATTTTCGTGTATTTCAGGTCAAAAAAGTCCAGTTTCATTCTGCACGTGCATGCTTCGCTTGTTGCCATGATGAGACATTCCATTGCCCAAGCCAAGCTGCGATGCACAAAGATACCTATAAAACGGAGATAAGTTTATCTACTTACTTTTATTCTTATCACTTCAAAATAGGCATTTTTTTTCATATTTGATCAATTCGCTCCAGATCATTCCTATTACATTAGACCTATCTCGATGTCCTCAAGAGCTTTCTATCTCACACTAACAGTAGGAAAGCTAACTTCAGGGTGATCAATTCAAAATTTGTGGAAAAGTCAATAAAAAACTGTCAGAGGACAGTCCAGAAACGTTTTTCTAGAGATTAACAACTTCGTTTCGATCGACTGGAAACTGTTAGAGCTACTATGACTCCTTTTTAACCTTAATCTTAAAATCAATCTCGGAAAGAAAATGGGTAAAATATAAGAGGAAATTTTGAGTTATCTTGATTTATTTGACAAAAATTTCAAGGTGCAAAACGATCACGCTGCTTTAGAACAAAACCTGCTGGGTGAGGAACCCCTTTGGGAAGGCAAAACACGACTTGCATAAAAATTCAATCGAATGAGGGGAAAACAATAAGAGCCCTTTTCAAATTGAACCTCTCTCCTTTGAATGGAAACAGTTCCATAGAATTCGCACAAAAGACCTTTTAAAACAAAAAATACAACGTATCAGGACAATTTTTAGAGATATAGCTTTGATACAAACTTTCTGAAATTATTTTACTTTTGAAAATTACTCATTTGCTCTTGGCACAGCATTTTTCTGCAAATTTTGCGCTTGGGAACAATTCATGATCACGTCGGTCATGGGGTGCAAAAGCCATGGAAACCCTCATTTTTCAGTGATTTCTCAAAATATTCGGAAGGGGGTATCAAGCCCTTTTAGCATTATTCTAAATAACATGGCAAAATATTATTTTTTGGACAAATAGCTGGTCTAAAAGGCTCTATTATGTTTTGATAAGGTTTGCGATGATTTGTCTTGCTAGTGTCTGGAAGAATTGGTGGCTAGTGGTTTTAAGGTTTGGAGTGTTATGTGGTTGTTGTTGTTGGTTAGAGTTGTTGGCTGGTTATGCTTTGTCAAAACTTAAAAGAGCTTTTTAGATCACGAAACTGAACAAAAAAAAAGTATGAAAAACTTCATCAAAAAGTACCTTAGCGCTAGCAAAAACTGCCAACCACAAAATTACGAATTGTTAAAAATATGACATAGAAAAAACTGGCAAAAAGCCAAGCCTTCCCCATCTCCTTCATGACCCCCAGAATTATCTAAATCTCTCAAAAATCGTACCTGCATTTGAGGAGGTCTGTGAGGGGGGGGGGAGTGATAACCACTATTACATAAACATTAAATTATCATAGGAGCAAAAAACCGAGAAAATTATCACTATCATCGTCAAAATCTCGAGTGAAAGTCATCAAATGTCTTTTCAAGATGGTACCTAAAGAGTGCTCCCTCCTCAATTAGTTTGACTGCTGAAAAAGCCCCTCCTTTGAGTTATTCCACCTCACACAAATCACTTTATTATCTTACTCCTTTTATGTTGTATTCAAATTGTAAAAATTTCCTTTAAATAGGTAACTTCACTTTGTCTTATGATTTAGATATTGACCTCTTAAGTTATTCATGATTGCTGTATGGGAATATAAAATATATGAAACTGTGCTATGTAATGAAACTAATGGGGGCAACTTTCTAGCCCCCATTCCCACTTCGAGTAAATAACGCTGATTGAAAACTTAATAAACTTTATCATAATACGTTATTCATCATTTACTATACAAATATCACTTTCTCATCATAGGATATGACAAAAAAATAAAAACCAAAAGAAGTAAATTAGAAATCGAAATAGCATAGAACTGAATCAAACATCTAAAAGGTAATTATTTCTCTATTTGTTAAATTGCATAATTTCTTGACGCCATTTAGAGAAGGAAACCAAAACGAAAACAAAATGGAATGAGTCGAACTGAGAATAACACAAATGGACCATGGAATAATAATTTATAGACCCACATTTATCTTTAATTCACGTATATTATCGCTTTTTATTTTATTTCAAGTTGGCAAAAGATATGTGAAAAATTGGCTTAAGCTATAAGTGGTAAAGAATGGGAAGCAGGACATCAAAAGGTTAAATTTTATTGCATATATTTCAATACATTAATTGAATATATTTATCATACTGGTGGAGAAACAACATATTGGAAAACAAATGGAGATGACAAAAAGACCTGCAAGCTAAAGAAGACATGAAGTATGGAAAATAAAAAATGAAATCATGAACTACAGCAAAGAGGAAGAATTTTCATTCATATTTATCTATTTTATATTTGATATTATATTTGTATCCTGATGTGGAACGACAAAAATGGTGGAACAAGAGAGAATTGATGGAAAATGGACATATCATCAAAAAGTATAACGTTTTCATTTCAATTATTGCATTATTGATATATCTCCTATCAAGATGGATAATATACTGCAATGATGGAGGAGGCAATGAAAATTGATAAACACTGGGAAAGGAAGTCATCAAGAATTTAGTTAGCCATCGCTTTATTAATTCAATTAAATTTTAATTACTTATTATGTTAACCTATGAACAAGAAATTAAAATTGAAAGCGTTGGCAAGAGAGTAATGAGATTGGGGACAAAGCTTCGAAAAGGTTTGGTTTATGTTTATCTAATTATTCTATCTTTTATTCATTACAATTATTGATGGATGGAAGGAATAACTGTGAATCAGAAGCTATGAGAAATGGAAATGGAAGCAACATATATAATACAATTTAGCTATATCTATTTTAAAGTTATAAAAAAATTTCTACAATGGATGATGCTGAGGGATCGATGAAATCAAAAAGGAAGCCTAGAAAAATTGAGGAAGGCAAGAAAATATGATGAAAATTATGATGATAATGTTGATTATTATACTTATGCATTGAATTTTATAATAACTTGTCTTTTTTCTCAACTGCAACGAAGCGATATGGGTGATGGAACGAAGAGTACAAAATGAAAAAGGAAACAAGATTGAAAGGTGAGAATTTTGAAAATTAACAAGATGATTAATGAATTTATAATTGTTTTAAATTATGGAATAACATGGCGAAACAAAAATGGAGCAAAAAAATTGAACCTTAATGAAAGATTATAAGAAACAAACAAATGGAACCTAATGAAAGATTACATTCATTTACATTTAATGCTAATGATACATAAAGATAGAAGGTTGCAAAGAAACGTATGTTACTAATTTTTTTCATCGTGTTTCTGAAACAATTAACATTAATGCTGTTGATATTCTTTGCCAGATCTGTTGGGTGAACTGAAAGGAACTTCCGTTTAAAGTTAAGTTTACTTTTTTATTCAGTAGTAATCATATTTTGCCATTAAATATTTTATATCACTAACGAATATCAGTTGAGAAGAAAATGATACATGATCGTCAATTAATTCTTTAGACAGAAAATGAGAATAGGTTGCAATTTTTGGATATGTAAAGGAAAATTTTGATGATTTCTAACCTTCAACGAAAGATTAAAATCATAATGAAATCCTATAATTCTGGAAATGAAATGCAAATGATAGATGGGGGATAACTGATGATGAATTAACATGAGTTACTAATATTTTATTTATCGAAGTTCTGAAACAATTAACATTAATGAAGTTTTTTTATTTACTAGGTAATCTTGGTAAACAGAAAGAAAACCCCGTTGAAAGTTAAGTTTACTTTCATATTCCGGAGCAATAATACTATGCCATTTAATATTTCATATTATCAACAAGAAAGATTAGAGAGAAGAAGAACAGCAATTAATTTTGAAAAAAGGGAACAAAATATATATTAATGGACAATTGGCTGACATAGAGCCCCTCAATGAATCTGCAAAAAATTAATGGAAGTTTCCTTTATACATTTATATTATTTGATATGCTTAATTTATGTGATGCTTGTTTGTGGGTTACTGATATCTGTTTTACAAAACTGACTTTTGCTTAACGTGCAATGTAACAGATCTGACGGTAGGCCTAATTTGAGCTAAAGAAGATGATAAATATATTTATTAATAGAACGTGCAAAAATTGTAAAAAAAATTATTATGACAAGGATGTCACTTAAGTGGGTGTGGGGTGCCATCCCTTCCTGTCCTAATCCTGCAATTTCCAAACGAATCTGCCAAATTAAAACCATTTTAGTTGATGACATGGAAAAAAACATTTGAAGACAAGATTATTGGACGGTTTAATAATTGATTTGGCTAAAATGCAATGTAGATTCAAATCAGAACAACATGCTCAGGCCTAGAAGAGAATAGCAAAATCACTCACTGTTATCTGAAAATTATTACTTCCAAATGTCTTGGTGCACGTCAGTTTAAGAAACATGCGTCCTGTAAAAATAATGATCGAATATAGAAACAAATTTTGAGAATTTTTTCCTTCTTCCAGAGCATATAATTTTGATGACGTGGCAAATGAAAACATCAGATGCAAAAAGAAATTAAAAGAAACTTGATGTGAGTTTGAGAGGGGTGTCTGAGAAACCAACCATTCTTGAATTTCACGTAGAAGCTGGAACATGTCAAGACGGAAAAAGCATTTTTAAATACAAATTGTTCTTCAATTCTCTAAGTCTACCTAGAGCGTATAAGAGAGGAAAATGCCCCTATATACATAATGCCCCTTCATATTCAAAGTTTTGATTGCGTTTGCTTTTTATTTAGATTGCATATGCTATCTTGAAATCACTGATGTTATCACAGATATTCCAAATATTAAGACCTGCCAAAAACTACCAACAATTCTAACAACATAACACTTATTTAAACGTTTTGAGACTCTTGTGCCCCTTCCTTCCATGGATCCGGACATATTGAGCACCCAAGGGCTGCGGAGCCTGATAGTTAATTTTGAGAGTGTGCTAAGCGCCCTCAGAACAAAATTGTTTCACCGATCATTAATAAATTTAATAATATCACTAAGTTATTTTAGTCTATAACAGTCAATCGTAACTAGGGTTTTGTGTTGCAATTCTATACATTCTATTTTAAAAAATTATATTATCACTACTTTATTTACATTTCAAGGGGTACATAAAAGACAACTGGTTTCTGGCAAAGTGGGTCAAAATAACCCCAATCATGATAAAGGTGGAAAGCAATGTAAGTTACCCTTTCAATTCTTGTACATTTAATCAGTTATGTCAAAGGGTCAGGGGGGAGGGTACGATAGTTGATGTCAACCACGTGCAACAATCACATGACGATTTGGAATCACGATTAAAAGATATTACTATGGAAATAAATAATTCTTATGGATGGATTAAAACTATTTTCTCCAATAAAATGCTCTGGCTCTTTTGCATTCGTATCTTTATCAAAGTTGCGGCTCGCAAATATATATATTTTTCAACAGTTAGAAAATGAAAACTGCAGTCAACTTTGAGACGAAAATTTTAAGAGGGGGATTGATACAAAGAATAGAAAATAATTAACAAAAAATAGCCATGTTCTGCAACTTAATCGAATAAGTAAAACATCATTGAAAGCGAAGAAAGGAATATCTGGAATGAACTGCACAAATGCAAAGAAAAAGTTGAATTTTATTTGATGGAAGTTTTGTTTACATCTGAGTAAAACCAACTTAGAAAAAAAGGAGACAAATCATTATAGAAACTAAACAAAGATGAATAGAAAAAAGTGATATTTGTTGTACCTGGCTTTCTTGGTTTGCTGACATATCCTATGAAAATGGCATTTCTGTAATAAAAAGGAATTAAACCTTTTTAAACATAAGAACACAAAAATCAAAGTTGATTAGCATGAGATGTTCTCTGGTGGTGAGGATGGTAAAATTTGGAGAAATGAGAAGGAGGTTAAGTTAGTGGTTGTGTTGGATGTTGGATAGAAGGTGGAAGGTGGTGGATGTGGTTAAGGTGTCGAAGGGTGGAATTAAGGCAAGATGCATCTCATGTTAATCAACAAAGATTGGATTGCTTCTATTTAAAAAGTAGACAAGTTTTCTATCAAACCAAGAAGCCAGAAAATACAAAATCAACACGCTTTCGGTTATTTTTTTCAATCGATTTATTTAAAAATGAGTTTAACTTTTTCATAATTTGATCACGATTTTCAACAAAAAGTCTTTGGCACCATACAGATGTTCGGGGCAGATAAATTTGGATAAATTATGAATGAAAAATTGAAAAATCATTGTTCTCGAATGTTGACTCAGTCTTCTCCAATTTGATGCAAGTATTGTGAAAATGAAGTAAGGATAAAAGCCAGATAAAACCAATTCAGCGTAGCAAACAAAGACTCCCTTGGGTCCCAAGTCATAATTGTCGTTCATGACACAATTGAATTTAAACAAAACCTCTTTGAAACAAATCATTGTGTGATAAGGTTTCCTATAGAAAAGGTACAAAGAAAGGACTGCACGTGGATTGCATCGAAGGTTATCAAAATCTGGAGCCAGTTTTTAAGACATATGGCCTAATGTTTATTAATTCGCAATTTCATAACTTTATTCATTATGTAGGGCTGTTTTCTGGTACTTTTGATATGAAACATTAAAGTTAATATTGTCATATTGTCAAGGAAATGGATTCAATCTGTCACTTACATTGAATCATCTGAATTTCGCTGTTGTTTTTTATCAAATTATGGACCATTTTGCTGGCGTGTTATTTCTGTTCTCAGGAGGAAAACTTTCAATGCCTGTCACTGAAAGAAAAAGACGATGAAAAATGCAGGATAATGAAGAACCAAACAAGATGAACTATTATTATTAATTTTGAAGGACTATCTGGTATTCAATTAACGATTCATTTTTCATGATTTGTTTTTGAACATAGCCATGCCAAGGGTAGAAACTGATCACCGAAAGGATAATTCGTACAAATGTTGCCCTGTCAAAAATCTGTTATATTGGAAGATAAATCTTGAGAGAAAGTAGGATGTTTGAGCTCACCATTTTGCTTTTTCTCAATGATTTCTCCTTTTGAATGAATTTTTTCTGAAGTCTAGCCTACTAGTCCGGTAAAACAAGCAAATATTCTGGTTACGCCCCAAGATTTATCGAAATTAACCATATTTAATTTAAGGTCATTCCCCCTTTTTCGAAATTAAAATTCGACACCTTCCCTTGTCACTTGACACTCTCCTTTGGCTATGTTTATCTATGTTATTTCTTGCAAAATTTTTCGTATTATTGTAATTTAAATTGTCTTTGAGACTATTTTGATGTTGCGCTGGGTGTCTTAGTTTCGTGTGGTGTTTTCTTCAAAGTCAATGGGGTTTTCCTATTGACCTTAAATTAAAACACCACATTAAATTAAGTCACCCTTCACTTCACCAAATAGTCTCTTAGACATTTTTGTAATGGTCTAATCGATGTAAGGGTTGTAAAAATAAGTCTTCACTTATCTTTACAACTCTTACATTGATTAGGCCAAGTAGAGTAAAACCTATTTCTAACTTGTAAGTAGTAGAATTTAAGATCATTGAGGATAAAATTTACAAAACTGATTTCTTACCCCCGTCTTTCTACTGGTCTGCAAACGAGGCTGCTCGAAAAGAGCCAAAAGGAGGCTAGGAACGGCCGCAAAAAGAGCCACGTTGATTGGCTAGAAAACAAAAGAAAAACAATTGAAAAATTCAAAATCACGTGCCCTGATTGGGTCAAATTTGAATGCCTTTTCAAATACTGCTCTCTGATTGGCCTTAACTACAATAGAGGCCTATTCAAGTTGATTGGTTGTAAGACAAAAGAGAATTTTAATGCTGCAATCTAATTGGGGAGAAATTCAATACAACGGTTCTGAATAAAGCAATTTGATTGGTTGATAAACAATAAATGATTTGAAATCCTGAACCATGATTGGTCCATTATACAAAAGAGTGAGGCCGAAATACTGATTTCTGGTTGGTTGATGAACAATAGACGGCCAGCGGCTCCAAAATTTGCTCAAATTTGCAGGTGACGGCTCTTAGCCGCAGCCGCCAAAAGGGCTGAAATGGCGCAATCTGATTGGTTAACAACAATACCTCCATTGTTCTTCGCTAGAGTCGTTGATGAGGAGCCGCCATTTGTCAGCCCCGGGGCCATTTCAATGGAAAACAATGGGAAATTAGGGCGCCAAAAGCGGTGAAAAAATAAGTATAAGACGGAGATTTTTACATAAAAATTAAGGGCAAAAAGCGGGTTTATAGAAAGAAAACAATAAAATAAGTCATTTTTAGGTCTTAAATACACTAATGGATAAATATATACAAAGAATTAAGAGGAAATCTTCGGAGAAAATAATTTTTTGATGGAGAAAATTGCAATTAGGAGCAGTAAAACACGAAAGCCTGTGGGTAAATGCAAGGTAATTAGAGCAACAAATGCCCAATCATAACGCCAATTAACATTGAATACCATTTCCTATGAAATTGGATGTTAAAGGATAAACTAATTTGGCATTCTGAGTAAAAATTATACCTATTAACGTGGTAAAAATAAGGCCAAGTAGCTTACAAATTGTAGGGTAAGCTGTATAGCGTTGGAATGAAAACACCACTAGGAAAAAGCTACCTGACGTAATAGGAAATTAGGGGAAATTTGTCAAGAATTTCGATTAAAAATATTTAAAAAAAACTCGAAAAAGAAATATCAAAATTAATCGACTGCCTGTGAGCTTTTTAGTAAATCAAGCGATACTTCAATGAAATGCAATAGGATAGGCCTATTAAAAAAAGTGTAAAAATCGCCAAATTGCCTATGAATCTGAAGGAAATTGCTTTGTATTTCGATTAAAAATACACTAGTTTTGCCCGCGGTATAAAGACATAACATGACAATTCCTAAGGTTTGATGATGGTGTCTCGAAATCTATGAAGTTGGCCACAAGCCCCTGGAAAACAAGTGCAAAATTGTACGACGGCCTTGGAATATAGCGGTTAAGTGGGTAATATTATAATGAAATATGACTCGAAATAGTTTTAATAAAAAGCCTTATTATGGAACTGAAGCAATAAACTTTTGTAAAACATTACAATGGTTCGACCAAACTTTGTGAGCATTTCTAAGGGAGAAATCACAGGCAATTAAATTGGCCTATAGAAAAGATGTTGAGTAAAAATGTGAGAAAAACTTTGAAAATTTCACTGTTACCTCCATTACTATAAGGGTTCTAAAACCACATTTCCTAGAGAATTCGAGACACCATCCGATCCATAGGCGCCGACTTTTGATTTTAGCAGGGGGGGCTGAAGCTAGAAATGAAAAACAATTACATACCAATTTCTCTAAATTATCAGTTATAAAGGCGCAGTTTGGTTCTTTGATTAACGATGTATTGTATCCTATTCATTAAAAATAGATGAGGATACTATGCCTATTCGGGAAATTAAGCTAAAAAGCGATAAAGAGCAAATTTTTGAACACTTCTCAGAGGGGGCTCAGCCCCCCCGTAGCATTTTCCAGGGGTGGCTCGAGCCCCCAAGCCCCCACGTAGTCGGCGCCTATGATCCGATCAAAGGTAAATCCATAACATTTCAAAACGTGGTTTCCCAGTTCAATGGACTGTAAAAATTAGAAGCTTGTTCAAGGAACAATCGCTCCATTCACACCTTTTAGAAAACAAGCCAAATAGATTGATAAAAGGGGAATTTCAATAGAGTTATGAGATAAACATTAAACTTTGCAGATAAGCTGACATTTATAAGGAAGTTTGTGTAAGAGACGAGCAAAAACTATAATAGGAATATCAATGAAGAACCAGCTTTCCTTTTTAAAACTTCAAAATCTTTGTTAGAAAAAAACGTTCGTTTTGCTAAATTGGGTTTTTGTTGATAACATCTCTAACTTTTTGTCCTAGAAATAACCTTAAAAAGTAGAGAAATTCTGTTATAAAATTGTCATTCGGCACCTTATTGATAGGGATCTTAGTTTCCATTTTTTTCGATAAACGGCTGCTTCTGTACATACTATTTTAAGTATTTAGACACTCAGTGAGTACACGTTTTTTTTATAAGAACAACCTTTATAAGAAACACCAGGCTGAGAATAGGCCAGAAAATAAGAACAACTTAAGATACAAGGCAGGCTGAGATTCAAAAAAACTCAAGAAATAAAATATCATTAACAAGCGAAAATAACAATCTACGTCGTGCAACGTCCGATATTAAACGTGAACAGGGGCTTAATTACTTTATCAAGTACGTGTTATGTCTTGACACTACTATGCTCAGGGAATTCGAAAACGAAAATAAGAAACAAAATAAGAAAAACCTTAGGCTGAAAATATACGGAGAAATAAGAAACGGCAGGCTGAAACTCAAACCAAGTGTTCTTATAAAAAAAACGTGAACTCTATCAATTGGTAAAATATGAAAAAGCCTATAATGCAAACAAAAAGAATGGTTTCTGATATAGTCACAGAGAATATCACATGCTTTTGCAAATTGAAAATAAAAGAAAATATGAGCACATCTTAATAAAAACGTTTAATAATTCTCTGAAGACCATAATTTAAAAATCTTATAGGTTAAACTCAACCCTCAACATCAGACGTTTTCCTGATATATATCGATAAAAAATTTAATAAACGAAAATGTAAAAAAACGTTTAAGCCAAAATCATTTATAGAGCCTCTAAACCAAAATATCTTTATAAACTTATGAGAACAAATTTTAGTGCAAAAAGTCATCTTGATTTATACAGGAATTTGTATGTCGAACCGTTTTGTGCATCTAAACCTGGAAGACCTGTGTTAAACGAGGGGTGAAAAAACGTGGACCACCAAAGCATATATTTTTTGTGCTGCAATCTAGACGTAAATGCTGCTCTGCACTAATGACATCGAGCCTATTAAGCATTCAATAGTGCAGTTCATTAAACTAAACTCAATTTCTTAAATATCTTTTTCTTCTAATTCATGCCTTTTTATGACGGAAGTTCTAGCATCATTCCATGTTGATTACGCTTCTTAATTTTTTCTCTGGTAACCTACAAATTTGTAAAACCAACGGTCTTTTGGCCCACAAGTTTTTCCACTCTGTCAACAAGTCTCTAATATTCTTGAATGTAGGTGCATTTTACATTTCAATCTCAATACAAGACACTCTAATAGTGCAATTTCCTTTAGAGATACGATTATTAGAAATATTTCCTGTAAAGATGCGGTCAAATTGATTTTGAAAATTACCTTAGGTAGTCACGTAGGAGCTCAAATTAAAAATAGATACACTAGGCATTACCCACTACCAGCAATACTAACTTTTTATAAGAAACTAAGGTCTGAGGTTGGGTATCAGTTTTTCTGTTAATCTTCAAAGCTCAACGTTCAAGATGTAGAGTCAGTTTGCTGTTTTCAAAAATGTTTAACAAGGTCTTCGAGAATTTCATTTTTCCTTATCCTGCATAAAAAATTAAGGGTTTTCAATCTTTTTCAATCCTGGAAATTCAAACAGCAAATTAAAAAGATTTCTAAGCTGCATTTACCCAGAGAGCATGGTTTTCAAAGTTGCAAAAATTGCAGTTATTTTGTAGATGTACTGACAGACTCTGTAGATATGCATGATATTGACTTGATAAAAAATAAATAAAAGAAAAAAAAATTGAATATAAATATGGAGAACTTGGATTTTCTTTAATTGTACAATTGACTTCCTATAGACATAAAGGAAAGTGCTGTTGATTTTGAGAACTCTTTTCTTCATTAAATTTGTTGAAGATAAGGTAGGTTTAAATAAACTGTAAGGATATATCTATTCATAATACTAATTTTGTTTTCATTTTATCTAAAGAAAATTTGTGATACCAATATCATGTTATAGACATAAAACTGCTATGACTAAAGGACAAATAAGCAGAGTTTATGAACATTTAGAAAGAAAATTTAAGCATTATTCATTAAGCATTTCTACTTTTTTACTTTTTCTTTTCACCATTCAATCTTTTTAACAACAAAGAATCTGTTGTATACAAAACCAATTATTTTGCTTAGGGTGCATTGTTTTTTCTGTCTTTAAGTTTTGATGGGGAAAGATTGCTGAGAAAATCTGTGTCACTCCTAACTTATGCATGATAGTCACCCATAACAAATAAACAGCATAAATTTAATGTAGACACAATGTTTTGAGTGAATGAAAGGAGGGAAATGTTTCCCTCTAAGAAATGGCTTCAATACTACTCAGTACTTGCTACAGATTATTGTAGGCCTTATATCTTTCAAATATTAAGGATTGAAAGAAAGGCCAAAATAACCAGAAGGCTAGATTTGTAGAACATTCTTTATATTTATTCTCTCTCATATGAAACTTGGAATAAACAAAATGATATCATCAAATCTCTGTGACAAAAATCTTATCCCAAAAACATGATGTTAGCCCAATTTTTCTACAAATTTGGAAATATACAGTACATTTATAATGTTATTGCGAAAAAAAAACTGTGAAGAAGAATTTTTAGCACATTTAAGGTATTTAAAATACTTTATAATGTTTCACATCAATAATTTTTCTGCTTTTTCAAGCAAAGTTATAACTTTGCAACTGTATAGCCATCAATTGCCTGATTTATTCGATGAAATTTGCACAACATTTTCTTCAACGCAAACAGTAAATTTACTTAATTTTCTTCCTCCAAATGATTTATGAAAAAAACACATCAGTTGCATTGTACATCCATTATTTTAATCATTACAAAAACTTGAATGTATTTCCCATTTCCATAGTTGCAAAAATACTAAAATCCATTATCCAGCAATTTGTTATCCAGTTTTTGTGGATGCATGCATTGGACACGTGAAAAGGGAGTATCTTTTGTGACAAGTTGAAGCAGTATATGCTTGGTTAAAATAAGTTATAAGCCTGACTCGAAAATATTATGATGAATCTTAGTTTTGCTATATAGGCTTTTCTTTGCTCAAATGGAACTTGCTTCAATTATAATAAGGCAGGCTTGTGTTCTACTTTTAATTTGGGGCAGGAGAAAATATGACAAACAGAAGCATTTCCAATGTTTGATAGTATTCCAGTCTAAGATAAAATACAAGAAACTCATATCATTGTAACGATTACGTTTTTGACTTTTGCAATAGTCTTTAAAAATTTGAAATGATGATTAATGAACGCTTGTTCTTGTTCACTAAATGTATTATTAAACAAACAATCAAAATGTCACTTACAGAATAAAATCAATGTTCAGCTTCAAGATCAGCACTTGCTGAGGTTTATATCTTGGATTCAAATTGGTTTTTTTCTGTGAATGCAGTCATTTCACCATCCAGTCAATATCAATACCAACCTTTACATCTTAAGACATTGAATAACCAAGTTGTCTTTCATGGGAATACTGAGCATCACCATAGCATAGCAATCAAAGTCATTTTCCAGAGACTTTTTTGAGATGGAAAACATGCATACCTAAG
Organism: Catostylus mosaicus; assembly: GCA_964019065.1. Lineage (NCBI taxonomy): Eukaryota > Metazoa > Cnidaria > Scyphozoa > Rhizostomeae > Catostylidae > Catostylus > Catostylus mosaicus. The sequence goes on along the minus strand of OZ025193.1, from coordinate 5,840,467 downwards.
ATCAAAAAGGTAAAGATGAGACAGAAAATATGCCTGAAATAAGTGAAGCACTTAGCAAAATTGACAATCATCAGGTATTTCTAATTTAAAAATATACGCGAGCAACTGTTTACCAACCTAAAAATGTTTGCGCAGGTGATTTAATTTTTGTGTCTTATTCAATATTAAGCAAGCAAATCAAGCAAGGAAAAAATGCAAGGAAAGTGTGAAAGCAGATCAAGCAAACAATGTGAGTTAGCTCAGTAAGTCAAAACTATTGGAGAATCCTATCGATTACAACCCATCTCTGGTGTAAGAAAAGAATCTTAAATTCAAATCACACTGAAGAAATCTCTTTTGTAGACTCAAGTAAAACAAAGTTTCAAGACCTCTTTGTTTCTGTCGATATTTTAAGTAAACTGTCGATCTCTGTGCTGTACAAAAGGACGCCTACAGCAGGGGGCAGCAAGCAAGACGATTTTGTAAAATGGGTTACAACATGTGGAGGTAATTTTGAGAGGGTATTCAAGATTAAAATACTTATTGCCATTTTGTTAATTTTCCAAAAGAAGGGATGGAACGAGTTGAGGTAAATTACACTGGAATTCATGCTAGCAAATGCTTCAATGAGTTGGAAATACTTCAATAACATTAACTAGCTCATTAGAAACACAAAGGGGCTTGGATCCTACAGAATGGGATTGGACGTAATTCTTTCCAAAAAATGTTAAACAACTCTCTCAAAGAAGTTTAAAAAATTGCTCAATCTGTTGACGCAATCTAAGGCTTTTTCTCCACATAGACAGCACCACCATGTCTCTTTTAATATCTCTTTTCTTGAGAAGTATCTAAGATTATGGGCTTCATTATTCACTTACCTTAGATGTTTCAGTAAAATTCCTTGCTGGAAGCTCCTTTTATCATCATTTTTTAGGAGCGTTTATAATTTGCATTTAACACAAAGCAACATTTGATACACATGTAGATTGCTAAGTGAATTTTTAATTGGTGCCCTTGTCACAAGCTTGCCCCCTTGCCCTTTTCCCGTGCAGGCATCCCTGGCTGTACCTGGCTGACTTGTTAGAGAAGTCATATATAAACGAAGGGTCTACATTTGAATTACACCATAAATTTTGACTCTTACAGTAACTTTGTTCTTATATAGTATTTGAATTTTCTGTACTAATCTGTATTTTAAATTGTTTTTTCCAGGTATTCTAACTGAATTTTATAAAGCGAATTCAAAATACAAACAACTGATCTGATATCTTTCGTGAAAGACAAAGTTTGCAGTTTACCCACAACTTTACTTAATTCTACGAGCTTGGTTAGTTTCTAATCTATCGTTAGAAACTATCATAAGGTTATCAATCATCATGGTAATGATAATTACTTACCTAAAATGTTTCTCCGCTCTATCATGACAGTATTACGACGATAATCAAAACATTGCTCACATATGATCACATTTGCTGCCATTATGGCAAGAACCACATGATTGTTGATGTTGTTGTTATTGTTGTTGTTGTTGTTGATTGTGCAAATGAGGCCAGTTCAATACGAGTCGAGCATTACAATTAGGAAAGCCAAAAACTAGAAGCAAGCTTCGTGTTATTCAAAATATATAATTTTCTCACCAACATTTCTTCAAATATTTCACGTGATCGGCTTCGTTTAAACTTGAAGCGGGAATTACTCACTACTAATATAGGATGCATATGAGGGTATGGCTTCCGAATTAGCCATTTTCTTGCCTCTAAAAGGGGCGTGACTTGAAGAATTTGTGAGGGACCCATCTTTTTTCCTTCGTCCGATTTTAGCCCCTACTTTCAGATCGCTATGCGGTTCTTGTGTAAAATCCAATCGAATGCAAGATGATATAGTCTTAATGTAAACATATGGGACCTTTGCTATGGCATTAAGACCTCTCTTCGCATTGCTGAAAACAATTCCCCACCACAACTTCAGAAATTGAACAATAATCTTCTCGAAGTTATTACATTTAAACAAATCATGAATGGAAGTGACCTAGAGCACTTTACACTTTTTATTAAAAATGTTCTTTACTGAAGCTTGGTTGATAGAAAAAGAAATATAAATTTCACTTTTAAGGAAGTTCATATTGATATAATGCCTTTTAATTGAAATCATACAAAAGCCAATTTTCTAAATTGTATCACAGAATATCCCACCTTGAAGGAGGAATTAAGCTGCCGGTAAATGGTATCTCATGTAGTCATATTGCCATCTCACCCGGATAACATTTTAATTTGTTCTTTTTCGTCTTCACGCTTCTCTAAAATGGTTGCTATCAGGCTTAAAACTGCAACTTGTGACATGGAAAGCCTAAATCCAGCATAACCCAATGTCATATTTATCGGATATGGCAGGAAAGAGTTGCAATAAGACTACAGAAGACGCCCATAGGTAGTTATTTCACTGTTACATTCTGTGCTTTGCACAGGTAAGCAAAAGATGTCATTGCCATTCATGTACACCCCCGGGCCTTTAATTTTACATGGACAATTTCCAAAATTCTAGACTTTATGGGCACATTTGTTTTACTTTGTTGTATTGGTAAATCATAACCGTAGACATTTAAGAAAATAAATTTGGTTTAAAACTTATAAATTCCTCTGATTTATTTGCTTGTCCTCTTGAGAAATGAATCATTTGAGCATTTTCTTATTCAACTCCTTGGTTCATCAAATTATGAAAAAACTGTACCATCCGAAGAATAAATTCATTGGTAAATAGATTTCAATTCCGTATAGTCATTATAGGCCCGAGAGTGTTTTATTACTGAGGGAGAAAGGGGTTACTTCTAAACTGGACATGCTAAGCATTCACCTGAGCAGCTCGAGTTTAACCTCAAGAACGATTAAAAAATTTGAAAGCGTGTTTAATTAATAAGTGATATAAAAATCATACAAAGATTTGTCAAAAATGAGGCGATTTTGGCTTCCAGTTTCTCATATAATAATATAGGATAGATGCTCATAATTCTAAAAATTGCGCTTCAATCATAAAATTCCTGAAAGTACATTTGAGGCTATCCTTAGATTTCTCAAATTCTTCTACCTGCCTATCTAGAGTTGTGGAAGTCTCGTCATTCTTGATAGGTCACAAGCACGAAGAATGGTCCACTGCCAAGGCGTGGTTTAACAAGTAAAGACATACAAAAGTATTCTATTTTAGCTAACCTTCAATCATTAAATGGCCCTGCATACATGTCCAGTTTAGAAGTGACCCCCTGAACTGTTCTGTTTAAATTCATTACCAAGATATAACAAATTGTTCAAAGTTAAACTCATCCGGGTGTCCCAATGGCTGTTTCCATCCACTTGTGCTCCATTTGAACACTGGCTGTTGATCATGGGTCGGTCCAGCAACAACCCAGGCTGATAATTGGTGTACTAACTTGTAGTTAGTAGCCTGTAAAATAAGGAATTGTATTAAGTAAGGATAAAGAGTTGTATTCATCACATTTTGTAAAAATGAAAAGGCATCTTTCGATTGAAGAAGAAAACATGCATGTTGTTTGCTTTAAGAAAATTCTAGATGGTCCGACTCTTGGCTCGGCACCAAAATAGCCGTTCTATTTGATACAAAAGTATATTTGGGATACCACGGATGATAAATTGCATAATAACCTTGCAGTCTGTGCCACCATGTCTTCGATGACCCAATGCAGCAAAGGGGTATTTGCCATTTGCAGGATTGAGATCAGATCTTGCAGAAATAGCATTTTCAGCACTGTATGGTGGAGTGCAGTTCTTGCATGCAGAAAATGGGTCAGTCTTGTAATTGTTGTACCTACAGATAAGACAATAAGACTTTAATTAAATAAATAATTTCATTTCATTTCATTTCAAAACTTTAAACTGTGTATTGTATTTAATTTAACTTTAATGTCAACAGTATGTGATTTAAATCATTTATTACTGTAAAACATTTCAACATAACGTTTACTTATCATAAATCTTATTACAAGTAAAAGCAATTAACGTCAGTTATGTGTAAACATCCCGTGCCTGCCATGCCTAAAAAGGACATAATGTCAACAAGTCATCAAGTCTAAAACAATCACTAAGAAGGGAAATATACTCAAAAAAAAGAAACGACTTAAATGTGTGTCTCAAGAGCCCAACCTTCCTCCACCCAATTTATCAGGGTATTGATACGAACGAAATATCGCTCATTTCTCATGGTATAAATATGTCGATAAGTAGTAAAAAACCAGACATTACCTAGCGAAATTTGCATTTCAAAAGAGCCAGTCAAATACCCTGACTTTTATAGGAAACATTTACATTTAAAAATTAATGATCAATCAAATGAGCCTTGCAGGTTGCAAAATGGTTATTAATTTATGTAAAGGGGATGGACAATTTTTAATTTCATTGAAGATCATCTGCAACATCTGATAATATCTGAATACATTAGGATAGGGAGACTCTCTCCTCGATTAGTTTACCTATTGAAATATATGTAATGAAACAAATTCTTCATGCACGAATGAACACCTTCGCATCCAACAATTAGTAAACTAAATCTAGATTCTTAACAACAGAAAAGAATGTATATCTATAAAACAATTGAATAGTATTGCTGTTCTTCCAGAGGATCGTGTTTTACTTTATCGCTTTTGATAAGCCAAAAGTTGTGCTTTTAACTTCTTCTTAAAGCGATTGAGAGTTGAGGCCTCTCGTATATCATCAGGTGTATCATTCCATCATTCCATAATTTAGTGACAAATATTTAAAGCCTGTTTTTTGCTAGTTCTGTATTTAATCTTGGGATTTGAAGATCAAGGCATATTCTTGTTGCATATTTTTAGCGCACTGATCTTAGCTCAAATTTATCCCAAAGACTTTCAGGGCTTAACCTATTCTTAATCTTATACGTCATGACTAATCGATCAAACCAAATAAGATTATTGACGTTCAGCCAATCACAGGACCAGTTGTCTTTTATTCTAGCATTTTGGAATATCAACTAGGCTCCATTCTGTAACCTTGGAAGAGTTTCAATTTCTCTTGGGAGACTTCCCCAGATTACATCTGCATAGCGAAGGTGACTTTCTACAATAGCGTAATAAAGAGCTGCTCCATTAAGTAAGGTCCTGCAATGTTTTTATAACTTTTTGGATTTGCTTCCTGATTGTATTTCCTTTCTATTTCATTGTTTTTGCATCTATTTTCTGTAACAGTTATCTTTGTAATGAGTTTGTGTAGTTACCATTATGAGTTGTATGTAGCAGAACTATAGTAATAAGAAGCTGAAATGAACTGAAATAACATACCTCATGAGTTTAAACAATGATTGAATGTCGGTAACCTTGCCATGGTCACGCCTAAATATCTGGGATCTTGGATTTAGACTGTAATCAAACCAGGAACCAAATTTTGCTTTTGCATCATTCACTCCACTCTCGTTGTATATGAATGGGAAATATCTGTTATAAAAACGAGAACCATTAATAACAATAAATATCTTCCCAACCCAAACATAATTAGCTTCTGAGATGGAAATCTTCGGGCTGATTTTTATAATATGTCAATCCATCAAAATTTCTTTCGAAAATCACAGCAGACCATTGCTTTTAGGGTGCTCTTACAATAATTAATTTAAACATTGTCTCATACTGCCGAGCGACAAAATCTCAAAAAGGGAAAAACTACTCAAGCCTAATGAAAGTATTTTATGCCTACGACACTCTCACACCACATCACACGTCGGAACAGACAAAAACGGAAAAAGAACTAATTGTTGATCGAATGCAAGAAAGAAGAGGAATAGAGCACATGAAATTTTTCTCACGGCTCTACTCTATCATACTTAATAATAACTATACAACAATACAGGAACGGTACCAGTGGGTGCAAAACAAACTACAACCCATGGCCTTAACCCGTAACGGATCGAGAGGAGGACAGGGATACCCTCTGAACAATATGGAGTTAGTGATGAGTGAATGACTATTTATTATGACCAGGAACCTGGTAACAACGGGGCCCAGAGAGGCATCTTCTTTGCAAACTATGCAAAAATCAACCTTTCAAACCACAATATGTTTGAAGTCTTGGGCCCATTCTTTGATCTGCTCCTAAATCCCCATTTTCAAGATGCATCCTTCGTTACCCGTCGATTGTGACCAATGGGTTTCCACTCACACCTCTGCTAGTTGGAGAAAGCAATCGAGAGAACGTACTCCTGATTACAAAAAAATCATGTTTTAGCATTGTATTATGGGCACATACCAAACCTCCTGGAAGAAAATGCCTAATGACAAATTTTCATAGTTTATGTTTGTTTATGAACTCTTAGAAGCAGCAATTCATATATCCATAAAGCTCAAACCCTGCTTATAATCAAAGTAACATCTACCCCCTTCTGGACCAATTTTGCTAGCAAAACAGGGTTTTTACTTCAATCCAACTGGAAGTTTGGACCAGTGCGGATCAAGCCTATTTTTAATTGGTGACAGCAGGTGCTTCGTGAAAATACTCACGGTAAATTGTAACTTGGCCAATAGCTTTGATCCATTAGTTTAAGTGTCATATCTGCCATCATTACAGAGCCTGGGATTTGCTCCAAGATCCATAACGTATTTGGCACCAAAGGTGAACTTGGTTTGAAGAGTTTGTAATCGACAATCATCCACTACAATAAGAAAACAAGCTTCAGTTTGGTTCAAACTATCAAATCACGTTACATTGCACTGCACTGTATTGCATTGCATTGCATTATATTAAATTGCATTAAATTACATTACATTATATTAAAATATATTGAATTACATCAAATTACATTATATTGCATTGCATTGCACTATGTTACTGTACATTACATCATACTACATTACATTGCATTGTATAACATATTTCATTACATTGTATTTCATTACATTACTTTACATTGCATTGCATTGGATTGCAATATATTGCATTACATTATACTACATTATATTGCTTCACATTATATTACAATACATTACATTTCAATGAAGTACATAACATTGCATTACATTAAAAAATACTGTATAACGTAACTAAAACATTGCTTTTCCTGGCCACTTTCAATCCAGAAAATAAATCTAGTCTACTGTTAATTATCTTCGAAAACGAATGATGCAAAAACTAAAGTTCCTTACCTGGTTGTTATAGCTGAAAAAGATAAAACCACAAATTAAATTTCTCATAATCATTATATAAATATTAGAATCGTTCTGTAAAGACCCAGCACTGCTTATTTAAATCAAGCCTATGTTTTTTCTCATAAACATTATGTCTCTATCAAAACCATAGCTTAATCGCCTTTCACACCATTACAACTCTTCAATTATATAATGGGAAACAATCTTATACATTATCGTTTTATATTTTTCAAGCATGTTTAGATTTTTCATCGTTACACGCTAAAGCCAAGCTTGAGCCTTCACAGTGAAGAAAACACTCTAAACAACATGTGCAAATTATTAGAATCAAACAAACCGGTCATAAATGTGATGAGGCACAGATTTTTACGTTTATGAATGATACAAATTCCCACGACACTTCCATCGTCTCTTCCCCGATTAATTAAAACTGATTGCCTTCTTGTTAAAATGGCAGTTGATAAGATACAACGAAACTTCATTGCAAGTTAATTATGTGTAATGATCAAATCTTTGGAAATATGATAATCAAATCTTGGCTTATCACAGGACTCTCTCTCGTTCAGGAGCTCGAGGTAAGTTTCAAAAACATTCATGGGTTTTATGTGATCGTGAGCCTTGTCACCTTGTTATTGCGACCTCCAAAAATACCCCAAACCTTTCCCCTAGCGAAAATCATCGTGGATGGCAAACTTTCTACAGATAACAACAAAAAATTGGAATCTTCATAACATTATTTATTGTTACGTTTGGACCTTCCCGCTAGCGACCATGCGACCGTGATACTTGCCTTCTTCTAACTTACCGAAATAGATTGCATATCAGAAAGAATTAAATTTCCATCTAAAATTAACTTACGTCCCACTGTTGTATTTGCCAAAAAGATACGTCCATTGCGCTCCTGAGGTGGCTAATCTGTTAGCTACGATTGTACGGACCCATTCAAGCAACGAAGATGATGTTACATGCTTCCATAGGTTTGCATTACTATTGCCAATTGTTGTCTCTTGTGTAACCTAAAGATTGATCAAACAAGTCCTGGTCACTATTATATTCAATAAATGGGACATGGGCGTTGATAGTGAATTGGCCATCCGATAGAAATCTGAAGGGCCTGTTTAAATAAATCAAATTGCTCCTTTGCAATGTTCCTCTTATCAATCAATTCCCATTTATGTGTTGAGAAACAGTTTGCCTAGCCAGGTGTTCTCCCTGTTGCGAGATTAATCTTTTTGTTTAAACAAAGGACTCATTAGTCACTAGATGCAAAGTTAATCACCCACAAAATCAATTTGCAGACTTAGGTTACTCTTCAGCTCACCAAGGGTCGAAGGAAATTGATCAAAATCAAAAATGTATTGGTTTTTCTTTACATTCTAGTTTACATTCTAGTTTCTACTTTACTTTGATAAAATATATTGGTTTTTACTTTACGTTTCTCCTAATATCTTGCAAAGAGCAGAGTCACAGATCATTATTTTCTCGTCTTTTAGATGCGATATACATGGGAAACTCTTGCATTGGTTGGCTGAGTAATGCTACTGTTACACTATCATACCATACCAACACACAATTATAAGGGCTTCCAATTGCACATGCATCAGTAAGGTGGCAAAATCAGTTCCAAGTTAGGCAGAACAGCCAGTATTTCACTATACCAAATTTAAAAATTAAAATAAAGTACAACTTATGACACCAAGTTAAAAACCAAATTAAACGAGCATAAATATGTGAAAGGTACAAAATTACATAAACACAATCATAAAGTAAATTGAAATTATCAAGTATGCAATTATATGAAGGGAAATTCTTGAGGAAAAATTCTCTCAGAAGCAAATGACTTTGATTTTCAATTTGCCAAAATTTGAACAAACATCATGTTTACATGAGAATTCTAGGCCAAGTAAATCATAGTCCACCACTGAATTAAAAACACTATGATTATCTCAGTTAAAAAAACATGGCTATGAATAAATTATGTTAAAATCAAAAATAACACATACCAATCCACTTCCCAGGATATGAAAATCATCACCACTATAAAGCAAACCAGGGTATGATGAAAAACTAACTTTATTTCCTGGTATCATTGGCACATCCTTTGCTCCTAAAAAGATAAAAAATAATATTCTCTGAGCTGAAGAAGTTACAAAAGCCGCATCAAAGTGTTAATGAGAAAATTCATTAACTCATAGCCCCCTGCTGCCATTTGGAACTCACGTACAGTTAACTGTGGAAGCAAATGATGCATGGGGGTACATAGATACTGGAAAAATCCTTGCTTTAATAAACTTGCAGTGCATGTTGTCTGATCAACTTTGCAAATCTTGACAACATTACCCCAAGGTATTTCTTTGATTTACAGTAACTTACACTGCACCATATGGCATCTGCAGGGGGCTATGAGTTAAGCTCAATCTTTTCTTGAAAATAAGAGAAATGAAGAAAATACTATGCATAGGCCTAGGAAAAAGAAGGTTATGTCTTGCATTAAAACAGACTATGGATGAAATAGAGATTTCAATTAACCTGAGTTTCGTTATCATGAGACAAGTGTCAAGCATCAAGCATTATGGACACAAACATGTTTTGGCAAAGTTATGAAATGTGAAAAGTTATCTAGCAAAATTTCAATTCAAATAAGAGCACCGTAACCTCAGCATTTGTTATTGTGTTAACCTTCCCTTTGCATATTTATCAAAGTCATTAATTAATGTCATACAAGCATTCTACTAAAGACAGTTTTTGAGTCAACGAGATGCTGAGTAGTTCTGTTATAAGTGGCCCTGCAAAAAGCTGAGCATATTACCTTGTTGGCTATTCATTTTATGAAAACCAAAATCATAGCGTTTGAAAATCCTCAGCATTGAGTTATAGTCATTCCATGTCACTTGCGACACCATGAGGTCAGCATTGTTTGGTAGAACTTTTATCAAAGCAGAACAATGCCCTTCTCCTCTTGCCCTTCTTAGTGTCTTTTTTCCGATAGCAGGTTCTAGGTCCTCTAAGTCGCCAGATATCTGTATCAACCTGTGCATTAAAAAACCTAGTAAAGTATGTCTGGTATAAATTTACAGGTGGGAATGAGATAATAGGGTAAACATTGCAGAAGTAGTAGAAGGCTCTTGAGCAAGACAAAAAAAAATTGCATGAAATTGCATGAACTTTAACAAGACAAAAAAATTGCATTAAATTGCATGAAACAACAGAACCACTAGGCATACTGAAGACCTTATTAACTGCTCCATCAGACACTATCAAAATAGTGGTTATTAATCAAATGTTGAATGGAAATAAATTAATAGTTGAAGATTGAAGAAATGAGAATAGAAATGAATTTTGTAGTACAAAATAGTTATCTGGTTGTATTTTGCAAGTTGCTTTATTGTTTCAGACTTACATGAAACCCATATCATCAATTGTTGGTTGCTTTGAGGCAGCATATCCTGCTTTGAGACCTTTGAACTGTGTATAAATTAAATCAACCTGAGAAAGAAGAAAATTAAATACTTAGATGCAAAATCGACACAAATAAAAAAAGAGCGAGATAACAAGAAAACAGTCCCATGAACTGTTAAAAATTAGGCATGGTGCTGTGAGGTGTCACCTGCCATGTGACACTTGCCACCAAAAATTTCAAACATGTCAGTAACCAATAGAGCATTTGCCGAAGATTTAACATCATTGCATTGAATAAATAATTGTCTATTCAATTGCACTAGAATATGAAAGGCATCACCTTAAGCCTGTTACATGTAATTTACAAATAATAAGGGAAAAATATAAATTTTGTGCACAATAAGCCATTTTTAGTGGCCTTCTATCTGTTTTGTAACAAAACAAATAGTGAGACTTTGCAATCAAGTTAAAAAAATTAGTCAGCAGCTTCATCTGAAATTGTCAGCACCTCATGTTTTGGGCTCTGGCACCACCTTTGTTAAAAATTTACATAAAGCACACATAAAATTATATTAATCCCAATACCTGATGCCAGTATGACTTTTCTGAACTCTTGGCTTGTTGGATTTGTTGGTCCTTCCATGAATTATTGTCATCGATAAATTTGGCTAGCTTCTGGCAATACTCTTTTTCATTAGTGCAATATTCAGCTAGTGTGTTGACATAATGCATATGAATGAAGTCACCTGTGATGTATCCTTCCGCCATACCTGCAGCTTCAGCCTGCAGATCATCTGCAAAGGACTCATTAGTCACCAGATGTAATGTTGACCAGCTACAAAATCAATTTGCACATTAAGGATATTCTTCAGCTGACCAAGAGTTGAAAGAAATGGACCAAATGTATTGGTTTTTCTTTACATTCTAGTTTCATTCTAGTTTCTATTTTACATTGCCAAAATATGTTGGTTTTTACTTTACGTTTCTCCTGATATCTTGCACAGAGTAGAGTCTTGGATCTAATCAAATTTGACTTAAAATAGTTGCTGTAGCAAGCACCAGTATTGAATAAGAACTTTAAAAGCTGGCTTGGACATGCTTCTCTGATTTACAGCATTTGTCTACAGTCAGGAATGTCTAGGGGGGAGATTGGAGGAAGCAAGCCCTCTCCTGCGTTTCATATGGGGGAGCTAAAATGCTCTTTTTGTAAAACAATTTGCCCTTTTTACCCATTCCTTCCATTTTTCATTAGCAAACAATGAGGTAAGGCAAGCATTGTGAGACCAGTGAAACAGCTCTGTCTCTCCCAGTGCCTTCATCATATAAAGGAGAGGAATAATGGAGAGAATCAAATCCTACTTCAAGTTTCACTGGATCAAGAAAAGGGGGCTAACACTGTTATTATTTTTATGATGATTATGTATAATTTTATGGTCAAAGTCAGAGGTGGACTGGCCTGGGGGCCAAGCAGCGATCACCATCTGGGTTCTGCAAATTTGCAACATAAAAAAATTTAAAGGCCCTTCCGCGTTGTAGAAAACGCCCAAGGCTGGGCCCTTTTCCCCTTTCCAGCCATCCTGTCATTATGATGCCAGACTGCTCCTGATCAAAGTCCCTCTTTGCAAAACAATGCTCCCTTGCCTTTCATTCCTTCTAGCATGCATGCCTACCATAACTCCTTTTCCACAAACCTTTTTTACTTAATGCCTATGCAAATATGCCTATGCAACGATCATAACAATATTGTATAACAATACAAAGAGTGTCACCACAAGTGTATTGTGGTGTAACATCTTTTCAATCCCCAAGCATAAACCATTGTGTTTGGAAAAATTAACACACAAGGAAGCGATCTGAGCTTTAGATGCAGGAAACTTTATATAGTAAAGTTTAGCTAATATCGATTAATTACTTTGCAGTTCAGATTACTGCTAGATCTTCTGAGATGCCTTTGATAATGCGCACATTAAAACTTGTTTTGCAAATTAAACAAGAAGGGGGGGGGGGGGGTTAAACAAATTCCAACTTCACCGTGGGTTTTGGAGTGCGGGCTAGCTTATGATTTTTTCTAAATTTAACATCTAAATTGACGGTCATTTTTGCTGCAGTCGACTCAAACTCAATTTTTGGCAATCCCATCCTCTGCACATGTATTTGTCAGTTTTAAACTGTCCTTTTTAAAGTGAAAGGCAAGTGATGCATCAAAATTAAATACATACCCAGTTTTATTGAACTGATCTTCCGCAAAAGTTGCTTGAGCCACCATTGGCTTATGATCACCATCGACAACCTTCAGCCCTTTAGTCTTGTCATCTTGAATAACAGAACATATTTTTAATCCTGCAGTAGCAAAATCTGCTAAAGAAGCTAATGATATCGTGAGAACAAGCAAGATTTTCCATGCCATGCCTCTGTGATCCAGTTCGGCTTTTCTTTCCACCTTCCTTGTTTTCCTCTTTCAAACTGTTGCACAATTATCGTCAGAAGGAGGCTGGACAAATGACAACCACAAACCTGGACTATCTAGTCTCGTGATGACACACCTTATGACACAAGAATCACTAGTCATGCATTTAATCCGGTGTCGATGCTAGGAACGTGACAGTAGCGTTTATTTATCGAACCATGGGGTTGGATATTGAGCCAATTGTAAACAATGTCCACCCACACAGATAACATAGTCTTATAGGTGTGATGAAGGATCCTGTTTTCCTGTGACCAACAATTAAACGATATTCAAGGGCATCGTTGTATAAAGAAATGATCCGGTCCAGTGTATTTTGAGAGAACTCTTATGAACCGTTGATCGATGTATTCTAAAATCTGATTCAACAGATAATTAATGAAGTAATAACGCCAACAAAACCTGTTAGAAATTAGGTGATACAAAACGTCGTTGTAGAAGGTACCTTGAAGAGAAATTAAATCAATGTTTAAAAAGCAAATGCAAGATAGTGTACCTGGACTAGTGGCGTAGTTATGATTTTTTGATAAGGTGGAGAAACCCGAAAATATTCCTCTGATCCGACAAACTTCAGAAATTTTGGCAAACTTTCCGAAAAATAACTTTTTATGTCATCTACAAGAACCTACGTTAATGGACTTGGACTAGGGGCAATCTATTGTTTCCTAATCTTAGTCATAAGGGGCAATGGGTCTATTGCTTTAAAACAAAAGGATCAAGGAACCGCGATTGAGGGTAACTGCCAACCCATTTGTTGAAATGGCCCTGCCGTCGACCAATCATGGGGAACAACTAGATGCAGAATTGGAGCCTGATCAGCTGAATGGGATCAAGATCGAGTTCTTTAAGAGTAAGGGATAGCCTTTAAACCTAGCTTGAATCCATCTCAGTCAGTCAAAAGCGTCAGATACAGACCCTGTGTCTCGGCTCATACAAGGTCTAGGCTGTATGCATGTATCATCTGTTACGGGCATACATGATCATTAGCACCCTTTTACTGTATCTGACTTGATACAGAATATCAAAATGGGGCAGAAAATACTAACTTGGGGCAGAATCGATAAATGCTACCAAAAAGGGGCCCACCCCAGTGAATCCCTCTTGAAGAATTTAAGAGAGAGAACAGCTAAGGTAAACACGAATCTCAACAAGATTTTTCAATTATCTTGATAATATCGGTGATCAAAACATGTAATTACAATACAATTTGTCATCTATTAGAATTCGTTCAGCACAAATTAGAGGACTATACCTTGACGGGCTAATTTTTCCCTTCCATTACAAAATTGGCACAATAAAGGTAACACGTACGATTGGAGATATCAACGGGTGTAGAAGATTGAAAAATGATAAGAGTAATCAGCTAGTCTTAATCAAGATACATGAAAATTTCAGGGATTGCGGGGGTAATGTATTCATTACCTAAAGCTAAACAAAACTGGACCGATACTTGTCTATATGTGAACATAACGTCAATTCATGTTGCGCCTTTGCGATGCTCGTGTTTTAACTAAAGCTGGTCTTATCGTAGAGGCATCAAAAAGGAAGTAAAGGCAAAAACGCGATTCTTCATTGAAAACGTTTTCAAGACATGCTTTCGAGTGATTCTCGATACTTTTTGATACTTATCTATTTGCAACCTACAGATATATCATGTTTACTTTTCCTAATAAAATGATAAGATTATAAAAGATCCAGACACTGGTTGAACAAGAACTCCCTAAGCACAGTCTGTATTGGAGAAACACAGGAAATCTAACCGCATTTGCTTGCAGTATACCTCAACCTTCTAATAACCAATACTTTTGAATGGTTTTTGGTAACCAGTGTTGTGACTAATGTGTTAACTTTTCGCTAAAACAGCAATAGACTCTTGAAGAAGTACTAGCAGTCTCTCTTTATACCATAAGATCTAGTGAATTAGCCAGATTCAATTTACGGCTATCCCGAGAGGCGACCAGTCCACCTTCTAGCATGATAATTTAGAGAATGGATGTTACATACATACAAGCTGATGACCTGTTCAAACGGATGAAAGATTTGCGATAATGAAAAGCACAATTATTATTGACCCGCATCAGATATCAGCAGAGACAAGAGATTTTTACGGGAGACATTAAAGAAATTATAGAAAATATTCTACATGGTATTCTACGATCATGAAAATTGCAATACTATTCAAGTTATATCAATAAATCAAGGGTAGTATATTATCTAAGCTGACTAGCAGATTGGAGAACTATAAAACAAAACTGGGGCAACATGTTGTGACTATTTTAAAATTGCAAAAGTATGTAAACAAAACTTCTTTCATGGTTACATCTCTCTAGTATGGATACAGTACATAAATCATAAGCAAAAATAAATTTTCAGTGTAATGCCAATGCTCCAAAACAAAAGTTGAACGGATAAAGTTGTAGCAAGATTAGAGGATTATTTTCTTTTAGACTTTAGCTTGGCAAAAGCTTACTTGCAAATGTCGGTCATAATACGCCAAATAATATTAAGACTGCATTTCATACTAGAAAGATGCTTATACGAAGGAAGTTTTGAAAAGTTCTCTAGGACCGCGTTCTGTTCCATGCAATACAAATAATAATATAGTCTATAGCATCCATATGATACAATCTTTGAAAAATCCCTTCAAATACGAGATGGCAGAAATCCTAACCGGCTTTTTGCATCATTTACATGCCATACCCTGGCTGGTAACCATACCCTTGTTGCGGCATAGCTTGTTGAGGCATAGCTTGTTGTGGCATGCCTTGTGGCATTCCATAAACACTTGCAGGTGGCATACCTGGCATTGGGCCTGACGTGATCATCAACTGCGGTTCTCCTAGAATATGGAGCATTATCGACATTAATAGGTGTTTAGCATATGTATAGCTATTATCTAAAAGAATCTAAAATCTGATCCTCGAGCAAATATCGTGGTGAATACAGAAGCGATTTCTGAAAGCCATGATCGAGCTGTCTAATAGTCTGCTAGTCATCAACCTACTAGTCTGTTTTACTGCAAAACAAATATTAAAAAACGAGCACAGTGGAGCTGGTTGTTAGAACCCTCATAGTATAACGACATGAGCACCTTATCTAATATTACGCCAACCCAGGTAGCAACACCTTTCAATGCCACTGAGTTTTACACGATCATTTTTCAGGGGGTTAAGTACTAAATATTGTAAATGTCCTGATGGCAGTTTTCTATAATAATTTTCACTAAAGATATTTGACTATGCTAACCCCTGAAACGCGTAGAATTATATGGGTTTCAACAGTTAACTGAAAATAAATCCGGGTGCGAAAGGGTTAACAGATAAAAAGTAGAATATTTTCGTACCGAAGACAATGGGCTGCTCTGGTTGGCCTTCCTTCTCCTCATCTCTCTTTGTTTCTGCTTCAGCAAGTTTGTCAACCTGATTATATCAAACAGATTTTCACTGCATAAATATCTTAAAATTAAGATGCTATTATCATAAAAAGTCCAAGAAGTTAACTGATAGATAGTTTTGATATTGACTACACAAAAAAGGGAAAAGATCAAAACAATGGCAGCAGGGAAATGTAAAAAATAAACTGTAAGAATAGAGACGATGGGAAAAATCATATGTAGGGGTTTTGAAAACTTAAAAAAACGTCAGAAAAAGGAAAGGCAAAGTAAAAACATTGAGGATAATCATTGAAGGCCCTTAGTACGATATTTCAATGACGGATAATTACCTTATTTATGTATTCTCTCATTACTTGAATCATGTATGGCATTGCAAAGTCAATAAGATTGTGTTTCCAAGCTAACTCAAGGACAACATCAGGTTTCAAAAGATCATAGCACATGAAAAGAGTTGCAGCAAAGCATTCATATTTTTTGATTTCTAAGAACCATTGCAGTACATCTTCGGCTAAAGATGGATCTCTAGATTCGCTTGAGAATTGCATAACATCCTAAGAATGGATAAGAATGTTTAAGATTCAATAACGTAAGGCATGACAACATGAATTTGCAACACAGAAAAGTAATCGTGAAATAAACAGCTTGTACTTCTACAGATAAGGATCAATTTGTTATTATACTTTCTCGTCAAGAAAAAAAATAGGCTCACAGAACTATATTTAACTTCCTTCATCTTCATATTGTATTGCACATAGTTACCTGAAGTTGATTGTTTGTAAATAAAACTTATAAACCAAGAGCCCAAAAGTCAGACTTCACTTGCATCGTTTAAAATTACTTACTTCTTCATTCTGCCTGTGTACTTGCATAAAAAAAGTGAACCTTATAATTTCTTTTTGCAGCTAATTGCCAATTTAAACGGAAGATGGACATTATGAACTATAGAGAAGGTATAGATACTTACAGCAAAAAGATGATCTCTTTTACAAAGATCGACAGATTGCTTCCATCTATTATTTCCTTTGTAAAGATAAGCTGCGATTCTTCTAAACTCTATCAATTCGTGTTTTTCTAACCTTTGAGCTAGTGCGATGTTATCGAAATTATCAAACGCATCAATGGATGCTCTAAGGGCATTATAATCCTCCTCATCGATCAGAAGCGAATTGAGGGCCTCGTTAATTGCCTTGTTATTGTGATTCTGTACGGAGCGAAGGTATGGTTTAACTAGAGGTAACTGCTTTACTTTTTGGAAGAAATTCACTGCACGCGTATGATCCATTCTTGGTGTTAAGACAATCAGTAGATCATTTAAAAGAAGTGGTTTGTGGTCGAGGTAGAATTGAAGGGCTTTGTAGTAAAGTTCAATGTTGGCAACTTTTGTGATCACTTCTTTGAAAAGACCCTCCTTCCATGCGACAGTTGGATGCTTCATCATAGTGACAACGGCATTGTCGTATTCTTCATACTTATCGTAAAGGAATACTAACTCTGCCCAAAGATGAGCTTGCTCGCATGCACGAAGAACCTAACATGGAAGAAATAAAGGCATGGTTAAGTATAACAAAGCTCTTCGTGATCGAAATCATATTTGGCAGAAATCTGCCAAAATGTGACCTTAAATACTGCGGTATTATCTAACAAAAAAACCTTAAATATCTCGATTTTCAGTTTCCTTATGGGATGCAAAAAACTGAGAGGACGAGTATCATTTCATGCTGCGTGTATCTTACTTTGGAATGGATTCGTCTATTTGTAGCTTCATAATGATTCCTATATTGTCTCCACCTTTTGTGGCCATCTGAACACATCTGATCATAACCATTGACATCTTAAGTGCTCATAGATTCTCTTCTAAAGAAGTTGTTATCATTTCCTCCTTTGCTTAACGTCTTTCGGTTTTAGACCCGAGCTTCTCTTTCTCTTCTTAATATTAAGAAAATGAGGTCGAACTTCTCGCTCCATCGTTTCGGAAGACAACAAAGTACAAAAATTCCTTATCCCCAAATATTGCCCCTTCTTTTCAGGGCTTATCACGGGATCCACTACTCCAACACACCATCATATCAGTTCAGCGTATTTGAGTATTCACATACAACACTTATAAAGGCCAAAAAAATTCAGAGCTTACCTTTGGAATGTTAACACGCGACCAGAAGAGCTCAAGATGCTCCTTCATCTTGCTTGGTTTGTATTTAGAATAGAGGATAGCAAGCTCAGTGAACATTCCCATGTGAGCTCGTTCTAAACCAAGTGCTGCTTCCATAAGAGAAATGAGCTCTTCAAAATATCCTCTGCTCTCATAATAACGAATTAGATCCTCAAGCTCGTCAGCATGAACAACAATGTGCAGACCACACATTTGTGCCATTCGGAATTCTTCTCCATCAACACAAGCAAAACAGACCTTGAAAGAGAGAGAGAGTGGTGATTATATCAGGAGAGACAGTGTATCAATCAAAAGCACATTAATATCAACTGCAAGTGCTATAATGCACAGGGTTTGGCAAAAAGCTCTAGGCAAAAAGATGGTGGTGAATGATGCTGATTTGATAAAAATGAAGATGAATAGAGAAAAAATATTGTCTTGGATGTAAAATAGTTCTTTAATAATCAAAGTAATGAGCATGACTGTAAACAGGGTCTAGACAATTCTAAAGTACTTGAAGGGATCTGTTTCAGTAAAATAATACATTGCAGGGTATAAGTTTTTACGTTAGGAAAGAAAAGCTTCTTTGCGGAATGCTGATCAAAGTTTAATCAAAAAAGAAAATGTTAGTAAAATGATTTAATGGTTTTAATAACAATAGTTAGAGACCGTGGTTCTGATGAGGAAAATAAAATCTGACATGAAAAACAACGAATACTTAATTTGGAACAATAAAAAACATACCTCCTTCCATGTTTTAGTGCTGTTAGCCTTTCTAGCACCATCAACTGCTGCCTGATACTCTCCCAAGTGTACAAGCGTGGATGCTAGGCGTGCAAAGTTTGACACATTGTTGAACAATATCTTTGCAGCTTCGAACATTTTCTGTTCGAAACAACGCTCACCAACTTGACCAATGTTTGCGTGATTTGGTCCAGAGACAAATTCCTCTAACTCAGCTAGACGACCTGTCTTTGCAAATGCAAATATAAGTTCTGTATCGATGTAAGATTCACGGGCCTTTTTACGAGCCATCTGCAGGAATTTCACGAGCTCTTCAAAGTTTTCTGAGAAAATGAAAAAGAAACATCAAAGACCACTTCTTACCAACTATGAATATGTGTAATGTGGCTGAGCTTTTACGCTTGGCTTCAGCATTGGATTACGGATACGGATCTGTGTTTACTCTGTTTACGGATCTGTGGGTCACACTGACAAGATGAAACACAATCCAAGCCCAAAGTTCGACGTAAAGTACAACACTGCCTTCAAAAAGTCAACATTGCCATCAAAGATGAGAAGAGTCCCGAGAAGGGTCCTGTAAGTCAGGTGTCCCACCCAGTGTATCAAAACAAAATGTTAAATTTTCAGGGCAAAACTGCTGAAATTGTAAGTATCCAAATAGAAGCAATTACAAAGCTAAATTTAAGTGTCTCCATATCAAGAAACCCTTCTAAGTCTTGATTTAAAAATAAACGTGAATCAAGTTCGCGCATTTCTGTTACAACATCATATTACAAGCATCTCTCCCTTACCTGAGGCTTTGGCAGCATCAACAACCTCCATGTATGCAGATGGGTCATCAGCTTTGATGTACGAATCGATAGATTCTTTAACCATTCCCTTATCTAATTGTGCCTTAGCTAGCAAGCTCCAGACCTGAGGGTCGTTGCATCTTTCAGCAAATTCATATGCCCTGTCTAGATTTTGGATGTTATCAATCAAGACCTAAATAAGAGAAGAACAAAACTTAATCATGAGATTATTTGCCATTGTGGAACAACACCACCGGGATATGAATCCTGGTATAGAAATAAGAAATAGGAACTTGCAGAGAAAATATCAGTATCGTTAGTTTGCATAGGTTTTTTTTGTGTAAGATGACTTGAACATTGCGTGCAAATGCTATTAAAATAGGCAGATAAAGTTAAAAGATCTGTCATTTGCAGGAGTAGAAAAAGGTGTTATCATCAATATGAATTTAGCAAGAGCAAGCCAACTACAGAATTCGACGGAATGAATAAATGCAAATTGGCTTTAGATGCTCTGCAAAATGCAAATTGCATTCCATGCAATGAACCATAGTAACCATTTCCGAAAGATAGTCAGAACTTAAAGGGAAGAAGGCGCCTCTTCGACAACAAAAAAGATAGAAAAATGAAACAGAAAAAGAAAGAAACAACATTATACTGCACGGGAATTTAGATGAGTTTAATTCTCACCTGGACTGCAGATGTGTTTACGTCAAACTTCTTGAATATTGCGAATGCTTCTTCAAATAATTCACTTCCAATGGCGATACTGGCAATGTCAGGAGCATCATAGTTATCAAGTCTTGTAATATATTCCATGACACGTGTTCTGTCTGCCTTTATTGCAGTCAAAATCAACAAGTTCTGCAAATTCCTTTAACAAGATAAACAGACGACGTATTAATGACTAAAATTTAATTTATGATTCAAGTGAAGGATAAACTTCGGTTAAAACTATACCCGATTGTGCAAAAGGAAGACCACATAATCGCTACTTTAACCTTTGACCCAAGGAACCCACCACAAACAGCCTAAACGTACACGTAAAACCCCTTAAATACCTATACGTACATTATTCGCCTTGGCCATTAAGTATAAATAATGATGCAGAGAAATATCCCAGGCCTTACATAACCATGAGTCACAACATCTGGTCATGAATGAGCAAGGCCTGTTGTACATTTGATATAGCAAGCGAAAAAATTGAACCAAGCTAATGCAACAAAGCTTGACACAGAGTGTTTACTTGCAACAAAATTTCAAATCGTCTACAAACTGAAATATATCAACCTTCTATTCAAATTATACTGCAATCGACCATTCAGTATAGTTAAAAAACACAATCAAAAACACAACGCTATCAAAGCAATAGTTATTCCTAACCTGTGATCACTAAATACTGAATTCTCCAGCACAATTTTCTCCAAAAGTTCTATGAGTTCATTTGGTAAATCGGCTGTCATGAATGCTTTGACGGTTGCAGATACGTCTTCTGGGTCTTGCGTCTCCGTCAATGCAGTCTGCACAACCTACACAATACAATAACGTATTAAGGAGATTTGTATGCTATATGCATCGGTATCCGAGCAATAAAACTGAAATTGGCAGATATAGTAGTTCAAAACAAGGTTTAGTTATGCTAGAAAGGCGTTCCAAGCTTTAAGTGATTTGCTGTCAGCCTAATTGCATAGTGGTAGGTATGTTAACATATGAAAGAGACTAAAGAATAGCATTAAGCTATGCAAACCTATACGAAGTCACATTAATATAACCAATGGAAATTATAGTATCATATCGGGAAGCAATCAGATAGCATATTTGAGTAAACCCTCTGTTGTCACGAAGATTAAGAGACTTCCACTCTTTTAGTACTCTCCACAGTTTTTTCATGAATTCTTTTAAACCGGGAGCGTTTTAGCAAATAAAACACTGACAATACAAACGGACCTGGTCAATTAACTGCCTTCTGTATTTGTTGCTTTCTTCAAGAACTGATGCCCATAGTTCAGGACTCCTTCTTCGGACAAGGTAGCGAGCCAAGCTTTTGAACAATGAATTTTCGTTGCATACCTTAAAAATGAACCAGAAAATGTCTTTAGATGATCACATTCAATTTTAATCCCATAACTAGTAGATAAATGAAATATAATATATGCCCAATAGGTAAGGCCTCTGATCCCACCTCACATCATCTCCTTCTCTGCAGCTATACAGGGTATTAAGCTACAATGAGCTTAACTATATATGCAGTACATGCAGGAGAAAACAAAGAAATATTTGCTTACATTAATGAGCTCCATGTCACATTGGCCTCTTTCATAAGCCACGCAGGCAAGGTGCGGGTCTCTTTTCTCGCAATATTTACCAACAACGCGACTGTCATAGAATGGATTTTCCCTGCAAAGAAATTAAAATTTTCGTGAATTTGAAAAAACCTGATGCCACCAAATACAGTAATTTTGTAAGATTTTTCCTCCTTCATCAACTACAGTGGCAGCTATGTCAGGAGTAAGAGAAGAATGGCCAATAAAGTGAAATGATCATATCCTGGAATGACAGGCGAAGTGATCAAATTGTGACATTGCAAGTTTTGCCACACCTATCCTCGTACACTGAAGAATAATGTTCTGCAAGCACGAGCCTTTGTTGTCCATTAGTTATAATCACTTCTCACATCAGAAAGGGGGGGAAGAGTTCATCATGAAGCATCAAAGGCAAGCTTACTTCAAAAATCGTTCGGGGTTGTTGTTAGCATCGATGTAAATCTTTGCAAGAGCATTGTGTGTTGCTGGTTCTTCAGATCCATCGTGTATTCTGGTTTCTAGCCATGGTAGGAGCAATTTCAGCCTGTTTCGCTTCTCAACCTCTTCCACCAGTTCATCAGTAGAGAACTGTCCTTTGACTGTTAGAATCAAACTCTTAATCACATCCTCTGCACAGTCAACATCCAATAAACCACCAATGACAATGGGGAGACGCGATGGATTGACCTAAAACGATTGTAAAATTTATGCCATGCACAAATGCAAAGCTTCCTTACATACACCAAAATGTATTTCTAAGGTCCATCTTATCAACCAAGAATGATGGACCAAAGCCTGAGCTTTCGAACATCAATATTATTGTTTATTATGATAATTTCAACATTTTAAATGCATTCTAAAGCTACTAGTATACTACAAGCAAGGTGAAAGAGGTACAAGTAAACATTTCTTAGCATGAGTAAATCCAAAGTAATAACAAGAAATAGAAAGGACGTCAAATAAAACAAAAGAAACAAGGGGAACGATGTGGGAGCAAATAATGCGTAGGAGCAGCTTCTAACTTACCACAAGAGTTTCACAAGGAATAATCGCAAGATAAATTACTCATTCACAAATTTTCAATAATTATTGCCGCCAAACCTTTTGCACGTAGATCTCAATGTACTTTTGCAAACTGTTCTTGTAGAGGTAAAGGACCAGATCATGAACAAAGTTGAATCTATCACACACGATAATCAACGGTAACTGATCCGTCAGCTTTGCTTCCTGAAAAAGAGCGAGATATGCAACGATTAGTAATATATTGAAAGTGAGGCTTAAGCACAAACAAAAAGGCATTCTATATTTGCTATGTGCAAGGAGTGACACTCCAGTGACAATGTAGGTTCGAAAGGTCTACGGCCAATGAATGGTTAGTTCTCACTGATATTGGTAAAAGGGTGAAACAAATTCCAAACATTCTCAATCCAAGACAGAAACTAGATGTGCTTATAAAAAAGACGATGAAATCACGAAGGAGCGGAACTATAACAGTATAACAGAAATGAAAATAATCTCTCTTGCAAAATACAATTCTAACGGTGCCATTTTCCTATACTGCATGCTGTGTACTTATGTTAAAACAGGTAAAGATCTAAATGTAAGCAATTATGTAGAGTGCACTTTTCTCTTGAGCAAGTAACGCTTTGCAAGGATAGTGTTAAAAACAAATATCAAATAATCATATAAGACAGTGTATGCTTCATTACTTTTGCCTTTTCTGCAAAACATAGCCCAAGTTAATCTTTGCAAAATCTTAAACACACCATACATCTAACCCTTACACAAGGTAAAAATACCGAATTGTTCTTAACATAACCCAGCCAATCAGATCAATAATATGTATATACCTTGAGGAAGTTTTTGACACGCTCAGGCTCATAGCAATTACTCTCCCTGCAAATTCTTTCCACCTCCTTCATCTGACCAGTTTTGCAAGCAGCCTGTCAACAAAGATATCAGTTATTATTACTTTTACATAACACATTAAAAAACCTTCTGGCCAATTTTTATTCTATTTGTTCCAAGTGCACTAATCCTCTCCTTCAATTAAACTGCAGGAGGAAAATGCTGTTGGGTTTATACTTTAGCAAGCATTAA
Organism: Catostylus mosaicus; assembly: GCA_964019065.1. Classification (NCBI taxonomy): domain Eukaryota; kingdom Metazoa; phylum Cnidaria; class Scyphozoa; order Rhizostomeae; family Catostylidae; genus Catostylus; species Catostylus mosaicus. The sequence goes on along the minus strand of OZ025193.1, from coordinate 5,815,988 downwards.
ATTGCGCCAGAAGATGGTAAATATGCTGGCACAGAATGAGAACTTGCCTAACAACTTACCAATTAACTTATTAAGTTTATCGTAACAAGAACTCAACAAACAAGAGATATTATAGGAAGCTCTTTGATATAAATGTATGTGAGTGATAATCTCTTACTTGTATATACTTGAAATGCACATCTGATTCCTGGCTGAAGTTGACAATTGATCCCAAAAAGAAGAACAAGCCTTCGTAGCTCTTGAATGATTCAAAAAGGTCTATAAGGGCAGTTGTAGTAAGCTGTTCGTGGTATTTTGTAGCAACTTGCACACAAATTTGCAAGTTTTGTCTGATGTTATGAGTCAACATGGCCTTCAGACATTCAAGGGAATCTTCAACAGACAAAGTTCCAAAGTAACTAACAAGCCATTCTGGGTTCAACATGTGAGTGTGTACGATAGCTCTCTTAATGTCATAAATGTCTGTGTAATGCTCCAATGCTCTTTGCAATAAGCCTGCTTGCTCACAAAGCTGGGCAACATGTGCTCGGTCGTAATGTGTGAACATTTGATTACCAAGAATGGCATCAGCAACCTAGCAAATAAGGAACAAAAAAAATCAACAATTTGTAGCCAAATCCACATAAAAGTAAAGAAATGCAGTATTTGCATAGTTCCTTGAATTCCACAATGAGTCCCAGACTCTTTTAACCCCCCTCCCAAAATGCCCTTGGGTAAAATCAAGATTCTTAGAACGTCTCTCCCTTAAGCTTCCTGTTTTGCAAAAAAGGACAAACATAAACAACCTTTCAAAATTTCATTACAACAAGGACAAAAAAGTTAAAAACAAAACAACTCTAAAGTGACTTTGAGAGAATTTTGACATGGCCTCAAAATTTCCATTCACACAAATCTTGAGCAGCACCTTAATGCAAGTTAATAATAAAGTTTGCAACATGAAGTTTTAAGATTAAAATATCAAAATTTTATTTAACAGATCAATTTTTGTATATGATTCAAGTCATCTCAGAAATTGTAAAATTTTCATTGTTTTCGACTCAAGCGAAAGATGGTGATTAATACTTCATCACAGATGACACTTTCATCAAATTGTGACCTAGAGTGATAATTTATATTAAATAACGTACCTGAGGAGCAGACATTAAATTCATTTCTAGGACTCTTGTCTGGAGAGCAGCTTCACCTGGACGATTGTTCTTCAAGGCATCAAGTAAAAAGGAGGTGCATTGTTGGACAAGGTTGAATTCCATGAAGACATCAACAATCTAGAAAGCATAAAATGGGAGATAAGAAAAAATGGTACCCTCTAAAACTTTGAGATGACGTATTGAAGGTGCATGGGGACATCAAAGCAAGAACAATAAATGGTAACAACATTCAAGTATGAATATTTTCCTGGAATTTTGTCAAGTGGATCCTTTAGAATAGACTGATAAATATATGAAACCAAGCTGGTACCCTAAACCTTTCTAAAAATATATAATCTGTTTTGATGTTAGGAAAATTCCTGTTTGCACATAACAGCAATAAGACTGTGCATGTGCTGTTGCATGGTTCTTTGTTGACCTTTCTCTGAACAATGGCAGTGCAAATGTAATAATTTCCTAAATATTTTGTGTTTTGCTAGAAGGCTGGTACGTTACCTGGCTTAAATCAGCAAGTGGTTCATCATCTTGGATCAACATGGAAGCAAACTGTGTGCCTGCTTCTGGATTTACTCTCATGACATTGCGAAGCAAGGTGACATAGTCTGGTTCAAAACCAACTTTCTTGGCATACAAGACGATTTTCTGGAACTGACCAGTCTCTGCAAAGCATTGTATCACCTAGCACAAAAGACAAAAAGGCACTGCTTTAGAAATTTTCTAACACATGCGCTTATTAACTGGCATGCTAAAAGCCATCATCGGCATACAAGAGTATACAAACACACAGGCCTTCATTCTCAATTTTCTAGATACTTATCCACATCCAGCTTGACAAAATGATTATCCATTTCCCTGTAGAGCCAGACTAATGAGACTTTGGAACAGGCACCCTTGCAAATTATCCCTTCCAGTGTGTCCCTGTGCCTAGCTTGCCAATTATCCCCCCTTAAGTCAGTCTAGCAATCCATAATTCTCCAAGCAAATATTCTTGTGTTATCTGCTCATCCTTCTCTTATCTTCACATCTTTAAATCAAAACTATGGGGACCTTTCAGCCTAATTTAACTACTTGAAGGTACCAAATCAAATGTTTCTACAAGACTCCATTTGTATTTACATGCCATTTGGCATCTTTAGCAATTCTCACAACTACGTTTGACTCATCTAGGCCAAACAGCCCAATAATGGCTGCATTCTCAATAATTCTCAAATATTTCTAATTATGTACATTTCAATATCATTCAATGTGATTTTAACATGTGATCACTCAATTCTGTTTTGAGTCACACTACATTGTTCTTACAGAAATCTTAGAGTTACCTCAGATTCAATGAATTCTTTTCACAGCATTTGATGCTCAATCGAAAGATGGTGATAATAAGATCATCACAGATAACTCTTAAGTGCATTTCTTAACCTTTCTCATACGAGGCCAAATCAAAGAATGATACAAATAAACTATCATACATAAATCTATGTACTTACCTTGTTTGGGACACTAGCTCTCAAATAAACTGAAAGTGCAAGAGTGCTGTCAAATTGCTTTGCTAGGTCTCCAAGCTCTTCACTGCATTCAAGCTAAAAGACAGATGGGATTTATCCATAAAAACTACAAAACCTGGCAATGTCTCAATTTCACTTTGATAAAAATTTAGGCACACCTGAATCACATAAACCCAACTTTGAGTACTTTGTTAAAATGTTTTCAATATAGATGAAATATTTAAGACCTTGAAAATAAAGCTCCTTAATGGATATACATATATCATTCCTGCCCAATTCAATTTTTTGACTGACAAAAAGATTTGGGCAAATTTTCTTTTATTGTATACTTATCATTCTTAGAAAAAAATGAAAGAAGAGATTCTCTGTTTCCTTAATCGAAGCTTGGTAGGCAAGATACAGTTAATAGGTGGTACATATATATATCTTACCTTGTCTTCTTTTAGCCACTTCTCCATCAACTGTTTCTTATTTTGCAACAAGACTGGTCGGCAAAGTTCCACTGATTCATACCTATTCAACTGGCCTTGATCAAGAAGTATTCCAAAGTATTGAAGCAGTGGTGATGTTTGACTTGGCTGAGCTGGGATTTGTTGGAAGCGCTGGATTGTCTGTGGTGTTCTGAGTATCCCCTGGTGGTTTTATTTAGTAACAATTAGAAAAAGCTTTAACATTATCATAATCGGGAGACACAACAAAAAGAAAACAATGTTGATAAAACTAACAATATATATATTTTATAGTGGATTGGTTGCTTGACTCCGGTGACGGCAAACAGGGTTCGATTCCCAGGTAGAGACTTTTAATTTACAATTGGGTAGCACCCTTATGGTTTGTATATATATATATATATATATATATATACTGCTCAGGTTTTGCAAAAATGCCTCATGACACTGTTTGTTGGTTGATTTATTTATTTTCATTTTCCTAATTTAAATAACTCTGCTTACAATTTGATGGACAGCCTACTTGAGGCCAACTTGATGTATGGTGACAAACTGTGCATTTTATATTCGAGGGTCTTTTAATTCACCACATTCCAAAAACCACAAAATGGAGATTCACTTCCAAAATGGAGAAGGCAAACAAATTTTATATAAGATTCTGTCATCTCAGAACGAGGAATTATAAGGGTAATTTTCACAGTGAAATCACTCAACTGGGAACTCATCATAGATGACAAAAATCTAACAAAATCACTACAGAACCAAACAGATAATCAGCCTACCTTTGGAGCCTTTGCTGCGATCTTTGCTGCCTCTGAAAACTGACCTTGAGAAAACTTTTCATTAAACATTTGGACAAATAAGTTCTCTGCACCAGGTAAATTGCATCTTTCTGCAAGACGTCTTGCCAAGTCACCATGTTGTTTAACATTAATAAGATATGGTACAATTCTGTCTTCATCAACACTAACAGAAAGAACCTACAATAACAACACAAATATTGACTTAATAAGGCCAAAGCTAGTTAGCACTGATGAAAAAGCACAAAAGATCAAATTGATGCCTATTTCTTGAATATGTTTCTGCCCTCTTCTACTAGTTCATCATTATAACTTCATCATAAATATATATCTTGTGACATAATAAGTACAACTTACTTGTCCCTTGCGATTGACTCCAATGATACCATCTGAGGCTTCATGTGGTGCTGTAACAAAGATTGTTTCTCCACTGATACGATTGGTATAAATGCAAGATGCTGTTTCAACATCATACAAATGAATGTATCCATACTTTGTCACCAGGAAAATGATTCCAAATTTCTTACTTGCCTGTATGAAGAAAATAAGTATGAAATAAAAAGTTATAAAAAAATGTTATACCACCTAGACATTTGTATACATCCATGTAGTACACAATTCCTTGGCAATGGAAGTTGAACTGACTCATTCTATAAAATATTTATATAAATCATATATATAAAAAGTAATTAGAGAGCTAGATGATTAGGCCTGTAAATAAATAAGAGATTTAAATATCGGTTAATCAAAAGATAGAAAGTCCCATTGATCAATACCTGCATTGCCACTGGGAAATCTTTATCAGCCTCTGGAGGGAAGAAGATATTTTCGGCTTTCTTTGGGAATGGCTGATTTCCAGTTGGTGGTGTTCCAACTTCAATGATGTGGAGCTAAAATAGGTTGAGAGCTATACATTACAACATGGAACAAATTGTGACAACTGTGTTTCTGTTTTGCTAATGATTTGTAAAATGTTGTAAGCATCATTGAATTAGCTCAGATTTATTAAGGGTTCTTTTCAGGGTAATTGATACTCAATCGAAAGATGGTGATTAGATAATCATCATTGCTAATTCAAAAATAAAGTGAAATTTTTTTGCAACCCTTAAATAAAAATGAAATTTCATAGGATAAAATTACGAACATAATATGCCTCATCAACCCAGTAAAACTAAAGCCCTTTCTTATCAAAGCCAAATCCAAAATATACGAGTAGAAATATTCACCTTGGAGGCCTGAGCACCTCTGACAGCAAAGGAGAAAATGTTTGAGGGTTGTGGATTTGAATCCATCTTGAATTGAGTAAATGATGCAGCATGTCCTTCAATTGGCTGACTCACTTTTCTCTCTACAGAATACAGCTGCATTGCTCCAACAACACGACTTTGCTAAAATTGAAAGGTGACAACATTGAGGGGTCTAAGAGGAACCTCATTCATGAAAATTACTGAAAAACATGACTCATTTCAGGAAATTGAGGTAATATTAACCACAATCCTAGATCAACATCAATATTCAAAGAACAAATATGGTTGTTTGGAAAACATACTGACTTAAATAAAATTTACCTGTGCAGAAATTCCAACAAGTAGCAACCACATTCCAGAGGCATCAGTTTTGTAATTGATGATTTGGCATCCAGCAAGTGACTGGTGTCTATCAAACATCTTAACAGGGCTGGAATCACCTTAAAAAAAGAATAAATATTTAAATGAGGTTTATGACATACTGTTGAATAAGAGGGCACATAAAAAAGATGATCTGTCTCAGAACGAGGAATTATAATTTTAAATTTTCACTGCTTATGCTCAACTGAAAATTCATCACTGACAGAACATTTGAAAGACATATTTGCTTCTTTACATTTTCAATTGGTACTTATTATCATGGACATGTTTATATGTAAATCAACCTTTGTAAGGAGCTTTCAAGATAAAAATAAATGGGGTAGGTTTCTATAGGCAAACCTCTAGTCAGTAAAAAGCTAAATAAATTGGAAGTCTATACTTCAAAGGTGAAAATACAGTTAAGGTTAAATTGAATGAAGATTTGAAAAAACTCTTAGAACATATGTTCTTCAATCTTATGGGAGAATGGTGTAAAAGACCTATCGTTTTTCTTTGGATTTTTTTAAGTATTAGATATTTTAGGCTTCTAGTTTCTTGTTTACAATGTAGCAAAATGAGCAGATGAGTACAGCTCACATCAAATTACAATAAATAAAACAGCTTTTGACAGGATCCATAAAAATTTTTCCAATTCCACCTACCTTCCATTGACCAGTGAAAAACACCTGTTTCTGTCACAAGTCCAATTGTATTCACATTTATCCATTTCCAGAAAATAACATCTTCAGTGAGGTTGTGTGCCTTCATTTTGCTTTTCATTTCAATGTTGAATATCTGAACGGTCTTGCTTGCTATAAAATGATAAAAAAATCACATATCAGACTTTAGTTTATTCATGAAACCATGGCCTCTATTTGTTTTGAGTACCAACTGGGTGGCAATTGCACTGTAATAACAATTTGGGAAAAGCTTGGAAAACATGCATCCATGACATTTTCATACCTCAAGAGACTTTATCAAATTCTGAAATACTAAATTTTTAAATTAGGATATTTACATGTGTGGTTCGAGGATTTAAAAAATTAACAAAGGAAAAACAGACTAATTGCCACAAACCAAAAGCAACAAGCCTTGCTCTTAAGCTTCAAGTGTAAAATTCTCATTAAAATTCTCAGGAAGCCACCTTCTCTCAAAGGTTAACCACATCAATGAAAAAACCCTTTGCAAATTGTTCAACTATGGAAAGTATAACAGCATTGACGGAGTGAAGCAACTTAAAAAATCATTGAAAGTTGGGTCTTACTCATTCTAAATGATGTTATTGAATTAAGGAACAAATGATTCTTAAACTATGGATGGTATATCAAATATTTTTGCAGAGGTTATGACATCATCTTTGACCTACCAGAAACACCAAAAACTCACCTTTCAAAGCAATGACTTTTGATGCAGGGTTCATTATAGCTGAATCAGCAGATATTGGTCTTCTAGTTGGGTTTGTGGCATCAGCTAAATCAACAATGACCACTTGTGCTGTTTCACCAACTTTCTCTCTCACGCAAATGTATTTATCAGATTCCATTGTAAGGGTTGCAAAACCAATACTTGCTGAATTGATACCAATGTTTTGGAGCTATAGAGTCAAAGAGATACTTCCTATATCATTTCCCACTTAACAAGCAACAGCAGTCTAGCTAACAGACAATACAAACTTCTAACAAGCTTATAGGTTTATAAGCTTGGGCCAGTTTAGTGGGCATTCCATGCACTTAGGCCTGAAGATCTCTGGCATGAAATTAAACAAAAAACAATAGATCAAATCATTTTTTTATTATTTCTTAGCTTAATATCTTGCATTGGCTTGACATGGAATGCATCCTGGTTGCCAGTGGAGTGGTTATTTTGAATTTTAAAGCACTTTTTTTTGGAAGAACCCAAATTTTCACAGAAACCATTTTCTTCTTTTTTCTGATTAGAAGTTTGCCTATGATAACCATACTTTCATAAGGTTTGTGCCAAAAATGAATTGTGTTTTAATATTAACAACTTTGCAAATAAACATGACCCCCATCTACTCTAGCATGCATTGACCAGTTACACAAAGAAAAGGTGGCAAAAAATTTCAAAACCTTTACAGGGTTAAAGATGGCAGACTATTTACAACTAAAAAAAAGGACAAGCTCAAGATAATGACATTTTCATTGGAAGATAACATGTTTTCATAACGTAAATATAAAAACAACACTGACAATAAGTGAAAAGGGGGGGCTGAAAGGGTGTTGATAAAATTTGAGTGCTTTAAACGAGATTTTGGATATCTCTAGACACTAGCAGCACAATGTTCAGAGTTTGATGACACATGTGTGACAATAGGTCTTTAATAAAGTTAGTCAATGAATCAATTTTCTCTATTCCCCTGAGAATTTCGTTATAGATATGCTTCCGCCTTACTTCTGGGGCCTAACTAAATCATACTCGTCTCATATTTCATCCTTATACTCCAATAAATTTCAATTCCTTCTTTCTACTAAAATTAATCACGAAATTTATAAAATTCAGCACCAACATTTTCGTCATATTGCAAATTTTTCGTGTGTTTCAACGTCCCTGTCTGATGAGATGTGGTTTCCGCTCTCATTTGCTCGAAACTGGAGGCCATTAGGAACCCTCCTACTTTTTGTTTAAACACAGCGAAGAATCACTTTCTGATGACCAACCCTGCACATTGCAGGCTGGAATCAAAGCTCCTAGCATCAAACTTTATGGGCAAATGCACCATTTTGATGTTGATTTTAAAACAGATAATTTACCAGTACACATAAAACGAATCTATTCATTGAGAGATTTCGAGGCCAGAATACCGACGGTAGTCACATGCCACGCACCGTTCGTTGGGAGATTCTCGTTCAAGAACATTGAATTGAAATGAACGTATTCACCTGTACATGCTCCTGGAAGCGGATCGGCAACAGCTGCGCCATTTTTGCAGACTGTCAGCCACAATCTCCGGGTATTTAATCGGGTTGATCCACAAGGTAAGGGCTATCTTCATGCAGTCTTGGCAGGGAGTTCTTCTCCTTTCAGACCTTGAGCAAGAGGCCTTGCCACAGCAAAATCAAATCCTCTAGTCAGTGGTCGAAAAGGAGACGAAAAGCCACGTGATATAATTATTGTCTTTAAACCAATCAAGTTGTACAATTTAAGTGCCTCTTTTTCATGCTTTGTCTGCCACGCCTGTCCTCGAGCAATGGAATTTTCGGAATCTCAATCAATCCAATCGGAGGGTAAATGAGTGACTAATTTTTTCACTGCAACGAAGGAATTTTCTCATATTCGAATACTAACATAATGTCCAATAGAGTTCCAAATGGATGACGTAACAACAATCTATTTTTATAACACTTTTTAAGCAATCCTTAAATGGCAGTACTGAAACTTTCTTGCAAAGTTTTTAACAGCAAAGAACTTCTTTTACCGTTATTGCCTTGAAACGAACGTGAAACTGAATAAAACAAGGCCTTTTCAGCATAGGAGAGAAGATGTAGCTGGGACGCCTTGAGTTTTGCAGACGGCAGGGGCGTAGTGGCTGGAGGGCAGGAGGGAGTCTGTCGGAAATTCTCAAAATTATGCTACACTGTCGGAAATAGAAAAACTACAACTCATCGGAAAGATCATGTCTTTAGCCCCCCCCCTAAAAAAAAATCCAGCTCCCACTGCGCCCCTGCTTCGCGGTTATTGCAACAATATGCAATACCAAAAATCCTTTAAATCTCGATTAGGCCAAATATCTGCTCAAGATGAAAAGGTTCAAGTTTAATCTAAATGACCCTTACAAGTCAGCAAAGTTGCCGCAAATCGGTCGGTTGCAGTGTGGGTTATAAAGTCTTTGTATGTAAAGGTCTCAGCAGAGAGAAACGTTTTGGTGATAAGGGGCAGAACGCGTTTGAAAGTTTCCTTCCGTACAGTTAGAGAACTTACAGCCTTTTGGTACCAGTGATGCAAAATAGTATGACAGCCTGTGTCATCGACATGCCCCCTCAAGATTAACTGCAGTGGGGTAGACCAAACTTTGATACTAAAAATTCAACTCGGCATTGCCTTTCAAAACTAAAGTAAAAAGTTTCGTTTCATGAATATTTTGTGTGGTATTTCTTACGATCATTTTAGCAGTTTGTTGGAGACACTACCATAACATTTACTTACATTTGAAATATCATAAAAAAACAAGCAAATTCGAAAACAAACAATGCCCCTTCTTTTTCCGTTGTCTTCAACATCCTTCATCTCTCCAGCAAAATTCGTACATTTCCAGAGAAATTAAATTTTTTGGTGAGACAGGATCTCCAAACTTCCAAAAAGACGCCATTTCAGGCAGGCACGACTAGTCCAGGCGAATTTAAACAATCCTGCGATTTTGCGATCGTCCTAGGACAGGCTTCTTCTACTCACATTTGGTCTATGGCAGGATGGAACACTCAATGATCGCTCAATGCATTTTTATCCAATTGTTTGATGGTGGTAGGGGGTGGACCCTAGTTGGACCCACTTCATTATAACTTTTATTTGGGACCGGGCCGAATCAAGCCCTCTCCTAACAGGGGGGCAAGAAAGATAAAATTTCCGACAATTTCTGACAAAATTTCCGGCAGTTGACTGCAATACAATACACCCATTATTTTAAGAACATCAGCCAATTGTTTGGGGTGCACTCTGCCCCCACCCTCTCCCATTGGCTTCGGCCTTGATTTGGGATCGACTTGGTGTAACACATAGGCGCCGACTACGTGGGGGCTTGGGGGCTCGAGCCACCCCTGGATACTGCTACGGAGGGGCTGAGCCCCCTCTGAGAAAAGTTCAAAAATTTGCTCTTTATAGCTTTTTAGCTTAATTTCCCGAATTGGCATAGTATCTTCATCTATTTTTAATGAATAGGATACAATACATCGTTAATCAAAGAACCAAACTGCGTTCTTATAACTGATAATTTAGAGAAATTGGTATGTAATTGTTTTTCATTTCTAGTTTCAGCCCCCCCCCCTGCTAAAATCAAAAGTCGGCGCCTATGGTGTAACAGATGAAAGTAACACGTTGGTTGTTTTTTTCGCCTGATGTGTTCTTGACTGACTATTAAAATCGCTTTGTTTTGTTTCTCTTGCAATTCTCTAAATGTAGAGTATTTTTGTAGGTTTGTTGACCAACTTTATTTATATAAAAAAGATTTTTGAACAGCCTCAGAAAAAGTGGGGGGGGGGGTTGTGACACACACCCCTTCAATGTACGTCCATTGAACTATGCTCATTAATGGTTGGTGAGTATAATATTATTTGCATAAAACACAAGAGAGAACCATAAACCAAAGAAGGGAATAGGCCTGTACATAAATAGTGCTCAGTGAAGTGATAAGAAAAGTGATTGTGTAAAAATGTTTGCTAAACTAACTTAAAAAATCTACACATATTTGATAAAATTGAATGTAAGCTACTTGGTTGCATGCTGTCACCTTAGGATTAGTAAACTGGTGCACGAATATATTCATCGCGATGTGAAATAAGCTTTCAACCACAAAGAACTATGGGGCAGCTGAAAGAGATTTGAAACCCATGTGCTTCTAAGGCCTCAAAAAAAGCTATCTTGAATAAGAAAATTTTATCTAAGTAAAATTAATAAAAAATTTGACACCTTTCAAGAATTGCATTTAAAGAGTAAAGATATAGCGTTAGCTTGTATGATAAACTTTTATTAGATTTTTTTATTCTTCGGTTTGATTTTTTGATCATTCTAAAATGTTATTCTCTGGATTGAGACTCTAAGAGGAAGAATGCAAAATATATTCGTTGATAATCTATTGGATGCCTTTTTATTGAGGGGGGAAGGTTGCTGTATTTAGGAACAAAGGTGCCCAAATTGCATTATGCCACTGAAGCTGTTATAGATTAATTTAATAAATTTGCAAAAATTTCCTTTAGAAACAACATTGTAAATATACATGTTGCAGCTAGTGGCATAACTGGAGTATAAAATTGTACGAAATAGAGTATAAAAAATTTTCATCAATAAATAATATTTAAACACACATGCAGTGCAGGTACGTCATATGCAAACGGTGTATCATGTAAGTTTATTTTAAAGTAAGTAAAATCTAAACGATGCCTAAACTGATCTATCCATATATACCAGAAATACCAGAAAATTTTTGCTAAAAAGATACAACAAAATTCGTGAGAGTCTCCAATTAGCTACTGAATTCTAATTAGAGGATAATTATCAGCGGGCTGTCATTTACAGATGGTCATCTTGGCTTGTATGTTGATACTGCAAACCAGGTCGCACTTGGATCTCTACAAGAACTGGATCAATTCCAAAGTCAACAGACGCACTTTCACTTGAAAAGCTACCCACTGTCTTGTCCTCTTGAATTGGTTGGTTTTTTACGGTTTCAAGGCGTGCAAATGTTTTAAGCACAAGATTTTTGTCCTCAGCCACACTATCTTGTACTGATGTTGTTAGCGTAGAGCTCAGGTTATTTCGCTTTTCTAGCTCATAAAAATTTTTAGTAACCATCAAGCCTTTCTGGGATTCAGTCGATTTCTTTGCTGCTCTGTCTTTCTGGAAGCCAGCAGAACTTGACCTTGAATCTTCAGTAGATTTGATTCCCAATGTTTTCTTCCACTGCTTCCTTGCATCTTTATTGCGTACGCAGTAAAAGATGAAAATGAAAAAGCCTTGGAGAGAGTTGAAAATGCAAAACAAGATTTGCATAGGAATCGTCAATACATCAACAGCAAACAAGCCAACAATCCAAGTTGTTCCCATCAGAACTGAGCAAGCAGCGCATATTCTTGCCATTGTTAGTCCAGTCATCTTCCTGTCTTTGCTCACCTGCGTGCTCTTTCTAAGCGACCTTATCACAAAGCCCATTATGACCATATTAGCAATGACTATCAACAGAATTGGCAACAGATAACCAACATAGAACGCCATTCCAGTCACCATGCACCTAAGAAAGGTAGTATATAATCAGTACATGTTTTCTAATTACTAGCAAACAAGATATCAAAGGAAGCTACTTTTTCGCAAAGAGAAGACCTGCTTGATGAAGGAAAATGTGATACTGCATAGTAAAGGTAGTAGAATTAAATTGAATGCTCTGTTACACGGCACGCTTCTAAGACACCCTAGATTTCAGTAATGACATTTCAAATGGTACTTACAGCCATTCATCGTCTCCGTTTTTCTTGCCATAAGCATCTAATTGAGTTGCTCCAGCTGCAATCCCAACAATAACAACAGGAAGGCCTAAAAACGAATGAACAAAAACTGGTTACATTTCATGCATTGGGCAAAACAGATAGCAAAGCTTTGGAAATGAAAAAAACCTTGCTGTTGCTCAATACTGTATTGAAATCCCTATATTTTGTAAGCAGAGAAAATGACCTTATTCAAAATCGATAAGTCATAATCAAGGGCTTTATCCGCTATTTTTATCTCACTTTGCAATTCCTATACTGTTTTACTTCATCGCATGCGACAAAATTCCGTTTCCGCAAATCTACGTGCTTTCGGTGAAGCAAAGGAAAGGCCTAAAAGAAACGTAGTATTTGCAAAACTCTGATGCAGACGGGAAAACTTTTATCAGGGACGTCTACAGCCTTTACAAGCAAAAGGGGTGGAAATAAAAAGAGATACAATATTTTAGAACAAAGGTAGATTTTCAAACTTTATCACGGAGGCTGATTCTAAGCAAAGCTACAGTTGATCAAACGATGAGGGACACATGCCCCCTTCCCCGGTTCGTATATCCTAGCTATTCAAACACAATGACGAACCATAAAAATATTGATGCATTAATGCGACGGTGTGATGAAAATATTTAAGCTAAGTAAGTTTCAGACTCATTAAGATGAAAAGAATGTTATACAAAAAGATATACCCCATGCAAATAAGCTGCTTTTTAACATAAATCTTGTTATTCCAGTGTTGACAACCTTGACAAAACTAAGGTACAAATTAAATCCTTCGACTGCCATCCATAAGAACGAGGCGAGAACAAAATAGTGCAACAAAACTGCAACTGCTTGACAACTTTTCAAGTCTTTGGCTCTGATTCCGGCAAGGAATGTAATGAGGGTCAGGATCAACGCAATGCAAAGGCAGATTAGGATGCGTGGCGGTCTCTTCTCTCGCAAATTTCTAAAGGAAAAATGGTAACCAAATTAATATGAGTGTCAATCACAACAGCAAACAAAATATGGAAAAGTCGAAAATTAGTTCTAAAAAAATTCTCTGCTTGTTCTGTGTTGATGATGCTGACGCTGAAGTTAGTGTTTACCATGAAGAATATGAAATACGATTCTAGTGAGAACTTGGCCTTTTTCTAGTTATGGCATGGCCCCAATACCGTCTGCACTGAATATATGTGAGGGAGATGTTCTATCAGAATACTTGCTTATTTTTTTCATATTGTAGTCATAAGTTACGAAAATAAAACACACAAAAACTTTGCTTTTGAAAATATAATGTAAATTAATCATGCAAGCATCGACGCAAAATGGCAAGCAGCACCGATGCAATACAGAGCATCTTCAGAGAAAAACATAAAAAAAGACTAAGTATTATTACTAAGTATTATTATTACTATAGTATTATTACATCTTAATATACTCTTAATCAAGAAACCCCATATTCTGAAGAAAAAAGCCGGAATTTGAAGCACAAGTTACATCTTTGGTACTTCTCATTCCATGCTTTTTTTTGGCCTTTTTATATGTGTCACACATAATATATTGATAGATTACTCGTAATCAAATATATAATTTGAAAAGTACTAACTTGAATACAGCAAATGTAATCAGTGTTATTAGAAGGCAGAGCAATGAAATACCACAGCCAATGTATGTGATAATACTGAGTGCAAGTGCCGCTTCCTTTGGTGTTCCTTGTCCAGATACGTCCAAAAGAATTGCAAAATTCGTCAAATGGTTACAACGACACTTTTGCATAGAATTATCAATTCCGACCGGTCTGCACCCATTTGACGACCATGCACCAAACCCATCTGTAACAAAAATATCCAATTTTTAGAATCTTTGAAAAAAAACTAGACAGTACGTCCAGTAATTGGAAAAAGTTTTCTACGGTGTTTTGATTGCCCAGAGGGTGCGCTGTTATTAAGATAATGATTCCTTGATTGAGAAACTAAGCACAAAACCAAAAAATGAACCTGCAATACATTTTCGTAATTTAAATTCCTAATTCTTGTTGGTCTAAACTAGCAAATTCCACGTTGAAAAGGTTGACAAATTTTTCTTCAGGACTCCCAGCAATCTGTATAGAGTTCCTCAATGTTCCTCTCTTGTTCCCTTTTTTCTTTATTAATGACCAAAATATAAAGTTCTTCCATTCATGACAATTTTCCTTCTCAAAACAGGTTGTAAGAATTTAATTTTAAAGCATCGCTATAAAACTAAACCCAACAATATCCGGCATGTTGTCACATATCTAGGCATTTATGAAGATAATAGTCCATTGACATAGTCAGCACAGTATTGATCGAAGAAATGTTGAAAGTTGTGCTGCAGAAAGCAGCTCCGAAAAATGCATTTATTCTCGATGGTTTTAAATATTTGTAGCCAATGATACAACATCTATTGTGACTGCAAAGGAACACTTAATAATAAATTTTCCACCTTGCCCATAGCAAAGAATTTTGTGCATCTAATAAAACTGAAATATATAGAAATTTACCTGAAGCATCAAAATCCCAAAAGACACACTCGATCGTACCAGGATTTTTCGAAAGTATTCTGAATCGCCCTTGCATCTCTTCCTTTTCAGTCAAATTCCACAGTTTTATTCGACCGATTGAAGCAGACAATATGCGACTATTAATCATGCGAGATGGTTCCAATGACGTATGCTGAAGCGATGAATTCAAATCTTTCTCTAGTCGTTTCTTTGACAGAAACAGTCGGTCATTCTCAAACACAAAACTGTATATACGATCCAAAGACTGTGGTTGTAACAAATCTGCTTTGCGAAGCATGGCTCTTGACAGGGATATCTCAGCCGAACTCCTTTTAGAGGTCTGGCTATCTTTAGCCAGCGACTCTTCAATATCAATCTCGCTGTATCCAGATCTTTCACCCCGTCTTGCCTTGACTACTAAATCTTTCATGATACTTTTTATTGGCTTGATTGCAAGTGCCACATTTTTGCTGAAGGTTTTTATTGATGTATGTTGTGAAATTTGAATTTCAACTGCAAGCGTATCCAGCGACTTGAGGACCCTAAGAATTGAGCAAACGTTGAAATACAGAATCTAACATCAATGAAAATGTATTGCTTTGTGGCAAGGACATGCAAGAAGAAAACGGTGAAGATGATGTTTAGAAACACGAAGGGAACAGCAGGCCATAGCATGCAAAAATTAGAAAGACACAATTATTGTCAAGTTGATATGAAAGTGTCGGATCTACTAGAAATTAATCGCGACATTAGGCCAAATAAACAATTTACTGACAAATTCTTCAATTTATGGTGTACCATGTATTGAAAAACATGTATTGCATATGAAATAACATAAATGAGAGATAAAATTGTATTGGCCATCTCCAAGCCTGGTGGCTTTTTTACTGCAAGAGCTATGACATGATCTTTCTTACCTTGAAGAAGACTTGTACTTTATTTGTGACTCTGCAACGTATGTTTTATTAAAGTCCATCATGTTGCTCGTAGTATTCACGATATCATTTGCAATCTATTTTTAAAAGGAAATACTTTTTTAAATTCAATAGGATAGGATCCAAGCATATGCCACATAACGAGAGTTATTTTTTAAGTTGGCTAAACAGACAGTATAATCAAGAAGTAAGCTACTTAACAGCTCTCAGCTTAAAACATTGTTTAAGGCTCTTTATATGACACAGATATAGGGATCGGGACATAAATAACTTCCAATAAACTCAATGCATATGTGCACAATACAAACCTAGCACCCACGAAGGAGGGATCTTGCAATGCAAGAGGGGGAATGCAAAGATTCCTTCTTCGTACTTTGAGATAGCTCCAAATGCCTTCTTGCTCACGGAAGCAGGGAAGGTAATTATGTAACAAGGGATAGTTGTGTCTGGCAGGTTTCAAATTGGCCTGGGACAGAAGAGCAAATCAAGAAACCAAGCAAGTTAATCTTGCTGGCAACTAAGAAAAATTCTAATCACAATTAGCGTTGTGTCTCCTTCAACAAAGTCCAAGAAAAGCATTTGAGACAAGGTATTTTTCGAATCAATATCAAATTTGATCTTTGTTTATAACGGCTCTTGCCTTGGGTGTACTTTGAGTATTCATAACATTGATGAAAGATAAACCAAAGGTGGCAATACTTATCAAACCTCTCTACTTCACATGATTTTGATTTTAAAGTGGCCAATCGGGAAGTTTTCGTGTTTTCCATTGGGCATTTTAGACGAGCCTCAATATCCCTATTGACCTTGCTTGAGGCAAAAAAAACTGATAGAATTGCCATCTACTCAAATCAATGCCAAATTTACGACTTTTTTCAACAGCTTAATCGAGAAAAATTTTATTTCCACCATTTCCATTTCATACTTTCATATATAAAGCATCTTTAGATCAAACTCAACAAATCATCTATGGTAGAATTTTAAATTTATCCGTAAAAAATCTCGATATAAGTTGAAAAAAATTAAGTTACCTTTGATAACTTTTTCTTGCTTTTGACCAGATTTTCAACTGTATCGGCTGTGAATTTGACGTCAAGTCGATTTGTAATATTTTTCTCAGAACTTGTAATGGAGTTTAATTCAGATGCAATCTGTTCAGCATTAGTGTCACTGATGTTAGTCTGTCGATAAATAGCAATGTAGTGATCTACTTGATGAAGATTAGAAGAGTCGATGCTTAATGTCTTTTCAAAAGTATCGTTTTTTCGGATTGCGAAGTACTTGAAAATGCAATTGGCAGTTATCGTAAAAATGAATAGTTCTTTGTTCAGGAAAACTGAAGTAATGAGATATAAAGATTGTAAAGATTTTTGAAGTACTAGAGCCGTTGGAAACTATCATATATAAGAAACCTTTAACAACAGAGACTTTAAATACTTACCTGTGATATGTTCTCCAGTTTATAGGTAGTCAATGTTTTATATGCACATCTAGATATGTTGGGAGTCTGCCACTGTGCCCCATCATTGAAGTTTGGTAGGCAATATCTGTAAGCGTTTTTAAACACAGTATTATTCATTTTAGCATCGTAAAATCCATAAGGACATTTCTGTCTATCAAATGAATCTGCTATTACTGGTCGCCAGGTTATGATGCCTTTGATATTTTCTTCGCCTGTCTTGCTTTTGTAACAACAATCTGGAACGAAAAAGAAATTGTTCTAGGTTGCCATAAATAATCTCGAGAGCGGAGCGTAGCGCGAGGGGGGTTCAGTCATGTTGGGGTATTTTGTCGACACCTGGAATATTGCATGGCTATTTTGTCAGTAATTTCGACCTTAACATCCCCCCTCCTCTTAATGACTTTACATGGCAACAGTTATGGGGAGGCCACTTTGCTAATGAACCTGATGGGTTGGTAAGGTAGGCCCTTTCTTTGTTTTCCTTTACGAAAATCCATCATTATGCAACAATGATTCTGTGGGTTGAATAATGTCATAGCGAAGTACAGAACATTTCGCTGGTAGAAAACTATTTCCCTTATATCCACCCGCTACAACGAACATCTGAAGCAGCATTAAAGTAACCACTTGTAGCAATGCACAACTCTTCAAATGAAAAGCCATTTCAACAAGTTAAAATGACATCCATTGACATTCGGGTAATACGTATTTAAAATCCGGCTTAAACTCTACTTATATCATTAATCAGCATGAATTTATAGTCATGAACAACTGCAAAATACTGAGTCCATAAATACGTACCATAAGATACTGTTTCTACATTTGCGATTTGAAGACTCGTGCCAGAGTCTGCTGTGGAGAGACTCTTCAACTGGCTGCAAATTGTCTCCTTAGTATTTTTAGTCACATTTAAGTAGTACACCTCTGCATCGACAATCACACTTCCTGGTCTAGAATGGAAAAAGTTTCTTGGTGACTCTGACGTTTGGGAAATTCTTAGAATCATAGTGCCTCATGGATACAACACTTAATTGAGTTTCCATGCTGAACAATATATATAAGACAATTGCTGATGACCAGCAAGAAGAGTAACGCCGTCGGAAGCATCTGTCACATTTTCTTTAGAAGAAGCAAAGAATGGACC
This sequence comes from Catostylus mosaicus, assembly GCA_964019065.1. Classification (NCBI taxonomy): domain Eukaryota; kingdom Metazoa; phylum Cnidaria; class Scyphozoa; order Rhizostomeae; family Catostylidae; genus Catostylus; species Catostylus mosaicus. Next base: position 5,797,236 of record OZ025193.1, on the reverse strand, counting down.
AATCCGAATGTGCTTGACTTCTAAATGAACATTAATTTAATGTTCTTTTTTTTAACAGACAAGTCACGCTGCCCTATGAAAGTAATGTGTATAATTTTATTCTTGATTTGTGCTAATGACATGAAAGTTTCAAAAAATGTATGTTTTAAGAAATGAATTGTTTTATCCAGGTTATAAGCTATATACTGCAGAATATTGTGATGAGACAATCAACAGGTTTTCATTCAACAGAACAACTTATATAACACGACTCCCTGGAAGACCACCAATATCAATAACGTATTGCGTTTGATTCTACATCTGTTTTTTTATAGGATTGATCATAGGTATCATTAGACGCTAGAGGGTTTATTTTCGAGTATAAAAAATTATTCATATATTATAACAGCACAACAAAATACAAAACAAATATCACACCAATACCACACCCTAGTGTTTTTGATATTTGAGAATGGTTCAAATTGTTGCCGGAAGTAGCGGCGAACTTCTGACTCAAATACAATGATGGAACGCGGATTAAATAGCAAACATACCGAAAACCGTTGATTACAATTTTCCTTTCCTTGTGCATACCATTTTTATCAAATATACTGTGGAACTGTAAGATGAAAATTTACAAATCAATATTTGGGAGATTTGAAATTGATAAAAAATATGCAAAAGAAGCAGTCGACTTTGTTTTCAATATATGAGATTTCGGGAATTAACCTTGTAGGTATGACTGGGATCTCAAAGGATAATGTCATAGACCTGAATATTTAAGGTCTTGCAGAAGTTTTTACAAGGACCATTATGACTGGCTTAATTCGAATTATCTGATTTGCATAACACTAGGAAATATTTTGCTTAAAACCAAATATTTGCAAGAATTGTGCTAGAAAAGTGTTCTTTGTCTTTTAGACAATAGGGGGAATACCAACTCATGCCCTACTGACCAATAGTATGCTTGCATTCCCTCAAAACATGAATCGACCAATCAACGATGATCTTGTAAAACTTCTGCAATATTTACAGTGATAAATAAACCTTCGCCGGACTTTCTCCCATATTAGGCTATTGTACAAAAACAACCATTGGCTTGTGAAAGTAAAAGGTACATTGGTTCAGAAAAGAAGCACAAATCTTAAGAAGCGAAAAATGTCTCAAACCAATCGAGAGACTACAACCTTCTGAATGAAAATTCCTTAAACATTTTCATGCATTTGCAAAACAATTGAAGGGAATAATAACTATTGGTGTACTTTCTAGTTTCATCTTGTTTCAATGGCATGTATAGAAGAAAAGTAACTCCCAGAGTTGTTACTTACAGCAGTTGTAACCTCTTTAGAAAGCTTCTTGTATTGAGCAGAACTCTTGTCATGAAGTGCATTGCTGAAGGGTTGGCGAAGTTTCAGCTTCATACGGGTCGAAGATACATCTAAGATGAAACAAGATCATATGAATATTAGTTAATTCATCATCGTCAGCCGATTTTTTTGGTTACATTCTTCCTTCTAACACATGATCTATCTTTTGTTCTGAATATGTATTTAAGTGATAAGTGGGAAGATTCGAGCCAAGGCTTTTGATGAAATACATAAAACTAGCAAGATGACTTTTATGTGAATTTACTCTGCACCAAATACCTATTACAGAGGGAGGGGGGTGTAACCCGTCAACAGCAAGAGGTTAAGTCAGCTTAAGTAAGAACCAAATTTACCAATTTTGTTCTAAACATACGGGGTCTTTGACTAAAGTGATGCCAACAACATGATGTTCATTGTGGCCTTTGCATTAAAGAATTGACTGCAGTTACCTGTAAAGCGAACCAATGAAGCAGATGAGTTGACAACATGGTTTAATGCATCTTTCACCATACAGAAGTAATACCCTTGTAATTCTGGCAAATTTCCTGGTATTCGGAGTGACTTTAGCGTGTGCAGACTGTTTCTGTCTAGGCGCGTAAATTCACTTTCACTTGGTATATCCATCTCAGGAATGGCCTGCCGCGGAGGGCTGAAGATTTGTCCATCTTTAATCCAGCGAAAAATAACACCAGTGAAATTGCGATAGGTGCAATTAAGTGATACCACACTGTTCTGCTTGGTGTTGATGTTTTTCGGATGAAAATCAAAAGCGGGGGGATCTATAAATAAAGAAACAAATCAATCCTTTGCATACAAACATGCTCTGTACAATTAACCAAAGCATTTATCAAATGCTATCTAGATTGGGCTCTTTGCTACAGGAATATTTTAAGGGCATGCTCACTCATTTTTTAGAATCGAGAATCTCTGAAAAAGCTACTTTTCAAACCAGAGCGTATATCAGTAGCATTACTTGCATAACACAATCATTTCTAGATTTCTAGGTATGGGAAAGACGTAGCAAGTAAGTTACTGTTCAACCCAGCGGCCAGCCTACTTGCAACAAGATATGATAAAGCAACCATATCAATGCCTGTTTGGTACCTATTGCAAAGCACCAAAGCATGGTTATTCCATGAGTTAAGACAGCAATTAGACGTAAAACTTTAAATAAGACTTTAAATAACCTATCCAATAACTTGCAGACTGAAACATCATTTTTAAAACAAAAAAAATCCAGCAATGACAGCAACTTAGATTTTTAGTTATCTTTTCGATTCTACATCCTTTAAAAATTGTCAGCTTTCATTCATGTAAATATTTTACTATTATTTCGAAAACTTTACTTCGTTATATAGCTACACGTCTTTGATTACTAATAGTGTATTAATAACAATACATAACGTAGTTATAGACTTACTGCGCAAATTAACCAGCATGAAAATTGGAAAATAGTTTAGATTACATGACGTAGTAATTTCAAATCTTTGGTACAATTCTGCCCAAACTGAGCAGCTGCGATCAAAAAGTAGATGCCAGACGCGATTCTGCACCTGGATGATTGCAACAACAGCAGAAGTCGAATATCATGAGGGCAAGGCTGAGACCATTCTTACAGTGGTTGTTTCCTTCGAATTTTAACTATAAAGAAAGATCTTTTCAGATCTATAACAGTTAGGGATTTCCTCCCTGAATATCCCATTAAACAAAAAACATTGCTACTTACTCAAACAGATTTTGAAATATTGATGAGTGAAGAGAGGATCTTCATTGCAAGCACTCAAGCCAGTATTTTTTGCCTCGCTAACCCACGATTGGTATCTTTTAACGCATTCAGTAGATCCACATGTTGATTTTAATGACTGCACATATAGTCGTATACTAGAACCTACCAGGGTGATATTCACAGCGGCTGGGGTGCTTATAACGCTTTGTTCCTTTACTAAGTTAGATGACAGAATCTGCCTTCTTTTCCGAACACCAGGTGTCGTAAAAGAATCTACTAGTGGTACTGTTGTAGTATTTGAAGCCATGGGGGCTGAAATGTTTGTTGCCGTTGTTGCATTTGTCAGCACTGGTGATATTGTTGACGTTGCAGGGATTGCTGTGGTTTTTGGCAGGACCGAACTATCAAGGTACGACGTAGCTGTTAATTCAGCTCCTAGAACACCATCAAAAGACAGCTTCAACGGCAGCTGAACAATTGAAATGTTCTGCAACTTGTAAGCGGTGTTGTTGAAAACGACGCTTGCTTTTTTACCGTATTGCCGAGTCGGTTCTTGCGAAATAAGTTGACGTAATGTAAACACTGTGTATAGAGCATCTACGGGGAACTGCATAAGCCTCCTATCGACGTGAAGACGTACAACCCTGTCACCGACCTTATCATAGAAGACAACCCTGCCCGTCATTCTTGCACTCATATATTGACTATTTGCGCCCATGCAATTTGTCGATAGATCCTGATAACGATTCTTTGCAGCTCTGCAAGGATCCCTGATATTTATGCTAAAAATCCTTTCGGTGTATCGCCTTGGGCTCCCACTATCAATAGCGTATACTTTAATCCTTAAAGACTCTCCATATGAATGTTTAAACTTTGAAGTGACTTTTATCTCTCCTGTGTTTGGATCAACGCAGATATAGCTCAAAGGAGCGACACCTTTTTCTGCTTCAGTGCATTTTCCAGTAAAATTTGAAGGGTTTGTTGCATTTTTACCCAACGCTTTCGAGTGCACCCATATAATTCCATAAGTCAGTTTAGTCCCCTCCTTATCAGTTCCAACGATCTTACCGATAGTTTGGCCAATTACGGGAGCAACTGTCAGCTCAATATTCGATATGCTGAGAGCTGGCGGTGTATTGGCTACAATAAAGGCAAATATAAATAAAAACCTTAAAGCTAGTACAGCATATAGTTAATGTCATTAGGAAAGTAGTAATTTTTTACTATGCGCCGCCACCCGAGATATAAGCGATGGTGAATCAGCTCTTGGAAAACAAAAACTTTTATCACTCGCACTTCTTGGAGGTCAAGAGCTCGGTTTTTTGATGAAAAACTGCCGTCGTTGAAGTAGTATGGTCATTTAGAAAAGATTAGGTTTATATCTAAATTCATTAAAAGATCAAAAGCGATCAACAAGCACCGAAGCCAGGTATAGAATGGCCCGATCGTTAAATATCTTTCACAAGGGCACAGTGGTCCAAACTCTGTTCGAAAGGGTAAGACAATAATTTATAATATGGGCGTAGATCATAATAGCTTGGGCCTGCCAGGTATGATTTGTGTAGAATATGCATCGGATCTCTCTTTAAATTGAAAAATCGAGGTAAAAAGAGTCATATATAAAGTAGACAATAAAACAGCAAGACCATAAACATATTGCAAGAATTTAAAAACTGCTCTGTTACAAGTTTCTTTGATTCAGTTCATTTGGTGTTTTCAATCTTTTCATCCTGATTTTTTTACACAGTTGGTCCAATCAACCTGCTGTACAAAGAGCCAAGCCAAACGTTTCAAAATGAATAACTGAAGAGAATTGGAAGGCAAAATTCACATTCTAAAAAATGAATGACTAGAATAATTGGGCTGAGAAAATTAAATTAGTCTGCAGGCTACTTTTAAAATGCTGAAGCAAGGTCAGGTTGAGCCATCTCATCCATAACTCCCTCGTCCAAAAGAAGCCCTGAAATTATAAACAAGAAAGAAGAATTGAAAGCAACCTTACCTGAACAGTATCCATACTTTGCATTCATAAGCTTAAAATCGCTGGTAGATAAGCATGGAAACCGCGGGTAGGGGTCTGGTAACAGTTTCTTCAAATTTAAAAACTTGTTGTAGCAATGAGTAAGGCAATAATTCTTAGCTGGTGCAAAAAAGATACCCATAGTTGGAAATGGCCGAGAGCTATTCAAAACCAAAGGAAAATCTGCTTCAAGTCTGATTACAAATTCTTCTAGAGGATTCAGTTCGACTGGCCTGTCGTAAAAGCTTATATTATGCACATATGTATTTACCATACGAACCTTTGGAGGCAGAAGAATATACTGTACTACCGTCCTGTAATCTTTGCCACCTCTAACAACTGTTAAATTCAACACACTACCCGCTTCTGCGTTAAGAATCAGAGTGGATATAATGCTGACTAGTCCAAGAAGAGATTTAAGGGGCGGAGCTTTGAAATAAAACAAATTTAATGCAATCTTTGTTGGTGCCACGATATTATAACGACTTTGATCACAGTTGTCGTACACATCCAGTACTTGTTTGGAGTGTATTTCGCAAATCATGCGATCAAAAAAAGGAACAAAATATTGTAGACTTTTTTTCACTTCTTTAGTATTCTTGCTATCAACTGCTGCCATTTCGATTTCAAAGGACATAATGGTACGAAATTTGGCTACAAGTCTCGAGGTAGCCAACACGAATCCTCTTGAATTCATGCAAAAGAGATTTCTTGGAAAAGGATAGGACTCTGACAGCAAACAAGCTTTCTCAGCATCTTTTTTTGATTTTGTTGCCCATGAATTGTTTCTTGATGTAATAGCCGGTGTGATGTCATTCCTCCAGAGTCTCACAGACGTAATTGAGTAGAAAACAGCATTGTTTGATAAAGCTTTTACATTGAAAAGTGATGTTCCGTTCTGAATATTGCTACCATCTGTTCCACGCACCTTTATACCTCTGAAAACTATGCAAGACAGAAAACATTGCACTAAATTGCGGTTATATTAGAAGACATTATATTAGTATGTAGCATGAATTTGATTAATAGCAGGTAAATAAATGGAGAAAATCGGGAATGGCGTAATGTAGAAGAAAGAAAGAATAACGACGAATCAATTTTCCCTTTTTTCTGATATCTGTGTGCGGACCATGCAGTTTTCAAAGTTAGTGCCAGTATCAGACATTACTTGACCCAAGCGTAAAAAGCGATGTTGATTGTGATTAAAGATGTGTGATTATGACAAGTGAACTACGGTTTTGATGAGCGAGAAATCATCTGATTTTTGACCTCACTAATGTATTAAAATTTGGCAAACTGTTGTTCTGCTCATAGACCTTTTTATCAGTTTCAAATGCAAGGCCTTAACCTTATGCAAACTCTTAAGGCTGGATCTAATAGCTTAAACTGGAGCGAAATAGCGAAATCTCGACGTCACCAAGTTATGTTGTAATTATTGTATTCAGATGCTACGTCGTTTACACGAGCATACGTGGATCAGATATAAACTGGATCCAATCTAATTTTGGTACGGATGATGCGCCTTGCGTTTAAACGAGATATCGCTATCCGTTCATTTCTGGATCTCCTTCAAAGAAGATCCGATCAACTTTTGCTGGTATAAACGTAGCCAAAGAGAGATGGATTGTCAAACTACATCATAGCACCTCTATAGGCTGAATACAAAGTCGGTGTTAGACAGTTTTGTACAATGGAAACTAGGCATGTTTGCACAAGGGAAATTAAAATAGGTTTTCTACAAAACTGTGCTAAATGGTTATGAACTATACGGTTCTTGCACTCGGTCTACGCAATGTGGCGCTTGCAAATGAAGATTATAACTACAGTTACATACCTATTCCACAATACTTGTACTTTGCATTATAGGTCGATGCTACTATGGTATCCAAACATTCTAGTTGATGCGTTTTCGTCAGGTTAGATCTAAGCATCTTATGAAATTCCCTACAGTCGTCATCATTACAGTAATCTCTGTCTGTTATGCCATATATTTTCAGCGGTGACCAGCTGCTTGAGTTCGACATGCGTTTTAACGGTTTGACTGAACCTTTTGCGGAAATCTCAAATTGGATAACAAAACTGCCGTTTACTGCCACGCCTCTGTCAAGATTAACGTGTACGTTTTCGCGAAAAATGGCGTACTGTTGCTTTTGTAGCAAAGGTTTACTTGATTTCATTTTTGAAATCTTTGTTATCAATCGAACGACTTTTTCTTGACCAGTGTAATCGAAAGCTGTCAAATCAATGTCTACGTCAACAAGTCTACGATACATTGCAGAGAAAATGAATGAATGAGTAGAAGGGTCGTAAGAATCTTCGGTCTTACTTCGCCATGTGTATTTGTGCACATCCTGGTTCAAACAGGGGCTTGTTGCAGACATTGGACAGTCATTTTGCACGCTAACATACACTTTACCGGTAGAGTTGAGTTGTGGTTTGCCATCATCGACAATGATGAAATCAATAACAAACATTGCATCGTAACTAGGCCTAAGCTTTGCCAAAATCCTTGTTGTTTTTATTTTATTTTGCAAATGTTCGATACAGAATAAATTCCGTGGTGATGGCAAAGACTCAGCGACACTGCACAAGGATAGGTTATGCGAGAGGATATGTGATTTCACAGCCCATTTCTGATCGTAAACTTTCTTTGGAGATGCAGTAGCATTTGCATAGTATGTAACACCAATTATAGAGAAAAGCAGTTTTTGTGGAAGATTATCCTTCGCATGAATTTTGAAGATGTCTGCACCAACAGCCGGGTTCCTTTTCATAACAACAAAGTTTTTTGTAGAGTTCACCCACACTGGAGGCTTGTTTATAACTGAGAAAGTAGAAAAATTTAGCATCAATGACATTGATTCTAGTAAAAAAATAGATATTAGTATTACATAACCTTGCTACAAGCAGAGATAAGAAAGATGCATCCGCCTCTTTTTAAGCTATCAAACTTTGCTCTTATGCTATGGACCAACCATAGAAGCGAGGTTTTAATCTGGCTGATTGGTTTTAAAAAATCTTGTATCCATAACAATAGTGACATAAATTTAATGATGCCATTATATGGGGTCAGTGATGCTTTTAGCTCCCCTCCCCATCACCAAGATCTGCTTTCGATGACCTTGTTATTCCATACTGTTTAATTTACCTTTACATGAAGAGTATTTTGTAACAACGACAAACTGATCCTCCCTTGCACATTCAGGTTTTCCGCCATTCACACTCATTGTTTGTGATAAAACATCATATAAACCAACACAGTCATCATTTGCACAATAGTCACTACTTCTATCAACAAGAAATAACTCTATCCCGTTTCCTCCACCATATAATTGATCTGACCTTCCACTTGTAACTCGCAATTCCAATGTCACATTTTCTTTATCAGCGATTATTTCAACTGGCTTCCACAGCAACATGGCGATTTTACGGTCTAGCGTCGTATTGACCAACAGACGTCTTGTTAGAACGGAACTCTTTTTTGTTCGTCCAACGAAATAGGTAAACGTGTAGTCAACTGGCTTTTCAATGACTTTGAATTGTTGAAATAAACCAAAATCAACTGTTACTCGAGCGATCTTGGAGTTATTTGGCACTGTGAACATAAATCCAACCTCGCTTGGTGAGCCGATGCGCCTTATGATTTCCCTTGCTTGCGGACAGTTTTGCATGAGATTGGTGTAGTCTCGAGTGGAGTCGGTGCAGTTCTCTTTGACGCGAAAATACAAATCGGTGGTCAAGTTGCGAGGAGGTGATCCATTGTCTATCACAAATACAGTCACGACGAACAAAGAAAAATCCGCCTTGATTTTAGCACTGTACTTTGAGGTCGTTTTGACAGTGTTGCTGTTGGGCTGGATACAAAATACATTCCTTGGGAATGGATAAGATTCAGCTTTCGAGCACTGGGTTGAAAGACCAGATGTGGGCATCTTTGTCAACGCCCAGGTGGAATCGTAAGCGGTTTTTGGTGCTAGCGTATCATTTTTGAAATATTTCACACCGACAATTGAAAACGTCAGGGTTCCATTCTCTGGATCAGTTACAAGCAGGCTGAGAAGTTTAGAGCCAGTGGGTAGATTTTGACTAATTATAGCATAGTCCTTGGCGTTATTCTGCAAGACGGGTGCAGCATTTGCAGCAGCCACTAAAAAAAGAAGTGAGGTAAAAATTTTAATGTAAAACTGTGCGCTTGGCATGGAAGATACAAAAAGGAGAGATCCTTCACGCATTGCATCGGCGAGGGTAATATAAATTTTGCCCTTCACTTGTTGCCCCGCCAAACTATAGAATAAACCAATTTTATAAAAGAAGCGTACTCTACAGCGGCCATTTGCATCAGACAGCAGCCATTTTTAGCCTACAGGAATTTAATATAGCCTCAATAAAAAAGCATGCTGGATTTTCATATTCTGGCCAAACAAAGCGCAATGACAATATAAAATACCTTGGTAATTCTTGAAAATAAATTAAAATGGAAACATCTTATTAAACATATAAACATGAGGATCTCAAAACGTAATGGTATTGCGTAACCTTTATTTTGCGTTCATAGCCCCCGTGTCTTCAACTGGGGTTGTGCAACCGCAACAGCTACAAAACCATACAAAGTAACTTAAACAAAGCCTTGAGAATATTAAAAATATTAATATTAATAATTTTGAACAAAACAGCCAGTGCTAAACCAATGCTCCATCAATTGGGTATTCTAGATTTCCAAGAAGTTTTTGACTCTGAATGTGCTTAACTTATATTTGACATAAGCATTGGTAATCAACGTCTGGGCATGGCTATCCAACTCGTCAAACATCTCGACAGCAGGGAAACAACTGGGCTTTCTTATAATAAGGACCAACTTCAAAAACGACCCTTCACATAAAATGGTGTAAAAATCTGGAACAACACACCTCTCCATATCAGAGAGCAAAATAGCAAGGTCTGATTTGTAAATACTTCAAAAAATGGTTGTTGCACAAACAAGAAGACGAAAATCAGATTTTTTTATATTAGCATCGTTGAATGGTAAAAAACCACCAATCCACGTCCCTGCTTCCTATTTGATTTTTTTGTTTTTCTTTCTTTTTCGATTCTTACTTAGTTTACAGTATTATCTTTTACGTGTTGATGTTTTTATCAGCTACCAGTTTTACATCGTATTTACAGCTCGAAAACCGTTTGGTTCCTCTTCGCGTCCTAAGCAACTCATTTTGTAGTTTTGCAATTGTATCTTGGTTAAAGTTTTCTTTTACTATGAAAATAGTTGCTGAATGACCAGCCATCTTATCGATCATCAAATGCGCATTTACGTGCAAGGGCGCATATTCATCGGCATTCTAACGGCTTAATCATCGTTAATAATTACTTAACTGGATAATAGCAAACTATTCAGATTAAATATGTGTGGGAGGGAGGGGGTGCATATGAGTAAGGTCTTTCGAAATCCTGTTACGTTGTTTTCGTAAAATGCCTCTGGACATAACCTGCTAGAAACATCGCAAAAACAATACCACGCATACTGGAAAGCGAGCAACGAGGCAATTCTCCCTGGCTGCCCCTGACTCTGATAACATAATATTTCTGAAAACGGGCCAGATAAATATCTTGAGCCTTATTTTTCAATTTGCTCTGAAAGCATGCAAAACATGGGGAAAATAAAATGTGAAATGAAAAACCCTTGTTTTGCGTTTTGTTATTGTTCATGTTATTTGTTAATCCGCTAACATTGGCAAGACGTTGTTGTTGTCAATATGCCGCATCTTTGAATAAAAAGAAAAGAAAACATCACACCTTTTCAATGCAATGGGGACTTTTACCACAAATTTTCAATTGGTACTTGACAAGCAGGTGTCCCTGTCTCAAAAGTAGCACACGCGAGTTCTGCAGTCTTTTAAATAGCAGTCTTTTAATTTAAACGGTGATACCTTTGATTTTGGCATTAAAAAATCCTGTCTTGCGAGAAAGCATGTTAGATATCTATGAAGGGAACAAAACTTTTCGGCACATATTCTGCAAGTATCTAAAGAAGGAAAAATATTTTCTGTATCAGAAAAAATTCTTCGGGAAAATTTCTGGTTTGCTTGTACGAAGAATTTGTGGTGCTTTTTGTGAGTTCCTTGCGAGCTAGAGTTTCCTACAAAATCATAGCGAAAATTCCACGTCTACTCTAATACCAACAGAATTGTTTTGTATCACTTTGAACAGCCATGCTTACATCCTGCAAAACCTATTCGGAGCCGGGTAAAAAGCTTAATTTATATTGCAACCAGTTCACTGAAATGGGAGCCTTGATACTCTTTGACCGATGAGATGTTCGTTTACACTAGATGCTGTCGGGAACGCCTATTTCTTAATTAAGAACCAACAGAACGGAGTGCCTAGGCCACTGATATACCATAGCAAACATAAACGAAGAATTTGCGGGTCTCCTAATCCTCCCTTCTATGATTAAACCAGTAAGGATGCATGCATGCAAAGATCAAAACGTGTTGTCCTTACCTGCGTTTGTAGACCTTAGAATGCCGAAAAAAACGACCAGATACCAGAAAGTCTTCATCCTCACTGGAGAATTGTACTCTATAACTTTCCTCATGTTTTCAAGATTAACAAGTGCTTTCAGTTGAAACGCTCTGAGCGAGCATATTCTAACAATGACAAGAATGTAATTCCATAACAGCCTATATTCACAACAAGGAACAGGAAATGCACTTTTATTATCATTGCTCAATTAAGCAGGTAATAATCTGTCTTTGTCTATTGCCATTTTTTCAATTACAAGTGACGTAATAATAATAGGATTGACGACAATCTGCAATGCCAACGCTCAGCAAGCGTAACGGAGCAGTGTGGGGCCCTTTACCAAAGTAGTGGTTTGGGGGCCCTATTTTATTTGCAAATCAAGTTTACAGGCTGAGCCCGTAATTACCCTTACTGCATAAAATTGTTATATGCAATTCTTAAACGACATTAACTAACATCAACATAACAATCAAGAAACGCTTATATCTAAAACAAAATTCAAAAAATCTATCGGGGGCCCCCTAGGGGCCAACTTGTTTGGAGACCTTAGTTTTGCGCCTGAAGGTGCACACCGTGCGCTAAACCACTGCCAATGCTATTGCAACTAAAGGTAGAAAAAGGTCCTGAAGCAAATAAGCCGCGAGAGTTGCAGGACAGGCAGGTAAAGCAGTAAGAAGGGCAAGAAAATTATGCTTCTTGAAGCGCCGACTTACTCAGCCTTCGTCACAGAAGTTCCGGGAATTTTTTCTTCTTTGACGCAGGTTAGGGCTTTCTCTGTAAGAATTTACGTCGTTTAAATGGGGGTACAAACAAAGGTGAGACTCAAATGTATACTTTTAGGGGCGTGACTTGAGGGGGGGGGGGGGTTTGGGGGCGGCTCACCCTCAAAACTATGACAATTTCGTCTTCTTGCAGGGCAAAAATAGGCCGCAAAGAACAGATTTTAGCTACAAAATGGATAATTTGTATAATTCTTTATGAACTTTTCAACTCAAATAAGGGACTTTTCAGGGCAAACGCGCAATCACTCTCCCAACATGGAGCTTGGGGTGTCGCCCCTGAACATTCTATGTGAATAAATATAGTTACTATTGAATAAAGAAGCACGCTAAGTCAAAGGTTGCAGGTCGAAGGACTTGTTTTTCTCAGCAGCATAACAACATTTAGGTTTTGTTAGAAGTGAAGTTTTGGATGATTGATAGGGGGCCCTCCCTTGCTTTTGATGTCTCTGATATTTGGGAATGAATATCTCGAGTATTTCTCCAAATATTTCTTATTTTTCGGCGACTAAAGGATGACAATTGACTAGCCCCATTTGTCAGGCAAATTTTTCATGGACACCCTCATTTACACACGACAGCTAACAACGGCCTTGTGTATCAGGCCACTCATACATCCCAGACTTCCTTGTTATTAAGTTTTATTTGAAAAAGCTGGTATTTGCATTATTAATATAGGATGCTTGGAGGGTGCTGGAAATTTTGCCCTGCAAAAAACCTTTTTCTTCATCCACCTGAAACTGAACCAATTTCATTTTTGTGGATAAAATTGTCCCATATCTGCCAGCTAAGCCCAATAGGAAGGTGATATTTACATTATTGGAGGGAAGTCGAATCTCCCCTAATGGTCCACCCCCCTCGCTAACGTCACAACCCACTTCCTAACCAAAGTAACCCAAATCTGCCTTGTGATTGGATGATTAGGTACAATAACGACAATAACACATGACACGAGTTAATTTATGCATGACGTAATTTTTCTGCATGACTTGCTGATGGTCAACATTGGAACTAACATTTTTCTGAGTTGTGGACGGAGGAAGTCAATCCAAGCAGCGAAGAAGTCATGAAGGTTACGTTTATACTAGCCATGCTGACCGTCAGTTATGGTGAGAAAAAGTGTTTATCTGCGCTTATTGATAGGCCGTATTAAATAAACTTTTGGTTCTCTTGTCATTTGAAAGTTGCCTAAAATTCCGCAGCATGATGATGGGCCTAGGCAGATAAGCAGATTTAATGGCCAAATTCCATAAGGTCTTCGGCCCCGCTCATTGTGTGCACAAAGCTGATTGCAAAATGGCTGTCTTTTGATGTCAAAGTGATTTCTTGACTCTATTTGTTTTAGGCTTAGCAGCTGGAAATATTCTTTGGGACATGGTGAAGGGTGTTTCCGAAGGAATGGAGGACGCATTCAAAGAGGGCCAGGCTGGAAAGTTAAAGGATTTGAAAGAGAAACTTCAGAAGCGAATTGGTAAGCATCGCATGGCACAATTCCACCTTTAGACTTAATCACAATTATGCTGAAACAAAAGCTAGGTTCTCATTTTCAGTGAATTTATTTTTTAATGTTTGATTCGGCTTGTTGACGACTCATCCAGAATCAGTTTTCATGAACAAAGGAGTTTCCATTTCGCTATGCTTCGATGGTAAAATGATTTACAGTATTGTTTTATTCGGAAGTGAATAACTAACAATAACTTAGAAGACTAATCATCACATGACATCTTTGCAAAACAAAAAAATGCTGTTTATGAGATTTTTATATGACTTTAACTACATTCCTTATGATTGAAATCATTTCTGATTCTTTTCTAAGGCAAATACGATTTGCATTTGAAAGGGGACAGTGTGCATGCTTGAATAATATGCAGGTGCTGGAATAGCAGACCTGGTGTATGCGCTGGTACCCCTACTATTAAGGAAAAAAACTGTGGGAAAGTCTCTCATTAAAATTTAATTCAAAAGCAGGATTACTAAGATTGTTTGCATCTCCATAAAACAATTCAACCAACCTCACCAAGAAAATGTGGATTTTCAATGCCTAACAGATTTTTGAAAAATTGCAAAAATGTTAACTTGACCAGATCAGAGTTGAAACTGTTCCTGGGAGATATGGAGAATTTTGTAGTAAATTGTTTTTTCAAAATTAAAGAGTTATTGAAAGAAGTGTAATGTTAAGAATGCTGTATTTGTTATTTTAATTTGTCTTGCAGCAGAGCACCCAAAGCTCAAGCACCAGAAAGTTGACTTGAAAAAGATTATCAAGAAGGCAGGCAAACACATTGATAAACTTCATAAGAAGTTCATAAAGAAGTATGGTAAAGAAGGTGCTAAATTAGCAAAAGAGAAATATAATGAGGCAATAAACAAATGGATGTCAACTCTCACAAAGAATGATACTGATGGGTAATACATTATCTTTCAACCTTGTCTGTTTAATTTACATTTTGTATAAGTTTATCTCATGACATGGTGGTTCTATGTGGGTGAGATATGATTGTAAATTTGCCTGCAAAAGTCATTCTCCACAAGTTAATGCCTGCAAGGGAACCAAATTTCATTGAAAAACACAAAAGAAATCTACTGTTTGCTGTTCTGTTCCAATTCGCAATGTTTTGGTGGCAGAGCTCTATTAATCATTAATCATTAAAATCCAAGTTGCAAATTTTGCAATTTATGCTATCTGCAAAGTTTAAACAATTGTTATTAGACATAGGAGTATAATCCATTGCTAGATTAATGAAAGAATGAAAGAATAACATGTTGCCAGTTTTTGTTATTGTTGTTCTTAAATTAATGTTATGGGCTGTAAAATCAACCATTATAAATGAAACTATTTTTGATTTTAGAAATGAAAAGCATGGCATTCCATTCTTACCACATGTAGATTTGCATAAGGATGATACTTGGGGTGAAAGAAGAAGGGAAAAGGCTGAGAAGATTTTCAAAAACCTTGCAATGATGTGGGAAACAAAAATAAATGGCAAATCTGATGATTTACTGCCAAAAAAGAAAAAGCAAGATTCTTATGAGAAGGAAGAAAATAAAAAGAAGGAAGAATCTGTGCCAAAAGAGCAACTGTTTGGAAAAGATGAGAAGAATATCATGCCAGACTTTGTGAAAGAAGAATTTGAAAAGCAACGAGATCTTCTCGGCAAGGATGAAAAATTCATCCAACCAAAGTTTGTTAGCGAAGAGTTGAAAAACTTGCATAAGATTGATCTCTTGGGAAAGGATGAAAAGGATATAAGCCCTAAATATCTTGAAGATGTAAAAGGCTTGCAGAAAAAAGAAATACTGGCTTTTAAAAAGGAGCTGAAGAGGAAACCTAAGTTAATTGGAGCTGAGGAATATGGAGTGGATCTTTTAGGCCAAACAAATGAAGAAAAAGAAAAGGCAGTAGGTAAGAAAGAAAAGCTGGCATCCGTTATTAACAAGGAATCTGAGGATCTTGAGAAAACAGTTGAAGAGCTGTTGCCATTTCTTGGCAAGGAAAAAGAGGAAAGGCAACAAAAAGTTGAATTGAAAGAGATCAAAGCACCAAAGCATGTGTTACTGACATCAGCAGTTGGGAAGAAATTTGGCAATGGATTGAAGATGTTAAATGAAAATCCAGTTGTATCCAAAACATCGGAGGAAGTGAAAGGAGAGGAAGATACAAGCAGCTCTGATGAGGAAGAAGAAGAAATGATGGGAACAAAAGAAAGACTTTTGAAATCTGAGAAAGAGAAGGTAGAAGAGGTAGAAAAGGAATTTGCAGAAGAACAGAAGTTGTTTGCAGAAGCTGAAAAGAAGTGGGAATCTGAGATTCAGAAGATAGTAATGCAGGAAATTGAAAAGAAGAAGAAGCAGAAGACAGCTGAAAAAGAAGAAGTGGAGGAAGAGTTGAAAGAACCATATGAGACAGTATTTACACCACCTGATGAGGTTACAGCAACAGTTGAGCCAGAAACGAAGAAGAAGGGAGAATTCAATCCACTACTTGACTTTAAGTTTGAAGATAGTGAGGATGACAAAAAATTCCCTAAAGCGGAAAAAGTTTTGCCAGTTCCAAAAAGAGTACAAGAGCCTGCAGAGATTTTCAATCACCAGAAGGAGCCTGAAAGTGAATATGAAGAAATGCGCCCTGAAATTCAACCTTTCTTTCAACGCTTGGATGATGTCAATTTCCGTAGCAAGTTTCTGGAAGAAGAAGAGCAGTGGATGAAGCTGAAACAATGGGCAGCAAAGAAGCTATTCAAGCCAGGAAAAAAGAAAGATGGGCAGATTTATTGAGGAGGTTTGGTGAAGGATGGTGAAGATTTTAGATTTTGATTATGTAATTGCACTTGCATATGAGACAAGGGTAAGTCGTCTTAAGGAGTTTCATGTAGTTTAAGGTCGTCCACTTCTCATAACGATATTTTATGATCAGGGAAAGTTTTCAAAGGATTATTGCCTTTGTCTAACATTCCTTTTGTAGCTTCAATTTTTGAAAGGAACTTTTCATGGTATCCATTTCTCTGTTTGACCCATTTTTCTCTATTTCCACTTGATTTTCACAGCCTTTTTCAGCTTTTTTTCTACTTTCTTTAAAACCTAATGAATGAAAGTTTGTTCATCGGTCCTTCAATTAAGTCTATTTACCCTTGAGCTCAAAGCTAGAAAAGTTTCACACATATTTTTGCACAACCTACTTTGACCTCATTTGACCAGATTAGGTTTGATATGATGTTTTAAATTTCGGTATAGGTTTATGCATTTTATTTATATACATGTCTGAATTTCCTTTACCTGACTAGTTCTGTGAAAAATCAAAATACTCTCATTCGCTTTGCATACTCAAGAAACTATCATGATGTCCAGAGCCAAGTAAATATTAAATGCATTAGAGTCCCGGGACTTGCAACTGGGAGGAAACCTGCTTGGAAATAAAGAAACTAAAAAGCAACATCAAAACTTCAACAGTTTGTGTTTGCTTTTTGAAAGTTGAACAGAATGTGTTTCTAGGCCACAGAAAGGTTGGGACATCTTAATAAACTGTCGTAGAAGCTCCCTTAATGATCGTGTGATTTGTGTCCCTCCCGATGCAGCTTTCCAAAGATGTTAGTTCCACCACTGACGCCTAGGCTTTGAAAAGGAACAAAGATATTTTATTTTGCAGTTGTTTTGCTCTTATCCTCATGGTTTTGCCCTCTTGTCCGGAAGCACACAAGGTGTTCCTGGATACTAGGCCTAGATTTAAGGGCAAAGCCATTTGCATTGGATAGATTCGTAAAATTGGGTGGCCCCCTCTAAAACCTGTTTGAATTGCCGCCTCTTGTACTGTATCGTTATCCAAGGTTTTCTCAAAAAGCCACATGAAAGGTGCATTACTTTGTTCAATGAATCTTGAAAGATATTTTGGGTTTACTCCTCACTTTTGCACTGCAATCGTCCAGCAACAGCATCGTATTGAAGTTTTGATTTGTTAGTTTCAAGGCTATAAAAGCGTCGTATATATGACTTAGATGAGTTGTATTATTTCGTTTTGAAGTATTTATATGCGTATTTGGTTCCACCTTTTGTAACTTTGAACCAGCGTGTTACAGTTAATAAGATTTTATATCGTTGATTCTTTGTACCGCATTTCGCGAATCACTTTGACAGGTTTAAGATATTTGTACCATGTAATCGTTGCGAACAACTTAAGACACTGTGTAAATCTTTAGTGGCATCATCTGCTGCACTCTAGGGTGGTCAAAACGCTAGGGCACCCTAGTGAATAGTCAAAACTGCAACAAAAATATCAAGACAATATGAAATTAAGCTGTTTCCAGAGAGTAGAAGATACACTTTGCCCGCTACTGCCTACTTCCACGCCCTAAAGACGACAGGTGTTATTAACGCTATTAGGAAAACGGAGACACAGCAAAGTGTCTGTCGCAAATTTTTGTCATGCGCAGCAAAAATTCTCTCTTCAAAAGCAATTTCAGGCTGCAATATGTGCATCGGAATTAAGAAAACCTGCAGTGTCTTAGGTTTGCATTCCACTTTTTAAATTTTCTATCAACTTTATACCTTGTACTACACAGTTTGAATTTTGATACAAAAATGACACCTTTATACTGACCAAGTACAGCTTTGTAGTTTTCACTGTTAAAGTAGCTAGATTTGATTATTATATAGAAGTAACGGTCTTTGGACCACAAAATCCAACAAATTTTTTTTTCTTCTTTTATCTGCATCTGAAGAGCCACGGGTGTCGCAAAAGGTGTCTCTTCGTCAGAAATTTTCAATCTCCTTGTAATCCCAAGAATTTCGAAAACGTACCATTGATGCGCCTTTATTGGGGTGCGGCACCCGTTAGAGATATCCGCGTGTCTTTAACCTAAATTCCACGTACAGACGTTCCGTGTTATATGCGCAACGGCTTCGGAGTCCGGGTTTCAAACCTGTGTCTATTTGTCGAAATATGAAATTTAGCATCTATTCTTAACATCTATCAAGAGAGAGAAGACCTATAGGTCAATCTTAAATTTAATAGGACAGCTATGTTGCCTATAACCACATTTTGAAAGAACGGGTTACGACGTTGTAAATCAATATAAGCTAGAAACAAGGTGAAAGAAATGTTTTGTACCCCTCAGTAGACATCACGTTGAGAGCGATTATGAAAACTAATCATGTGTTCTGATCATGTTCCTTCATATCACGAGAGGTCTGATTTACTTTAAGCTAAAGTGCTTCCTTGATTGACAACCCCTCCATTGACTGCCCCCCGATAAACAGTCCCCTCCCCCTATCACCTGGTCGATTGCAAGAGATGCGAATTTGAATCATCCGTACCAATATCAGCTGACTGCATGCTCAAAAACTTTAATATACAAGTATTAAAAGCCAAACTTAAAAAGTTTTAATAGTTGAATTCAAGTCTATGCTGTATCTTGTTTTCTTATCTGTAATTGCGAGCCAATGTGGCCTACATGAGCACCTAAGCTGTCGGTTAATCGAGCGATGATATCAAGAAATTCGTATATATCATGACTCCTTTATTGAGTCCCCGTCCAGTCCCTCAAATTAGGACTTAGGACTCATTCCTCCTCGTTCAAAACCTTATCATTTATTTCTCCGACTCTTCGTCAATCCCCGGGTCTTCGCCGTCGGAAAGGACTATCGACCAGAGAGGTAAATGCGCAATAATAGTATCTTTACTACATTTGCCATAATTTGCTTATGCTGATCATTCAAGGTTTGAGCTACGGATTAGCAGACATGCAAGGGAAGCTCTAGACATACTGGTATTAAGAAGAATATTTACTTGATCACAACAAAAAGTTATATAGGGACCAACCAAGTATGTTTTCTAGTGTCCCGACTAAATGCAGAATCCCTCGGAACCGAGAGGTATCCGCCATATTTCCCAACTTTGAGACTTAATGATGATTGTCTCATTTTTCTCTACATTGACCAATTAAGTGCTTTTGAACGATGGCTGCCAAAGGAGAGTCATTGCAGTTTTGAGATCAGCAAAAATACAAATGAGAACAATATCAGAATTTTATAATCTTTTATATAGTGCAAGGAAGGGTAAGTGCTAGGAACATTGTAACGCCAGCAAATTGATATCATAGAGTATGATACAACAGGCAGAGGCGGTTTGGCCCGTGTGGAAAATGGCGATCGCCAACCTGTCCGTGCTAAAATTCAGCGTAAAAAATTTACAGGTTTTTCGCATTCCAAAATTCCCTAAACTGTGCCCTTTCAGTTTGTTGGTGAATACCAAAGGCATAAGGGCCTAAAACTCATTTTGCGGCTCCAAATATCAGATAGGTCCAAGCAACAGCCTAATAAAGTTCATTTTTAAGATCTGCATGTCAAAGACAGGCTTGTAAATTTCAACAATCCAATGTGTTCTAAACTCAACAAGCTACTTTATCAACCTATTCCGCGTAATCTTGCGGTTCTTCTTACTTATGTATTCGCAGTCACTTTGACCTGGTTTGAGAACCAGATGCCTGGTAGATTCAAAAGTACTATACAACTTGCTAAGACTGAGGATTATGTTAAGCCAAACTAACAATATGCAAAAATAGGGATGCAAAATGATTGATTGCATGAGTTGCACATTCAAATTCCAGCCTCTATTTAATTCAAAACCCAAAGAAATAAGGTGATATAGATACAGCAGGCTAAAGAACTGGCATGGCTTAGGCGGACTCTTTACAGAAATTGTAGT
Source organism: Catostylus mosaicus (assembly GCA_964019065.1). Lineage (NCBI taxonomy): Eukaryota > Metazoa > Cnidaria > Scyphozoa > Rhizostomeae > Catostylidae > Catostylus > Catostylus mosaicus. Next base: position 5,776,652 of record OZ025193.1, on the reverse strand, counting down.
AGACTCTACTGCCTTTAAAGTATTTGTTGAGAAGCAGGCTGAAAATCATAGCTTTTGTAATAATGTGAATACTTTCAGGGATGCAAGAAAAAAGGGCAGGGCAAGTTGGGCAGAGCAATAATGTTCAATTTGAGACAATAAAAATATTAAATGATAGGACCATTTTGCCAGTGGGAATGGTCCTACAATGGGGCAATTATAAAGTTATGTCTCAACTGGCATAGCTATAGAGCCTATAAGTAGGGAAAGTAATTATCAGTTATCAGGAATCAATTTCGCTGTATCAGTTCTGGCATACAATTTCAACAATATCGTTGATATCCTTCTTAATGCATGCATTTTCTCTTCTTAACGTTCTATCTGCAGTTCTAAACACTTGTCAACAGCAATTATATGCAATGGCAACAACAGCAACTTGTGCTCTTTGCATAACTTTAAAGTTTTCTAGTCTAATATTTATGAAAAAACTGTACATCAGGCCTAGTTCCTATATCGCTTAAAGGTTCCACAAAGTTTCTGAAAGCATCGAAATCATGTAACAGAATCAACTTCTTGCAGGGTGTTGTAAGAATCCTCCCATAACTTTTTGCATAATTTTTTGTTGCAACGTGTTGTGATGTGCTACATTGTGTTGTGTTAGCCTTCATGTTTTGTGTTGCACTGAGTTGCGTTGCATTGTGTCGTGATGCTTTGGGTTGTGTTGTATTACATTGTATCAAGCTGTAATATGTTGTGCTGTGTAGTTTTCCTCGCCTGGTATTGTGTTCTACTGAATTGCCTCTTGTTGTGCTGTTTTAATTTTCTAATGCGAATAATATAGGTACTTAGCTAAGTAAAATGTTCAACGTTAACGTGACAGTAACTGAGGCACCCTAATGTTGCTAAGTAGCACTGATTTTCACAGCCACATCCTATCTATGTTTTGTCATATTGTTGTAAATAACTTCAATAAATCAGGCTTGTTCCTTCAAAATTAAACAGATTGACATTTATCAAATTGTTTACTTCTAGCATCGTCGGATTTGTATGCATATTGTGGATAAACGCAGTTCTTTTTTGGTTAACACAAATGAAAACACATCCCTTACTGATGCCAAGTTGCACAACACACCTCCTTAGAGATTGAGACCTTTTAAACATTGTGTCTGTACCCTGAGGCGGCATTTCATTATATGATCTTCAATTTCATTTTATAGCTTCAATTTTTCTTTGGTATGTTGGTGCACATTAGGGCAAAAGATCACCACCTTTCAACACGTTTTCATCAAGGATTCTGGACTTCAGTGGCGGAAATTATGGAGGGTCTTTGGAGAAGGATAATCCTAGAAGGGGGTCAGTTGGAATATGGTTCTGATAACTTGAATAGTGGTTTCGATTTGATGATTAAAATGCCTAAAATCACAAAATAAGAGAATTCTGCCTATTTTCTCCGGGCAATTGCCTCCCACTGCCTCCTGCTGTAGGCATCCCTGGTTGCAAGACTTTTTCTGATGCAAAATGGCCAATTATTATTGCTTTGGCATGGCAAAACGTGACTTTGGCATGAAAAGAAGTGCAAATCATTACCATTAATACACAAAATATGAAAAGAAGCTCGTGTTAGGTATCACGTTTCAAAATAATGGATTCCTCTGTATAGGCAGTCAGGACGCAGATAGAGAGTATAGACATTTACTATTATATTTTCAATTTAACATGTCATTTAATATGATAAGACTACTATTTTTAGTTTGTTTTAACGTACGCACAATTTGGCATAACTTAAAAAAAGTCACCTTTCACAAAAAGTTCCTCAGAAAGACTACTCTTCGGTCTTTCCTCAGAAATTGCGCAACATAACAACTAGTATTTCTATCTGTTCGCACTGTTGCAATATTCTTGTCAGAGACGATCGTTTCATGTAAATTTGCTCCTACCCACATTTTGATAATGTTCTGCAAATTTAACCTTAGATCCAAAGATAGCTGTTGTCTTTACTGCTTCCCTTATGCTCTTACGCAGAGTCGGCCCTTATGCTGTTGTTTTTGTGTGACAGTGCATATTTATGCAAACCTCAACAATGTATTTGTTTTACGTTTTTGGCTTAAGAATAACTGATGACCGTAAAAAGGAGCGTGATCTTGTGACAGTGCACCTTTGTGCAAATTTCAAATCTCATTGCAAACTATATGTGCACCACGATCTAGGCTTAAAACTAATTGTTGACCATACAACTAAACCGGTGGTACCATTTATGGCATATAACCCTTCCATAGAACATATTCCAGGCAGCTGTCCATTTTTTGAAACAACCAAAATAATTAATAGCACTCTTCATTCCCTACTGAGGCATGGTTGAACTTATGTGTTCGAGTTATTAATTTACTTTACTGTTTGACACAATGTATTTCATGGCTTATACTCTTCGAAAACTTTACATGATATTATTAAAATCTTGTTGCTGTTTGTGAAGCTGTCATATGTGTTCGAATCCCTCAATTCATGTTTTCATAAAAGCCTAATTATTTCCTTCTGTTTCGTGTCTAGCCCTTGAGTGTCTGCCAATGCATGAAGCATGTGTAGGTGATAAGTGTGTAAGTGATAAGGCCTAATCGGACCATAGAACAATCTCCCATTTGCTCAGCCAATGCAAAGACCACTGTACCTCTTTGAGTTATTTATTTGATCTTCGTTGCTTCATTCTTCTATTTTGAAACCAAATTTTGATTTGTCGTTCTGAGAGACCAAGACTGTTAGAGAGCTCCCTTCGTCTCTCTTTCGTTAAGTATTGGTTGAATAAGAACTCCTTTTCAAGTTCTAGAGTTTGATGTCTAGTGTAAGTTTTTCTCTTCTGCCGGGGAGTTGATCTGCACTTCCAAGGAACTTTTGACTCTGAAATAAATAATGGTTTCTCAAAAATAAATATACAAATCACTATATAAGGTTTTAGATACATCACTGTTGAAAAAAAGTCGAACTGTTTAACAAGTTAACCTTTTTTTGGTTATCTATAACATAATATCTAAATTTCTATGTAATTTTGAATTTATAATGAAAATTACTGTTAACCGGTCTGCTAAAAATAGTGCTTGATGCCAAAGAAGCAGAGCTATACTAAACTTAATAACAGAACACGACGGTTGAAGTTGTAACTTAAAGTTTCACGCTTGGTGCAATCTTCAGACAACTCTGAATATTAAGAAGGAAAGTTATATTTCAATGATAATATTAAAACTGTCGTTATCAGAAAGCAAATGCCTTTCAAATTTGTTCGTCAATCTGCCGGAGTAACAGTTTTTTTGGCAGTGACTACACTCTTTTTTTTATAAGAATAAATTTTATAAGAATAATGAGGCTCAAAATTGGTGAAATTTAAGAATATTTTAAGAATATTGTCAGGCTCAAAATCTTGTGAAACAATAATTTTTAGCGGGTGCTTTTTTACTTCTGAATTTTTTATGACATTTAATTACTCGCACTCCTTTAATCCTTCTTCTTTGATATTCTGTAAGTTTTTTTTAGATTTTATTTTGATGATTTGTTCTGTTAACCACCATATTTGTAATAGGTGTGCGTTTTTGGCATTGATGATGATAATAACAATTAATTGCCATATCCGTATTTTCTGCCGCGCTAAGAATAATTTAAGAATATTCCGAGGCTCAATATAGCAAAAAATTAAGAATATTAAGGCTCAGGAAAAAGTTAAGCATTCTTATAAAAAAATAGCGTACATTTTTTGACATAAGTTAATCATGTACCCCTTTCTTAGGCAGCTAGAATGTGTATTAATTTCAAAAGAGAGCTTGAACCAATCCTACTTGGCTCTGACCCACCATGAAGGGGGAAAGTAAAAAACAAAACAATTACCACTGTAAACTGGCCTCAAAACAATTTTGAAATGGGGTCTGTTGGGAACGAAAATCAATGTACAGTAGATCTTAGCGCTATCGTGTATCCTTAGGCCCAATCAACGTCAGCCGACGTACCTAAAATTCATCATTTCCCCTTGGAACTAAAATAGCACGACTTCCGTTAAATCCTTACTAACTGGCTAAAAGCCCCAACCAGAATATTGAGTGATTATTGCATTTCAACGGGTTGGAATTATTCATCTTCGGTCTTAACGTAGTTTAAGTTAGCTTTCTCGTCGCATCCGCCCAAGTCAATCCTGTGGTCAATAATTTATGACTTTATCAAATACAGCCTTATTTCATCTTTTCAAAAATGTGATACTTCACAGGACAGGATTCGACTTTTTTAATTCATCAAACGTTGCGCTCTATGTTTTTTAAGTTGCGAAAAGTTTAACAAAATCTTTTTCGTCGCCATTCTAGTAGATACAACAAGGCCCGGCTCCGCGAGTCCAATATAATTGCTATGGGCACGCCTATTATGCCAATACAGAAAGAAAAACTGTTCTTCGATCAGTGGCGTAAAAGAAGCAGTGTGGGGCCTCTACTTTTTTCAAATGAAGTTTAAAGGCTGAGCCCGAAATCCCTTAAGTAACCGCATAAAGTTTTTACATGGAATTTTAAAACAACATTAACTAACATCAACATAGCAATTACCAAGAAACGCTTATATCCAGAAAAAATTTCGCGGGGGCACCCTAAGGAGCCTAATTGTGTGGGGCCCTTAGTTTTGCGTTTAAAGGTGCACACCGTGCGTTAAGCCACTGTCTTCGATACATTCCCAATAACACCCTTCCCTACACATACTATTCACCCCATTATCTTTTATTTATACTTTATAAAATTTGCATTCAACGATCATTTTCACCCAGCAAATTAGCATTCTGTAGATGGAATCTGTCGATACCGTTTAGATTGCCTGTGTTTCCGATAAGAGGGATTGTATTTAAATGCTACTTTTCTACTTCATACTCCATACCTTATCATTCAATTTTCCTGCCGTTGAGATGATAGCAAACATGCATTTCTCAGTTATATTTCATAAAGGTACATTCCCCATCTTCTAGGGACATCGAAAGCATTTTAGTGACAAATTGCATGGAAGGAAATAGATTGATGCCAACGAAAAGCAAATTAGCATGAGCAATTTCCTTTAAGCGCTTGTTAGCCTTATTCAAAGTGCCACCCAATTCAACCAGAAATATCCCGTTTTCAAAAATAAAATACTCTGCAATGGGTGTCTGCCCCTAGCACTCATTCTTGGCCGTGACTTGTCGTTAGGGTGACAGCTAGTTTTTATAAATGAGCTTCGAAGACCATTTTAGAGCTAAATTAAAAAAGAGTAATATTTGAGGTTAAGGGAGGACGTCCTTGTCATTATTGCTTGTTTTCAGTTTTATTAAAGGCAGATGAGCTCGGTTGAGGTTGTTTATCGACTTTAGATTAAACGAGTCTCTAAACATGACTTAATAATTCTAGTCCACAAATCATTGTAATTGCCATGAATCTAATTCTGCCTTGTGGCCATCTAAACTCTGGTCTCGTGTTAAATGGTGAAAAAATAAATTTTTACTAGAGTTAATTTCACGAAGAAAGCCTGTTACCTATGAAGGTCTCGAGTATTACAGCCAATTCGGTTCCTCAACTTCAAAGACAGTCCCGCAATCAACGCCTTATTACAATGCATCTACCACTTTTACCCAATAACAGAAATATCATAAAGCCTTTGCTAGATCTAGGACTATTTGATTAAACATTAAAAACTTTAAACTTCCATCGATATAATGGAGACTTCAGATCTAGAACTTTTTAATGAAACATCAAAACACTAATCTTCCATCGATTCAATGGAAATTAAACGATTGATGCTGCAACATTTTAACAAAGTATCCTTTCCTAAACATCTATTCTTGTTTATCAGCCATTTTAGAAGAGGAAATTTACATCACAAGTTTGTTGCTAGCATCACCACATAATACAGATAATGGCATATAAACACATGGGGTACTATCAATAGCAGATACTAAAGGGACAATGGGGACAAGGCGGTAAGCAGACAAGATACCTCCACGGAGCCAACTACTCAACCAATCGTGCAAGATTTTAGTGGACAGAACAGATTTGAAACAGGAGCAAGATAAGGAGCTGCCTGTCTATGGCTGCGATTCGCGCAAAAAGGACCATAAGAGCCCCATGGACACCCTAAAAAAACACAAGCAGAACGGTAGGCTTTTGTTAGCTCCCGGGTGTTATGCCACCCTTATAATCCTTTACAAGAATTGCACACTAAAATTTGGCTCAAGTTAGAAAACATTACTGCAAAACTGCTTCATGGTTTTGAACAAGCGTTCAACGTCGAACGACCATTTTGGAAAGTAAATACACCGCAGCTAGTGTAACAGAGAAAGGAGAACGCATGACTTTAGCAAATAGTTACTCTTGAAGTTGTCATCCCATCCATGTAATGGCAATGGCTTAACGAGATATAACTCTTTAAGTAGAAAATGATAAAAGTATTCTGCCACTGAAGAATATCAAGACCAGTGCAACAATTTCAGAATTGTTTAAAGTATTATAGAAGCACTTCATCCCCAATCAAATATGATTTCATTTATTTTGGAGTACCATCTTATTTATAATCGACAACATTTATTGTTGAATCACCTAGAAGGCAGCATTCACGTACCTAACATTAATGATTTACGGAACATACATGTATTCAGAACTGCCATCTCTTCCAAAAGTCATGCTGTCTCATAAGTGTTTCAATAATAACTGTTGTCGAGTATAAATCAGACAAGAAGAGCAGAGAGAGGACTTAGGACTATATTGCACGAACAATAACGTGTCTGATTCTTTATTTGCATCTATTAATCGTTGGCTTCCATTAATTACCTTATGATCAGGCTCTCTCTGTGTGCAACTCTGAGAATTTACGAAGAAAGAAACAGGAGCGAGACTTACCACTTGGAAAGGAGGATGATGCGAAAAATCATTCTGCAAAAGTCTGAATCTAGTTGATGCCATACATAGTTAATTTCATACACCAGAAATCGAACGGGAGACAGTTGGTTAAAGTACCAAATTTACCGACAGGAATTGGATAAGCTTAAAACAATAGATCTTTTATGTAGAAAACATACACTCATTGTTTCATCTATTATTGAAGTATAAACCAATTTTTTAACCATGGGGTGGTGTCATTTCCCCCATTTTATCGTTTGGACAAGAAGAGTATAGTTCTTCACAAAAATCAATTTTAAGCATTTATTCGTGTCAAAATCTGCCATGCTTCTTTTGACGCTATTTCAACATAAGATATGGACACGCCTCAAGAAAATGTGACACTCTAAGGAGGAAGATGCTACATCTTTTATTTCAGTAATTTACCCTAGAAAGAAAAGCTTTGTTGCAACTACTGATGATCACATGCATTTTCAAAAGATAGAATGCCCTTTTTGTTGAAACGATAGAAGATAGTCCATTATAAAATATTTCTGTTTAACTAAGGGCAAAATTTTTCTAGATGCAATAGAAGAGTATCAACATCAAAAATAAAAAAAGATATATTGGAGGGAGGTGTTTGAAATAAGACATATCGGCACATATTTCACCTTCTACTTTTCAGATTTTGTTATTCTAAATTTTTTTCTTAGAAATAAGTACCAATATTTTGATAAATAAAAACCAATGCTCCAAGCGTTCTTGTGGCAAATCCAAATAGCATCTACCCACGGAATAGATACTTCATGACAGGTGTCTCATAATTTTCTTCCTGATATATAAATGCATGTTCATGAGGGGGGAGGGGACGCATTCCAGAAGTGGGGGTATTCTAAGATGTTGCTTAATTATTTAGTTATAGATTAAGTATCTCCAAAAGAGGTCCACTAAATCGGAGCACAATGGAAATTGGGATTCAGTCATTTGAACTCCCCTGAGACTGTCTGCATGAAAATAAGTCTTCCTTTTGATGACTTAGTCTTGAAACTGGGATTTCACGCTAAATGTTTTAGCCATCTATTTTTTTACAGGGACGCACATTAGGAGGGCTGGAGGGCTGGGACACCCCAAGTATTTTCTGAGTCGGTTCAGCATTGTTTTATACGTATAAACATTGGTCTATGAACCCTCAAAAAGCCTCATCACTTGGAAAAATATTGGATAAACAAAACAGAGGAATTTTTAAAGTCGATCCAAAACACATCAGACGAAAAAAACCAGCTAGAGTGCACGCACTTGGCCCAAAAATTAGATGAACACCCCTGTTTATTTCACTCATACTTTTTAGGCCATTAACAGAGGAGATTTATTATTAATGATTATTAATTATTAATTATTTATCATTTACTCCTTATGATTATTAATAATAATTATCAACAGATCCCTAAAAACATTGCACATTCCTGCTTCTTTAATTCTCTTGTATAATGATGCGCTTCCTTTATCTCAGGGCAAGGGGGCACTACCATACACAATTAGAGCAAAGAAACAGCAGCACAACTAAGGTTTTTGCTGAGGCTAGAAGCAGCAATTACCCCCCTTTCTCCCCAACAATAAGTGTTCCTGGTCCTTGCATGGTTGCTGCTTTACAGACGTTTCATTTGTCATAAGCGAAACAGTAATACATCATAAATGTGACGATGGCTGCTAAATGTCTATTAGTAGTGCTTGCCTTCAATGGTGAATAGAATTTAACACTTCATCATAATTTTGGTTATTCTGTCAAAATTCTAGCAGATGGGAAATAATTTATTGTGCATTCTAATCTACTGACTGTCCTGTCAAAGATATCAATATACCTTTCATATACAAAATAAAAGAGGTGAAATCTTGAAAATTGAAGTATTAGAATGTTAGAAAGATTATTGATATCACTTCTGAATTGAAAATAGCCATAAATCTAAAAGAATTGTCTTAAAATAATTATCTAAAGGATATTTAAATATTTTGGAAACCCTATGTCAATTTTCAAACTGGCAAAAGCGTCAGCTGTCCTCTTTATATAGTTTCGCATACCTTTCCTTGCTTGTCTACGACTTCGAGCATTAAATTAACATCTTGCACACCTTTTTCGGTCCCCACACTCTCCCCCCTGAAGACAAAATCATAAAATGCAGTGACAATGTAGAAGCATTTTGATCAGGGGGAAGAGGGTAAGTATTTAACTTTAAGTAGCTGGAAACAGTAAAACACACAAACAACTATTGCGCGGGAGCATCCTGGTTTCAGATATGTAGGAGGCAAACTTAAAAATTTGAGCAGTTTTGTAGTAGATATCTCACTCTCTTTTTATCATTGCAGGTTTTCTTGTTTTGTTTTGTGTTTATTTGTAAATTCCCTCATGCCTTTTGTCGTCTTGGTTAGGGGGAATGAGTGTCTTTTCTTGTTTTGGATTTGGACCACTAATTATTGTTAGCTATTTTAAGTTTTACATAATCTAATGAGAAGGTCTTAGTCGAATTAAATCTATTAGTTGGAACCAGGGCCGCCGAGAGGGAGGGGCAGAGGGGGCAGTTTGCCCCAGGGCCTCAGGCTCCCAGGGGCCTCATCAACTAATATCAAACTTTTTGTCATAGCCTCTTTAGATGTATTCAAGGAACATCCCAATAGGAGCAGCCTATAAGGTTCTATGAGTGCCTCCAGATTCAGTTCCCAAAAATTTCCTTGCTTTCTGCTCCTTCTACTCGCTTTGATCACAGACACAAGGGGCCTCATTTTGCAGTTTTGCCCCTGGGCCTCGAAAACCTCACAGCGGCCCTGGTTGGAACCATTGTAAAAACAAATACAACCAGCTTCTTTTACTACTTTCAGAATGGTCAATTCGATCGTTCGCAACTGCCTAAAAAATTTTAAGAAACAAACACGACTGTTCGTTTGTGTACAGATCTGCTGTAGGCATCTGAGGAAGAAGATGGTGCAAGGTTAATTCCAAAAAGAGCTTTCTAATGCTCCGATGAGGATTCGAAATTGTTTTTGAACAGGGTTGCCGTACGATTGAGGGGCGCAGGGGGCAGATTTTCTCTCAAGGGTACTTTACAAAATCCCATATCGTGTAGAATTGTAGAAAATAAACCAAATATGTGTCTCATTAAAGTGAGATGATGGTAGACATGCTATCAATACCCACAGAGACATTATTTGGCAAAGTTGCCCATTCCAAAATAATTTGTTCATTAAACTGATTGATTGTTGAAAAGAAATTTTGGTATGGAGCAAAACCTTTCTTATCTCCATCTGCCCCTTAAACCACCTTCATTTTGTCTATTCTTCATATCAAGAGAACATTTCTGACCGTTACCATCAGATTAATGTTTACAATTGCCAACCAGCCAAACAATGAATGATGGATTGGACCTTACCGATATCTGGAAAATTATCTTGATTTTTATCAAATTTGTTTTATTTATTTTTGAGGTGGAAGCAAATTATATTTATCTTTATCGATGCAGGTAATCGACTTTCAAAGCGATACGAAATAGCCAATGTTCTAGTTGTCCACAGCACTCGACCGTTTAAATCAGTGATGTAACTTTAAATTCATACGAAAATAAGGTACAGTCAAAACGTTACATGTTTTCCAATGCTGTATATATAGCAAAAATGGGTGTGTTTCTTAAGATTCTTAGCTCAAAGGCTCAACAAATTAGTAAAGACATAGAGCTCGTAGATTCAGATAATATTTGAAAATTCACCAAAAAACAAAGATGTATGATGGGCTAAATTTTTATCAAATTTTTCTATTTGTAACCAATACCATTGTATTTCTCTGGAGCTATAAATTTCAGTTTATCGATGCTTCTTTTTGTCTGGGTCTGTGTGAAGGCGTTAATATCATGTCCGTCGAGGTCATTTTTGTCCAATAGAATTGTATACTTTTATTTGAAAAGAATTGCGTTTTTTTCTGCATATTGCCTTAATGTGAAATTACTTTCTCTGGAAATCATACTGTTTAGAATTGGATACTTTAGCAGAAACAATAACATTCATCTCAATGAATGCAATTCTAATTGTAGAAGAGCCTTTCTTAGTAACTCACTTTATCATTCTGATTCTAGACTATATCACACAATAAGTATACCGGCTTCAAAGTTTTTCTTTTTGTTCTTTTCTGTTCCTAGTAGTATAGTACATTATGTTCACAAAAATATGTTACATATACATATATATATATATAAGGTTTCTATTATCGCTCTCTTTTTAGAGGCTATGATTTGAATACAAAAATTTATTTTTGAAGTCTCTTATTCAATTTGGATGTCATATTACAAAATATTCAAGTCAACAATTGTCACACTTAAAATCTAAGTGATGGTACTGAGTGTTATAATTGGAGTAGTACATAAGAAAACAACATGTTATTTTACTCTATTGTCACAAATTGAAAGTTGGCCATTGCAAAGCATACAATCTACGATTGGTTTCAAAGTTTGGCAAAAACTTATCGTGATTTTTATATACTAAAAGTTCCACTAATCACTGAAGAGACAGTGAATTGAGAGCGGTTGCATAGTGGAAAGATGGGAATTTATGAGGGGTAAAAGCAGCAATCTTCCCCAACCTGTTGCTAGATGTTTCCCTATCTCAGAAGTGTTCTTACAAGGAAATTTGGAAATCTCTCATTTTTCTAAAGCACTATGCTTCTTTCTGATTGCACTACTAACTGAAAGGGTTCATAAAGAAATGGGAACAGTAATAAAAACTTATGATTCATAACCTAATTACAAACTGAACGAGCAAATCAATGAACTAAATAAGGAAGACAAAAAAATGCATAATTATGACCTAATTTGTGGATATATTCTTGGCTAGGCAAAAATATTATGTACGAAGGAACATTTCATGCCAATTTATAAACGGCATTTCACAAGGTTCTGTGCATTCTAAAATAGATGTATTGATGGATAAATAGATAAACAAGTTACTTTACCTGCGATACGTGCAGACATAAAGGTAAGGAATACTATTAATCTATTGCATATTGATCTGAAATCATGGTTTTTACCCCAAGATTCTAATGATAGCTCTAGAAGTGTTATTTAGGCCTACCTTGGCACTCAATAGTCATATCATGAGATGATATAACGAATCAGTGTCCTTATTTTTCGTATCTAAAGCACCAACTCCATGTTTATTGTTTATATTGTTTATATAAAAATATTTAAGTCTTCTTGGATAAGATCATCTACTCATGATGTTAGCTATTACTAACTTGTTGCTGGAAGTTCTTAGAAGCGGCAGTATCTTTCTATCTATGCATTTTATGTATAATTGTGTAGTCCTTAAATATCTTAAAATAATTATTTTCTAATTCACTAAAACAGGCCTATTTCACTCTAATTCACTAAAATAGGGTATCACCCTTTATTTTCTTCCATAATAAAATATTATAGCTAAAGAGGCAAAAGATGTATTAAAGAGGAAAGCCCAAAGTTTATCGTCAGCATATCATATTCTAGAAGTTCTTTTAAGATATTCCAGTTTCGTTACAAAGTTAAAAAAACCGCTTCCAGGCATTGAATTTACATTTGTCACAGTTTGCAAATTAATACCAAGGATTTAGACACATTCGCCACCCTAAATAGAGACTGATATTAAATTTTCAAGCCAGTATTAACATGATCTATATGATTTGTCTTATCATTACAGTTTATAATGTGGGACAGTTAAGAGAAAAAATCAAATATTCTCGGAAACGTCGAGTTTCTAATAGTAAATGGGACATTTTGGGGATTTGCCTCTCATTGGAAACTCCAACAATCGTTTTCTCCTTGAGCCTACAGATGATCTGCTTTAGAAATGATTAGAAATATGTCGGGGACATCACAGTATATGTTCGAGATTTGCAGAGAAAAGGAGATGAACATGTATTCCCTGAGATTTATCATCAAAATAAATATTTCTTCTGGTGTGTACATAATCAACTTGGAAGCAACTATTCCAAGTTTCCCTGACTCTTTAAAAGCTCTTCCAAATCATTTCTTGTTTTTTAATGTCAGATGTTCTTATAGTATTGGCTGCAATCATAAATTAAAAACACAGACGTAGACTAAAATAACAGCCTTGTTGGAATTCTGTAAAAAACAGCAAAAATTATGGCCAAAACAGTTATGAATATATTAACCTTGTACATTAAAAATAAATACTTATGAAGAAGCTTGGAGTTTAGCAACAAGTTCAAAGATATATCACTGAAAGTAATCTTTCAACTTGTGACATATTACTATTTATAAATTCATATTGTATATGACTATCATTTATACATTTAGCGTATCTTAACAGTCATAAAATCTCTTGTTACCAAAAATCCCATACGAAAATTTGCTAAAATCCTTTTGCGTATTGAGATGGTTTGCTTATGCCATTTTTAGGCGAAATCGTTTGTAGTCTAAGTTTAAAGCACTTTTATTGATTTACTGTATCATTGATGATTGGATTAAGTTAATTTTGCTACCATTTTTTATTTTTACAATTATAACTACCCTACTTAGCAAACAGAACTGCATTTTGAAATTCTGAAGCGAAGTTAAGAAAATTTGACATATTCAGAGAACTGGCATCATAATTTTCATTTCACTAGAATTTGGAATATGTTGTAGAATATGAGTCTAATTTAATTCGAACTAAAGCTAATCTAATTCTTTAATGCAAACTCAATTTGATTGACTCAATTTCGGCAAAAATTGAAAAATCAATATTGCAATAAACTAATTGCATTAATGCATAGAAAAAACATCAACTTCTTTATGCTATAGTTATCATTGGACACCATTTTGTTGGCAATTTCAATTTATGTTGCTTGCAAAATGTTTAAGCTCCCATCCTAATAATAAAAAACGTTCAAGAAGTGAGCTATTAGATCTGAGTTATAATTAGAAGTTTATGATTAATAATGAATACTTTTCTTGAATTTTTCGGAGGTGCCCAGGCCGAAATTTGAAATTTGGACAATGCCACAAACGAAATAAATGGGGTTAAGCTTGCTCAAGGTCCATGATTTTCTCCTTATTCCGTGTTTCTGTGAATTAGAGTAGTTTTCGGAAATATTTTCACCCAACAAGCTTAAATGAATGCTATACTTTAAACTGTTAAAATGCCTAACTGAAGCTTTTGAAGCCCACTTTCCTTGTAAAGGAACTGATTTAAAAGGTAAAGCATTGAGTAATACTTATAAGGAGAGCTTGTACTTGTACTGTACTTTGTAGACAGGAGCAATAAATTTTCTATGAAATATTCGAAAAGTATACAATGTTAGGTTAAGCGACGATTTGAGGTCAAAACTGTTCACGATGATTGCATCCGGCAGACAAGAAGGGCCAAAGAGGCCTTGGAAAAGTGAATGTTGGGCCATGAATACGAAACCGGCGTATTCTAATGTCCTAACTATAGACAACATTCAAAATTAAGACCTAGAGCTTGAAAGTAGTTGTGGATAAGAAAAAATTAAAAAGAGCAAAATCCAGTGAAAACATAGAGTGCGATAACGTTTCACTGAATGGTTGTACAGGGCAGTTTCTCTTTTGCCACGAGAGGCCATCCGTAAGCCTTATGTAAACATAAAAAAATCCTCCTATTTCTTACCTTTTTCAGACTTTTTTGATGTAGTTACTTGCTTTTTCGCTGTTTTTGTGTCCTCAGAACTCGACTTCTTTTTTTCTTTTGCCGGTGGCCTAAGCAGGGCACAGCTGCCTCTAGCTTCGGCTCTCTGTGGCAAACGTGCAGATAGTGTCGACTCGGTGGCTTGCAGCCAAGAACACAGCTCACCCAAAGCCTCATCATTGTGCCTCCTCCACTGCCAGTCTCTCCGTTGCGATGTATCTTGGTAGGGTGCATTATTATACAAGTACCGGCTGCAGCTGGGAAAGTTTCGCTGGTTTTGCCTAGCTGTAACAAGACCTACTGAAGTATTCTGGCTTACCATAGATTCAAGTTGATATATGGGGTTAGAAGTACCCATATTATTGTATGCTTGATTTATTGGAGCGTAGTACCCATTAGACTGGCTTTCGTGTCTGGCTCTTCCCCAGAACGAGCAGTGAGAGTAATTATCGTTATAACCCATGGAATACATTGCTGCACAATGACTTTTCGCTCAGTGTGCACGCCTTGGCCAAGTGCACTTGACAAGCCACTCGCTCTCAAGTAAGTTCTCTGCCGCCACCGGAGCCAGTCTCTTTCAACTCGCAGGCTACCACTACGAGTAATTATTCATCTCCACGGATAATTATGTTCGATTTTAAAGCATTTCATTGGCTGTTCTCAGATTTATGACAATGTCTTGACGGAAACTTGAAATTGAAGTCAATGGCCCACCGAAAACCACCGCAATAGCTGTGAGCGTATGGAAACATCGTAACTAAGCACAGGGCAGCTATTTTTACGAACATTTAGGTAAATTAGAATGCGGTGGGGGTGGAGGGGGGCGCATAATCAGCAGTATATTTCTTGGTCTATGCATTTCTTTTCTAAACAACTGCAAGAATGATGATGATGATGATGATGATGACGATTATGATGATGGTGATGGTGATGATGATGATGATGATGATGATGATGATGATGATGATGATGATGATGGTTACGATTATGATGGTTACGATTATGATGATGGTGATGGTGATGATGGTGATGATAATGATGATGATAATGATGATGATGATGATGGTGATGATGTTGATGATAGTGGTCAAAATAAACATTTCCAAAAATTACTGAAATCATCTAGCAATAAACTTACCAAGCAGTTGCTACGTTGAGAACAATTCTATTGGTATACATGGGGCCATATCAGTCTCTTTATTCATTTCTTCTGAAGACGTCATATTCTCAAGATAAACAGGGAGCTTCAGGAATTGTTTGTCTTCCAGCTCTGCATCTCGAAGAGCACATCAACCTCTCATGCCTACAAAGGTGAAAAATCGTGCAACATTTACCTTTGAAGAAACTGATTTCCATCACGACGAGTGTATTCATAAGAAGTAAGCTAGAGAGCGACAAGTCTCTAGGCAGTCATCAAGGGAACCGTGAAAGAGGAATTTGCTTAGATTTTTTTTTAGTTTTGTCTTTTCTACCACAAGAAATTTAAAAACCCAGTACTACATTGATCTCTTCCCGCCAAGGGCGCCGTAGTTATCGTCGTAATGGCTGGATCATATTATCCCATTCATAAAAATAATCGTTATAGCACGAAACATATTAATTTGAAATGAAGATGTAAAGAACCCGAGGCTTGTTCTCTGACAGTAATCAATAGATAATTATGTATTGCTGCTTAGCAGTCAAGCTAAAAGAGACCAAATCTGGTTGATTTGCCTCATTAAATAATCTTCGGCAGAAAGAATAAAGATTAAGTGATTGATTTATTACCAATAAAGGACCTAAAGATATGTACGAAACTTTCTTTGGTGGTAAGTTCAGACACAGTAGTTAATTTATTGCATATCAAAGTCAGTAACACGGATATTCTTAAATGTATTTGATAATTCCGGGAATAACGTCGTATTGTTTTATCCTTCTTTGCTGTATCCACAAGCCCGAAATTTCATAGGCTTGAAGGACACGTTTTAAAGCCTCAAGTACCCCTGCGGCTTTTTTTAACCCCCCTCCATATTAAACGATCAGGGTAGATTTTAATAATAATAATTATAATGATAATGGAACCATTTCATTTTATATTCAACTAATACAACAGAAAACCACACTAAATATGTAGTTTGTACTGGCATGCCTACTTACAACCACTAAAAATCATACATAATAAAGTAAAGGTTAAGCAATTTTAGTACAAGTAAAGGTCGGAGTCAGTACACTATTTCTGCGGCAAAATATAAAATAAGTTGTGCGTATAATTATGAAGGAAAGTTTAATGAGCAATAAGCTGGAACATAATGATAATAATAATAGTAATAATAATAATGATGATTATAACTGAAATTTAACAGGCTGACTTCTTGAGACCTACACAAGTCTATAATCATTCAACAACCTGTACTCCTACCTATAATCAGGGCTGCCGTGAAGTTTTCGGGGCCCGGGGGCAAAACTGCAAAATGAGGCCCCTTGTGTCTGTGATCGAAGCGAGCAGAAGGGGGAGAATGCAAGGGAATTTGGGAAACTGAATCTGGAGGCACTCATAGAACCTTATAGGCTATTCCTATTGGGAGGTTCCTTGAATACATCTAAAGAGGCTATGACAAAAATTTTGATATTAGCTAATGAGGCCCCTTAGAGCCTGGGGCCCTGGGGCAAACTGCCCCCTCTGCCCCTCCCTCTCAGCGGCCCTGCCTATAATTAGTAGATGATGGCTCAAATAAATTAAAAGTAGAATGGAAAAGAAGTAGTTTAAAATATGCACTTAAAAAGGACAAGAATATAGTTAGGTTCCATCTACAAATTCGTAAATTGAAATATTGAGTAACTCTGAAAAAACTTAAAGAGACGAAAACCATTTTAACTCTCAAGGCAAACTTAAGATATCTACTACGTAGGAAAGTCTGTAAACTTTAGGTGGCAGGAAGTTGCCTCCAACGCTTTGGAGAAGAGCTTAATTCATAGATTTTGTTGCTTTCTGCACTTTTCTCTCAAGCATTCACTTGTTTTATGAAATTCTCCTCCGTCAAATAGTAACAGAATTAGAACCAGGTTCAATGTTGCATGTTGGTTAGCAGGAACATTGAGAAGCAACCATAGAAAAAGCCAACAAGAATATGTGTTAGTATTTTGGCCTGGAGTGGAGAGCTTCTTGAGAGTATTTTATTGGACAATCGTATACTCAAGTGTCTGTCCATCTTCACCGCATCATTTTTAAAGAAATTGAAACTGGCTGGATTTTGAGCAAGGATAGGCTTCCTCTAAAAAACCTTCATTAGATTTCTCTAGCCTGCGTCACGATCAATGAAAGAATCCATGAACGCACGACCTGTGCAAACCAGCAGATTTCTTGTCTTAAAGATTGTCCGAGTACCAGAAGTCAGGTACTAAACTTGATTGGTCAAATTGAAAGTCACCATAAGGTACATGCTAGATTTTTTCTTTGTTGCTTGGTTGCAGAGCTGCGTCTCCATTTTCATCAATTCCTGTCACTTGTCTAAGAACCAATTTAAATGTGGTTGTTGCTTTTCTTTTGGAAACTATCAAACTAACCAATCAAGTTTTGATACCAGGATCAGTTAAAGAACGATCCCCAAGAACATTAATTCTTTTTCTTCTACGTTCTTTTCACAGTCAACCAACCTATCCATCGAGGGATTTAACCCAATAGTTGGTTTGAATTAGAAATGCTTTTGTCTTACAGGCTAAAAACTGTAGCAATTGTTATATGTGTATAAAATGGAAAGTCCATTAGCACTTTCACTTCTAGTTATAATACGGCTGTGCAGTAACAGCCAACATCTTTTATCAGAGATCATGAAGATACGCTTATTGAAGAGTTGCCAAGGTGTTGAGGGGATTGGTCCAGCTATGAAAACATTGCCTTCTTGCAAAAGAAACTTCTTGCAGATTTGTCAAGTTTTGGTACGGCAATTATTATTAATGCAGGCCAATCGTGCCAGCCCCTATCCCTCCACCACGAAGCATGAGTTTGGTGTGTATTCATTTGAAATGTTAGCGCTGGCCACTTAAGATTATAGAGATAATCATTAGTAGATAAGAAGAAAAAGGTCAAGAAAGTTACAGAAAATCCTCAACATTCTTATCAGTTAAAAATCTAAATCAATTAGAATGAGTAAGGTTTGGTCTAGACTTTATAGTTTCTATTGTATTCACAAATAAAGATTAGTCCAGGTGAGGCGATGTAATTTTTACTGTTATCTGAAGCATGTCTAGCCTGTGTCAGCAGAGGTACAGCGGTATCGTCTTCAATCTGAACTGAGACTGACAATCCAGCATACGTAGCTGTCCATGACAATAAATAATTTGCCTGTTAGCCGAAGATTATATATGGCTGCGTGACTACTAAATGCAGAAATAAGTAACTTAATAGAGGATTATGTCGATAGCTTTTCAAGAAATTGTGGTCTGTTAAAAACGAAGCTATATAAAATAAACGAGCAATGATGAATTGCCCGGTGAATTGGTTTTGTTCTTGTTGAAGGTTGGTTAATTCTACTGTGAGATCGGAAATCATCATCTCCTTACATTTTCGAGTGCTTGATTTACGATGGATAACTTGTGGAATTCACTTTTGGTTTTTAAGCAGCAATTATTAGCGCATGAATCAATTTTAATAACAAAATATACAAGCAAGGTTTTTACCTAGACATTTAATCGGAGCCACGAAAGGAAACGGCTATGACCAAGTTTAAGAAGTGAACTTAAAAAGTTGGAGAATATCAGTAAAAGCTGATTTACTGTCTTTTTTTGCTATTTGATTCGTTGACGTATCATGAGTTGAATAGTATCATTTATTTATCCATAATGATATGTTGCATTTGAATCTCTGAAATTCATTATGGCCTGGGTATTGACGAAATGCCTAACATTGTGTATACGCTGACAAGGATGCCTGCAGCATAGGGGGGAATTCCCCCCCCCCCTACAAGCCCTTGCCAAAGTAAAATATTATTTCACTGTGCTACTATTTTGACCCTCTTGTTGATTCTTACACCCTTCTTCCCCTGAATAGTTTCAGCTTTCGCTAAGAGAAGCCAACAATTGGGACAAAGCCAAGACCACTAATCCTAGTGGATAAAATCACCCCTGACTATGCTAGAGATTGATTACTTTATTGAGAGACTATTAGTAATCAATTGCAATTGAATTCTAATGAAAATCTTCAATTTCATTTGATGAATTCTATGGCATAAATTGCATTATGAAAAAACCAGGGACGCATGGTGTTCTCAAGGGCAAGGAAGGGGGTAGCACCGTATTAAATAAAGACGGACTAGAAAAAACAAATTGTAAGTATAAAGTGATCGTCTAAGGACAAGGGGCATTTGTCCCCCCCCCCCCCACCATGCTGTAGGTGTCTCTTCATAAATAAGACTGCACCAGAATTAAGCGAGGAAAACATGGGCATATTGGGAATGCAGGTGTGGAAACGGGGGTATAAGCACCTTCAAGCACAAGAAATGTGTAGTTTGCACGAAAATGTGGACACTTTTCTGGATTATCAGAGAAGACCTTTCGCTGACAAAAGGAAAGCAGAGCCAAGCCCATGTCAGTGCGAATGTAACGTTTTAATCGACAGTCTTTGAAAAGGTCGATTTCATTACGTGTTGCTTGGACGTCCTACTGTTGATGAATGGTGTATCAGCTTGGAAGAATAGTGTTGAGCAAAGCAGATATGAGATGCAAAGAGATATGACCTGGCGGCCTTAACACAACGCTTTTTGTGGTAGGAGTGTTGAACTTTTGCAAGGCCAAACAGGCTACTTTGCCGTGGGAACAATAAAGCGAACCATATTTACCAATACAATACTAACTGCGCCTTATAGACAGGCTAGTCTTATGACAGATTGTGCATGGATGCTCTTATTCTTCTTCAGGGAAAATCAAACTCAATTATCATTTAAATCTTCGAGTTTTTATTGCAACTCATTAACAAGGGCGTCAAGGCTGAAGCATTGTAACAGGGTCTATAGAAACAAATGTATAAGACTTTTAGGCTGTGGCCTGTAAAGATACTAGACATATCAAGGTTTATTTGAATGAATTAAAGGCAATTGCATCCTACATGCAGATGAAAAGAGGCAGACATGAAAAAAGAAGTAAAAGATTGAAGACATCAGGCATGTTACGGTGATTAAATAATACGCACTGTTTTAAAAAAAATTGAGAGTCTAGGCACTTCTGACAACTCCAACAAGGGGATTCAGTAGCCTCTCCTGTTACTTCTGTAATTGATAATTGTACTGTTTCCAAAGATCATAGTAAAAAGCATGATGATTTTCATCAATGCTTTTCCCATCAATGAATCGAAAAATCGAAGCTCAAACTGTCTATCTAATCATAGTGGTGTCTTTCTAACAGGTATCGACTGCATAGCGTCCAATGGAAACGGAAACGCTTGCTCAACATGTCATCAAATATCTTATTGAAAGTGAAGAAAATTTCTTTCCCTATCTTAGGCTCAAATTGGATTAAAATACTCAAAAATATAACCCAGTTGAAGCTTCTATAAAACATCTCTTATACAGGAACATAGGAGCTGGGTGCCATGCCGTCAACATTTTAAGAAAGCTTTGCATAGTGCCTCTTTCAAACTCCAAAGTTTTTTATAGGGAATAGTCATGTCCCTCTTCTTTGACCTGGGCCAACTTTTAATATGCAACGTTTTTGGGTCCTTTTGGAAAGCAAATAATTCCTTAATCAGCTGAGATAGAAAAAGATTGAAAATCACTTAAAATTCGTTTATTTTCTAGATCATTTCCCCTCTTGAACTCTTCAACCAATCAAGGGATCTGTGGACGCTGATTGATAAAATGCCAAAACAATTAGCCAATCAATTGTTGTATCCCACTTGTCAATTCCTGATTCGTTCACCTTTAGTTTATTTTTTCGACGTTTCATGGCTACTTCGAGAAGCGTGGGACGGCAAATTGTTCTTAGTATTGTATTTAATGTTTTATTTCTATCCACCTGTCAGCGTAACACTAAACCACAAGGTATTCCAAATTCAGCTGTTACAATAGCCATGATTAAATATCCAGATACTGTTATCAATTTGAGTCAATACGGAATGTAAGATAAAAACAATGTTTGATTAATTTTCAAACAAGATGCAGTTAAAATTCTACGTTACGTACGTACCAAATTAAGCTTGTTATGCTTGTATAGACAAAATCAATAGGGATAATCTTAACACTTCTGTGAAATTAGCATTACAAGCGACGGAGAAGGGAACCGCAGCAAGAATGGATATGTGAAGGGTGGGATAGTTGCATGAAGGTTGACATGAGTGTACAAATGGAATGGAATGGGGACAGTGGGAACTGCCTCAAGGCATAAAAAGCACAAAAGTCAGTAGAAAATACGCAACCCTGTCTCTCCGAAATGTCAAGTACGAAAGTAGAAATATGATTAGGTAATTCACAATGCAAGGAAGTCTGAATCAGCTAGAGCCTGAGCAGGGGGATAAAACATCTAATTGATGTGTCACCGAATTCCTTTAGATTATGATACCTCCACGAGCAGACAACTTGTGTCGAGTGTTTGGGGCAGAAGAAAGTACCCTGCGTCCCGTTCCCACCTTTTATACGTGACAGAGAGACTTAAGTGGCTATAAAAGTATAAGTTTGGCTGTAGTTGGTGTCTCATTTTAAAGTACCTTTTATCCTTGACGCATCATTTTTTAAAATAATGATTGTGATATTGTCAGTCAATTGGTTAAACTATAATGATCATTTCTTTGGTAGAATAGCGACTATTTTAAGAAGATGCATATTTTTTTCTTTGGGTATCAAACACAAAAAATACGTAACACGCGGCGGAATTTCCCAGGCCTCGTAGATGCTTGATACTTCTTTAATTTCCATGTTATTGATTTGTTCTGTTATCCATTATGTTGAGTGCCCCTCTGGAAGTAATTAAATCTTTCCGAAAGCGCAAAGTTTTCTTGTTACAGGAAGTTTATTGCCCTGCAATATATGTTAAGAGCGGCTACCAACACATTAACCTGTTCTATTGCACTTTAATGTGCTCAAAGGACAGATATACCAATGCTCACAGTATTTTCTTGATATCTGTGAGCAAAGTGCAACAATCTTTATTGCATCTTGCCTCCAATATTGAAGCACATTTTTAATTGTGGTCAAATATAGGAAAAGTAAGCCCAAGGTAAAACTCGCACCAGTAGCGTAGCCAGGGGCAGTTGCCCCCTCCCACCCCTTCAATGACAAAGGGTTTCGTAAATGAGATTAAAACCTGTGAGGTCGTTCTGTTGATCAAATGCATACCACGTATGTTCCTAAAAGAAACGGTCTGCTGAAGGAAATTTTGCTGATAAACGTTAAGAATAAGGGGCAAAAAGAACGGCAGAAGAAAAAATTTGTCTTTTACAACTCAACGTATCGATTAAGAATTTTCGACAGCGTATCATTGCAGTTGATTGTATGTCAGTAATGATGCTAAAAAAACACACAAAGTATTATAACTTCATTGTATGATGATCACATTAATGGTTAAAAAGCGGTCAACGCCAATAGATAATTATATACAAAATATACACGTTATGAATAGATAAACACAAGTGAGGATATTTATTTACAAATCACTTAAGAGTATATAAAACGGAACTTAAGCCTTTCTCTAAGTTAGGTCTACTAGAGCAAACATTCAGAAAAAATCGCACAAGCATAGACCTCAGGCTGGAATGGGGCTGGGATTGTTTTATGCAGTACATACAGAGGTAATGATTGGAGTCATGCAAGGTTGAATTCTTGAGCCGCTTTTCTTTCTTTTTTCTGCATTGTGTCATATCTTGGTTCGCCGGTGATCGTGTGCCTTTCGCTATGAGGACACGGGCTGCCAATGGTAACTGGACTGTTCGGCCCTGCATACTTGAGTTGAAAAATGAATTGAAGGACTTAAAAATTGCAGTTAGCAATGATGATGAGCTGAGACGCATTCTATTATGCTCATGCAAGGTCAATCTGTTTCATGTCCAATACCTATTTGATTTAAGAAAAGTGCAGAAGAGGTTTTAAACGAGGCCTATTTTATGAATGATCTTATATTAATTGCTCTCTTGTCCCCAATTAGTCAATCTTAGTATATTATTTTTTAGATTTTGTGCTGCGTGGCGTCCGAACGTTTTACTTTATTGCCCATGGTATGGACGTAATAAAGCAAGGATAAAACGGCCATTACTTAGGCCCTTACAGGAATGCTATGGTGGTTTGAATTAAACATGCTACTTACATAGATTAGCATAAACACTAATAAGTAAAATTAGGGTCAGCCTTTGAAAGTAAACACGACTAAGGCAACTTTTTCTACCTGTGCATATCCTGGTAAAGAAGTGCATGGAGATTTTATGCAACATTTTTATATCATATACATGATATTTAAAGGCAAGGTGAATTTGATTTATTCAAATTTGGCACAGTCACCCGTAGTAATTCAAGATTGGGTTATAATATTCCGCTATCTCTGATAACCTGTTAACTGTCTTATTATGAGAATCCTTAACGATAGGATCGCGGCTAAAGCAATTCTTCAACGCTATCCATGATCAGGTACTGTCTCCATCCTAGCTATCATTTCCCAGTAACGCTTTAGTCTATGGTTTCAACTGCTATATCTTAATTATACAGTGTATGTGTGTGCAAATTAGATTTTACGCTCTATCGTTACCATATATACAATAAGTTATAGTAATCATATCAGCATAATATTACATATAATTACAAAAATATTCGTAGTATTTATCTACAACTCTTATATCATGAATGAAATTAGTCCAAACCTAAGGAGGAATATCAAAATCAGCACTACTTTTTGTACAGCTGTACCTGCATGCTATAGTTGCAGCCCACTGAGAGGGGGCAAAGGGACACCAGTTGCAGGGGGGAGGGGGCTGCAGAAGCACATGCAAATACATTTCTTGAAAGCTTCTTTTTTGAAATATTGGATTATTGTGACTTTTTTGTGCGAACTAGCAGTGGCTCAGAAGCCTGCGAAAGATACGATCAAAATGCTATATGTCCTATGCTTATAGCTAGATTTTCCTCGGTACTGCAGTTTGCCATTTAGACGCCTTAAATCAAATGATATTAAACGCGGGGCATTTTCAAACTTTAATAGGTTAGAAGTAAAGTAAATATTTCTTGGACATGTCATTGGTAGCTAAGAAACAAATCGTTACCATTGCTTTGGAAAATATGCTCCACAAAAAAATATTCCTAGTAACTGTTGGAGGGATGTAGCATTCCCTGAGCCCCATAATACTTTTTCTTCTAAAAATTACCAACCACTATTCCTATAACCTATTATCACCATCACTATCACTAAAAAGCAAGGAACTTTCTGTATTGTTTTGCTACCCCAATTTAATACGCATTGGAAGAAATCAGATTTAAAATGCAGCTAGGAGTTATATGTTGTAGTTAATATGAGACCATCTTCATAAATTTTAAGCACGTCCCCTCTGCAACTAATCGATAGATAATCTACAAAGTTTTTGAAGAAGCTGTTTACGGAACTCACGCCTTGTTCCAAGGACGATGATTGGTGTAAAGGCTGAATCAATTACGGTTATCATTGACACGATCAAATCTGCTTCTTCCGAAACGACTGAATGCGAAAATAAAATAACGATGGAAACGATGACAAACGGCAGCCACGTGCATAGGAATAACGTAACAACACTAAGCGTTGAGAAAAATACAACAAAGTCTTTAGTTTTTCCACGATTGTTTCGATGCATCACCTCTGGAGTATTCTTTCTTCGATAACCCTGTGCAAACCTACCAAGGCTCCTCCTTACTGCCAGAAAACTATCGCTTGTTAAAAAACTGCTACTTCTTTTTGATTCTTTGGCACTTTTGAATGTTGCTCCAGATGATAAGTAAGAAAAGCGTCCTAAAGACTCATCCTTGAACCCAGAATCGTCGAATTTTGTGGAGACAGACAGTTGCAAATCTTGCTTCTTCTCTTGATTTGTTGTCTCAGAGGCTGTAGAACTCACAACATCCACACTTTTTGAAAACTTGCTGGGTGTTGCTGGTGATTGGATAGAGGAATCGTAGCACGAGGTCTCGGCGTCTAAGTTTGTTTCAGTCATGTTTATCAAATGACCGCTACTTCTCCTACCTGACTCGGCTAATGTCAAAAAGCCTAACCCATTCGTTGTGTTCCTTCTCGTATTCGAGTCACGAACTCTAGGAGATCTACATGTTTCAATATCGTTGTTATTTTCATCATACAACGTAAAAGAGGGGTTTTCTTGACGGCCAATTTTCCTTTGCACTTTTCTCCGCGCGGTAAAATTTTCCTCAACAAAATTTCTGTGTGATACCCGCGTCGGTGAAGCAACGCCAAAACACGCGGCAATACGGCGACGTTGGCGTCGAGCAGTCAAATAAACCTTGAAATTTGTATATACAATCACGGCAAGCGGCAGGCAAAAATTTACGACAATGAGTGGAACAACGAAACCTAGATTTGCGTCTTCCCAGGCATAGCCACAAAGCTTACCAACCTTTCCTTCATACCTTACCCAGCCTTTCATGTAGCTTGCTGGCGATGTAGTTAAAAATGCATGGAACCAAGGGTAGCAACATATTACTGTTACGCGTATGTTCGGCAGGGAAGAAGAGCAATGTCTCTGGTAGAAGAACGGATGATTTATGGCAATGAAACGCTCGATTGAAATGATTGCTAGCAGCATGATTCTGGTAAATCCTAATGAGTAAGCGAAGACTACGAAGCCTTTGCAAACAGAATCTAAACTTTGCGAGCCTTGCTTCTCCGGTTGAGCTATCAGCAAGCCGGATAAAAAATAAGGCGCTGATACAAGGCAAACGAAGAAATCCGCAATAGCAATGTTTGTAATAAGGATACTTGATATAGATTTCCTGAAACGTTTCGATGTTAGGATAACCAGAATCACGCAAATGTTTCCTGCAAAGCCAAATAGAAATACTAAACTGTAGCCAGTCATCATTGCAACACGTGTTGAGATACCAATGGCCATGGTGATCACGTCGGGGATGTTCTTGACGGTTTTTGCTTTGGTTTTAATTAATCATCGAAGATTTCATTTCTTTTTTGCTCTATTTTGATAGAAAATTTCCTGAGAATATGCAAGCGAAACCAGATATGTTCAGAAAACAGCAAACAGCGAATTTGCTAGCAATGCAACCTCACCACTGTATCACTCTAAGAAAATTTCTGGTTTTCACACATACATCGCAGCACCTTATGAGATGATATTCACAAACAGGTCTTTGGGCAGGTATAATGTAATTAGCAATAAACTTCAGCTTCAACGATACGTATGCTTATGCTTTATCCATTAATAAGATCAACAGGCTGGTTGCTTTCAATGGAAATTTCTTCAACGGATGACATTTACAAAAGTTCATTTGCTAATATGCTCTGCCGCACCTTGACAATCTTCCAAACTTTCTTTCATTTGCACGATGTGGATCAGCCTCATTTCGAATCAGAGCTTTAGGTTTACACCTGGCAGTTTGTGTTGCTAGCCCAGTGTCAAATATTTTCCTTCTGTCTAAGTCACGCACCAGAATCGTAAATCCTGTTGATAGCGTAAATACTTAGGCACACAGACGATTGTGCAATGAACGGCAAATCGTAATTGCTCGTTAAGTCGGTCCATCCAGATGCACATCTCTCAGTAAATAGTTGAGGATGTCGACCAAAGACTAAGCTCTTGTCTTTCATGTATTACTAAAGGATTCTCCGTGGAATCGAACACTATAGCCATTGTTTATCCTTAGATCTAGCTTTTTCCTCTACGTTTCCATAATCTGTCAGCTAGCTATAGAATCGAGGATTGAACTCATTCATACAGATACACCAGTGCTTTTACCCAAGGGTGCCATTAATAGTAGTAATTATTGCCATTATGCACAGGAATTTTCATATGATTTGACTGAAAACGTGTATCCAATTAAGCTATTTCTATGGGTTTATTTTATGGAGGAAGATTTGCTTACAAACCGAAAGTTGAACAAACTACCAGCCTGTATTTCTCAGCTATCATAGGTCATACAATAGTTGTAATCCTCGAGTTTATCTCACAGACATACAATAGCAAATCACTCCAGTGACCGTCTGTGAGTCTATTTTCCACTAGGCTGATGTTTAGGCACAAAGAGACCAAAATTTTCAGTATAAACAGTTATCCAGATGCTTTTTTTTTGTAATTTCGAGAAGAAAGAATTTGTGCAGTGCTAAATTAAGTTTAATTAATAGCCGGTGAAGAATGAAAAATTACTGCTTGCCCTGTATATGATTGAATGTATAAAGCCTATTGATTGAAATGTAACAAAACAAGCAGACTCAACATAGTTAAAGCCCTTATGTAAAGCCGAAGAGTATTCGTGTTAATACCTACTCATCCAAAGAGACGAGCCGATCTGATATGAGTGAGGGTGAGATTTTTTATTTAACTCTAAGGAGGTCAATGGAGACTATCACATTGAGATATTTTCCATATCTAACTTTTACTTTTTGCATGAACTTCCCAGCCATTGCACTTCATTAAAAAATGCGATCCGGCGCCTGCGCAGATCCAGTCTATGATTGAGTTGTATCTTGTTGAATCATTATCCTGTCCCGTGCTCACACTGAGTACGGTTAGCAAACAAATATTTATAGATTTTATATAGAACTGCGATCACCTTAGCCTTATCAAGTTACTAGCTGTAAGAAGATATCCCCATCTAAATACTTGGTTTGCTTCTTGGCGATCTACTTCATGTGATATGTACCCAATGCTTTACTATTCTGCTTGTGTGTAATCCGTATGCAAAGCTAAATTGCAGGAAGGAAGAATATTGTTAATTCATTTCTCTCTATGCTTTGCTTAGGTGCGGGCTTTCATGAGTACTCAAGTTCCCTCAATTGAATAGGACAAATGCAATTGTAACTCACATGGCGATATGAATCACTCTGTTGTTGTCATAAGTATAAACCATCTATTAAAATTTTCCTTTTTATTAAATCCTTTGGTATTAAGAGTGATTTTCTCTCATCTAGTTCCCATGCAAAATCTATGACTATAATTAGCAGATGTAGATCATTTCACGTCCAACTTATAGGCATTTGAATCCCTTGGAAAACAATGAGGTCGCTAGGAGTTCTAAGGTGTCTTGCCCTGTCCAACAGAAAAGTAATTTGACAATGGCTCGAGCCATGCGCATCTCTTCATATAACAATATGGACTATTTGAATAGTTTGGTCGAAATTATGCTTCTTCGATCCTTCTGTGCAAAGTGGTTGGAACCGAATACCATATCTTATTGCGCTATAGAGACAAAAGACTTGAATGAGCCTTTTTGTCGTTTACAAACCCCTCTGATTGGATGGTCCCATGAAAATAAACTTCTGTTAAAGGGCAACCGCTATAAAAAAAGGAATAGAACAAAAATGCAATAAAAATGGTTAGGCAGTGTTTCCAATTTTCAATATAAGCATTCACTGATATCACTGATTGGCTGTCCTTCCGTTATTGTTAACTTGAAATATTTTGTTCAGTTATTGAATTGTATGGTATGTTGCAGTGTATCATAAGGAGCTGCATAGATAAAAATCTCTATATCTATAAGATTTTTCGCTCAGGGCCTTATCCAAGAAATCTTGGCCAGTGGGGCAAAATACCATTAGGGGCCCATGGTAAAAATGGAATTAGCTACAATTTACAATGAAGTACACATGCAATATCCTAGTCAAAAAGTTGAATTGAATTGTGAAATCTATAATAGAAAGTCGAGAAAAGGCATTGTCAACTGCGCAGCAATAAGGGAATTGCGCTAGCTAAAAATGATATTGCATTCAAAAAGTAACTTTACATTTTGTGTCTGGGGAACTGCCCCAACCACCTTTCAGCTGCATAATCTGCCAGTGTCATTCTGCCAGCATTATATGTGAATAGTTTACAAGAAGGGCAAAAACCAGTGGGGCAAAATTTCAATTTATTTGGCCACTAGTTGGGCAAGCCAGGGGCCTAATGGGCAAAAAAATTCTCCACAAGTCACAATGTCAAAGGAGGCCCTGCGCTAAATGCAGAAGGGGGACGCAGTACTATAGAACCAAAGTTTATTTGCAATTCCCAATGCTGCAACACACAATTACAAACAATACAGTTTATTAGGAAGTTAGATTTCTTAGATAACATTTCGGTATTTGTGAAGATATAAGTTGCTGCTACCAGCTGATGAATGGGAAATTACATCCTGAACAATAATGAATTAAATGCGTAAAATTTGTTGCGAAGAATCAACATTGTCGGCCATGCGTTAGTGCTTTTAATATGCATTTGGAAATATTTGCTTGCCTAGTTTACTATATAAATCTAACATACGTGTTATCCCTAACATGCTATCTCCAAATGCAACAACTCAGACAAACAGCTGATCACCAAGCTCAGGTTTAACGTTTGTTTGTTTGCATGAATCAAAATTAAATCTTAATTATTGATAGCCATTTCTTCGATTCAATATCCTAGACGGATAGCAGAATTCGTAGATAAATATCCCTATATTTCCATACTCTTATGTAAATTCACGTGTACCTTAAGAGAAATTTCGGTTCTTTTCACGAATTCCCCCCGGGCGATGGCTTCGAAGATCCATGTTCATTAGAACTCTTGGGCAACGAGGCAAGTTTTTTAATTTATTAGGAGCGAGTCTTTCGTTAAACTTTATATATTTGTTAAATGACTACAATGGCCGCCAAAGGTAGTTAGATCAGACGTTTTTCAAAGACCACAGTATCACACTTTATTCTGGCTTCAATGTCGCACTTGGATTAAACAGTCCCCCCCCCCCCTATTAAAAAAATGTTAGGATTGAGGATGAATACTTCACAAGATCTCTGGTGCACTTTTTCAACTCATATCCTCATTTCCATTCATTTCCATATGACATCACAACATTGTATAGAGGTGGAGGGGAGAGAATGCATTGACAATAGGAGCATAGAGGTTCAACACTTTTGGTGGGTATTGTGCATAATAATCAGTAGCTGTAATAAAACACAGGGAATCTGCGCAGGCCTGTGCGAAATCCTGCACCTTAAAGCCCCGTAGCTACTTCCAACACCCCTGGAAATTGCCACCATTTGATATTCTTTTCTTAACGCCTGGACCTTTTGATTTCTTGCTGCAGAAAACCTATATGTTTTACCACCTTTTCATAACGAGCACGTGCAATGACGTAATTTTACACAAACTCCGCTGTCTCTGTATTAAAAAGTCTTCTGTAAATCATAATCAAATTGGTTACATCTAAATCTGGCCTACGCCTGTCTCTGCAAACATTTGAGATGTTGATAAATAATGTTGAAGTGCAGTTCAGTGCTTTTCTCATGGTTGTCAAGACAAATGCAGTATCACTAGAAGAATTTGATAAGATGCATTAAGATGCAGTGGCTACACTTATCTTGGTAGACAATGAAACAATTGTAGCATTTAGTCAGCAAGGCTCAATATTAATGATGTGAGTAGACAGATGTATTTTATACAAACTCAAAATAAAGAGAAAAGGCAGATATGGCCATTTGCAAATTAGCGATTAGGAAGAAAATCAGTTCATCCAATGCAATTTAGGTAACTCTACGCTGACTGTGATAAACAATATTTACTATATAAAGGGGGGATTTGTGATAAGAGACACTTAACAACTGGATGTGGTACCGAGGCCTTTGCATTTTCTATTTTTAAGAATATGCAAAATTTGCCCTTAAAACTAAGAATTGAATCATTTCTAAATCATGGAAAAACTTTTTCTATCTTAATAAGCGGTGCAATAAGGGATTTTCTGCACCTGTTTTTATGAAATTTCATTTGAAATGCTCATATAAAATGTATGAAGTAGCATAGATTAGGGACTTTTACGGGAAAAGGAGGGCTAAAAAGGGTTTAAAAGCTTAACACAAAACATCTCAGACAATCGTAAAACGACGAAAGTATAGCAGCTAGACAGTAAAGACTAGAATATGAAAAATATAGGACGAAATTCAACTTTATCCAATAGTAATGCAATGAGCCTTAGAGGCAAGGCTCCCAGATAATCTAACCTTTTGTCTATATCTGAAAAACAACCAGATTCGTATAACGGGTTTTTCCAATATTGTTTCTAAGGAACGCCCATTTATGCAAGTTGACAAACCACATTGACAAATTAGGGTCACGGCTAGCCACGCTTAGCGGAAAAGATTGGGCAGCATAGACGTTTATCGCAAGTTTGGTTAGGCCTATGGCGAATTAACGCGACTAATCCTATAAGGGCGAGACCTTATCTGGGGACAGTGATTATTGATTAATTATTTTCAATTATGTGAGAAATATAGAGAGCCAGCTGCTCCAACCTTAGCCTGCGAATTATATCAAGAATTAAACGTTTCTTCATCGCCAGTGGGTACCGTCTATAGTTAGACTAATGGTAATTAAACCAGTGAAATTACTATTACATATCGTGCAGTACATACTTAATGTATCTTGGTGTTAAGGTTGCATCGACACAACTGTTTATTTATTTCCGTAGGCTGTTTAGTCACTAACTGGCATTTTCATACTCTGGGGGAATGTCAGACAAAAAGAGTGTTTTCTAGTATGTTAAACTTTGTTTTCTCTTTTAAGGTTTTGCAGGACAAAACATTTTTTTATAGCTGTTGTCCTTGATATTAGATAAAACATTGCATTTCATTTTTACTCGGTGGCTCAACTATAATACTAGGCAACGTTCCATAAGGTGTAATGGTCTAGTTGAAAGATTCATTGGATAAATAGTCCCCCGCCCCTATCAAATTAACTTTCCCTTTGAGGGGGTAATATTGAAATGCAAAGCAATTTTCGTATTTTCTTCTTAAAAAGGCAAATGTGCATAAACTATGTTAAGATATAGCTAATAATAATAGCTGCTTAATGTTGGAATGCTGAAGTACCTAGCTTAGGTCGTTAACTCTTTTCTAGTCATTCATCTTTTTTGAGGCACCACTTCTAAGAACCTCTTGTGTTATTTTCATACTGTATATCCTTTTCCAGTGGTACGCTTCTGCATCCTGTTAGCTATGCCAAAACACGACACCCCTACAGTCTTTGGTTTAAGTTAGAGAGGTAGAGTTTACGAATTGGCTGCCGTTGCAGATGGTAGAACATTGAACAGAGCAATATAATACAGTATGTTTAGATAAGAGCTTGCCCATGACATCTGCTATTATATCTCTGAGCTTCTAAGTACAGGCAATATGAATAGCAATGAAGGGAATAGCTGAATGGTACTATAAGAAAAAGCATGTTGCGCCCACACACTAAGTTAGGGTTTGTGTGTTTTCATTGGAACCAAATTAACATCGTCTACATGAAAATTAGGTTTGATAGTGATGCCTGAGACCAGATCATTAAGTTTAGGCATATGTGGTGGCTCACATGATTAGAAGAACGGATGCATCATGGAACTGATTATGAGATGCCTGGTCATTATGCACAAAGGTAATCATTGTTTAATTTAAGTAAAATGGTATGATGTCAAACTGATGGCATTTCAGCAGCACTGGGCAAGCGAGATCGCCTTGTTACCACGAGGATTTAGCATTCGCAGGTGCAGCGCTACAGGGGTGTAGGGGTGTAGGGGTGTCACCCCTAAGAGTAATGAAGTTGCATGTTACTCCACAGAAGTTGAATTTTGTGCTGATCAATGGGTAAGCTCAGTGGTCCACGGAAATTACGAAATAAATGGTTATGGGTGGTATTTTAAATCTTACCCTGCAACCTGGCATCAGAAACCCCCACGAATTGTTCCCCCCCCCCTGAGTATGTTACCATGTAACGAAAAGTTCTTTTTCACATGCATTGATTACTCAGTTCACGTGGACACTTAAACAAAGAAAATAGTGAAAAGGAGCTGCTTGGTTAATCAAGCAGGTGATCACATGCACAGCTTTCTTTTCAAATGAATTATGATCCGTATCTGGATACAATGTCACATTTTGTTTCATCCAATTTACATGCACCAAGAAATGTTGAAAAATAATTGCTAGTATTTTGAGTATACTAGAGAGTTTCGTGTACCAGGGGGTCCCATATCTTACAGTTTGAACTGCACGGCATAAACTTTTCAAAAATCTTTGACACTATTAATTAAAGAATTGATTGACACTGAAATTTCGCAAAAATTCTTTCATTCATTTATATGCTTTAACTATTTGTTTATGCATAGGTCATACATCAAATACTACAATAATATATATCATGAATAGAGCTACATACTACTCTAATGGTCAAAAATGTTTTAAAATGATACTGTCATCCTATCTGTATTACTTAACAGCCTGGGCCAAGAAGAGAGTTATAGAGAAAAGATATTTCTAATCCTTCATTTTCAAACAAGCAACATAACTCTTTGGCTGGCAACTAATATTTAGATTAGTAATGATAAAAAGTAGATGAACAATCAATAAAGATTTCTACTCAAAATTTCGAATTATTGCAAATTATGTGTGAGGGAGTGGACCGGGGGTTCATCTGACATTTTGCAGTTCCCTACACAGGCTTATCGAGAGCCTTAACCTCTACTCCAAAGGTATGACAAATATACTTTGCAACAAGAGCATCACGGTGATGTCATTGGTCATAACCTTTTCTCTCAAGTTTACAAATGTTTAGCCTCATAGATGTAGTTTTCAAAATCTTGAACGACCATTTGGCATGTATTAGTGAGAAGCAAGCGGTTTTAAGGTTCTCTTCAAATGCTGAAAGGTCTCATTCCGAAAAAAATTAGCAGTCTATTTTCCACCACATGACTGAATTAAGCCCAGATTAAAATAATAGAGGAAAATCAAAAAAGGGATTGCAAACGATTCTTTTCAAACTTTGGTAAGTTGACCTCGTTTGAATTTTGTGGATTTCTACCACACGAAATTGCGTAGTGGATGAGAAATGATTGTCTACTCTACATATAAAACTATCCCATCTGCTCTAGCGATATGACAAGGAACATATCTGGCCCTGGAGTCTTCTCAAGGCTTTGCTTTTCGTGTCGGCCGAATAACCACTACGTTAAAAATACCTCTGTCATTATTAAATGCAAAATATACAGGCTTTCTGGGGTTAACATATCATGATAAAATTGCCTGTCTTCGTGACCTGCGTTTTGGGGCGAGATTGACGCCAGTTTGTCAAAGAAAGTAACGAGATACGGAAAACGCAAAGTTTCTTGGAATGCTCACGCAATAAAACAAGTTTGATGTTGAAATGAGGGCTTTTATGAAAAACACTTGAGCTAAAGAAAGCGATTCTTGAAGCTCATTTTGCATTATAATGAGGTTTTCTCCCTTAAAACGGTATGGTTAAGCCAATTGACCTAAGTTTGTATGTGTCCCTCAGGCAAAAATGAAAAACAATCAATGCCACTGCAATAAAAACTTATAGCATCTATTTAAACAAATACTAATGTGTGTCCATAACTTGCCTGGTCGCAACATAAGGCGCAAGTCAAAATTTTATGAATATTTTGATTGAGCCAAACATGCGTTTGAGCACGAGATTGGGAGAAGTGGACATGATTTTCTTGGACCTATGGGGTACCAAGATGTAAAGAAACTAAAACACAACATAAAGTAAGTTACGGGTAGTGTAGTGAAAATAATTTTCCTTAATTATTATGAATGCTGTGCCAATCAGCGTGGAAAGCTGGCCCAATTTTTGAGATTGAGGCTAAGATGCATGTACTGAAACCTGATTTATTTATGAAAGGCTATTGAAGATTAGGGTTAAGGTTGGATAGAACTGTTTTGAGGTTAGTATAAGGTTATAGAATATGGGTAACGAGAAGAGTAGCGTTTAGTCTAGCACAGCTGTTAGGGTTATACTTCGGTTCAGGTTTAGCGTCCAGATACAGGGTACAGAATCCAACGTCAAC
The DNA here is from genome assembly GCA_964019065.1 of Catostylus mosaicus. Lineage (NCBI taxonomy): Eukaryota > Metazoa > Cnidaria > Scyphozoa > Rhizostomeae > Catostylidae > Catostylus > Catostylus mosaicus. The sequence goes on along the minus strand of OZ025193.1, from coordinate 5,741,209 downwards.
GGGCCAATTGCTGTTTCCTAGTTGCAAATCAACTTCATGATTTAAAAACATTCCAAATTTTTGGACTAAGCAGACGCCAACACCGCCGTGTTTTAAAAATCCAAATAATGATCGAAATAATTGCGATACTAGCGACAGCTGACAGCAACTAGGCCCAAGTTGGCCTAAGTGGCGCATAACAACAACCGTTAATTTGAAAAAATAATAAACCGTTTAAATCATCCTTTGAGAATGCATCGAAAGTCAACTTACTTTATACTGTCCTTATGTGTTGTAATTTGCCCTTCTGCATCACGGTAAAGCAATCCAAGTTGATAAAGAACGGCCATAAAATTGACATCAATTTACATTTCCGAATGGGCCTAGCTGAACTTGTCAGTCATGTCGTCACGTTTATTCATCGAAGAAACAAAGCACGGCTGACAGAAATGATTCGCATAGCCACAGCATAAACAAATAATGCACTCAAACGTACTCGAATTGTTATTTCTTACATCTGTTCCTATGCTAAATCTAAGGTCCCCTGACAATTAAATTTTATAAAGCATTCGGGTTGGTGCACCATGGGAATTGCAAGCATGCTTTTTAAGAAATTTTATTGACTAATTGTTTGTTTTGGAATCTGCTATACATTTTGCATGAATGCCCGGACATTTTTAGGAAGTTGGAAGGCCCTATTAATAATATCTGTGCAGTTGCGTTCAATGGAACACCAATTTGATACGATACATCAGTAGCTAAGTGCTATGGCTGTCACAAAATTTGCCATTGCATGCATACAATGCAAATTTTACTGGCAATTTGATAATGATAAAGTTTTCTTCCCCTTAATAAGCATCTTCGCAAACACCACTAGTTTCTGGTAAAAACTGTTGCATTACTTAAGAATAAATCTGAGGGAGGAGTACTCCAAATTTATAGTGAGGGATAGATTAGCTTTTTGCAATACTAATTTTTCACCAGGGAATTCAACGTATTTCAGGGGGAATTGGTAATAACTACCCTATTTACAATTTCAACTAATAGTGCTCTACGGCTGTCGTGTAAGTATATACAAGAGTTAAAATATTACGCTATTGTCCATCTGATGCTTTTTGTCAGTCACATGTTCTGGTCAACCTGAGACACAGAAACGAGGCAGTTTCCTACCAAGCCACATAACCAAATCTCATATGGGACGTGAGAACTTTTTAGACGTGACAGACCCTCAGGTTTAGGCCCCTGGTCTGCGGAAAATACAAAAGTACCTGAAAAGGTAGTTAATTTTTAAGAATCAGTCTGACTCTCTTTTAGCTGTGCTTTTCTTTCCTTTTTCGATTTTGTTCTTCGATTTTGAAACCAAATTTTGATTTGTCTCTCTGTTAGGCGCAGGGAGTCTGATAAATCTTTTCGTCGTTCTTTAGTCAAATATCTGCTGTACAGAAACTCCTTCTCTAGTTCCAGTATCTGGTTGCGTGAATACGTCATTCGCTTTCTGTGTCGAGACTTTTGCCGTGATTCCCATGGTGCTTGTTGAACTACAACAAAAAGAACGATCACTTTACATTTGAAATCAGAGGGCAATGTCGAAGATTCTGACTGACGGGGCAAGATAGGCTCAGTTTGAATAAAACCTTAAAGATTAAGCGAAAACAGGCTGTTTTGCATGAAAAAATTTGAAGCAAACTTGAGATCTTAGGGAAAGGGTCCACCATAATATAGTATCTACCGAGGACTTTAGTTCGCTAAAAAAAGCGACTGTCCTGTTAATATCACATGGATTAAGTTTCACATCGATCTGAAATATTAGCCATTACAAAAATTCGAACTCTACAATGTTAGATCTGCAAAAGTTACGTTTTACGAGAACACCCTTTGGCCTGATACTCAACTGAACCCAGGCCGAGATAAGGTTCAAGCCCGTAAGAAATTTTCGTATTTGAAAGTCTTTGATGGGTCTCATTTGAGCTGAGTGCAGGCAAGAAAAATTCCCCACTCGAATGTTGGTTTATAAATGATGCAGTATAACGCGAGAGAACGACCAAATGTCCTAGTTATAACATGACTGTTTTTAACTAGTTATAACATGGTGTCGTTTGCAAACGTAAAAAAAAATTGGAAATTGCGCGGCCATACGAAAAGATTAGAATACAGATTTGAACACACAATTGAATAAAAGTTGAGTTCTCTTAAGCCATCCATTCAGTTAATATATACGGTCATCATAACCAGATCAAAACAGTTAGGTGTGAAACCCGAAATAACCGACAAAGGGTTGTTCATATGGTGTGGTCGTCATAATCCTAACGCGGGTTGAATGAAATGATTCTACACGGTAAAAAAGATGTAACGTTTAAAGGATTTTTTCAACATTTTTTATATCATATAAACAAATAGCTCCAATAGCTACATTAGCCAGCACATCTTTATAATTCTACTGTATCAAATCCTAATGCTCTAGCAATTAAATGGGATATAATGCAATGTGGTGAGGTGTAATGAAATGCAATATGTAGTTTTAAGCTATGTAATGTAATGCAATGTAATATAAGTTAACGCGATAAAATTTAATTTTATGTAATGCAATACGATTTAATGCAATGTAATACAATGTAATGCAATGCAACGTAACGTAATGTAGCGCAATTTTATGTAATGCAATGTAATGTAATGTAGCTTAATATAATGTAGTTCAATTTTAATAAATGTTATGTGATATAAGGCGATGTAATGGAGAGTATTTCAGTTAGATGTAATTCAATGCAATGCAATGCATTGTATTGTAATAAAGTATAATGCTATGTTTTCGATGCATTTTATTGTAAAGCAATGTATTGTATTGTATTGTATTGTATTGTATTGTATTGTATTGTATTGTATTGTAATGTAATGTAATGTAATGGAATGCAATGTAATGTAATGTAATATAATGTAATTTAATGTACTGAAATGTAATGAAGCGTTATAAAATGTACTGTAATGTAGTGAATGTTATTCAATGTAATGCCATTTAATGTGGTATAATGCAACATGATATAACGTAGTTCAATGAATCAAAATGAAATGCATTGTAAAGTTGTGTTCTGCTATGCAATGATATGCTATACTTATACATGTAGGTATTATTCTTACAGCGTCATTAGTGAGACAGTAATGCCCTTTACCTTCCCTGGGGTACCTATATTTCACTTGTATGCGAATTGCAAGGAACATTTCGTCAAAACAGGGGATTCGTACCCACAAAATCCTTGAGTTCAAGGTGGTGTTGGCGTAAATGCTTCTAAAAAAGTGAGTTGGAATGGTCCCCTGGCAAATGACGCTTGAAACAAAACAGATAAAGGGTATATATGGAGCATGATTTCTTTAGATTGATTGCTGCCAAGAGCGAGTCCAAATAGCTAAAAGGAAAACAGCTCTAGCCAGAACAAAATAGCAGAACTTCGTTTTGCAATGCAGGAAACAAAGATCGTCGTATTTTTTCATATAGGCACCGGTCTCATTATATTTTCGGAGTTTCCTAACTAAGTTGCGTTTGAAAAAACATAGATACATGTGTAAGTCGGTCAAAAACCTGTATATGGAAAGTGGAAAACATTTGTAAAGAACGGAATATGAATAAAAAAGGAGAGGCATAAGGAAGCATATAATTCATAGCTCAAAACTTCAGGATCTTTTATTAGGCAGACGTATAATGAAAGTTGGTGGCGATCAACTGAAGGAAACGCTTTTTGACAAACATATTACATAATTATGTATATTCGTATAAAAAAATCATTAGATTATAAATAAACCGACCAAAAGCATGATTTTGGCAAATCCATGTTGATATAAAATATCATTAATATTTTAGACACAAATCAATTAAATAAATCGATGTAAATTTGAGTTAACAGAATTCATATTAAGAATATATATATTAGCACAGATTAGATCAAATAACTGGGGTGGCATAGTTTCATGGTTTGCCTTATCAGCATAAAACTATAATGTAATTTTGCATTAAAAATTATAGGTCAACCTTCAGGTTTACCTGACAAATTTGTGACTAAACAATGTGCTTTGTTGAAAATGGATGATTTATTCTGTCCTCACTTGTAAAACAAAACCTTGTAAAATAAAATATGGTCAAGCTGTAACGATATTTGTAAATCGTTTGTTAAAATCATTTTGGTGTTCGATTAGAAAAAGCCAATTTAGGGTTCAAATCTTGATTAGCTATTTGCTAGAACATAAAGTAACCTTATTTTAACTAGGAAAGGGTGGCAAAAATCTAATTGGTTGCAAGGAGGATGTAGTCAGGGTTCTGATAAATCTATTTCCTAATAAACATTTAGTATAAAAAACTAAAAGATGTACCAAAATGCGAAAGCCACATCTTATTTCAAATCATAATAAATTTGCAAAGATTATACTCAATACAAAAGAATATTAGTTTGATACTGAGCAGTAATATGTGCATAAATGGTTTTAGCTCGTTTCCATCTTGTGCAAATCGGTGATTGAGCAGTGGAAAGTTTCCACACACCAGCACACCCCCCATCCATTCGTGATCATCGTGGTATAAAAAGTATTTCTCTTCTACATCTCAAAGACTTACAACGCAGCCAATAAACATCATGGAACTGTCATTGAAAAAGGGCTCGCTCTAACTGCCATCTACCATCAAGTCATTGGAGTATCTATGAAATGTCAAGCTTCGATGATTTTTTTTGTAATTTCCGGGCCAAAAACGCTAATATCTCCCCCTTCCCCCATTAAAACAACGTTTGGTTGCAACGGGAAGTATCTTAACTTTACTTACAATTGATTTTGGCCAAAGAGTAGCCATAGAACGTGGTTTAAGCAACATTGTTTTGGGGGGTAGGGTGGGGAAAGCTGCAGATAGAAGACAAACATAGTAGTTAATGTTCCTAAACTTTAGGCAGGGACTCTTGACGTACCCAAAGCAGGATATTTGACCACGAGAATTACAAGTTACGAATCCCAGTTCAAGATTGCAATTTTTGCAACATTCTCCAGACGCACCCAAATCCTTCAAATTTCACAAATCTCATAAATTTTGATGCAGACTTGTGATAAGCGGAGATGAAGAGACAAGGTATCGCATTATAAAGCAGAAGAAGAAGAAAGATTAACGTGGGAACCACACTTTCATTGCTCCAAGGTATATTTGTAATAAACTGTCGCGTCAAAAATACCGCAGCACCGTCTAATACCTCTGATTAAGAATTCTATGGCATCTCAGGCGATAATGCCAGAAGCCATTTTCAAGCTTTCACACATACAAGTATTGATACTGAATGTTTCCACAAAACATATGGGTCTAGAATTCTAGTAACATACAAACTAGAGAGTTCAACATTGCAAAGTTTCGAGTTTAACATGGCAAAGTTTCGAAAAACCTGAGTGCTCAACTTTCATAGGCATCCTAAGATATTAGTATTTACGTATTCCCAGAATTTTCTTTACAGAAATTGTCCCTGTTTAACCTTTATCATCTTTGGCCTTTAAAAATAGCACACAGTTCAAGACGTTTATGCCAAAACTGAGCCTTCAATGTCTTGTTTCATCAATTAAGCATTAAACTATTTCAACTTAGCTGTTTTCTTTGTAATAATAAGTAATTTTTGAAAAAACACAACTGTATAGCTTCTAATGTTTCGACGAACTTTCTGTACTATGGTAAAAGCTGAACAGTATTAACAAAACAAACAAAGGAACGGCGAAAAACAGAGAAAACAGGATAATATATTGTTGATGATTATAAATGGTAGTAAATTAAGTAAGGGTATAAACTTCAGTAGCAAGGGCTATGAACTTGCAAATTTATCTAGGAAAAGCCTCCACGGTACAACTTAGGCACTTAAAAATAATAGTGAATGTCTCCTTAGGGTTATGTTTTGACCAATAGGTGATAAATACTTAGAGCAGTTTTGTAGCAATGCCAACATGACGTAATAGGACGCAAATAGACATAAAATCCACAAAAACATAAACAATGGACCAAATCATCCTTTTGCGCCACTTAAGTTACCATTTGACTTTCTTATAAAAATCCTGAGTCCAACAAAATGCTCAACTTTTTCACGATTAAAAACACAAGTTCAATCAGCCAATCTCAATAAACAAAAGAGTGGATCTGGGTGCGGCAGTTTGGCTGCTACATTTCTCAGCAACTTTCCCCACGGTGGTTGCCAGCTACGGAGAAACGTAATGTTTTCCAGACTCTGCAAAAAGTCTCGAAGAAATTTTAAATAATATTAAGGCCAATAAATGAGTGTTGTAAAGTAAATTTAACAAATATCTCCTCACATAAAAACTATTTATCAAATACACGAAACTTTTTATCACTTATGTGTGTTGATATCAAATGATGACAAAAGGGTATTTGCATGGTTTCTGTGGTATCGTTTTGCATTTATCGCTGTAACTTTTAATGAAAATATGCAAAGTAAATTACCACTAAAGTTGCAGATTCATAAAATTTGTTGGTCTACAAACCAGGATTGCAGTAGAATGGGAGACAAAACCTTGTGGACTTTACAAAAGACACATATGCTTTAAAGAAATGGAACAACTGTTTCCTTTTAAAGAAACGAGAATGTCTTTTAGCTGCTAAAATGAGTCGCTTTTAAGGTAACAATTTATAGACTTTCCGTTACTGGGCTGGTGATACTAGGCTGAAACTTTTTCTTTGCTCATTTCTCATATCGCTTTAAAACGGTTTGAACAAGAAATAAGTTACAAATCCGTCTTAGAGATTAAAACACTGTCAAAAATTACTCCATGTACGCTCAAAATTTATCATGAAATCTTGGACAAAGTTGTTTATATAATAAGTTGTGTTCAGCTTCACAGAAAGTTGAAAAATTTCACCAATGGGCTTTCAAACCTAAAAAAGTAAGTTACTATGCTTTGTTTGAGAAATAATTGTCCTAATTGAAGGAAAGCTTCAGTGAAATAGTACTTTGCTTAACTGGTAAGACAACATATGCAAGCCTCAAACTCGTCGCAAAAGTTATTCTTCAAATAACTGCTTACTACTTTAAGATGCCTAAGGTAGTAAGGGTAAAAGTAGTTAACTTATGTTAAGAAAGTGCTAAGAAAGTTTGACTACTCTTGTCATTCGGAAAATTCTTATAGAAAATCGGTACCGTTTGAAGCATCGTATACGCAAAAATCTTCAGAAGATGCCAAATAAAAACAAGCAGCAAAACATAACGATAGAATACAGTAGGGAATCAAGAGCTAGATTGTGAGAATACTAGGTATTTTCTCATTTGCGGATTAAATCATTAAAAACATGTCAATGCAAACAAATGGCTTAGCTTAAATGTGATATATTCTATATCAAGTCACTAAATTATCTAACATTAAAATGTATATCACTTTGTATGCTGTCAACACAGTGTCTTCTACAGGAAGGCGATTCTAATGCACCAACGGCATATCTGACATTTTTAAACTTTTAAGAGGTTTATCCCGGCTTTGAAAAATATACGTTGCATCAAACATTTGAATTGAGAAACTTAAAAAATACCAAAGCCCCGCAAAATTATAGCCCAGGACAAGCAATTATTGAGTAAAATGGTTGAATTTTTCAAAACTTAGAAGCCCAGAGCACTGAATAGTAAAAACACGTACTAAAAACGTTCTCTATGGAGGGTCAATACTCCTTCAAATTAACTTATACTCCACTCCTTACTAGCGCTGCATTCTTCACTACTCTTACCATTACGCCATTTTTTTGCAATAAACTTTCTACAATATTAATTCAAACAATATACTTTTTTTTATAACTTTTACAGAAGTTTCGAAACAGACCGTTTCTTAGTGAGTTACCTAAAATGAAAACGCCACTCTCCTTTTTTTTCTTTTCCGGTTTCACACTAGTCATAGTCAAGCCATTTATTAAAAAAACCTCGGTAAACAGAGAGGCTGTTTGAGAAATTTATCTATTTCTCGTAAGAATTTGAAAGGCACTGAAGTTACAGTTTGAAAACGCAAGTTTACAATGAGGTAACATACCATGAAAAGTTTTTCATCTTTTTTAACCCACACAAAATCATAATTTAATTCGGTAATTTCGAAAAGATACACCAACAGTTACCCAAAATGCTTATAAAAATGAAAATAATCATCGTTCAACATGCACTTGGGTCTGTTGTAACTTTTGTCAGGAGAAAATTTGAATTTATCCCAGTTCTCCAAACTATCTTAAATTGGATTTCAGTGGTCAAACCTTCTTATTACTTTCTTAGCATTAAACTATGTTTTTCAAATTTTTTGAACGTTCTACGCAATCTTTTGAAGAAAACGGGCCTGAAAGTCTTGTCTTCTATCAGTTATACGATGTAATATTTCAATAAAAATTACTTTCTTCAGGAGAGAGAACGATTTCTGATAATACAACAGAGCGAAACACTACTGTAAACTTTCCCAGGTCTGAGAACCCAGTACTAAACTTTGGACGGTGTGAAAAGCCAAAAACTACTATATTATAAAGATTTTTCAATAAATTTAACTCGTATCTAAAAAAATAAGTTCCGAATTACCTTTCTAAGACGACATCCCTAACTAGCTCTGCAAATCATCTTTCCAAGAAACGTTCGGATGAGTCGTTTTGACGCCGCGCTTTTGGGATTCGAGCCAGGAACGTCACAAGATGTCCAGCCAAACCAGTCGTGCATCCTTCCGAAGCCGGTAAATCAGGGGAAATCCTAAGGCACCGATCTCAGCGCTCTGGGGCCACCGCAGATGATTAGAGAAAAACCAACCCCAGCCAGGCTTATTCAATATTGTTATCCGATGCTTAGTTGCTTAATTGCTCAACTTATTGCAAGGTATGATTAAGTATGATTAATCTAGACTTGGCCTAGATCCACCCCTACGTTTCACTAAATGCCATACCGCTGGATGGGTTTGTATAGCCTGTCCCCTACATGCAGTTAATAAAGCAGTTTGACTAAGAGCTAGCATGAATACATTCCTTAGCCGTCGTCAAAATTGGAGTACTCAGTGGTATTAAACAGAGCGCGTAAATTCAATGCTCAGAAGAAACAAATAGTTAAGCATAAAAGCAGTAATGAGAAAACTTAAACTGATTCTGCCTTTCCACTCAAGACATTGTAACGTAACGTAATGAGGCAATTTATACCTATTGCTCCGTTATGTGAAATGTTCTGAAGAGTCTTGATTTTCGTAAAATGTTCAACGTATGCATTCTCTGTATTGCTATTATGCCCCCCCCTCCCCTACAATTTTTCCAACTTAAAAGTTGTGATCAACATAAAACTATTCTGAACATGTCAAATGATATGATTGTTATCTATATTCACAGATGGGCAATCTTTGGGAGTCAAGTCTTGGCACTTTCATCCAGGGCTCACTTTGATGATACTCAGATTGTATTGTCAATGGCTTAGCAACATTTATGCTACCCTCCTCTGCATTCTTATTTATACCCAAAAAAACCGTTTATGCACATGTTAAGACCATTGAGCATCGCTTAAGCTATCCTGTAACTAACATGTCCAATTCGCTAAATTGACTAGCCCCAAAGTGCCTCAAACCTGTAATAAATTATGCTTGCGGAAAAGTCAATTTCTTTTGCTCGATTTAAGCTTTATCACAATTTCAACTAGATCTGATAGAGGCATCTTCTCTTGCAGCGCTCAAGAAAAAATTACCAAATTGAAAATAAGTTGCCTGCTTCTTCATGATCGGTATTATGTAAAACCATTTTAATCATATATGATTTATGACTGTGTCAAGGCACACTGTGAAGCAGTTCCGATGAAATGACGTAGCAAATGTGCCAACAAAATTAAAAATTATTACAGAAATTGAAAAAAGCTTCGGTGATATTTGTTGTCCTTCCTTGCTCAAAATGATAAAGTCTAATGAAACAATATTATAAAGCACTGATAGCAGGAGTTCTCTTAATTCAATCATGTTTGCAGTTAACAGTAGTTTGTATAGAACAATTCTTTACAAATATCAATATAACCTATATTTATCAAATTCATTTACTATAATTTATTTTTTGTGTGTAGTACTTAATGCATATGCATACAAATAAGAAAATTGAACAATTTGATTATTTGTTGCATAAAATTGACAGCGCCCATGTTCAAAGTATCTAAAGATGATTTTAGTTTTAGAAATTTACCTTTTCTACCATAGACGTTCATTCCTTATAAACCCGTCACTTCTAAAAATGCTTTATAAACTTTGTTAAATATTTGCTATCCACTGCAAGCATCTTTGAAATGCATATATCATTCTCGCACTAGTTTTACCGTGTCAATTTGTCATCAACTATTTGTTAGCATTAATTCAGGGATTTATTGTAAGATTTTCATTTGTCTACTGCAGCGATACTCCATTGTATATACATGGAGGTAGCACTGGTCTAGCGTTTTGATAAGAAAGTGATTTATAAGAAAGTGATACCAATATCGTTAGCACTGAATTTCGAAGCCTGCAAGTATGCAATATGTATTTTTGTCAAAAGTTTCGTTCAAGTTTCGTTTATCGGAAGTTTCGTTCGTCAAGAGTCTAAAATCAGCCACATTGATATATATTCCATTACGTACCTGCCCAAGCATTAAAGTCTCAGAAAATTTCGTCCTTAAAAATATTGCTGAGATCTAAGAAATGGTGAGGGCGATGAAGATGAAAAAAGATAGATTTTACGTCACTGACATCTTGCCTCTTTACCTATTTTAGACCCTCGAGTAGCAACCTTAACATTCTTAGAGGCAAAAAGAATTCAGAACTATAGAGAGATCACAGAAGTATCCAGTTTACTTGAATATTACATATTGGAAATGCAATTACACCTTCTTGCTAGGGTTGGCACCAAAATGCTCAAAGACAATGAAGGGAAGCATTGTGTGCAGGCGGTGTTGGATACTGTTATCAGATACATACGCCATTTTATGCATGCAGTTTGATGCAATATCAAAAATTGCGAAATGTTTTCTCTTTCTCAATCAGTGCAACGGAGGTATATAGAAAACGAGATTCTCAAAATTTTTGAGGCGAGTTGGTACTAGCTATTTGATGAAACCACCTCTGTAAACTTGGCACAATTGGACTAACCAGATCTGAACAGTTGATTGAAGCTAATTAGCCAGGATTCTGGGACAAGCATCAACTCACAGGCTCTACCAAGTAGACACAAACCCAGTTTTTAGCAAAGATATTCAAAGATTCTAACATCAGCGAAATGCAGAAATCCTGTTTGGGGGCAATGCTTTTTGACTAAGCAGCCAACATTTGGGAGAGAGTTATGGCATCTTATCCTCTAGTAAGGAACCACCCTTGAAATGTTTCAGCTATTGTGAGTTTTTACGTATTCAAGTACGTAATCTTTAAGCATATTTATCAATAGGTACTCTGTAACTAACGTACAAAGTCAAAGCCTTAACATTTACAATTGGCGTTTAAATGGGACCCATGTACTTTGGGCGGGGAGTTTCTGAAACGGTAGCCCGTAGAATTAGTGATACAAGGACACTGGGACACAGAACATAACTAGAACCAAATTACTCTCAAACAAGAAGTCTTGTTGTTGTGATATCAAAACGGTGGTAGATTAGAAAAGTAATTAATTGCAATAGAATTATCATTCGTTTCTATCATTCGTGGATGTACTAATTACGGCTAGCTAAACAACACCAGGAATGGCAGAAGATTGTCAACTGGTGCTGAATTAAGAGACACATTTATTCGCTAGAATTTAGGGTTAAGGTAGAGAATCATGAAGAGTTTGTGGATACTTTTACAGATAAAATTTGAACAAAATTACATAACAGCGTTAAGGGTGAGACGACCATGTAGAGGGAAGCTAAGAAAGAGTAAGAACGAATCCTTGTGTAGAAAAAGGTAGTCTATGAAGCCACAGAGTTTCATTAAAATCTAAATTATAATAGGCTAGTAACGGTTACAGATTTCACAAACGAAATAGTGCTGGTAAGGATTCATTCTCATGTGAATTTTTGTATAGCATTCGGGGAAGCATGTCTCAGTGTTTATTTCTCACGATCTGTTGAGAGAAATTTAATAGCTTTGCTCCATTTTTCGCCTAAAAGGCTCATAACTTGTTCTGAAAATCTCAATTTTTTTCTAAAAGGTTTGGTTTGGTATTTTAGAAATCAAGCACTTATTTAAACAGTTATAATCAGCTCATAATCGTGTATACTTTTTATGGGAACAGTACATTAACGGTATTTAAGGATAAACTAGATCCCCAAAAAGTTTCATTGGCCTTAACCTACACATGAAAAATTTGTTGATATTGTAGTTTGTTTGAGATGATCATTTTATATTTATTTAGAAATTAGCCTGCTTCTCCTGAAGGTCCAAAAACAAGATTCAATAGTTACATTTAAGTACCAAGAAGTCGTGGCAATCTTGCCCCCTTAAGAAGCACGAAATTCTCACATTTTCAGGATGTAAAAATCAAGGATTTTACATCATGAGAAACTCTAGCATTCGATGCAGTCTCATTTTAATGCGTTCCTTAGATGTTTTGCCTCCAATTTTATCTCCATTCTACTATTGCGTTATCTCTGTCCTCTAGCTTAAAGTTTTGTCACAAAATCTTTCTCTAAACACCCCAATTGTACTTTCAGGCACAGTTGCCTAATAAATTCATGTTTGAAGAACCCATTACTACTTTATTAAACTTAAATTTCCATGTTGAATTTTGGCACATTCAATCTTTCAAATTTGGCCTAATATGCACCTGATTTGCAAATAGAAAGATTCCTATAAAAGATAGAATGTTTACATCAAATCCACTGCAGTTCTTCATTCGCAAATAGTCTTTTTTGTATTAAATCATTAAATATGGAATGTTGTGAGGGGCGCAATTCTCATTTGAGCACAAGAGCAGACCCTTTATAAATACCCTTACATGGCCTGACTGTAGCTAATTTATTTTTCTATGAAAAATGTTTAAAAAAAATTATGCAATAATTTGGAACAGGACCAATAACAAACCAATTAAATGGAAATTACTCGGAAACCAGGCACTTACTTAAAAACCCCAAGTAGGTCTTTGTTCATTGAAGTTTCTTCTATCCCACATCCATATCATTCAAATTGATTGAATCTTGGGTTTACATTTATTAGATTTATTAAAGTATCTTGGTTGAGTTATATCATGCCTTATAATTTTCTTCATGCGCCTAAAAGTTTGCTTTTGATAGTAAAAACTGTCTTCAATAACAAGCACTTGCCATTCTAGTAAGACACAAGTAAATTCTCCGAATATTTACCATGAAAGAGGCGACTAGTAACAGACATGCAACCCTTGTTTTATTTTAAATGGATTGGCAGAACTTCAAGTCCTAACATACCTTGATCTAGGACGCTCTGTTGAAATAAGCTTTCCCCAAAATGTGGCCTCCTTTCAAAAGAGATTTAGGAAAAACAAACATGTAAGTAACAGCCTAGTCGACAGCCAACCTTCTACTTGCCTAAGTCATTGCACTTAAAATTCAATTAAGCTTATAAAGCTTTTGTCATAATGACTATTGTCGAAGAGAAGCACACAAATTGACACTGTCTCCGTTATGTTTGTACTGAATTTAAACTGGAATTAATGATGATTGTCTACAAAAGATAAACAATTTTTTGGGGTGCTTTTGGCGCAAAGTACATTTCTTACTGGCGGTGAAGCAACGGGCAGGTTATCTGGTAAAAATCAAGGGTTTGAAAATGCCATTAGCGTTAATAAAGATAGTACATTTGGTAAGAAATAGATTGCTAATACCTCTTTCGTCGTTGAATCTATAGCTGCCTTCAGGGTAAACCTTTGCATATGCACACGAATTTCTACGTTCTAACATATCTTCATCTTCGTTGCTTTCTCCATCAGTTTCACAGTACTGCATAGCACAGGACGGAAAGAACTTGTTGTCATTATTCTCAGAGAAAGTCGCCCTGGACATCAACGCGCTTACGCTTGATTTATTATCAAATCCATTAGTGTATATTTGTGAATTCTGCAAATTGATATTAGCATACGCATCAAACTGCTTATTGTAGGGTTGAATATAGCCATTCCTGTCTTGCTGGCTGGTTTGATAAGGACTCTCTAGTGCAATTCGATGCTCGTATGTTCCCCTTTGTTGCCCTCTGTAGATTGAATACTGCTCCTGTTGAAAGCCACCATGATAATAGCTATTGTTATTGCCATCTAAATTGCTGTACTCTGTCTGCCTGCTGTAATTGTCTGTGTATGGGTATCCAGTGAACCCGGTGTACGCTCTTTGGCTGTATAAGCTAGGGTGATACATCGTCGATGATCTTCGTACACTGACTGCCCAGTAGAAAAACAACAACCGTCTGATATGTACTGTGTGCGTGAACGAACACTGCCCGCTGATAGGGTAGCCAGCTCGCATTGAATAAAGATTCAAGTGGGGGTATGATTTTACAGCTAATTATGTCAGCATGTCTGTCAGTTTTTTGGGCGGCCTGTCTGCCAGACAGAGAATGCCAGCACAGGAAACGCAAAGCTACTAAATTACTACGACAGGCGATAAAAGATACGGAATTGTTACTGCTTCAGCACGAGCTAACCAATACGGAGGAGCAAGTCTCCTTCCAGGCGTCCAATTTGTCCAGCACGTCACAATCCATACATCACTGGCTTGAAATCTTCAGAACGAGATATTCCTTTAATACGAAATGTTACTTCTACAAGCCAAAAGGCTTGAAGTATTTGCCAGACAGCGTTATATTTAGCTCTGGTCTCAGCTCTGCTTACGGTCAGCACTTGTCTCCGCAATAAGAACAATATAAAGCCAGTAGGAAAACTAATTGTGGCAAGCAGACGTCGGTTAGCAACAAAAAATCTCGACTCCTAAGAGCTGATCTGCTTCTAACGAGTTCATCGCTACGGAATAAACTGATGCATTTAGAACCTAAGTAAGTCCGCTCTCGCTAATACAGGAAAATTCATGTGGTAGGGTGGTTAAATTCCGTTATTTTTCTGCAGGGTGGTAGCCTTTGTATTAACGGATAAAGAAGATTAAGCAGATGATAAATGCGAAATTAAACTATGATTATTGGCCAGTGTCTCAAAAAAGCTAGTCGGAGTTCACACGAGGTTGTCATTTCAAACGTCACTGAATAGTTTCAATTTGATGTACTTATCGATCTGTTAAAAACTATCAACAGTTGGAAGGAGCAAAAGAGAGAGTTGACCCCGCAGCCTGGAGAGGATTTGGGGGGGGGGGAGGCTCACTATCCAGATGTCACCTTCTTGCAGGGCAAAACAAGCCCTTGCTGGGCAATTGATTCGACCAAACGAGAAATTTTTCAGTTTGGCAGAGTAAAGAGTGATTTTTGTAGAGTTAAATGTTATGTTTTTTCTGGGAAATATGATATTGTTCAGGGTCAAACATAATAATTTTAGAATGAAAAGGGGTAAAGGTGCGATAACTTTCATTTATTGAAGTGCAAATTTTATTGATAAACAACCTATGTACTTCCTTAAAATACGTAAGGTAGAAAGGATTAAAATATTTCATCGTTGTTTAAAAGGTTCTAAATAAGTTCCAGAACTGAAATCCTGCGATTGCCGAGGAAATTTGAGCAGTGGGGTTATTGTTAAGAGTTTTTACTAAAAGAACGCGCGTGTTATTATTCCCCCATTATAATAATCAATAAGTCCACGAGCCCCTCTCCCCAATTAGATGCGTACTACATGCGAACGACATGCGAATAAACGAGCAAGGACAAATTGGATAGGAAAGAGGCGGATCCTTTTAAAGAAGCCAAGAAGCCACATAGCCTCTGGCGGCCCTGGCCTGCAGTGGGAAATAATGGCCCTGGCTGCGGTCAAACTTGGGCTTAGTTGCTCTGCATCGAAATT
Source organism: Catostylus mosaicus (assembly GCA_964019065.1). Classification (NCBI taxonomy): domain Eukaryota; kingdom Metazoa; phylum Cnidaria; class Scyphozoa; order Rhizostomeae; family Catostylidae; genus Catostylus; species Catostylus mosaicus. The sequence continues at coordinate 5,725,335 of OZ025193.1, read as the reverse complement.
TGTATGATTCTCATGACAGTGAAGTGCAGGTAAGTATCATGATATACATTCCTTTTGGTTTAAAAACTGGAAGTAACAAGGTAACAAGTCGACCACTTAGCTGTACATTTACCATTATTAGATTGATCTCACCGAAAGAGATTCGCTTGGATTACATTTATTACTTAATTGTTCTTTAATTTCTGGTTTCACGAGTCGTCTCCTTGCTCCAAAATCTGGCGCCAGCGAGAACCAAGAAATGCAGATGGGTGAAATACAATGAATGATAGCTTTAATCCGCAAAATCAACAAATCCTCTATCAGAATTTTCTACACTTTGCAACCGGCTGACGACTAACGGCATCAATGCAATTAACGCTTGCCCCTTGGCGACGTCTGCATCGTGCGTGGCATTTTCTTCAAAGGTGGCACAAGGTATTGCAAGGGTAACAGTGCAAATGATACCAACCGACAGGATGAGCTCAACTTCTGCATTATCTGTTAATAAATTCTGGTGAGAGGTAAGACAATCTCAAACAAAAATTCGAAAACAAAATGACATGCAGGAGAGGGTTCCGTCCTTTCATAAGAACTACACATATATTTTAACAGTTTATAAACGCATAATGCATTAGCCACATTATCTTTCAAAAAACGACGCCATTTCCAATTCTCCAGCGAGAAGTGAGGATCCAAGTCGCTTGGGCCCAGAAGGAAGACAAATCTGAGAGGCCCTTTAAAAACTTGAGTGGGTACATTTTTCATGGAAATTAGATACTTGGACAGTGAGGCGCCAGTTGTAAACACTTGGGGGCACCCAATGAATGATTTTACAAGAAAAATCCTTCTCATATTTCGTCACCGGGTGGACTGCTGTAACAGTAACAAGTTTCGTATACTAGAGCTGTATTTGCAAAAGGAGCCTCTTTAAGGCAGGGGATGGGGTTAACTAAGGGTTTACCGAATGAAAATTTACTGCAAATTACTCAAAACCATCGCCGTGTCACAAAAAATTCTTGTAGCATTTTGTGAACATGTGGCCTCATTCCTACAAGATTGCTTCTTGCAAAATCAAAGCACAGTGATCAAAGAGGGATAACTCAAGATAATAACAACTCATCATTGTATGGGCAGCCCACAGCTCCTACCTACTGTGTACAATCACAGTCAATACAGTGTGCTTTTGTCTGCTTTCATTGATTGTATCATTCTGCCCATACAATGGCCGAACAATATTTCGCAAAGCACTACGGAAAACCTTGCACGAAATATTCCCCTCTCTCAGCAGCGACTCAATTCAAAAGAGTCCATGAGTATAAAACCTACGATTTCCACGCTTCGAAAAATAGTTTCGAGTAAGAGTGTAGGGTACCGTGGACCGTTCCTATAAAATATACTCTGCTTGAGAGCTACAAAACGGCGACAAATTGGGTGTGTACCAAACTTGAATGGGCGTAGTCCAAAGAAAACTCGAGGAAATTTGCATCACAGGATTGCCTTGCAATGTAAAGATTCACAATTATCCAAGAAAACAAGCCCCTAATTTTCATACAGACACGTAGCACGGGGGTTTCATAGACTACATCCTCAAGTAGGAATGGGCTTGATAGAATCAATTTGCGTTATAATTAAAGAAAAATATTTATTACCCGAACGATCTGGCGAATCCATGACGCATAAAAAGCACTTACCAGGAATGGCAAGACATTTTACACGCTATACAAGTAAAAACTGGTATCTCGTTTGATTATTCATCTAATTACAAATCAGTTTTTACAAGCATCTTACTGCAACTATCGATGTGTTCTTCTAAAAGATTGTTTCTTTGTAGTCTTCTGGCCTAAACAAGACCTGACCCCTATATATGCTGCAGAACATTGTTAAGTGCAAGCACGCCAGATGTGGTGGCTCAATATTTGGCTGTTAATGTAGGTTTGCCCTGGCCTGCATCCAAGACCTTCAAAGAGAAAAGGGTTTTGGAGTTTCAGTGCAGGTTACGTTTGTTTAAGTTATCGTATTTGCTTGCCCCGGAGATGAAGTAAAAACTAGTTTTTATGTTTTAGTGGCCTAAGTCAGAATGCGGCCTTTTTCATATTGCTTTGTAAATAGCGCAGATTGAATTTAACCTCAGACGTAAAAACCGCGTAGACTGGCTTGAAAAATCATATCCGTTTTTATCATATCATATCATCAACAAATTATCGTAAATTCTCCAATAAAACGTCTTTCATTCTTGCTTAGCATTTTCATTTGGCAAGAAAATGGCCCCCTTCGACAACAGATGGTGGGAAACCAAGAACTTCTCTACGCAAGCACAAAAACTAGGACCAAATAATGCATTGTTGCACTAAATCTTCCAATAAGACACTTTCGATTACAACAGATGAAGCGTCAATTTAACAACAAAGAACGGTTGCAATGCAATATGCCTTGCTATGGTCAAGATATCGCTCTTCATATCTTGCATTGTGTTTTGTACAGATTCAAACTCTATTTATTTCAGGGTTGCGCGACTTTTTAAGCATTGCTGCTAAGATTGCAATATCAAACTTTATAAGAATACTCTATTTGAAGAATGGACAGTTCTTTGAAGGGAGGAATTTTTTTGCGAAACTGAGCGAAAAATTCTTTTATAATGGTAACTGGTATCCAGCTAAGCAATGGTATCTTTTAACGTAACTGTTGTATCTTTCGATAAAAATAATTTCTTAAAGCAAACCAAAATTGCATACCTCAAGTGAGCTATGATAGCTATGTTATTCTTAAACTGAACCAACCTGAAAATAAAATAATGAAAAATGACAAATAATAACTAATTGAAAACGGGTCATACGATTAGCCAAAACCGTACGTTTTGACAAAATAGAACATCCAGCCTGGGCCTGAGTCAGAATTATAAATGACTCTCTAAATTTGTTAGCATTTATAATAAACAATAAAAAGCGTGTATGGTAGATAAGGAAGTTTTATTAATTTGTTAAGCAAGAATAAAATGATAAACTTGACCAACAGGATGGAAAGTTCTAATGAGCCGATGGTCTTTTTAATGAACTACGAATCACGGCTGGTTTTTATGAAAAATTATCTGACGAGACCGGAAACAATTAATACGATGCTCGGAAGCACAGGTGAAATGGGAAAAAGAGCAACATCAAGTAAAAGATTGAATATTTGGGGAAACGATAAAGCTAACTGTCTTCCATACGTCACCATGAAGACCATGACATATAGGTCTATAAGGCTCCGACAACATTTTTACCCTTTGGCTCCCGGTGTAAATGCAACCATACAGTAGCAACTCGTACGTTTCACCTCTTTGCGAGGGGGTACTTAATCTGATGATGTTTGAGCAAAGAAGCCTTACAAATATATATGTGCAGGTTTTGAAAGCATTGGCCCGCACAGGAAATCACCAATTCTCGCTGAAGGTAATTGGGCCATCTGGCCCGAGCATGGATAAAATGGTTAAAGATCTACCCATTGAAAATTGTTTTTATTTTATATCCAACTATGACGTTACATAGAATGACAATGCAAAGTGAAAAAAACGGTTTATCAGATAACAGTGATGCACATGGCTGCTAAAACGATAGAAAATGCAACGGCACACCGGACCAACACCCAATTTTTCATTATTGAGGACGCTTGAGAAGAAATTGGACCTGTCAGGCCGAAGCAAGTAAAGTGTGGTTTTGTGTCGTTTCTGTTGTTTGCGGAGAATATAAAGGACCAGTATATGTAACGTTGCAGGGTTGTAATGTATTTTCATGCTCTCTGGCTTTTGTCTTGTTTATGGTCGTAGTGTGACAGTTATTGCGCCCATGTAAGGAACAAACATACTAATGAGACCAATCAGCTCTGAATGTCATAGCTGGGCTGTTTCGTCATGCACGAATGCTGCTGATTTCGAAGAATGGTCCAGTTGGCACCATAATATCGACTGTACAGCAACAGAAAGTCTTAATTAAGCACAATATTCACCATTCATCGACTCTTAAGTATGCTGTCATATAGCTACGCGCAGTTTTGTAATTATAGTTACTTCTAGTTTCTAGTATATGCTAACCAATAATCAAGAGACAACAATGTGACCTGTCCAAGTTCATGTTCTATTCGTAGACCTTGAACAAATGAAACAGCGCTCGTGATTGGCAAATTGTTTTGACCAATCGGCGGCCAAACGCCACTCTTTTCACTGGGTTTTCTATCCGCAACTGCTTATTTTGTCTGTTTTCCGTTCGGTCATTACCTAACCAGTTAAAGATATTTAAAGGGCTCCGTATAAGAAAAGGTATTTTTAGTATGCTAGGCAATGCTTTCTCTCTCCCTACTTTTCTTCTTTTTCGTTCTTACAGTTAATTCAGTAGCATTTTCTATTTTGTATGATTCGCTGTGTTTAGGTTTGTGTTAAAAGCCAGGGTGGTGAGCATAAAATTTTTCTCTTTCTGGTATCGTCATACTAGTTCGTAGTGTTGTACGAAGTAATTAATTCTGGTAAGCTTTTATAGTGAATAAAAAAACATTTTCACTTTTCATGCAATTTTTAATCATTTCATTTCATGATAATCATTCAGTCTTTTCATATCGCATCGACGTCCTTTTCGTCAACCCTAAGTATGAAGAGATGAGTCCTTGTTATTTATGTATGCTATTGAAGCCTGCTATAACTAGTGCTAATAAAGAGACAATGCCAAAGGAATACGCTTATCCTCTAGAAGCTACCAGATCCGTTCTTGAAAGTTTAAAAATCGGAATGACTAAGGTATACTTTGCACTGGTTATGTGCTAGTATAGTATGCAAGAAAACTTAATCAAAAAATACACAAAGGAAGAAATGCAAAGATATATCGTGTCAGAGTATTACCGAACGATCATAAAGTGACAAGTGATCAGCCTTTCGGGGTTGGATGCTCATTAGAGGCAAGAGTATATTTGTCAACAAAGCAAATAACAGCAGATAGTCTGCTAATCAGGGGAATTTATAAATAACCATGGAGCGCATAAGTCTAATTAACTGTGGTCTTTAATACAACAGCTCCACCCTTCTTATGCGAACCTCAATGCTGACCATTCTTTTATGTGCATGCCTTCACAAACAGTCGTGGACTACAAGCAGAGGCGTGATTTTTGACAGTCTCAAAAGATAATCTCCTCGTTTTGCGCAACTCGGCCCCATACATCATGAGCAAAAATCACCTGAGAACCTCAAACATATTATTAAGAATTTGAGTCCTTATTAACAGGTCAAAAATTGCCAATTTAATCATTTCAGCTAAGCGTAATAAGCATGGTGCACTGGTTCATGTCTTGGTTTTCACACTTGATTGCGGGAAGGAAAAGAAAAGTTGAGATGAAGGATGTATTTCATTATGGGAAAAAGGCCAATGATCTTTCCCATTAATGTAAGTGATAGCATTTTGCTTGATCACGTGGCACAGAGCAATGTCATACGACAGCAGTTGTCTTGTTTTCACTATTTTCCTTTCAGTAAACAACTAGGCCAAAGTCACCCTGGATCTGATGCCTGCACTATAAAACAGAGACCTTAGCAAAACTCCCTATCACATGTAAGGATTTACAGTATAATTCAATATCCATATGCACAGCATTTAGTTACTAGCTAGCTGCTCCTGGTGTATGACAAAGTAAATGAATGATGGGAAATAGTAGCAATGGGTATAAATCATTTAAATTAGTATTAAACGAGCACAAATATATGTTTTTGACATGGTAAAATATGGGTCTGGCGGTGAGAACGACGTTTGATTTAGACATGAGATGATAGTTACGATAGCACTGTTTATAACGTTATAAGAGGTGCTGGAAGAACTTCTGGGAAAGAATAAGCCAGTCACGTTATAGTTTGTATCTACCCCCGAAGTGTCCCTTGAAAATAGGAGCCAGATTGCAATCATACAGGGGGCCCATGTCGTGGCAATCATTAGATTTCTAATGATCATCATCGATATAAGTTGATCTACTGCTAGAAAACTAAAAAATTTTTGACCTAACAGACGAAGCCCTAAAAGGAATGTGTTATAGCCAAGAGCATAAGGGTACTACGGATACCCAAAAATTAATTCTCATAGAAACAACTGTTATATTATATCTAGATATCTAGTGTCATGGTTCCTTAGCTTTCATTAATAAAGTATTAGACTGTTCTGGTTTTGTTATATCATGGGAAAGTTATTTGCCCGTTAACCCCTCCTCTAGCGAAACCAAAGAAAGGGCACAGAGTTACAATAAATACAAATATCATCCAATGAGACTATGTCATAATGACGTCACCATAAACAATCAAATCTTTAGATAAATCATATGGTCATTGATGACAACAGTATGCTCCTTCGCAGCAAAATCAGATGTGATGTCATTTTTAGGGGCTTAAATAAAGGATCAATGGTGTTAGTTGTTCCCAGACCAATTTGAATTTAGGTGTGTCTGCCTGCTTAAGGGCATTAGTAATGAGTTTCCAGTACCAGAAAACTTAGGTTGTCAGCAACACAATACTGATGCAATCTAAAGTTTTCATAAGGCAGTGTTTTTTCCCGGTTCAATACTGCACTTCTGTTAAAGCAATTCCTTATACGAAAATTGCTTGTGCGAAAGTTTTAAAGTCAGGCCTAAACAAAACAACATCGTATGGAATCAGAGATTACTAATGTCCAACATGTGACGGTGCCAAGAACAGCAAAATGCCTGCTACTTGATATCGTAGCCAACATTAATCTTTTCGCAGACATCAAATGGAACCTATGACAAAGAACAATGGGTCTCCACGGCAACAAGTTCGGCTAACGATCAGTCATTTAGCATGCGTCGCCGTGTCCGTCCGGGTTGGTTTCACAGCTTCGAAAAGGTGAAGGTCACCTTACATGTGTTTAACGTATTAAGGTACGAATGAGCCAACTGCTAAAATAGATGAATATGAAGATTTGACGACAATTTATCTGCCCATTGGAATTTATCACGTGGTCAGAATCACGTGATTATTTCCTAAGCAATTTCGAAGCAGTGAGTGGTAATATTTAGAATATCATGTACTGAATTAATGCAGTACGCGTTGATAAATGAGAGAAAAAATGATTGAGGATTAAGCTCAGTGTTTCATTGCTGGATCCTTTTACAGTAGATATCCTAGCACACTTGGTTGACTAAGGAGGTACGGAAAATCTGCAAATTGGAGTCGATAATTACGAATAGTAAAAGGGGAACTGGGGAATCTATAAGAGAGAAAACAAGTAGAATAATTCACTCATTTTCCCTCTATTTTCCTTCTCTTAAGGATGTTGAAAGGCCGTTTCACAAATGACAGATGTGAGTAACTGGTACTTCTAGGCTGCGGAGGAGAAATGTGGTCAGGTACTTCAGCTAGTAATAATAATGATAATAAAGAAAATAAAATAAATTATAATAATTATAATAATTATAATAAGATACATTCACATCAACAAGCACCACCTGAATCCTAGTACTTTTAGAGTTTCGATCTTCAAAGTTTAAAGAGGAAGTCTTCAAAAAATAGAGCAGTAGTAGTTGTAGAGTTTACCCCTGCAGTTCACTCTATTTACAAAGAGATTACCTAAATTGTTGCTGAGCCTAATGTTACTGTTAAACCACACAATTCATAAATTTAATAACGATCGAGAAAGAGAGTTAAAATCTTCGTAATTCTGAAAAATACAGAAATAAGAACACACACACACATAATATTTGCTCCTATAAAAACTGTGTCAGTCACAAAGTTAAAAAGAAATCTTTCTTTTCCCTTTCCCTATGCCTCCAACTATTCGTTCCACATTTCTAAGTTTATTTTTGCTCAAAGAATAAGATAACTTAGAAGATCGGTTTTCACCGAAAGTGGATCTGGACTATATGATCAAAGGGATTATAATGGCTAATGTGTCATAAAGGTGTGGTCTTCATTGTTAATAAGTTATAATTGAGCATGAAAAACACTCAAATACTGTTTGAAGACCTGGTCAATTACTTTCTGGAAGAAATCTCTAAGAAGGGAAACGAAAGATTTATAAGAAAATGGTTTATAACATAGCAATGTTCGACACCATTGAGAGATAAGATTGTTCAGCAACGAGGATTTTTAATTTAAAGAGTATGTATTATGCAAATAGCAACATTGAAATAAAGCATTTCTTAACTTATGCAAAATGAACATCTCAGTTCTAGTTTGTTGAGGATGTTTGAATGAAGAACTGAGCAGTGAATGCAGTTAAAAATAATTGTTTGTTGTGCCATGAGAGTTCTACAAAAGAATGATTGCTTGCAACTTTTAAGTACTGTGGTGACTGTGAACACATTTCCTCCATCCGCCTTCTCTTTCGGCCCAAAGTTATCACCGCAGTGCATGCAGTTCTGAATAAATTAAGTTTAAGAAACAACATGTCAGATTTAGGGCGGAGATTTCCTTGTTCAAGCAAATTTTCTTTTACAAGAAACCCAAAAGCTGAGGCAACACTCCCAAGTAAACTGTCTGAGATTCTCTAATTATCTTAATCCAAGTGCAAAATATTAACTTGACTATTTACCTAAAACATAAGCATCGTTTAGAAATAGCTTAAAGTGTAAGCCAACATTTAATAAGCGATGACTGAAGTCCTAGAACTCGAATATTTCCGAATCTCCCTTCTATTAAGAATCTAAATTTGAAACTGCAAGAACAAAATTTAAGACACTCAATTTAAAGTTAGAAGCATTGAGACCTAAGCTGGGTTTCTTATAAGTCAATGCCAGGCATTAAATAGTTTCGCAAAACCGCTTAGCAATAAATCTGCTTAAGCTCCATTGACAAAAACAGTATATTTTCACGTGATAAGTAGCAATAATACTTCTCCTTCTAAACATTATATACAGCATTAATCACGGGTAGCGCACACGACAAAGAAACCCGACGGTACCTATGAAATGAGGTACTGGGAATGCTCAATAATTATAGCAATAAAACTGCAGGGCTCCTCAACTGGTAATACGACCATAAGTAAGTGGTATCGGCATTATTGCTGGCATCATTTAGCATTATCTGTTTGGTTATAAAGTGGCTGATAATTGAATCTCGGTGTTCTTATGTCTGATTGTTCTAACATAAAAGATGATTGATTTATCGCCTAATTGCCATACCACTGTCTAAAGTTGGTTTTTCTAACAGGCATGATTTTGCAACGCATGGAAAGGCAACCGTGATCGTGAATATAGAAGCGCAGCGGCTCTCTAGCTGCTCACCTATTTTTCTTGTTCTGCATGTTTTTGTTACGACATTGCACGAAAGGAATGGAGAAATCGAATCTTACTGTGCACGAAAGTTGTCTAAGCACAAAGTCACAACATTACAGTGGTGAAACAAAACATTCTATTTAAAGGGGGGGGGGGTATTGGTAGACGTCGACCTGTTAAGGGCGTGGTCCAGAGCGTTTGTCCCAGAACTTAGATTGGTCCACACCCGGTATACTTGTAGTTTGTTTATCGTTTGGTGGAAAAGCAATATAATCAAATAAATACCCAAGATAGCTTAATAAGAAACACTAGAGTAACATAATTAAAACTCCCGACAAAGATAAATTATCAGAAGGTTGCAGCATCCCCTTAATTCCCCTCATGGATAGTTTTGTCTACACGTCATAAACGCTTTTTAACACATAACTAACGCACAACTGACCACCATGCACCTAGGACTCGCATTAACCTAAACATGAAACTAGCCTCAGCGCAGGAGCAGTGATCGACTATCAACTATCAGATCTCCCTTATTGTCTTCAAAATGGCTGCGTTGATTAAGCAAGAAAAAGAAAAGACTGAAAAGATTATGAGCAGACTATTGAAAACAGCTGCTGCACTGTTGGGCATCCTTTCTAACTGTTAAAAAATTCAGGCAAAACTGATTCAGAAAGCCATATATCAAAATCCAGACAGCGAGCTTAAACCAGAAAAGACATTTTAAACATCGTGTTGCAAATCCCAATCCATGGATAACGAATTACGTTTGTTAGTAGCAAGTTATAATAATTACCCCATACCCTAATATCCACAGCATCCAATTCATCACTGTTTGGCGCAGGTGAAGAAATCTCGATTGCATAACAGTTCCCAAGACACCAATAAGCAGCTCATACGTGTCTAAGGGTTAAAAGGATATAATCATTAGTTAGACTTTAAAGGGTTCTTTTAGGCTCAAACGTGCTCCTGCTTGTTTGATCTATTTTTTCGCAGGAGAATAAAAAACACTGAAAAGTAAAAACTGCAATTTGAAGCAAGGAAACAAAGTAAACAAGCAATTAAAAGCAAATGATTTCTGTATAACTCCCTTCGCAAATGCCATTGTGATCTTGAGGTCTACCTTAGTCATTAGGATCGTCCCAAATTTATTGATTTATATATAAATATTTTAAACGTAAAATGTTTACAATTGCAAATCACCTACGGATGTATAAACTAGCTACCATAGAATTCGACAAGGGGAACAAAAGCTGAGGAATACCCCCAAGGCCTTCAAGTGAAAAACACGAAAGCGAAACGTAAAAGCTACTGAAATACTTTTCTTACAACAAAACAAAGCAAGAGGAAAGTAAAACTTTGTAAAAAGGGCTTGCTGTATATAATTGTTGATTGAAAAAGACGAAAGTTGACACGTTTGAAGAGTTGAAAATCTTTCTTTAAGTATCTAGAAATAAAATTAAAATTTTTATAGAATAAGACCATATGTATATACATATCGAATACTATATAATATTATATATATTTGCATATATATATTATGGTATTATATTAGATATTGTATTATCATCTATAGCTAAAATCCAAAATATATCCTGGCACTAAAATGTTACACCATACCCTAAAACGTAGATACTCAAGCGGTTCTTTTTGAACCGCATGAAATGGTGCAGACGGAAATACATGTTAGAGGCAACGAAGAAATTTTGTTGATTTATGAAGGAAAGTGAAATCGTGTATTGACGGATTTGATCAGCAATCAGCAGTTGGAAATTGGGCACTCACGAACTTTACATAAATCTTGCAAGGCGTCGAAAAGAACCACGCAAGCAGTAGCAAATAACTTTCGAAAATTCGATAATCTTTCTTGGAGGTAGAAGTCCATAAAAAATTATAAACCTACCGCACGTGATCCATTTTGCCGCTGCAACTGCATATGCGGATGTCCCTGAGCATTTTTATTAACAATGGACACGTGACTGACACATTGACCAATGAAATACTTCACATTTTGTAACCAAGGTTTTTACAAAAAGATCAAAAGAAAAGAGAAAACATCGGGATAAGGTGGCTACCAAATATAATGGTTTATTACAGATTATTACGCCTGCCTTTCTATAGCATTTCAAATTAATCTTAGATAATTACGTAGTTCAATAATTTTTCTACTTTTTATTTAGCTTTGCTTGTACTAAAAATTAATCTTTGCGTAGTTCAAAACATTTCTGTAATTCGCTGTATGATTGTATGCAGTTAAGGGCCATCTCGGCCTAGAAACGTGAATCGCTTACAATGTGTCATTATTTACGAGTGAGTTCCTAATAGTCATTAATCAGAAAAAGAACAATTGCAATAATATGAAATTCTCGAGCTTTAGATTCATTCCATTTTCATTGTACAAAATTTTAATAATTAAATTGTATTTAAAATTTATAGACTAAATTTTCAGAGAGATAACCGTTTTAAAACGCATTCATAAATAAGATCTTTTGATAAACTTATAAACTAGATTTTTAAGAGTCATAACAGTCATTGATAAAAATTATGCAATTGTTAAATATATTCTAAGTCACTTATCTACGCTTCTTTAACCTTTCTTTGTTGCAGTTCATTTTTTCTTTAAATGCCAACTTGTTTTGCAATGGATAAACAATGGAACAGATATGGCTAATACCAATGAACTATTAACACAAATGCACTCCTGGTCCTTTACCATAAGCACCTATAAAGGTTTAAACAAAACAGACGAATCTAATTTCATTCGAAAACAATTCACAATGGGTATTAGTTAGATATAAAAAAATAGTTGTTCAACCGACTATTTCGAGATAAAATTTCCAAATAACAATACTAGTCTAAAATTTTCCATTTTTCATATCAATATATATTACACAAAAAGAAGTATACATGCGCTACATGCAAGTGAACTGGGTTACTGAGCATGCTCGTCAACAAACATGTAAACATCGTAAGAATTTCGATCCAGGGCTTACAGGAGATTTCATTTCATTGAAAATTGTTACTCATGGTAGCCCCTCAATTGAGGGCAGATTAAAAGGGGGTCACGCTTAACTAAATGAAAAAAATTCAGTTAAAAATACGTTACAAAATCAAACTAATCCATAATGTAATCACAGTGGTTGAAAGAAATTTCATCTACATACATTGATCTAAATAATCAATTTTGAACGAAAGGAAAAGGAAGGTATCATTGACTTTTCGTGGATAATTTCGATGATAATTTCAACGCTTTTATAATATCCTTTAAAGTTGATGCATTATTTCATTTATTTAGCCCATCTATATTCCATCCATTTGATTTGGATGAGCTTGGGACATTTAAGGAAACATTTTGAAAACCTTGAAACCATGTTTCGACAGTTCTAGATACTATTTAAAAGGCATAATATATACCTGAGACTAAGTTAAAACCCAAAATCAAAATACTTGCTTATTTACTTAAATTGTATAATATACTTACTTAAAGAACTGCTCCAAAATGAACCATACGTAGCAGATCCAGTCACAACGCCTTTAGCTGCAGGATTACAGCGAACTGTTTTCACTGTAAATTGGTTCGACTGTGGTCCTGGACCAACAACATCAATTTCAACGATGTGACAATCTAAACTACACAAAACGTAAAATAGACACATCAATATTATGTGACGAATTGCAAGACTAGGAAAAATGTAAAGGAAGACAAGATAATGAGCTGTTAAAAAGACCAGTAAGGGTCAGAAAATTCTGCCTTTGCATTGGAATCAAACTTAGTCTTTACGAAACACTGCTAATCGAAAAGGCTGTAACGAATAAGCTACTTACCAAAAGTGCGGAGCACTTTACAAAACTGAGACAATTAACGAACACTTAGGAGTCTTTTCCAGCTTTTTCCAGTAATAAAAAGTAATATTCTATTTTATTTCTTGCCAAAAAATAACTTCCGATTGGACCAGTAATCACAACTATCAAATCTCAGGAAATACAGAGACTTTTATCTTTTCTAATTGCAAAAAGGGGAAAACAACTAAGCATACTAAAAAGTACTTTTCACTTGACACTCCTCAGAGAACGTTAATTCTGTTAGATTTTGGATCATTTTTGGACGTTTTCATACCCTCGAGAGTTTCGGATGAAAAATACTGTTCAGTGTACCGAAATATGTTTCTGCTTTTTATGTGAATTTTTTAAGTTTTGTAGCAATAAGCAGAATTCTTAACTTCTATTTTCAAAACATACACCACCTTATCATAAATTCTAGAGATTATAGAAGCATGAACAAATAAAGATCTACCTTGGGTCAGACACCAAGCACCCCTGAACTCCATCAAATCCAAGAGTGGATGCAGCTAGGGCAGCAGCTGCCATCGTGTTTACATTATTTGGTGCTAACGGACATAAGCCACGGACTGAGCCTAACAAAGCAAAAGATAATTTCATAATTATTAAAATCAATAAGAGCTAAAGTACATAATTCACAAAAAATGTTATAAACGATTACAGTAAACCACTGAATGAGATTAACTGGGTTGAACAAGAGTTGTTAATGAAAATGGCATTGGATTCAAGACTCGTGGGTAACAATAAGACATATGCACAAGCAGCCTTATTGAAAATAGAATATATGTTGAAAAGGCTCAGAAACCAGAAATAGCTCCTGAGTCTCAGCTATATCTCTCTAAAAACAGTTTTTGAACTTATTGATTAATCAGCAAATTCGTTATTATGGTAAATTCTAACACCAAAACTCGTTGTTACAGTTATTTGATGCGACTCTCAAAGCCTCGTTCGCGTTTTTCTGTTGTTCACTAGCATAACGAAGTACCAGCGAATGAGTTTAGAATTCGGTCTGCATTAATTGAAGCGTCTTTCTTTACAGTCCTCCATAAATCATGATGGATGTGTAGAGACGAGCAAATTTATGTGCACAGGATGGTAACGTGTGAAATCGCATGATTAAAATTGCCGATTCTTGTTCAAAAAGGGCACGTAGAGTTGCTGCTGCCATTACTTCGCTATACACAATCCAATTGATGTAATACAACTAACAGTGCAGAAAATCGGAGGTGGAATAACAGAATTTGAAGAGTTGGGCTCTCATTATAATGTTAAATGATTCTCTATGCCCTAAAGCAAAGCTTGATATAATCATAGTTCACCAGTTATCATCACAGCGAAGAACAAAAATGTATTCTCACCATCATATAGAACAACAGGTTCATCTTTAACACCATTGTTTTTTTCTACCAGATTTCCTTGAAGTTTGAACGCTGATGGGTGCTTCTTCATTGTAACTTTTAGGCCCTAAATGAAGAGTTTCATTTACATGGCAAAATCAAATGCAAATTCAGCTTCAAGTTACTTTATATCTAAGTTACTTTATATATACTTTATATTTTTTATTTTTTAAGGTCTTATAAACGAAAATCGGGGGAAGGGATTGTGTATTGCAGTGGAAATTATTCTTCCAACAACACTTTGAAATCTGTACTCTGGGGTAGAAAAATTTGACCTCATGAACTGAAAAAACCAGTATCCCACTGATAATTTATTTATGTTATCTGCAGTTTTCTAGCCCTACTGTTCCCATCGATTCTCCATCATTTTCACTCTTTCGTCTAACTTGAAGCACAGAAGTATCTTGAAGCATGATAATCCTTGGAAAAAGCAGTAGCATCTGATAGCATACCTTAAGAGTGCCTCTGTCAGACATCTTTTTAATATCTTCTCCTCCCCAGAATGCACCAGCAGGAACATAAAGACCATATGAGCCACTGTTTGCTTTGCTTCTTAGCTTTTCCTCTAGACCATCTTTTGCTAAAGCTGTAGGAGAACCAGCCTGAAATACCAAATTGGTTTTTGAAATTGGAAAGAAAAAGAAATTGATTCATAAAATAAGTAAGTTGCTCATGTGAAAAATTGCTGATTGGTACACATTATTTCTATCTTCAATTTTCTGTCATTCCCTGCATCCATTATAATATTATATTGCCTCTTTCTGCTTTTTTGCCAAAGAACAAGAGGGATCTACATAAAATGTATTAGTCTTTGATGGTGGGCAACATTTCTAGGGACAATTAGTACATCAGAAATTTGAATTCCCCACCTAGCAAGATTTTTTGTGCATGAGATACGACTACACTATGTTTGGAATACATGCTATCTTATATTGCACCTGTTTCCTTCAAACAAATAAAACGTAAGGAAACAGTTTAGATTCAAATCACTAGAATAGCCTCAAAGCTAACCCTAGGTTATAAATCCTTGCAACAAAATGCATAATTTCAACTAGTGTATATCAGCAACTGTGTTTATAGTAAATGAACATATTCTAGTCATTTTTCATTTAAAATATCATGCCAAGCATTTGTTCTTTAATGATGTATTGAATCAGTGTTACTCAGCAGGTAATTATTTTTATTACAATCATTTCTGTTTTTGTAAGTGCAACTTCTTTATTGTGATTTTGTGACGCAGAGTACAAGAAAAATTTACCATTAAGTCAGCAGTCTCTAAGAATTTCTCTCCATACTTTTCAATTATCAGGGGATGTGCAACTTCAATGATCAGATCAGGAGACCTAAAAGAAACACATAGTCTATCAAAACATAATTTTAACTAATCAATTATTTTAGATACATTTTAGAAAATTATTAATTTATTAGTTTGTTCAAATGCATATCAACACAAGTCTTTAATGAATAATAAAGAATAATCATTAAAAATTATAAAAATAAAGGGATATTCACCTCAATTCAATTTTATGAGATATTTCTAGTTACACAATATCCAAGATGGATACAAATCAGAAATTCCTTTACATCCTCTTTGTTACAAATAATTTCTCTTTTCATAATTGATCTATTGACTGCTTGCAGATTGTTTAAATATCCTTCCTGATGTAAATATGGGAACTATTCTGTCAACATGATTAAGATTATAATGGAATGAAATGCATTACCTTAAGTGAACATTATCCAAATCTTCTAAGATTGCTTCATCAGGAACATGGTCTTTCATTTTCTCTACAGTTCTATTCCAAACAAAAGCTAACTCTAGATTTGGATGTGCAAGAACCTCTTTGACAAGATATTGGCCTGTAATGAGAGATAAAATGTTATTACATGATACAATTGGTATATCCGATCACAGAAAATTGTACTTAGTCCTCTAGAATGCATATAATGGTTGCGACGATAATGAGAATAATATTGGTGGCTTCAAGAATGATGATACAAGTAAAATAAGAGTTGTAATCAAAATCTTAATCTATCTGAAGGGTGACAGGCCAGAGTGGAAATTCGGGCAATAAGATATAAGATCCCTAATGATTGGTGTTGATTAGACCAAATCATGTGTACAATCAAAGGGAATACCTATGATAAGACCAGCTTAGGGCTAGTTTTGACATGAAATATTGATATCTATTCTATGTGATTTTATGTGAGGTGAGGATTAAAAACAACAATCACCCTGTTATCACTGAACCAGTCAGTAATCAGCCATAATCAGCAGTAATCAGCCAGTACTGCTGGTTCAGGTGATTACTTGGTAATTCCCGTGTTTAGTTCTGATGATTACAAGTATATGGTGAAATCATGATCAATGGACTACTTTCCTTTTTTACCTGTGGGAGGTGATGATGATGGTGATGATGATGATGATGATGATGATGATGATGATGATGATGATGATGATGATGATAATGATGTTGATGATATGATGATAATGGTGATGATAATGATGATGATGATCTTTATGATGATGGTGATGAATTCCACGCCAGAGATTACGCCAACCTACGCCAAGAAACAATAGGAAAAACACATGAATTTTCGTTTTTATCGAGTTTCACGCCAGCCAGGTTGGAAAATATGCCTGTTTTTGCCTACGCGTAGTTGCGACCAAAAGCAGTTTTTCCGCTGAGACGTGCGAGCAAAGCCAATTTCTCACCGACATGCGACAAAATCAAAGGATTTGCTAGCAAAATCAAGCCAATCTTTAATGAGCTGCGTGTGTTATTATTCTTTTCCCTTCTTATTAGTACTTCATTCAAGTTGAACCAGCGCCCCAATTGTTTGCCGTTTTAGAAATGGCGTGAAACTTCTAATTTGTACTACTTCATTTAACAAAATAAGGTGCAACAAATGGTAGGGGGTGGTGCGACACATCAACATCAAAGGAAAGTGTAGCTGCGAGCACATGCAAGTTTTCCAGCCAGGCACGCCGGAGATCTTCTTGGGCCTAAGTACATCAAATGCACTTTGGGTGATGACCATTATAAAGTGATCATCAAGATTATGATGATAATATGGATGAAGATGACGATGATACAGTGGCTACCAATCTATAATACAATCTTTCATGGGGCGGCCATGTGCATTACTGAGAATGAGAGACAAAAGATTTATTGTATCTTTAAAATGTTCGATCTCCTGCCGTTTTCCATAAACAGGAGCAGTGAAAATCTAGTTATAATAAAAAAACAAATGAAAAAGCAATAATTTAACGTGGTTTACCTAAATTTCCATAGCCAACTATGCCAATTCTTCTTTTTCCCGCCATCTTTCCTTGCTTTCTTACTTAGGCCGAATAGCCTCTTTTGCGCAAAACCTCGATCTACCACCACCATGTAAACAAACTACACGCTTTTTTTATAAGAACAAACCATGTAAGGACACAAGGCTTCAAATGCCTAAAAGTTAAGAACATGTTAAGAAAATTACATGGCTTCGTAGCTTTCTTTCAAAAAACAGAAGATAAAAAGAGTAAAACAGATTAAAATAGTGTTTGAAAAGTGTTTGAATTTTTATTTCAAGTACATTTAGTTTTCTATCCAAAACTTTTTCATTGGACGCACACGCAAGGTGAATTCACAGACATATGTGCTAAACTTTGACCCGGGGCTTCTTTTCAGAGCAGTTATCGTTCTTTTGAGAAATCAGTGCACATATTAAAATTCAGGAAATAAAGAACATGATAAGAACAATCTACCCTTTTAAACCAAAAAAGTTAAGGACATAACTATGCTTTATCGAAATTCGATGTTCTTATAAAAAACGTGTATCTTCGAACAATCAACACTGATACAAGCAGGGACAGGAACGAGAAAATTGCAAATCAAACTTTCCCTTTGCAAAATGTGTCCAATCTATCAATGAAACAGCCAAGCTAGTGTCTGTCTGTACTCTTACCAAGAATAGCTGCTTTTGAAGACAGCTGGTAAAATTCAGCTACAATTTATTTCTAGAAAACTTCTGAAATTCATACATATAAGCTGGGGTGTGTCGCTTTTATTTTGCAATGCTCAGGCTCACGGACGGCCTCGAGGTTTAGGGGTCAACACTCAAGGATGAAAATATCGGCTTCTTTTGGAACAAAACTTGCAGCAACAGGTTTTTTGCCGAAAAGATATATTTGTAGAGCAGAAGTGATGTAACCCTCGCCCCCAAACCATGAAGTGCAGTGACAACCCTGCTTATGCTCGTCGGTAAGATTTCCAAAACAGCTCAAAATATTCTTTAGGGAAAATTGATTTAATTAGGAGGATCTCTAGGGATGCAAACCGCGGCAGTTTTTTCTGTTGTAAACATGTCCTAAAAAAATTAACTAGTTTTGCATCCAAAGCTAAACAGAATCATAATGTCTTTGATGCAATGTCTTGGGAAATCGGAATTTGCCGCAGATGAAGGACCGTTTTGAAAATTACAGCAGAAATTAAGCCATAATTGTATTAAACAAGAAATTCGAATAAAGAGTTTTACTTGACATGGCGAATTTCAATTCGGCTTACAAATATTTATCTTTGTCGGTTCGTTGTAACAATTCATAAAAATGCATATTAAAATCCTTTGAAACTTATGGCAATATTATTGACTTTTGAGATTTCAATTCGTTTGATTGGCAATTGAGGAAGCAGCTTATAAGCAGGTCTAACGTGCAATTTATTGAAGTCAAATCGCCACATTAATGATTTAAAGTGTCGATTATCTCCATATTGATCCACCAAGTGATTAGCTTAGCGAAAAAAGACGTCCATAAGATTTCATATCATTAGAGAAATCCACCTGCTGCAGAATGTCGTTCGTTACGATTAAGTTTGGAAGTAAGTATGCTTCAAAGTTTTGATACTTCTTCGCAAAAAAATTGTTTCAGATACTTTAAAGACACAATTAATCCCGATCTTGGAAACATCAGCTTTGCAATGAAGTTGACCATGAGGACAATTATAAATTGAGAAATCGTTCTTAAACTGAAGTTAATAAATTAATATTGATGACTAAAAATTGATCATAGAAGATGTCTTTGACGAAGACAGCTAGCTTAAACATGTATAAATTGAACAATCTAGCAACCTCCAGTTGAAATATCGTTTATAAAGATAGTTTGTAAGGAAAATACAAACCCATTGTTGACCAACAAAATCCTGATTTAACAACCATGGCATGCTAAGAAACCGAAATTTGTTCGGATATCGTCGCTGCTAAAGATACACGTTAAAGAAATGAAAACATTTGCAAAATGAAAGATGGTTTCCAGATAATCAAAATCTGATTAAAACTAAAATTTAAGCATCGTTTGAGAGCATGTCAGGCTTAAATCTGTATACGGATCAAAACATTTCAGCATAAATCCTAAAAATCGAAATCGCGTTTGTCAGAAAAAGAATGGTATACTTTATATTCTTTTAATTAACGATTTTTATAATAAACGGATTGACTCCGGCAAAAATTTCAATATTGATGAAAATGTTGTCAATATTTTTTATGCAACCAAAATCATAACAAGGCTAAGCAACGGGTCCATGGATTTAAAGCTTTGAATTTGAAAAGATTGGCAAAGATCTCTAGCAACAAAAAACCGGTGAAAATTTGAAATAAACAGATTCAGATTGACATACGAAGCTCACCCAACAGCCAATTTATTTGACCAAGATACAGTTTTTAAGGGGCCAAGGGGTGACGGTCAACCACTGAAAAAGTTATCGTAAATTTTTTTACAGATAACCAAAACCTCTTGTTTAATCCAAACTGTAAGACATTGGTGCTACTTGATGATATCAAAAGGCGATGTAAATGTAAAGAATCAGGTAAGACTTTTAAATACTTTTCAAGTCAAAATAAACTATTACACACTATTACACACTCTTATTCTAAATAGTAATTTTTGTTGTAAGTCAGCGAATCCGAGCTACGAAGAAAGATAGAGGGCTAAGGGAGGAATTTATTTGACAAATTTATTAATGAAGAATGTAACAATTTAACAATTCAATATTTTGTCTTAATAAATATGAGAGCCCTGGAGATTCTGCAACTCTACACCGCTGCTCTAAAATCCATCCGCTCTTAGTACCTACGATTTTGTTGGTGATAGGTGGCCATAACTGCCATTCTGAGTTGGCAAATAAAGATGGCAGTATGGGCGATTGGCATTGCTGGGCAATTTTCAGACCCTGTAGCCAGTTTGCTTTGTTGTAAGATTTATGCCGTACAAAGCCAGATTGTAGAAATTGCTTTTACCGTAAAAGGGATACACCTAAGCAAGGAACTTTTTAATTTGCAGCAATACTGGATGTGAGCGATACAAAAGGCGACATTAAACACCTTCAAGATCATCTTGATGACTACGCGACGTCATTGCTAAAAGGAAGGGAAATATTGGTCCTTTTGGAAGTTACATGTGAGGAGCATTACTTGAATATGATACGTTTCAAAGCTTGACATGGGATATATTTGAACAATACTGCAAATGATAATACTGTGGGTGGAATTACCCTAGCAGTGAGTTCTCTTCACCTTTACACATTCCTACTTCAAAGTATATTTGATCCATATACTGACCATATAATTATTCATATTTGATCCACATAAAAAACACAATAGGAATGAACACAGTCCCAACCAAATTCGCCTAAAAAGTGTCCAAACTCAATTAGCCTTGCAGAGACACAAGCAAACAATGTAAATAAATCTCACAAAATCAAAGATCACTCCTGAAAATGTCAGCTGACATAGAAAAGTGGGTACCCTCATAGCCTAAGTATGGGTAACCCAGTGTTTATACTTGTATTCTTTCTTAGCAAATGAGGAAACCAAAGAGACGAAATATGTACCATTGCTGAAAAATATGAAAAAGTTGTATCCTGACGCACTGGGTATGTTTAAATTGGTGTACTTTAGAATTAAATACAGGCCGATATAATTGCTGGCTGGGGGTGAACGTGTACTGATATGGATAATATATGTCATCTGATTTATATGTTCTTGAATTGAAGACGTTTTGAAAAAAGGAGGCCAACTGCTCTAAGATGAGCCTGATTAATAACCTTGCTATTTTTTGCTTTTATCTTTCACTGTCTTGCCCCCCCCCCTGCTCTGGTGTAAAGCAGGCATTCCTGGTTTTGAAAACGTAGTAATCTTGTTGTGATTATTGTTGGCTCTATCGCTAGCAGTGCAGCAGAAAATAATGTATAGTCGTGTTTTGAATAACCTCTCCTTTTATCACAACTCATTGTACTTACAAACATAAATCGGAGGCATGTGTCTGCGAACCTATAACTTGCTTTTAGAATGACCGTTGGTCGTGCTTTTCTGGTACATACCCACATTGTGAGAGCCTTGATTTACATTTGTTTCAGAGCGCCTTTCAAAGATGACAAACAACAATAACGACGATAAAGAGGGATTGGATGATGGCTCGAAGAGCACTACAAAGCCACAGAAGATTCGCCAAACATCGCAAAACGCAAACAACAACAACAATAACAACAATAATATATTACAAGTTACAAAAACCACCAGAAAAACAAGTGTTGAAAATAAACGCAGAAATAGATCCGACAGATCACCTATTAGATTGTAGAAATAACATTAGTTTAAGGGGAATTCCCTGTTCCAACATCTCTTAACCTCAAAATAAAAAATATGGCCTATCATAATAAGAAATACCAAATCTATCGTCATTACTGAACACCTTAGAGGAGAAAGGAAAGGGTATGGGCAGCTTGGCCTGAAAAGGTACAAGGGACTGGTCTTGACAGAAGGAGGGCCATTCACAAAGGCACATTGGCCATAAAAGATCACGTTCTGTAATAAAAAAAAAGCATTGGAAGCAAGCATTTTAGCAAATTAAATTAAAGGCTCGCCTTACTTCGTCACGAATGTAAAAAGTGACTGTAGTTTTGTTGCTTTCGCTTGAAGTTTTACAGATCAAGGGAATATTCTTGTTTGGCTTTTAATCAACTAAAGAATATTTTACCCATTGGTATGAAACCTTGCTTGGTGATTTTTCCTCAGATTAACGCTGTTGAAAAATTTAAACATACGCCAACTGATGTGTAGATTATATTGATGGTTAATTCTGATTTCTGCTTCATCATTCTGTTTTACAGCGTATGAATATATATTTTGAGGAAACTGCATAAATTGCATAACGTTCCCTCTCTGTACCCCTTTCTGTATCCTACAGAACATTATTATCAGTAATAATTTATTTGTATGATAATTATTCAAACCGTTATGTTTTCTCCTTTTCCTGAGATTTAACTTCACTTGTTCATGCTGACAAATAAACATGGAACAAACCAACCTTGCCTAACAATGGTTATCAAGACGTTCGGCATACGAGGATAACTGAAATTTGGTTTTAAGAGTTTAATGTTGCATAAAAATTTAACCAAGCTTTTGTATCATAAATTGGCGTAAGGCAGGAAATATGCTTAATAACACTAATATTTTCCTGATGTTTCTAGCTCCTTCATCCTACCAATTGCGAAATGCTACATTTCCACAGATTAAAAATAGAAATTCATCTTTCTTTGCTTCTCACAATACAACTTTTGCGTGCTTTGAGCTCAACTTAACTGAGCAAACATGGATTACATTTACAGTAGAAGATCATAGCTTTATCATTATACGCAATATCAACCTGTTATAACATGCTCAGAAATTAATTGAAGCAAAAAAGCACCGTGTTGAAAAGGAATTAGCATAGAATGGAGAAAACGCACAAGTTTGAATTGTTTGAATTGAGGCTGATGTAAACGAGATTACATCGTCCAATTTGCACGCCCGTACAGCAAACGTGGTCAAAATATTGGCTTTGTGCATTTATTTACCAATTTCTAATGTTTATTTATGTTTATCATTAGGCTTAATCTATACCATAAGGCCTTAACACACAATTTTGCGATTGGTGAAAAGGGACGAGAATTTCGGGTAAGATCCAAAATTTGAGCAGATGGGTCTTCTACAGCTATTCCGCTTATGAAACAAGGGTCTTGATTCATGTTGACTGTCCCATTGCAGGGTATTATTCATATAATTCTTTCTTCATTGGATTTACAATCTAACATCCATTATCAACCGAATTCAATTCAGCTTCAGAGTGGGCAAAGTGGCAGTTTTTATCATGTAATACACACCCTTGGGGATGGTTGAAATGGAACCAACAAAGTCTTGTCTTATATTTATTTCCTTGTTTTGCTTGCAAACCTGTTCTCTTTTTCTTGGTATTTGATTCTTGTTGATTCTTGTAATTTCTTAACATGACTTTGCCTTTGATCACTGTAAGAAAACAGTCTCTGTCAAGCATTCTTTATATAAGTCGTATTAATCTTAATGCATCAGATTCATGATGCTCAATAACTAGCCAATATAACTATAACCAGTGTCTTCAATAAAAAAAGCTTGTAATAGCCCTAGGGGAAACTACATACGATTTTCCATCTATATTCATTTCAAAATTTAAAGTACATCAAACACTTTATTATACATTTTGAATAACTGTCTGCTCTACAAGGAAGATACCATGGGGAACAAAGGGACAATGACCACCCCATGGCCAATATAAAAGATACGATACAAAGTGTTAAACAAAAAAAAACAAAACTACGCTCGTATTGTTAAGCTGCATGGTAGCAATATACACCGGACTTTGTAAACCAGATTAATGAATAAACAAAACAATGAAAGCCTAACATAACTAAGATAAGAGCAAAAATTCGGAAAATTGAGTCTAGTGAAATGGGTTTCAAAACAAACCTTGAAAAATATGTCCGTGGTTTTTAAGCAGAGTTTGGAGTCCTCCACATTGGGATTTAAGTTTTTGAAGGTGTTCTTTGTCTACCAGGGACGTTACTTCTTGTATCGATAATCTTCCTGCAAGGACAAACGGATGTTGGTGAGGAAATACGTAAATAGTTTTAAATCGTTGTTGTTACATCATCTTTTATTCATATCCATATAAGAACTTACAATAGGTATTACAAGCTACTATACATTAAACTACTTTTCCAAACACTACCTGGACGGGAGCACAGGGAGCAAATGACTATACTATGGCCATAAACATAAAAACATTCAGCTGCCTCAAAAAAAAAGAAAAATATACTGCACTATGATAAAATACAAATGCATGGTGGAAAATGTTTCGCATTTGATGTTGTGGCAGGTGCCAGACTCATTGTTTAAATATCACTCATCTTAAACTAAAAAGCTATCCAATACAGATGGATGTATTTCATATATCAAATTTGAAACCATAACAACAAGAAGTGTACTTAGTGACGTAAAGCGAATGTTTAAGGTTATCCATGCAATCATGTTTTGTGGATGGAAATCAAATCATTTCATCAACCAATAGTTAAAATCATTGATCAACGTCCCATGATGATTGGGATTGACAATGACACCACCATAATCACCATTATCAACAATAGCAAGATAATAGCAATGACAGCTATCATGATCACCATCATCATCAATCACCATCATCAACATCATATATCACTAATCATATAAAATCACCACACCAATATTACAGTTAGTTATCACCAAAAATCATCATGATCATAACCATTATGAAAAGATAAAACTATTTAAACCTATGTATGAAAGGACTCTAACACAGACAATCAAAATTATAAACGTCTGTTTTTACGACTACTCTTGCACGGAGGGCTATCCTAATAAATCCTTTTTGCTGATAAATTTAGTCGATTAAATCTCCATATAGATTCGTCAAATTTCTCACGAATCGTAGAGAAGCTCCCAAAAAGTGCTGCTTGTGTTTTTCCTTTTTAATTGATGCAAAATATGGCATGAGAAAGTACAAAATACATCCATATGCTTTATCACGAGCATGGCTCTTGGCATACGATGTAAATACGCATTGCCTGCAAGCATGTCAACGTTGTTTACACTAACTGCTCGAGCGCGTCGTACTGAAAAATAAACACCATGCAGCAAGCTGTAATCACACAACAGCGTATAAAAGAGACAAGCTTAAGCAGAGAACATTACTTTCTGTTCAACTTGTGAAGAAGAGGTTCATCGACTTCAGTTCTTACAAATCAACAATGGCAAGCTACAAGACACTCTTAGCCCTCCTTGTACTTGGAGTGGCCTACTGTGCAGGACAATTGGTTGGAGCACCACGGGAAATGACGCAGGATGAAATCGACTCTGATACTGATCTTCATGGAGCTATTTCTTTTGCCGCTGACGAATACAATGAAAAGACGAACTCCAGGTAAGTTGGTCTATTTCTATAATGTGAAACACGGCTGTAAATAGATGCCGGGATGGAACTAACAGGGGCTACGGAGGCTTAAGTGGCTACAGGAGAAGGATCAATCTAGATAGGTAAAAACCATTGGTCAGTGCATCTAGATAATGCCCCAGAAACCTTTCTATAACCATGCAGTCTCATATTAAACATTTCTGTGTGGAAAAATGGTTTCCTTTAATTCAAGTTTTGTTTTAATGGTTATAAAAGCTTTTGATTACGTTTGAAAAAATTCGACTGTCAAAATACCAGATATTAAAACTTGCATTTATAGAGCAAAGCTTATTTACATGAGGTGTATTTAATTTGATTTTAAATACTCATGGCTTTGTTAGTGCACTATCTTATTCTTCGTAAAAGTTCCTAAGACAGTTCGGTCTTGCATTCACCTTTTCCTAGACACGTTTTTACTTTTCGAACTGGAAATGCCCTGATATCTTGAGATCGATTTGATTTATCATCTTGAAAGAGTTGCTCATAATTTACTTCAACTCAATTCAGAAGTCTGATTTCTTCGTCATGATATTGCTTGTCACATTCCTATTGCAAATGTCATCTCTTACGATATTTTTATCTGATATTTTAGGCTCATTGCAACAAAGATCCACAGTGCTACAGTTCAAGTCGTTGCCGGATTCAAATATGTCGCAAGTGTAGAACTTCGTCCACGTCTTTGCGTGCATGATCCAAGGTTGAAGATTGCACCATGCCCTCCACAGATGAATTACCCAACCAGATGCATCTTTGAAATGCTCTTCCAATCCTGGATGCCACAGAAATACCAAGTGCTGTCTACAAGATGCCTCAGAGCTTAGACATGATTTCTAGCTTGCTTAAACCCAAAGTTTAATCAGTTTTAGATAATAATTCACATTGCACGAATCGATGAATTTTTTTTGCCTACAACTCTTACAGAAATGATTACAAACTTAGAAAATGCAATTCAACCCTATAAAATGCATCTCAATAAAAGGAAGCAGAGCTAATCTTGTTGACATATCCAAAGAGAGACTACTTTTGTAAGGTCCCTGTAACATTGACTTTGTCTGCTGATATGCATAACTATAGATACATACAGTTGCATAAAATAAGAAGGATATATTCTGCTAGGTAATAATTCTAAAATAAAGCATTGGGTCTGAATGGGTCGTAAGATGTTGTTTTCTAAAACCGATGGAAAACATAAGACGTACGTGTTCATGCCAAGATGCTAAGTTCTTAAACAAAATGTAAAATACATCTATAATATTATACTGAAGGTCCATATTTTTTGCAGTAAGTCAAACAAGGATTAAAACAACAAAAGGTTCCAAACATTACTACCAACTGAATATATACCAGGTACAAACAAGGCAAAAATGATCCGCCTTTTGCGTTGATAATCGAAAATGGAGAGCACGAATTTACTTCAAACAAAAATATGAAAATGTAGCAGGAATTATCTTCAAACATTAATTTCAAATCAAAAATTTTGAGGTTCTACAAGCTCCCCACAAAAAAAAAACATTACCAACCTCCGGCATTCCAGGTTTCGATGGGGAATCCTCTTGACGTGACAGTTCCTCTTTCTCCACAAACTGCACTTTCAGTTTTAAGAAGCATTGTAACAACTTTGTTTACAATAGTGTTTCTAATATTTTGATCAATCTGTGTACAATTGCGGACCTTTTCCTTTGCCTCCCTGGGAAGAAATTTGGATCCATCTTCACAAGTAGCCAATTCAGTTGCGAGCATAGATTTGGGAGACTGAATTTCTTTGCTATTGTCATCAAGGCTAAGTCGGCAACTTTTTGATTCTAGGAATCGTTGTATTCTCTCGTCTATCATTGTTTGATCGGTTTCTGAGTATGTTCTTTTCCTTGCAATGTGACACGTCTGTAGCAATAAAAATACTGATAAGCATAAAACAGCATGGAATTGAAATTATTTGACGGCATCTCTTCGAAAACTATGCAATACAGCTGGTACGATCCAGCCAAGAAGAATTGTTAATACCCAACCCATGTCGCTGTGTTGCTTTTGTCTCATGTAACTCTCGATTTTGCATTGATCCTTACCTACATCTGCAGAGCGGCCCATATATTCTAGTGAAAATTACTGATGTTTTTCCCATCATTTATCGTTTACTTTCAACGGTGTAAATCACTACCTTTTCCTTAAACCTCCGCACTTTCTCCTTGTATCTTATTATATCATTTTGCAACTGATTCAATGATCATCAAGCTTATCTCTCTAATGATTTGTTGTGCAGACATAACATAACATAAACATACCCTTTTGGTTGATGGGATCCTTTGGATGTCTTGTTCAACTACAAACCCACATTCTTCTCCAATTTTTATGACGTATTCTAAATACGTCTGGTATTGAGATGAGTCGTGACAATTCTTCGTGAACTGCAAGTCAGTAAAAAAAACAAGAATACAACATGAATGCAACGCCATATTTTGTAGGTACGAACGTCTTTGGTGCAATAGAACTGTTATAGAGTCATGTAAGCCGGGTACGTACCTTTCCTGTGAAATCGTGAAAACAGCAGGGCAAAAGAAAGTATTTTGTTTTGTAGGAAGATCTAAAAGATACGAGATTAATAATGAATCTTGGTAGTATTACTATTATTACTCATTTCTATTATAATTGCTAAGATCAATAATTATAAAGAGAAGAAGGTGGAAGCAGAACGTTTTGATTCCTACTAGAACCATTAACAGCAAAGGCAGGACAATGTAGGGGACATATTTTTGAGCAGAGCAAATACACGGCTCTAGAAAGATGGTACGTATGCATTGGGACATTGAAAAATGGAAATCTGTGGGACAGGCTCCACAGCACACAAACGCGTGTAGAATATCTGGAGATATACGAATATAAAATTAAATTTTTTAATACTTCTCCAAGAGTAATGAGTGATAAGCGTGATAAATCCAGGCAATATTTAATAAAAAGACAATCCTGCACTTATTTATCTGGAGAACCAGACATCTTTAAACATACATAGGTGAAGTACTTACCTTGCTGTTATCACTGGAATCCACGGTGTCAGCTCATCAGAGTGATTGCCAATAATCCAATCAATGTCATCATCAAATTTACAGCTGTTTGGATGCAGAGGTTGTTCCTGATGAGGCAAAAATATAGACAGTTACACCTCCTGGAATACATACTTGACATTGCAGAAGAATTCTATAAATTTGCAGGAAAGATAAAGGAATGGTCATCATAAAATAGGTCTTCTAAGAGATCCAACTTGATAATGTAATTATTTTGAGCAAATATTTAACTCTGTTAATGAGAGAAATCATATGAAATCCGTAGAAGTTAGTCTATCCGTAGAACCAAGTTAAGCAATAGCTACGCGTTTCATTACATGGAACTCGGCTTTCAGATAGGTATAGCCTAATAAGTAATATCAAAACACGTATTGGCAGTTTATAGTGCATTGTAGAGAATAGTGAGGTCATGCAGAATTTCCATAATCTTTATCAATCGCAGTCCACAGCAAGCATACACCAGGTGTAAAACTCGTTAAAATTTAGCTAATTTTTGAGATCATTTAACATTTTTAACACATTTAAAGTAAATATTTGCGTTATTCTTCTTTTATACCATTTTCTTTACGTTAACATAAAAATCACAAAGGTTTCACTAAGCAAATTGTTGCAGCTTAGGATTCTTCTCATATCGATGTTAGTTATCACATGACAGCGCAATTATCGCTGTCTATCCAGACAAAATCTTTGTGAAACAAATAAATAGTTGCAATAAATATCTATTTTGGAAACAAAATTACCAATAACTTCGTATTCTCTCCGTACGAATCCCAAATTTTTCTCCTTCGTATATCAATACCTTGACCTCGATACTGCAAGGAGATAAAGAATCTTTAAAGATCTAATGCAACATCTAGACTATCTGGAGAGATTCTCTCTGGGTTTTCTTGCTGTAATTTAGCAAAATGATATCAGCATAAAAGTCTTTGTCAAGTTGCTAATTTTATTGTGTTTTCCTCTTGTGCGAAACCAAATGCAAAATTGAAGCTAGACATAAGTTGTAGGTTGACATTAGAAACAATTCATTTGAGATATAGAACATATCAATGTTTTCTTTCCTAGTTTGCATTGCAGTAAATCTGTATCTTTTACAGAAAAGCAGGATAAAACATCAAACGACAGTCCTCATAAGGAAACAATCCTTCATTTGTTGATTATTTGTCTATAGAAAATAACCATGAAAAATAAAAGCTAAAAGAAAAGCCCTTGAATAAAGTATGGAATACAGCAGATGTGATGGAAGTTTTTCATACCCCTTCACTAGAAAGTAAATAAACGAGTAACCCATTTCCACATCCAAGATCAACAAAAGTCTGTTTTTTCTCACTTTTTGTATCCTTACGCTCTTTCTCCCATAGAACCTACAAATGCAAATGTAATTGATGTCAATACAGTATTTTCCATTATTTAACATTGCTGATATTTGGATGATACTTCAAAAATGAGTATTCTATTCTGTTCTAGAACAGAATCTATTCTTTGATTGTTACATCTCAACATTACATAAAATAATATCAGTGAGAGAAAGCAGACAAAGTGTAATCATGAAAATATCAAAATAAAATATCAAGCTTCATATATAAAAAAACAGCCAGTCTTCATCAAAAGGAGTCTACTCACAATGAGATATGATGCAATTGATATATCCTCGAAGACAAATTTTTGTGGATCTGTATTTTCTTGCCATGACTGAAAATGAAAAAAATTATTGGCAATCATAAATTGAGCAAGTGGTGCCACCTCTTCTAAGCTACTCAGGCAGCATACATTATGTTAGATTTGTAAAAAAGTATGTAAATGACAAATGCAAAAGATTAGAAGAAACCGTGCTCTTGAAATTATGATATATCTTCGTTAAAGCTGCTTACAAAATACAGTTTCTTTGCAATTTTCATTTCAAAACTTATCACAAGACAGGATTAACCCTTAGATGTTTTAAATGGTACAAACCATACAAGCTGAAACCAATCAAGTAGAAATTTGTACAAAGAATAACAAAACTACCTCAATTAGTGGTTGTGCATATTTTGTCTTCATCTCATTATATACTCTTGTGTACTCTTCAATATCAACCAATGACAATGAATGCAGTTTCTCTTCATTAGATTGAATTCCTTCAATCTGGAAGGTCTCTGCCCAGGATTTTAGTTTTGGCAAAAGTGTTTCTTTCAACCATTCCAGATTTGCACAGAGTGTCCCAGAAGGGATGGAGCCAGATTGAAAAGCATCTGTCACTAAGAGTTCAAATCTAAAACAATCAAATAATTGAATTAAAAAAACATTAACTGTCACAAGCTGTTTTGCATTAAATGTAACAATCTGAGATGGAAGTATAATTTGCCTTCAATGCTTGATTTCAAAGTTTACAAAAATGGCTTCACTCTGCACCATAGAAATGCAAGAAAACCTTCCTTTTTGCTTGCCTGGAAAAGCCACAAAGATTAGCAGATGACAAATGCGCCAATATGAATTGGAAATCCTGCTTCTCAGCATACCAGGATACTGATTACTCATGAGTTTGATATATGGGGGGGCCTTGTATAAGCAGCATAATAATTGAATTTTGTAACAGCATGCTTGTTCACAAAATCAAGTTGTGTGCTTTATACTGAAAAATTTTACATAAAAAATTACAAAAGATGGAAATCCAATAAGAGATAAAATGCATAAGATGACAATTCTTTCAGTTAAAGAATAAATCTAGCATTATGCCTTTTCAGGTGATACCAAGTTTATTCAAATAAACAATATATCGTTTCCTGTAAGCAGATGAAAATCAATACCTTCCAGTTCTTTCTGACAACTGTGAGTATCTTATTCCATAAGTGAAACTTGTTAGATTTTTTGATGCAATTTTATTGCCTTCAAGTGTATAGACTGGAATAAACCAAGTAGTCTTGCAAGATAGCTTTTCTGTAACAAAAATTCTATCAGTTTTGAACCTCAGCCTACTTTTCTACTTTGTCATGCATTCATACTATGCACACATGCAATGCATAATTTTTGAGGTGCATTTCAACCTACTATCTGCTCTATACCAGATTGCAACTGCCCGCACAAGATAATTTGCAGACAATAAAAGTGTACCCCAAAACAAAGGCCTTGTGACTGCGCATCGAATGAGTATAGGCTCAATATAGGTTGACCTGCATTGTCATACTACCTATGATCTTCCTTCCAAAACTTTACACAATCAACATGAGGAATTAAGAGGAAAGCTGGGTGGTGCACCCGAGAGAATCAGATGAGCACACTGTGCACCCCTCGAATTGTTCCTTGCACATGTGAGTGCAACATCTCATTGAGTTCTGCCATGCTCTGCAGACTGGGCTCTATAGACTGTTAAGCATGTACAACTTAAACAGGTTTGCAAGATATAGGCAGAGATTACATGAGACTTGTTGATATACAAAACGGATTGAGGGTGTTTGCTCCTTCCTCCTAGCTATCGAAATAGCACCTCTCTCAAAATAATTTCGAAATACCTGAATTAAGATTCTCTTTTGTAGCTATTATCTCGACAGTTATCTTGAATTTGTGAAGCGATCTTGGCAGCAGTTTCCTTAGCACAACATGCTCAAGTTTCATGTTCAGTGGGTCTTTTACTGTTTGGCTTGGCGATTTAGGTTTTGCTACAAACTCTTGTGAGGCAATGTCATCATCATCATCATGTTTGCCATAATTTTCATTCAAGCCCTTACTCACAGAAAAATTTGTTTTATTTTCCTCGAATAACAGTCTCAGAACATTGCACAGCTTGTTTGCATCTTCTACCGAAAAATGTGGATAATCCCTAATTAATTTGTCAATTATTGTTCTAGCGACCCCTTCGTTGTCATGTCCAATTTTCTTGCTGCCAAGAATTTCTTTCCTTCCCAACGTCCAAATCTCCGAGCATCCACAAAGGCGTCTGTTAACAACATTGGGTCTGTCTTTCCAGATCCTTATAGCTTCATTTGCTGTCGCATTTGTAGAAGCTGTCTCAAGGCACAAGGCATTTACGACACTAAACATACTTTTTGTTTCGTTCTGTGTTCACAAATTCAAATTTTATGTCTAGGCCAATTTGCCGCGTAATCATTAGGCGGCCAAGCCAAGAGGATTGAAGCAAAATGACGTCAGAGCAAGTTTTCCTTTATATAAGAAACTGCAAAAATGTATAAGTCGTCAAAGGACACAAATTTACATTTACAGATGTGAAGAAATAGTTTCACGTTTTGGTTATACTCTAGGGGTATTACAAGAGTTTTGGGGGGTCAATATAGTAAATATTCGCTGAATTTGCTCAGATTCCACTCTTGTCCAGCGCAGTTCTTCTAGGTATTTTTAACTCAGTGGGATCGAGTAGTTAGAGGACTCAACCGACAAACTCTAATGTAGTTATAACAGTGGCGGCTGGGAGTGGTATTAGAGGTATTAGTCTAATACCAGATTTTTCCAGATCTACAGAATTTAAATTTTCAAATAAATAAAAATTTTTAAATCAAATTCCACTTGCGTCATATGTGAACAACTGTGACGCACAAGAAAGCACGAATCATCCGTCAAACCCTTCATATTTTAGCGTAAGTGAATTTTGCTATTGAAAGGCAATATCTCGTCCCCTTTCGTTTTTGATAATCCTTATTGACAGATTTTCTTTAGAGCAATATGGTAATGTCTAGTTTTCTATTGTTTCTTCTAATCCTCACTAACAGATTTTCTTTAGAGCAATCGAGCCGCAATTTTTTTATGAGTAAGGTATTAGTTTTAGATTTCTAATACCTTCATTACGAAATTCTTTGTATGCGTCAGGATAAGTGACGTAAAATCCTTTTGTTAGGAATTGCTATAAGAATAGGTTAGCAGGGCCAAGGTATTAGTTTTTCATTTCTAATACCTTGGCGGCCGAAACATATTGATTTTCACTGGAAATAATGAATCGCGTTGTTGAAGGTTATCGTTGGGGTGTTTCTCACATTTTTGACCTTCTGTTATCTCAAACAAGCCTGACCTTGCCCAAAAGTGACGCTGAAAAATAAATGTTCAGACACAGTTTACACAACTTTTTCTTGGGTATGCGGTGATGCCGAGAAAAATACTTATTTTTGTTGGCCTTGTCTTGTCATGGGAGATTTGTCAACGGTAAGTTTATGATTACATATATTAATTGAATCGTATTGACTGCATTTAGTATAATTTCTCTTGTGATTTATCTTATATTGCGGCCACGTTTTGTGAAGGTATTAGAATTCGAGGGCTAATACCTTGGGGGTTTCATATAAGAGCTGAAGGCCGTACAGATGAACATACGAGCTGTTTGCCGCGACCTTTTATCCACGGCGATGGGATTGAAATTCAAGCAAGGAGCCTTTTAGAGCTCTTGTCCACAGAATAAATATCTGCCAAAATCGTACCCAAAATATAAATTCCTGACAATAGCAAACACAAAAAAGTAAAAAATAACTTTTTACCACGTTTTCAACCCAGAAAAATCAAAAATTGAATACCCAAAAAAAATAAGCCGAGCCTCCCAGTCAAAATTTTATTAAGTACGCTCCCTGGGAGCTCTTGCAGCATGAATTTATTTTTTTTCTAAATTAATTTTTTTCTGTAATCAGATGAGCAATGTGTTTGTCAAAAGAGATGGATACTCGTCTTCTGGGTCAAATTTCTGGAAGCTTGCGAACCGTCACCAAGGCACGATGAGGCATATTAACAGCCATACTGCATACAAGCTACTTGGCAATGTGGATGTGTCGTGCGCTCTTGATGAAGCAAGGAGAAGAGAAATCGAAATGCATAACAAAAAAGCATCTCGATATGCCAAAATGCTGCATCATCACATAAATGTTGCTGTGTTTCTGACAGCCCAAGGTCTTGCTTTCCGCGGACACGATGAGTCAAAAACTTCATCTAACAGAGGCAATTTCAT
Source organism: Catostylus mosaicus (assembly GCA_964019065.1). NCBI lineage: Eukaryota > Metazoa > Cnidaria > Scyphozoa > Rhizostomeae > Catostylidae > Catostylus > Catostylus mosaicus. The sequence continues at coordinate 5,690,598 of OZ025193.1, read as the reverse complement.
TGAGCTGCTTGACCTCCTTGGAGTATATAACAGCGACTTGAGATCATTTTTGGACCAAGACGTCACAACTTATACATCGCATGACCCACAAAATGAGCTGATTGAATGCATCTATCATGAAGTAAGAGATGGAATTCAGAAAAGAATCGACAGTTCCAAATTTCTGGCAGTGATGATGGATGACACCAGTGACAGAAGCAATGTGGAGCAGTCAGCTGTATCTGTACGGCTTGTGTACAATGGTGAAGTTGAGAAACATTTGCTTGGCATGGTCGATTCTTCTGCAGATACCTCAGCAGATGGTCTGACAGTCGTTCTCCTCAACATGCTGAAAAAATTTAACATAACGCCTGAAACTGCAAGGGAGAAGCTCGTTGGGCAATCTTACGATGGTGCACAAACGATGAGTGGCGAGTTTAATGGGGTTCAAAAGCAGATTCAAGAGCAATTCCCGTTTGCTTATTACAATCATTGTGTGGCTAATAGAATGACATTATGTGCTTCTCAATCTGCGAATAAGATACCAAAGGCGGCAGAGTTTTTTGGCACTCTGGATAAGCTCATTTCCTTCTTCAGATCCAGCCCAAAACGTACCGCTCACCTTGGGCGAAACTTGCCGAAACCTGGAGATACCAGATGGCTTTCTCGCGATACTTCCATATCTGTCATCGATACTTGTTATGAAGCCATTGGAACTGTCTTGTACGAAATAGCCCATGGTTACAGCCAAAAAACAGACACACAAGCCAATGCAAAGGAATGTGTTTGCAGATTCAGCAGATTGACTTTATCTTCTTTCTGAAGCTGTACCATAAAAATCTTTGAGCACTGCACACCAATCGTGACCGTTATGCAGAAACCATCATTTGATGCTGTGCAACTTTCTTCCATGCTGGATGATTTTCATGAAGTTCTGCGCACACTCAACTACCATCAAATCTGGGAAGATGCAATGGCTTTGGATCCAGTTCTGCCAGTTTTTCCTACCAGAAGAGGTTGGAGAGGAGTTGAGCATTCTGCAGATGGATCATCTGATTCGTGGAAGACGTTTTTGGTAAATGTTGCTGCAGATGTGACGGAAACATTTTCAGAACAATTGCAGTGGCGATTTGAAAATGTAAAAAAATTCAAGTGGATGGATCTTGTGCATCCAGCAATGTTTTCGCAAAGAAAAACTGCTTCTTCTGGTGACCAAAGAGCTCTGATCAGCAAGCTTTCTGAAGCTTATCCATTTGTGGTACCAGATCCGATAGCACTTGAACACAATCTTAGTGTTCTTTATCAAAATGAAGAAATATCGGTTCTTCTGCAGAAACTTGTTCGTGAACGAGATGCTTTGGTTGCCAGAAAGAAAGAGAGACGGAGAAGACTCGCGCAAGCACGAGAACAAAGATAACGTCAAGAGCGAGAAGATGTTGAGGAGCTGGATACCTTTCCTTTGGCTGAAGATAACATTGATATAGAACAAGTTAAGGAGGGTAAGCCAAATCTTCAAGATCTCCTAGCAGTTATCAGACAAGCGGAGCTCGAAGAAGCTCTTCCAGAAGCAGTACACGTTGCTCAGTTGGCTGTCACAACTCCATTGACGAGTGTTCACTGTGAACGTGTCTTCAGCAGAATGAAGAGAGTGATATCGCCTGGAAGAACCAACATGTTGCAGAAAAGAAAAGAAATGCTTGTGTTCTTGCAGGTTGAGCATAAAATTTTGAGAGCTTTAGCCTGTAAACAATTTTTTAAAGAAAGTATTGTAAATAGATTTAAATCGTTTAATAGACGTAGATTTGAACGTTTTTCAAGAAAGTAGGTAACAAGGATAATTTATAGTTGTAAAAAAGTAGTGAAATGATAAATTTGTATTTAATTTTGCCATAAACAATTTTTATAATGATTATGAGATAGTAATTTAGGCAAAATCTGAGGATTTTTGAAAATTTGCCTTTTCTTTCCTATTGCACCATAGCGGGCTTACAGTGCCCCCAGAACCCAAACTGTCTTTTGACACTAATACCAACTATTTTGGCCTCCCAGCCGCCCCTGAGTTATAACAACTGGGTTCTTCTACTATTTCTATGGGTAGCATTGACTTCTTAAAGTATTTCCTCAACAGCACAGTTGCAGTAAATGGAAAGGTCTACCTTGTAAATGTCTGCCGTTCTGTTACATCAATCATACATCATACTTTGTTCAAAAACTTTGATGCAGCAGAAATAATGCTAAGAATTGGTCCACTAATGCCAGTGTGCGTTTTTATCAAAAACTCTATCAGTGGAGAACAAATTGGAGCTTAATTTAAATGAAGAAACTAAAGTTTATGGTTGAGAAACAATATATTGAAAATCCAACAATTTAGACATCAATGGTTAACAATGGGGAAGAGACAGCCCCTTACGGATTATGGCATAGCACCAGGGTTATACTAGTTGCTGTAGGAAAGTGGTATACAAGAAAGTAGTGCCCAGCTTCTATAAAAGTAAAATTCGGGGTTTCAAACTTGAGAAATTATTGCTTTATCAACAAAAGCGTTTTTAGTGTACTGCCATATTGTATCTATACAAATGCACAGCTTTTAGTTATACAGCTACAGGGGTAATTTCATCAACAAATGAGATCTCATTTCACAGAAATACATTCTAAGTTTATGTATAGTACTTATCCCCACGCTATACAAAAACAGAGCTTAACAAAAAAACCATTTGTTCTGGTTATACTTTTCACCATTGCCAACCACCTTACAATATCCAAAATGAAATTCAAGAGGAATATCCAAAATATAAATATATACATAAATAATTGTCACAAAAATAAACTGCTTTGGTCTAGATAATGCCAAAAGAACCATCAGTCGTATAGCAGAGACAAATAGCAGGACACCATATCGATCGCTGTGTTACCTGGAAAAATTATGTTACATAAGAGAATGGTATATGATAAAAAAATCTGCAAAAAGTGGCATTTATGGCAACAATACAAGAGACAAGCATGATGCTAATTGATCCACCTTCTTGATAATACTGGTCCAATACTGCCGCTTAATTTGAAATGAAAGTTAGATTGAATGAAATTCTATTGCTTTAATGCATCATATTTTTCTTTCATCTATTGATTTTAAAATGTTGCCTGTGCAACATTTTCCAATCTTATTTCTATATGATGCAATGAATTGTTTTTATTTTGAAAATAATAGGCGTTTAACTAAACTACTAAAAATAAACAGACAATAATTTTTAAAGATTAATAATTTAAAACATTAACAAATACGTCAGTAAACATAAGTAAGGAGGAAAATGCAAATGCTTTCAGCAGTTCTGAATACCTCGTTACAACCAGGAAAAGAAATCATAATTTAATAATTATTATTCTCAACAAGCTATAGCTGCATATTATCTCACTTTGCGCGTTCTAATGTTGCTGTATGGACCTTAGGGGCCAGAAAATATCTCGTAGCAGAACTTTCAAAGATGCAAAAACATCTTTGGTAGAAGGTAAAGAAACATCTTCATAGAAAAACTTTTAATGATCTTACTTTTCATTGTGCCCTTTATCAGAAATAGTTGTCACTTCAGTGTTATCAGAAGAGTCAGATATCAGATTTTCATTTTCTGTGAACAAACATAAATAAGAGTTATTTATATGAAAATGGAATAAACATCGCATTAAATTGATCATCAAGAGGATCATGATGTCACGGAACCAGTTTTCCAGTGTCTCTAGATTCTCCATCTATTATTTAGCGCATAGAAGGAAGTAAAAAATGAAAAACTAAAATTGGAACGAGAGAAATATCTTCTTCATTCCCATCACTATTTCTTGTTTCGTATGATTCTCTACAACTTGTACAGGACCCCTTAATTGTTTCGTTCAAGGAAGGTGGAAAATAGTTCGTCGCTTGTGAAACACTTACTAAGAACAATAAGATCTTACCTCCAGCCACCGCGCTAGCAGTTTCACTCTGTGTTACCATATCGTCCGATCTACGTCGAGAGGTGTTGACATTTGAAGTACGTAAGTCACATAATAACTGTGATGTCCATTTTTCAAGGCCTATTAAAAAAAAATTAATATTGAAAAAACTGGTTCCTTTAAAATAAAGAATAAACGCTTGAGAAAATTCAACCCATATGAAACTTCGATGCAACAATGCGAAGTCTGCTATGTAAGCTATACGTAACTAAATTAACTTTAATCTCTGTAATGCTTGCTTCTTTTACATCCGATTATATTATAACATTTATCAAATAATTTTTGGCACTGTTATTGTCAGAGTTAAAACATTACGGTCACGCAGTCACTAGCTGGAGGAAGGTCCACGAAAAATAATAGAAAATCCTATGCCACACCAAAGCCCAGGCCTGGAAAATGGCCGGCAGCGCCGGCAGCGGCGCTGCCAGGAAGTTTTTCGAAGCAATCCTTCGCAGGAAGTTTGTCATTATTTCGCAGGAAATTTTTAGTGCGAAAACTACTTTGCTGAATATTATCGTGCAGTTAATAGTTCTTTTTCTTCGAAAATTTCCTGTACAATCGATGTAATATAATTTTTGTTATACAGAATGGCACGTTTTTAGTATAATCATGCGATTCAATCAACACTTCTTTTTTTCTTCCTCCTAATCAAAGCATTTCCGGCATGCTGTAAGTGAACCCTTTGCGTAAAAACCAGACCCGCGACCGCAGGATCAGACACAGAAATTGATCAAATCATCTTTCGATTTACTTCGTTATCGTATGATATTGACTTGTTTTAGGTTTTGGGCAGGGGCGCAAGTGAGGGGGGTTTAGGGGGTGTTACATCCCCAGATAATCTTATAATTTCATGGTTCCAGCCGCTATTTTTGAGTGTGATAAAATCGGTCCCGAGCTGGCTCTGAAAGTAAATTACTTCTGTTTTTACTGTCCTAAATAGAGTTGTACACCGTGCTATATTAAAGTGGACCATAAAAATATCATTTCTAGGGGGACAGAGTCGGTTTGCTCCAATCAACTGAGAAAACCTTACTTACCTTACCGAGAGAACTCAAAGCTACCTTTCATGGAGTAACCATAAACTGAAACTTTAATATTCAATTATTCAATTCTCTTCTTTCTTTATTCCATTGGACAATTTCCACGAAAGAAAATTAATTTTAACCTTTGAAACACAAGACATGTGCTATGTTGCATACTTGACTGTCCACTAACAATGAACTGCTAGCATGAAAAGCTTAGCTTATCTGCACTGGTCAATGATACATATAATAATCTAGTTCAATGATAATGATACAAAGCTTATTAAACCTTTATCAAGGATGTGAAAACCGTGTATTTTAAAGATTTACTCATCTTGCTCTTGCAAAAGAACAAAAGGCATTATATCAAAGCCTCCTTGATCGTTGGTTCGATATAAATAGAAGCAATTGATGTTAAATTTTCTAAAAATCATCCAAAAATTAACTTTCTGATGCCTCATGATATGGTCCGATAACTGAAGCCATGCTTACTGACGATTATTTCCCTTTTAAGATGCAAGTTCACTTTACTAGGGATTTAGGGCTGCTGTGAGAAATAAATTTAAGTATGAAAAGTGATCTGAAATATAACTCAGCTGCAGGAAATTTTCGCAGGAAATTTTGATTTTTTGTTTTTGCTGCCAGGAAGAAAATGTTTTTTTCAAACCCTGCCAAAGCCATGCCCATTTTATTTTGTCTTGTGAGGGAGGTTTGCCTTCAGGTATACTTTGTCCGGAGGAAGGTTAACAACCTTTCTGGATTTTGTGTTATGTCAATAGCATGATTTATGAGTTAGAAATATAACCGATAAAATCATACGAAATAACAGATCCTAGAAGAGCTAGACTTGAAAATTATGAAAGGATATATGGTCTTTGAACAGAAAACTTAACATTGCATTTAAATTATATGTAATAACAGCACGCTACCTATAAACTCTTTCTCTAAACTGCAGGCTGCTGACTTCGCTTTTGAGATTTTGACTGGTCGGACTGCCTCCCTGTTTTACATACAAAGAGAGTAAAAAGTTAGGAATAAGGCCAACCAAGTGCACGGTTATAAAATTTAGGCAAAGCGTTATGTTTCATCCATTGAAAATGTTCTTATAAAAGAAACTGCAAATTACTGTGATCATCAGTCAAGGCCACACCTTACCAAATCATCCTTCTGTGAAGTCATGCAGCAATGATTGTTGTGAGATTCGTTTATAAACTTCAAAAACAGCGATTAACATATACATGTCTTAAGGAGGTTGAGGTATTACAAACAAATACTATAGCATTTGGGAGGGTTTGAAGGTAGCGAGAGAAGGAAGAGGCCAAACTTCCCTACAAGGCTGTTGGTCCAGGACATTATCTAAAAAGGGCACTAGCCATGTATGCTAGTCGTAGACGGCAGCCAAATTTACCTGAATTAAAGATCGTATTAAGAGAAAGATTTTCTACAGCATGTACCTTCCATCTTGCATCTCAGTGGGAAATGCATCGAGCGTTGGCCAAGATGAAAAACTTTTAGATGCAGTTCTTATTGGAAAATTGTCTGTTTCTGTAAAAATCAATATTACATTTACCATTTCAAATTAAATAAGAGAAGAAAAATCCACAATACCAACGAGGTTTTTGTGGTGGACAATTGGTGACGTACATTATTAATATATAAGCAGAAACAAAGAAATAGCGAAAAAACAATTACCCGTGTACGCAAGGGGTGACAACAAATCCGAAATTTTCACGTTACGCGTCAATTGGAAGCTTAGAATCGAAAACGATTTGGTCTTTGGCCTTTTCCTATGACAGTTTAGCACTTTTTTTTGATTAAGAATAACATGAATTGGTGAAGAAATTTGCGGTTAGATACTATTAACACATTTGACGCTCTGAGGTCTGGCTAGAAGAGTTGGAGACAAAACGTTGACATTTCGGGAGCAACTTGGGCTTGGATTTCATCCTTTAAACAACGTGCTTCTGATAATAACTTGTCCCGTCAGGTACGATTACACAAGGTCCAAAATATTACAAATATAGACGATATGGAAGAAAATTTAAAAAAAACGAGCATGATACTCATAGTCAGGTACAAACTTTCTTCTTTATTGTTTTCTCTTGATGCATTGAGCCCTGGTAACCTTCTGCATGGTGGGACGATATATTGATAAACAGGCTTTAGGACTTTCCATTTAACCAAAGAAAGCAAGTTTGATGAAATTCAATTTTAAATGTTTAGGCTATTAACTGATAACCTTCTTACAAAATACAAAAGAAAAAAGGCATTTAGAAACATATTGATCTACCATTTGCACTAGAAGCAACTGCCTTTCTTTCTTCTTGTACACGACTTTCCAGTGCCTCTGAAAGCAAAGTGAATGTAGTAATAAGTATCAATCACTTCCATAAAGTGAGTTCTTAAATTTGTGTAAAGTGCATGGATAATGCAAAACAAACAAAATTTTTATATCATCAGGATCCAGGATTTTGATCATTTATTTTGACAACACTTTCAATACAAAGCAGATTTTCTAGCCTTTGAAAAATGTCACCGTTGGCTGCAAAACAATTTCTCCCAGTTTAGACTAATTACTTAAAATGCAAGTTAACCCAATGCCACTTGCCATCTCATACCACCACGGGTAAATAATATTGAAGATATAGGTATAGGTTTTCCTCAAAGAACCTCTTTTATATTTAACTTGCTTTCCAGAATTATTGCGGTAACATTCAAGGAACTCAATACTAACCACTAATATAACATTATACTAAAATATGTTTTGTTGCGAACCAGAGCCAATATCAACGAAGAAAGTCTTGTCTTATCGGCGTTTTCTAATGTGGCACGAATCACGATAATTGCAATGCTGAGCATATACATTCATGAAAAGCCCATGTTCTGAAAGTGAAACTTATGCAGACAGTGCAGGTAGCTAAGTATCATAAATAAACACTAACCAACTACAGTTTTTGCAACGAGAAATTCGATTGAGTTTCCATTATTCGGAAAACTTTGTTTTTCTTCATCGTCGATCATTGACAGTAATGATACACTCGAGTCTTCTGTATTACTTGCAATTGATTCATCTTCAAAAAGAGCTGTAGGAAACTTTACTTGCAATCTATTGAACTTTAACATTAAATCGTTATTATCCTGATTATTTGCACTAGTTCTGTTAGTCATTTGTGATAACCTCGGAGCATTGGTTAGCGAAGGAAATCCCAGAAAGTCTTTACTAAGAATGCTTTCATTTGTTGATCGACCCTCTGATTCTAACATGTCTAGCAAAGCTCGCTCTTCTGGGTCCATAAAAGTGATGTTAAAGGAAGTAGCCGCAGCACCATTCTCATTATTCAAATCGTTTGCTTCAGCCTCTCCATCTTCAGCGTTCGATGAAACAGACTCTCTTTGTTCCGAATGCAGCTTTTCATCAACATCGTTCATGACAGTATGTTCGTTTTCGAATACATCGTGTAAGTTTAGCTCTGAAAAACAAAAAATCAATGTTTGCTAGTTTCCTCTTTTCAAAATCAGAGGGTTTATACAGTATTAATTGATACTATTACAAGCAACGATCAAAATTAAAAACTATTTGATTCTTCCTGTTACAAAAGCTGCAGACATTTTCAAGTGATCCAAGCGGTAAACAAAATCATCAAGAACCCGGCTTAATAAAGCTTGGGAAACTGTACCTCTATAGTTTCTTTGAAAAGACAGGATAACGTATAAGAGTAACTACAAAGATTCTGGGTCAGTATAATATTTCAGGATGAGTATGAACCATCATAACGAAATCATATAGTTGAACCATGACAACATAAAAAAAGTACCATACCAACAAGAACAGTTGTGTCATTACAATTCTGCGAAGATTCTTCTTGGTTCTCAGTCTCGTTTTCACTTTCACTCTCTAAAACAGCATGATTCATTCTCATTGACGAATTCTCGTTTTCATCACCATCCTGCTGCTCTGCATAGGACTCTTCTTCTTCCTCGTCATCCCCATCGGAGGAATCCCCCTCATTCTCAGCATCATATTCATCTATGTTGGTAGAATTTGAATTTTCCGGGATTTGTTCATCATCAGCAGTGTTATCAATGGGATCTTTTTCTTCTACGTCAGCTTCGCCTTTTTATACAGAATATGAACACATAAATTGAGTATAAATTCAATAGTATATCCAATACAATATTTAATATATTCTAATATCAAATACTCTATAACCAATGTAAGCAACCCATCTATTCAGATAACTCATTATTCATAGACCTCCATCGCAAGAATCTTTCGATCTGACGAACAAATTGAACATTAATTTCTAACGCTTCTGAGTCCTCAACGAATTTAAACGATTTTATAATGCAATTCACAACTAATTTTTGATAAAGTGAAATGTATGGTATTTAGGAAGATTCTCTAATACATCGCAAGAATCTTTTGATCCAGTAAAAGGCCTATTTTAGCGAGTATTTCTCTATTCATCAATTAAACAAAACATTTAAGAATGCGATTTATAACTGATTATAGATTGAATGCAAGACTTGATACTTGAGAAAGATTCTCTGGTACTATCAAGTATAGTAAGGTATTCATATGATCACCTGAGGGCGCTTCATAATCAACAGCAACATGCCGTGGTCTTCTCAGCGCTTTTTGCTTTACAGCCCTGTGCGCATGATGACTTGAATGCCTCGTTTTGAAACGAGTCTCATCATCATCGAATGTCTGTTCCAACAGGGATCCGTTACTTGAGTTTGTGCATGATAGCGACAAGGGATGAGCTCCATGAGCCGCTGACGTTGCAAGAGCATGATTACGAGACAATTCGATTGCAAGCCTCTCTTTCAGTTCATTGATCTGCTGGATGTAGTGTTGATGTGATGCTTCCATTTGATTGATATGCCATTGTTGATCCCTGCATTTGTGATAATACGTTGGGGCCCGTGCTTGAAATCGAAGGATCAATGTGTCGTTTTGAAGGCTTAGGTAACCTTCACTTGCCTGTCAAGGAGATAAACATGATTGAAAAGAATAGGACTGCGATGAGCTGGAAAAATACATTCTTCTCAGATTATGTATTAGATTGATTCCTTTGTAAAAGTTTTAAAAATCTATGAATACAAAACTTTTGATATCAAGGAAAAGAAAAGCAATTAGTATGATTTTCCATCAGAACGTAAATACGACTTAAAAATTTGGTGATAAAAAATTCGGAACTGATTTAAGTACTTCAAAATATTGTTTCCATATTGATTGCATCATACTGTAGCAAAAATTAATTTCACAAACAAATAAAGTCATGTACTAATGAATAAAAGAAACTTATAGATACACATAGGAAATATTTTTTAGTCTAACAAACAAATCTTACCAGCAGGTCCAGACGAAAAAATCTATTATAACCCCAGCATTCTGAGACTTCAAAGTCAGATGCTAGAAGGCAATAGAAAGTAAACATCAACATATTAGTCCTGGGAGGACAATATAAAAGCATTCACAAGAGGCAATTGAAGCATCCCTACAATGTTTCTTAATTGAAAGCCATATATTCACAAGAATGTAATCAACATACCAAACTCTCTGACAATGTTTTTGCTGCTGTCGAGACAAGACTGGTGTATCATTTCAACTCTGTATTCATATCTGGAAGGAAAAAATTCAAATACTATAAGAAATGACATCAAACTTTACGAAGTAATTACAGTAAACGCTTCTGAGAAAAACAATTTGACACTACTTTGATAATATTTTCATGCTGCATGAAAGTACATTCTTAGTAGGCCATGTATAGTTTGTCCAATCCATTTCAATTTGTTGATTTAAGTTATAGTATACAAAAAATACAGAATTTTAGCAAAGTTGCACAACGTAAAAGCATGTGAAAAACGCGCCCAAATATTAATCTCTTGCAGCCCTGTCATGTTGAAGCCTACATTGTTCAAATGAAGAATTTTTCGTAATGAGGTTGCAGATCCATCTTCAAATCAACATTTGCCTCTGTTGAGACGTTTCTCATTGCTGACCACTTGAAAAAGCTCCCAACAGGTAAAGCCCAGAATACCATCAATCATTATGCGTACACTAAAAATTTAGTTTGTGGTACTTGCTCAGGATACACAACAAAAGTTAAGTGACAGCGGGTAGAGAATACGATTGTCAAGACGTTTCAATGGTCTATGAATATAAACACCTATAAAATGGAACTTACTTTGACGTTTCTGGAAGGCCAGCGGTTAGTTCTAAAAAGACTGATAAATAATTTCCACGAACTACTCCATTACCATCCTGTTGAAAATTAAATAACTACTCAAAGAGAAGTTTCTTTTTTTCTAGCTATGGCAGGCATTGTTTATGCATAATATAAATTGTATTATCCAGATCTAATTTCAACATTGATAGTGGAAAAATTTAGACTTGGAGGCAAACGACAAATAAAACAGTAGCTTGAAGTCAATCTCTCTCGACGTTGACTGAATATAAAAACAAAGGGTCTTATTGTTCCCAGTCCCCATTAGGGCTCCGTCATAATTTCACAATGCTATAAATTAAAGGAGGACTGGGAACAATAAAAAATCGCTTTGTTCTTATAATTAATCGTGGAGACAGATTGCCTTTAATATGAACACTTCCACTTTAAGTACTATTTGATGACACAGAAGAGAGACTTTCTACAATCCATTGGTACCTATCGTGGCAAAAACTGCAATAACATCTGATACTATGCTAATTCCAAGATAAAGGTATTGTTTACTGTGGAAAGAACGTATTGCTAAATTTCATAAACACAGACGCAATTCATACCGGGTAAACTTTCAATCTCCAACTCAATCCATTAACATTTAATGGATCGCTGTAAACCGGGTCTCCTCTATGCCGCAAAGTACTAAAACCACAGAAGATAAATACATTAAAACGTGTGTGCATATGTTTAAGTGATATCACAAGTTGATAGGCAAGCTGGCTTTACAAAAAGCCTGGTTCAACAAAATGAGATTGGATTTGAGTGATCTGATTTTAAATATTTAAAGAAGTTGACCTTTGACCGCATAGCATATTTTTAATGGAATCTAACATACGAAATGTTTGATTCAAAATTTTGTAGAGAGATGAATTTGGCTTAATAGTTTAAAAGTCCAAAAAGCGAATGGTACAGTTCAAAGGTGCAGTGAAAGGATGGCTGCTTAGCAAACCTGATAAAAACAAAATGCATCTATTCTAAGGGATAGCAAGCAACTTTTTACAAAGCATTTAAAGAATTATTGCCTTTTTAAAGATTAATTTATTTTGCTTTGAATGTGTCGTATTGATGGTTATCTACTACCTGAAATTTGAAATGCAGAACGTTGATGAGTCATAAGCTGGAACGATTTCACTGCAAGGAAGAAAAATGATTATAAAATAGCAGTTTGAGATATTGACATTGAATTTCTTTTGAATTAAAGTGAATGCACAAAGTTTAATCTCGTAAAAGGAAGATAAATTCCTCTACACACTGCAATGTTGCGTATAACATTAAAAAATGCCTCGGGGTGCAAGAAAAAAGGCAATCTTTTTAACATAATTATTTGCTAAGCAGTCGTCATGTGATGGGAACAGTTCTAGTAACAACAATTTATTATAGCCTAAAAGGTTTTCAAATGATAAGAATATAGATTAAAAAATAAACAATGCCATTTGAAGTTATTGACTAAGGATTCTCGCGAAGTAAATAATACTTGGATGATCTTCTGCTGCAAGTGCAACTAAACGTATGCCTTGCATTTGGTATTAAGCGGGTATTATAATTGAACCATATAATGACATCAAATTATGAAGCATGTTGAACTTCAAACCTTGTAAAATCAGCTGGTATGGATGCAGTTACAAATGACGCCATGGGTTTTCTGTGCACCTAGAAAACACATTTTATCAAATTATATTTATAGGGATAGTATAAAAGTATAAATATTAGTTGTTTACATGTTAGTATAAAATTTTCGTTGTTTACATGTATTGTTATGCCTAAATATCTCCCAGCAGCTGACATAACTTTTTTGTTTTAAATAAAGTTTGGGAAGGCTGTTACCGCTTATGTAAAATGTACCACTGAAAATAAACTTAAAAGGCAATGATTGCATTTTATGGTGAGATAATACATATATGGTAGACTGCATGATAGGCTTTCCCATGAATACTGCTTGTAATATAATTGCAAAGCAATTTTGTGCAGCAAGACGTAAAATGAGTAGATGTCAAGTCAAAACTGTCAAGCAGTGCTCAAAACACATAATGTTACAATTTGTTATACTTTTCGTGGATGTTGCAGTATCAGCGTATAACCTCATCACGTAATACACAATGAAATACACGTAAAAAAGATTCATTTGAAGAAAGTCTACAAATCAACAACGATAAACCTGTTCAAACATTTGCAGTAATCCACTGCTTTTGCTTATTAGTTCACTTTTGGTGCAAACATGAAGCTGCAAGAGAATTTATTATGGAGATAATCAAACGCAACGTGACATGAAATAATTTTATCATAATTTCAAGACGGCCGGCAGGCTGCTTTGGAATAGATTTCATAACACGATATAAAATTGTAAAGATCTTCACCTACTTCAGAACTACTATTGCTATAACAAAAGCAAATCTAACAAAGTCTCAAGAAAACAAGAAGAAAATGCTGGGAAAAGAGTAAGAGTTAGGACATTAGGCATTGCAGACATTGCAACAAAAATAAACATATTTGAAATCAAATCCAAAGAATTTTCTCACCTGGTGTTCAACCTCTTGTAGCAAAGACTCTAACAGCTCAGTTTCTTGCGTTAAAGCATTCTTTTGACCTAAAAATTCAACAAAATTTTCAACAAAACTTCAATAACACAATTTTATAAAGGCTCATATTTGATCAAAGAAACATTCATTTGAACTAAAATTATAGATATGGGGATCACGACGGATCGCATGATCAAGTCATTTCATGTAGAAAACGTTTTTTGTCGACGATGATAGGAAGCCATTTTTATCATCATAGCGATGCACTTCAGGATGGACAAACAAGATTCGCTTATTTCTGAAAGTAAGGAACAATACGTTCTAACAGAGATAATATATACCCATCAACGTTAGCAGCTTGTTTTTCAGTTGCGTATCAAGACGTGCCACCATAAGTTCCACAGCACTTCGAATTTCTCTTACTCGCTAAAACAAAATGGAATAAGGGCATTTAACATGATTTGCTTACATCAAAAGCCAATGGATTAAATATTCAGAATTGCGTTTTTTTTATAATTTGGGTCACTTGCATTGGGCAGGGTTAGTACTCTTTTGAGGAACCTCTTAAGATTGCCGCATAAAACACAGCATAACAGTGATAAGATCTTCAAAATCTATATAGCATTAGCATCTAGAAAAACCAGCGAAAAAAGTGGAAATGACAAACCTCTTCTTTTGCAGTTCTAACACTATCAACATTTTTTTCCTGTGAAATACAAAGATGATTTTCCGTTCATACAATAGAACTTTTTAACAATCATACAAACTTCTAAGGAGTTGTGGCCTCTAGAGCTTGTTAAAGCTGTGTTTCATGGTTATTTTTTATCCAATTAAAGTTCTTATGTTATAAGGCAGCTTACAATATATCTAAACAATTCAAATAAAAAAAAACCAACATGTAGAAAACAACAGAACAGCAACAATTGCTCAATCAAGGTAGAGATTGCATACACATTTATCTAACATGACCAAGATGAATTGGTTACTAAGGATATGGAGAAATAAGAATTTCCAATTACATTCAAATGACGCGGATTATCTTATTGTCAGTTTTAGAGAGTCTGAATATCTGATTATTAGCATTTCTAATTTAAGAGCGCACCATGTACTTCTTTTGTGCATCAGAAAAAACTTTGCAGCAATTTCTTCTTTACTCAAGAAATACAAATCACAGTATTTACCTTTTTAAACAAATCTTAATATAAAAGCAAGCTAACAATGTGCCACTTAGAAATATTGTGTTCACTGAAAATAAGTAATAATGCTGTTAATTCAAATCTTTCAGAAATTCCCAGATTAAACCTACCACTTCTTGCACAAGGCTGATCAATTCCATTAGACGTCTCCTTAGAGCACCAACCTATTGAGTGAAATCCATGATTGTTTATCTAGTTTACATTTAGATTTACTTGGTATCCCATTGGCTGGAATGTTTTGGAAGATTTCTTATGAAATGATAATACAAATTCTGTGGTTGAGAAATGTTATTCTGTTATAAAAATGTCTTTCAAGCAAGTTTGAACAGATTGCATAAAAAAATCCATGATTGCAATGTCTAGAAATGCAAATGGTTTCAACAGAAATAACCATTATTGAATAAGAAGTTAATAGTATTACTTCACATTGTGTATGATCCAAAAATAAGGCCTCTTATACTACTTTGACTGAAGATCTTGAACAACTAACACACTAAGGCCAGACTGATCTACAACATGGTAACAGAATTTTAGTCCCAAAACCATTACTACTGACCAAGATACATTTGTTCACACTCTAGCAAGATGAAAAATTATCAGAAAAGTACAAGGAATGGAACACTTTAGTGTAATACACTGAGAGAGATCTCAGAATGAAAAAACTTGGAATAAGATGAAACACCTACCTCTTCAGTAACAGAAGAAACATGATAATCATAAACCTCATCTAATGGCTTGAAATCATGCTTTGAATGCTAGCAATGAAACAATTAATATATGTTAACAAGTAGTCAGGATAGATGCCAAAACCCTGGATAATTCCTTTGTCATAACATTTCTCATTGACTTGTTAAAGTAAGATAGCTTATATAACTTTCTCCATCAATAAAAAAGCAATCAGTTATCTTTTGGTCCAAAATAAACATGCTATTGCTTGTTATATCTTTCAAAAATTCACTTACTGTTCCACCCCAAAGTGCACACATATGACAAATACATTTTGTGCAAGTATCACAGTACACACTGAGCTTTTCATTGTGGTATTCACATTTCCTAAAAAAATTAGAGAAAACTCTCAAATGATATTAAATCCAATAGCATGAACAGCAAAGTTGTCAGGAAATTTTGTACATCCAGAACAAAACAGGAGATTAAGACATTCTTATTGGAAAATTAGTATTGCACCACTTCAATATTATGTCTCACTTTAATTTTAAATTCTGAATTTCAAATCCTGAAAGGGATTAACTTACCCATCTTTGATGCCATCTGTTTTTGTCTTCACAGGACTTGGAACTGCTGCTGTTGCTGAACTCACTTGCAAATGATCAAGTTGCTAAAAACAAGAATCAAAAAGTCATGATTCGGATAAAACAGTAGCTCTATATCAGCTAATAACTATTGAGTTGAATTCAGTAACCAATAGATTTAAGCCTTGCTTTCATGAATTTTAAACCTCAACAATAAAACTTTCTTGGCCAATGAGTCATCAAATTGCTAGAATTAGTTAATTAAAAAAGCAAAAAAAGGAAGTCATCCTTCTAATCTATTTAGGAATACATGACAATACGAGAAAGTATAAGCAGGTTAAATGAGAAATGAAGCAAAGCAGTAAATTATGTGATATAAAGAGCAGCAAGAAACTATAACTTATTGATCTTAATTCTGAATGAGAATCTACATACCTTAATATTTTCCATCATTTCTTAGTAATTTATTCAAATTTCTACAAACCTGTGTTACATCTTCAACCCATCTGCAATGCACCAGCTCATGAAGATGCAGTGAAGCCCTGTTAAAACAAGCTAACATCAAGCATGCAGTAAGAAATATTGGGGTATATAAAACCTAGACGCTCTTTCTATTTTCTTACAACAGATCACTTAGTAATGAATTTAATTCTAAATCGAATAAAATCAAGATGTGCATATCTTGCAGTTGCTGATATCATATCTTAATATGAAGCAAAAAAAGCATTTCACATCTTCTTAGGGGGTATACCTATCTTGAAAAGACAGAAAGAATATACCAATCAAAAGAAGATCTTGTCTTAACACTTCATCCCATTTGTTGTTTCAACGAAACAAGAAACAAATACTTGCAAGGAATCATATTCCATGCTTACACTGGTCCACTCTGACTAAACTGGTGATAATGAAACTCAGATTTGTAATTACAATGAAAAATATTTTACCTGCAATGTGGACATTGAGGTCTCTGTTCTGTAAGCCATCTCTAAAAGGCAAAAGGATTGATGAAGTGGGATTTGATATGGCTGAACCTATTTATTAAAAAGGATCCTAAGAAATAGGAATTCATGCCAACATAAAATAGCAACTGTTGTGAGGAATAAAAAAATTTGAAACTGAAGTTGAAAATGAAACTTTTTGAAAAGTTTTGAAAAAATTAAAGAGATTCATGCAAATAGTCTAATATATAATGCTCTAGCAAAAAATCTATGGTCACTACATACCCGTATGCATAGGAAGCAACACAGTTTTGAGCAATGTGGACAAAGTCGAGCATCTCTGACTCTTTCCATGCAGATGAAGCATCTGAACATCTCTGCTAGATTCTAAAATTAAAAAAGGTTTTCATGATCAAAATTGTAACTTTATCACAAATCAGTTATTACATTGTTTATCCTTTATAAAGCAGGATGACTGCACATTTCACTTTTGTAATCTGTATTAAGAGTCTAATAACAAAAGACAATTATATGGTTTAAACTTTTAAATCTTTTTATTTGACCTTGTTCAATAACGCTATTTTTATTTATAATTTTGAAATTTTTCACTGTATTGCACTATTTATCCAGTAATTTACATCTTGCTGTCATTTAAAGCTGTTTAGAAACTATCTCGTGGATAGCATGCTCTTGGAGCTCTTTTTTTAACTTGTCAGTAGCTTTATATATTCTGCCAATAAAGATTACAACAATGTCATTGATGCACAGACTCAAATGATACTTTATACAGACAGAGATCAGAAAACTATTTGGCTGACAACATCAATCTGCCTGTACTGAAGATATTGATAGAGAAAAAGTAAAACTGTATCTAAATTTTAAATTGGAAAAGCTGGGCCACATTAGATTTCATATCCTTTTTTTATTGGTTTATTTTTGGTCTTCTGGCCATATTTTTGATTAATTATATGCTAGGAAGTTGATCATGCATAATCTATTGCAAAACTTGCACAGTGCAACCCTAAAAGTTTACCTCATCAATAACTGTGAAAAATGACCTGTTAAGTATAATAGTAGGAAGAATTTTACATCGTCAAGATTCAAAAGATCCTTGCAATTTTATCGAAAATGTCTTTCCAATCAAGACAAGCTTTTCTTACTCAAGAATTAATACATTTTAAAAATATTCATAAATGGTAAAACACATGATAACGATGTGCTGAAGGAAAATTAATCTGAGCATGCCTTTTAAAAAATTATTGAAGTTAGAAAATTTTTCTTTCATATCTATGAGATCAAAGCTTTCAATGACGGCCTTATACCTGGTGATTGGGAGGACTGTTGGTGGGCCTAAGCTATGCAAAAAAATTATTTAAAAAAAATAAAAAACCATATACCTCCATGGTTCCAGGTGAGTTGGCTCCCTCCATTTTTTTCTCTTTTCGGGATGTTTTCTATGTGCTTAACAACAGACAAACAGCAGAGCTTGAAACTCTCAACAAATTATTGAGCCATGAGTTGTGGGCCTAGCCACAGCAGACGGAAAAGCTTCTCCTTTCCTTGATTATTCTCTGTCTGAAAAGAAATTGGCGATAGATCTGCGTAAAACATAAAATCTTCCGATAACGTGATAAGATTATAAAGAGGGATTTAATGAAAAACAAGCTGATGTTAAATATTTTACCTCAAGCGCCAATGACAGCAACGACTTTTTGATTGTTTACGTGATGAACTGACAACCGTTTTCAGGTGTGCTGTGCATTTCTCAGGGGGGCAGGGCGTGCCCGCCCGGTCCAATCTCAGGGGAGCCGACAATTATTTTTACACTATTTCCAGCAATTCCAATCATTTTCCCAAAATAATGACCTTTTGCGGTTTGGGGTCGTCAAATGAAAATAAATTGAAATAATACCCGATAACACGAAACCTAATTAAAGAGTTCTGCCAAAGTTAATCTCCGTTTAATATAAGGATAATTAAATGGATCTTGTAATTTTACGCTTTATTTGATAAGCAACTGATAAGATCATCCAGATTTCACCAGTAATAGCTGAGAACAGAATATTCTATGCTAATAGTTACAGAATCTAAAATTTAGTATATTAAATGCAGCTGTTTGTCCTTTGTTGACTTTTGTTGAATTGGCTCTAGCCTTAGTTTCATATTAACCAATAGGTTGTATTAAAATAAGTCATGTAATGTTTGTAACTAGCTATGCAATGTCTCTCATATCAGGAAAATCTAGACTCACTTTTTCCAAACTATCTTGTTTGTCCTTAAAAGCTCGAAAGAACTTGTAACTTTCATTTGGCTATTGGCTAAAGTTAGCAGTTCCTTTTTTGTTTCAATTTAAAAGTTTTAATTTTTATTCAAAAATGGCCAGTTAGTAATCACAACAAAAAAAGGAGACAAATTGAGACAAATTAAGTCAAAGCATGTATTTGAATCTATACAATTTCTTGATTTGATGTTAAAAAAGGTTTTTAAATCATACGATATATTGCCTATGGATAAATCAATAAATAAAACAAAGTCTACATAAAAAAGGATAATGGCCAACGTATTATATACCATTAAAACTTAATCTCAAAAATAGATACAAAATATGTCAGATACATAAGATAAGTAATACTAAAGGTTGCAACTTTAATATATTATTAGCGAGCAGTTGAATGTTAAATCTATTTTAGATGCATTCTTCACTGAATTGTAGGCTGTTCAAAGTAAATTTTCAAGTAAAAGATGTGCTGAAAATGTAAAACTGGCACTGGGTTACAACAGTTACTTTGTGTGTACGGATGAAAGCTAAATATTTACTAG
Source organism: Catostylus mosaicus (assembly GCA_964019065.1). Taxonomy (NCBI): domain Eukaryota; kingdom Metazoa; phylum Cnidaria; class Scyphozoa; order Rhizostomeae; family Catostylidae; genus Catostylus; species Catostylus mosaicus. Next base: position 5,670,669 of record OZ025193.1, on the reverse strand, counting down.
TTAAATCCACAACCAAAAGGAATGACTTTTCAAAATGTCCACCCGCATCGGTGGGGAAATTTCTACCAAGCACTGAATTTTGATACGGCAAACTTCTTGCTAAAACAGCCAAAAAATTTCTACGAGTAAAGCTATTGACATTATTGTTGAAATAATAATCGTCTGGAATTTTTGAAAAAAAAAAACAAAAAGAGTCATTTACTGAGATGATACATCAATACTTGAGAATTTCAAGCAAAATTCATTGAGCAATACGACATTTTCAAGCCAAGCTGACTGGCCCCCATACTTATGAATAAAAACAACTTCTTTCAAATAAACAGTCGGTTTCATTTGTAGTCATTTATTTGCAGTCGTTTATCATGCCATAAGCAAAATATGCTTTCATGTCGTATGTAACCAGTCGGTCCAAGCAACAGGAGTCGTAACCGACAGGCGTTCAGAACCGTTTCAGTATTATAGTATATAATTCAGTATGTAGTTCTGTCCAGGACAGTTTCAGATAAAGTGTTCAGCCTTTATATGACCTAAAAGCCAAAATTCTTTGATAAATGTTATCGAAGAAACTAGATAGGTAAGGCGTAGTCTCAATGTGTCAATATGATTGAAAGGTACTACGTTGATTTGGGGCTTTCACTAAAGTTTATTTTTGTCTGTTAACAAAGTTGCTATACACAAATAACTGAGTCTAAGAAGAACAACAGATTGGATCATTTAGATTAAAGACAATCTCATGGATCGGAGTCCGTTAAATTGACACGCCACTTGTTGCAACTTTGTGTTGAAGGATTGAATGTAGTCGCTCCAATTTAATATTCTCCTGGAGACAAAAAGACATTGCGTGAAAAGATATGAAATACAAAAACAAAATCTGCTTTCAAAGAGAGTGAATGTAAATCAAACTTAATGCAAAAGCCAAGCCTTGACACATTGACTGTGTTTATCTATAGGAGAGAAAAGGTATGGGAGAAAAGGTATGGAAACAAAAAACCAATAGAAGAAAAGGTTGGAAAAGGAACTGGAATAAAAAGTTAGAAAAAAAAGAAAGGAATAGAGGGAAAGAAAAAATGAAAGAAGGGAAGAGGAATAATAGGCCATCAAAAAAAGGAAACTTAAGAAAGGAGAGGGATTGTAAAGATGTAAGGAAATAAAAAAAACAGTAGTGTCAGTAAAGTAAATCAAAGAAAAGTAAAGTGAAACGAAGGAAAAAGAGGGATAGAATGCCAGTAAGGTCTTGTGAGACATTGGGTGCAGAGAAACATATTGTTCAAATTTCCTATAAGACAAGGCATGGAGAAAAAGTGTTCTGGGTAAACCTTAACATGACTTAAATCAATTTTAATTATTTTCGTACCTTTGAAGCTTGTGTAAGCATCTTTTGCAACTTCGTATTTTCTGTCATCTTTTGACTTAGCAAACCAGCATATTTCTGGGCTTGCTCTTCGGCGTTCTAAGGGCAAAAACCAGGTATACAATTTACACTGTTGCAAAAAAACTGCCTAAAAAGAATAACTTAAATAATGAAAATAATGAAGATCTATAAAAATTGTGAATCATCTATATATTGTAAATGGGATGGTGCATTTACCTATTAAGGGCCTACACTCAGATATTTTCATAACAAATCTATATGTGAAATTTCGTAAGCGAGGCCTTGCAGAAAAATCCAGAGCGTTATGAAGTCGATATATTATAACATATAGTAATATGTTTCCTTAATTGAAAATATTAAGTGCAACGAAATTTAGTCCAAGTAAATAAGGTATTTTATAGATACAATAATAAACCACCAAGGCTAATCCAAAAACTTACTCCATCATCGCGGTGTATTTATCGGTTGTTATGCGCTGTAGATGTTAGTATAACTCTTTCGTCCCTATGAGCATCGCAAAGATATAACAAAGTCATTGGTATATTAGAATTGTTCTTGTTTGGCGTTAAGATGTCAAGCACTAATTCGCGCATGAAAAATGCAAGGGGCCTGTTTGGTAGCAGAAAATGGTCCTATATAGCGCTGTAAACTAATTGTTGCAAACAAGACTTAGATGCGACAAAGCAGAATACAATAACATTAATTACCAAGAGAAACAAACCTTTAGAGCACTCTCTAGCCTCTGAGTTTCTGCAGAATTGTTCGAAAACGAGCCGTCCACGGTCTGAAATGACACGTAGCTTTGTCATTTGAAGTCAAAAAAGATGACCAGAACAAAAATCTACCTCTATGAAACTCAAGAAGGAGAGAAGGAAGCTTTGGTTCTGAAGATGTTGGAAATGTTGGATCAAGCAATGGTGAAGATTCAACACAGATTGGGATACCCCTATGACCGGAAAAAACATCTGGCCTTCTGAAGTGAGAGCAGTACAGTGCAGTACATCTGCATTCGCATTTTAAGTTCATATACGTTATCATATGGTATCATCAGTGGTGACATAGGCTCAACCATCTCCTGTAAACAGCATCTTAGCTATAGCTTGCATATTGTAAAAATATCTACAATATAAGAGATGTGTGCTATATACGAGTCTATATTCAAAGCATACCTGTTCTGGCGTATGTGATCTAGTTGTATTATCCATATCACTTTCACCATCGTCACTTCCAAAACTCTGTTTCATCGTCTCGTTGCCCTCTCGCAACTGTCTCACTCTCGACTGTAGATGCTTTAGAATTCTTGCAGATCGGGATTCTTCGCCGGAACCATTCATAGCAGTTCTTGTACTATCTGGAGTACGAGCCCTGTCCGGAGTTCTAGCTCTGTCCGGAGTTCTGGTTCTCTCTGGCGTGCGACTTTTGTCCGATGTTTTTGTTCTTTCCATAGTTGATTCAAAGTCAGATCTATTTGTCTAGAAAAACCACAATAGGAAAGGTTGTTAACGATCCTCCAAATAAAACATTATTGATAACAAATTCCTTGCATATATATATGTACGATCTTTCGAAAAAGACAAGACACATTTTTAATTAATTTTTCACGGCAATGTTATCAAAATGTTAGAAAAATCCTATTTTCAAAGACAAGAAAGGATACTGGGTATTGGTTAGAAAAAGAACTAGATAGTCGTTTCTATCGCAGATCTTCAATTTTATAATAGAAATAAATAGAAGGTTTTTCACATTAAATACCTGATTGAAACTTTCATCTGAATTCCTAGATTCTTCAAATTTTCTTCTGTAAGTCATCACTTGCTTCCGAAGATCGTTATTCGATAGTCGCAAGGTGCCCTGAGAAGAAGAGGACTGCTATATCATACATGTCTGTACCTGATAAATAGTTGTCATACTACTAATAAAGTAACTATTTTAGAAATGAAGCCACAGTCAGGGCTTGCTCGTTCTTTCTGTGAGGCGAATGGATTTTTCAGACTGGATTTTCCAGACACTAGGCATTACGTGATACAAACAAAAAATGCAAATTGGCCTAAAGATTATTCATATGAGAATGCCTGAAAAAAGCTTGCATTTCTGTCTCGTTTTATTAATCTCGTCACCATTTTTTGGGCAGCAGGCCTAACCAATGATTTTATTGTTGAAAAACAAGGGGCCTAATGTTTACCATTGTGTAAAAATAGAAATACAAAGGGGATGGGCACTTGTCAACCCAGTTGGTGGGCTCATATCGGCTCCAATAGCATTGGTAACACAAACACTGTGAATAAATAGCATGCATACCAGCGCTTCGGAAACTGGGTTGCCATCATCTACACCAAATGAACTATGGGAGAAAAACATTTAAAATTACCGCAACTACACATGCGCGTCAGTCAGAAAAACCGATGAACAAATTTTCTCTGTAGCGCGTCAGAACTTATGAAGAAAACACATTTTCGTTGTCCTTTTACAGTCCTAAACAGAACTACAATAATCAGCACTAATAATAATTACTTGAAATAATATTCTATCTAAAGTTGATAATTACGGAAAAGTTCAATTGTAGCCACTCGGGGTTGCTTTATAAAGCTATGTGAAAAAGATAAAATCGATTTCTACATTCTTTAGTCCCAGGTGTATTATTAAAATATTTTTAACTTTCCAAAAAGCAACTTTGGGTATATTATTGAACATGTTACGCAGATATACCAATATATTTTGCATGCACAAAATCATCTCCAGAACTAGAAAAAGCATCAGAGATATTGAATCAAACATGTAAAATGTATCGTAAAAATAAATTTTTGGAACATTTAAGGAAAAGAAACAAGAGGCAGCTTAAGTTACTCCAAAAATTAGCTGCCTAACATGGGCTGCCTGTGGAAAGATAAATGATATTATTTTGTCTGTTTCACTTACTAGTTCCTTTTAATTGATGGATATGAAACGCCAGTTACGGCAGTTGTCTTCATAAACTCTTCGTTTAGTTCTAGTAGAGTCAGTTGTTCGTTTTTTTCCAACTGAAAAATAAATGTAAGTACATTGAGCTGAAAGCAGCCCAAAAAAGGGGCTATAGGGATGAGTGTAATTTAGTCTGTTTATGTTATAGAAAACTTTCATACCAAACTACCGATGAAAACGATACCAAATTTCCCAACTGAAAGAAAATTAACCAAGATAACTGGGATGCATGGATGTATGGATCTAGATGGGTTTCTAAGACTTCCTAATCAGTCATAACGATTATGCAAGAAAAAAAATGCTAGATCAAACATGTTTTAAGTAGTTGAAAAGCTGGTAGAAACTAAAAAAATGTCAGCATTTTAAGGGAAAGTTGCAGTATATCGCCTGTTGATGGGGAGCTAACAGACTTTCTATGGAGGTTTCTCGCTCTCTCTGTAAGTTTCAACGCCGCTACTCCTGAGGTAGATTCATGACAACCACAGTGTGCAATGAAAAATAACTGTGCGGTTTGAGTTAAACCTTTAAGTCTCCAAGTGTCACTACAAAAGAGTGTCAAGAGAACTGCATCAATGCAGTCACCAATGAAATAGCTAAATACATTAACAAGCCTGTTACCTCTCTGAGCTTTCCTTTTAGTTTATCAACCTCTTCTCTCATTGCCGATCTGGTCTTTGAAACAGCTTGAATTTTTTCCTCGCGTGCTTCGTAATTCTCTTGACGAGCGTCGTCCAGCTCCTACAAATCATTTCTATGTCAGTTGCCAGATAAAGATTTTTGCAATAAAAGCATGACTCAGTATTCAAACAGGAAAAAGTAATTGGAGTAACTGTTTCATGCTGCAAAATATCAAAATTGCACGAAAAAAGTACACATCGTTTAGCATGCTGAAAAGAACATTTTTCATTCCTCAGAGAATAGAAACATCAGATAATGATGACAGAACGTGGTTTCCGCATTCTCATGGTTTTTAAAGTAAATTGCAGTTAAAGCTACAAACGTTTCAAAAGTTTAAGCATACGAAGGTGAGTTTTCTAACCTTTTTCATCTTGTTTATGATATTTCTAAGCCTTTCGTTCTCACTTTCTTTGCTTATCAGCTCCGTGTTGCTTTCCGAAGACAATGCATCTCTTTCTTCTTTAACCTTGTCTAACTCTAACTCGGTCCTTCGTAGTTCCTCAAGGCGCGTATCCCGCTCCTTTTCAACAGCAAGACAGATCTAAAGTAAAAAAGAATAACTAATAGAATACTATATAGCTAGTGAGTTAGTATTACACATGCGAAAAGAAAAACGGTAGTCTTGCATCTAATTCGTCAATGTATTGTTTGCCGTAGTCAAGTTTCGTTGACAAACTATACTATTCAAATTAAATTGTTGTAAAGTGCTTGTAAAATTCACTATGGAAAGTCGAGGAAACTTCTCTTAACCTAAAGGATACAAATTCTTTCATATTTTGCCGAGTAAATTCGAGTGCGTTAATGAGATCTTACTATGGATAAAACAGGTTTTTGCAAACGAAAGGAGACATAAAAAAAAACGAACAAAAAAGAAATGAGCTCAAAAGCATATTTGTATTAGAAGAACTCTGCCTTCATTTAGCGATCATTCTAAATTAGTTGCGAACATCTTGCTGTTAAATCGCCCTTAGAGCCTAGCTCTTAGGAATGGCTCAAATTCTCTGAAATCTTCCCCCCTAATTATATGTCTTCACAGTAAATTACCTGCTCTTTTGCTTCATTTCGTAGCCTCTCGCCAAGGAGCCGCGTAGATTCAGCCTGTTGCTTCAATAAAGCTTGCAGATTTTCAATCTCCGAATGCTTCGACTAAAAATTCATTAACAGAAAATCCATTAGGTTAGAAATGTTGGTCCAAATGAGGTGATGATGCTTTTGTAAGGCTGAAATTTGGATTTTTGATGCTGTTCTTAGAGTAGTTTCTTAACTACATGATCTAGAGAAGGTTGTAAGAAAGGCATCCACTTGCGGAAACTTAGAGAAACAGATGCTTGCTAGGGTGGCTTAAATGGGTTGTTATCAGTCGTATTTGTATCATTACACATTCGAATAATTCAAAAAACAGCTACTAAGTTGAAAATCGTTAGTATAACTAACAGCAGTCTGTGATTTTCAAGACACAATATCCCGTCATCTCCAAGTACCACGAAACATGCAAAAAGACAATTTCTCCGAATATTCTTCAATGCTGAGAATGACTCAGATACTGTCGTAAAATGAGAAATCACCCACAAAAGAAACTTTTTGCAATGAAAAATACCTTGATTTCTAGTTTCAGCTCGTCTGTTTCCCTTTTATTTCGTTGTGCAATGATAGCCACCTCATTTTCTTTGTCCTAAGAAGCAAAAATATAACCATGGATTAAAATCGATACGTGTTACACAAACCAATTTCAATAGGCAAGGTTACAGAAAACCAGTAGAGCTAAGGAGAAAGAAAATTAAGCAAACTTACACTTTTGCATCGTTTCATCACATTCTCAATTTCACGTTTGTGGTTATTTGCTGATTGTTCTTGAAGTTTACTAACACGTTCGTTGTTTGATTTCATTGCTCTTTGGCTTTCATCTTCAAGCTCCTAAATAAAAAGAAATAAATGACTGGATGTCCAGGGAACTCCTGTAAGTTAGAAACTAAATACCTGTTTCATACTACAAAATTTGAAACCTGGTCGAGCAACCAAAAGGCTTCCTTAGCATACTGAATAGTAATTTTTGTCTGACACTCCTGAGAGATGAATGAGTAAAAGGCACTGGAACTAAATCACCATTTGGATTGGAAAAACCATGTTCTTAAGGTCAGAAAAATTTATATTCAAATGCAACGCATCTGTCTAGTAAACTAGTTACAGTTTAAATGATTAGATCCACAAAAATGGATGCAGTCGAACGAAGTGATGTTAACTCTTTCGCACCCGGATTTATTTTCAGTTAACTGTTAAAACCCATATTATTCTACGCTTTTCAGGGGGTAGCATAGTCAAATAACTTAGGTGAAAGAGTAAACTATTATGGAAACATGCCATCAGAACATTTGCAATATTTTGTACTTAACCTCCTGAAAAATCCTCTTTTCCGGTGTTTCTCATTGGGCCATATGGCCCGTCAAGGGGTGAAAGGGTTAAGGTTCTGCCCCCTAATTCCCCTTACCTCAATCCTTTGCTGCAAAGCTTTTGTCTCTCGGTTAAACCTCTCCTTTATGGTTTCAATTTCAGTCTGCTTTTCCTGTGGAAAGAAATTTGGAAACTTGCTTAATTTTTAAAATATATATTACATAATGTATGCATGCAATTTTTATAACAGTTTAAATTTTATTCTTTTTCTAATTTTCTATGCAATAACTGTTTCATGCTGCAAAATATCTAGATTGCATGAAAAAAATACACGAATAATTTTTCTAATAATCATAACATCGGTTTTTTAAAAATTTGAGCCTCTTTAAAAAGGCCAATCTTTTTTAGTGTATGAAAGACGAAGTAACAAATAAAGACAGCCAGATAATCATAACCTTTACTTAAACAGTTCTTACCTTTTCCATTTTCTCTACAGAAGCATCAAGTTCAATCTTTTTGGCATCCATTATTTCCTCTCTAATCTTTCTCAATGACGTCATTTGTTCAATATTTGCCTCCACAGCCTTCCTTCTTTCGTTCTCCAGCTCCTAAAGATGATCGGGTTTTTCCAATAATATGCACATATCATATGAAAACAGTTAACGATGCTGATTGAAGGAAGGTAAGAGACAAGGCCCGTTCCTATTGTATGGTATCCTGGGGCGTAGGCTAAATTACGAAAACCCAGTCCTTCCTATTTTGGATTGAAAGTTATCAAAAAGATTATATTTTCTTGATACAATCTCATAAAGGTAGGTTTTGAGTTATTTACAATCGTCACAACCTTTGGCTCCCAAGTGTTGCAAACTTCGAACCAGTCACAACGTAAATGTGAGGTTGGGACGACCCAATTCGTCGGCAATTTGATGCTCGACAACCCTCCAGTGGAACTGAAACAAGTCGGTACGCAGGCTAGGCCTGAAAGGAGCTGCCCAGATTGATAGCGGGAACCAGCCCTCCTCCCCTCGCGCATAAAGGCCCAGATTAAGAAGCTGGACGCCTACCTCACGAAGTTTTCTGAGCTTTTCCCGGCTAGAGTCTTGTTCATTGTAAAATTGTTCTTGCAGAGATCTCAGTTTTTTCATCAAATCCATGTTTGAGCTAGCAAGATGGTCATTATCTTTACATTTCTCTTTGAGAATTTTGCACTCACGTTTAAGCTCATCGCGCTCATTCTGTAGAATTGCAATCTGGTTGAAAAAGGGGGTGCAATATCAAGGTAAAGATCTGAAAAATCAAAAATCATTTAAACGGTGCCAATGTGAAATAGTGTGACATAACATATCTTTTGTAAAAAGGAATCATTTGCCAAGTACGAGCTCTTACGTAGTTTAGGAATATCTACAGGGTTATTTTCTAAAGAAACTGCAGCTTTTACTGGCTGCTACTGGCCCTTTTAGCAAATTGGTTATGGCTGTTGCTACGTTGATATGTTATCCAAAATGCATTTTATATCAATACATAAGTTTTTCCCATCAAAATTAACCAACAACTGGGACAGATATCACATTTTACCAAGTTTAAATTCTATTTGCTTTCAGAATTTGTCCCACCTTTAAAAAAATGTTTACATAGTAATTTCATAAGCATACCTTTGTACTGATATTTGATTCTTTTAGCTCCTCCTAAAATATGAATTCAAACTTCAGTTGTAAGCAGTTGATACGGTTGCTGGTTAGTGGAGAGTCTGAGGCCAGGAAGCTAATTATTTGACCCATAAGCATACAAAATCATAGGTTATGGGTTCTAAGTCCTTTTCCAGGTCCCATCAATAACTTACATTTCCCTTCCTTCAAGAAAGTGAAACACAGCCTCAAACGCTTAAGAAGAATGCGTTCTCAATCTTCATTTACTGCAGCCACTAACTAATCTAAATCTACCCCCAATTCAACCGATGTATAGTGATTGCTTATAATTTAGATACCCCCATATATAAAAAATTATGATTTGATGATATAGTTAGAACTTTCTTATCAAAATTTACAATACTGTTATCAGATAAAAACTCTATGGATTTTAAAGTTTGCAAACTCCCAGTTCGTTTTATTGACGTAGCAATAATGTCTTAACATGACAAAGCGAAGGTCTAATGAATCGTATTCACGGCCTATTCATTATATATCCGTTTTATCAGTCGCTCCTGTTACTTGTTCATCGTGTCTGAAAAATCAGATAAGCTACACACAAATCCTACCAAAAAAAAGCGATACACATCATACGATGCTAGGTAGCAAATGATTCAAATAGTTTATATTTCCAGTTAAAGCCAATTACCATTACAGAAGAAATCATTTTCCACAACTGGCAGACAGCAGCACCTCATAGAAAAGAGCGGAACAAACAATCTCCTATTCACAACAGTCCCTTTTGGTAAATCCTGCCCCGTTACTTACAGGAAGAGACTCTAATTCCTTTTTTTGTTTTACCAAATCCTCTGTTACTTGGTTGAATTTCCTCTGACATTCGTCCCTCTTTTGCTCTAATTCCATGAGCTCAGTCCTAAAAATGATACACAAAGCAACCTCTTGTTATTCATAACACAGCCTGATAATGATGTTACAGCTCTTGACGTTTTAATAAAAAATTGGTTTCAATATATGGCTATTGGCAAATCCCTTTATTACAAAGGGTTTTTATTCATATTACGGAGTTTGTGCGGTGAGGGGTCCGGGGGCATGCCCCCACATTCTAGCTTTGACAGGCACCTCATCATATTGTGTCGTAGAAATGTTTTACCACAAAAGTTGCCCCCCCCCCCGCCCGTTTAGAATCTCCTTGGCAGTCCTATTTACCCTGATGACGTTAAAAGGAAAGAACGTCGATAATTATGTATAAAAGGGGGTTCAACTACATAATCCGATACATAATCCACGGTAAAAAGGGTTGTAATCATGTTTAGAATCCGAGGGGACTTTACAATATAATCCGTATTGGATTGCAGTTTATGCAGAATCTCATTGTCAATCCAGCAATAATAATAATAATGCATAGGATCCATTCAACCCTGTAATACAGATGTGTAAGTAACACATTAGGTTGTTAGTTAGTATGTTACTCATTTTTTTATAGCAGGATATACTCAGGTAACTTTGCTTTGATGTGAAATATCATGACGTTGTTTAAAAGAAAAGTGACGGGATGCAAGTGGGTGTTTAAACTACTAGTGCAGTGAGACTCAAGCTCGTATTCCAGCAAGTCCCTAACAATAGATCACAGGGGCCAAGGTTGACCATTCACCCTCGCCCTTACTTCCGATGAAATATATTTCAACATAGAAACAAATACTCTTTTATCATAACTGTAACCAACACTGCTAGTGCTCTGTTATGAAACAACAGTAAGGATGAATAGGAAAATAAACTTTATTTAAATGAAATGCTCTGGGAAATATGTAATACAACTGAATGTAAACCCGGGTAACAAAATATGCAAAAACCAGCAAAAAATATCAGACCTTGTAGATACTGTCTGTTTTTTGTGTTCCTCGGCAAGCTGCTCGAGCAAGGTGATATTCTTTTTGATTTGGCCGAGAGATTCCTCTGCCATCGATTTCTCATCTAGTATTGCCTGTAAAAACATATATAATGTAGCATTGAATGCATCCCAAACTATTGCAAAGATAGTCAAAACAGTGAAAATATGAGAAAAATCAATAGAATGAAGAAATGGAACGGTTTTTCCGAATAAATGGACAGGGGAAATGAGAAGCCTCTGTAAAACGAACACAAAGCCTATATTTGCCAGCATCATATCGAATCTTTGATGTTATCCAAAATTAAACTGTTCGGAATGGAGGCCACCCCGGCTTCGTGGAAGTTTATCAAAATCCATGCAAGGCAGCATTCACGTGGTTTCACTATATTATTGTTGAAGGAAAAAAAAAACTTTCCTTTTTACCGTAACTCAATTCCTTCAACAAATTGGACTAGCAATACCACTTCATAAGCACTTTAAACCAAATTAGTCACTGTTCGAACAAATATTGTAATCAGCCTCATTTCAGAGTTAACTGGGTAAGCAATTCAAAACCAGTCTTTTGCCGTTATAATACTTATACTTATACTTTTATCTTATATTGTCAACTTATGCTATTTTAATTTCTTAACTTCCGAGTTACTTTTAGTAGGCCCTACTGTAAAAAATTAACCATCATATTGTTAATCATTGTAGATTACCCACTTTAAATATATAATATGATTATTATTATTAGCAGTAAATGACAGTGGACAATGAAGCATTGTTTCACTTTGCATTCGTAACAGTACAAAAACACGGATGATGCCCAGGTGACCAAAGAATTATGAGGATAAAAGTGGCTTGTAAAGAGCAAAGCGGGTCTCATTAGTAGCACGCTTTGCTTACATAATATGGTAGCACAATATTAAGTATGGTGCAAATATATTTTCCCTAATTCAAACTCCTTGATAAGCGTAACTGCTTACCTCTTTCCTCAATGTCTCCTGCTCGATTAGCAATTGTAGTTCTTTCAATTTCCTTTCATTTTTTGCGATTAACGCTTCTGATTCCTCAAGCTGAAAAATTCAATGTAGCCAGTTTAAAAGACAGAAACGATAAAGTACCTTACGATTTCTAATTCTGATTTAAGATTTGTGATGATCTTAAATGAAAAGGGGCTTTCAAGGGCCAACTCAAGGATTTGATCTCGCAGGAAGTACATGCATGATCTCCTTTGTGGAGGGGTAATAGAAGAATATCAACCTTTAAAAATACAACTCACTTTAAGGTCGACTGCCCTTCTTATTGGAGACACTGGCCAGTTTGTCTTCTGAGGCGTTGATGTGGTCATTTCGTTATCAACAGACTTCAATCCTCTTGGCTGGTGTTGCTTTTCAAGTGAAGACGACCTACTTCTATCGCGACGTTCAGCCTCAAAGTTCTGGAAATGTCGTGACCCTTTAACATACTCATTCGTGTATTCAACCCTGATTGAGCCACTGCTCTCTCTTTTCCTGTCACTGGTTGATGCAGATGAGCTATACCTTTCATCTCTTGATGAGCCAAAGCTTCTACCTGGTGAATTGATCTGTCTCTGTGCAGGCTCATCCGCTGCAATCTTCCTAAACATCTCTACCTCCTTGCTATGACTTGAGCCTTTTTCTTGAGCCTGGTTGTAGGTTGAAATGTCATGACTGGCCATCCCGTTGCCAATTCTATTATGTGGTATACCACGAAATTCAAGCAAATCATGTGAAGATCGTCGTCTATTCAAAGATGTATTGCTAGCTCTGGAATGATCACTCCTATCACTATAAGGACTTGTGGCATCTGTTCTAGACTTAACTTCTGACGTTTTACTACCCCTTTTGTCATTGCCTTCTCTGTCAATTTCTTTGTTAGCCCTGGATGACTGAACAGAGGATGCTCGACTGCTGATCTGGGAGCCAGATTGGTTTATTGGTTGCGGATCTTTCCAGCTGGCCTCTACAAAGAAAGCACTAATCTGTTGTGGATCACAGAGTAACAAAGCAAAGTAGGCAATTATCATTGCTACCATAAAAGCTAAAAAACAACCACGGAAAAAATATTGTCATCCACTCAAATGCAGCACATAGAACCCTGCGTTAACTCATTGCCCCCTCAAGCCATTTGGAAATCACATGCAGATAACTGTGAAATCAAATGTTGCATGGGGGGTACATAGATAAAGGAAATATTCTTGTTTCAATAAACTTGCAGTGCATGTTGCCTGATCAACTTTACAAATTTTGACATTATTGCTCCCAGGTATATCTTTGATTTATACTAACTTATACTGAGCCATGTGCGTTTGCAGGAGGCTATGAGTTAACCATAGTTTACAAATGCAACTAGCCAGCAGCACAGACAGTGAGTTTCAAATAGGAAATTTAACTTAAACCAATAATGTTCTTTTTATCCTTTGTGGTTTAAAGAAAACAATTAAAACTGGTTTGACTGAGCATGGCCCTGAAATATTATTTGAATCAATGCTTCGAATCTATGCAAAAGCTGAATTTACCTTGATTGTATTTGCCTCCTTCCTTGGTAGTGGATGGTTTTGATTTCCTGAAATTATCAGAGAAATATTTCATATCATTGTTAAATGCAAAATCAGATAACAACATGACTGGCTAGTTGGCTAAAGGCTTTCTTGTTCCCAGCATCAGTTCAAATCTCAGAGCTATCTTAGCCCTAGACATTAACTGTTTTCAAACTAAAGAAAATTGAATTTCCTTATAAATTCTAATACCAGTATTTCACGATCAGCACTTACATGGCTTCAGTGAGAGTAACTTTACCAAGAAGTTTTGCTAATAACTCTTCACCTTCCTTTACCTTGGGGTCATATTCTACAAAAAAGTTTGAAAGAAATTTGAGAGAACAAAATTTGAGGAGGAAACTTTTGACATAATGAGAAAGGAATGATAGTGACCTAGGTTTGCTGATTTGGTATGTCTATGATGGGAATGCTTTTGTGATACATTTAGTGCTCAAATAATTTATTTTTCATATTTTGTACCAGGTTAATGGAGGATAACGTTTGCAATTAAACCAGTTCACCCCTAAGCCATGGATAAAACTTGATCTACCAGTACAGTTTTCAAAAAACATTGTTTCTACAATATATCAATCAACCTGTCATGGAAAAGTAAAAAATGTTTTAGGTAACAGTGGAGATTCCCCAGATCCATGTTTTACAGAAAAGAATTGATACCACCTTAAATATTGATGCTTAGTCTCACAAAATTTATTTATCACTTAACACAAACGAGGCAAAACTAACAATTACCAGACAAAGAATCAGAGAAGACATGAGATGTCTTGCCATTAACATCTTTTTCAAAAGACAAGTCTTCTCCTGATGAATTTTGGATTGATCTGTACTTCCAGTTATTTCCTGTAGCACTGATTGAGGAATCTTTACTATGCTTCATTTCTTCTCCAGACTTTGAAACTTCACCAGAAGAATCATGCTCTTTGATTTTGTCATCCTTCCATCTTGAATCCTTGAAATCAGTATTCACTGAATTGTTTTTCTTTGCATAATCAATATCATCATTTTTCTTGATCTGATCATGAAACTTGTATCCAATTATATAATCTTCTTTTCTTCCTTTTTCCAAACTAATGATTTTAGAATTAGCAAATGAATCTTCATTGACATAGGATTTACTGTTGGTATTGATAACAGTAGACAATAATTTTTCCTCTCCATCTTTATATGGTAAGTGATTCTCAAGTTTAACTTTTGTCTTGCTTGGGGACACCAGTATTTCAGTTTCACTTTCATTTAATTCTTGCTGGTAAATTAGATCTGTGGTTGTTGAGCTTTTCACATCAAGGTAACTATCATTCAAGTTATTCATTGAAATATTGTGTCCAATAAGGAAGTCAGTGTCATCACTCATCCTGTCTTGTGAAATAACTGACAGAGCATCACTCAGATCATCAATATAACTCCTTTCCATTGTTTATGCTTCACTCTATCTGCAGAAAAGGGAAACAAAAACATGAAGATAAATATTGTTATTTAGGATCAGTAAAAACAAAGCTTTACATATCAAACTTGCTTTCTTTCCAATGAAAATCTAACTGTTTAATGTGGATTACATTGTGAAATTATTCATTTGATAGAGACTTTTTTGTTTCCTTGTCCTAACTAACAAGATTGACTTTTGATTAATAGATTTCTATTGTAATGAAAAGCAGCAAACAGATCACAGGTAAGAAAATCCATAATTCAATTCAGTATAATCAGAGCCTCATTATACACCAAATTTTCTTGAATGTGGAATATCATCGCATTGTTAAGAAGTAAGGTGAGGGGATGCTAATGCATGCTCAAACTACTAGTGTAGTCAGCCTCAAGCTGGTAATCCAGCGAGCCCCCAACAAGAGAGATAACGGGTGCCAGAGTGGATCATAGCTTTTCACCTCATTTGCTACCACCCTCGACCTACTCTCCTGTATCCTTCATACAAAGACATTCCACTTTGAAATGGACGTTGTGTTTACCTACAATTTAGATGTTTTTACGTGAAAACTAATGATCCTCATATCTGATCTCTGATTCTTGCTAATTAAATAGCAACATTAGAGTCACGAAGATGTATAAACAGAGAGTATCGTATGTCATTGCTAGAATATGGTTGAATCATGACCTTCAAATTATCGGCCTTTTTCACCTGTGATCGGGCCTAAAATCCCTTTCATTCAGCTTCCTTTTGCCCTTTTGAGGTAAGTAAGGAAACAGAACCATAACAAAACAGCATCATACCTTAAATTCACATCAATGTTCAGACCAGATTCATCCGATCGATTAGTACCAATCTGTCATTTGGCTTCAGACATCGGTATTTGTTTTGTGTTGTATTGTGACAACTGCAACACGACCGCCATGTTTCCTTCAAAATTTGAGCGCGAGTTTGTCAATCCCGTTCACTGATTGGCTAATTTGCACATCATAATGGCTTCACACGCATGAAAAGTTAGAGAGTCGTTGACATTGCATTGTTATTACAGATTAACTAAGGCAACATATTCAAATCTAAGTATTGGGCTCAGCACTCAAGTTTCAAGCACTCAAAATTCAATTATTTGCAACTACAGAGTCAAGAACCCACAAAGTAATAAGTAGGTAGGGACTGTGGTAAACCAAATTAAAATGAACCCAAGTGCATGAATGCTATATGGCCCCCGAACCCTCCCATTCCTTTTATTGCATACACCTTTCATTGGATTATACAGTGTAATTAATTTCATTTCAAATTTATATATGTTTTTAGCAAGCAATTTGACTCGGGACCTAAACCTCTTTTTAAGTTACTACACATTATTATCAAATCAAAACATTAATATTTATTCTTTATCCATCCATATTTGCATGGAAATTGCCAATATCGTCAAGGAAGCTTTTGCTCAGAACATCGAGATTGTTGACCTTAAACTTTTTGGCTTTTTTTGACGTCTTTTCACCTGGCTGTGTCAAAAAGAAGTAAATACATCTTTAGCGAAAGCCTTGAGTTATAGCTGGACAAAATGAAGGGAGATTAAGCTTTCAAAAGCCTGGGGTTGTAGTTGTATGGGGAAAGAGGTTATTAAAGAAGAAGAAATCGGAAAAGAGCGTATTTCACAGAAGAATCTACAAATAGTTTTATAAACTACGTTAACGGATTGGTAACCTATTAATGGGGACTTGGTCAGCATATTGTGTTTGGTATCTAGAGGGTATCTACTACGACGAGGACAATTAGGAAGAAAGAAAAAACAAGAATGAACAAAGACGTCTTCATCCCAGACAGCATGCCCCGGTAATGCGCTGGATATTCAACACAGCGAAATATATCTCTTACAGGGTATAACATTGATCGTCAGATTTAGCCTTTAATATCAGGTTTATAAGATCCAGGACGGGTTTTAAAGTCATGGTGGCACATTCCAGCCCTTCAAGTCGTGTATCCTTCTCAGGAGAGATATCTCAGGAGGGATTTGTAGATAGACTACAACTGAGGAATCTTTAATCAGTTTAAAATGTATTGGATTTATGTCTCTACAAAACGTTGCTTAACATTAGAATAATTAGTAACAGTACAAATTTACAATTTTTGATAACACTTAAATTTCTTAAAGTTAAAGTAAAAACTATCAATAACAGACTTAACCATGGCAAAATAATTCCTCTTTCTGCAAAATAATACTCTAAACCATTTTCCAACAGAATACTAATTGTTTCAAATTCGCTATGTGTATAGCTATTGTGGAACCAGCTTGAAAGAAGGGAGTCCAAACTGATCGTAAAACAACACGATCAGACAAACTTACTTAGAGCATCCGTTTAACCGTATGTAAATAGCTATTTGATGACACAAATGTACTATAGAATTGTAGCATATTGGGTTAGTTGATTCATTTGAGAACCAGATAGAAGACACAGTAGTTCGACGAAACCTTTATGCAGCATCCTATAGCTAAAGCTAAACACGTTCAAGTCAGTCTGTTTCTGCTTGAAAGACTAGGCTGTGAATCCAACCAACTCTCTCTGGCCTGGAGAATACCAGTACCCGAGCAGCAAAACTATACGATAAAGAGCAGACGCTGTAGAAAGTTAGGATTTGTCCAAAACATGAAATATTTTGGACAAGTGACATGAAATAAGTAAATTTCTTATCAATATTTAAACCATGCTTCGTTATAAGCAATTTTTAGCTGCTTCATGATAAAAAAGGTTAACTGATCTTACTTTGAGTGTCTTAACAAATGCTGTGCTTACAATTTTCATTCAAAATTTCATTAACGTGCCTTGCCAAAGGGCTATGACAAAATCTGATTGAATGTGATTATATCCTAGCTGTTGCCTTGAAATCAAGAAATCCAGACTTTGGGGAAAGAGCTCTGAATATTTATTCCATCTGCTACTAGCTTATATACCGTTTGGCCCATATTCCCATATGAAAATCAGCGTCTGCTATGACAAAGCAACACGCTTTTACTGCTATATTAAAAGCAGTAACTGAGTTCAAGCTCGTTATGAAGAGACAATTTGCATATAACCATCCTAGAAAAATATTGAGTAAATCTCTAGAATCTGGAGAACATCATTATCTGCAAAAGACTTAACTAAAAGCAATGCAGAATATGATGACATACCATATACATTCCTAATAATCATTGTAGAGTGAGGATAATTCTCCCAAATACCGTTTCCCTTTAAAACATCATATTTTGTTATGTTCTGTATGGTAATTTGTCGTTTTATTTTTCGACTTGTTGAAACTATTTTAATGGTTTGTGGTTTTAGCGAAGTTTTAAAAATGAACTGAACCAGATTCACAGCGCTGATGACTACCTTCCTTGACTCTGTTGATATGATAAGCCTTAGAAAAACCTTGTATTAAAAATTTATCTAATAACAAAGATATAATTAAACATAAAATTGATCAAAACCATAGACGTACATAATCAACCCTGCAGATCTTAAGAGTGTCTGAAAAAAGGAATTAAGAAAATTACTAAAGAAGCCATTCAGAGAGCCTGGAATGGAAACCATACGATAATCCTCGCCCGGATCTTTACATCTGTTCAAACCGCTAATAGCTGTAGTGAATTATTTGACCATACTTTATACAATAGTAAAAACTATTCTATGCCATAACTTACTGCTGTAGCCAAGGATGGCTCTCAATAGCAACTTTACTCCTTTCACCGTAATCATAAAGTAGTTCTTCTCCAACTGTAACGTCTCGACTTGCCACTAGTATTAATCGCGGGGTTTCTTTTATAGGGAATACCCGTGTGCATACATTACTATGTGTTTTACTGTGATTCAGCAGCCGCCCAAGACGATCGGTTTCTTTTGTAGCATCCACGCTGCAATAAGAAATGAAGTCAACGAGATGACACAATTACATACATCTTTTGGGTATTTAAGGTAACATTTTCAAGAGTTCCGGCATGAAATTCATGCTGGCACCAATAAGCAAGTCGGGTGTTATGGGCTTCTGAAAATGGAGATGAAAAAGCATTTGCAACTTTGGGGGTACGACGTTTCGAAGGACACATTTTATCGTCACTGCTATTCGTGCCAGTTTGCCGATAGAAGGGACGCTCCAGCGTATACTGAAGTTTAGGGGATAGCGGCAGTTGGATATGGCTATGGAGGGATAGGGCCCCTGTCCCCCCCCCTCCCGATTCCTACGTTTCTGTCTTTAAATCAGATAAACCGGATTTATACTACATGCTTGCAAATGTAATTAGAAAGTTCAATTTGACGCCTAAAGTGAACCGGATTGGTTTTTAGGCCAGAATTACTGGACGGCAGGACACAAACAAGAGAAGGCATATCATCGAGCAAGATGTTTCTTATAAAAATGAACACATTCATTTTAGAAAAGCCTGGGTGGGCAAATAACACCCACAATTTCGCAAAACTGATAATTCGAAAATGTGATCAAACAAGTAGTTACGATTACCAAACCGCAAAAATTAATTATCAGAAAGAATAAGTGTTGGATAATGTTATTTCTTGGTAAACCGAAGCCTAAGAATGCAAGAAATGCAATCGCATATTAGTTTTATCAGTCACCTCAAACTATATGAAGAGACATCGTTATCAAAATCAAAGTGCTTTTTGTTAACCTGTTCATAAGAAGAGCAACTTTGTTACAAAACTGACCTGCAAACAAAGTATATTTTCTCGTTAAACCTAAGGTCATCGTGTTGGGAAATGCTCCCTTTGCTTGCATAGATCCTGATAGCGTCAAAGAGATACCTAGGCCTGGCCAGACAGGAAAGCTGTTCCTTTCGTCGATAAAACTTTTGAAATTTCTAATTATTATTACATTTGAAAGGTTCTCCGGTGTCCCGGTCCCTACATCTCTGGTAAAGAGAACCAGAATAAGGGAGAGGGGCTGTCAAATGAAAATTTATGATAAATATAATTAAATCAGCTGGGTATCCAATGTAAGACATTAATTCAGCTTTAAAGAATTATCGTTAATAACCTAGTTAATGCCGACTGAATTAGCGGTTGATAAGAAAGTAGTACTTAGCTGCTCAAAAGGCTGAAAATAAATCAGTACAGTGTTTCTCCCATCTAACAAATCAAGTAATTATATTTTACTTCACAAACTGTATTTCCCTATGTAGAATGCCAGCTGCATGGAATAATTTCGTCACTTAACGAGAGAAACAAGGCATTTAAGGCACAATTTTTTCAGTAATTCTAAACTGCAGTGAACAGCAAAGTACCTTAAATACTAACTTTCATTGAGATGTAGTGGTTTTAATGGTTCACTTATCGAGAAAGGTCTAGAATAATTTCAGCACTTAAATCCTGTGACTGCTTAGGAAACCTTTTTTTTTTTTTTTATATTCATAGACATCAAAATCAAACTAATATAAATACATAATTAATGTACCGCTCTTGGCGTAAGAAGACATAAAGTCATCTGGCCTACACCAGGAACGGCACTTACAATTTTTCAACTACAACTTCAAAACTAAAGAAAATTAAACAACAACATAAGGGACAATACGAAGCAGAGAAAGGTAAACATCACACGAGTAGTTAAAGAAGAGAAAGGACCTGGCAGTTCCACACAAACCCAAACAGTAAAATCGGTCTAACCCTAAAACCGTTGGTCTAACATCAATTTGTACCACCACATCAAACCTGTATGGTATAATGATGATGGAGGTAATGCACTTTGGGAAACTTGAGTTCTGGGATCATTTCAAGCGTGTTAGCAGGTACTTCGTTGGACTTTCATGCATTTACATACTTACATACATTATTTATTTTGTATAGCAGGTCAATAGTAGGCAGCATGGAGCTGATGTGGACATGCGAATGAGAAAAAACTGCACATTTCACAATTGTGCTGTAAACTATCTAGGGACACCTTGAGTAACCATAATGAAAAGATCCTCATACAACAATTGGATAAATACATACCAGTATTTTTTGCTTTTGTACTGAAAGAAGTAACTATAACATCCTAGTTCCGGGTTTTGTGAGTATTCATGTTCACGTTCTTTGCCAAGGCTATAATCAACAAGCTCTCCAGCATATTCACAAATAAGATCACCTCTTTTGAATTCTTGTGATGCAAAAACACCACGGCCTTTGTCAGGAAGCACACGTATCTAGAATAAAGAGATGAAATCATAATAAAAAGATAAGATATCTTTATGAGACACAGCAAAAAGGGCTAAAAATGTATCTAAGACATTTAATGGACAATCTAGATGATGCAAGGCCTCAAAATATAAAAATGAGAAATCTTGCATAAGCAAGGCTATCATTCTCAATTTAGGACTTTTGGACCTTATCTGTATAAAACCACAACATCACGATTGGCGTAGACAAGAATTTGTTTTCTTGCTTGCCCTTTACAAACTCATTGTCCTTCTGGTGACCACTCAGCCCAACAAGCAGAGATGTGAGTGGGCACAAAGAGATAGAGTCAAGCACCTCGTATAAGGAGGGTAAACAATGAATCATTCCAGGCCCCCTATGGTTAAAGTTGTTATCTGATCTTTACAACAAAAAAAGATTATGGTAAGATCAAGTTGTAAAATTGAGCACTTCAGAAGCCAGAAAAGTTGCTGACATTCATCCATCTACAAACAGTTGCCACTTTTAGATATTAAGCTTCAAACAAATAACTTTTAATAATGAATAAGATTGCTTTTGTGTGGGCTTGCTCTTGTAATTATATCATGGTAGAAGTAGACAGACAGTAAGAAAATATAGTTATCTGCATGTCGAAATGAATATTAGATGTCTTTAAGGTATCATTTTATATAAATACCTCTAGTCCACTTTCATCTTCATCTAGCAATTTTTGCATGATAACTTTATCTTTCTCAACCTAAAATGAAGTTCAAATTTTCAGAAATTATTTATCTAAAAACTCTCTACAGATTTTCCTTACACTACAATTACCTTAATGCCCTTAGAATCTAATACCACAGGGTCCAGGGCTCAATAAAACTGACCACACTTGATGACAAGTATCAGGTTACTCTGAAGATAATTGTAGCTTGCAATAACGGAGAATGGGGTCTAAGCACATTGGTTCTTAAATAATAAACATGCAAATTCAGAATGAAATTGTTCTTGCAGTTATAATCAACAACTGATAATAATAAACAAATGTCATTCAAGCCTATCATTACCAAAGAGTCCATATGGCCCAGAGGTCCTAAATAAAAATTGATTTCATGTGATGCATCATGCTTTTGATATCCACATACTGTTTGATAATTCTTATTTGCTCCAAAAATATTGGTGCTAGAACTAACGTCAAAACTAGCAAAAAGCATTAGCGATTACTAAATAAAGGCTTTGAAATTCGGAGCTATTGAACTTGTGTCTTTATCAAGGAGCAGTACCTGTATAACAGATTTGCACCTCCTGTTGCTTCTCCTTACTGGAAAATGAGATGTGATAGTACTTTGTCTAAATGAATCTTTTGGATCACTAAAAAGAATGTAAAAATTAACAACCATTTGTCGCTCAGTAAGGGAGTAACATTACTTAAAAAATTATCCACTTTCAACTTTATTTGGTTCCAAGCTCTCTCTTTTCAAACTTTAATAACATTTTTTGTTGTTTCTAGATAAAACTCTAATGCAGTTGGAAATTCAAATAAGACCACCTCTGTCAAAAATATGCTCCCCATCTGATTAGAGCAATAGATAAACTTGGCTGTTTAACTAATAGATAGTTACCTTTACTACTTTGAATCATGAACATTGTTTCTAAGCTTAACTTTGCCACTCATCATTTACAAATACAAAAATATAGAAGGAAAAATAATATAATTTAAAATTTAAAAAAAGTGCACCACAAAATTTAAAAAGCAAATGATTTTTTCCAAAGTATGAAGTGCTAGATTATGAATAATGGTGTGATATGTATAATAAGAGATGAACAATTTTTATTGTTCATAAACAGATCAAAATATTTCAGAGGTTTTGTAAATGGAGGGCCCCTTGAAAATCAGCTTTGCTGAAGAGTTACCGTCCTTAAACATGTGAAAATAATAATTAATAAAATAAGAGATACCTCCCCTAAACATATGATTTTTTAAAAATTGATTATTAGTCTCAATATATAACAAATACATCAAAGTTGTGTTATCATGTATACTTTACCTAGGTGGCTTATTTGTAGCCTTTTTATTTGCTGCAGTCTTTTCAGGTCCCCCCTTTTTCTTCTTCTTTGGTTTCTTTGTTTTTTCTTTACTTTTCTTTGCAGGAGGGGGTTTTGTCGATTTCTCCTCAATTACAATCACTTCATCACTAGGTGTTGTCTTGGACGATTTGCTGTCTGCAGACAACTTCTTTTCAAACCTCTCTACAAAATTCTGGTTACTGTCTGATGATTTAATGAAGTGTTCTTCGATACTTCTATTAGAATCTAGTGCAATTGGCGATTTCATTCCCTCTTTTGCCTGTTAAGAAAATTACGGAGAATGATATGGAAAACCAAATTGCGAAGTAAGGCTAAATTTTTATTCAATCTAAACACACTTTTCTATTGTGAATTCCGCTGCTTGCACTCAGCATTTCTTTCAGTTGCTATAGCAATCTGTTACTTTTTGTTCGACCGAACAACATCAGGGTTTTAGGCCTATAGTATGGTCGTATACTACGAGTGGGTAGGCCTTCACTTGCACAACTATAAATATAAAGGTAAAGCAACTATCATTTGTGATAACTTCAACAAATAGAAAGTCATTCTTACCATATCGAATTTAGTCTCTTTATTTGGTAAATCTCGTAGGTGCTGATCGAGTACTTGCAGTTGCAAAGTCAGTTGATAAACAAAATGGCTTCTGCTTCAACTGACTGTTGTTGTTGCTTTGTTGTCAGATTTTTGAATCATACCGCCCGCCTAGTCCCAATCCCCTTTCGCGTTCCCCATAGAACAAGGCCAATCTCGCGAGACAAGTACAGTAATATTTACTAGGGGAAAGGGGCTAATTTCCAAAATAACTACATATGTGCCATTTTTTTCTATCATTTCTTTTGTTTTATCATTCTATTTTGCCCCTATCTGGCCTCGGGCCTGGTCAAAAAGTGCGTTGTATCGGGACTAAAGCTGTGAAATATTGGGTGAATCTACAGAACATGAGACAAAGGGCCCCCCAGGTTCCATCTAGTCGGCCAGGGGTGTAGAAAGCGTTTGCAACTTGGGTGAGGCACGACGTTTCGAGGCGCACTGTTCATCGTCACCGTTATTGGTGCCAGATCGCTGATAGAAGGAACGCTGCAGCATATATTGATGTTTGGGTAGTTACCAACAGCTGGATATGGTTGTGGACTGGCCAGGGGCAGAACCCCGGGAAAGTTTTTACAATGGCGCCTATTTATATTACAAAAATTTCCCATTATGTAGATTCAGTAGATGCAATCTAAAACGAGAACTTTTCAACTCTAAAAAGGACACTTCTTTTCACAGAACGGGCACTTGTTACAAACCCTGGGGCACGTGCCCCCCAGTGCTTCGGTGTCCCGGTCCTTACGCCTCTGGTAATAAGAACCAGAATAAAGGAGGGGGGCTGTCAAATGAAAAATTAAATAAAACAATTTTATCAGCTGGTTATCCAATCTAAAGCACAATGAAATCATCATTATGTGCAGTGGAAATACTAAACTGAAGTACTGTGCCCAACCAACATAAATTCAGCTTTGAGATAATTGTAGCGATCTTGTCTAGGCTTCCGCATCATTTCCATGGGAAATTTGCAATATTGAACGAATCTACGCTTGTCGTTCCCATGTCAATGTTTGGACGCTGAGGTTTAACTACCAGCCTGCACTTGATCAAACATTCATTTTTGTCATTAGCATTACTATCATGAACTCAAAGAGACTGAACCGCCTTGGACATCTGTTTGCATGCAGTTACAATGCGTTCGCACAACTTCAATAGTACAATGTTGACTACGACGTTTACCTGTGCAAGCAAAGTACGAAATTCAATTGCTCAATATCAAATCATAAATATATAAAGAGATTTACGGTCTTTTTTATTTACAATTTCATTGAAAATATAAAGTGAACCTCCTCAAAATAGTGGGAAAACAGACTCAACTTACAAATAAACATAGGAAAACCTTCAGGTTAAGTACTTGCACTTCAAATGGTATGAAACCACCCCCGTCTAGTTTAATAACTTAACGTGGCTATCGGGCTATTGGAGGGGCTGGGTGAGGGGGCAATTACTCCTGCATTTATTATTTTGAATAACCGCACAACAGCCATCTAGCACGGTTGCTTATAATTGCTTATCATATGGTGTGCACTTATTCATTATCAATCCATTACACTGTAATTTCCATCTGCTAGCAGTGTCGCAAAAAATAGCTTTGTACATTACTTAACGCTCTTAATTTGTTCTTGATCGCTAGGGTGTATGCAACTCACAGGTTGTACAACATTGGACGTTTATGAAACAGGCATTGTTTTCAATACACTTGATATATGAGGTATATGATATAAGATATATGTATCCTTAAAAACAATGCTCTTATATATTTCAATTTGTCATTGAAAAGCAAATGCATCTTTTTCCAAAATTACATTTTACAACAGTGCTTCAGCCTCAGCCTTTTCTGTGGCTCGTGGTCTTACAAAATTATTCTATATAAAAAGCGTGTATCACAGAAAGGAAAATGCTCTATCTCTCTCACGTTCTCTGCCAATTCTAGCAACTAAAATTTTCAAGAACAAGGAACTTGCGATCATTACCCTGCGAGAGCAGAAAACGCATCCCCTTTTTCTTTTGATACTCTGCAATAACCAAGATTTTCATCGTTACACTCTTGCAAAACCGTGGGACAAGTTTACAACGTATTATAATGTGATGCTTCGTAGCACTCTCAAACACTGCGAGACCATATTAAACGCTCTGATACATTCTGCAACACTCTATAGCGCTTTGTAACATTCTTGATCCGACACACAGCGATTAAAGGCAACCATATGGAAACCAGACTTAAAGAAGCATGATGTTAATTTCAAAGGTTAATTCTCACAATCAGTCTAAACCACGAAGCAACAACCTTATTGAAAAATTCAGATTAAATAAAGACAATAAAAAGAACAAAATTCTTGGCCAGGGTGGCAAATCAGAAATGGCAACGTTGAACAACAGATAGTCAAAAGGTTGCACTGAATAATTCGATAAAATTCTTGAATAGAAGTCAAGAGCTGTTTGGTGCTTACGTTTGAGATAAGAACTTTAAACCTTGTGTGTGAAGCCCTTACTTTGATAAATCCACAATTGTTGTGGTTGTGTTCTCATAATTCTGGTCATTTTTGTTTGGTAAAGCAAAGTTTGAAACTTAAGGCTCGCAGCTAACCCAAGGATAAAATTCTAACAAAGAGAATTTGCCTAACAGATTCCAAGTGTACACAGTAAGACATTGTACAAAGGAGGTGAATAGGATAGCCAACGTGAGCCTACGAAAGTCCTTATTTCGCAGTATGGATTATTAAATAAATCATTGTACGCTCTTTGTTGTGATAAAGTAATTATTGATGAATGGAGCTGTGGATTTTGATTCTTGATCGCAAGTGGCAAATTTCGGATAGCATAACGGTGGCTGAATTCACATCGTCCAATTCTTCATTTACTGACGTTGATACAAAGTGAGCGCTTTATGTATAATTAATTGAAAATCTATTTCGAGAAGAACTTTCTACATTGATTGGGAATATTACAAGGCTTTGAAAGTAACTAGACGGTTTTAAAACAATTATTGTTTTATTTGATTGACCACTTTGTAGCAGGAAAACGTTGCTTTCAAAGAAGGAACTCGCTCATCCGGTCGAAGAAGCAATGTAGGGTAACTACTAGTAACTATAGGGCTGTTGTATAGCAAAGGCAGTGCATTGGCTCAAAAGAGGTTAGTTCGCAGCTTCATCTGGGTTTGGACTACTTCTTTATAAAGTAATATTTTCAAGCAGCGTGGATTAATTTCACTAACAAACCGTGAAAGTGATTGGTGACTCAGCATTGTAGTCGAAATCAAGAAAACATAAGGAGACCTTACAGGGACAATAAGCATCATCGACGCTAAGTATTAAAAATTGTTAAGCAAGCTAAAAAATACGGAACATTGATTATCATTTACCTTTGACTTTGTCATTCTTAAAGGCTTTTGTGTCCAGATAGGGATAGTGACATTAATCAAATGGATTCATTTTCGATGGTATATATTAAAAGGCAGGTCCTACTATGGCATTTGACAGGCCATTACCAGTTTCTTTAAAACATGAAGTGTAACTTGTCCGCCAGCGCCACAATCATCATTTTAAGAACGCAACTACACTGATTTATTTATACGTAAACATTTGAATGAGCAACTAGAGCTGCCCTATACGAAACATAGCATATATTGGCACTATTGGAATTCAAAGCGGTTTCTATGAAGCTGTTTTTAAAGTTAGAAAGGCTAGCAGGTAAAGCAGTCACTTTGTACAACGCAAAGGTGGCATGTCTTTGACACTTCACGCTTCTAAATTTTCACGTGTCAGTATAGCTAAATGTGTTCACGAACCCTTTTTACGTAATGTTTGAAAAGCACTATGCTTCAAGATTTTTTCGAATCGCCAGAAATCGCCGCCATATTCTCCGCAAAAGATAAGGACAAAGGGAGTGTGGACACTAACGAACGTTCGAGATTACGAGTTAGTAAACATTCGAGAAAACACGAGCAGCACACAAAGAGACCGATACGCACTAAAGTTCGTGGGCACCAGCAGAACAGCGTAGCGATGTTCTCTGCACGCAATTCAAAGAAAGATAACGAGGAAAAAATTGCCAGTTTACACGAAGAAATTGATTATTATGATTATGATGATGAAACGGGGACGATTATCAAGAAAAAGCACTCGGCATTTGGTGGATACGGTGTTGTAATGGATAGTAAACAAACTTCAAAGGACAGTGATAAACCTGAGATTGATGTTGACATTAACAGGGATGATTTTACAAGGCAGGTAACTAACGATTTGAGTAATGGAGGCGATGGCTATTGCCCATCGGATTCAGCCTATGATACGAATCACGATGATTTTACTGATTCGTTAGAGAGACTAATGATTAAAGATGATGTCGTAGCAGGTGGAGATTCATTTATTCACAACAGCAGTAAGAACAAATTTGCGAAATCTGCGGGAAATCGCGAGTCACCGTACCGGCGATGTAGGAGTAGTGCCATTTGTGGGCGTAACTGTGAGATTTGCCGGGGAAAGAACAATAATATATTGCCAACAAAACATAAGCATTCAAAAAAGCATATCAAGGAGGCTGATAATCAAATGTATGCAAGGCAAAAACCTGAAACACGCTACGAGATGGCGACTAATGTTGGCGAAAAGCCTGGTTTTAAGAACTGCGGAATGTTTAGTTCAAAGAGTAACAAAGAAAATGCAGTTAGTTTGGCAAAACATATAAATCACAAACTCAGCATAGATTCAGAACATGACGTAAATCAAGTGCACGGGCCTACAAGCCTCGATAGCGCGCTACAAGAACGCTTTGAAGGGGTTAGGGATAGTATCTCATCAAGCCCATTATCCGCTGCTAGTTTGGAGAATTTTGATATCAGCCTACACGACGAAGAATACTATAATTCTAGGGTACCTCCATATTCTGAAGATTTTCACCTTGAAATTGAAAGGGGCCCTATAAATGGGCAGGAGTCGATAGAATTTGTAGAAAACGTGGAATGCATTGATGAATATCCATTGCCAAACTTAGGAAACGCTTTGCAAACATGCAGATATGAAGAATTCTCTCGCGGACCGCATTTATTGATGTTGTACGATTTCAAAGCAGAGCATGAAGATGACATCACTGCTTGGAAGGGAGAGATTATTATGTTGCTAGACAACAGAGACAGAGATTGGGTCTGGGTTATGACCAGAACCGGCGATGAAGGCTACATACCTAGGAGCTTGGCAGTGCCATACAATGACTGTGAAGGTAAGGGATCTTTTGCTTTTGAAGAACCACAACTAATAAACAAACTAGCATTTATTAACGATTCCCGATTTAAAACAAATAAGATGAAAAATATCATTTACGGTGAATGCTAGTAACTTGTCTTTATGCCAAAAAGATTTGCTAAAATCTTGCCTGTATCTTGAAAGACAAGATATGATTTCTTTAAAATTAGAAAACAAGTGCAGGTTTGGTTGATAATTGAGGGTTTTACGCAGATGTTCGGAGGGAGGAGAAGACTTGACTGGAATGGCAATAGAGCCAGAAAATTTGGTTGTTAGCTTAACATCATAAAAATAGTGTTGTGGCCAAGCTCATTAAAAAGCGGAATAGGCATGCCTGATATAAATTGACTTGATAATTTGACTTTGGAGTAAAATTTTAATTTCCATAGATACAGTTTAAACGTCGAAAACAAATCATAACTTTCATTCAAAGGACGTTTTTGCCCCTTTTTCCTAGCCTGCTACTTTTTCCTTGTGATGAAGGCTTAGAGGTTCTAGTAACTTTTCTTGTCTTTTACCCTTATTTCCGCTTTCTAACGTCTCTTGTGCTACGACATCACCGCCTCCCACGCTAAATCTGCCTTTAGACTTCTGCAACGTTTTCCTTGAAGCGTTTCTCTGATTTTAACACATGAATTGGTTATGCCCGGAATTACAATCCATATATAAATCCAACAATATTACATTGTAAATCACTGGGATTTGCACGGTTTTATGAGTTTGCCATCGAGATTAAAGTAAGCCAAAAGTCTCAATTGCCTACAACTCTCAGAACTTCCAAATCTGTGATGTTACTTGTGATAATATCGCGATTTCTCTGGTTTCAATGCTACAATAACAAGGCGTTCCTTTACATCAAGAGTGCCCCTCTTCTCCTTTAGGAATGGAAAGCAAAACAGCGTTTGACTCTGTATGATATGTTCCAGGAGTGGCGCCAGGATCTGCCCGACGGGGGCTAGGTTCTCCGACAGGGGGCTATATAATCGAATACAGGGAATCTTTCTGAGCATAAGAACACAAATTTTCGTCACAAATTCCCCAGACAACTATAAAATTTCTCCCCGAGAGGGGGCTACAGCCCCTCTGCTTCCTCTCTGGCGTCATCCCTGATATGCTTTATTATCATCTGTAGTTCTTTCTCATTAAATATTCATAACAAAGATTTGTTATTTTAGCATTCTGAACGTGCTATTCTAATCTGCAAGGCCGTTAACTTGAAAGTTAGGGGGTTTAGCAATTCCCACTCCTACGATTTATGACAATTGGGGCCATGTCGCTAAATTTAAGATTTGAAAATCAAATGCAGGATAATATATATATACCTATCAGCAGGCTGTCAGGGTGGCAGGGAAACCAGCATTTCATGTATTCTTCGCTAATCTGCGAAGCGCAAATTTCAATTAATTCCCAGGACCAGGCATCAAGACTATTATTAAACTTCTCTCGTCTTTGCAAGGCCTTGCATCGCTTTCAAAACAGTCAAAGCATCAACAGTAAGAAATACTATTTCGCCTTAAAAGCGCTTATTTTTGTGTCGCTTAAGCATGCCCAAGCTAACTTAACTTGTAGTAACATACCAAGATAGGTAATTTTGATTTCCATTTTGATAGAATGCAGACAAGAGGAGCTTCGCCAGAGGAAAATACTTGAAAAAAGCGAGGCTGGCTCCAGTGCTTCGACACCAAGATCAACAAGAACCAGTTCGAGGTCAAGCACGACGAGTACAAAATCAAACACAAATCACCCGGCAAATGCAATATCTCCGAAGCAGAGTCCTGCAGCAAGTATTGCCAGTCACGACCATTCTGGTATCATACTTTTTGAGAGCAATCTAGTTCACGATGAGCTAAATCCAAACCTGAACTATGCAACGTCGCATGAGATCAGCAGATCAAAACACGTCCAAAACAACACACCTCGTGTCCAAAACAACAGTCATTCACAAGTTACCAATCTTCTACAAAGCCAAACAATTATAAACCCTTCAGACTCTCTTTGTCGTACAGAAAATCAGGCGGTGGTCCACCAAAACAGTCAGGCAAGCGCAAGTCGTGAT
The DNA here is from genome assembly GCA_964019065.1 of Catostylus mosaicus. Classification (NCBI taxonomy): domain Eukaryota; kingdom Metazoa; phylum Cnidaria; class Scyphozoa; order Rhizostomeae; family Catostylidae; genus Catostylus; species Catostylus mosaicus. The sequence goes on along the minus strand of OZ025193.1, from coordinate 5,639,650 downwards.
CGGACAAGTCCAAGAGTGGAAAAGCCACTTTCTGAAGCAGAGAATGTAAATAAGATTAGCCCACGAATGATAAACACACATCCGAGACAATCTAGCGTGCGCTCTAATACATCTCTTACGCGTCTACATAAATCGAACTCGATATCCAATGACAACACGCCAGGACATGAAAAAGAGGGGCAAATGTTGAAAAATGACGGCATAAAACTAATTGCTTTATCAAGTTTTTACTCGAACGATAGCGGCAAACTATCAGTATCAGCTGGAGATATTGTGTATGTCGATTTAAAAGAGCAGAAAGTACCAAACTGGTTATGGGCATATTCACCGGCATCAAAATGCTATGGATTCATACCAGAGAACGTGATTGACCAACTAAAATCAAGCATTGTATAATATCATCAAAAATATCTTTTTAATTGTATTACCTGATTTTATAATGAAATAAATTTAAATCGTAGATAAAAATATGGGACTATCTAAATGAAAGAGACAGCCCATGTAACATAGTTTTGCACACAAACATGGAACTATGTGCAATACAATTTGAAGCTCTGAAGAAGCCTGTATTCCAGGGAAAATTATTAGCAAATTTAATGACTGTATTGATTAGATTTGCATTCTCTTCCTCATTTTGTGAAGTACCTGTATTGAAATCTTTAACTTTGACGCAAGTTTTTCCTTTATCTACAATCAGTTCAAAATTCCATATTTTTGGCGAAATGTAAAAAGAAAAACTTTGCGTTTGAAGACATGTTTGAAAACACAGAGTCTGCCAACTCCAACAGCCAAGTTGCTAATAAGAGTAGCATGTAACAGTAACACAAAATTATACATTCATAGTTAATGGTATTCTCTAAGATACGTTTATCCACGAAACCACTGAAAAATCTATGTTAATGCACAATTTCTAATTTCCTTTCTCAGGGCTGTTTGAGCAACTAGTTCCAAGTATCAAACACGTTTGAAAGTTGAAACCTGTTGTTAAAGAGCAATAGAAAGTATTAAGCACCCATATAAACATTTGTTGCCAACCGGAGGGAACCAGACAACATATGTTTTTACAACAGTGACAAAAATCCATAGTCTGTGCTAGCGGGATCTCTTTTCAGGGATTAGGAATGGGGGGGGGGGAATCCATTGTTTTTTTAGTCAAAGGAGACAATTAGTTTATTGTCTTAAATGATAAAACAATATGACAAAGGAAGGGGTTTGGACCATCCAGTTAGAATGTTGAAAAAGCTTTGTGTGATATAACAGTGAGAGAGAAAACCAAACGCTTAAATTTTTCATGTTCATTGAAATGAGAAACAATTCATACTAAAAAAACTACACATTGTATCATACTTATAATATTCATAATCTGAATGACCTATGGTCTTCAAAGTGTAAAAATTTGTGTCCATTGTGCTTGGAAATTCTCTGCAACATTGAAACTTCTAAAAACTTGGTTTAGAACCCATGAGGGGGGCAGAGGGTCTCTGTGTAATGTTTCAATAGGTTGTGAATGGCAAACGAACAATGCATCTCCATACCTCTAATCAATTGTTAGCAATTTTCTTAGCATCATTGTGATTTATTCTTGCTTCTTATTTTCATGCATAGGTATAGCTTGTTAGGATGATTTCTTCACAAACGACAGTATGCCTTGCAGATCAAAATCTCTTTCCAATTTTGATTTGTATTGCAATGCGTGCTCCTGAGTAAAACTTGTCAAAAATGTGGAATTCAGCAACTCCTCTTTGAAGTTACAAAGAGTATAAACAAAAACATCACAGTGTTTGTTATTGAAGCTAGCATCAGAGAGCAAGATAGGGATAGTCTGTCGATCATAGAGCACTCCTTTGTCTTCCAGTCCATCTAGTTTTGTAAGCGTTGTCTTACAGACTTCGTAAACTTCACCTTCAACATGCTGTAAAGGTAACCTTGTGTTGAAATATGGCAAAAATAGGACGGTAATGCGGCGGGGTGGGGAGGGGTTGAAGAAAATCCCGTCTGATTTCCAAAAACGGAAAAACGACAGAGAACAGTGGCTTATTTTATGATGATGATCAAGAAAATAATTTAGAAAAATTGAAAACCACCAGATTATGAAGGAATTTTACATTCTGCTTAACTCACGGCTCGCGCCACGCCAGGTAGGAAAAGTGGGCTTCGACATATCATTTACATGGCAAGCATGCATAAGCTGTCTATCGGCTTTTGGCTATTTTAAGTGCCAGATTCCTCTGATGATTAATAAAATACTGAAAATAACATTGTGAAACGTCGCCTTAAATCTCTTTAATATCAATATGTTCAGCAGTCTCCCTGTATTCCAACGTAATACTTAGTAAAATCATCATTCAAAAAACGATCTCACCTCACCCTTTGAAGGAGCATCAAGAAGAAACGGGATATATGCCGGTGTGGCCAACACCAAAGGATATTTATGCAAAGTTTTTGCATTGCTTAAAAAATTAGCCACTTGGCCATCAGCAAGTTTGTCCAGGAATCTGTGGTTTGGCATGTGCTTTTTCAAAGTACCGTAGACAAAAACTTTCACCAAATCCGCCATTTTGCTCCAAGTTCCTATGCTGCTGTTGTTGCAAGCTATGAAATAACGACACTGAATAACAGACAACCTCTTTCTCTTGACTTCCGGTTACAGAATAGACTTCCGGCGGAAACGGGGAGTCTTTAATACTGACAATACTGATCGCAAATAAGGCAAGCGAAGTTTTGAAAGTTATGAAGCAAAAGCACGAATGCAGACCTTAGGAATCTTAACCATGTGTCTTAACTTGCAGATGATAATCAAGTCTGGGCAAAACCATGAAAGGGTTAAGGGGTGTATCGCAAAAAGTGATAAAAAACATTGCCAAAACTTTTCTACGTAGATTGTTATAAACTGTTAAAGATTGTTTGATAAACATTTTGCAAAAACAGTTATATAGATAATTTAAGTTCTAATCAAAGTCAGTGGAATAATTTAAGTTTATTTCTAAGAAGTTTTATCTCAATATCTTTAGCTTCAAATTCTTCTCCATCAATATGAAACCATGTTACATGATCCATATTGGGGGAAAATGTCACATGTTCTCCATAAAACTCTTTGCAATTATCAGACTGGACTATATCATAGTTGTTTTTCATCCACTGGACACCATTTTTTACAAAGTCGGCTCTTGATATGTGACTGTCCCAAAGCTGTAATTGCAACCTTGATTCCCCACTTGAAGTTCCAATTTGTAAGTTTAGAGCACTGGTATCAACATTAACATCAGTTGAGATTGCATTTTTACTAGCAGTCCTTTCTAAACTAGGAGTTAAAATGCTATCAGTCCCTTCTCCATTCAAACTTTTCCCATCCTCTATTCTTGATTTTAGTGTGGCTGTAAAATAACATTTATCAATATGTAGTGAGGCACTAAAAATCAAGGGCCAGTTTCTAATTGTTCTTGTTACAAATGCCATCTGCTTCTTCCAAGGCCCAGCCCACCAATGCTTCTTTGCATCTATTTTTGTTTTTACCTCTTGGAGCAGACCCCAATTGAGTCCTGATAAACAGTATGTTGGACGAACTCCATTTGAGGTTATTTCCATGACATCAACTTGTTTAGTATTACCCTTAATGATAGACATTGTTGCATTTCCAAGTGTTCTTGCATTTTCACTGGCACCTTTATGCTCTCTGTTGAAAAATCTGTTAGTTTTACCAAGGGGTATCAGGCCTATTGGTATTTGTGAAACAACATCTTTATCTTGAAGCCTGATAAATCCAGTGATGACCTGTTAGAATAAAAAATAGTCCATGAATGTTTGGAATACAGTAGGGAATATAAAGCAAAACAAATGGACAAGTAGTGAAGGATAACCCTTTTATACATTTCTATAGGCATAACTGTTAGTTTGTGGCAAATACTCTCAAAATCTATAGGCACACCAAAGTTTAATAAAGAGACAACTATAAAGTGGTGGAAAGTAGTGCAACCTTATGAAGTAAATTGGTTTGCCTGTGAGGGAGGTTCATCAAAGGGTTTCAAATTTATTACATTAAGCTTGCACATTGAGAAAAATTTACAATTGGAACAATCTTCTAGTCATTAGTACCTCTAATAATGTACCATCTCCTCCAGCTACAATTATTCCATCAATGCTTGGATCGATATAACCAAGAATGGTTTTAGCATGTCCCTCGTAGTCCGTTTTAATTAATGTAACATCAATTGCTGCAAGATGAAGTACTGGAGCAACGTTCTTTTCGTATAACTTTAAGGCGGTACCGTTGTTAGCTTGTGGATTGAGGAAAACGTACATTCGTCGTGGTTTCTCCAACGGTGAAATTGTTTCTTGTCCTATTTTTCTAGCATCATTGCAAATCTCACGCCGAACAAGGTATTCTCTGAATCTTCCACTAGCATAATAAGCTCCATATAGTGACAGACAAGCAGCAAATAGAGATTTTTTCCAATGTTTCCTGACGGTGTAAAACATCGGTTTTGCGGCCATGTTTTCTGTAACCTCGTATAAAAGTTGCACATGTTCATATTGGTGGAAACGAGACAAATCGAAAAGGAAGGATTTGATGACAAAACCGAGTTTCAAGACAGCTAAAGTTAGCAGGTTGAAAACGGAACAGAAACTATTTATGATAAATGTATGTTTATCAGTTCTAGCAAATGTATTTTATGACTATCATGCTATAAAAATTGCGCTATGTATTGCAAGATTAACAATAGTGTGGGAAGATGAGCAAACATCGACTGGCGACTACGTAGAGAAGAGGGCTTTCGCAATGTGACAAAGTTACAAATTGTGTTACAATAGTCTATGTAATTTGTTAAAACCTGTTGCAGTTTTTTACACGATATTATAATTTATGATGTGATTAGCGAGCAATAGATACATCACAGCAAGCCCGAAGAAGGCATATTTTCTGGGGGGGGGGGCTAATTTCCAAAATTAATAGAGAATTTGTTGTTTTCTATCATTTCTTTCGTTTTATCATTCTCCCCCCACCCGGCCTCGGGCCTGCATCACAGTTGTATAGTCAGAAAAGTACTCGTCAACGATCTCCACAAGGCTATGTTATCATTCATGACCAAATTCCTGGGGAGCTGTTGTTTCAGAACGGCCCATTTTCAATTCCTGCCGCCTTAGTATGTGTTATATCTATGGTTGCTCAATTTGGCCGCATGATTTTTGCTACCCGGAGTCAGTCATTGCATTCCTTGCTAAGCATTGAAATATAAGTTATTTAATTACAACAAAGAATTAAATTAGCTTCACCTGCTCCCAAAGTACCCAGACGTGACGTTTAGTGTCATGGTCAAGATGTAATACAATATGAAAATAAGCGTGAAACGTAGTAAAACCAACGAAGTACTAATTAACAATGCTCTCACAAATGAAAAATTTGCTTTTTAATCGTCCATGGATGCAATTCCTAAACCTTTTCTTATTATTCTTAGGAAATACATTCAATCTAATAACGAGCATTCTTAAAATGAAGATTACGGGATTCAAAGTGTACCAAGTCGATCTTCCACTGCACGAACGTGGATACAGCTGGTCAGATGGGAAGGCTGTGACAGTTTTTGACACTACATTAGTAGAAGTATTCACTGATTCTGGCATAGTTGGGGTTGGAGAGGTATGTCCCCTTGGATCAAGTTACCTTCCGTCTTATGCTAATGGGGTAAGAACAGGTTTGAAAGAGTTATGCAAAGACCTGATCGGATATGATCCAACAGAAATCAGCGTCATCAATGAGCTCATGGATTACAAGTTGAAAGGCCATCCGTATGTTAAATCCCCAATTGATATGGCGTGTTGGGATATACTTGGTAAACTTTCCAATCTGCCCCTTTGCAAGCTTCTCGGTGGCCGTTTTGGAGAGAGCGTTCAGCTATACCGAGCAATAAGCAAACGACCGCCGAAAGAAATGGCGGAAAATGTCCTAAAATACAAATCTCAGGGTTACAAAAAGTTTCAGTTAAAGGTTGGAGGACGCATCGAAGATGATATAGCACGTATTAGAGAGGTTCGTTCAGTGTTAGAGCCGGATGACTTTCTCGTTGCAGACGCAAATACTGGTTGGATGTCACATGAAGCTATCAAGATAGCGAGTCAAGTAAAGGACCTTGATGTGTACATAGAACAGCCATGCGCAACGTACGACGAGTGTCTTCGTGTCAGAGGTCATACCGACCTGCCAATCATATTAGATGAGGTTGTTAACGACGTAAACTCGTTGTTGCGCGTCCATCAAGATCGTTCTGCTGACCTCGTCAATCTTAAAATTAGTAAATTCGGAGGAATTTCTAAATTAAAGCAAGCGCGAGATCTTTGTGTCTCACTTGGCATCCCGATGTGCATAGAGGACACATGGGGCAGCGATGTGGTCACAGCAGCTATTGTCAGTTTGGCGCATAGCACGCCAGAAAAACTAAGGTTTTCAGCGACGGATTTCAACAGCTATTGCACATTAAATGTTGCAAAAGGTGCACCGACTAGGGTGAATGGAAAAACAGCAGCAACTGATATGCCAGGACTGGGCGTTGAGCTTGATATGAATGTTATTGGCGAGCCGTGCTTTGTTATTTAGCTGTATTGGAATAAATCTGACAATGCCTTTAGTAGAGCATGTAGGGGCTGGCAATGCCAATGATTCGAACATTAAAATTACTTAATAAGGTACATATAGCATATTTTTAGACGAAGTGTGGTTATCTTGATGATTTTCACGTTATATCATGTAACAAGCTGATAAAATTGTTTAAAACAAATCAAGGCTAACGTAAGTGTATTTTTTCTTCAAACCTGCAATGCTCACTAAAATTAAATCATCAATATAATGTAATGCTCCGAATCAAGACACCATCAGTAGTGATATGGAATATAATGACTGTTCTTATGACCTCGGCCTAGTCTAAAAGTTTGTCGATCAACAATGCTATATGCTAAAACTTACATAATATTTCTTCATCAACATGAATTTGTTTGACTGATGCTTCTGTCGTTTTCCTAATTCTCCGAATGTGCGTTGTACAAACTGTTGAAAATTATATGAAACCACTCAATGATAATGATGTTAAGTTTCGCTATGGAAAAAAGTTATCCACATGTTTTTGCCCAATCAATGAAACTGAACTGCCCAGTATAGAAACTCAGCTATGATGATACCCTGGTGGTGATGAAATCAGTTACAGATGAAAATTACACAAAAAATTTAGTCAAAATGTTCACTACTTATTCTGTGATTGCGGCTTGCGGCGAGCTTCTGAGGTGGCGCCTCCTGTCTCCTTTTCAAAACATTCCAGAGGGAAGGCAAAGTCTTCATGATTGTTGTTTAGAAACAGAACAAAATTTGTCATTAGCCAAGCCGTTGCTTGTGTAATTACTGATAACACATTCAGATTTAATACAACTTCATAGATGGTGAAAACTGAAAAAGATTATTGGCAGTAAAGTGAAGAAAAGTGGCAATACAAGAGTATCTCGCCAACGGGCCTAGTAGGCGCAGGCCTATTTTTGTCCGCCGAGAACTTTTTAATTAAATCACTCTCATTTGTCTCAGTGAAAACACTGAAATCTGCCAATGAGTAAGGCTTTTGTTAAGCGATGGTTTACTGTTTTGGTGTCGGTTGCATCGTTGTTTGCTATCGTCGTATTTGTAGCTAGAAAGGTGAGCGTCATACCAGTTGGGAAGACCGGTTTCAAAATTTTATCCGAGTGGTTGTCACTTGTCATCGCAAAGTTGGAGCGGCCGATCGGTCGGTTAACGAAAAAACTGAATGAAGCAAAACCAATGACATACTGCTTTGGCGTATTTACAAAATTAAAAGCATGAGAAATATTCTAAGGCGTTAAAATACCAGGAATCTTTGTCAATTGCCCTCTCAAGCTGGCTTTTGGCAATATTTTTGCTCAGCGATACCTTAAAGTTTGCCCACCAAAATTTCTGATATGGCACATGGGCGTTATGGGTTGTGACAAAAATATAAAAAGAGTCAGAGAGGGTTAAGAGCAATCTACCATCCACATAAACAACAATTTGTTGAAAAGTTGGCCCTCAAATGGCCAAGAGAATTTATTCTGTGAACAGGGGGAATGCATGCACATTTTTACATGGTATTGTCATAACGCAACCCCAATACATTTCTTTCCAATGTTATACACATTGCTTAGTTTTGAAATACTTGTTTATTTCAGGGAGGATACAATGACCAAGCATCTATTGGAAAGTATATTCACTTGAAAAATTTCAAATGGCTAGATCTTGAAAATGCAACATCTCTAGGAAAATGTAGAAACTCTGTTCAAGGACCAAACTACATTGCAGATGAGCAAGGTAAGTCCAACATCGCAGAAAAATTGATTGACACCGTAAGGATTGATAACTGCATGAGAATACAAAAATATTGCTGGCAGACAACACTTTCTATATTGACATTGCCAGAGGAAGGTGGCACCAAAAATGACTCAAAGGTGTACTACATTCAGTGACCAGGTGGAAACCAAGGATTCATATGGGGAAAGAAAAGTCATTTATGAGCCACTTTGTTACTTTCCAGTGTAAATTTGGACTCTTCAACTAGTCTAATTTTTGGTTGGATTTTGCAAAGAATTGGCATTAGCATAGATAGGGAAAAGAATCAGGAGTTATCATAAAAGTATTAAGCTAGCTTTGTCTAGTGCTGATTAAACCATTCTTCTTCTAGGCTATGTTTGTTCTTACGGAGATGTGGCAATGAATGGTTGTTGCATACCTGAGAAGAATTCAACTGAGCGTTTTAGTTGCTACACTTGCCAACAGAACAGATGTTGCAAGGTTTATGAGCACTGTGTTTCATGCTGTCTACAACCAGACAAGGTGAACTGTTTAAAATGCTAAAGAATTGTGGCCAATTTTTATAAATAGAGCATATTAAAGGACATTAAAGATATAAGCTAATCAGACTATCTTGTGTAGTATACTGGTTTACAAAGTTTTTATTGTACATAGTTCTGGTATTCCAAAGTAAAAGAGTAGAAACCTAGATGCATTGCTCGACAAGTGCCCCATCTCAATTGCCTCTTAATTCCCATAACAACTGATAGAAGTGAATAAATTCCCATCCAGTATGATATACTGTTTATGTATCTCATCTATCTTGTATCAATCTAATGCTGTTTATCTTGTAGCATCGCATCCTAGAAAATGTATTATCAATTGAAGCAAACAGTCGAAGTCCTTTATTGAGGGTTGTAACAGATACATTTGAACTTTGTCTGGCAAAGTGTCGTACATCATCAATAGTAAGTTATTGCTGATTTCAAACATTTTAAAAAAGAATAAAAAATAAAATCAGACAAGAAACTCTGTCTCTTTTTGGAAAATGTTGCATTGGAAGCTGTCAATGATAGAAATATTTTTTTTGAAAATCATTTTCCAAATCCTGGTTGAAAATGATTCAAATAATGCAGAAAAAAGAATAACATAAATACTCAACTGTAAAAGAATCATGTGCATTTGCTACATTTGAAGAAATCATAGTTCCTGTAGGCTTGTATTTGAGTTTTTAAGATAATGAAAGGTTTCAAATGTTCCTCTATCAATCTGATGTGGTCTATCTACCCTCTAGTTAATCCAACATTACATTAAGCCATTAGAGCCTCTGATGACTAAATGTAACTTTGGGAGTCTCCTGTTTTGAAAGCAGCTCTTGAACTAACAAATCTAACAGCAATAAAATATTGCTTGATCTTTCACAAAAAAATTAACAAAAGAGAAGAGAAATAAAATAAAGAAAACTGATTTAACATTCTAACTTGTTCCCTTTCTTAGTTTCTGCAGAGTATCTTTGTAAATTTAAAGGTTTTGTTGCTTCTAATTCAATCTTTATTTGAGTGACATTATCATTTAGTTTGTGCTTAGTATAACCTGAAAGTTTGACTTTTCATTAAAAAATGTGTTGCAGGAAAATGAGAGAATATTCTTGAGACTAATTGCATCTCTTGTTCTATTTTAGAGTGTGCAACAAGAAAATGTTTATAGAGACAGTATTTATAAATTTTGCTATGGGTTAGACCCACCAAATTTACAAGTTAAATAATATTTATAAATAACATCTTTAGAATTACATTAAATCCTGAAATATGTAAACAAACACAATATCAAACTTGAGGATAAAAACCCAGGTTAAACTAACCCAAATAATTTTGTTCTTTCTAAGTGTTTCAACTAAAAACCAAATAGCCCATTCAAACTGTTGACGATGCTACTGATATTGATGCTCTTAGAAAGTTTTAATTTTGGCAAATTTTTCTAGTTTTCATTGATACTCTGTACACCAAAAATGTGCAAACCTTGTGTTAAATTTTGTGCAAACCCATGTCCATATTCATTAAGCCCTACTATCAGATATAATATGGTATACTAATCTAAACATTTCCATATGGCTTGGAGCAGTGTCACAACATAGTCAACAGCGTCAAAGGCACTTTAAGCAACTATTTACATATTAATAAGTATATTTAATGGAGGGTTTATTGAAGAAATCATTTAAGAAATTTGGTTTTCTCTGTGTAACTAAGACTTTTTTTGCATTTTAAATGATTCTCTTTGTTCTCTATTCACATTACATAAAGAGTCCATTTGCATCCACAGAACATATAACTATTCAAGGCAGGCCATGACTGAGTACAATACAACACTCCTTTGGCTTGCACAAGGCAAGCATTTTTTCTAAAGAATGGACTTAGTTCCTTTTGCTTTTTGCCAACTATACCAATAAATTGCGTTTTAACTGCAGCCTATGACACTTTTGAGAGCTAAAATATGTCGCTTTTGTATAAAGATATTCAAACTAAATTTGTGACTTAAAGAAAAAGAGACCATACATACATACATACAAATATAAATGTGCAATGAATATACACGGTTCTTTGGTATATCAAATGTTAAAAATCATTGTTCAAAAAAAAGTTCTGTTTTAGATGCAATTCAATGGATTTATGTTCCCATTAGTTTTTCCTACAAAAATCTTTTGAGAAAGGTTCCTTTCAAGTAACAATATAAAGCTGGCTCAAATGAAACAGGGCTATACTTGATGTCTTAACCAAGATAAAATGAAATGGGGCTATACTTGATGTCTTAACCAAGATAAATCTTGTGGAGAAAGAATAGTTTCAATTAACAAGCCTGTTTGCTGGCAATCAATAAGAAAAACAGCTATGTCATGAGGAAGAAAGCAAGAAAAATCAAAGCTGCCCTTGATTCTATGCTTTGTAAATATCTTATAGTTAATCATCTGAAATGGGTACAACATTGCTGATATATTTACACCCAAACATGCAAAATATGCAAATTACAACTGTGTTAGTATAGCTAACGATAATCTTCACATCTAAATGCCAAAGCTACTAGGATTTGGAAATAATGTTTTTTAAGGAACTTTAATCTATGAGAAGTTTCAAACTTTGCAGTGTATCTATAATCGTTTAAAATGTCTATGCCATTTTGAAAGAAGTTCTGAGGGCTTTTTAACCACTTTCAAAGGAACAAAACAACTCGGATCCCTTGAAAAAATGGTAGCACAACTTATAATTCTGAAATTCAATATAGTTTGAACAGATTGGTCAATCAATACCTTGCTATTTGTCATATATCTGATAGAATATAGATTTGATCACTAGATTTCATGGCTCCCTAGGTTAATCACCATGTTCCCAAATGAACCTACTATATATATATAATCTTAGCTCTAGCCAAATAATAATTCTGTAATGAATTCCTAAAATATGAAAATCTTAACTCGTTCAGTGATTATTTGCAGCATCCTCCTTTAGATTTTGAAGCTTCATTATCATTTTTTTGTTTCCCAAGTTCTGCAAAAAATAATCATTTAATGAAATTTTATGGCAAGTACTTTCATAACAAAATAATGAAAGGTACATTTTTGGAAAGAATTGATTGCAGAAGCAGATTTCTTGCAAAAACTTTTGCTTCTTCACCAGTAAAATCAAGGAAAATAAATTGTGCATTGTCCTTAAGTTACACAAGGTCTAAAAAAAAGATATAAAAGAATTTCCGGACGACAAACTAGATTGTGACCAATTTCACACATGAATGACTAAAATATCGTTTGAAAAGAAAACTTTTCTCAAATATGAAGTGCATCACATTTTTAACGACTTACGTATGGTTTGCATTCCATTTTCTCCGCCCCTATTTTTCTGCATATCAACTGCCCCTTTAGTATTGTACTGCTGCTCTACTTGTCGCAAAACTGCTTGATCAAAGCAAATAGCGGACACCCTCAAGAATAGTTCTTTAACATTTGCCCCTAAAAAGCGAGCATTTTATGAAAGCAAAAAAGGCTAGTTTTATAGCAGTAAATGCCTATTACTTCGTTTTAAGGTCAATGGCAAACATATTCAATATTGCACCTAAATGAATAAAATTTGCACGTTTTTCGTTTAATAAAAATCACTATGCATACATATTGTGCAAATATTGCAAATTGGTTAATATTGCACAAACAGTAATAGGCAATGATCTAAACTGGGCAGTTAGTTCTGAGTTATCAATGAAAAAAGTCAAGGGGAAGATGAACAAATCAAAGACTACCTCACCATTTAGGAGTTACCAGAAATCTGCAAAGAAATCTTTTATAAAAGCTTGATAGCTGCCATAGAGACAAAGATTGTGGCTTTGTGATTGGTTTAATTGACCAGTTTCAACTGATAACCGGACAAAAAAGCGATAATCTCAATTGTAACTGTCAAAGTAGTAGCTGTCAAACTGTCAAAGTAACTACCAATCCCATTTCTTGTAGCAGTCGAGTTGCTAGAATACGAAATCTTTCAGTCAAAAATGTTGACTGCTTACTTTTGCTTCTTGTGAAGCAGGCCATGCTGTTGATCAGGTTCCAACTGATAGATTCTTTTGCACAGAGCAGAATTTTTAGAGATTGCGGCTGCTTGTATTATCTCTGTTCAGGGAATTCCCCTTGCTGAGCCCATTCGCTTCGCTGATGTGGAAGCTCTAAGAATTTTCACTCTTTAGCGGCGAGCAAAGAGCAGTAATGCATAACGATAGCATAGTTAGCGTCGAATTATGGTCGCTCCGCGCGGACAAATCCGCCTAGTTAAGAACCGCCTAATGAAGAATTCTTGCCAAAATTGTGATTGTTAAGCAAAATATGGATGATCAATCGGATAATCATCTAAAAGTAGCAAGAAAATCACAAGTTTACCTGATTTGGCAGAAACTTCCCAATACTCTGCATTCAATTCTCCACATAATGCTTTTGCATCTTCTCGAATTTCTAGCAATTGGTTGGATTTCTATTGAAACAAATCAAAAAATTCTTTTATAAACACAAACTATGTCTTTCCAAAACCTATCAGTATATGCAGTTGGGTGCTTGACATCTGGACCAATGTAGGAGTTCCATTAAAAAATAAAAAACTTCGATGACATATTACGTTCGGCTGAGGAACTCCTTCTGGGTCTCTGATAGAGGAATATGTTGACAATAAAAAACAAATGTGCCACTCACTGAAAACAGATAGCTAGAGGCGTGCCTTTTTTGAGTAGGGGTACAGCTTAGAATCTACCAACGAATACTCAAATCATATTATTTTACCCCCGATCGTACCGACCAAAGTGTGTTTGTAAACTGATAATTTTTATATTTGACCGCACAAAGTGTCTTGTCGAGACTGAAAACACTTTCAGATTATTTTACCGACAACTTTATGATATTTATCGCAGCTTAGCAAAACATGGAGGTTGTTACATCCCCAGTAGATACGTAGCTCTGGTGACCAAGTTATAGGCCTGTCAGATACAGTGAACCAAACTACCATGCAGACATAGGTACGATAACTAACATTGCATGTTAACAGATCTTTTGGCCAAAATTTGCGTGTTTAAAAGGAATAAAGTCAATACAGAATAAGTCAGAGTAAGGCTGGCCTGTACTTTTAGGATAATTTAAAATATACATTGTAACAAGGAGTCAAAGATGGAAAATGAGAATGATAATTTGTATTTGAAGTGATCTACTTACACACACATCTTTCTTGTTGCCAATTATGTAAATGTCTGGGGTTGTCGTTCTGGTGTTGTTTAAAGCTTCTTCAGTCCATGTTCTGGAAACAAGTATTGTGATCAGAAATTAAGTATCTCTAGTGTATGGCTGATATGATTGAAGCTGATGAAGGATGCACAGGAAATTCACGATGAGGATAGAATCACATACAGATGAACTATTTTGCAACTGAGACCAGAACGAATTTAAAACGGTAAACGGGTAGACAAATGTTATAACTTTTGTTTAATCATAATATTTTGTCAAATACTTGTTTTCTTCCCGATTTTCCTAATCTAGCTTCTATGTAATAATAATCCCTGATATCATAGTCGCAAGAAAAAACACTGTTTCACATTCTGACAAAACATTTATTATTCCTTCCACTTCAATCTAGAACAGAGTGAACAGGCACTGATTAATCAAAACAAATAGGCACTTTGGTGCAATTTTTTTTCTTCTCTGTTAGTTTTTGAAGCATTTGTTCCTCATGGCTATTTATACAGTTTATGTGCTGACAACCTATACTAAGTATCTTCGCTTCCATTTTGATGACATGCTACATACTAGTCAAAACTGTGCCTAAACTAATAAAATAGACAAAAATATAGACAAATAAACATGTTTAAAAAGCACTCTCTCATATCCTTATTCAGTACAGGCAGATAATGGTAGACAAAAACATGTTAATCAAATATTTTAATCATTTCCGTTAGCTTTCTGTTTAAAAACTAATACTTTCAAACTCTGAGAACTGTCACATCGAAGAATGCTATTCACCAGGCTAAACAATGCTTTTCTTTTTCGTACAATTATGGCGTTTGGCAATGCTAACATTTTTTTTATCATAGTCTAGAATATCCCAATTATCTTAACTTACCTTGCATGAACCAAAGAGACTGGGTCACATAAATCAAACGTCACCAGGATTGCTGCAAAGAAATAATAAGCATTAACATTATTCCACCTTATCTCACAAAATAAACAATTTTAATTGTCTTTGCTACAAGTTACTTATAACAAACTTTTGAAAGGCCCCTGTACTCTAACCTTGTTAATAATCACAGGATTCCTGTGGCATGGTGAACAGAATAGTTTCTTCATACCTCTGTAACTTTATAGCAATGTTGGCACTTAAGAAAGAGAAATATTTTTCAAAATTGAGCCCTGAACGCTTTGTGTCACAGTCCCACTTAATCATACCAGTAACTTTGAGAAATTTTTTAATATTTGAATGTATAATAAATAGAATGATGCCAAAGATTGATGCTAGCATACCATTAGATCCTCTGTAATATGCAGATGTTATTGCTTTGAATCTCTCTTCCCCTGAAGTATCCCATCTGTAAAAAGTTGATGAAATGCATCTTACGTTGCAACAAGAATTTCCAAATAAAATTATACAGTTTTGCAAGTAAACAGTAATCTAATTTTAATTTTGCTGCAGTTCTTCTGATGTGGAGTATTTTCACCGATATAAAAAGTTTAAATTTGATTAACTATATTATTAAGACATTATGCCTGAAGTCAAATCAAATTCCTTCCCACATTTATTTGATTTTTGCTTCTGTCAGAAATTTGTAATGTATCCATTAAATTAGACTGTGGTTAAAAATCAAAGTGTTTTCAATGGCAATCTTTGTTCAGTTAGGCTTTTTATAAAGTTTATGTGCTGATAAGCTATATCAAGTATCTTCATACAAGTGAATACTGTGCCTAAACTAACATAATAGACAAAACTATAGAAATATAAACATATTTTAAAAGCACTCTCTCATATCCTTATTCATTCCACCACGATCCCACATATATAAATACAATCACATGTTCATCAAAATTATGTTGTTAAAAGTAAAACTTACATTTGCAAACTGAAAATTGTTTTCAAAATTGAGTATTTTTTCAGTTCATACTCGACACCTATTGTTGGTTTGTAATCCCGTTCAAATATGTTCCGTACATATCTAAGCGGAAAAGGAAGCGAATCAGACAGTAATAGTCTAAATTCATGAATATAAAAAAGAACATAGCAGTAGAAAAATTATTGAAATGTGTAGCACACTGGTAGGGTATCAAAAAATATTTTATAGTGGGGGTAATAGACATTTAAGGTGCTCCTGAAAATTTTTGAGAAAGTAATGGGAAGGAATTGTGCTTTTTGGTATAATCAATAATAACATTATTAAAGTTATTTGAATAAAGAGGATCTCAACTGAATCCTAGCATTTTGAAAAACCTTTTGGTTTATAATTTTTATTATTTCACAATCTTGACAAACATTGCTTAGAAACCAAACTGAATTACCCCAAAAATCCACAAAACATAGCAATATCAGAGCAATATCAACAAGTAATTTAAACAAAAAAATATACCTGTTTATAATACTTGTTTTTCCTACCCCAAGGTCACCAATTACAATAATTTTTGATGTCACTCCACTGTAATAAAAGAACTTAAATGAGATATGCAAAAAATATACTTGCATTGACTCTCAATGGAAAAAGATAATAACATTCGATATATATATATATATATATATACATTAATTTCTCCCATGACCTGATCTAAAGTAGAGCAATATTGTAGGAGTATTTAGCAAACAAAAAAATATTTTTATGGCTTGAAAGTCTACAAAAATAATACCCAATGTTAGCTCCAAAACACATCAGTTCTGTTTATGAAAGGTTGAAGGAATGAAGCTACCTCATTCCATTTGAAATGGTCATAAGTAACAAAAAATATATCATTGTTAACAAATAAGAAATTGCATCTAACAGGAAACCATTTTATCATTCTTAAATCTCAATTGAGTACAGAAAAAAACCTCACTCTAGCAATTTATCCTCCTTGCATGCTTCCCTTGTCTTTGGGTGAAAATTAAACTTAGAAGATTGTGGTGAGGCATCTTTGAAGAGAGCCTGTAACAGGAAATTTAATAGAAGATCAACAGTATAATATTGGCAGTGACATTTCATAATGCCAAATACTGGGACAATTGACTTGTCTCAGGGTAAGTGGGGCAAAGGAATGAAAAATTAGGGTAAAATATAGGAAAGAAAGAATTGAGCTCATTTCTATGGGCATGATAGCCTCTTCTTCCACCTGCTACATACAAGGAAATGAGATGCAAGATAAATTGCTCTTCTCATTAGATAGATAGTTAGGATCGCCCTGTTTACGAAAATGACTTGGTATGGGCCGATTTCATACTACTGAAATCGAAACTGCCTCAGCAAAAATTCGACGAAAAGGTGATGGTGATGTCCTTAACTTACCGCAGGAAATTTGTCTATAACCCCATCCATAATGTAGCTGCCTCTTCAAAAGTAACACAAAGACAATGCTGATCATATGCGTCTTGAAATCATGGAAATCACATCACATGAGTGTTAATTTTTTCTTCCTTGTTGCCATATAAACGGTATTAGTCACAAACACTGGTCACAAAATGCGATTCCGCTTCCAAAATAAGGAACCAAGTACAGCCTCGTTATCGTA
Source organism: Catostylus mosaicus (assembly GCA_964019065.1). Lineage (NCBI taxonomy): Eukaryota > Metazoa > Cnidaria > Scyphozoa > Rhizostomeae > Catostylidae > Catostylus > Catostylus mosaicus. The sequence goes on along the minus strand of OZ025193.1, from coordinate 5,622,089 downwards.
CTAATTTTTGTTCTCATATTTCTACTGCACCTGGTGAGAAATGGTCCCCTTCCGCCCCGTATATACACTTTTGCGGGAACCGCGGATCGATCTGAAAGTGGGAGAGTTAAAATCGGGCGAAGGGAAAAAGTTTTGGGATCTGGGGTCATCCCTCAGATAATTTAAAAAATTGTTCCCCTTTTAGAAGCAAGCAAATGGCTATTTTGGACGCCGTATCCTCATGTTCATTCTATATTAGTAGTTAAAAATTCCAAGTACAAGTTTAAACGAAGCAAACCGCGTGAAATACTTGAAGAAATATTTATTTCCAGTTTTTGGCCGTTCAGATTTAGCGAATCTTCCAAAACTGAGGTGCTTGTTGCCTTTAACGACAGGTGCATTGGCACTATTGATCAAAGACGAAGATATTTAATATCTTTGAAAAAATTTTTCTACTGTTGAAAAAGAGGGGGGGTCATAGCCTCCCAAGCCCCCCTGCTCTGCCTGTTTTGATTTAATGTAAGGACTTGTCGGACCATTCCCATGAGGAAACAGTTTCAATAATCTTCTATGGTGATGAAAGGTTCCCCTTTTAAATCAAATAGTGAAATCATTAAGTAACCTGTGCGCAGAACTCTGCATGCGCGCAGTGTATCATTAAGGGGTTGATGATCCATGCCATAGCTCAGAACGATGTTCTAGAAATCACTGATCACTTCATATCAGTTTTGTGATACGATTGTTTTGATCACAAAACTTCAAAAACCGCACTTATTGCGGATGAGGACTGAGGCTGTTGATTTTCGATCAATCGATCATTAACATTTGCATGATCAATCAACTGTTCCCGACCTTATTCTGAGCTATGGCATAGATCATCAACTTCATTAAGGCAATGCTTGAGTTTTATCGAATCATAAAAAAGAATTTCTTAAATCAATTCAATGAAACTTTGCACTCCTCCTCCCACCCATGTACAACTCTGATATCATTCTATTTCTTTTCGTTACTTGAAGTAGATGCTGTAATAGCTTGGTTTCTTCGTTATTTTCGTTTTTTGCATCCTGTCAAATGTTGAAGCCAAAGGGATGAACTATATTCTCATTTCTCCAACGCTGTCGTCTTGTAAGTGTGTCTTCTATTACAAATGAGCAGAGGAGTCGATAAATAAGGTTATAAATCATAAAAAAAAGCATTTCCTAAAAATCTTTGATATGCGCAGGCATTAAAAACAACAATCATTCCAAAAGGAAGTTTTATAGAAGCCATTGTTCTGCTAAAAATTTTCCGAGAAATTTTAATGGATCTTTGGGGGGGGCAATAAAGAGCAACAATAAACAGTATGAATTTGGCAAGGATAATTGAAATGTAATGTATCACTGTCTTTGCCGGAAACATTATGCCTGCAAGTAGAGTAAGGACGCCTGTAGCAGGGGGGCGGGAAACGAACCCAATTGCCCTCCTACTCTCAGAAGATGAGCCTCTTTCTTCGTTAAACTTTTGTTATGCCCTTATTTTTACTGTCTTGTCCCCTTCCCCTGGGGTGCACCAGGTGTTCCTGCAATAGAGATCATCACATGATTATTGCAATGCGTGCTTATCTTTGTGTATGACGTAACGAATATTTTAGATGTGAAATTATTCAATGAGAGAGAGTTCGGCCGTTCTAGTACCTGCGAAACTGTATTGACCCTTCCTATTCTGAGTCGTTGCCGTGAATCTATTAGTTATCAGACGAACTGCAATGTTTTAAAGATTTAGAGAGAAATTGTTGCGTGTTTATCGTGTACATTTTCCCAACGGATCAAAGAACTCACGCAATTTAATGCAGATTCGTGACGATATGATTGTTGCCCTGTATTTGCCCAGTGAACAGAAATAGCCCTGTTTTACCAAAGCTCCAGTTCAGAAAAGACCAGTTTTTGAGACAAAGCCGTTCATCCCAAAATATTATCGTCACTTTCTCCCTGGTGACAGTATCTGCTCTTGTCGTTCCAATATTGGCATCGCCGATTTCACTAGCATTACTATATAGTCCTTGAACTGTGTCAAATGCGTCTCACATTTTTCATTAAACCTGTTCAAGATTCAAGATGTCGCCTTTTTAAATCAGCTCTAAATAGGATCACTAGAATCAACAGAACCACTAGAATCATTTGAATCGCTAGAATCAAGTTCTATGGCTTATTAGATGCCTTACCCAAATTTTGTCGTACCCGATAAAAAAATCCAATAGCTTAAATTCATGCCGATCAAAAGATATTCGACTAACATGTCCAGCTTCTCTGGGAATTAATGTTTTTAAGAAATTGGCGGAGAAAATCAACTAAAGTTAAGACGATAAGGGCCAATTTTCCAGAAATAGCTGTCCCAAAAATAAGCGAGGAATGGCAAGACTTCGGACAAATGTAGAATTACGGTCCCATATCGAACTACACGCCTTTTTATAAGAACAACCCAAATAAGAACATGAGGCTTCTAATGCCTAAAAGTTAAGAACATGTTAAGAAAATGACAAGTCTTCATAGCTTTCTTAAAAAAAATTAGACAGAAAGAGTAAAACACAGTGTTCACATTGTGTTTGAAAAGTAATCGTATTATTATTTCAAGTACCTATGGTTTTATCTAGCCAAAATTTTTTCATTTGATGCAAGGTGAATTCACAGACATATGTGCTAAAGTTTGACCCGCGACTTCTTTTCAGAGCAATTATCGTTTTTTTGAGAAATCAGTGCACACTTTAAAAGCAAGAAAATCAAGAACATGTTAAGAAAATTTTAAGCTTTCAAACCAAAAAAGTTAAGAACATAACTAGGCTTCATTGAAGTTTGATGTTCTTATAAAAAAAGATGTATCTGTCAATTCATTTTACTAAAGAGATATACTGAGCTAAATGAGTATTGAGGACAAAATTGTTGAAAATTAATTGTTGGATATCTATAACACAAAACCATCTTAGATCTCTGGATGGAAGTGCACTTCGGTAAATTAAAAATATTTTAGAAATGATTTCAGGCTCAAAATTAAAGGTGTTTAAGATGATCAAAGCTCCGCAAAAAATGTTAAAAAGGAAAAAAACATTGACATAAGAAGATGCTTGTTCCTGTGGACCAGGTACCCCTTTATACTTCAAAGTTGAAAAAACCGAATTTGTTTTGTTGACAGTTGTACGTGGCAATCGCTAGTCCCTGAAACAACGTCTACACAAGTCGTATGCCTAACACGTAATACCAAGGAGGCAATAAAGTTTCAGATCGTTCAGATTTTAAAACCTTTTTCAGAAAAGACTGAGAGATTCTATAAATAAATTGACGATGATTAGCGTTATTCAAGTCATCCTAACTTGCTACCCCTTACAATTCTACATTTGCTTAACGAAAATTCAAAAACAAACACCCTCTAGGATTATGTTGCTCTACATTTTTGACTAGTTTTCTTCATCTAAAGCGTCTTTTAGTCTTTTCACTGTTTCAATTAGTGCTAGCTTTCTCCTTTCTAGTGCATGCTTTTCTTTTATGTAGTTTGCCATGTCCAGAATGTTTTCCCTGCCATGCATAATCTCTTTTCCCTTATTCGCAATTCTTTTTTTACGCCATATACCGGGTGATCCTCCTTCTCTCTGACCTTCTTCTCTCCCCTCGACATTGGCTTTCTTTCGCAAGTAGTTACCTCGCTTGCCCCATATACCAGGAGGTTGTTTACTTCGTTTACCCCATACACCAGGTGGCAGATTTTCTCTCTTACCCCATACGCCTGGGGGCTGGTTCCTCTTCTCTTTTTCGTCCCAGGCGTCGCTTCTCTCATCATCTTCGCCATCGTCATAGTCGCTTTCCATCCAAAGGCTGCGCGTACCGGGCGCCATTGGTTTCATTCGAGACTCGTCAGTCTTGTCCGCTTGCGCGAACTTGGATTGTATTAAACAGAGCAAGATTACCAGGCCAAATATTATTGACTTCATCATGATACTAAAAGAAAAATTGTGCAAAAAGTCCCTTTAGAATGTTGTTCTTGAAAACATAAAAAATGCTCTTAAAGATCTAACTGTCTAGCTCTACTTAGCTGTATCGCGCAGGTAGAATGGATGGTCTCTTGATAACTTACAATATTTTCTCAGACGATTCCTATTTTTCCGATTCATTGGTTTCTCCAGAAGCGAAGATAACGGCATTCTAGAGAGATCTAGGACAGGCAGGGTGCTGTATCACCTTAGGTGGAAATCCCCTCGGTACATTAGTTGAACCTAGATGATTTTCTTTATTGCTGACGGTAGCCATGATTTATCTCCCGAGATTTTACTTAATTTCATCTACCTCTTCATTTACCACTTTATAAACTCATTGCAAAGATGCTACTGAAACTATAGATCACAATGAACGGATGTATCTACATTTAATGCAGCAAAGAAAAGTACCGATAAAATGACTTTTACTTAAAACTCATAGATTTTTTTTCCAGTCTTGTGTGCTGTTTATACTCTACATATATCAATTGGGTTCTTTTGCCAATCGTTAGAAGTCTTCGCTACCTTTTGGTAAGGTAACGCGTAAAGCAGACATTTTGGCAAGAAAACACTGTATTGGAATCATTCTCTTACTGCTACAAAAGTTTCTGAGGCGGCGATTGAAAACGCTTCAATCAGGACAAAACTAGACAAGCTGCTGGTAAAAGAATAATAAAATTATAGCATGTTAAGTATAAAAGAAACTGATGCTCTTACGAGAAAAAATGCGATGTGTTACCGTTACCCCTTTCCTGTCTTGTTCTTATCCGCTCCGTCTCAAGATGACCAGCATTTGAATCGCTGTAAACTAACGAATCGTGTGTCTTTTATAGGGATACCTTAAGAACATCTAATCTGGTTGACAGCTGATCCCCCAGTATGGAGATTAACAACTCTGATTGTTACTGTCCTTTTAAATTTTAAACAGGCTCTGTTTTCCATACAGTGTAATGATGTAGTTTAACATTCCACGTGCGAAGAGCTTCACATGAAATTACATACATCAAAGTAAGACAGTAAGGATGAAGAAGGATGCATAATTAATGCACTGCTCTTTCAGTTTCAATTAAAACATTTTTCTACCCACACCTCACCCGATGCGGTCCAAGTCCACTTGAATTTGAACTAGATTGACGGGGTTTGCTTAGCAGCCAGGCTTGTTGTTATCATAAGCCGGTCTAGGGATTCATTTGTGCTACTTAAAAACTGTGAAAAATTGTTGAACACAGACCCATTTCAAGGCCAAAGAAGAGATCAACTATAGTTATTGTAATCGTCTTCGGCCGTTAGCTATCTCCTTACCATGCCTTTAACTGGACTATATTTGAAGAACCCTCTAATGGTCAGAATTTTCTCCTGTTTTTGTCAAAAGAAAGAGTTCTAGTTAAGAAGCAATCCTTAAAGTATTATAAATGTTATAGAATATTCCAGAACATTAGTATTTCTAATAAGGGATGTTGAGGTAAAAAGGATCTCAATGGAAAATACTTGAAATATTTAAAACAAGAATTGCAAAGAACTAGAATTTGTCTTTGAACCAGCCATTGGAAGCTAGCTGTATCTACCTTTAGCATTACATGAAATTATAGCTTTATCTTTAGATTCTTTTGCTGAGCTCTGATAATCAGAAATTGAGTAAAAAGTTTGAAAACCATCATGTCAAAAAACGATGTGCCTTTTACAGTATGTAACGATAATATGGCCTCTTCACACCTAATCGTAGACTGCTTAAAAGACATGACACTGCAGCAGCATCTCAAAGGTTGCTACTCTCGGTAAAGTTCAGACTAAGAGATTGTTGAAACGTCTATTGCACACCTTTGCTCAAGAATCGGCTTTCTGCAACCACATTTTAGTATAATTTGAAATGTAGACCTAAGAAAATACTGTTCTCAAATCTTTCTTAATGCATCTAAAATTGTGCATTAACTTTTACTGTCTTCATCCAGCAAACCTTCAAAAACTACATCACGGAAACAATTTCTATAGCCAACAAAAATGTAACTCTAGTAATTTGAATCTCTATGTTGAAAAAAGAGAAGTACCTTGTTATAATAGTTATAAGAATGATTATACATTTCAGTAGAAATAAAATATATTCTGCAAGAAAACTAATCATAAAACATCATAATAGTTTACTCACCAGCTTCTTCTTTGCCTCTTTGCTCCTTTGACCAGCTCTCCTGAATGAGAGAATCAAATGAATTCTCCCAATATATAGGCTCTCTTTGTTTGAATGTCAACAAGTCGTAGGTAGTTGATGATTTGAGATAAAGGTTGCTCTCTATTCAAATATTGAATCCGGTGCTTGATTAGGATTTTCTCAGTGTTCAAATTTTTTGCTATCCAGTAAAGTTTTCTTCCTTGCAGTTGACTCGCATATGTATCTAGCTGTGACAATCTAAGTTGCTGAGGCTTTATTATAAGGTGAGCGATGGGCGTAGGTTCTCGCTGTCAATTTCATCGAATTCAATTTGCATTTTTATTGGTGCAGAGCGTCAAGGTGGGAAAAACCAATGCATGGCGCTTTCTACACAAGATACAGAACTCTTCTGCTCATTTGCATATCGTCTACGGCAAACAGCTGAGTGCGTTTATACATGACGGGGGTTGCTATCAAACTTGTATGGTGGAGGTAAGAATAAGGCCTCTTCAAGAAAGCAACATGGCCAAGATGAACTACTGTTAAATTGAACATGCCCCAGTCAGCCATACTTTATGCTGGAAGTTACGGTGAAAACCGACTTCTTAAAAACACTTTAGTTTGTTCATTGATGAAAGTTTTTTAAACATGCCACTTTAAGGTCAAGGAAAGTTTAGGCGCTTGAAGTTTCTTTGGTGTAGGGTAGAAGAGGTGTCTTAAATCCTTGTCAATTTGAAAGCTCCCAACTATATCAGTCATTCTTTAAAGGACAAATGGAAGCCTACAATAAAGTAAATGTATGATTGGAAAAGTGACCCTGCTTTTGGGTTAACAAATTTTGGTAGGAGAAATTACTTTGCGAGGATTAACCAGCCTCCCCCCAAGCGGTGCCTCCCTCTGCTTGAAATATTTCGAGCATGTTTACTTGAATAAGGAAGCTTTGTTTGTTTCTGCAAAGTTTGAGCCAAGAATGGATGACTTTATTTTTCATTCACATCTAGAATATCCAAGCTATTGAAGAGCGGCAATTCAGTTCTAAAATTCATTTTTCGTTATATCAAATGCATGTTTAAAATATAAAATTAATAACACTATTTACTATCCTTTCCTTGCTAATAATTTGCAGTTACAGATTGTGATCTAGTCTTAACAAGAAGAAAATCTATGTTATGATGTATGATAAGCAAGCTGCAATCTATGACCATATTGTGCTTGATCACACAGGACAGTTATCCTCGTATGCCCCCTTCCCCAAGGTGTGCTTGAGGATCCACTAATAAAAATGGATGCTTGATAAACTGTGTCGCCCTAAAAAATTAATGTCTGCATGAAAAGCAAAAACATAGATAATTGAGTATGCTGAAAAATTGCATTTCACACTCTGAGGAGTGCAACACGAATAATGAAGGTCGAAGAAGCAATTTTGCTGTACTGCTTAAATACTTTTAGATACTTAATATTTTAAAAATACTTCTTTTTAAGAAACCTGGTAATCAAGAAAAGTTGCCTAGTCAAGGGAATTCCACTTAATCAAATACTTAAAAATTCAGCAGTACAAAATAACTGTGATCGCTTTCACACGCAGAAAGGTTGTTTGGGAAATTTGCTTTCAAAGTTAACGGGATACTGTCTGCAACTTGTTGAAAATAATTAATAGTTAATTATGCTTTTTTTTTACTTGCAAAGATTTCAAAAGCGATTTAGCTTTTTAATTGTAATTGTTTTGTAATAGAATCATCGTGTGTTAAAAGATTCATGGAAAAAAGTCAAAAAGGATTACGTTGTTTGCAGAGAAACTTGACAGTTGCATTACCTTAGGTTCTTGTTGGTGCAATTCCCACCGTCGGCTCTAGAAATTGTTTAGGGGATTGCAGAACATATACTTGCCTGTAGAAAGGGAGATTGTGCACCTTGAGGGAGCTTGATTTTCATAAATTACCTTAAAATGTGGCAGAAGTGCCGAAACTGCCGGAAATTTAGCAACATGCAATTAACATGGGGTTTGTAGGACCCTGCCCTTTCTATCATGATTAGGCTTGTCTCACCTATGTTAATTCTACCGCGCTTAAGGGCTCATTTTTTGCCGTAATTACGACGTTTGGAAGGCACAGGATGTTTGAACCAGATGAAGGTTTACAAGGGGTTGGGGAACTTTTGAAAGTGTTAGAAGTGACCAGCTGTAAAGCAGTCTTTGATAAGCAGAGGCCATCGTGAATGAACTTCAACAGCCAAAATTAAAAGGAATGATGTTAGGCAATTATAAAAAAACAAAATAAGATCAAACGAAATGCTTTTTAATGTAATAAATTGAAATAAAAAGAAATGAAAAAATGGAAGGAAAAAGATTTGAATGGAATGAACTGAAAGGAGAGCATATAGAAGATAAAACTTGAAACAAGAGACATAAGTGGAAAACATTAAGTAAAACAGATTAGTACGAAACGTACTAAAACAAAAAGGAATGGATTTAGATAAAGGTTTCATAGATTTTGAACGTCTTATCAAAGACTGTAATATCCACAAAGGTTGTTTTTATAGCATCGTAAAGAGCGGATTAAAAAAACCCAATGAAAAAGGACCGGAAAGGAGGGAATACGGAAGGAAAAAATCGAACAAAGATGCAAAGGTAAAAAAAAATTATTTAACAAGCAGTAAATTGAAGCGTATTGAAACAATAGAGAACGAATAAAAGGTTCGATAAAAAGTTCACAGATGTTGAACGCCTTATCAGAGTCAGTAACGTTCACAAAATTTTTTTTAGACAGCCTGCCCTCGAGATGTACGAGATAATTAAGAATTGTTAGCGAATGAAGAAGAACATTTTTCTTCCATTTATGAAATTTCATAACTATGATTTTCTTATGCATTTTATGGATCTCCTCCTTGTACTTAGGCATCTTAGCAACTCATCTTCTAGAAATATTCTAGCATCTTCATTTTCCTGATCGAAATTTCAAACTCGAACTATAATTCAAACATAGAAGCACTCCACTGTAGCTACAGCCCTGAGTGAGGAACTTCTTAACGAGAAGCTCTGTTGTTAATAAATTAACTATTCGAGGATAGAACATCCTTTGTAGGAATAGCTGATCATCTTGCTAGTAACACATATCGTTCCATTTTCATTTTATTTTTGTCCCATTTTTCATATTTATCAATCTTTTTTGTGTTCAACACAATACGTAACACTATACAATTGAGATACAGCTACAGCAAGATTAATTACATGAATACACAAACTAAAAAGAGAATATTTGAAACGGAATATAAAATAGATTGATTAAGGGAGAGCTCTCTAAATAGATGAACTAATCGAGAGAGAGCCCGGGAATTATTATTTAAAACGACAACAAATTCTAATATAAATAAATATTGTCAAAATCGTTCAGTTAAACATTGCCGAAACGCTAAGGCCCAGTAAGACGGACAAAATCTGGTGCTTTACACAACGACCGTCATCCATTACTTCATTACTTATCCAAAATGCAATCTAGACGTCTGCCCAGCCGTTAGCTTACGAGGCCTATCAAGTCCAAGATACGATGTGGGCGCCAAAATGGCCGAAAATCATAGCCACATCTAAGTTTACAGGTGGGTGTAGCGTCATCGGCCTACGTAAAATTACAACAAATTTCTACCTAATGCAATATGATGCAATGAAACTCGACATTAATACTATTATAAACTGATTTTAAAGCCGGGATTTTGAAAAATGATAGATAGTATTCCTAGTATATTGAAAACCAAATACATCAAACTTAACTGATAACAAACAACATGCAACTGATAAAATGGGCAACAACCATCAGCACCCACGCAGGGGTTGTAAATAATTCATAAATGAGTACTTCAAATATGACGCTTTTTAATTTTAGAAAACTTATCTTCAACAATTTATTACGCGATTTATCTGAAAATAAAAACTGGCGGCATTTCGCTAATGTATCATTAAAGATGGTGGCCCATGAGACATGGCGAAAACTGAATGGCAGTGCTCATTAAAGACAGAAAGAGGTTGTTCATCGCAACACAGTTTGTCTTTTTATATAGCATCCCTGATTTAATGGAATTTATTAGACAAGGAAGCAGATTTTATGATGGTTTCAGAGTTTGAGGAGGGGCTAGAATCCTCCCCAGTCAGGCTGAATCGGAAATTGTTGATCTTGCTTAAACGTCTTTCGCTCATGCTTGTTCTTGCCTAGCACTGATTAGTAAGACCTAATACCTTTCACACGTTTTGATCTTTTACAAGCCCCTTAGTTCTAATATTACGGGCCCATGCTCAACATAAAAAATGTAGCCCTGCCTCAAAGAAGGCAATCACCTTAAACGTATTCTCCATTTAGTGACAGAGATGCAGATAATGGTCTTAATATGGTTCTTTCCACTCTGATCTTAAGGCTTTGAATCTTAAATCAATTTTATCATATCTGCTAAAGGAAATCATAGGTAGCAAACTATGACCAATACACGCAAAAATTCCAAGTTAGTTAAGACTTTCGCCTCATTGTAATGTAGATTACGATCTGTTATTAAGGTGTGGTATGCTTGAATTTATAAAATAACCCCTATTATAAAATGGACTCGCCTAACAAACCAAAGTTTAGATGCCTCTCGTACTAGACTCATATTAGTTGCATTATCAGCTCCTTTTCCCAACTTTTTTGTTGGAATTGATTAAAAGCATCATTTGCACATGCTGAAATAATCGTTTTGATTGCGTGAGACTTAGCTCCTACACATTTTCGTGAAACAGAGATTCTTACATTAATTAATTCACCATGTTGTGATGTGGCAAATTTTGTGCATCGTTTTTTGCCTCCCAACCCAACTTTTCGGGGACCCCAAGTCTCGTCGAGGGCCCTGGCTATGCAATTATCATCTCTGCCAACTCATTGCAAATGCCTAAATATTGTTCAGCATACGATTGCTGCGGGGGCGCATGACTAGCTGTGCGTCTGCAAAACTTTATTCTAGCTTGACGCTTAAAACACTAAATCCCATTGAAAATGTTAACAGCTAGATTTTCAAAAAAATAAGCAAACCCCCTGCTGATAGCGCCTTCCAGCTGCTCTATGATGCTTCACTTGTACTTTCTTTGCAAGGTGTTTCTTAAGCAGCTCTTTGATTAGTGATTGCGTTTTGGATACTCTAGGTGTAGGTTTGTCAACAAAGCAGTAATTAGTTTTGAAATAACTTATTGGAAAGCAACCTACGGGTCAGGAAGTAAGGAGCGCGCTACTTACTAGAATAAACCACAATGTTTGCGATGTGTTTTCAGCATGCGTTGTTTCAAACTGTCGGCATATGGAATTATTTAATTCCGTATAATTCAAGCGTCAAACGTTTCTAGAATTATAAAATTAAATTAGAAGATTCTTGGCTGCTATTTGGTTTGATAACCAAAAATAAAGATGTAAATGTCCTTGACAAAATTGCCACACTAACAAGTAAGAGGATCAGAATGACCCCTAGAAGACGATCCTATAATTTAATTGATTAATTTCATTTCAGATTGATTTCAGAACATTTTTGGCGTTCTTAGCAAAACAAAAATAGCGAATTATTTAAAAAAATTCAGATAATTTACCCACGATATTTTAAGAAATTGTACAATTTCCAACACCGTCAACAAAGTTAGCTTTGATGGCAGAAGAAGGGTTTACTCAAAATAGCGGAATTCCAAATTCCCAACCGTTAGCGTCTAAGGCCAAGGGACATCACTTCATGGCTTGCACTGGGCAGATGGCAACACTTATCCCCTACAAGAATCACTTTAACCCTCTGTCAAAGCTTAACAAAGGACCGATTTTCCAGAAATATGGCTTATAGTGACCAATCTATTCCAGCCAAAAGCCAATAGCGTCACAGTTAGGTGAACCACCCAAATACAGTCTCTAATGGCGCCCAATACAGTCTCTAATGGCCCCCCTGCAAGGCCTAAACCAGCTGAACAGTCGTCGGAAAATCCTAGCCAAGGTTATAAGATTTTAAGGCTTGCTTATTTACTTTATTATAATACCAATAGCGTTGTCATCATCATTTCTATGATATCACCATAAATACTATGTAGATGACTATTTCAGGGTCGTAATTTCAGTGCTTCTATCAAAATTAATGAAATCCACTCAGTACTAATCTTTGAATGTTTGCATTCTATTAACGTATTTTCTTTTTTTCAAACCGCACTCAAATATTGTATAGCGATAAAACAAAAGCTTATTATCCTAATCAAAACTTGGATTGGAGTTGACAACATAAGTTGGAAGTCATAGTGTCTACGGAAAATCAATGAATCTATGTTTCAAGGAGGAGCCAATTCACATTTTCCTTTCAAGAATCCCTCTTTAATTGATCCATAGACGGATTTTCTCCTTAACTTACCAGAAGTAGAATCTTTCAATATATTCTTTTTCATTTATTGCGGTATTTTTCAATTCTTTTGTTACTACATCAGGATGTTATAGGCCCGAAAATTATCTTGCATAAAGCCAAACCTTTACCATGTCACGTTGCTTCTTCTTGATCTTTTTCTTGACTAGGATCGGGAGGATCTTATAGCCTTTAATTTTCATCACTTGGTTTTAGAAAGCATATTTTCAGGGCACACATGTCTGAATCAAGCGACTGAAGCAAAGTTTCTTCTGCTTAGTTTGTCTAGTTTCGATTTCGGGTAAGAGTTGAGGCCTAAATAAGGCCTAAAAAATGACGGTGAAGCAAGTTTACTAATGAAAGAACTTTAATGCTTGATGCTGTAAATTGAGTGAAAATGAAAGAAAGCGTGCACGTTTATCAAATCCCCATGTTAATTAACTGGTATCACGATTCAAAGAAACATAATGCACAAAAGGCTTAATATGCTCCCAAATGAATTAACGTGTTGATTTGCATCAGCAATGTTTATAACTAGTCTCTAATGGCTTACAAAATTGTTTTTGACGAGGAGATTAAGAAATGAGCTTTTTAGACAAGAGAATTTAATTTTGGTGCAACCAAGTAACTAGGCTAAATAAAACAGCTTCTTAGTAGAGCATTACAAGGTTGTAGCAAAATTAAGAATCATCCTGACGTGCAGTTTTAATTGAAAGTCATTTTGTTCCACATTGAATTTCTAGTCCCTTAACTGCTATGAAGCATAAGCATCTCGTACCCACAGAAATAATGCGTAAATTGGCATTCTTTCCTAAAGCGTGTTTTGTTATCGATCTTTACCTTGAAGATACTAACAAACATTTATCGGTAATTAAAGATGCGGGTAAATGCCTAGAATCCCACGTAACTCTGCCACAGAAATTCGAGCGAGGCTTTAGCCTCCGTAGCGACCTTTACTTCTTCTTTTAGGTCAATCTGGTAATAGATTTGGTAGTTAAATGGATCAGTGTTTGAAACAAAGCCGGACCCCCCAGCTAGATTGAAGGCGCCACCACATTTAGGCGTGTTTGATATTTTTGATTCATTATTTGCTTGATGATCATGCAAAAGAATCTATTTTCACAGAGACTTCTATGAAAATATTTGCTAAATAAATATGAACTTATTCCTAATAATATCGCGGATAGATTTATGTTCTAACTCGGCGATTTGTTTGCATACGGTGAAAAGGATGATAATCAAATTGTTAATGAAAGCTGATTTTTCAAGATAACGATCTGATCAAGGAATTTAGGCCGGATTCGCAGTAAAACAAGGTTGAAACAAGTGTCAACAAATCATACGAAGTCAAATTGTATAATTATATTTCGTAGACTTTTCTAGGTAATGATGAGTGAAAAGGTTTTCAAATCCAAAGTATTCGTGTCATTGTATCGATTGGAGTGTCCATATTTGGATTATGTTTGGTTGATGAGAGAGCAGTCGATATTAAAGCAGTAGTAATTACTTGAACAGCTTGAGATTCATTAATTCTATGTCCTTCACATTTACACTAGTCATTATGATAGATAGATACTGTATTTTCTTTAATTAGCGCCCTTCACTCAAGGCCCTTGTTGGTTTGAAAGCTCCGGGATAACTTGAAGATTGAGCGAAAGGCAGTGGCTAATAGGAAATAATGATGAAGGTATCTGCATTAGAATTGTTGAATACTGTGGCAAAGATAAGTAATGAAACCAATTGCTCAAAAGTTAACATGAATAGATCTGATCTTAAGACAGTAAAGGTGATTGTCGCAAAAGAAGATGTAATCATATTTCTAGCGACTAATGAATATCCGGCGCAGCATAGGCCGTCATGGCAAACCGCAGTTAGCCGCGCTATGTTAAATCAAACGAATTGCATATCAGACAGAGGCAATAAAAGGCAAAGATGCTTCTTGCTTCACTGCGGTTGAAGTTAAAAATGCAATAAAATGGCTGGCAAAAGCAATTTCTCGACAAAATTATTGGCTTCCAAACAATATGTTTCTTTCCAACAGGCAAGTTAGCCAAAAGAGATCGCGACATGCATTTTACGTTACTGCCCCGCTGTGGTTGTGGCCCTAAATAAGCCCTAACTGTCAGAAAAAGTTTGCACTAATTTGTACCCCTTGACTCTTTGGTGCTAATTCGTATTAGGGAATGACACCCTTCGATACCTTGGTGATTTGTAGGAATTAGGCTGGGTTTATTATTATCATTATCAGGTGAAAAACTATCAGTTGAGACAAAATTTACGAATGATATACTGCTACATGATAATTTACATCAAAATTGTAACTACGAATGCATTGGACTAAGAAAAGTGTTTATCAATGTATTTACAGTTCACAAAAAGCTGTTTCAATCAACTTGAATAATTATGTACTAGTATATGCTCTCACAGAAGAAACTCTACCCCGAAAACTATTTATGCAAAATATGATAAAGCATGCTTTAATATGTTTTGATATCACGACATAAGTTCTTCAAAAGGTTCTAAATCGATTTTTATTTGAAAAACTGTAGGATTTGATTTCCAACATGCCAATTTATAAAAGGCTACAATTTATATATATTTTGCTTTAAATTCACATACATTCGTTTTATAACTGCAGATATGGATAAAAATATTTGCTTGATAAAAGGTTAATAGCTTAAGCCCCCTCAGAATGAGTAGGCTCCTGTGATTTCAAATGGTAAGGCATTTTGACTGCTTTTAAAGAGGCATAGAAATGATCCTTCAAGCGAGCATTGGAGCATACGTGTCTCCCCTGACGAAAATAGTGTCTTATTGCAGAGCAAAACGTACTTTCATAGGAAAAATCATTATTTGGCGTCTTAAGGCACAGTTTGAAAGGGAAACAACTGGGGAATTGGGCAAGACAAGAAGAAACTTTAGCAGGGTAAATGTAACATCATCCTACCAATACAAAGCATGAAATGACACCCTTTAGTCGCTGCTTGTTGAGACAGTTTCACAGTTTCAACCCTGCATTTATTTGAACTGTTGAAGTTAGATCAACTAAAAATGTAGAAATTTAGATTTAGCATTAATTCTCTAATGTATCGATGTTATCTAAACCTGATCCTGAACCAGATTCACCCCCTGATCCTGATATTTCTCCAGAGCCGGAAGATTCATCTAATTCAACGGAATTGTCGATAGATTTAAACACATTTTGTGCAGTTGTCCTAATTTTATGTTCCTTTGTTCTTGCTATGTTAGTCTTCTGTTTGAAGAAAAATCCAGGAGGCATGTATGGATATTTTGTTGCTGGCGAAGCTTGCGCTATGATTGGTTGATTTTGTTGCTGCTGAGATGCGATTGGTTGTTGGCTTTGCGCAAATGAACTTTGCATAGACGCCGTGTTAGCTTGCTTAAACTGAGTGGCAGAGTTTTGGTAACTATTGGAAGAGACGGAATTCTGCTGCTGTGAAGGAGGTGCAGTTTCCCATAATTGAGAAATTGGATCATTTCGCTGCTGCTGCTGCTGCTGTTGGTAACCAATTGAATTGGGAGCTTGTTGATTAGAGTTTGTATCCCCCCAAAGTTCCCCTAACGAGGCTTCATGTCGTTGCTGCTGTTGCTGCAGTGGTTGTATTGGTTGTTGTTGTTGTTGCATTTGAGGAAGAGCACTTTGCTTTTGAAATTGTTGCTGCTGCAGTGTTTGAGGGATCATATTTGGTTGCATTCCGTTAAACATAGGCCCAAATCCGCTGCTTTGGTATCCTACTTGATACGGCGGCTGATAATTGAATCCAGGGTTTGCTCCATTTGCTGCAAGCATTTGGTTTTCAAGCTGTTGGTTTGTTTTAAGCCGATTCCATTTCTTCCTCTGCTTTCTAAGCCATTCTTTATGCCGTATTTCCTTGTCAACCCTGTCCGCAAGTAGTTTTGCTGCCTGAAAAAGCCAAATATTGTATTACTGTGACACCCAAATACAAGAATAAATTTTCATTTTTTGGGTTCGCAAATCAATCACGATAACAAGGAAAGCAAGTAAACTAGCATAGACAAATAACGAGGATTTTAATGTGTATAGAGGCTTCCAATTACTCAGCATGTTTATGAAGTTGTTATTTAAAAAGATGTTATTATAAGGTTTATAAAAAGAATACTCTTGGTTAATTTCCGGAAAATTAAAGGCCCCTTTTCTTTGACACTTTCTCTTCTTAAAGACTACACAAATCAATCTTATGATGTGTTTTTTAATATACTGTATCCTTCCAAAACCCCCAAGTGAAAAAGCCTCAATAGACAAGAATAGTTAGCTTGAAAATCATTAAAAATGATCCGAAAGCAAAACTCTTTGCTCTAAGCCACGCTCCTGCACTGAATATGCAAAAGTGTATGGGAGTTAAACATAAAACAGTTAGACATAGAATTAACATAAAATGTGGAAAAAATCCAATCTAGACAGTTCCAGTCTCTATGGAAGTACTTCTCTTCAATCTTTTTCAATTAAAAACTTCTTTGAATAATTTATGATCTACGATACCTGACGTGCAATATACACCCTCGTCTTCTAAATAAATCATTAATTTAGCGACAAAAACAAGAACTTTAGTGAAACCTTAACGTATTTTTCCATTTCAAGCTGAAAATCATTGCATCTTGAAGCAATTTAGGGCCAACTAGCTGTCCAGTCTGAAGTCATCCTCCCTTTAAAGTTTTTATCAAAACGGGCTGCCAGTGTGATTCCTTGTTTTTCTATTCGGTATACAACAGAAAATTGCCTCAAAAGTTTGTTTGTTCCACAATTTCTAAACTACCGAAAATGTGATGACCCAATAAGCAAACAAACACCTAACTTGGCATCACTTGACCAATAGGATTTAACCCCACTTAAGCATCAAGTTGGCTTGCAACCACACTGACGCTGGCAGCTGTATATTTCAGGCACGCCGGAGCAGGAGGAGGGGGGGCTGTAGCCCTGCACTTTTTTGTCGCTATGTAATGTTGACGGCATAGTTTGTTACATTCAATTACTGAAAAGGCTATCGCAGGGCTACGAATATCATTTTTTCAAATACGATTCGTATCAAAGAGTCAGGTACTCAGAACTCTAAATCACCGCCTCATTAATTCAAAGAACATGCTCAGGATTAGGTCACTGGTGTGCATTGCTATGGGGCATGAGCTCAAACCTAGCCCTGGGCATATAGATAACTCTCATTTCTCTCCTTTTAACCCTCTATTTCTTTCGTTTAAGAATCCCAGAAAAGACCCATTACTGATCCTTCTTGCCTCTACTTTAAGTACACAGGCTTGATTCGATGATCCCTTGATGGAAAAAGATGTTACCTGTCCAAGAGGAATCATTTCTTCCTGATACGCCTTTTCGTCTGCAACTGGTGCTGGTTGGCCCTGTGGGAATCTATTCTCCATATCTGGTGGTCTAGGCGAATATTCATCGTCTTCCATATCATCTTCGCCGTCATCCTCCTCTTCATCTTCAGGTTGATCTTCATCTTCAGGTTGATCTTCATCAGGCGCTGGTTTGGCTGCTTCCTGTTCTGGTGTCTCTTCAGGCTCCTGCTCATCTTCCTCCTGCTCCTCTCCCTCGGGCTGTTCCTCTCCCTCCTGCGGCTGCTCTTGACCACTCCCTTCCACCTCATCGCCTTCTCCATACGGATTTTCATCTGGAGACTCGGGCTCTTCCGCTGGAGGAGTTGGCGGTGGAGTAGGTGGAGGGGTAGGGGGTGGTGTTGGCTGCGGTGTCTCAGCTGGTGGTGTTGGCGGGGGTGTCTCAGCTGGTGTTGGCTCTGGTACAGGCGTCGTGGCTAAAGTTATCGGCGTTGTTGGTTCGGTAGCCGGGGGCTCAATAGGCCGTTCCTCTTCCTCCTCCTCGTCAAAGTTTTCTGTCTGCTCTTCTTGGACATTCTCTATTGTTGCATACAATCGTTCGGAAAATGTTTTACCATATTGTATGTTGCTTTGGTCCCACGAAGCATCCCATACCATAAATCCACCAAATATGTTGTCTTCTCGGAATCTCTGTCATGAAAGCATACAATTAGTATTGCTTGTTTGATTTAAACTACCCTTGGGGAAAACCTAATGACTTAACGATGAGTTGTCTACAACATTCAAATAAGTGATAAAAACCATGATATTTTAGTCTTTTCAGTATTGTCACGATATTAACGCGAGTGTATACTTTTATTCTACTCTAGCTGAAAATTTTAAATTAATAAAAAGGCAGGCTTCCTTGAAAAGGAGTCCATTTGAATTAGCGTGACTGTATTTTTAATCATATACTGCTAGCAATCAAATTATAGAATTGACCTGCATTCAATACAGTGAAAGTATAAAATCGCAGTCTCTTAGCTTTTTTGTATTCATAAAACGTGTCTTTTTTTAATTCATTTTCCACCACGTACCAAATATAGGGTCAGTAATTATTCGGTGTTTGACCAGACCTGGCTTAAACTGACGCAATCATACTGCGTGGGAGAGTGTTCTTACAATCATGTTCTTTTTTGCTTGATGGCTAATCACAGAAAACAACGTTTCGTAAAAAATTCATTACTTTAGCACGCGTAAATGAATAACCACCAACTGCTTGGTTTCTTTCACATCTTAACAATTTGTACTGTAACTATTCAAACATAAATCTATTCACATGTCTTTGAGTGGGCCTTGACTTATTGAAGGTAGCTGAATGATTAATTTATTAGAGGCATGTGCGCATTCAGCTAACGAAAGGAAGTCATTTAAAACATGTTTTAAGGGCCGCCACAAAATCACTTTTTGCCATGTCAAATGATATAGCCTAACAGGAACCTCAGCATTAGGGCGTTTATATCATTTATAAGTAATCTCTATGACTTTTACGCGTTTTAATGTACTATTTGAAATAAGCCGAACGCAAAACAAACAAGACAGTGGCAAAATGACTTCATTGCCGGCAACACTTTCGTAGGGTCGCCAGGCAAAAGACCAACGATCGATTTCCCTGTGACAATCTGTTCATCCGTGCAAGAAAATCACAAATTTAATCAATATTTTTTAAGCCATGATGTAATGATCAGACTTTGCTGTTTGAGAGGAAAACCCTCAAAATTTTGAACGGTAAATGATCCATTAGTTGAAAAATGAAATTAATCAAGAAGATAGTAAGGAATTCCAGAGTCAAATTTAAGACCGAATACAAACCTGATATAGTTCTCTTAGGTTTCTTGTTGTTTGATAGCAACCTTCAATAGGCGAGGCTCTTTCCATCCCAGGGACTCCGATGAAAATGAGTGGCGCAGATCCATCTCGTTTAAGAATTCTTCTGGCAAAACTAAGCCATGCATCAAGGGACTGGTCAAACTGAGAGTTTGAAGCAACGCCACAATTGGCACCATAAAAGCGAACGTAGATCTAAGGAAAGAATTAAATCACAATATCTATGCGAAATAATGTTATATATAGCCTTATTTTGCACGAAAAGGCCACTCTTTAACGATCTTTTTCTATCAACTAATCATTACAGTATATTCCCCCAAATCCTGCCCTTGGTACCTTCAACGCTTGAAAAGAAATGGGAAAATTGCTAGGCCGGGTAAGTACAGGATCCATAAACAATATTTCATTGTTTATAAGCCGCTGTGGTAAAGTGACAGAAACTTGGACCTAAGCCTACCAGTACTCGTGAGTTACAGAAAGGCTTTAGCCATTTTCGGAGACTGCACTTTTGTATTAGCACAATATGCTCTATTTCAAGGAAGAGCATAAGCAGGTAGCCAACCTGCAGTTAGTAGGAATTATACAACTAAGATTAGTGACCGGGGGAGGGAAGGATGATGTCTGCAGTATATGGTCAAGCCCATTACGGCAGTAATTTGTAGCGTATGAGAAGGCGTGCATGTTTTGCCGCTGACCGAACTAAATAGCAGGTTATGCCAAATTCACCATCTTCCATGAGAAGTGAAGCACTTGAAACAACTCAACAATATAATGGGCCCAAGGACTGATCCTTGTGGAATTATTAAAATATCATTTATATAAGCATGTGTAATCTACTTACATGATTGATGTATTTGACTGCATTATCAAAAGCTTTATTTGGTGCAGGTCCAAGAACTGAATCAGGGTAAGTACACGAAGGTGTGGCCGTTATGATGTATCTTTTGTTTGTATCACGTTTTCCCAGATAGAACAGATGTCGTATAAATGCTGGATAACCAACGTATGATCCACCAGGAATGTACAAATTAACACCATCGCAAACAGCACTAGTGAAACAATTAACAGATAACTACACTACTGTATATAGTCTATTAAAAAAGCCTATATAAAAACCAGATGCTATATTGAGCTCCATATGCTGCTACATGACCAGCATGATAAGGAATTGTGTAATAGTTCGGGTTATGATATAGGGATAGGGTTAGGGAGCGAGTTAGTGTTGGGGTAAGGAATAAGAGGTATATTTCACAAAGTATATCATTGAGAACATGCTTGCATTACGTAACGGTGCAGTTTAAAACTTTCTCTTTGTCTTTCTACCCGCAATTTAGAGCCGAAAACTGTGATTCCATTGCCGGCAATCACGAAGAAGATTGCTGGACAAAATATCTATTACAACGCTACATCCTAACGTGTCCTGCTTTTTACGTTTAGTGATAAAAAGATGAGCTTATATGCTTTGAAAAGTATTATTAGTCCCTTCTGAATTCACCCCTAACTCCCTGTGTCTAACAAGTGCCCCTTTGTTACTCTAAGAGGTGCTGCCTAGCGGTCTACTAATGCCTAGGTAGAAACTTGTGAGTTAAGGAGTTAAGGATGTTGAATATACCTTGAAAACGGCCTAAGATCAGGTAGTTCTTGACCTCCTAGGAATAGATTCCAAATGTTTTCAGCAAATTTCTCGGCCTGTGCCTCTCCATCAAATCCAGCATTTCCTCTTGGACCGCCTATTGCGATGAGTACTTTTTTGCCATTACTTTGACATTCCCTTATGCCTCTCTCGATCACAGGACAACTAAAAAGTGTCTTATGGCTTCCATCAACTGGAGTATTGCAATGGCCAGCAAAGTCTAACCCCGGGAGCTGATCTGTAGAAAAATTATGATATAAATACAATAAAAAAGTTGCCATTTGTTGATAAATGTAAGAGCTAAGGAGATTTTTCTTAAAGGGGATAATCTGACTGGCTGGGCCACTTTCTTTTTTTGTTACAACGCTCATGCTTTGAATTTCACAAAGATTCTGTTATCTTGCCTAAACGTTAGAAACTGCAAATAATTCCTTCAATTTCTTGTAAATAACTTAACAATTCAGTACAATTCTACAGCCCAACACTAAATCGTTCTGTCCTTTATTTTTTCTCAAAATAATTTAGTATAGTTAAAGCTATTTCTAGCAAACACTTAAGATTTGCATTTCTTTAAGTTGATTTCTCAATCGCTAATTGCTTTGCAGCGAAGTGATGCTTAACTCAATAATTTGTAATCTCCAGGTTTCGATGTTCCCACAGAAATAATTCGCAACCCGCTGTCAGAACTGAAACGTATGGAGCATATCTGAGGTCATCTTTCATCAATTTTTCAACAACGCCAGAACAGCATGTTTGAAGCAACCTGTTACCAAGTCGTCTTCTTCCTTTTTAAGTGAGGAAACCACTTTTAAGTGAGCCCAGGGAAGGTTTGCGGCTTTTAAAATACATATAAAGTCATGATTGTAGCTGCGGTACTATGTCTGAGGGTTTTTCTAGGGGACCAGAACTGATGGAACCGGGTCCTCTGTCTTGTTGATTGAGGAAGCAATCAGCCTATGGTTTGAAAGTGTAAATAATAGGAACACAAATTAGACACGAATTGGAGGGCCAATTCAGCAGCCAGCTAATATGTTAATTCAGGCCCTGATACGTTATAGTATCCATGAATGGTTTTGAACAGGCTTTGTACCTTTTAGGCCTTCTGTTTTGTGTCCCATATTAGAACATAACTTGTATTCAAGTATCTGGGTGCACGAGCTTCTAGTAAGTTTACTAAAACTTTGAGATACAGTATTAATTTGATAATGAATGAAGTGATTGGGTGCTGATGTAAGACATCATTTTGATAAACCATGAGCAATGAAAGACCATTGGAGAGTCATTCTAATAATCCATAAAGAATAATGTATAAACCAAACAGTTACCTCTCATACAATCGATAGATATACAAAAATGAAACTTAATGGCAAATACCTGCATTCATGGAGTCGAAGAACTTTTTAACAAATCCAATATTAATGACATCAAATGGAGAATCTTCTCTACATAATTCCACAAGATCTCTCTCTTCTCTGCTGTCTTCTCCATAAGCTGAATTTTGTCCCCAGTATGTCACTATTTGAACGTCCTTAGCAATAGCTGTAAAATATTACGAACTACAATTTAGCCGCTAGCTATAAACCTGCACATATTCTAGCGAGTGAAAAACTGTTTCAGGAAAAAGCGTATTTATAAAATCAAAGCATCAGTAAAACAATCATTAATTGCGAATTAGTGAATGTTAAGTTAACATTGTAATTTTGTAATATTTGTTATGTTATTATTGTTTTCATTGACCTTGGTAGCCTATGTTATTTTTCTAATTTGAGGCATAATTATAATCAGTTAACCAATAAACAAGCTGCTGTTTGGTTTTTTACTCATTCTCTCACTTTCAAAATAATACAGTAAAATGGACCAAGGATCTAATCGGCAAAGTGAAAAATGCAAGTTGTAATGAATATTGTTCAGGTATTCACTACAAATTTCATAGGCGTTTCTCAGTTCTTGCTTTCAAATGCTTTTTAGAACAGTTATTGTCGAATAGGCCTACCTGTTAAACTGATTAAGCAATGTTCTGAAGGCCTCACTGCCTTAGCGCACCAAAAAAAGTATTTAGATTCTTTGGAAACAAGAAATGACTCAGGTGCTTGGAAGATTGGGTTAGAAAGGCATCATTGAAATTTGCTCACCTTTAAGTATAAAAGTCAGAAATAACAGGATCGTCAACTTTTCAGGTTGCATTCTGGCACATAGAAAATCGTAGAAGCATTCGCCTGTTAAAGGTGAAAACACAGCGTTGAAAGTATATTAATCGTTGCATTAAGGAATACCATCGAAGTTATTAGGCACGGAAAAAGATAGGCTAGTCTTTTTTCTATACTAAATTGCTGTTGAATTTGAAAATTTGCAAGATTTAACGTTTCAAAAACTCATTGCAATACTAATGATATGGCATTCTTATAATATGCCTTTGATGGTTATGCCACTAAAGTCTTTGTGACAGCACACTCTCTAAGCAACAGTATTTTTTGTTCGCCAGTCATCTCTCAGGTCCTCTACGTTAAAACACCTGCATCAGTCCCTGGCAGTTGCAAAAGTGCATGCCGAAGGTACATTTGTATATTTCTTTTAGCCCAAAGACACTATTCAAGCACAGAGGATGGAGTGGCAATAAATTTATAGAATTATGTTTGATTTTAGTCTAAGCAACAAGTTTCTCGTGAGACAGGCTCAGGTTTTTCTTGAGAAAGGGTTTAAGCAATCTATTCATTATTTTAAAATTACAGGAAAAAAGTTATGGATGTGTAGTAAAAAAGTTAATTTTTCAATCAATGATGGTGTTGATAAACATTATATTCCTCTCCAGTATTGTACCTAGATACACCATTTCCATGCAGTTTGAAATATTAGCCCTGTATATTCTTGCAGAGATCTGTCTATGCCTTTCTTTTTTCAATCTTTAAAGATGATGGAAAAGTAAGACACTTCATTTCAAAATTGTTCTATTCATCTGTGCAGTTAGAGTTGCTCAATGATTCATTTCACTTTCTCGTTTTATATTCTTTAATATAATATCCCTTAAGATCCCATCAGCTTATAAAATAGTACCATATCAGAAGAGGAATATCCTGATTACGTAATTGTATTACACGGTAATTAAAGTCAAGGCTTATGAGTGAATAGACAAAGTAAAAGTCTGCAACTAAATAGCAACTGCTCTTCCAATAATATATAGCAATATGAAATAATATATAGACAATAATATAGAGCAATATGCAGATTATAGGCCTGGCTTTGGCGAATACTTTAATGCTTTAATTTAATCTTGAATTTTATTTCTTCTATAGTAACGTTTTATAATTTATAATGTTTGTTTACAATTTATATTTTATTCATAAAGATCATTAATTAAGAGAATAACCCCTGTACATATCGCACCACATTGTAATGCTTAGCAACAGAGTATCGATTAGAAGCAGTTAAGCATATAAGTAAAGTATTTGGGAATTCTGCAACGGACCAAAGATCTAATTAGCAAAGTGGTATTGTTCTCAAATACGCCATGGAAAAGAAACCTGGAATGGTAGTGGAAGGAATAGAAACACAAAAGGATTTACAATTCATGCACTATATTGAAGATTATCATTGAATTTCATTTTAATTTGGTGGTTTTCAGTTGGATGGTCGATTACCCTTAGCCTTTGTAGGATTGCACCGGCCAGCTCTTTTAATGATAAGGTCCAGAAAGTTAAGAGGACCTTCAATGGTAAATATATCATTTAAAAAGTAAGGACAAGTGATAAGGCATTATGGCAAGGACAGCAATAAAGAATACAAAAGTATCTTTTCTCGCTAATTTGAATAAGGATAGCTAAAGATATGTGGGATTCAATATGTTCACACACTGAGCTTTTGAAAAACATTTTGATACAAAATGGTACAGTAAAATCTATTACTGATGTAGATCTAAAATTCAGAAGAATTTCTTTAAGTCTATATCACAAAAAAAGTAGGGGAACGGTTGACGTTCATGTTTTGAATATAGCCAAGTACAGCAATTGAATTCATTATAGAATACGCAGCAATTGGTTTTATTGATATTTGCTAAATGAAGATGCATTATATGCAATAAACCAAATAGATACGAAAGGCTCTACATACCAGAGTATTTAAAAAACCAATGCTTTTGTTTTTGGTCACGCCAATGAAAAATTTAACTGTTAGATTCAAGTCGATTTATCAACAACATTTGAAAATAATGCGACATATATAAGCAATATAACATCGCAGGCCGACGCACTATCAAAATGCGATTTGATCTGTTGCTGTAAAACCTGTTGGCCAATGAACCGTGTAAACATCAGTTAAAATGAAATATCAGTGCAACGGGTTCAAGAACGTAGCATAAGCGTTATGATGTTTCGTGTTTATTAACTTATTTATGTTATTTGCGCTGTTTGATAATGAACAAGCTAACAAACAACTAAGAATTGATTCACTGGAACATAACAAAAGCAACTAGAGGACTGAACTCGGGGGGGGGGCATATTTTGGGGTAACGTTGTAGGGACGTGTCATTTTGAGGAAACAATTGGGCCATAAATCTCTGTCACTGTCTCAAACATGGACACGGAATTATGGCCCTAATAATTTCGTGTCACTGACCAAGTCAAAAATGTTGCTCCCCTTAATGCAAAGGCTGCACCCGATATGTGTAGTTGCTTTGATAGAGCTATAGCTTCAATTTGTTAGTAACTGGAAAAGTGCAGAGTCACAAAATAGAAAAGGCACATTTTAGTTTAGAAAGTTGCAAGATTCTTCGCATTGTTTGAAATTCATACCTATGACGATTCCAAACTTTTTCTTGTCTCAAAATATTTCCAACTATTCCATGTGCCTTCCCACTTTTGTGAAATTGTATACCCATAATTCCGTATCTTCCAAGAAAGGGTTTCTCTGGGAAGATGGCACGTCCCCGCTACCATATACTAGTTATGATACCCCCAAGGAACTGAATAATGGCAATTTTATCCCTAACATGAAAACCCTAACATGTTACACTTAATTTATGGTCAACCTTGTATTTAGCTCAGACTTGTAAAGAGACTGTTTAACATGAGATCTAAATATATATTTGAACTTTATCATTGCAAAATAGATTTTAAATCGTAAACAATAGATGTAGTTCCTTTTGAAATTTATAAGGTTAACTTATCTGTGCTCTAAGGTTATCAATGATCTGCATGAAAAGAAAAGCAACAAGTGGTATATTGAAATTGCTTTTCACCTAACTCTCTCGTGATTTATGACTCACATTTCGTTATCAATTATGGTAGTTTTTCAAGGCTTTATACAAGCGGTTTAGGCCGAAAATTTTAGATCAATGTACTTGTATCATACTTTGATAATCATGCAATGATAATGATTAGTCGTTTTATTTTCATTTCTTTAACACAATGATATTATGATCAGGAGGCTATTTAATGAGATTATGTGAAATAACTAACGCCAATTAACTATAATAAAACATTTTATTGGAGGAGAAGGAAACTAACCGTGCGCTTCTTCACTTATTAAGATCTGGTCGCACACATGTGATTTCTCATAGGACAGTTGTCCAATGAACTACCAACACAAACAAAAATGAGGTGAATTGCCTAGTTAGTGAAATAATCTGTTTCGGGGGAATTGAATTTGGAAGATTGAAGTTGATGCAAGGTGCCACAAACGCCTCAAAACACTTCCGTTTCAAGTATCAAAATTTATCCATAAAAATTGAATTCTGTAAAGATGATACTTAATCATTACAAAATGAATTAAAATTCAATAATACATAGACAAATTAAACTATTTTATTTTTTATTTGTTAAGTAATTATTGGGCCTACTGCGAATAACAAACAGTTCGTCTTGGCAGGGGTCGTAGCCTTGAAATAGGTGCAATGGTTTTATCAGGGCCAAAGTAAGTGAAGCTCAACTGTCAAAGATAGTAAAGACCAACTAATCTACGTTTATCTGAAGCATATTCATGTTTGCAAAAAGGGTGAGACCAAGGGCTCAGGGTCTTGCCCTTTTATGACAATATTAAATTGTTCAAACTCATTATTTTTTAAATATGTTTAGGTTATATAGATATCTTACGTGGATAAATTTGAAAGCGGGGACGATTATGCTAGAGAAAAAGCCTTATAGATTGGCCTGAGCTAAATTATTTTGATACAGCCTCTTTTCAGTACCGAATGTCTTGGCCTCTTTCTAGGTCTATGATAATTTATTCCGCAAAAGATGTTCGAGGGTTGCTCAACTCACATCCGATTTTACTTTGGAATTCAGTTAAAGGTTCTATCAAGTGATTTGCGATATTCAGGGGTGTCCAGGGGGGCTAATCCTCTCTCAAAAATCTGCAGAGACCTCAAGCATTGCCGCCCCTAACTCTACGCCTATGATTTTTTAAATTTTGTGTGGTCTTACATATTTTAATGAATGCAACATGATGCACTTTTGTTAAACAGTTTAAGAGTTTATGAACTAGTCCTTGATGATTCATCCTCAGAATCGTTGAAGTCAAGACTTTCTTCATCATTCGTTTCCTAAATAGAAGTCATATATTATTGTTAATTTAAACAGAAGTTTTTAGCTTTAAATGGCTTATATAATACTTATACCTTTGGCTAATTTGGTTTAGATATATAGCTAGCCATTTATCACATACTCTAATGCCCTATACATAACCAGATCCTGCATCAGACTTTGCAAAGTAAGTTTAAGCGTAAGGAGAATATGTTAAAAAATGGGGTTTAGTATATCAAAAAATTGATACAGATTTGAATTTCATAAAACTAAATGTGTTAAACATAAATGCATAAAAGATGCATTGCATTGTTTGGGGTGTAATTAAACATTGTAATAGAAACATTGAAAATTTAAATTCTTTATCCTTGTATGATCCTTCATTTGAAAATTTAAACACAAAATAAGGTTAAAGTAACTTTAAGCATTTAAATTCTTACAAAATGAGGCTCTGATATGCTGTGATTCACTATATATTAGCTTTTTTTAAAGTGCATCCGTGTAGTGCTTTAAATAAATATATATTTCGAAAGAGTTTATTGCTGAATGTTTCAAAAGATAGTTTAAGCAGTAGAAACATTATTCATTTTTTATGTTTTTACATAAATATGTTGCCAATAGTTAAAAAAACCAATCGCTTTCCTTTTTCCAATTGTCTCCATTACAAAACTTAGCTTGTTCAATCGCCAATCATTTCTCAACTCTCATTCATTATTTTTAAATAGGTGCCTTTTGTATTTTGTCCATTACCTCATTTCTTCATTTGTTAATTAACTCGTTACAAAAATTAAATACTTATTACTTACCACAAGCATTCTCCCTTTAGTTTCAATCGGGAGTAACAGACTACATATGAATCCAGATATAGAAACAACAACATACAGGCTTATTGTCAAATGAATCGACTTATGAGCAAGAACCTAGAATAATAAAAGGACGTCAAAGAGTAAAATTCAGTGTTTGTACAGTAAATATCTACGTAAAATGTAACAAATTCATATGCATTATTTGATAACCAAACAAGGGCTAAAACTTTAGGCAGTTACTGCGAAAACTCAAAAATACATCCAGGCGGAGCTCACTTTTCCAGACATTATTTAAGGTGTTGATTCAGATGGGGCGGCCCCTTAACGGGTGTGTCACCAAAACCCGGGCGTTATTAAACCCCCACCCTCCTTCCCCAATCCTTGCCTCTAAAATTGACCCCTGGGGATCTGTAACCATAAGGAAAACTAAGTAGTAAAGTAATAAAGCAAACATCTCTACTTGGTATCCACTTAATACTTGAAAAAAATCAACAAAAGTTGGCTCCACCTTACTTAACAGGTGAAAACCAACGCGAAATTCTTAGCCAAAAAAACATGTTTTCAGTTTATAGATGTTTAGTATGAAACTTCATAATATAACGATGCTTAGGATAGAAAAAGCCTTACAATAATATGACAATGTCTTTAGACTGAACTAAAGATTATTTTATAGATTAAAATATGATAGATAAGATCAATCTCGCTAGCAAGGGTTGGTCACTAAAATCATAAGATGATAAAGCAACATGGATAGATAAATTGATATGATAAGCATCTCACCTGAGCAACGAATGGCGTCAACATGCAGCCAATACGTGATATCCCTGAACATGATCCCAAGGCTATTCCTCGTATATGCGTCGGGTAGACCTTAGGAGATAAAAATATTACCAATTTAATATCAGCATACATAATGCTAATCTTGGTGAAAGTCATGTTGGATAGCATATTCCAACACTTAGCTACACTTAGATACAAGTTTTTCTCCTTCAGTAAATGCTTGATTGGAGAACTTCTTAAATTGTTTATACGAAGATGATGTGTCTTATACAACGGAGACTGGTGTGCACTTTCAACAAGAACATTTCGAACCATGGAATACCGCAGAAGACAAAATTTCAGTTTTCGGTGATCTTAAGACTCAAATAGATGGGGTTGTAATAGTAGAGGGGAGAGGGGTTGGAATAATTAAATTCGTAATTAAAGGGACAAGGGTGACATATCTTTAAAATCCAATTAACGGGATAATGCAATAAACAAGGGAAAATGTAAAATCATCTAGAGCAATTACAGTTCACGATTTCTCACGTTACTCGATCGAACTCAAAACTACAGGCTCAAGAAAATAAAAGGGGGGTGTTCTGCATATAGTGGTGAGTTGGTGTATGTTTATTGGGGATTTAATAGCATCTGTTGTCAAGCCTCAAACTTATAAGCTCATTTTGTTAGCCTTGAGGATGTTAGTCTGAGATTTCTTACTAACCTCAGGTGTGTAAATGTATCCGCCTAGATCAGCAACAGCAGCAAAGCACCTTGCACCAAACAGAAAAAACGTAGTCCACGATTGGCTAGAATAAATAGTCAAAATTTCAAATATTTGCTGGAAAACTGAAAATCGAACCAAAAGTAAAACAAAATTTACATGAAACACTTAGAGAAAGCAATATTGAACTGCAGATCTGCGTACGTGAATATGAAATCACCGTCTGTATGAACTTTGAAATTTCAGCACTCTGACAATAACTACTCTATTACTAGAAACCTGGCATCGAATCTCTGATTGGTCAATTGATGATGCCATGAAGATCATTGAGTCGTATTTTAAAACGCTCTTTATTATGACATTTTTTCACTCGTCCATTCATTTCTTTTTACAATATATAACCTTAAAATTCAAACCATCATATCTATAAACTAAGCTGTAATACTTTACAGCTCCAAAAGTTGACTGAACCAGTCTAAATATTTTAAAGTCACACATTTAGAGAGTCTGAACGACTGCTCCTGAAAGCATGCTTTAAGAAGGCATACCCAATTTTCTACCTTGTAAGAAAAGACTCTTTATGCAGGTCTCATAGTTTCTGCTTTCAATGACAATAGTCTTCTTGCTTTGCTTTCGGCTTCATATTGCATGGAAGAAGGAAAGGTTTTCCCCAAGAGAGCATTGAAATATTCTGGTACAAGATCAATTACAAGTTTAAAGATAAATGGAGAAAAATTTGTCCCTACTAACATCTTCAATAACCTTCTATTAAAGAAAAATTGAGTAAGTAGGTCATTGAGGACGATGAGAAAAATTTCAATTAACTTGCCTATGTGTGCAGATGAAAAGCAGACTATAGAATAAGCCCATGACTATGAAGCCAACACCTTGTAAATATCTTCTACCAATTGTATCTGCTAACGCAGCAACTATTAGGACACCTAAAATGATAAAGCAATCTCCAAATAAATTTTTATAACTTTAGGTTGGTTTATAAATGTTTCTAAGTGTTCATTTGTCATTTGTTAGATAGGTCAACAACTGAAGAATGAAAAAATGAGTGAATGTAGAATTGAAAGAAAATATGAATCACAAAAGAATAAATAAATAAATAATTTATTAGATGGATGAAGCAACAAAAGCAGATAAAACAATGAATAAATAAGTGCATTATATAATGGAGAATAAAAAAGAATATACAGATGACGAGGATAAATACAATCGATCACATACTAAACTTTTGTGAAAACTGAGAAATACCAAAAGTACTTACATAAGAAATCTGCTGTTAAAACCAAGAAGAAATTGAAGTAATCTTTCTTTTCAAGATGTTTACAAAATACGCAATTAGTTATGTCTTCTCCTGGAATCGGTGCATTACCTTAACGCAGAAAAATACAATTTGTGTTTAATAAAAAGCAACACTTTATCATTTTTGAATGCCCATTTGGGATTACTTCCAGTGGGGGAATTAGCAAGGGACATAAAATGTTTTGCACTGAGAATTTGCAAAACAATTGTCTAATTGGATTTAGAAACATCCAAACAAACAACATAACGATTTTGAAGTTCTAAACCACGGCAGCTTTGAACAATATCTTCTGCGAGGTAAAATGTTACAGGGAAGACTAAAATCAAGACAGCACCATTTAAATTTCATCGGATTCGGTTAAGATCTATCAAAAGCAACCTTCCCATTGAATAGATCATTGCAACTTAAATGACAATAAAGAGTTGCATAGTATTATAATAGGAATTAGTACAATAGTAAGTGGATGTGGCAAAACAGTACTGGTAACTGCTTTTAAAAAATCACCATGTTTTTTCTTAACATTTGTTATCTTGAACTCATTAACTGTAAACCAAATAGGGCGTACAAAACTATGCCGTGCCAACATCAGTTTCTCGTGCTTTATGGTGTTGATCTATATACTGTTCGCATGAAGAACACTTTGCATCGATTCTATAAGGCTATAGCAACCCACTTAAGAGATCTGTCCACGTGTTGACCACGTGAAAATCAGTTGATCACAGTAGAAATGGACAGCTGCCAGCTGAGGGTACCGCCTTGAGGCTTTTTAAACATCTATATCTCAAGCCCATTTTAAAATAAAGTGGAAGATTAATGCTTTTACCGTAACATGCATATCCACTAGAATATAAAGATGTGGTTAATAGCGCTAATCCATAAATGTTGAAATGCGAGCCAAACCTAAAAAGCGAACAGAGAAGGAGGAACTTACATTTAAGTTGAGCTACTAATAGAACTCGCAGTTGATAAAATAATCCTATAGGCTATGGTAAAAGCCTGAGCTTTGTGGCCACTCAAAACAGGCCTAGAATCTGTATGTCAAAGAAGTCTTTGTTTGCTTGTCATATAAAGATTCATCTTGAGCTCTAAGATGGTTGCTTATCTAAAGAATCTGCTCGTCTGTTTAAACCTTATTCGAAGCAGGTTTAAACAGTAAATAAATGGCCAAAAATAAGAAAATGACTATAGTTTTACTTAAAATCATCATGTGTTTTGTCATTATGCTTAAAAGTTCATTTGGTATTAACTAATCTACCAGAAAATTTTGAGTTTCTTTTCGTTTATAATTTCGTTTAACTGTTCGTTTATCATAATACGTGTTAAGCCGATACGTACGTAGCAAGAAGTAGATAGCAATAGTTTTGACATTCATATTAAACTTCAATTAACCTTGAAAATGCAACAGAATGAAAATTTAATAAAATTTACCAGATAATCCACAATAGAATGGTTGTTTTCCATTGGCCACCTTTAAACATTTCAATTATACTACCACGGTTACATGCCTGCCAAAGTGAGAGATGTATTTTAGGTATAGTCAGGATAAGACGGATTTGAAAACTCGCTCATCTTAGCAAAATCTAACCATCTCTGATGGCTGAGATCTGAGAGGATTTAAGTGAAATCTAGAGCTATATTCTGCGTAAAGATGCTGAATAATAAGGTCTAGTGTGTTAAAGCTTAGGCTAGCATCTCCTTAGAACTACAACTGCTCTGCGCTGACAGTTTGTTATTGCAAAGATAGAATACTGTTAATAAGCCAAACTTTAAGCCCGTTAGAGCCAAAAAGGGCTTATTCAAGTTCCAAAGATATCCAAAATAAAATGGTAAATTAACATTCTGGTATCAGTCTCATGCCAGATGAAATGCATCAATTTTAGAAATGTTAACGTATAAAAAACACTGTTCAGGAGTGTACCTTCTTCGGTGCTAGAAGATAGCCATTTGGTAAATCTTTATTATTAGCTTTTGATACTTTTTCAAGCATTCTCAAGGCTTTGTCTCGCTGACCACTTGCTACATAGAATCTTGCAGATTCGGGGAGAAACTGAAAATGGAAATAGGATTAATTTTACATCGGCAAAGTATCGTTCAACTTTAAAACTTTAAAAATCTCATCACAGGTTTATTAATAAGATATCACTAAGTTCGTTACGAATTTTGCTTGTATACCCTCAAAAGTAAAACGGTTAGATAATCTTTACAGAAATTCTAGTGCTGACTTAGGCCAACTGCTAAGGAATTCCAGAACTGGCGAATTAACGGTGTAAGGGTTTCAAATTTTTTATGGCCTTTGTGAAATAAGATGACGCGAAATCTCATTTTCGAAAATAGTGCTTTTTGGGAATCTTATCACAGAGATTGGAAGACTTTTTCATTACATATAGGTAGTGGTTAAAATAGGTTCTCTGTGCCATTATAGGTTAGTAATGATATTGAACGTCTCTCTGCATATATACGAATAGTGAATAGTCAATTCTGCGTAACATTTTAAGGTACTTGCATCAATAGTATCACATAAGACAAACCTTAGCAATTGACAAGAAGATAAGGGAAGGCATAGCCGAGAAAAAGAGCTGCCATCTCCAACCCAACGTTGGCATGACAAACATCGCTGTCAGTACTTCAATGCTTGTTCCAATTGACCAGAAACACTACGAAAAGAAATGATAATGTAAATAGGATAAACGAGGCAGGTAATACTATTTTTAGCCAAAGCCAACTTAGTAATCTCGAAGTAGCAATTGCCTGACTCAGAAAATCTTTACCACACAGCTTGCTTTTTAGTGTTGCAAATGCAATGATTGCCAATATAATCTAAGACAAGCTACCTTGGAAACATGGAGTTTATTTATGAAATATGAACGAGAAAAAGTTGCAAATAGGCAGATCTTCTGGGCTCGTGAACAACCTAACAGTCAAGAAACAATGCAGATACTTACACTGCTAAAACTGATTGTTATTCCTCTGGCTTGTTTTGGCAAATATTCTGTTATTAGTGTTGTCCTGGAATAACATTAAAGATCTTATTTCTTAAAAACAGAAGCTCAGTAAATTCAGCAATTGACTAATTACTTTCAGCATACTCCTACTTCTATTTTTGTGTCTGATATTGAACACATCTGAGTCTTGGTAAAATGCTCAGAGCGCAGATATCGGTAAAATGCGCATAATGATATAAAGGTTTACCCAAATTAATGAACGACGGAACCAGAAGGCTGCAGAAGGGACACACATAGCAAGAAATTTTGTCTAAACGTATAATATGCACCAGCTTTTTGAAATGACAATTTGAATATGTTTCTTTCTTTCTTACAGAATTTTTAACGTTACAGGTGCATTTCCAAGCGATTGCGAAAATGGGTAAACATTTAGTTTCTAAGTATTTTCATTCATTATAAGCTCATTCAAGAACAATGTACTAACTGTGTTGCAGCATTCCATTCCCACTGATGTACACTCCTGGTTTTGCTACCTAGATATCACAACTTGTAAAAAATCTGGTAGCAAACAGAAATCGATATATCAATACATACCCTTGTACTACACCTGACATTGAAAATCCTACCATTCCACGAAATATAACTATCCATATATATCTAGGAGATATGCTGCTAACAAGACCATAATAGAAAATGCCAACTGATGCAAATATAACGACCTAAGTGCATATAGTGATAATAATAATAATGATAGTATGGTAATAAGAAATCAAGACCAGTATTTTCACTGAGCGTGGCTCTTCGCCTGGTCGTTAGATACTAAAACTTTTATAAAGATAATTGTTGAAATTTTTCAGCAACAAAGCTAAAGTAATTAAAGAATAAATCCTTGTCCATATTTTGTAATTAAAATTCGTTGTTTTGCTTCAGTGCATAAATCATTTTTGGTGTTTGTTGTGAACTCTTTCTTACCCTTGATTTCCCTGATTTCTGTGAGCTTACACAAGGCTATCAATATCAAAGTCAAAAGCATAATCAATATCGTTATACCCAAAACACACTAGGCTATGTTGTGTATCTTTTGATTTGCGTAATTTTCTAATGGTCCCCTCTATAATCGTACTTTAAGGGTTTTTACAAGAGTGAAAGCTTGCCATTGTTACGAATGCACTATCTGAAGAAAACCCTTGTTGCTAATGCAGGTGATACGTCAGATTAGAATAGCGGTTTTTCATCAGGGGGGTGCCGCACTACTCTGCAACGGAATTCCTAGCTTCTGTTTATCTGATTAAGTACAATACTCATATACCCTATTCAACAGCGATAGATCCCCCTAGTTCATGATATTTGTATGATCTTAGCCCCTGTGTATTGTGAGCACCAAGTCTATGCAGCACTTGAGATTACCAGAATAATACAGAATTTTATATACTTCCAGTGTCTGGTGTGATCAGTGGCGGACTGGCCCACCGGTCCACCGGTCAATGGCCGGTGGGCCCTTTTGACGAAAATTGGGCCCCTGGAAATCGCTTTCCACATTCGGAGAAAATGAATAAAACATTCTAGCAAGTAAAGGAAATTGGAAAGGTTATCAAGGGACAGGTTTTGACAAATATTTACATCTAAAATGTGAGGTAAATAAAAGATGTTTGTCATTTTGTTAACCTACTATGGTATATTGGAAATAAATCAGGAAGCTTAGTGATTCTTGTGACCACGCCCAAACTTCAAGCCACACCCAAAAGAGCCCAACTAAGTTATCCAAGGCCGGTGAGCAATTCTAAGCCAGTCCGCCACTGGCTGTGATTGACGATGATCCATCTTGTTCACTAGACATAATTAAAAAGACATACCGTTTTACGTCCGTAAGCATCAGCCATATATCCCCAGAAATACGTGCTAATAAACATGCCAATGAAAACAACCTGGAATTGTGGAGAACAGAAAGTTAGAGAACACCATATAGCAGAAGGATAAGAAAATAAGATAGTGTTTGCTTTGATGAGCGCATATGATGTTCATTTGAAATGTGGCAGACCTGCAAATTAGTTGAAGGAAGAGACAATTTTGCTAAGAGACAACCGCCGGAAAGAGTTCAAAACTGTCTCCTTTGGTTTCGCTTTCGTTTCTTTCCTTTCGCTTTCTTCACCAAACACATTTAATTTTATTTTTATACTTAACGAATATAAACCTTCAGCATGAATTACAAATGTAAACATATCCATTTTATTAACAAAGTGAGGAAATGGACTTCACACATAGGGCCGCCGAGAAGTTTTCGAGGCCCAAGGGCAAACTGCAAAATGACGCTCCTGGTGTCTGCGATTGAAGCGAGGAGAAGGGACAGAAAGCATGGGAATCTATGGGAACTGAATCTGGAGGCACTCTTAAAACCCCGAAGGCCGTTCCTATTGGGAGGTTCCTTTAATACATCTAAGAAGGCTATAAATAAAAAATTTGATATTAGTTGACGAAGCCCCCTGGACCCTGAGGCCCTAGGGCATACTGTTCCCGCTGCCCCTCCCTGGCGGCGGCCCTGTTCACGCACCCTAGAAACTAGTGGTATGAAAGTAATTTTCTTACTGTTGTAAGGAAAGCTTCGTGCCAGTGAGTCAGTTGCCATTCACATCGAACTGCTGGACCGAGGATGGCTAAGATAGACATTTCCATTGAATCAGCCATCTAAAATGCAATCGGAAAAGATGAATTGGAATTAATGTACCAAAAAGATAGCTTTATGGCAAAAGGGTAACATCCAGGCATATGTAAGGTATCAAGCATAGCAGAAAGTATAGGCAGACGCATTTTATAGTGACATATTCTCACGTTTTCCATTCGAAATGCAGTTTTTTTGCACTGTGAGTAAACGCACTTCAAAAAAGATTAGAGTAAGGACCCTGCATAGTACTGGTGTATAAAAGCTTGTTACTTCTAACAATTGCACCCAAGTAAATGGTTTTGATAATGATCAATTGAGGGGGCAAAGACACTTCAAAGAACCCTACAACCGTATAGTCCATCTGACGTTCGAGGGTTGGCAGCATTGCCTATAACCGTATTCACTGACGTTCGAGGGTTGGCAGCATTGCCTATAACCGTATTCACTGACATTCGAGAGTTGGCAGCATTGATATTTCAAAGAAAACATTCCGTGCGTAATTTCGTTTCAATCTACGTAAACAAGTTGTTTCTAAAATGCAGGATCATTAAAGCATACCCATGCGACTCCACACAATGCTAGCAGTTTTACTTGAAACCAGCCAAATCCCATTTTCTCGATTGCTTCTTCGACAGTGTAGCCCGCACTGCTATGAGCCTCTGTGAATATAAACACATCCCGTTCGTTTATAATCATTTAATACACAAATGTTTATACAGGAATAACCTATCAGTGTGACAAGCATACTGGTATCATTAGGGTCTTGCAGTCTTCACAGTAAAAACAGTTGTTACTTTGAGAAAGAACGACTCTGCCCTCCATGGCAATGGGGGTAAGGCATTGAAATATTAAGGCGAAAATCAATATCAAAATAAAAGGATTTGACTCTGCTGCTGTTGGAGGTCTGCTTATTAATCGTTGCTAGGAAAGGCAGTGCAGGGCACCAGATTCCC
This sequence comes from Catostylus mosaicus, assembly GCA_964019065.1. Lineage (NCBI taxonomy): Eukaryota > Metazoa > Cnidaria > Scyphozoa > Rhizostomeae > Catostylidae > Catostylus > Catostylus mosaicus. Next base: position 5,584,098 of record OZ025193.1, on the reverse strand, counting down.
GAAAATTTAGCGATTTTCAAATCTAGGGATTTTTCGTGAGCATTTGGGGCCTAAATATTTTTAGATTTAACGAAGTTGTTGACCAACAGAGCAAGTTCTTTTTTTTGTAGATAAGCTTATATATTATCTCTAAAAGTTCTTAAATAAAAAAAAACAAATGTTGTAATAATGTTACACTTCTCATGAAGAAATAACACATCGATATAAGAGTGAAATAATCAATCTGTGTAAATATCAATGAATAAAGATGTTGATAAACCAATCATACCATCATTTCTATCATCATTAGTCTTCTTGATCAGTAACTCTTTGTATTCCTCGTCATCTGACATCGTATAATTTAAATTTACCTTACTTCAAAGATCGTTCCAATACCTTTAAACTCAAGAAGGTTGGCTAGATTGAAGTTTCTTACAGAACGTTACGCGAGAACGTTTCGCTTTATTGCGACAGTTAGGATCGCATCAATTTGCGATTCACCGCACCAGTTAAAGCAACAGGCAAGTGCGTCCAATTACGCCGCTGGTCATTGACCAAATCACAATTGCGTTTTAATAATTCTGTTCTGCTGAACGCTTGTCGTAACTAAATCGTAGTTGACTGTCGTAACAAAGTTGTTGTTATAATTTTATTTGCAAATCTAATTAAAATGGGCAGTTGGTCTATCATAAAGGTATAGGTTAAGAAGTTAGGATCAATGTTGAACTGGTGGCTAGATTGTGTAAATTCATCGTAGAGCTACATACAGCAACACCCCGAAATTCCACACCCTGGATAACCTGTTTCACAGGGTGGTAAATATGGAAATCTACTATGAGCCTAATTGTAAAAAGGACAATTGTCCAACTAGCGTTTAAACAACTCGACTATATTGAAATGATGCTCAGAAAAAAACCATTAATAAATTCCATCACTAAAGGAGATGCATAGGTAAGGTTTATAGGGGTTCTCGTTCCATAACGCTCGGACCAATTACAATATTTTTTATCACTTCAAATATTAAAATTAAAAAAAGAAATACAATTACATACTTTGTTTGCACCACATACAGCTGGAAAGGACTCATCTGGTGCCAACTGTATATGGCGCTTACTATTTAGTGTATTTACATCAAAACAAGAAAAGTTCATCTCATATCAGATGTCCCATGATCAGCAAATTAAGATGAAAGGACATACCAGATGTCCAGGAAAAATAATTCAAGTAATTGCCAATGAACGGGTTTATAGGAAGGTTGGTTAGTAGTTTGGTTCTTTTAATTGTTTTGACAAAATAACAAACACAGGAACAGTTTTTATCAGTTAGCGAGGAAAGACGGTTGTCAGTAAAAGCAGCAATGTAGAAGACCTTTGAATGAAGATAGGGCGAACTCTGCACTATTTCAGGAGCATATTGTTTTCGCAAACTTGTCGCAGATAAGTTCAAAAATCGGAAATTTAACTATCCATACAGTCATTTTTACGGTTTAAACTAATGTAGAAATGGTTTAGGTATGTCATAAGCAGAGGCGTCATTTTAGGAGGGTTGGGAGGGGGTGGCTGACCCTCCAAGCTATGAAAAATATGGTTTTCTTGCAGGGTAAAAATAGGTGCTGCAGGGCAGGTCTTAGCTACAAAATGGACTATTGCAGGTAAAAGGGCCCTCACCCTCCCAACACTGAATATAAACTGACGCCCCTGGTTATAAGGTTTCCAATTTGTCTTCGTTACCCTACCTCACGGTCATCGGCCGTTAAGTGGCGATGTCTCCTGGACTCTGCAGTTTGTTTGCGCGCAATCATCGGCCGTTAAGTGGCAATGTTTCCTGGACTCTGCAGTTTGTTTGCGCGCAATCATCGGCCGTTAAGTGGCAATGTTTCCTGGACTCTGCAGTTTGTTTACGCGCAATGTCAAAAATCCTGACAGCTATCGAAGCATGAAGCAGGCTAAACAAGAAAGACAAGAAAGACTGTCCTTTTAGCTTCCTATTGCTAATTCTCTACTCATTACACAATATACTATGACAATTATATGTTGAATACAAAAAATGTATCACTATAGATGCACACAAACGAACACGAACACGCACATGCAAACACAAATTTACACGCAGACAAACATGCAAATGCAAATGTACACATCCCACGCGCAATCGCACATGGAAAAGCACATGCACACGCAATCAAAAATGCAAACGCAGATATACATGCAAACGCAAACTAACGCACAAACATGGGAATGCACTTGCAAATCCAATCGCTCTTGCAAATGCAAACATACACGGAAACGCACATGCAAACGCAAACGTATACATCCCAAGCACAAACGCAAACGCACATGCACACGCAATCACAAATACAAACGCACACACGCACACACACACTGAAACGAAAAAAGACAAAGCAAACATTCACACACAAAGACTATCTATCTCCACAACCATACAAAATTTTCAACCTATTCTCAGTTTTATTGATCCAAATTTAGGTCTTAAAGCTGGAACCACAGTTCTTGTACAACATGCATAAGACACTAACATTACCACTCTTTTACCAACAATGCTATGTCTCTCATGACCACCGTTTTCCTTATACTTATTTTGCAGCCAGTTGGTGAGCCGCTGGACGCCTTTTGGATCCAGAATATAATTCGTAACAGCCACTAACGGTTTGGTTGTATTGAAATTGCCAACTGCCACTTGGAGGTCGGTCAGATGTTTTCCCATTGATTTGTTCAAAGTGCGGATTAGGTCTTGTTCAGATGCAAATGCCCTACTGAACAAAATTAACGCATCTCCATTTGTGTTTATGTTCCTAAAATAAAGTTTTAATGGGTTTTAATAGCCTGAGTTACAAACTTGGAATAGAGGCTTGCAATAAGGAGGAAAGTGATTTATTTGCTCTCTTGCATGGTTTCTCTGTTTTAAGGCTACTCCCAATTCTAATGGCATCATAGCCGCCGCTTACACCAAGATATTGCCAGGGTGCAAATAAATGCTCAACAACTCGCCGGCCTAAGCCCAAATCTGACCAACTTTCCTCAACAAACAAAATACCTGGGCGGCCTAAGTCCAAATTTAACCAACTTTCCTCAATAAACAAAATAACTTGGCATAGCTGTTATATAGCTTCGTACAATCTAAACTATTGAGCAACTTATTTACGCAACTCCCCGAGTTGTAAACTACGGACTGTATTGTTGATAAATTATGTAAAAACTCTAAAGCTGGATAAAATGTGGAGATATAAGTTAGAATGTTGAAACGTGTGTTTACAGAATATGGAAGAAAAAGATCAGACTTTTCAAAATTTATTGATACTTGCTGTAAAAACTCTACTTTTAGCATTACAATTAACTGGACACACTACATAAATCCATCCTCTATCTTTTCTATATTTTACTTTAATGAAAACCCGTTTATGACGACTTTTATTAATCGGAGTGCTTATCCATTTAAAAATACCTTTTCATCATTATTATTATTTTCATCCTGGTCGCTGAATTCCATTTTCCTTTTGGTCATTACCTACATACTTGGTGTTTCATTTTGCTGTAAATCAATCATCATTGGAGTAATTTATATTAAGTTAACCTAACATCTATCGGTGCCAAGCAACCAAACTTCAGTTTCCATGAGTTTCTAACCTACTACCATGAGATCTTAATGGTTTCCAATCTCTTCTAATCCCTTCTAATGCTCCTTTTTGTTGATTTTTAAGATTAACCAACCATCTACCATTCTAATCCGCCCTTGAATAGGAGTTTGTAGATTTTTCAAGCAGATGTTATCCCAAAAACACCTTTCGTTTAAAGCAACGGTGGTTTTTCATATCAGGAAATGCAATGGTGCTCAATTTACAAACACCGACATGAATCCGTTAGTCTGCGTTATTTGGTTCAACATTACACCCCCACAATTAAGCGAAATAGAGGCAGTTTCCCCTCATCCCCTAATATTTCAAGCTTGCAAGAACTGTACAAATAATCACTTCAACGAAGAGATGAAATGGTTGGTAAAATAGAACTCACCCGTAATATGAAAATCCCTCTTTGGTTAAAACTCCGTTTGGCTTCATCAGTTTATACATAGCTTGGACCATTACGTTATTTGCAGGAAAGAACCTGATCTGTGAGTGGAATACATCAGAAAGCCTCCCGCTTAACAGCTGATCCTGAACCGAGGAGAATTTATTTGCAAATTCTTCGTTCGCTGTAGTTGTTTGCCTTTTTTGTGACATCACCGTTACTTCTGACTGCTTGAAAAATGGGTCGTCTTCAAATATCTGCATCCCTGAAAAATCAGGGACAAATCGTGGTTAGGAAACATTCTATCTGTCTTCAACCTTACTTCAAGTTAGATTGGCCTCCTTCATGAGCAATGCAACGTGGGTTGGTATGTTTGGCGATGTGGTTTTACCACAATCTTCAAAAGACAGCGTGCGGTGGAAGATAGGATACCATTTAGGATGAGTCTAAATACTAAAGCTGCTTCTACATATTTTTAACATGGAAATTGATTCACTTGGAATATGGCTTAATCGTTATTTTGCAAAAAAAAAACCCACTGTCTTTAAACACCAAGGTCAAGCACCTTTCTGCAAACAGTCTATTCTAATTATCTGTTACAAAATGCCGTTTGCACTTTCTAAAATCCGCCACTGTGATAAAAAAATACACTCACATTTTTTCAATTGACCTTCATCGATATCAGCCTCTGTTATGTTGATATTGATATTGACGCTACCAGAAGAAAAACATGCAATGACCAAGAATGCAAGAAAGATATAGCCCAACATAGCGTGTTGGACAATATTGTTGAAAATCAACTAGCTGATGGCCGTAGCACAGCCGTTTAGTAAACCATGTCGATCTATAGCATGTCTACAAATGCGTAATATATCGCAGATGCATATAATTATATAAACGCGTACAAAAATCCTAATAAACTTGCGTGGGGAACCTGCAGGTACGGCATACCCGCCATGGAAAGACTAATCTCTATGGGAACGTTAATTGGAAATTACAATGCCTATTTGATCTTACTTTTTCATGTGTCATAGGAAATAACAATGTATGTTTGACTTCTTCTTCTCGGTGGTCTGATATGTTTGCCATTGAGCAGAGGGCACCTGTATAGAGGCTTGCAATAGGAAGGATAGTGATATATAGTATTTGCTCTCTTGCACTGTTTGTCTGCTTTTAGGCTAGTTCCGATGCTAAATGGCATTATAGCCATTGTTTATACCAAGATGTTGCCAGGGTCTTGCACTCACCGTTAACACTACCAAGATGTTGCCACAAATGCTCAACCACTCGCCGGCCTAAGTCCAAATATGACCAATATTTTTAAATAAACAAAATAATTTGGCGGCCTAAGTCCAAATTTAACCAACTTTCCTTAATAAACAAATAACTTGGCATGGCTGTTATAAAGCTTCGTACAATCTAAACTATTGAGCAACTTATTTGCCAGCTTGCTCTTAAAGGTAAGATAACAACAATAACGGACTGTGCATCGGACTCAGCAATAATTCCATTGTGAATTCATGAGACATTGGATGTTAAAAGAAGGAAAAGTAAGGCAGACTGAAAAACATTACACCAGTGTGTATACCTGATTTAGAAAAAAAGAAAGAAGTGGAGTTGTCAAACGCGTCGTGCAGTACTAACTGCGTGTGACGTTTTAGAAGAAAGTATACCTAATTTGAGGAAAATGGCAACAAGCACGGGTACTGGAAAGAGGGGGAAAATGAGGGCAGATGCTCCTAACAAAACGGGGAAGTGGCTCTTATTTTATGCATTGTTTTGCATTAAGTTACCCAGACATTCTTTTGGCATGCGTGGTAACATGCAGCAGCGAATGTAAATAATCAAGTTCGGCAGAAACAAGCAGAAACAAACAGCAAATATAAGCTAAATCTAAAATATCAAGACGTTTAGAATTTCAGTCAAACAGTTTGAAGGCTTGATGAGTGGTGGCGTATGATACTGTTTATTTCAATTCACTTAATTTCCTTCATTTGGTTTCAAATATTTCCCCTCAGCAAAATTTTGGCTTCGATAGTGCGACTTGAAGACACAAATTACATTCAAAACAAACGGAAAGTAAATCAACACCATATACAAATTGCACTAAGAAGGGGAAACATAGTGAAACGACATCAAAAGCACTTCTTTTCATCGATATCCATTAGCCAGTTAGACTATGATAACGAACAATGGTTTCTCGCTTCGCATAATTTTGCGGATGCTTTATCGTCCAAAATGGAGTTTAAATCAAGTGAAAAACATTTATCTATTCAAGCATATCGTTGTACGGCAGATTTATATGAATCACATGTGCTTTATCACACGACAGATAACGGGTCTTTGTCCTTTAAAGACACTTCTATAGCAACTTCTTCTTTAAACCAAGTATTTATTACAGGAACTAGAGTCTTGAGGAAGCCTCTTTCACTGTTAGAATGCTCACACAGGACTACACTTCTTCCACTTTCTACCGCGTGTAACACTTCATGATGAGATAGTTCTCCAGTTACATACAGATCAGCATTAACTCCTTTCAAAACGTTGCCACCTGATCCAGCACAAACGGCCACACTTGATATCTAGAGCAGTCAGAATATTATTTTAAATATGGCTAATTTCTCACATTAGTCGTCTTAACTTACTGAGCAACCACTTTGATTCTTTTTCTGCTAAATAGAAGAGCAATGTATCCCAGCTGGGGAGAGGGTAGTGACCATATTTTCATACCAGGGTGGGCGTATGGAGAGTCAAGCTCTAACCCAAAAAATGGATCCAGTCAAAACTTTACACCCAAAAATATTTTGTGTCATGCAAAATTCCTTCCAAAAAATATGGAAAGACAATTTCTATAGAGAGATTGGCCGGCATTTTTCCATGTTTGTTTCACAAAGTAGATAACCCTTGAAGTAGAAATTAGCAGGGCTAAAAAATCCTGAACCCAAAAAATTGCAAAATTGCAGACCCAAAAAGAAAAGGTAGGCACATGTGTGAAAATGTGGTCACTCACAACCCTGGGCAATGTATACCAAGCTCCCAAGAAAGCAGACCAAGCTTTCTTTTATCAAAAACATTAATTTGATAACAGTAATTCTTTTTACTGAACAAGTTAACCTGTAAAAATATGAAAGTTATTATTATTATTATTATTTCATGGAATAATTTACAGTTTCACATTCAGATAGGTGCCACATTCACTCTCATTGACTTTGTTATATATCTTTATCATAATTTTACATACCCTTTTTTGCAAAGATGCTTTTCGTGCTAATGCCAGTCGAACATGTGAAATCTCTAGATGTTTCTTGATTCTACTGACTGCATCTTCTATAGTAACTGCCTCATCCAGCTGCACAATTCTTCCCATACCATATCCAGACAAGGGTAGCTTAATTGAAAGAGCAAGACAAATAATTTTCTGCCTTAGTTGATCAACAATTGACATAAACTTGCATGATCAAAATTAATGCATTGCAAGCCACATAACAGAAGACCTCAGTATGGTTGTAAGAAGCTCCTTATGGGAAATGAAGCTGATTGGTTTAATTTTATTGTGAAAACATTGGAGCAGAAAAAAAGCTAGTCATACTTACATTCTCAAGCTTTGATACCTCAAAATCAGTGATAGGGTGCAATAAGTCTTTGGCACGACCATAGACTTTGGCCATGCCAACTTCTGATGGGATAACCATTATTTCCACAATGTGTGCGTCACTTAAAAGAAAATTTTGCCTCATTAAAGAAAACTATCAATATTAAAGGATTGCAAAATGGATGACTTCATCAGCTGTACCATCATCATCAGCATAATAAGCAGTCTTCAATTGTTGGTAGTTTTGGTTCATCATAGTTCAATGTTGAATGGTAATGATAAATGTTTCTCAATGTTAAATGTTTATTAAGTGTTAAATGTCAAATTTCAAAGGTTAAATGTTAAATCTTAATTTAATTTATTTTGAACAATGGAAAGAGTTTTTGCTTGTGTTTAAGCATGCAAGATTGATTTTGTTATTACTATGAAGTAAGAGTGAAAGTGATGAGATTTTTCTCTTTCTTGTGTATACATAACTTACAATGATTTGCTTCACAAAGGAGATTGCTTTTATGTTTCATAAAAATTGAGCTCAAAACAATGGCAGGGCTGAAGATTTCTTACCAAAAAAATGGGAAGTTCTAGTTGAAAATTCTAAACCCAAAAGAAGGCTACCAGGCAAAACTTCAGACCTAAAAGAATGGCACACACACTTCCATGTGAAAATGGGTCACTACTCCCCCCTGAGGTCAAATGTTAAATGTTTATTGTTCAATGCTTAATCTGAGTACCATGCTTATGAAAATTTCATTCTACAATTTAAATCTCCAAAAAAGCTTAGCATATGACAGAGATACACACTATTAACTCTATACTACACCACCGTACCTTTCTTTTCTGCATGTAAAGCAAGATTAGAAGTTTTGGCAATGCACTCTACAATTGCGTGGTAGGACTGCTATGACTTATATTTACAGTAGTATTTCGTAGTTTACAATTTCGTATATCAAGGGGAGGAATGCATGAACCTAAACTTTACATCCACCAAGTGACCTTGGACCTAAATAAACAGATTGAAACTTAATAAATTTTCTCTACGTGTAGCAAGAAACGCTTCATGAAACTCAACACAGGAAATTTTGGTTATACAGGTTGCCTACCGTGCAGGATCCCGCCAAGATTCAGCTCTTAAAACCTCTGGCATTGACTCCAACTGGCTCATCAACGGCATAAAATAGTCATCAGGAACACTATGGCTTATCCTGAATCTCAACTTGAAACAAGCATTTGGCTTCTCTGCTGTAATTGACGTATCAAATGACTGTATGATTGGCTTGACATCTCCTGGCCCAAAACACTGAACCAGCCAGTCATTAACACCGCCCTTAATGGCATCATAAGAGGTGTGTGGAGAGTAAATTGCTATTCGCTTCTCTATGCACTTTGTTATTATCCTCTCTTTCCAATTGCCTTGTGATAATCTTTTCAACGGTACAAAGATGGGTGGATGATAGGATATTATCATATTAACTGATTTTTGTACTGCCTCCTCCAGAACAGCCTGGGTAAGGTCATTTGTCAGCAAAATCTTTTTGACTTTATGACTGCCAGAAGGCTCCACCAACAGGCCTACATTGTCCCATTTTTCTGCCAGCTTTGTACAGGCGAATTCGCCCAACCGTTTGACAACATCTTGCAGCAATATACCATCAGACATGTTACTTATTGTTTTCTCTACTCTTAATGTAGTATTGAAACACTTATATGGCAAAGACCCGACTCTAAACAGGTCTATTGGGACTGTTGGAAATGCACGTTTGAGTCGAAAGCAAGGACATGCCATCACCTTGGCCTCGTTCACGATAATTTCCAAGAATTCACACAGTTTGAAAATCAACTGATGAACAGGAATATAAGCATGTTGTATGCATATCAGCTGACTAACACATGCAAGAATTCCTATATTTTGGTTTTTGTTATCCATTGAAATTAATCAGATACCAAGTGTAATGGGCTGCTTGGAATCAAAGGACGATTAGGGTTGTATCTCACCCACAGGCCACATGGTACATCTCAGTTTAACATTCATCTCTGCAGAAATATCTGAAAAAAGGTTTTCTATATTCAGCCATACATTAATCTTTAATAGAATTATCGACAACAAAATGATTTACCAATAACAAAGACATAAAAGTAAACACAGCCTTTTGTTAAGCAGTAGGAGTTTGAATACTGAAATCCAAAGAATTCTAAATATTTTAATACTAGAGTCAATTTCAACTTTCTTCTCAACAAAAAGATGAACGAATCTGTGCTTGACCTGGACACCCCGCCAAGTGTGAAAGCGAATGCTAAGTTAGCTTGCAAAAATTTTATGAAGTCATGAGTTTAATTGGCCGAAGACTTATTAAATCACCACGAGGGGACTTCTCAGAACTTTTTTGTTTAATGTATGAAAATGAATTTGACAACAACAGCAACGAAATCTCGATGCCCCAACGGACAAAAATCGAACGAAATAATGGCGGCAGACAGCGATCAAACTTTGTCGTTCAGAAGAATTCGTGTTACTGAAAAAGAGCTTGAAATGTCATCAAATGTTGTTAATGAAGCTACACAGAATAGTAGTGAAAGATCGAAGAGGTATTCTAGAAGCCGCGCTGAGGCTTGCAGTTCAAATCCTGGAACATCGGTGGATAGGCCGCTAAGCGGCGACAGTAAACAAAAAGCCAAAACTGATGGCGCAGCCAGCAGGGACTCACCATCCAAGGATGTCGATCAAATGAAACAAATTAATTGTAGCTCTCAAAAGTTTGTAAAAACCGAGAGATTCGAGAAAACAGGGAATGATCATATCAATGATTCGACAGATATAAATGCACCAAAAAGCAATGAAAAACCTCGCAAGATCAGGAAGGGGTATGAAGTTTACCAAATAAAACGAGGGAAGTACTCTGAGAAAATCAATATCAATGAAAGCGAATTTCAACGTCAAGAAAAGGGAAAGGAAAACAAAAAGGAGGAGCAAGTTAGGAAGCAATTTTCATCTAACAAAGATAGGAAACATTCCCCAAAAGGAGTCAAAATTAGGAATTATAGTGAAGAAAGTAAAACAGATGGTAAATGGGAATCAACTGATTCCAATGCTGCACAACAGTCTGAGAACTGGGATAGTGAAAATTTAGAAATCAAAGAACCCATAAGTGGTTTAAGTTATGCAGAAGAGAATTGGGATAAAGAGGCTCCTTCTGTAGATGAAAATGCTGAGGGCAAAGTGAACAGCGATATCAAAGAGAAAAGTTATCAGCTGGAGGAAAGTGTTGAGAGTAGCTCCAAAACCTCACCAAATACAAAGGAGAATGTAACTGAGAATGCATCACCAAATACAAAGGACAATGTAGTTGAAAATGAGTATAAGAATGCAAATTTGCATGTAAAGAATGAATTAGCAGAGAACAAAATAGAAGAAAGTAACAAAGATAAATCACTTTTGCAAAACAAAGATAACAAGAGTGGAAGTGGTGATCCTTCAAAAGAAGGTGACGGTAAGCTGGAAAAGGAAAAGATAGCAAATAGGTCTATAGAAAAAAATAGAATTCATTCATCTAGAGAGCAAAACCCCCAAAGAGCAGTTAAGAGAGGCATTGGAAGAGGAAGGAAAAACAAACCACCCTCAAATATTAGCCAAGTTGGTGTAAAAGGTCTCTCTAAGAAAGGTGAACAAGCTGCAGAAACTACTGATAAATCTGACATTATTTCAAAACAAACAAAGGATGATAGTCAATTGCTAGAAAAGTCCACAAAGCAAAGGGAGAAATCTCAGGAATCGCAACAGAAAACTGCTGTTGTGAAGCAGATTTCTGGGGAAAATGTATCAAGTGATAAAGCAGTCAAAAGAAAAGTAAAATTTTCTGATGACCAAAGTATAGAGACTTGTAATGAAAATGTAAATGATAGTGATTCCTCAAGCAATAAGAGTAGGACTGCTGGAATCTTAGTCTTACCCTCTCCAATCAGTGAAGGCAATAGAATTCCAGAAAATGCTACCAGAGAAGACATGGAACCAAAGCCCCATACACAAGCTGTAAAGAGAGAAAATGGTTTTTCAAAATTAAAGAAACCAAGTAATTTTGATCCAAGCCAACCAAGGGGTGATGCAAAGTTTAGAAAAGAGAACAATCAACCTTTGCTAGTTAGAAAAAAAGACATGAGAATTTCATCATCAGATGCAAAGATTTGGGACAGAATCAATTCAGAGTGTGCAGAGTTAAAGAAACTCTTATCTGGAAATCTTACCTCAATAGATGATATTGAGAAAATACTAGAGCTCTCCACCCTCCTTCAAGATCTGTATAAAGAATTGATTGTTAAGCATTTGGAATTCTCCTTTAAGAATGACATAGAAGGCTCACTCTGGAAGAATACTTTCCACAATATAATCACAGCCTTTAGATCTATATTAAATGAGCAAGAAACTAGTCCTTTTTTGAATGAAGCTTTCCAGTTTTATTGGAATTTTCTTCAGGATGGTGATGACTTTTTGAAAGATTTGCTATCATTAATTGAGGAAGAATGCAAGTTTAATCTGCAGTCATTTGTGAACAACCCACTCAAGATGGCTAATTGCAAAAAAAATGTAAGGATGCTAAAAATGCACTTTATCCATCAACATCATCAGTATTATCAACAACATCATCATCATCATCAAATATCATTATCACCAACATAATCATCATTATCATCATCATAATCATTTACATCATTATCATTATAAGCATCATCATCTTCATCATCACGATCATCATGATCATTATGATCATCATAATCATCATCATCATCATCATTGTCATCATTGTCATAATCATAATCATAATCATAACCATCAACACAATTATCAATTGTCAATCATAGTCATCGTCTTTCCCAGTTTTTACAGAAAATTACCATTGTCCCCAAATTGATAAGTTTATGAAATTTGCTGATTCTACTGAACAATGTCTTGAAATCTATCAAGCACCTGAGCTCTAAGAACTGCATCACAGTAACTGCCTCATATTAAATCCTTTCTTGTTCTTTACACAGCAAAAACTTGGCATAAGAAGCTGTCACCTTATACTTTTAAATCTTGGCGATCTAGAACGCTACATCACAGATCTGCAGCAGGAGACAAACTATGCCAAAGCAAATGAGAACTATATCAAGGCCCGGGCCCTCGCTCCAAAGAATGGCAAGTCTTATAATCAACTTGCAGTAGTTGCTGTGAAGAGCAAAAGAAAGCTTGATGCAATCTACTACTATATCAGAAGTCTTGAAGCAAGCAACCCAATCGAGTCAGCTAGAGAACGACTGACTGGAATTTTTCATGAGATCAAAAGAAAGGCAAGTGGTTTTTTGAAACTAACTTATGAATTTGAGGCAGTAAATTACAATAACTTAGGTATCATTTATGGTTTGATAGTTTGCTGCATGAGCATTACTTCTTAACCATACATGGGGTGAGGCCAGCTTTGTGTACACAATGTTTTTATATTTTTGAGTATGCATCAATCTTGACTAATGCTTTTAGATGTTTTAATGCAAGGTAACCTCAAACTAGCAGTAAATTGTCCACAATGTGGTGTATTTGTGATATTTTTGGTCTCTTTAAGTATGTTGTCCTAAGGAAAATCCTCCCTTAAAGATAATTTCTCTATGATATTCTTTAAATTTTTAAATTCAAGGAACTGACTTCAAGTTATGGGTTGTTATGTAGTTCCATGATCACTATAGTACCTTTTTGTAGTTTGTCTTGTTGCTAATACTGTAATAATTTTTGAGCATATAGAATCTTAGACAACAGTTTGTGAGTAATGAGATTGATGCACACATGGGATAGTGACGTTAAAATCTGCAATGCTATTTTCTTGATATCAAAATATCAAGCATGTTTCCTTTTTAGGCTGACTTGACAAAAAAACAGAGTCTCGAAAAATCATTAAGCTTTGCAGAAGCAGCCAAAAGGGCAGAAATTGCAACAGAAGAAGAAGAAAATTTTAAAAGTGATTATTCTAGGTATGTTGTTGAAAAAATGAAATACTTTAAGTAGTAGTAATGGTAGCAGAATCCTTATTTTGTATGTATCAATGTATAATAAACAGCTTCTTCTTAGGTCTTTGCTTGCTCTTCCCTTATACTAAAATCACTGCATACTGTCCCAAGGATGCATAGAACATGTTGGCTTATGTATAGATCAATTATTACTCGTTTTGAAGGTCAAAAGAAATGTATTGATTAATTAATGACCGGGGTTTAAAGTGTCAAGACCTTCAACATTAGAACCCTCCAACCACCAAGCTGTAGGCTGGAGCTGGTGTTAAATGCAAAAAATGCAAATTTCCCAAAGATGATGATAGTACATTATTGGTTCCAAACTTTCTGTGATCTTTTTGGTAGATTTCCATATCCAGTAGCTTTTGTTGTGGTACAGTGCTTACAAATTGACAATGAACGCAAATGTTGCATATTAATGACAATTCGATGATCAGGACCATCAAGAGGGGGGGGGGGGGTAGGCAGGGTCAGAAGTCCAGGGCCCGCAAAAGTTTATTTCTATAAGAAAATGATTGCCCACTTGGGCCAGGTGCAATGAAATACCCCGGGGCCCGCACTGGCTCTCGACAGCCCTGTTGCTGATGAATCCACTTGAAAGTCACTCAACTTCTCATTTGATCTATTTGGCATCATAGTACATAAGACCTTATGGATATGTTGGAAAATTTTCTCCAGCATTTTAATGGTGAAATTGATAAATGGGAAGTTTTAAGGTTTGTTTAAGTAGAATGTGACTTTGTACCCTTCAACAGGGGTGGTCTGGTGTCATTATCACAGGGCTAGAAAGCCATAAAGGGCCTGGCCTTGGGCATTTCCTCCAATGTGAGAAGGGTCTGAGTGGCGATTGCCAATGTGTCACTCTGGCAAATCCACTCCTGCCCCTCACCAAGCAAAAAATGTTACTCAATGCCACTGCTTGCCCAGTTTATGCATCCCAACTTGCTGATTCATAACAATTTGTTAATTTATATTTGAAGGGAAGACATTTGGGTATTCTTTCGTGGTGGAAAGTATTTCAAAGCTAAGATTGCTCCTAATGGAAAAATTCAAGAACTTTCTGATGCAAATACTAAACAAAATGATAATGGTGATTCAACTGAAAAAGTTTCATTGAGAGAGGTTTGTGTTATTTTTATATGGTAGCATAGGTGTTCAGTTTAAGGATCTGACAATTTTACAATTAGCTTCCCAAACTGATTAATCAGATGTTAACATGATCAGCAAATTGATTGATCATTTGATTGACTGATTTTGATTGATTGATTGCATGTCTAATTGCTTCATTTGTTGTTTGATTCAATATCCTGTCTGAAATGTGTGATCGCTTGACCTTTATTTGATTATTATTTTGGGTGATAGAATGTTTGATTGATTGACTGTTTGATTGAATGATTGTTTGATTGCTTTCTTGATTTTATTGATTGAGTAAATAAGTGATCAATTGATTGATGCTTCATTGAATGGCTAATTGATTGATTGATTGATTGATTGATTGACTGATTGATTGATTGATTGATTGATTGATTGATTGATTGATTGATTGATTGATTGATTGATTGATTGATTGATTGGTCCAGTAATTGATTTAGAGATTGAAAAACTGATGACTTTATTTGATAACACACAGTTTTCGATGGCAAATTTTGTTTCAATGATTGATTCTTTAACAAATATTTTGTCAAATAATGGTTGATTTATTGACAGAAGAACAAACTGGTCAAAACAAGGTAGTGGCTGCATTTATCTGCTCCAATCTTTCTAATCAAATGTTGTACATATCATCTCTTATGATGGTCAGAATTGCTAAAATGTTCATTTTAATTTGTCCTAGGCTAATAAAGAGTTCCTGATTTATTATCTGTATATGCAAAGCAAGCTGTACACAAGAATTGGGTAAGTTTCATATTAGCTTGAAGGTTGTAAGCCAAAGTTGCTGAATGCATAAGCAATCAGAATGAGAGGTGCTTGATTCGGGTCCTTCAAGGTTTCTTACTGTTCTCAGTAATCAACAAAAAGCTCTAATTGTTGACAACCCTTCAGTCACTATCTTCTATACCACTATATCAGTGTATCTGTTTCCATTGATTAAAACATGAAATGTCTAAATAAAGGTCTTGTCCTCTCAGCAGCTATCAGATATGAGGCAACTTTTTTGCCCAATTTGCTTTTTACAATGCATAATTTTTTTTACATTTTATAGTTTTGAGCACATCATGACAGTGTATGAAGATGCGATGCAACCTTTTAAAGTTTTATTAAAGCACGAGAAAGCATCCAGTGTCAAAAAGTTAAATCTTATCAAGTACATGGCAATAAACATATTTGCAGTGAACAATCTGTTTCGCAAGCAAGGTTAGTGCAATTTGATGTAACTTTATTCCTCGTCAGGTACTATGGTAGCATAGTTCATTAACTAGCTGGTCTCATCTGTTTTTTTGTCAATCAGCTGTAACGTCTACATTTGAAAGTAAATTAGGTAAGGTGAAAGCATTCAAATCAGATGATTGCAAAGACACAGTGCTGATTGTTGCACCCTATGCCAGGAGATACATAATACGTTTGTTAGTAAGAATTTAATACATATTGAGTAATTAAAAGATCTCTCTTTCCTTAAAAAAATGGTGAAAGAAAGTTGCTAATTCTACATAATGATGTCTTTGATTCTTTTAAGCAATTGAGCTCTAAGAATTGGATCGAAGTTTCTGCCTCATTTCTATACCTTGGCCTTACACAGGGGAGACTTTAGTCTCTAAACTTTCATCCTATACGGGAGTGCTGATTGGATAATCTGCCCACTTTAATATGTTCTTGATGAAGGAGAATTACTTGTCAAACTGATAAACCGTTTAAGTCTTGACAGCTGCAGTTGTAACTCGTTTGTTCATAGAATGAACAAACGTTTTTGCAACCCACAAAATCCATGAAAATGTGTTGAAATGTTGCCCGTTTCTTCGTGTTTTAAACTGTGAATGATGCTATTGCTTTCAGTTAATTTTATTTTTGTAGAATACAACATGACTGTGATCAAAGACTCTCCGCTTGATGTTGCAATCATTTTTGGCATGGATATGAGTGCTAGAATAGCGGAGCATTGCTTTTATCTTATAGAGAACAATGGTATGCTATTTTATGTGTTGCTTGTCTTTTGTATCAGTTTGATTTATATGTAGTATAGCAAAAGTCCCAATTGGCCGGTAGTTAGATCCTTTTCTAGGGAATCTTCCACAATAATGACCAATCAAATCTACAGAAATAAGCGTCTGAGGCAAAAACCTGGCATTTGTAATTTTTAAAATATTAATTAATACTGTCAATTTTTTATTCCTACATTTAGCTGTTGCGTCGTTCACCAAGAAATCGTCAGGGTTTAACCAAAGTTTTTTCATGCAATATATTCTCTATAAAGTTATTGCTTTATTTTTAGAATTGACTGTTCTGGAACAATTTTTGCCAGCCCTTCACGCATGGATGAAATGGATGCCAGGACATCTTGATCTCATTAAAGCTTCTTCTGTCTGGTTTGTCAGAGTTTAAATTCCTTTTTTTGCAGCTGTCTGTAAATCTTTTTACCTTGGTTGAAAGTGAACAGAAACCTCTAAGAAATTCTTTTGGGGTAGTAGCCCTTTTTATCTTGACAAAGTTTTCTTTATTAAGACTGAGACGCTCTTCATTTCACTATATTTACAGAGGATAAAACTGGTAAAATGAATATGGCTCTGTTTTACATCGAAAGGGCTAGTTCAATTGTGATTGTTTTAACATCCTCAACCTTATTCAGTTGAGTTATTTGAGTACATGAAAGGATAGAACGTATTATTTCTTTTATTAAACATACTAGATGCGTTCAACTTCAGATATCACAAATATTTTGCAACCGATAGGCACCGATTTTATCTTACTGCGTATCATAATTTTTTTTTCTGTTATGCACTGTTGTTGCCGCTCTGTTTTGTGTACCTTTACTGCAAGGATCCCTGAATCTGAGAACGGCCTAATATGACAAACATTTTTTAAATCGTCATAAACTGGTCATTTGATTATTTGTTGACACTTCTCACTCGCGTTGAAACCTTTCTGTAAATTGTATCCCTTTGTAGTTATATGAACGATATTTGGGAAAGCTACATGAAGTTTTTGAATACAATTAGATCTTATGAAGTTGAAGATGTTGAAAAAATTGAGGGTAAAGTAGACATGTGTCTTTTTCCTGTTTTTTAAAATTATACAAAAAGTTCTGCTTCCTAAAAACATCTTGGATTTGAGGGAAAGATATTATAGTTAATAGGGGAGAAAATTGAAACATAGTGGTAAAACAAAGCCTTTACAGTGCTGCATCAGAGGCACATTCGCACTGCTGCTGCAATGGAGGCCGTCGTGATTGGACTGCAGAGAGGCCCTATCCATGGTAAAGAGCCATATAGAATTAAAATGGTGCTCCAGGACCATCCTTTAGAACCTGTGCCACCTATGAATTTTGTATATAATGGAATTTATACATATGTATATAAAGGCAATACATTGATATATAAATATATATTTTTTGTTCAACAGATGGTGAGCCTGTTGGCCTCTTCGAAGACATGTTTTTATCAGGATTCAGTCCTCTTTTGGATATGGAGAATCCCTCGATAAAGGTTACCGAAGAAAAAAAGGTGTGTTTTTGTACTATGGAAACCTAAACTCTATTTTCATAATGATAGTGGCACTTGCTTTTTGCTAGAGAAGGGATCTGTAGTTGGTCTAGGGTATTGTCTCTTCAAGCCATCACTCTTTATGCAAAAGGCCTTTGCGCATTATAGGCAGGTCTCATCTTTGTTTTCCTTCACAAATGCCGAGTCTTCTTGCCTTTCTTTTACTATCATTATCTTTACCACGCTTAAGACCTTATTTTATTCTAGGCAAAAGCTGAAGCTTATTTAAGAGCTGAGAGCCTAAAGGAGTTGGCATTTATGATTTCAGACAGTCATAAACTGCCAGTTATTTTTAACGATGAGCGATCTGTGTTCGAGGTCGTTTTACCAGAGACCACATTCGACTCTCCTACGAAAAACAGAAACGTGCTCCTACTAGAAGAATCCGTCAATTACGAAGAGGTAGATCTTTTAATTTATCACAAATTTCACGTCTGATGATTTTTCTCTCCAGGCCTGTTCATCTTGAAATAAAAACAACTGTTTTTTGTATGTGTTCAGTTACTTGAAGTTTGTTTGCAGCTATCAGATCAGATTGGTTCATATTTCATGATATCCCTGCTGTTTTATATTCGGATCTTCCTTCACTTAGAGTTGCAATGAATTAATTGCTAGTTTCATTGCCTACCAAGACCTGATACCCATCCAGGGTAGAATCTGACAATGAGCATCGATGTTAAACTTTAGATGATAGAGAAAACTTGACAAACAGTTTCCTTAGAGGAGGTCGGTGATTGCATCGATAAGCGGAAACACAACCCAGCATTCAAGCAGTACTTAATCGTCCTTTAATCGTTTGACTATGACACCTCTGATAATGGCCAAAGGGCAAGCGACCTTCTATCAATATCAGATACATCCTAATGAAGTTATTTTTTAGATTTTTCGTGAAATTATGTTTTTCAGTACAAAACAGTTGTTCAGAGGAGGCTGACTATTCACGTAGATCTGATCCTGAACTTTTGTTGTTTCACTAGGATATTGACAGTGACGTCATCATAGAAGATGTTATAGAAGATATTGACGAGTAAGGGCCCTTCAATTTTTGATTTTCAATCGTTAAGGATGCATATCTTTAGCAATACCTTTTTTAGAATGTGTTTCTTCTGCAGTATGGTAAATTGTAACCGCATTGCGAGTTGAAGATCATTTTGAAGCATTCCTCTATTGTCAATGGAAAATAGAGAATGCTTGAAAAAAACCTCCAACTCTCTTCTTCTCATATTAGCTACAATTTGTTTGACTTCCTTACTTTACATATTTTTGCAGTCGAGAACTCCAGCAATTAAAGGCTTTGAAGGTATTTATTTCATTTCATTTACTTCCTTGAATTGAATGACACTTTAATAGTCAAATGTTGCTATTCAGTGTTGCTAATTTTTAAGAGGGCTTCCAGCACCTCATAACTTTTAAGGTTAAATGAAACACGATAACGTACTCAGCACCCTAAATTTTATGTTAATCTAAGGCCTCTATTGATCTTGCAAGATAGGCAAAAACTGTAACACTTTTACTAAACATTTTCATGGGATTTCCAGGCAAAGAAAATGGAATTGATATCAAAGTTTGTCGATCAGGAAAAGAGAGAGCAAGAAAGAGCTGTAAGTGACGAGTATCATTTCACTTCTATGTTAAAAGGTTTTCCTGCTTTTAAGGCCATTTCAACCCATGTTTATTTCGATGCAGGTTTAGCATGAACTTCTGTTTTGTAATGAAGATACTTTTTGGGGGCCTTTTATTTTTTAAACATGTACATAGCTGTCGAAAGCGAATTAAGTCGAAGTAAAACTCTAACAGTTTGTAATTTTTTCTAGGCCATCATGGAAAATAATGCATCACAAGTTCATATCATATCAGAGAATCATCCAAAGTTTATTGTTCCTGACACAAACTGTTTCATCGATAATCTGGAGGGCATAGTTAAAATAATCGAGTCTAGGGATTTTAACATAAGACTCCCTCTAATCGGTAAATTTATTCGTTTAGTAAAGCTTTTTGATGTTGCAATTGTTTATCGAATTCCGTGACTACAGTGTGCACAATTTTCCAAGGATTGACCAACAAAAGAAATACAATGCAGGATTTGAGGGCGAATTGTAGGATGGTTATGGAGTTGATTTGTTTGAATAAAAACTGAATGATCTATGACCAACTAAGAAAAACTGGCGTAAAACGAACCCAAACTAATCGGTGCTAAAAGCTTTGTTGTTGTTGTTGTTGTTGTGTTGATGATGATTTTGATGATTATAATGATAATGCCGGCAATGGGTGTGATTGTAGATGAAGAGGTCTGGGTATGAGAGTGTTCCCTTACTGTTAGTGGCTATTTACAAATTTTAAGTAGATGAAAGATGAAAATTGATACCTTAGTCCTCCGTCGCAGCCCATATATATTTCTTGATATTCCTTATAGTGATGAACGAACTGGATGGCTTGAAAAAAGGCAGAGACTTTGAAGGCAATAACAGCAATACAGTGTACGTCAAAGAGCGTGCTAGGTTGGTTAACTAAATTTTGATAGATGAATCTAAACATATTTAATTTCTAATCCTCCTTTAACCCTTTCTCAGTCAAGAAAACCTTAATGTCCCTTAATGCTGTACAAATCATGGTCTCTATGACCAGTAAATGGTTCGGCTTTTAGTTTACACAGCACTGGTTGTTTTTCATTAACATTCATCCATAAACTATTAATTTTCAAGCAATTCATCTTTCGGTGAATTTATTCCAAAACAACCAGCACATAGCCATAAAATTGTATCTTATTACTAGGCTAGCAGTAGAGATGCTGGAAAACCGTTTCAGTGATAACGATAAGCAATTGAAGGCCCTGACAAGTGCTGGCACAGAATTAGAGACAATTGCATTCAGAGATGAAGAATTATCCTCCGATAAGGTAAGCAATGTAAAACTAAATTGGGTTATGATGATGATGTAAATGCAATGTATTTTGGCAGGTGCGTGCTTCCTGCTGGCGTTTTCCGTTTAAAGCTTGACCCTCTTTTTTCAATTGTAGAGTAGTAATTAAATCTTAATGCCATTGACCATGGGAACTGGATGACTCGCTGTCTTTTCCCGCTGTGAAAGGCATAAGTGATGTATATTGTATTTTGAATTTAATATGATTTGTTTGTATATATTGCTATCACTTTAGGGTAAGAACGATGACATCATCCTATCATGCTGCCTGCATTATTGTGAAGAAGCAACCAACAGATTAACATCAGGTGCGTGCTTTCTACATTCTTATGACATTTCCTTCCTAAGTCTTTTTGTCTTATTGAGGTTAGGAAAATACATTTATCATTTTAAAAGAAATTTTTGCCTTGTACACATGCATGACTTCTGTGCTTCGTGTTCGCAATCAGTTCTCTCTGCTTGTTGCTTAATTGTTTTTGTTACATAAGAACAGGTTTAAACACACATTTTCCGTACTTGAAAATCAGCCATTTGGTCAAATTGTGGTAGTCTCAATTTGTTAGTTAATCACGTGTATTTTATTGTTGAACATCTAAAAAGATTTACTAATTAAATTGAAGTAAATTGTTGCCCTTCATCCGAAGCAAAATGTTCCACTTAGAAGAATTTTATCTTTTAGGTGGTGGACCATTGCTGGTACAGAGGAACGTTGTCCTCTTGACTGACGATAGAAATTTACGCTTGAAGGCCCATAGCAGACATGTTCCAACTTTGAGCATTAAAATGTTCTTAAAGATGGCCCACCTTGCATAAATGCTACATGGGATGTCACGCTTATGCTCGCAAAATTAGATGTGAAGTTCAAGACAACTTCCTAAATTTCCATGACATCAAAAGATATTCTCGGGTCGTCGTTTCTTCCATTATTTTATGCACAAATTAAGACGATGATGATCAAAATTTCCAGGGATACTCAACGACACGAGCTTGGACGAGCATAAAGATATTGAATTATGAGCAGTTAAAGTGAATCAACTAGGTCACAATCGTTCTAACTCGTAATGGACATGTAAGACCGTTAAATTCACAAAGAAAGACTGTTGCAACCTCGTTGAATTTTAAAGATAAAGCTAGGCAGCCTGAACCGGCCTAATGCTATCGATAGAAGATTTTCTATAAACATTTGAATCTAAAAAGGGCAGAGTATAAAGGGACTAACAGTTCTCAAAAGTTTTTATTTTATTTCCTATTGCTGCTTTGCGTAGACAATTTGTATTTAAATTTATGAATTTCGGTCCGTTTATGACTACAAACTGACGATTGTTGGCATCATTTGGTCTTAAGCTTTTCTGAAGTGGAGCGCTAAAAGGCCTAGCTTAGTTTTCTTGGTCTCCTCTGATTTTCTTTTGCCTGCCTGGTTTATTAACATAAGTAATGATTGGAATATTGTAGAAAATAGTAACATGTAAACCTCCTTTTCAGAATCGTTAAGAAACATTTCATTTGAAATTAATCAATTGACTCACCACTGCAAGAAAGTGATAAACCTAAGCTTTTTTTACTCAACGAAAAGTCTGATTCTGCATTGGTGGCTCGAAGATGTTTGGATTTTTGTTATCATGATAATTAAACTATTGCAATAAATTATAAATTATAAATGATGGTGACGTTCGTGGTGGTGGTGGTGATGATGATGATGATGATGATGATTCGTTTCAGACTCGATTGCAAGTATGTGTTTTAGAGATGTAATAGTGGCGCTTTACTATCTTATAGTACCATATTAAGACAATTTGGAGCATGGCGACAGCATGACACCGTTATGAGAAGAGGGACTTATGATAGCTGCGAAGATAGCAAGGTTGGCCTATAAATTTAGAACCGAATTGTCTGCAATGAACTTATACGAAGATATTGTTATTGGGATCGTGCTCCTGGAAGATATTAAGCGACTGTCATCGGTGCTCTTGAAAGAAGAGTTCTTTCACATCTTCACAACAACCATTCTTGACGTGCTAGGCCAATCATTTGACCAGCCTGAGAGGAGCTGGCCTGTCCTGTCCTGTCCTGTCCTGTCCAGTCCTGTCCTGGCCAGTCCTGTCCTGGCCTGTCCAGTCCAGTCCTGTCCTGACCTGGTCTGTCCAGTCCTGACCTGGCCTGTCCAGCCCTGTCCTGTCCTGTTAGGTGCTATAACGTGCGACATCGGTCATCGTGGAATATCGCAGCCCTCTCAAATAGCGTCTTAGGAAGGAAGTAACAAAATTAAGTATTTGTTTCTTTTTACAGTTTGTATTGGGCATGCCTTTTGAAGAAGAGCCCTGTTTTCGAAAATTTCCTTTAAAAAAGAATCTATGTTGCTGATTATTTTCTAAGTTCGGTTCTCCGTCTTTGCTAAGCATTCCTCCTCAGACCCTACATGCCTCAGATCTCTGTCGCCAAGCTCGGAAATAAGCCTAGCTTAATCATTTGATTTCTAGATAGTAGAACTCGTAAGCCATGTAATGCTTCATTTTGGGAATAAACGTGGAACGTACGATATAATGATATCACTTAAAATATTTAACAAGAATTTGTGTTCATTTTCTCTTGTAAACTCGCCTTTTCTCTATAAACATTTTAGATTTGAATAATGAAGAACGTCTTGAGTTCAGGAAAACCTTAGATTGAAATGATCAAAAGCTCATATTTTATTGGCCTGATTTTTGAGCTACGTTTGGTGCACTCTTTTTAAAAATAATTTGGGATGAAATCATTTTTCCTTTGTTACTGTTAGACCTTAACGTTAGTCGAAAGCTGAGTTCAATGTCTTCTTTGCTGGCTGTATTATTGTCTTGTTATTGATGTTTTATACTCCAGACAGACTAAAATGCCATGTTCGTTATTTTTTACGGCAGGCGCATACCATACCAACTCTGTTAGCCAAAATATTAGGGAGTCTGCGGTAGATAAGCAAGACTCTTCATTTGGGCTTCATCTTCTGTATTTTTTTCATTAACACATTCCTGCTAAATCTTTAATTGCTCAAAATTTGTCCTCTTGGTTGTTGTCTGCTAATTAGCAACTGTTGTATCTACAAAACAAGGTTCAATTCTCTGGTGGTTTGTTTTCTTATTAACAAATCATGCTCAGCTTGCTTGACAAATCCCAACGGTGCTATTTTCTTAGACTTGTGCAATCATTCATCCAATTTCGAATATGTTTTGAATAAGTTGATCCAGACTTGGCAGGCCACGGATTAACAAAAATCAGCAACTGGCCTTTTCAAAATTATAACAAAGAATAAACAAACAGCTGAAATCAAGGCTTAGGAAACACTTTGTTCTGGCGATAATTAATCTTGTAGGGAGAATGAGTATGTAGATGCACGGATCGTTGGTAAATACACTCAAGAGATACACGTAATGAGTTACTGTTCACGAAACATATACACGGTATTAAATAACTATATACCTAACGTCATTAACAGTGGGGATACTTGAGAAAGTAACTATGGTTTTCATCGTTATAAGGCATGGTGGTAAGTATACTCGTAGAGGGCTGTTTTTTGCGAAGACCTTTAGTTTCGTTAAGTTTATGATAAAAATGATTAAGTAGTTTCATAGACACACAACAGTCTACTGCTTCAAAGCAGGCTGCATTAACCTCAACACCTTTACCGTTGTTTGGCCCCAAATGGTATGATGCGTATACACTTTATCGGCGATAAACAACATAACGCTGTTACACATTTGAAGTAGGGGACCGATGTAACAAGTATACCGCATATTGCATTGGCTAATGCTTTGGTATTGTATCAGTAAGATTTAGTGAATGGTGAATAAATTTACTTATGTTTCGCCAATAACAAAAGGTTGATATGGGGTGCTTTGGCCAATGATGACAAACTATTACAACTCAAATCTGGTAGCAATCGGGGGGGGGGGGGGGGTGAGGATGGAGTTTAGGGATGAAACGCAATTTTATTTAATAGTAAGTAGGGACTTTTCACTCAGGGCTTTTAAAGGGTGAAACTACTTAGAGAAATTTAAACCCCAAGTAGAGAAATTCAATGCCAACTTTAACATGAAAACAACGGTGCCCCCGGCCCCCTGCCCCCGAGTTGGTTTAAACACATCGATTTGCTGCAACATTGACTATCAACTCTAAATATATTTACAGACAATAGAGAAACTCTGTTCAATGCCAATTGTATGGTTGCCTCGTTACTGGATAACATAAAGCATCGATGTGGATTAGATAAAGCAAGTATGTAGTTTTCATTGAACAACTTAGCGGGTATGGAAATGGTTGTGTGAACCTATTTGCAAGATTTGATATTATCTCTTACAATTTTTCAATACGCTACCAACTGACTATGGTCCATACAATTCGCTGCTCTTTGCTGAAAATGATACCATTTTTCACTACTGATCGCTTGCTTATTGACGTGCAAGTGATGAAAGCATCGAATGTATTTGAAAATTTTAATGCATAGAATTGTTACACAATAAGATCTTATTGCAACATTCCTGTTTCTTCACTATTCATTCCTCTTTGCCATAGAGTAACAAAGTATTGTGAGCATTTCATACTTTTCTAAAAGAATTTGTTTCTATGTAAATAAGCCGGGTTATTGAATACTTACATTACATGTCCCACCTGCTCTTTTACGGTCAACTTTCATCATGCAATCTCGTTTATGAATTAAGACTGGCAGGTAAACTTCAAAGAAGGAATCTTACCAGCTACCAGCTTACCAGCTAGATAAAGAATGCATTTGTTTCGGTTTGATTTGGGCGAGACTTCTGTTTTCTTAACCAATTTTTATTATAATCGTTGGTTTTGGCAGGTAATATCTGTTAGTGTGAAAAAATGCTCAACTTGAACTGCTAAGTTTAAAACGAATTGTTTCAATATGTGCACCACCAGTATAACAAGAAAGGATGATATTGCAAGCCACTGACAAGAAGGGGCTTTACTTTACCACCTTAAGTTTTCTAACTTGATCACCCCCTCGCCATTACCTAGCTATCAAGTCATCCCTTATAAAAAATACACTGTCTTTTAGCGAGCATTGACCTATGTGATGACAACGGCTGCATGCACCAGCTTGAGGAGAATTTAAAAGATTATGCAAGCAAGTTTATGAAGGAAAGAGAAAAGTACGTTTTAGTCAAAAAGGAAAGTACGTAATCTTTTAACGTATTCGAATAATAAGTTCTTAGAACACCACTTTACTGATCAATGGCGGCGTTGAGGTGTAGGCCTGATGAGACAGTAAGTCATATAAGGTTCCATCTTATTCTTATCATCATCATCATCTATTACATCGCAGGTTTGATTATAAGCCTAATAATAAAGAAGCGCTTCGCAATGCAAAGAATAGTCCCTTTGATTAAAATCTTGCTTTTTCATGGTATTTTCAACGTCTATTTGGCAGACCAAATGTAAAATATGGTTGATATCAAAGGGAGGATGGAAAATGGCTTAGAAGAGTAGAATCGACACATGCTCATTCAATTCAAACAAAGAGAGCAAAAGTGGTTCTTTTCTATAACTAGCAACTCAGCCATTTAGATCAATAACATGTCTTAATTTTCAGTTATGAATTTAATTTCTGCATCCTGTAATAGAGGTCAATAGCGAAACTGAGGGTAATGGTAATAATCTTGCAGACCTTCGAGACTTTGGTTAACATGAAACCAAATCTCCATGTGGCAATCTAAAACAGGTGATGTGAATCCCTTACTTTAAGTAATATGTTTCTGTTGTCCACTAAATCAGAGGGTAGAGGAAAAAGCGTCGAAAGAACCTTGAAATTTAGGCCAAAATAATAACGAAACGAAATAGGTTAATTAGGGATGGAACACAGTTTCATTGGATAGTAAGTAGAGACTTCTTCATACAGGGCTTTTAAAGGGTGAAACTATTTAGAGAAATTTAAACCCCAATTAGAGAAATTAAATGCCAACTTTAACATGACGACAGCAACGGGGAACATTGTGCTTTTGGCCTTTGTGTTGCAAGTAAATTTTACCAATGCCAATGTAAATCAATGTATATTAACTCACTAAAAGCATACGAAACCAGAGCACTTAATAGTTAATCGTTGTATTTCAGAATCAGGACAAAATGAAGTAAAATATACAAGCCTGCTGAATGGACTGCATAGAACTGATCCAGAGCTTCTAGGTAGGATATTTTTATATCAGTTGAGGAAGGTGTCCCAAAAGTACACATCCCTTTATTAAGAAACTTCCCCCATTTCCCCCCTCCCTCCTCATGAATCAAGAAAATATCTTCTTGGGGGACAGGACTGGCCAAGGCTCCGATAAAATTTATTTCGCCAACTGGGTCTGTTTTAAACCGTAAACGGCAGAGCCTCGTGTCACCAGGAAATTACGAAGACCCAATTGAGTTCTTTTACTCTGATGTAAGAAAGAAAAGTCCAAAGAAACAATAACAGCCTCTTTAATGTGTTGTTTTTTTTATGCTGAGCTAGACTTATTTGAGTTATATACAAAATGCCAGACAGGCAGTGGTGGACTGGCTAAGAACTGCTCACCGGCCTTGGAGAGCTAAGTTGGGCTCTATTTGGTATGGCTTGAAGTTAGGGCGTGGTCGCTAGAAAAAGGCACTAAGATTCTTGATTTCTTTTCAATATCCCATAACAGTTAACATTATAAAAAACTAATTTTACTCTGTTACATGTACGGTGTAAGTATATGTCCAAACCTATCCTTCGATAACCTTTCCAGATTCTTTACCTTGCACGTAAATTTTATTCAAAGTTCTCCGAATATGGAAAACGATTCCCAATGTGTCCGATTCCGTCAAAAAAGGGCCCTTTTGGAAGAACTTGCAAAGGGCCCTCCGGCCATGGGCAAGTCGGCCGCTGCAGGCAGGGTTATAGCAAAGGCAGCGAAGGTCTGTAAGATATTTTTTCTTCAATAATAGGAGCTTTTAAGAAAGGAAATGTATCTTAGAAAGAGTATTCTGCTGCGAATTCTCTAGCTTGTCGGCATCTAAAGGATAGAAGGCCTGATTTGTTGACCATTTTCATGCACATTTCCCCCTTTGAACACAACAAACAGCTACAGCTATGATGGCAGTGGCTGTATAGCTTGAAAAAGCATTCAAGCGTGTAAAACACGTTCATTGCAGGTTTGATCGAAGGTAGACCAAAAGAAGTAGAGGAAACTCCACAACCGCCCGTTCAGGAACACATCGAACGAAAAAAGTCGACGAAAGTTCCGGAGAAAAGACTAAGCGTTTCTTTGTCTGTTAAACGCAAGGGGCGAATAGTAAACAAACTATTTTGAAAGGCGTAGTTTCAAAATGCAGAATATATTAAAAGTCTACAAATCGACGTTTGTACTTGCATAACTTTTGGCATCCAGGAACGATGATCAATTGAAACATTCTATTTAAAATGCAGTAGTTCGTTTATTTACTAAATTTGTCATTATTACAAATGGTTATAAAACATACATGGACTGGTTTTTCTGTTAATATAACTTAAGATTCCCAGTTACTTGGTCTATCAAATCTGTTGGTGCTGAAAGAACAAAATCATTAATTTTCTGTGAGATTTATTCAAATTAAGCAGATCCTACAATGGCACAAGGACCGCACATACACTTTTAAGAAAATTTTAACAGCAAAACACACATCAATTTTGTGTGTTACTAAAGTGGCCAAACTAAGAATTGATCATGTGTTCTATTTCTCTCCTCATAAGGTTTTCAGTCCACAACTAGCTATACATTTTGCTCAAGGATTTGGTCATTATCCAATGCTATATACTTTGATGAATGAATGAATGAGGGAAAAAATGCTGATATTTTTGCAATAATAAGCATGGACTTTTGAATCAAAATCTAATTTTTAGAATCACATTTCAAGACATGAAAATTCCAAAGCAAATTGTTAAGTTGAACAACAAATATAATTAAATCTTTAATCAATAAAAATTGTGCCATAGCAAAATCCAAAATGAAAAAGGGTTGGGAATTGGATTTTAAAATCAAATTAGTCTTATCATTTCAGAGCTAAAAAATATTGAAAAGCTTTATATTCTTGCTAATTAAATTTTACATTTTGCATTGTATTGTCATTAGTATTTGGATTATGTTGAGATATAACCCTGTTACTGGCAAAGTTAAGGGATGGAAAATATATTAGCCTAGATTACTATTCAATAAATGAAATATTTTGTTCTGTTTTCTTAACAAGGCCAAGGTAAGATGAATCCCTTGTTGGTATGCATAATTAAAAAATATAATGAAACCCAATGCAAACAATTATCTCAGGCAAGATAAATGAACAAAATTCTATACCTGGTCCCAGCCCCATTACTGTTTTAGATCCTGGTGCAATTTGAGTTCTCCCAGCATCTCTGATCACCACAACATCTAGATTTAAACTGTAAGCTTTGGCTGCTAGCTCTAGCCTAAGGAATAAAATAAGCTCATAAAAACAGCCAAATCTTTCAACTTGTCCATTCATTTTTAAGTATAGCTTGAGTTGTGAGATTTGTGAGAAGGGAGAGGTAGCTGTCCCTCACCTCCACAATTTCTGAATCTGATATTCATTGGTCAAACCCTGAAGACTATATGAATCAACCTCATAAAACTATTAAGTAAAAACTTACAGTGTATCTTCATCAGGAGCTTTTAAAACTATTTTTGGACAAGCAGCCTGCTCCCATTCTTGCAGCCACTGAAACAAAAGTTAAGCTTGAGTTTAGATAAGTTGAGTTGAGCAGTTAGAGTCCATCAAACAGATTTGTAAAATTGGTACTCACTCAGACTTCACTTAAAACAAAAAATGGTTTCAAAAGAATAGAAGTTTGGTTTGAAAGCATGACCTATTTCCAAACTCCACTGCTTTAAGGGCAACTCGACCATTTTGCCATCATACCCCTAGGAGGTAAGTTGAAAATAGCAGAGAAGAGATCAAAAGTTCACTTTATTTAGGTCTTATTACAAAATCACCTTTGGGTGCTTCCTTTTGGCCTTATTGTAGACTGCTACAGCTGCATGACAACACTGTTGAGAAACAATGGATCAAATGAACTACAAATTGACAAAATACCTCATTAATAGGCATTGAAATGTTTCTCTTAATTGAGAGAATAAAGGGTAGATAAAGTAAATAGAGATTTGATGCTTAGATTTGACAGATCAAGTAACTATTCAGTCTACAAGTTCAAGTTCAAATTTCCTTTTTAACATTCCAATACAATATAAATTCCTTTCAAACAACAACTACACAACAGCATTAACAATAGCAAAACAAAGTAACAGTCACAGAGAAGGCTAAATACAAGTAGAAAGCAACATTAAAAAAAGTCTACAAGTATTAATCTAAGAATATTCTTACCTGTGCTGCTGCTTTACCTTTCCCCATTCCCAAGTCATGTCGCACAACTAAGACCATTTTATAATTACCCCAGTCACCAAATTCTAAATCCTGGAAACAAGAAGATAAAATTATTGACATGCTTAAATTATAACTGTGTTGAGATTCATTTTTGAGCCAGGGTATAACCAATGTTTTTGTTTGTAATGGAAGTTTAGATCTGGAGTTGCACAATCTTTGCTTATCTTATAGATGGCAAAAAGTCTTTGGTGCATAATAAGTGCTCATTGGTTATCATTCATGTATACTTTCCTTAAACTTATTTACTGCAGCAATCAAGTTACATAAAATGTATAATAAATAAACAAATAAATAAATTTAATATAAAAAGATAAATAAATACAAAGATAAATAGATATAACTAGTGGAACAAGATGTGGAATTTGTTACTCAGAGTTTCACAATAAAAGGCAAGCATCAGACTACAGGTATTGACAACAGTAATTTTCATTTAATGTTTAAACAAAATATAAAAAATATAAAAGGGATAAAAAATATTAATTAATTCATGGATGAATAATGAATGAATAAATAAATGAATTGATACATAAATAATCGGATAAATAAATAACTAAATAATAGATAACTAAATAAATAAATATATACATAAAAGAACAAATAAAATAAATGAAAATACGATAACTGAGAAAATGCTATCGATTAGCAAAAAAGTTACCCAACCTCGTCATCTTCTTCATCATCAGAACTCTTAGCCTTTTTTAAACCTGAAGATTCCTCTTTCTGAGTAAAGTAACTGAAGTAATTTTTGAGTAAGTGGCTTTTTCTCAACCTCCCATTAGAGAGGAATAGGCCGATAAAAACCCCAACGCCGATACCAAGAAGAAGAGTGGCAATGACGTCCGCCATATTTACAGCCTCCTTTTCAAGCTTATGAGCAACAATCTTTGACAATAATCATCAGCAGCATTCTTTGACGGGGGGTAAGTAATTATATCATACTATAGAAAAAGCATATTGATATTGTCACAAAAAATGGCAATGCTGAAACAAGTTAGTTAAAAAAATATTCAATGCTTTTCCTTCTCTGTTTTTACAAAATCAACTTTGCGAGGAAATAGTATGCATTATTTCCCTGCAAGTGCTGATAAGTACCAGCACCCCGACCTGGGGAAGTGTTGTTGCTGTTGCAAAGAGTTCGGTTTGATTTTTCGGCGCAAGAATTTTGCTTGGAGTGATTGCTTTGGGGGATCTATAATAAGCAGCGTCCAAATTGCTTTATTTCGAAGTTTTCACAATGGGATTGATAGACCAAGTTAAAGCGATGCATGAATTTGGACTTTATTCAGACATAAGATGCCTGGTAAGACCAACGAAACACAATGTTCCTCTCATATCGTAAAGTAATATTACTTTATAATTATTATAATAGGCCTAATGATTTTATAAATCAATTGAAATAAAAAACATATTAATACAGCAGGCTATCCTGTTAGCCTATGACATAATTCCTGACTTTCACGTCGTTACTAAATAGCTTTTGTCAATTTCTATCCTTCGAGTTTTTTTTTGCAAAGAAACCATAAGCCTTTTTAATGATTTCTCTGCACCTGCCACCATGCATGCAGTTCTGTAGCCAGGGGGATGCAAAGGGGGGTGGCAACCGCGTTTAGTGCCAGAGACACATAAATCTGCAATAGTTCTGAAAATAGTCTTCTGGAATCCACAGGAATTTGCTTTCTATGCCCCCCCAAGAAATAACCCTAGGCCCGGAAAAAACAACACATTTCCTCAGTGTGGCAGTATTTTGCCAAATGTGGCATGTGAGCAGGGGAGATTAGATGTGAGCAAATAGATAAGTCATTACTGAGGCAAACAGGCTCCAAGATGCTGAGTGCTGTGAGCAGTCAGAGGTGAGAGTGAAATCAATACATGGAGGCTTGTCAGAAAGGAGAAAATAAAATGGGTAAAGTGAGCAAAATTAATGGCATATGGTAAAAACTAGGTTGAGGGCATCATTGTTTCTTATTAGAAATAGTTATATGTTATTAATTGTCCAACTACCTAACTGTCCTAGCTAGGGTAGACCATAACTCCAGTTCTATATGTTGTGCAGTTAATTGTAACAGCTGTGAGCAGATAATTTGTAGGGTCATAGCAAAACAAACCTGGACACGACTGCAAGGTACCCAATGGCTGCGTTGCTGTGAGTACTGGTGTGTTTTCCAGCCTGCCCCTATGCTTCTGTTATCATATTAAACCTTGAAAAATCATTACTTATACAAGTTCCCAGTGGGAATAACTTTGGTGGCCTAGGTAGCTAACTCTCCAGTCAACCAGTATGGAATAAAAGGATGCATGCCCATCCATAGCATACAGCTTTGGCAAGCAGCTCACAATTGATGCAAAAAGCCAATTTTATACCTAGCCCAAATTTAGATTGTCCATCTCTGGCATAAGAAATGGAGGATTTTATGCTAACTCTCGTGTGCTATCCATGCACTCTGCACATCAAAGAGGCTCTCTGGAAAATGACCCTGATATTGTTTAATTAAGATTATTTTCTAAAGCAACTCTACATTTTTTATGCAGGCAAGTCTCCTCATCTCTTTGCCTGAATTCAGATCAGTAGATAAAACTGATTTCAACATGATCCTAAAGAAATATGAAGTTCTTGTCTACTATGGTGATGCTTTTTATGTTGATGAAGAGTTTAAGAGAGCAGAGGTATGAGTACAGCGTTTTGAACATCTAAAGTGAATGACTCTTAGCAGCAGTAGCACTTTTCATCTTTTTATCTCCTCACAAGGGTGTAAAGTATGTTAGTAGCCCACAAATCAATATAAATGTTGGTATTTAGATGTTATAGGGAATTTTAGATTAAATACCAAGAACTAAAATGTTTGTATTGCAAATAAATGTCAGCAATTCATTATACATATATATATATATATATATATATATATATATGTTACTAAATCATTTTATATGTATATCATTATATCATTATATATCATTATATATCATTATATATCATTCTATATCATTCTATATATTATATAAAATCAATAAGGCAATGGCTGACATGGAGTATAAATACGAACCATAAGGGTGCTACCCAATTGTAAATTAAAAGTCTTGACCTGGGATTTCAAACTCCGTTCGCCGTCACTGGAGTCAAGCAACCAATCCACTATGCCACACAGGCACAATGAAATAGTCGCGAAACTCCAATATATATATGTAGCAAGCTTTGCAATGGATACAAATTTTGATTTTCCAGTTTTATTACAATGAAGCGTTAAGGCAAAGAAAAGTTCTGGTGAAAGTCAAACCAAAAACAGCATCTTTACAGGTGAGCTGTAATAAATTGTTTTTTAATTTGTAAGCATAATCATCAAAGTTGAAGGTGTTGTCTTTTATGAATTAAATAGAGCATATTTGTTGGGGCTTTTTCTGTCAATTTTGCCACAAAGTTTAGGGAGGTTACACTTCAATACTTGCAATCGTGCATACTTGGTGTCCATGGACCACATTCATCACATTTGGGTTAAAACAAAACCATTAACCACAACCCTTCATTAACCCTTTTGATTTTCAAAAGTGGCATCATTCTAATACCACAGTATTGTACAAAGGTTCTCACTTTTGGAATTTATCCTTGGTTGTTAGCTTTCCCTGGATTGTCAAATCTCAGATAACTGTTAAGCTGTATTTTCTTATTTTCTGCATACTGATAATGATTTAAATTGGTCTTATCCAGGGTGTTGACTCAGAAGTAGAATTGAAGTTCAAGATTTACCAGTGCCATATGAAGCTCAGAGAGTATAGAGATGCAATATCAATTGTAAGTTTAATGATTATATGAAACAAGCTTTTTAACCAACACCTTAGTTTTGTGATTCATAATAATCAGATTCATAGGATTATTCTTTAAGGGTTTTTGATGAAGAGAACTTTGATGATAATATAATTTTCTTGGAATTCTAATCCACTTTTCAATTCTTTTTTAAACCTTATCTTACATGTCACATGCATATTCCCTACATATACCAATGCAAATTTATCCTTAAGAGAACATAAGATCATAACATCTTCCTTGAAAAGAAATTATTTTCAGATGCCCTAATGTTTGCCTTTACATGCAAGAATATTATACAACTAAGATAAGGTTTTTTAATATTAAGTTTTCAGTTTGTGAATCATTATATTTTGCCATTTGTTTTGTAGTTAGAAGGGATCGCCCTCAAGCAAAGAACACCAAAAGTAAATATGGCACTTGCAAAACTTTATCAGAAGCAGGGCATGGAAAGGTTTGTCTGATCTATATTGTTTTATTAGTCTATAACATGTTGTTCTAGAAAAGGGGTGGAACTAGGGTTGATTAAAAAAGCCCTCATTATAACCTTCAAAAGTATCAATCACCCTGTGAATCCAGCTCCAAGTGATGAGATTCCCTAGAACTAATTGTAAATGTATCTTATCTAACAATGACATCGTTCGTACAGTTTGTCTGTTGTTCTGTCTTGATGTGTTGAAAAACAAATTTTGATGTTGTTTGTAATCATGATTCCTAAATTGTAAAAGATCATTCTTGGTTGAACATTAGTATGCATGCATGACTTGAGTGTTTTAGCTGTCTTCCTTGCTACAAATGTCATTTCAATTTTACATGCAACAGTCATATTGATAGAATTTTGATTGATAGATTCTTTAAGCATGTGTACACTTTTGATTAAAATTTCCATGCCACTGGTTAGCCAGTCACTCCTAGTTATTTTTTAGAAAATGAGTATTTTATTGATATCATAAAGCCCTTTTTGCATTTGGATTAGATTTATGTGAATCAAAAAAAGTATAAAACAAACTATCCCTAGCTTAATAAGTTGTCAGGGTAATAGCATAATTAAGCCCAATGATTGTGTCTCTAATCTATTGTTCAAGTTTACCATTTAAATCATTTCTCAAGGCTAATGTCACAAGATTAAAGATTAAAGATTATTTAAAGCCAATGAGGATTAAATGATAACAACCCGATTGATATGCCTCATTTTGTTGCCATCCTTGTTTTTAGTATTGCTTTAATATTATGCTGGCACACCCCTTCTGTTCATGTTCCCCACCTTGGAAAGCCAATTAATGAGAGTGTCTGTGGGGGAACTAAATTTAACTCTCAATATTCCAGGTAGTGGGTTATAATCTAATAGCTCTATATTTGCAATGGGTTTCTTTTCTGCATTACAGATCAGCTATAACTTGCTACAAAGAGGTCCTAAGGTAAATCACATTGAAAATTTATAGTTAAGCCAAAATTTAGAAATTTCTTGAAAAGTGTTTACAAATATTAGAAGAGTGACAAAAAGAAATATATGTCGTCAAAATATCTTTTCATTTAAGCAGTGAAAGTAAGAGATGAATAAAAACATTTACTGCATATGATAATTATTAACAATGTTAGATACCGTTTGTAGTTACTGGAATGGTCACCGTCTACTTATTAGTTAACATGCATGGATTGTTGCAAGCAACATGACAAGTTTTAATGACACGGATCTTAAAATGATTGTCTAATAGAAATCTAAACATTGCATAGATGCAGAGAACTGAGCACTGGCTGAAATATGATTGCATGTGTTGCTACAAAACGTTTTTCCTCTTAATGCTACGTTTAGCCAGACGCCTTATCTTATGAAATATAAAACTTATTAAAGTTGGAAGGATTATTGAACTGAGCAGCATCAAATAAAAAGTCTTTTTACCATGATTAGGTTCAACTCAGTAGATTTTACCCTCAATAGTTGTATAACTGTTTTTATCCAATGAGTCACTTTCATCTTTGTTGCTTTAAGTCAGAAATTATAATAAGGTATCACTATAGACTAGTCATTTCTACTTTTTCAGGGTTTGCCCCTTGGCGCTTGATGCTATAACGAATGTTCTTTTCCTTGGTGTACCATTGCAAGAAGTCTTGTCTCTTTTGAATTTGACCCTATCTAGTACTTCAGGATCCATCCCTGAATGGTAAGTTGATTTCACATTCAGTAAACTCTTGATTATTCTCGAACACTCGCTATCTCGAACCATTTTTTAATTGTCTCCAAGTAAAAGTAAAATACATTAAATATATAAAATTAGAATATATCTGATATATTTAAAATATATATTAATCTATTAGAATTATTGTCTATTATTCATTCTTATATTGTTCAAATATAAGTCGAACTTTGATTTCAATTTGTGGAAAAAAATAAAGTTCAGTGAAATCTGTATATAACTTCCAAGGTTGAAAGAGATTTTACAGCAAAAGAAAAAATGAAATTTTCTTCGGTTAAGACCCGTCTATATACGAGCTTTCAATCTTTAGTATTGTATGATATATTCTTTTGTTGCTGAAATCCTCCCATTGACTCGAAGTAATTGTATATTTTTCCCTAAAAATCGAGTTATCGAGAGCCTTGATAACCCAAAGATTCCATTTCTCGTCGAACCATTTTCATTGGTCTCACCGAAGCATATTAGATTCATATTTATACAGGCAAATATAATCTAATTTCTAGGATGTCATCGTTTATGAAAGGCCAGTCATTTGCTGCACTGAACAAGCACACTAGTAGGTTTTTACATTATCGCTTTGAAAAATGCTGTTGTATAAACAAAATTTAGGCTGCCGTCTTAAATTTTGCCGAGGTGTGGCTCTATTTAGCCCCCTATTTAGCCTGCTCCAACAGACTATGATATAATGGCTAAGTATAGCCCCTTCTTTTATCAATAATTTTCCGTTATTAAAATCATTGTGGACCAAATTTGTAGGTCTGCTTCTCACAACATTTTAAACAGAGGGAGATGGACTATTTAAAAAAAACAACATTGTGAGCAATTACTAAACTTTTATTTGATACGGTAATAAAAGTATAACTATTATTAGAATCAAAGTACCTAAATCGGTAAGGAGGCAAAGCCCTTGAATAGACCTGAGCCATATTCTTCTCCGCTTTATCCTTTAGTTAAACTAGCAGTAGTACAGCAGGTTCTGTTGAACTCATAAACTTCTCAGGCCTTAGGATGGCTCAAGAAGCCATAATTCAAGTCCCCCCAACTCAGTGAGGGAAGAAACAACACAATGATGTTATTAACTCTGAAGAAGGACTGTTATTTGTGACATAACATTTACATGTAAAATTTTTTTCTATAATTTTTGATTGTTTTGTACTAGTTTAGCTACGGTGTTTACAGAGCTTTGCAAAAAAATTGAAAGACAAAATTTCTTCACATGTAGCAGGTCTTGTTGCCCTTTAGAAATTTGGATTTATTTTCTTAATTGTGTTTTTATAGAGGCTGCACAAGTTTTTAAGAACTTGGAAACCAAGGTGAGTACTAGCGTAGAATCTGAATCCATGTTTAATGCTTACTCATCTTCTCAAACATCAAGGGGCATCTCAGAAGTAGATGTTTTCAAACAGAATGCTTTATACGTCACCAATCAGGAAGCTTTTTAGATTTAATTTTTCTCAACCTTGGTAAACAATTTTGATGTGCACCTCTGTGAGTAACTCAAACAAAAAGAAAAAGTAAAACAAAAAGAAGCATACTTCATTTTCTAGCACTATTCTATTCATCAACCAGCACTCTTAGTGTTTTTATAGTTCAATTAATCTCTTATATTTCAGGTATTAAGAGACAGTGTCAATGTCTTATGCTGCCAAGCAGAATCCTGCTGGAGATCAGGAGATAAAGTCAATGCTGTTAGCTGCTACAAGAGGGTAGGTTTCACATTGCTAATCAGCTCGCTGAGCCTCTATTTCGTATAGCAGCGTAAAAATTCTTTTTAGATGCACGATGATATAATAGAATATAGAATTCCCAATTATCATTGAATGTTTAATGCTATGTCTGTATATTATTTTAACCTCTCCAACCCTGAAGGAACCATATAATCCAATGACATTCGACAAAAGTATTTGATTTCATGCGGGGTATATAGCTAGCAGTATATCATCGTTAACTCGTTTGTTAATCTTTCTTATAAATCATCTGTGCTTGTACCGTATAATGGCTTAAGGCTGTGGAGGAAAGGGTTAAAGATTCTGTGATGTAAGAATTGGCAGGATCTATAAAAGCTATAGAAGAAAAAGCGCAGTATGAGCTATTGGTGATTATTATCAATGGCACAATTCTCTTACATCTATAATATGAGTAAATTTTCCATAAGCTGCAACGCAATTTCTTTTAGCCCACAGCATTTCATTTTCGAGCATGTCACGTATAACATACAACCCTAAAGGGATTCGTAATATAATCCCAATAATCTAACTTTGTCCCTTTATTCGTCTGCTGCACTTGCACCAGTCTGCCTTACGCTCGTCAAAGGCATAATCCTTCTTCCCATTTTCACCTATCATCGCCAACGGCCCAGCATCATAGATGAAAGCTCATACATAGATATAAATTGCCCATTTCATTGCCCCATTGATCATTGCTATCAACTCTTCACGTATGGAAGTAACAGTAATTGGTTTAATGCAAATCGTAGTTAATTGCTGCGTTCAGTCGAGTCATTCTATTACTTTTACTAACTGTTAGCTCTATTTGGTATTTCTGAGGATTCTTAACTCCTCCTTAGGTCAGAGCTCTCGATCCTGCTTGTCTCCAAGGAATGGATATCTTTTCACACATACTTGCCGAAGATTTTGCCATAAATGATTTAGAAACGTAAGTCGCAAGATTCCATGGATCTTGTATTCAGAATATGTTGCCCAATGTGTTAATTCCAAGATGTTAATGTTTGAAACGGGTAAATTGATACGCACAGTGATTACTAGTGGCCTTAGTGTGCCAAAACTCTGACTTTTGTTGCCCGCTTTCTTAGTAATATCTTATTTATTACTAGATTTTGCCCGCTAATTTTTAGGAAGGGTATGTGTTTTGATTTGAAAACCTGTTGAACTGGAGTTTAAAACAGACCCAAAAATGGCCCAGGCCTTGAAGACAAATTGTACAAGTGCTGCTAGCTTGGGTGAGGTTACAGCCTGGTTGAAGCCTCAGCCCTTCTTATCTAAGTTAGAAAGTTTCAGCCTTTCTCGAATTATTCTGGCTGCGTTTCTCGACCGGTTTGGCAGATGCCAGTGGTGCGCCAAGCACCGAATTACGGTGCACACATTTATCTGTCTTTTAACTGTCAATGTAAAATCTAAATCAATGTAAAAGGATGACATGTTTTTCTGAAAGCTAAAAATCTTTAGATTAAAAATCTGTTTTCTGCGCTCGAAGAATAGAACAGTAAGATTTGTTTTGCAGGCTTGCGCAAGACTTGACAAGAGTCAGTCAGATCAAAACAGAACCGTGGGTGGCGATGGCACAGTACTGCACATGCACAAATCGCAAAACAAGAGCTGTTTATTTTGCACAGAAAGTAAGTCGATTCACAATCACTAGCATTTACTGAGTTTCTTGGATGCTATTTTCATCCTGTGATTCCTGTTTAACTCAATTGCTATAATTGATTTAATTTGATCTTATTTTTTTTCTATCGTTTTTTGAATTTTATTGAATGCTAACTAATATTATTAAGAATCTTTCATGGTGGTAACTTGACGAGCTCGTGTCGTTTTCCGCCATGATGGAAAACCATATATCGTGATTTAAGCAACATTGTTTTTAGCGGGAGTGGGGGAAGCTGAAGATGGACTACAAGAATTGTGGGAAGTGCATTAGGCAGGGGTTGCAACTTGAATAAATAATGGTGATGCTTAAGGTTATTGTATGGGGAAAATTGATCAGGTAGCCTTGGTTGTTAGGTGAAACGGACACTAATTAGAACATAGACACTAACTATTTTAAACTGCAATTACTGTTGAATATGAGGGTTTGTGATACAAAACCTTATCTCTAGCTGCTCTGTGGATGGAAACGAAGATACTTTCCAAGCTAGCAGTTTTTTTTACATGCAACAACTTTGATTAGATAGAAAATTATTTGATAGATTTTGTCATTTTAATTTTTCAGGCGCATATGATTGATACAAGAAATGTTCAAGCCTTATTATTAAAAGGTATGTCCTGAAAATACTAAGCTATTATTAAGCAACGCAACAGAAAAACAATGAAACTAGGGCTAGGGTTCCGTGTTTCATCTCAATATGGGAATATACTTAGTTCCGGAATGGAAGATTTTCGTGGAACTGTTCTGTATAACTTTTGACTATTATAGTAGATGGTAATTACAATTTAATTGACTTATATTTATGACACACGGTTTCTTTTGCAATCCATGACACTATGTACTAAAAAACTGACTTGAAATAGTCTTTACCCTTCTTTGACGACAGAGTCATGACATATACGATTTTGCGTGAACTTAGCTCTCTAAATGCTCGCCATAGATTCATTGAAAGATTTAGAATTTTAGGAAAAAGAATTAGAAGTCATAGGTATCTAAATATTTCCAATGTAAATTTAGAATTTGCAAAGAGAAGCTTTATTTCCCTAATGTCAAAAACTGGAACCATATCCCAGTCAGAAATAGAGAACAAGAAACAACTGCTCGTCTCCAAAAAAGATATCATAAAGTAGCTCTTGAACGTGCAGGGCCCGAACAAGGCCCCTTGGTTGGTTAGCATTATAGATTATATAATAAAATAATTATAATTAAGTATATACTTGTATTTTTTTCTTTTTTCTTTGTAGCCATTGATTTTCTTTAGGTAAAAGATGTACCGTGTATAAGTATTAATGATATGAATAGATCATGAAAGACCGTGCCTTGCAGTGTTGACCTAGCTAGAGATTAAGCCTCTAGGTGATCCAATTATACCTGAAAAGATAACAAGATGTGCACGGGATAATATTTCTCATTGAATGATAAAACATCTTCTGGTAAATATACAACTGCTGAGGGTTAATTTGACAGACGTGCTTCTCTTATTGTTTTTTCTAAAACACTGCAAGTTTCAATGAACTTTTAGAAGCATCCCATTTAAGTAGAGTTTTGGAATGTTTTTAAGTTGTCCCTGTGCAGGCCTGGTGGGCATATCATATTCCTACAAACCATTCTCGAATTCGTAAGTAGTGGATGTTGTTCGTAAGCATGCAAAGTTTCTTAACAGATTCCAAATTTTCAGTAATTAAGAATATAATGTATTGACAATGGATGTCAGTTTCACCACGTTTTTCAGGTTTTCACCAAGGATTTTTTTTATGTATTACTATTTCTAGCTTCGCTGTTGCAGTCCTTGAACAAACAAAACGAAGCCTTGATGCATTATCGAGAGGCTATTCGCTTAGCCCCAACATACTTCGAGGCATACCAAGGTAATTTGTCACTTAATGTACAGCTTTGCTCACTTTGTGCGCTAAGATTTCTGAGTTATTGTTTTCAACTATCATCAGGCATTTGGTCGATTTAATGGTAATGACAGAGAATGTTAACCAACTTGAGTGCCGAAGACTAGGTTGGGGTTAAAATCATCATCATCAACATCAATCATAAAGCTTTATTACAGACGATTGGTGTATAGACCAGGGACCGCGCAGCGTCTTGCTGTGGAGGGGCTGATCGAGCCGCAGTGGTGGTCCGGAGGGACCCTCGGAAAATTGATTTAAACCACGCCCCTTAGAAGGTTGAAAAACGCCACTTTCAAAAAAGACTTTGCATATTTACGTCCTTGTTTATATAAAACAGTTCGGTGCAGAAAATATTTCAGTTGAAAATGCCATATTCGTAATAGCTTTTAGGACTTTCTTTGAAAAAAGTGGAGGGGCTATAGCCCCTGCTAGCCC
The DNA here is from genome assembly GCA_964019065.1 of Catostylus mosaicus. Classification (NCBI taxonomy): domain Eukaryota; kingdom Metazoa; phylum Cnidaria; class Scyphozoa; order Rhizostomeae; family Catostylidae; genus Catostylus; species Catostylus mosaicus. Next base: position 5,541,728 of record OZ025193.1, on the reverse strand, counting down.
AATGGCTGCGCGGTGCCTAGTATAGACTAACGTAGACCAACCATTTACAAAAATAGATATCAAGCAGATCGAAATATTACATGTACATTTATTTCCATCCCAGATGCGTATTTCAGTTCTAAAGCTTTTCAGAGAGGTTGTACGTCCTATACTATCTCCATAGGTATTTCACATTTAACTTCCTCTAAATGACAGGGAGTTGACGAATGAGCTAATAACGTTTCTTTCGAAAATACCCATCATCGGTGATTGTCTCACCGCTGTGCTAGGATATGTTCCATTCCAAATAAAATTTTTGGTAGAAGCCTGCAATTTTGTGTACATTTTTTCCATGATTATAGCTAATTAAAAAGGCTATAGTTAAATGGTGGAAGGAGTGAGATGTGTTTTCTTGAAATACATGCATACATACAATATACATACATATGTTGAATGAGGAAGAAAGATCAAATATCATAAGTTATCTCTAGAAGCCTGCCTCATGGTTTATCATTCATTTGAAGGGAAGATTTGAGTATTGATTACATCGTTAAGGCCAATGAAAGTATCGGCAACATGCAGTAGCAGTGGAGATATCATTAATCTTCGCGATATCATTAGGAGAAATATCATTATTGTGCAATCTTTCCGTTCGCGCTTAAGCTTTCCCTATGAGCGATACAAATATTATATATTTCAGGCCTAGTAGATTGTTATTTATCGTTTGGTCAGCAAAGGGAAGCCATGACTATAGCAAGAAATGCCCACAAGACAATCGGAACAAATGCTAGGACTCTTACTGTAAGCACGGATACTCTTGTTAGCTTTTTGCAATTTCCTATTCAATTTTTGTATGCTTGTATTAATACCTGCCAGCAAATTTTAAGTAGCGAGTTAGTGATCCTATAATGAGATGCACCACACCTTCATTAGGGTTAAGCTGGCTAAAACCTTTAATTATTGCTGACTCATAACCTTGTTTTAGTGGCAGTTTATCCCATTTTAGTCCCTGTAGTTATTCATAGGATAATTTGCCAATAAGCCAATAATTTTAGCAGTGCACTGCATAAGAGGTTTCCCAATTGACCAACCCAACCTGATTCGATGCACATATACTAAATGGCCAACACAGTGGAAATGAACCAGGACCAGCTTGGACCAGTACTAGGTTATATGGAGCAAAAAATGCCAAATAGGAGAAAACCTGATCAACTTATTTTCTTCCGACGAAGTTTCGTTTTTATTTCATTTTTTCTTTGAATATCCACGCTTGATTTTCTGTTGTAATTAATGTTAAATCTTCCTTCAACTTCTGATATAACAGTAATTAGCAAAAAACAATTTGGGTGCATATCAAAAGCAAATTGCATTAATAACAAGCGTGGGTAATAAAGAATTTACCACTCTATATTTTCAGCTTTATGCCCAAGTCCTGAACAAAGACTCCCAAGGAACAGAAAAGGTAAGAAATTGTACCAGGCTGGCAGTAATTTAGATGATGCTTTTTATTTCATTTTCTACCCTAGTCAAGAAAGATGAAAAATTGGACCAGGCTGGAGATTTTGGGGGAAAAGCATGCATTCTCCGCGGTCTCCAATAGGCAGACCCTAACATCTCCCTTTTTTTCTTCACTTACCTTTAATCTTTGTCACATTTTATCCCTTCTATGTTTATGTATATTATAGCTGATATAACAAAGGCGATAGGTAGATTGTGGAAGGAGTGGGATGCGCCTTGAAAACGCCGGTGCTAATAAACTTGAAAAATAAAAAAAAGGAATAGTTGCAAGATTACAATATACTTCTCTGCCGCTTGCACTATCGCCTTGTGCTACCATTTGCTCTCTATTAGATTGAGTTGCAAAAGAAATGGATTCTACGCTTTTATTTTGCAGGCAAAAACAATGCTAGAAAAAGCTTTAGCTAGTAGTCCAGCTTTTCTCCCTGCTGCTTACCTCCTTATTGACATCTTGATGAAAGCAAGGCATTTTGAAGCAGCCATTGTTCTGTAAGTTTTATTATTTATTGTTTCACTACCAGTTTCTTTTATAATAATTTTGAAGTTTCATATCATCAATAATTATAAAAATACAAGTATAAACCTCGCTAGATTGTTTACAACTGACTAATTTTCGTTACAATATCTAAAAAAAATGTTAAGAGCTTCAGCAGTAAAGGCTTGTTCCATTCCATGTTTTGGCACAAAAAGAATTTGCTTTGTGCATCTGATTGCCATATGGTAATAATCATATCGAATATCTTAACAGGATGAAAGCCTCAACAAATGTTGTTGTTATCACCGCCTGCCTGCTTAAATTTAGTCTGTCATCATTCTTTGCATGCTCTTTCAGCAAACCAGCACCGTTTCATTTAATTTTCTTCAATGCTTGGAAGAATACTGCTGGTTTGACTGCAAAATTACACCATCTTAACCCTTTAACATCATTTTAAGTAAGCCTTTGCTAGTGCAATACGTTCTTTGCTGTTTTATAATGATGAAATCTGTTGCTAGTTTGCGGAAACAGTTAGAGCTACAACCCACAGCAAGGCTGCACCAGTCACTTGGAGATTGTTTACGGGAAATAAACTATCGTGCTGAAGCCTTAGAACATTACAACAAGGCTATGGCGTACGTTTTTATATTATCCATATATTTATATCCTTATATTAAGCTAAAAAATCCATTTTTAAAAATTATAGCCGTTAGCGCTATGATTGTTTGATCTTTATATTTTCCTTTATAACACTTTGGAAAAAGCCTAATACAGACACATAATGCGCTTCGTAAAAGGCCGTTGTCATTCCTTATGAATGCAGGGAATTTTTCAGGTTTTGGATGAAAGGGTGCTTAACTTTACACTGTTGTGTATTGACATTCGACGAGAACGCTTATTATCTTGATATAGAGAACATATCTGCAGTTGTTTCTCTCTGCACCAGCTGCTCTCATGCATCGGCCCTCGACGTTCCCCCGTTTTTATCATCTTGTTTTTGTGTCAATTAAGGTACCTGATTATATTTTATGCAATTCGTTTTTGGGAGGCTTTCTTACATTTCTTGGCTTAAATTGGTTTCCTGTTCTGTTCGATCACCTGAATTAGGCCAAGATGTTCTGTTCCCGTTAAGATAGCAAAGATAACCCAAGTAGATTGATTGTTTTGTCAGATTGCAATTGGGTACTATTTTATTGATGATGCTGAAGCAAGGAAGCACCAGGGATGAAAGACTTCAAAGCCCATCCTTATTTCATATTGTTCATGACATCATATTGAACTGTTGTCACTCTATTTTTTGTTTTACTAGGCTATCGCAAAGTCCTTTAAAGGGTTTAGATGAACAAAAGAATGCAGAAATTGTTCTGTCGAAAGAAGCTGAGGCTGCAGAAATGAATTTCTCACCGCAGGATTCTTCGTACAACAACGATGTCCCAGATGAGGTTAGCCCTTGCCAGCAAATTTGTTTGATGTATCTGTAGATTGATTGTGAAAATATCAAACATGAATTAAGTTTGAGGGGAAATTTTATGACCTTTTCGTACATTTATACTTTTCAATTACTCAAAAATGGGAAGCCCTACTTAATGCTAGGCGCAAATGAGAGAATTTTTCTTAGTAGAGTGCTACAAACGACACTACTGCCAAGATTTCTTTCACAATCAGACTCTTGAGCCATATAAGGATAAGTGGGCAATGATAGGTTAAATAAAATAGCCAATCACACCCACTATTCCGCTACTCATATATTTTTTGATCGGCATGATTTTATTGGTTCCATGAACTAGATGATTCATAATTTGATGATTGTGAATTTGATGGCAGGGTTGGAGATCCAGGGCCCGCAAAAGTTTTATTCGATGAAAACATTGATGGCTAACTGGAGCCCGGTGCAATGAAATGCCCCGGGGCCCGCACTGGCTCTTGACGGCCCTGGGTAAAAGGGTAGGAAGTGATAGCTATGTTTGGTGATTGCCATAGCTATGATAGCTTTGTTTGATGCAAATCTAATCCTCGATCCATTTCATTCTAGATTGTAGAAAGTGATAATCTTCTGGATCAAGATATGCAAGAGGTGAGCTTCCAAGTTACAAAAATTTCTAAATGAATTTAATGATTTCAGTTACAGTTATTGTGCATTAAAGCTTTTTTTGGAATCGGTGACAAGCTCAAATTGCATCTACTTTCCAATCAAAGCTGCTTTCTCTAAGGTTTCTTAAAATTTAGTTTTAGGGAGATACAATCTTACATTGAACATACGAGACGATAAACTGACAAATTAACAAACTAATTTTAATTCAATGATGGGTGGCCCTTGATAAATTTCGAGGGGGGTTAATTAAGTTCTGTTTTCCTTAGCTAATATAATTTGTTTGTTGTCTTTCATGCACAAGACTGCCTATTACTACAGTTTTCATATTTTTTCGTGTTTGATAACCTTTCTGGCACGCATGCAATTATGCATCCCTAAATCTAGCTTAAATAAAGACAATTTTTCTGCATCAAGGTCGCGATCTTCGTCGCAGCAGAAACTGATGATATCGTTTTATTTTTTAGTGGTTGTAGTTTACGACAAGTGGTTAGCCAAGATAAAGGTTTTGGGAATATTTGACACAAAATTCCAAATTTTCTTTAATTTTCTCTGCTTACGTTCATTGCATTAGCTGTTAATTCATTAATGTTGATCTTTGAGATGCACCATTGCTAGTTACTTAACCTAGGCGAATAGGGCGTTTTTCTTGGTAGTCCATTTGCTTAGAATAATGTGTAGCAGTGCTGGATATCAGAAGGGGAGAAGGTAAAGGGTGCCATCGATTCGGCAATTCTTCGTTGAACTCGGCAAATTTAACTTCACCGAAGGCTTATCAATGTTTGAATTTTAATGGCGTTATGAAAGCATTCATTATATATCAGAATTACCAGTCACTTGGAAACAAATAACGTGTCTAAACCAAAAATGTACATTCGTGCCAAACTCAGCATCAGTGCTCCCCTGACCACTCCCGATAAAGCGCCACTGGTAATATTTAAGGGAAGGAAAAATTGGAGCAAGTTACCCAAAGCGTCACCCTTGACCTTTGAACTCCTATAGCAATGGTGCACTTCATTGGCAAACAAGACCAAAGGTCACGGGTTACAGGCCAGTCCTTGTCACAGCAGTCTCTTCTTTCTGCATAACTTTCAATTTGCCATTACTGATATTACCCCTTAACAATACTTTAGATTTCGTATAAACGAAAAGTCATGCGATGTTTGGCATTCTTAATGTTGTTACGATTAAAATGAACTTTTAATATTTGCACAAAAAGTACTTTATCGGCATTTGTTAGGGAGACGCGTAAAGAACAGGCGCTTCAACCCTATTTTGCACCCCTGACTGGAGATTTCTTTTTTGTTATATACGAAAGCAAAAATAACAGATCACCGGTAACTTTTGCTATTTCCTGTGGGTTAGCCGAGTTGGACCAAAGTACGTACAGGAAACAAAATATAACCAGAATTTTCCTCTTGTTAAATTAACCTTAACCCTTAACGGTTTCGTTTTTAATTTACAACTATTGCATACTCACTTAAACGAATGCATACTCACATCGACCAAACGTTTGGTCTGGCTTATTTTGGAAAGGCCAAATAGGGGTCAAATTCCTTTTTTGTTCTCTTGAGTTAATTAATTAAATGAAACTCCAAGAAATCAACCTCCTAGACGCCTTTTGGTAACATGAATTTAGACATGTCTTAAAAATGATAACCTTAGCTATGTCTAAGCACTTGAAACTCCTTGACAGTTCTTTTAACCTGGGTAATACGGCAATTTGGAATGTGTCGAATGTAATTGAAATATTCCGCACATGTCAAATACAGCGCTCGACTTTATTAAATACGTCTGTGTTATTGTGTCGACATCAGTTATTAAATACGATGGGTTAGGTCGACTTTAATCAGAGAATACGACCAGAAAATGCTTTTATGACAAAACCCATTTAACATGCGTCGAATTAAATGCATAAAATGTTGATAAGCCAGTGAGCTAAATTAATGTGAGACTCTGCGTGTATGGCAATTTATAGGAACAGTAAGATATTGCGTTTGACGCAGATCACTTTTCATTCAAATAAATTCTAAACTAAATTCACTTCTAATGGTCACATGTGAAATATGCCGTATAGCCCAGGCTTTAACCTTTTTATTATTTGGGAAGAGGTAGCTACAGAACGTGAAAGAACATTTAGAGCGAAGTACAAGAAGCTAATTAAAAAAATTACAAATTATGTGTAAAGTGTTGCTTTACGTAACCAAATTTGTATTTTTCCATCATCATCATTCCATCATCATTTTTCCATGTATCAATTTTCCCAATATCTATACCAAATTATTTTCATTTTCTCCGTACAAGCATCTCAATCCACATTAATAATGTTATGTATGCAAACATTTTCTTTACGGCAGTGGACGTGTGAAGAAATTAAAAGAAGATTTTCAAGTTTAATTTAATAGATAGAAGGTTAATGAATTTTGCTGTCGGTCGTGTGATAGCAGATGTAGAGGCTTAGCGAAAACAGCTACCCTAGCCAAATTCGCCCCCCAACACTAAAAACACCATTTTTCAGCAATGCTTTATATACAGTATGTCACTGTCATGATACGCTATTTGTGCCTATGCCAATGCTTACATCCAGCTTGAAACTCTGGAGTAAATCAACCGTTGTATCCTATCAAAAAAAATATATATTTATAATTGTGAAATGGTCTTCACTCTGTTCCTTGCTGCGTACCCAAAGTTTAATCTTGTATATTAGTCTATTATATAGTAGTATAATCAGATTTCTAATCATTGTTGTTGGTTATTTGATTCAATATGATTAATCGCTTATGTACATAATTGATTTTGGGAATAATGCCAATTTGTTTCTTATGAATATTTTGTTGTTTTTCGTCTCTTGTATGCCGTGTTCTTCTCTTTATGCAGTCAGTGTGGTGCAGTCTGTATATTTTCTTCTTGATATACGCCATTACACCATAATTCTTCTCAAGCATTCATTAGCTTTGACACATCTATCCATGCTGCAACTGTTTTTGCCATGGCAAGAATGTTGAAGCTTCTTATTTTCAAATGTAAATCCTCCAAGAACTCACTTCTGTGTTAGGGGTAGCATAATTGAAAGGCTCTTACCGGGAAGTACCTTTACTCGCCTTTGTTTCCAAGAATTCATCTGTTGTAGCCTCGTATTGGCCAAACGTGCAAAGGCGCCAAGAGCGCAACAGAAGAAGTTAGCAGCTCGGCACGTAATTCATCTAAAAATGCACAAATTTTAAGAAAACGGCCTATGCGTATAAAAGAAATGGATGATACGAAAATTAAACTAAAGAAATCGGGCAAAGATGATCAGGTTTACTTCATCAACGGGGTGAAAGTTCCTTTCCCGGCCAAGGCCTATCCAACCCAAATCGCAATGATGCATAAGGTAGGTACCAAATTTTTGTAAAAATATCAATTTATATAAACTAAAATGTGTTTGTCACGAAAATTTGTATCAACAAGTAAATTTTCATTGGTCTGCTGATAGAAGAACTCTCAGAAATGTGCTAAAACTTTAATATTGTTGGCTTGCAGTATAATCAAATGTAAATGAACATCGGCATATAGGCCTAGTAATGACTTAAACGGCTGAAACCCCCTTTAGTATTCTTTGTCTATAGACGAAGATATACTTAATTCTTGGATATAAGGACGGGGGTGGTAGAATACAGCAAGGTCTATGGAGCAACGTAAGCGTTCTCAATATAGGGACAATTGCTTGTTAGGAGTTTCTAAGGATACATCGGCAAACAGTCCTGATGAAAGGGAGCCAATTTAAGCCTAAGAAAGCTATATTAGAACACCTAGTCTAATTTGCTAATGTAGACCACACTGCAAAGTATTGGATTATAGATATAGGTTCAGTTTTCATCAAGAAATAATTAGAGCCATTTCAACCTGTGCGAGGCTTAATCTGGTTTAAATGGATTCGGCATATAAAGGGCTGGCAGACAACATGACTATGATTTATATAAGCCCCAAATATTTTGGAAGCAGTAGCGGCGCCAAGGGGGGGATTTTCAGACCTTCTTTTATGTGTCCCCCCCACTTTGTGGCGGCTGGCGTCACCACTGTTTGGAAGACAATAGTCTTTTGTTCTAAAACAATGGAAAAGTGTGATATCATCTTACCAAAGCAATTGCCCCCCCCCCTCCAGATTTTTGACTTAGTGTTTGCCACTGTTGACTTTGAATACAAACTGTTTTAGATCCTGAAAGGATTGGACAAGAAACAAAACTGTTTGCTAGAAAGCCCAACAGGAAGTGGAAAGACGTTGGCATTACTTTGCTCATGTTTAGCATGGCAAAGGAGTGAAAAGGGTAAGATCCGATAACCAACATATACTATTTAATAATTGGGGAAACATGAAAGAATAAGGTATGGCTATAAAACTTTCAATAGGAAAGAAAATATGTGAAAAATAGTGGATTTAGATTGCATAACTGTACATTTGAGAACTTAATGGACCTAAAGCTTAAGCATGGTAGTTATCTACATGTTTTGATATCCTAACTTTGTCACTGACAAGAAAAAAAACTTTAGGATAGATGCAGTTTGTCACAAAAAAGTACCCATTTCCCTTGAACTCTTCATTTTCTCATATCCCAACAGCAGACCATATTTCCCAATATCATTATCGAATATAAGGGCTGCTTTCCATTTTAATTGAAAAATATGCTAATTTTCTGATGAGAAATTAATTTTTTTAGAGGAAAATTTTTCCAATAGTTAATCATGTCTGAGATAGAGAAAAAACTGTTTTATCAACAAATGTTTGCTTTATTTTGTTAATTCTTGATGCCACTCAATATTACTTTCAAAGTGAGACTGCTACAAGATTCTGAAACAAAATTTGTTGACCATCATGTAGTGGAGACCATTTGGATAATACAAATCTATGTTATGCTTGTTTTGTTACTTACAGAAAAAGCTGAAGCAATTCAGAATCAGGAGAAGTCAAGTAAGTTCCAAATAAATTCAAACAGTTTTCATGTGTTCTGGCAATATTAAAAAAATTTTATCTTTTCAAGCCCCAATTAATTTGGAAGAAATATAGTTGCTAAGGTACTTTTGTGGAAGGCACTTTAAAGGTGCTTAAATCCTATTACAAATAAAAAAAGAAGAATGCAGACTTAGGATATCTGCCATGGATAGCCAAATTTTTTATTTGATGCTTTTAATGTTTGACAGGGATTATGCAGCAACTACTACAAGAATTGGATGATGATAAAACAATTGTAAGGCCTGATGTTGCACAAGGATGTAGTGAGTATTGATCAAATACGTACTTGGAATGACAAGTGAAAATTGTGTACAGCTTATATAATTTAATGTCATGATATTGTAATAATATTTAGTCTGACTCATGCTTACCTGTTTCTATTGTATATTTCCTAATACCATTTTAAGCCATGCATCACTACTTTATTTTTGCCGTTAAGTCTTTCTTCGGAGTTGAAACATCTGCCGCTGTTTAAGTCCAATTTTAAGTCTCTGTTTGCCTGTTTAAGTCTCAAGTCTACATCCAAGTTCAATATGTTTAAGTCAAAGTAAAAAGTCAATGAAGATAGTAGAACAAATTTAATGATATGTCTCTTCGTCCTTGTCGTCAGCCTTAAATGATTTATGTTCAGGATTCTAATATTGTCATTATTCACATTTGCTGATTTTAAACTTTGTCGTCATCATTTGCTGTTGAAGTAATGTTTATTATTGCATAACTAATTTTAAAGTGCTTGACTGTAAGAACATTTTTGGAATAATAGGAAATGGATACTTTTATTTGTATCGTATGAAAAAATGCTATGACATTTTGTGAAAGAGTTAGCAAACAAGCAGAATATGATAGCAAAGTTTGCACTATTTCTTGACTAAAATTAATTTTCTGCTTTAAATTTTCTGTTGCAAAGATGAAGGTGCCAAACAGAGTGTGGTGACAGCATGCAATACTACAATAAAGGATGGTGCTTCTAACACCCCTGCAAGATCTGCAGGTGAGTTTTATAATCTTCTACAATGCCTATGATTGAGCTAGCATCATTGTTTGTCTCAGTTCGTAGCTTGCCTTTCTACCAATTCTGGGTGAAACAAAATTTGATCAACAACTATGGTTTGACACCTGTGTAATAATAAAGCCTAAATTCCACGAGCAGTTTTTCTGTGACAAGTTTTTCTAAGAAAATTTTTATTTGAGCCATATAGATTCATATGACAAGTTGTTCATATAACAAGTGTACTTTTTCAAAATCTGGCATGACAGCTTTCCGACAAACCTAAAATTTTGTGAAAAATTTCAGTATGTGAAAATTGCTTGTGTAAGTGGCCAGGCAGATAAATTTGTCAAGTTTCACTAAATTCCGGATCTAGTCAACTTAGTCCTTCAAACACCGCTTGTCAATAGGCCAGTAAAAATTGTCAAATAAATTTTTTGCCAAGTTGCCCACCTACATGATCAAGGTGACTTGTCATAGGAAATTTTCATAGAAAATTGGTTGTGGAACTCAGGCTTAATGCTGAATAGCAGTCCTCACAAAACTACGCAATGCTGCCATCTCATCATCTGATTAACAATAAATCAACTCATTATTTAACGTTATTGAATGGTTTTTCCTATAGCAGTAATTATAACTAAATGAAATGAGATTCAATTTCCATTTGCTGCTTATAGTCATTTGGTCCTTACCATGGATGACAGTTTCAATTTACTTGTCCATGTCCAAAAACGAAATAAGAAGAATCTGATTAACTCCTATGATTAACTTGATTGGTTAACCTGATTGATGATTATCAACTTAACTTAACAAAAAATGATTATCATGATCTTTGAATAAACGAATGAAGATCTAGAATCTCTTTGTGTGCATTTAATACCTTTTTGTCTGCCATTATGATACGAAGCTTCTGTTTACCGATGTTAGCTGTTGATTGGGGTGATGGTCATAGTGATGACATGGATTTTCAGTCAGCTAAAAAGCGATTTCGTACACCAACTGGGGTAAATATGATCTGATGATATAGTCTGCATTTTACTTGCATCATTGTCATGCAGTATGAAAGACGTTTGTAGCCTAAACCGGGCTGGGATAATTACCTTAATTGTAAGAGTGTGTACATATGAGTCATCATAAATGTTAGGATACTATATGATATATTCTGCTTAATACTGTAAGAGTTGAGTCGTGTACCAGTACAGCAGAATCCTATCAGCTCGGACCCTTAGGGGGACAGCAAACTCGTCCGACTTAGCGAATGTCCGAGATATCCAAAATCTCGATATGGGTCGTCAAATCCTAGGGGGACAAGAAACCCGTGCGACAATTGGAATGACTGAGTTACCAAGGCTCTGAGTTAACGGGATTTTACTTTAGTAAATCAGAACATTTGCATGTATGGTATAATTAGTACGTGTATTTGATATTCACGAAAATCTCGAACATTTCATTTGCTTGATAGATTAAGCTGTGCATTACCGAACGCTTCTTTTTTATTGGAGGAAAAGGGATTTATTTTTTAAGTATGGTATGTTCGCTGTTCCTTTGCGGATAAATTTGCGGAAAAGATTGGGTACCATAATTTTGATGACGGCAGGCCTAAAAATTCGATGGCAAAATGCTTCCCCCTGGCTACAAACACAGTGCTTTGAATAATTAAAATAATGCATATTTTAAGTGGATAGTCTACAATAATTATCACTTTTCTTTGTTGATTTTTAACAGCAGGACCAACTGTAAATTAGGATTTTATATGATAAATGAAAATAGTAAGAAGAACTTAAGTTTATAACTTAAATCTTTCACAAGTATGTTTTATAAACAGGGATTGCCCAGTGCCAAGCGGCAAAAGCAATCGAATGAAAGCAAACAAGAAAGTGGCGATCGAATCGAAGTACACATTGATACGCCACCTCAGAAACCGACTTGGCGCATTGAGGCAAATGAAAATGCAGGCAGGATGGATTCGAATCAAGAGGAGAAATTGCGAAGTGAAAAAAAGGCCCGAAAACTGCTTGATGATTATAATTCTGATGAAGATTTGAACTTCAAAGAGGAAGTTCGGTATGTTCGTTGTAGTTAGTTACTAGGGAACTTGTTGTTACTGTCATCTCTGGTCAGACCAAATGGCAAAAGTTTGCGTAGAGAGGCTGACAGAAGCTTTTCCCTGTCAATACGTGAAAAAGGCAACATTTCTTAGGAAAGTTTGCCCTATAAGACAATTTTTTCAATGCCTGGATGTTGAGTCATATTCAAACCCAATAAACTCTCCCCCCCCCCTTTTAAATGGCGACCCTGGTGGGATTGTTTGTTTGTTTGTTTGTTTGGGTGGGATTGTAATGATTTTTGCGATCAAACTTCCGTTACGCAAGTGGATAGATAGTTCTTTTTTCCTGCAAGCAAAATGAATTAGCAATGCTTGCATATAGATCCTGTAAAATAGTACCTGGACAGGATAGCCATTAGGCACAATTCTCATATTGCAGCGGAATCGATGGAATATCCATTTGGCCTTCTGTCTTCTTGTAATTCTATTGATCCTTATTTTTTCTATTCACCCATTATTATCTTTATTATTTGATATGATTTAAATACATAATTTTAGTGCATTAATCTATACACTTAACAACAAAAACCTATTGCAAATTATCCGAAGCTAACTTAAAAATGAATGAAACTGTTCAAAAGACTAGCTGCAGCATAGACAAAAGTTCTTGCATCTTATTATTTGTTCATAAAACGAGGTATCTTTCACAGCAATGAATTACTCAACCTGAGAATTTGACTTTGAGGCATACACCGCTCCACTATCCTGCATGTTCTAATATCACCTTTCGGCTTTATAGCAATGAATGAGAAAACAGGTTTATAATAGAAAGAGCACTAAATTATTTTTTTATTCCATTGGAAAAATGCTCATTATCAGAGAACGTTGGAACCATTGTATTGACCCATTTATACTCGATTTACTTCATTCGGCTATGGTTTATAGCAATGTAAGGGAAAACAGGTTTATAATCTAGGCAGAGCACTAAATTACTATTTTCATTCCATTGTAAAAATGCTTATTATCAAAGAACCTTGGAACCATTGTAGTGACCTAGTTCTTTGGAAATATTTTGCAGAAAACGCCCTACTTTCACTACAGGAGCACGCTTAGTTTGAAACATTCTTCGAATCATTTGAAATTGACAGACAAAATATGGCTAGTTAATTATGGTAGTGGGAGCATCGCAAACGTGTAAATTGCAGATTTTTCTTTCTTTACTGTTTAGAATTCCTAAGATCTTCTTTGGTACCAGGACACACAAGCAAATAACGCAAATCATACGGGAACTCAAGAAGACTGATTTCAATAAAGCGAGGTAAATAAGTAGTTTTTTAACATGATCTTTTGCCAGTTTTTTGCTTGGAAGAAGCAGGAAGCTTATAAGGTTTGCAGAAGCAGGGACAGCCAAACGTATCTGAGGCGAGTTTTAGGAACGAAAATGATGTGTTGTCGTGGAAGATAATACAGTTGTAGTTTTTTTTTGGGGGGGGGGGCACTGACGGCAAGAAGGTCTCCCTTGTTGCTCTATTGCCACTGAAAATGTGTTCCTTTTATCTGGGTTTTAAGGATTTTTAATGTGGCAGTGAGTCGTGGATGAAGGCATCCTTTGGCTTCGAGCTTTTTTCTTGTTCCATTGTTGTTTGTTCTCGATAAGGGAAATGCATATTCGTGCTGATACAAGATGGAACATTGTATCAGCACGAATATGCAATCCCTTATCGGGAACAAACATTCTTTTTTGTAATCTTCATATCAAGCGTAATTAAGATACGGTTTCCTTTTTTTGTATTTTTTTCTTATGATGAAACCATTTGGTCAGATCTTGGTGCCACTACATAGCTTGCCAATGAGTGTTTTACAATATAGACAAAGAGCTTATCATAATAATAACCATGCTTATCATGTTGTATAGACGTTGTAAGCAAATGCAAGTGGACTATCTTGTTGTGAAATGTTTGCCGAAACCACAAAACAACACAAACAATCTGCTTTGACACGAAATCGTTTATGAAATCTTACGTTGCTGTTCTTTCACCGTCGTTAAAAAGTCATAACGCTTACAAAACATTATTGGTAGAATTTTTGTGCCCCAATTTAAAGCATACAAAAAGGCTGGTTATATCGCAAAATCAAAAGCAAACGAAAACGCTTTTAATAAAAATGATAATTACAATGGCAATTATGGGAATATTTTTGCAGGGTTCCCTACCAGCCCGTTGATTATGTTGCTATATTAAGGACCCTCTTATAAACGTGGAGGCCAAGTCACTTAAGACTACATGACTAGGCTAAGCATTACCAATATGAAATGTATGCATTGATAGGGCAGCTGACTGCAAGGGATAGACGGTACCAGTCTTGAGAGCCATCCTTGTAAATCGATAGTATCTTTATGAGAAATGTTCGTTTGAAAACGATTCAGGTACCAGTATAAAGATCCGTTTCTTTATTTGAGTCTTGATGCTATTTAGTCTCGAGTACTTTAGCAAACCACGTTGAAGCGATACAAAACTAAGCATAAGAGTTCACCACCAAAACACCACACTGTGGCAACAAAAATGGCTTTCAAATAACAGTTTTTGAGGCCTTAAACTACAAGTTTTACCTTGCAAAGTGCTGCTAAAACATAATAGAGTAGATTCGGTCAAAATGTTTTATAAAAAGTATGTTGTTTGAGAAACTTTTCTAACATACTAGGCAAATTTCTAGATACGAGGCACCCTGAGCCTGCACAATGGAGTATTAGGTATTAGTAAACAATATTAAGAGCCATGTTGCTATTTTAAAGCCCATGATACAAACATGTTTATCTCTTGCTTATTCGGCTCAAAATGTTGTTTTGCAGCATGACCATTCTTTCGAGCCGAGAACACTCGTGTATTCACCCTGAAGTTTCAAAAAGCAAAGATAAAAACGAAGAATGCCGTCGCCATATGAAAGGATTAGATGTAAGTTTGCTGTATGGGTTTTAAGTAAATACCTTGGAGTTAATGCTAATGTTTTCAAAGCGCAAGTCTTAACTTGTTCAAAGCGCATCGGATCAATGAATGTTCTTGCCGCTAATTCCCTTTTTGTTACAGTTGAAACCTAGGGTAACCGCAATTCAAAGTTAGTGCAGTTCTTATATTTTTGTTTTATTGCAACCATACAAGTAATACTTAACAACATCTAAAAGAATGAGAGATCTAACTTCTCATTTCACGCTATTCTTCAGGTTGCATCACAATTAGGGAAAGACTCAAGTTCGAGAGCGGAAGGGGACTTAGCCCCCAAACAGAATGATTAAACAAAAGAAATGGATAATAGACAGATCCTTGAGGGAATTTTTTTTTCATGCACAGCATACAATCAGACTATCAGCTATCCCTATCTCCAATTCTTACAGTTGATTTTTAGTTAATTTTAGTACCTTTTTGTTCAGGCCACTCTCTCGTTTTGCAAGGGCAAGGTCTTTCAAGAATTTATTGACATTATTTCTAAGGTATTGTTTAGGTTCCAACATTCTATCTATCTAAACATGAATTTGAATTTGAATTTGAATTTGAATTTTGTTTCTAAGGGTAAAATCTGCAAATTCTATGGAAATTCTACAGTGCTATCGAAACGTTCCTGGTCTAAGAAATATAACTTATGTGAATCTTGGGATATCGAGGATCTCGTCAAAGCTGGAAAGAAAGCTAAAGTAAGGTTTAAAATTTAATAAAAATGGTGAATATTTATTAAATCCTAGCTCAATAGCTATTGGATGAAACCCCAAATAATTTCACCGTTTGAAACCAGTGGTTGCCTTGAGTACCGTCGCCCTTTTGCCGCACCTGTGTTAATCGATGGAAGAATAACGCCCTCAAATTCTTGTCAAAAACTAATTTCCTGATTGTTTAAAATCGAAAATCGTGCAAAAATTATTTTGCTAACGCCATCGGAAGTAGATAAATTTGTTTAAAAAATTTGTTTACGTACAAACGAGGAAAAGACAACTATTTCAAACTACCCATCTGTACAGAGTTGCGAATAGCGTTCGAATTTCTTAAATAAATTTTCTACGTTCTTTATTGTTTTGCTCCACTTACATAGTTATTTGCCGTACTGAAAAAAAACTTTACCGGCAACGACTTCTTACGCTTTCTCCTAATCGAATGCAGGAAAAAACTTTTATTTTTTCTTTATTTTTTAAAAGCGGGAGATGCGTTTAAGCATTTAACCTTCAACGACGTAACGTCGCCCCTTTGCCGACATATACAATCACTATGGATTGGCTTCTCATTCATGAGACTGTTTAATAAATTCATCACTAGGTTTTTTTTTATTATTGTCCAAAATCGACCTAAAATGATGGTAGAAACGGGACTAAAATTGCCAAAAACGATCGTAGATTCGGTTCATTTTTGAAAACCTGGGCGTTTAGTGTTTCCAACAAGTTTTTTGGTAAGTGCGGCAATAGGGCGACGAGCCTAAATTTTTTCAATCATGAGTGTAACTTATTTATTTTGTTTAACAAATACAAAGATATTTTCGTAAAGTCTAAAGAGGATGTCGGAGAGGCCATTTAGGGATAAATGAGTATAAAGTAAGACTGGGATCACGTAAGAATTCTCATCATTTCAAAAAAGTGCGGCAATAGGTCGACGTTACCCTATTTGATTGTGATAAAATCGTTCCCGATCTGGCTCTGTCAATGTTTCAGCAATGTGTCAGTGGGGAATAAGAGAAGTATTTCTAGGGTGCCTGACACTTATTTTATTTTATTTCATTTAATTTTACTTTAGTTTATTCATTGGTAAAAACTGTTGCATCGCCAAATCGGTCCCTTTTGGGACAGAATCGGTCGTTTGGCAAAAGAAGCTCATGCGGACAAAACATGTCACCGCCCGGGCTCGAACCGGGGACCTTGCGCGTGTGAGGCGCACGTGATAACCACTACACTACGGTGACTCCGTTTTAGTCAGTAGAATTTTTTCTAATGTCCCTTGCTAAGGTACATGATTTGCTGTAAACGTTGAGCACGAGGGGTAACTCTTAATTTTATTCTATATAGAATAATTATTATTGATACTATACATATTACTACCAATAATCAGTAGAACTAAGATGCAAGTTGCCTGTTCTTATTCTTCAGTAGTTTTTTTTGAAGATAGGATTTTTTGTAGCAGGTATTGTTTTCAATAGTATGAGCACAAGTTAAGATATATACGCAGCCTTCACAATGATGTTCAAACAGATCTCAATATTGTTATTTGAAAAGGTGTGCATCGTTGTCCAAAATTGCTTTTTACGACAGTTTCAGCTTGTCCTTAATTTGTCTTTAATTTCAGATCAGTTTTTACGCCCATCGCATTATTAAATTGTTCTTGTAAACGGGTGCAATTGGCACTGTTACATCAGTAACACCACTGTCATGTTTTTTTGGATATGTTAATCGTGATATTGCAACAATTTCTTCAGGGGCGGAGCCAGTTTGGGGTCAGGGAGGCGACTGCCCCCAATCGCTTTGCAGCCGGCCAAGATTTCCAGTTAGTCGGTCATATTTTGGCTGGCTGGTCGGCCAAATTCAGTGGCGGCGGACACATAGAGGAGGGTCTGAAAATTTTTTTTCTAACCACGCCCATTTTACTAGGAAAAAGCCCTTTTTCTGACAGATGATGGCCCTCACTTACCGTAAAAAGTGACGCTTGTTACTTTCAAACATTGCAGACTGAAACATAAAACAAATATTTGAAATGAAAAATCAATCTTGGCGACAACTGGGGGGGACTCGTCCCCCCCCCCATCCCCCCGTGGCGCCGCTACTGGCCAAATCTCTCTCTCCCCTGAAATACCCCTGAGTTTCTTCACCTGTTTTATAGGCCTGTCCATATTATGCTGCCAGAGAGATGATGATTGGTGCCGATATCATATTTTGCCCTTACAATTATTTGGTCAGCCCATTCATCAGAGCTCAGGTAAATGGTAAAATTTCATTCACACTGGGATCAACTATGTCTTTTTATAGCCCTGAAGACTCAAATGTTGTCAAAGACCTAGTCTACGCATAAGTCACGTTTAGGCAAGAAGAGTCTGCGAGCAGCCAACCAAGGTCTTGATCTGCTAAACATCTTGGAATTATTTTCACCAAGGAACCACCCAGTTATACTCATTAATTTCATTCATTTAAAATTCTTCCTAAAAGTTACGTATGCAATGCGTTGAGGCGATTGACCTTCAAACTGCTGGTTAAAATGAATTAGAAGAATTAAAAACGAATAATTAGATCACAGTCTATAGAGAATGTATATCACATGAATGCAGTGTTCATGTTCAATTTCTTAATTTTGCGATTTCCTCTCTGATCTTTGTAAAAATCTTAGCCGCTTTCATTTCTTTGAACAAGGTCATGCAACAATCTCTGCCAAATGTCTGGGAACAATAACCACTGTATATATCTTCTGTTTGCAGCTTCCCCTCTTCTCCTCTCCTCCTCTCCTCCTCTCCTTCTCTCCTTTTTTTCTTTCTCTTCTTCTCACCTTCTCTCCTTCTCTCCTCTCCTCCTCACCCCCTCCCCTCCTCGCCCCCTCTCTTCTCCTCCTCCTCTCTTCTCCTCCTCCTCTCTTCTCCTCCTCTCTTCTCCTCTCCTCTCCTCTCCTCTCCTCTCCTCTCCTCTCCTCTCCTCTCCTCTCCTCTCCTCTCCTCTCCTCTCCTCTCCTCTCCTCTCCTCTCCTCTCCTCTCCTCTCCTCTCCTCCTTTGACCTAAATCAATGGTAAATCAAATGTCGTACTTTGGTTAAATCAAATATAAAGGGTAATGGAATGTCGTACTTTGATTGTACGCATTTGTTGCTTTGCCTAAAGCGATAGAAAATGGATTTGCTTTGTAAGGAGTATTCTTTATTGCTTATTTGTATTGCCACCCAAAACACTATCCGACCTACTTCTGGATCTCTTTCAAAGTAAATCCAGTTTAGATTCGTGCCAAAAGTAGATCGAATCCAGCTTAGATCCAATCCACTTTTGCTCGTGTGAACGTAGCCTAAGGTTCAACCAAAGTCGTCGTTTTTATTAAAAAAGATGCAAAAGTTTAACGTACTCATGTTATAGTTGAAATGTTCAACTATGTTTGCGGTTCTATCAATAAATGTGGTTACCTTTGCATTATCTGCAGCCGTGGGCGTAGTCTTGGAATGCTTTTGAAACTGTTTTCAACAAAATCTTCAAAACCAGCTTACATCTTAGATATAATACAGCGGCTTAGAGCTTAAAATTGTTTTTTAACCCAGATTACAGTTGCTACAAAGCGTGGTTGTTTTGACTGATAATCTTATCCACATCGCATTATGAATGTAAACACGAAAATGTTACCCTTGATTGGAAGCCTCGGACACTAATTCAGGGTGTTTATGGATTAGGAATCTATGTCCTTTACTGGGAGCTTAGAGTGCTTACAATATTTAAGATGTCAGCACCTAACGGCTAAATTTAAATCATCAGCATTCATAGATAGTTCAGTTCCATGACGTTATTCGTCAAATAAAAAGGCATCGTAAGCATGATAAATAATGATTCAGAGCAAAACACATAATGATAATGTAAAGATTTCAGAATAAGAATCTGTATATTCCTTCAAAGGTCGAAAGAGTTGCGTACTAGAAAATCTAAAACTCGAGTTGGTAGTGTATGGAGTATATGACGAATCATACTAAGATTTATGAAAAGATACTCACCACCGAAATGCCTACTGACTAAAAAAAGCAAATTTTAAGAATTCAGACGTGTTTAGTTTTAAGGTGTGAGCATTCTCTCCAAAGACAGGGGAGAGCTGACGTTGTTAGTTTGTACGATTTTTGAAGGGGGATATTGAATTGTTTTTTGCGATATGATCAGATCCTTGTCAGATATATTGGGCATGCTTGCAGGATTTTAATGTTACAAGTCCGTGACGAAGTGAGACTTTGTAAATTACGATGGCCAAAGTGCCTTGTGATTAGTTCAGACTTCATGACTGCAATCTTGGACAAAATGAAACGAGGTAACAATTATTGACCTCGTTTTCCCCTCACCCCCTCTCTTTCCCTCCCTCCCTCCCTCTCTTTCCCTTTTGAACATTTAGTGAAGGGGAAGAGGAATTGCAATGCCAGTTTCTACGAAAAGTTTGCCTCATAACTCACTGGGAATTGAGAGGAGTTTTGTGAACGAGACATGAGGCCCCTTTTTGGTTTCTAAGATTAATATGAAATTGTAAATATGCGATTAAATCAATGTTGTTTTTTTGAAGATGGACATAAACCTGAAAGATGAGATCGTTGTCTTAGACGAGGCCCACAACATAGAAGATTCTGCCAGAGAGGCTGCAAGCGCCAGTATTACTTCTGTGCAATTGGAGGATGTTATAGCAGAACTGGATAAACTTGGTTAGTTTAGATCTTATTCACG
Source organism: Catostylus mosaicus (assembly GCA_964019065.1). NCBI lineage: Eukaryota > Metazoa > Cnidaria > Scyphozoa > Rhizostomeae > Catostylidae > Catostylus > Catostylus mosaicus. The sequence goes on along the minus strand of OZ025193.1, from coordinate 5,521,236 downwards.
GATGTTTTTATTTCCATGGACACACTGAAAATAATTCAGAGCCCAAGACAGATTGATAGCTCAATAATGAGCACTGGTCATAGAATGGTAGCTAGTTGACATGTAAATGTTATTTTATAAGGAAGTTATTTATATAACAGAAGAAGCGCCAGGCTCCTGGGAAAGTTAAGAAAAATCAGGATTGATTTACTGCAACCTGAGAAAATATTCAACTGTGCTTTGCTTCAAAAATCTGTTCTTTTCCTCAGACAAACAGCTAACTAAAAATTGAATTGCTTAGTCTCCAAAGTTTGATTTCCTAGGCTAAACCTTATTATCCTTCGTAGAAATGCAAAGCAGTTGGAAGTATACCCTTTCATAAATTTTTAATGCATTAAGCCCACCTTTGTTTCTAGTGATGTTTAAAGTAATGTCTGAAGAGCATGGTACATTGCGTGAATTGGTAGGTTATTTTTCTTTTATAGTATATTTCATTGTTAAAAAATTCCCTTGTTTCAGGGATGTATATTGAAGGAGTTTTTTTTGGGGGGGGGGGGGGTGAAGAAGGGCTCAAAGTTTTCGACTTACAAAGCTCAATCATGATGGTATATAAAGGCCTGTACACTAGACAGAATGCAACTATTTTCTAATGTTTCCTTTTCAGCTAGTTTACAAGCTCATTTGAGTCGTAACTTCAGTGTTAACGGATGATTCTATTTTTTCTGCTAATCTAGCTTTACCCAAAAGGCTTCAAATTTTCCAATTGGCTCAGATTTTCCGACGAGATACAGGATTAGTGCCTTGCTTACTTGAATTTCAGCTTATTGAGGGCATTGAAAAGTAAATAGCAGATTTTGTTATCATTTTATTCGTGTTCAGTGTAAGGAAGGGCAACTTTGACAACAGCACAACTAATAATGTCTCGATGAAATGAGATGAAATATTTCTTGTTTCTGTAAACTTTTTCAGTCCAGTTGAATCTGAGATGATTCGATGGTTACAATAACATGAATTAAAGTGATTTGTATATGTTGCAAATTAGATTTTGATATTAAACTACGTTTTCTTGGGCAAACAATATCACAGTTATAACAATGATTACGTTGATAAGGTTTTCGACGATGATGATTAAGATGAGCCAAGTGCCCCTTTGCAGAACACTGCCCTCCTCGCATTCGCTCCTATCTTGTTGTACTGTGCAACGTTAAGATGCAAATAGTAGTAGGTCTATTTATGTATCAAAGATATCCGCAGAAAACCTTTCTCATAACATCCCAGACTGTCATTGTCGCATTGATTGAATATTTTTCCTTTATTTAGCAAATAAAGTTTATCACTGAACCGAAGCTCTCTGTTTTTGCCGAATTGCTTGCTCAATGGTTTGTGGTTGTTACAATGATAACAAATTCAATCATGATTTACAGATAAAACGAAAGACGTCATTGATCTAACCGAATTTACCGAATGAAACTAAATGTTCGAAAACATCAAACAGATGGGAAGGAACGTTGGAACTTGTGGTTAAATTTTGGGTGGTTTAGGTTGTGTTTCCATCCTCCCTCCCTTGCTGAGTCTGCTAATTCCATCGACATTATTTGCTAACAATTTCATCTACCTAGAATGCTTTCCACTTAAGTCTTCCCTGTTTCTCAGCAGTTTGATATTTAACAGAAAACAATTGACAAAAATGAGCATTTCCATGCTTCAGATTCATTAGCAATAAACAATAAAAGCATTAGAAGACAGAAAATGCTTCAAGTCCTGGCTGAACTGGCTCTTTATTTCTTTCCAAACCATCGCCTGCGTCTACGCCAGCAATGTCTGCGGAAGCTTCTTCTGCGCCAAGATCGTCTGCGAAAGCTTCTTCTGCGCCAAGATCGTCTGCGGAAGCTTCTTCTGCGCCAAGATCTTCTGCGAAAGCTTCTTCTGCGCCAACATCTTCTTCGAGAGCTGCGTCTACGAAAATACACTGGATCAGCTTCTTTGGTATCTTGTGTCTCTTCAACGCTCTTTTCATTTACAGTAGCTTCGCTGTCTAGTTCTTTTTCTTCATTTTCATCTTCATTTTCATCTTCATTTTCATCCACATCTTCTTCCTTACTTTCTTCCGGTTCTTCCGCTTGGACCGGGTCTTCAGCTATTTCGTCTTTGCTGGCAGAAACGCTGAGGTTGTCTTCTGCTGTTGCCTTGTCTTCGCCTAGCAATAAAGCAAACATCAATTTAAGTCATCAAATGTATCCTTGAAATAACGTACTGGGGGGATGAGTTTCAGTAAAACAGCGGCACATATTTAAAGATATAAGGTTGTATGATAAAATTGCGAGTGGCTTGACCCCTACCTATTTAAAGGGGAATTATATTAGATAGCCTTTGTGACAGAAATGAGACAGAACTCACCTTGAATCGAGAGGACCAGTCCGAGCAGGACGGCAAAAAGGAGAACGGCTCTCATCTTGCCAATCTGCTGTCTTGAACACAGCAGTAAGTTCACTGCACTGTGGTGCATGTGCAAGGTGTGGCTTATTTATTGTGAAATACTCTGCTGCGGTTGATGCGGGTTTTTAATCTGTTGTTTCTTTTGCATTGTCGCTGATTTTTGCATGTTTGATTCCATGATTAAAATCATATTCCTACTGTAACAATTGAATTAGAGGCACCTTTGGTCTTGACTGTCGTGCCATGCAAACAAAACCCGTTGTGTGCAGTTATCACCCTTTGTACTAAATTTGCTTACTTTTCAAAACGCGCCAGAATACAAATTTCCATATCAATGGGAACCAGATCGCCTTGTGAAAAAGCAATTCTGAAAAAAGTCTTTATAAAGACGCGACAGGAACGCAGGAGATGGTAAACTATGGGCACTCCTCTTTTGGTGCTGGAGGAAGAGGGAGCGAGGATACCCGTTCAGTGGAAACAAATTTTAGATCGCCAAAGATCGCCTATAGTCAATATATTTCTTGAGATATTATCAAGATATAATTGGCGTGGTCGCAAAAATCCTCGCTCAGATTAACCCTTAAGACCAAACATTTTCTTTCGCTTTCAATCTCTATTGCCTCTCTTTTCATGTTTGTTCCTTATGTTTGGCAGCATCTTGGAATAGACTGATATCGAATTATATCTAGCGTATCTGGAATCCTATGCAATGCGTTGAATTTAGGCTTGATAGCGATCAAATGAGAGCTGCGCTTTTGCGGGTTTGCAAATAATCTGAGTTGCATGCTCCTTCCGCTTTTATGAATTTGAGAGCAGTTTGGAAAACTGCTGATCATCCTTTTTGCCTCACTGCCCAAATTTATTAACCCGTGTGGCGATATGTCATCTATTTTATAGCTACTTTCATCTGTTGGTCCAAAATAACGGGCACTCTATATAAGCTTCAGGACTTATGTCTTATAACTTGGCTTCTAAAAGACATTTTCTTCAACAGCTAACAAAGTGAGAGACAAAATTAATGCGATTATCTTGCCGAGTTATGGTAACTTAAAAGGTTGCAATCCGAAACTCTGTATCGGGACTGCGGAGCAGTTCTAGATCTTGCCGATCTGTTCAAACAGATAAAGGTGTAACAAGTTAGCAATGAACCAAAAATTGAATATATAAATACCGCAGACAATAATCAGTCGTTATTTCTAAAATCATCGAGAAAACAGAGTGCTCATTCAATCCGATGAAATTGTTGCAACGTGCCCCCAACGTAAATTGTTACAACAGTTTTCCCCCTCTACCAGTGGCTCTGGTTACATTAGTTCAAAATGATATGTTGGAAAGCTTGCTTCATCGAAAATTAATTTTCCTAATAAAAATGATCGATAAAGTAATATCTATGAAAAAAAGTTGACCACATAACCAGCAAACCACTTTTGTCTTTATACGTTTAAATGATGATATTATGAACATTTCTACTCTTCCCTCCTAGGCATATTTCACTGTATGATTCTGCCCCTCCACCCTGGAACCCCCAGCTACGTGGTTGCTTTGAATAAACACTTCAACTTAAAATTAATTCCACTCTCTACTTCTACGTACGCATTATCCTCCATTTTACTTCTCTCCAAACTCTTCCGCTCCTCTCCCCCTTAGTCACATGACAACATATTATACGGTAACTCTCGTTCCCAACCTCTTCCAACGCTTCTCACTTCCTCGCATTTAACTGTTTATATTCCTAGCCCTTGAAGTTTTTTAGGGGTGCTTCTAATTTTTAATGATCAGAGGCTTGATTGTCTCAAAAAATGATTTACCGTAAAAGCTCTTTTAAGCCCTCCCCTCTTTTAAGCCCACTCTCTTATCAGCCCCCGCTATCCAAGCAAAAATTGAAATAAGCGCCCTCTCTATTAACCCCCCCCTATTTTCATTTAAGAGAGACTTCAAAGTAAAGTGCAATTTCGTCGTAATATGGCCAATTTCTAATTTCATGTTTGTTAGTGTCAAAATTTTCTTGTCCTGTTCTGTCTTCAGCGTCAGCAGAAGTCTTTTTAGATAAAACTAGAAAAGTAAAACCGATTAAAAGTAATTTTTTGTATCCTTGTCCTTTTTTATATGAGCCCCCTCTTTCTAATACGCCCTCCATTAGAACCTCGACAATTGAATAAGCTCCCCCCTCCCCGGCTAAATGGGGCTTTAACGGTGTCTACCTTCACATTACTTTTCATATCTTTGTATATATGCCCGAAAAACTGACTATCTATTTTATTGGTAAAGCATTCAAGTACAGGTTTGTCCTAACATTTTGGCTTCTGTTAAGAGTTCCGCTTTTAAACACTTTGATGTGATTATTTTCTTAACGATGATGGTCAGCGAAATATATTCGGTGGAGGTGTATTACCTGAGAATAGACACCCATCTCGAGCTTCCATCAGCAAGATCTACCTATGATGGATGGGATCAGTGCATTAAGCGTTCAAGTGACAAACCTTGAGCTTTTGTTCTTGTTAATGGATAGAACCGAGGCCCTCAATATCTCCAATCTCACCAATTTGGCAGGTACCTAGAATCCTTTCAAGCTCTACACTCAAGTTATCCTGTTTCTTAGCAGTTTGGTATCTCATAGAGAGAAATGACAAAATAAAGAATTTTATGCTTAAGACCATTAGACCATAAAAATTAAGACCATAAAAAAACTTAAAATGCATGTTGAGGTCCTAGCTGAACTAGCTGTTTAACTTCATCACCATCGTCTACGAGCGGTTCTTCTACGATAGCGCCGTGGATCAGCTTCTTCTATCACTTCAACGCTTTTGTCCTTTTCCGTAGCTTCACTGGCTAGCTCTTTATCTTCAGTTTCATCTTCATTTTCATCTTGATTTTCATCTTCATTTTCATCTTCATTGTCATCCTCATCTTCTTCCTTACTTTCTTCCGGTTCTTCCGCTGGTTCCGGGTCTTCAGCTATTTCGTCTTTGCTGGCAGAAACGCTGAGGTTGTCTTCCGCTGTTCCCTTGCCAGCAACATCTTTTGAAGATTGTTCTGTATCTTCGCCTAGCAAAAATGCAAACATCAATTTTAAGTCATCTTTGTCCACACGATTGGTTGGTCAAAAATGGGGAAAGGTTCTGAGCTGCTGAGAGCAATCGACATAACCGAACCGTTTCAAAACTTTGCATTGTTGCTCATTGAAATGTCTCCCTCGTCAAGTAAGAACAACAAAGTCTCTGTAAGTGGGGACATATATTGGAACCAAGAGCAGTTAAATTTGAGGATAGCTGTACCAACTGATCAAAGACAATTACACGCTAAAAGAACCTAATTGGAAACAATGCTTCTGTGAATGATTATTATGTATGTGGTTATAATTGCTACAGTTTTCAAAATTTTCCTGCTAGTATCTGTATATTAATTTCAAAACCTTCATTCAAGCTGATACCTAATTTTCATTTGCCTGTCAGAGGTTATCATTCCTTTACCGTTCAAATGTATTCTTGATTTAACGTCCTGGGGATGGGTTTCCGTAAAACGACGGCACATATCTAAGGATTTAAGGTTGTATATAAACGTAGCAAGTGGCTTGATCCCTATCTATTTAAGGGGTATGATATTAAATAGCCTTTGTGACAGAACTGAGACAGAACTCACCTGGAATCGAGAGGACCAGTCCGAGCAGGACGGTAAAAAGGAGAACGGCTCTCATCTTGCCAATCTGCTGACTTGACACCGCAGTAAGTCCAATGCATTGAGGTGCATGTGCAAGGTGTGGCTTATTTATTGTGAAATACTATAATTCCTCTGCGGTGGACATGGGTTTTTGATCTGTTGTTTCTTTTGCATTGTTGCTCATTTTTTGCATGTTAATTTCTTACTCAGAAAAAACTATGAAGGGCAACTGCAACCAGATGTGAAAAACTCCCTCAGAATTGTTAGCCATAACCCTCACAAAATCAGGACTAGAGGCTGCACTTTCCTCATCATAGGGAGCGCGAATGGCCGTTGGTGCATCGGCTCAATACGCTCACTTATTCCCCCAAAAAACTTACAAACAAATGAATTTTATAAACCAAAATACAAGCAAAGTTGATTTCTGGGCAAGGAATGGACAAGAAAAGCTTTCTTTTCTCACTTGTTAGCCGATGCACCAGTCCTACCTTAGATTTAAAACCGATTAATTCGGCAAAGCCTAAGGTATGAAAGCAAGAACAAGATTGAAGTTAACTATTTTATTTTGAAATTTATTGATGAAAAACCCAAGTTAAATGAGGAGAAAGAGAAGGGGGGGGGGGGTAGGGCACGATAAACTCCAAGAGACTGCCAAATGATCCGATAACCAAGGAAAAGACAAACAAATCTGAAACAAGAATAACTGATTGTCAAAATACATTTAAACGAACAATTAGATACCTATCAAACAACACTAGAAAAGGGGATGGGAGGGGATTGGAAAATGGAAGCAAAACGTAACACGTTTAAATTAGCAAGTGATGCCCTTCCCATGCCTGGGAATATAAGTAGTACTCTAGTCCCAAGGGACACAAAAAACTAGGCAATCCAGCTGTTTAGGCCCTGAATCATTTTGTTAAACCCAACGAGATCAACATTCAATCTTAACAAACACCTTTATAAGCAAGAATGCGGGAATAAACGTACCAAAAGGCAGTACACCAACCACTTCATTCCATTCAATACTTGAAAGATGCGCATATAACAGGTTTTCTTCGTCAAATTAACTCTGATAAAATTTCATTTTATCACCATTTTGATTCCATGATAACAATCATAAACCTACTGTTACAATTGAATTAGAGGCACCTTTGGCCTTGACTGTCGGATCTTGAAAATAAAACCCTTTGTGTGCAGTTATCACCCTTTTAACTTAACTCGCTTACTATGCAAAACTTGCCAAAATAGAACAGGATCGTTTTCAACGATTCGGAAAGTATGTTCTACATCATTATGTGACAGGGGCGTATGAGATAGGCCGATATCAGCCATCCTCTTTTGCTACTGAGGAAAAAGTGAGCAAGAATACCTGTTACCAACTCGATTGCCTCTCTTTCCATATTTAGAATTTTTGCGGATTTAGAAACAATCGGAGGCATCAAAGTTGCATGCTCCTCCCTCTTTTATGAATCTTGCATAACCGCTCAAATTTATTAGCCTTGAATCATCGACTATGATGTGGTCTCAGCGACCGCTACATTGGGAACCGCTGTTTTTCTGCGCTCATTTATCAAATACTATTTTTCATGGTCTTGACCTCCTGCTCCTGTATCGTTAAGGTTGACTCAAAAACATAATTCTTAAAGGGGTTAGTTAAGTAAAGGTTTGATTTTTATTTGATCCATTTTCCTGGAAGGGTCTATTTTATAGCGAATTTTACCTGTTGTTTCAAATTATCGGGCTCTAAATATATTCTCCAAGACTTTTTACCCCATTATACCCTTTCTCATTATCCTCTAAAATACAATTTGCCCCACAGCTAACACAGTGATAGAAAAAGTGAAGATTATTATCCTTCAGCGTTATAGAAAATAGATTTGTAGCACAAAATACAATTAACAAAAAGATATGAGTCTTTTCAGTCTATTGATTCCTAAATCCTCATTTTTTTCCATATCGTCTGCGGGAAGATCGTCTGCGCCTTGAATACCCGACTGGATCGGCTTCTTTATATCGCTCCTCTTCAACGTTCGTGTCCTTCTCTGCAACTTCGTTGACTTCTTCGGGTTCATCTTCATCATCATCTTCCTCCGGTTCTTCCGCTACTCCAGTCTCTTCGGCTGACTCTTCTTCACTCACAACATCATTTGGGTTTTCTTCTGGCGTTGCCTTAACGGCATCTTCATATTCAGTTTCTTCTACTGCTGCGCCTGGGGAGAGTAGTGAAATTGATTTATGATCAGAAAAAGAGCCTGAAAAGGGCTAAAATGGGACTATCTTCAACTTGACATCTGTATTTTTAACCGGATTTCTTCGGTCAAGTCGTTGTCCTTCTCTTCGAAATCTCGTATTTTTACAACAAAAGGTAGTAAAATAAGTAAGGAGCTATTGCAGAACATATTAATCGTGTGTTTTAGATTTTTACTATTATATAGGGCACTGCCATCATTGACCGTTTACTTTTGACCATGCCAATCAAGGTTGCCGGAACGAGGGGACAGCAAGGACATCATCTGCCTCCCTTGTCTTTGACTAAACGGCCCATTTTTCATTTTCATGTTGTTTTGCCTTTAATTTCTGTTGTTCCGCCCTTCTTCAGGCAACCGTGAATCAAATAAAAAGTGAACTAAACGTGGGTCGTTTGCAGCATGGTAGCAGTGGAGGCGTTTGTCCCTTTTTTGTAAGTAGGTTTTGCTGGAGCAAGCAAGCAGCAAATCACCCAAAACACTTAAAAACTCAAAGATATCATTCTCTCATATACTCGTCCTTCAATATTGCAATAAGGATGCACATTTAACCTGTAAATAAATGAGTATACACTTGCCGTGAATTGAAATGACCAGTCCAAGCAGGACAGCGAAAAGCAGAAAAGCTTTCATCTTGCCAGCGTGTTAAACTTCTTTCCAAGGACGATCGACAGCTCGATGGAACAATCTCTGGTTCGTTTGGTGTATTTAAAGAGAAAACTGCGCCTGTTATTTTCACGCCAAAATTTGCCAATCTATTAAGTACGGAACAGTGAGATGGTTAGAATTGATGACTCTGGGGGCGATTTCATGCTTTCCGTGCGTTGCCATTAATTCCTTTCTTGATTGAAATAAGCAACAAGAGAATCGATTCTTAGGCAATACATTCTAATTATTAAATGTGATATTTACTTTTTTTGTTCTTCAAACCTATTTATCATAATAAATCCGTCGCTCATGGGGGGATCTTTTAATCCTATGGGATATTGATTATACATGTTTTTCCTTAGTTTTGGTTCGAAAACATGTTTACAGTTGTATCATTGTCGTCTTCTTCTTGGGGGTAATTGCTAAGCGTTCATGGCACATGGAGGGAGTTGTCATAAAGTATGTACCAGAGGGGGGCTGAGCAATTTTAAAAAGAATGGAAAACCTTTCGTGCTTCCTTCTTAAATTGGTAATTTTTATGCTTCCTTGGAACCCTTTTTATTTGCCTTAATGATTACGTATCTTTTGGAGGTCTCAAATTTTTAAATATTCTTCCGACCCTTGTCTTTCTAAATTCATTCTTTGCATTATCTTCCGAATCATCAGTACTCCAAAACACCATTTTGGCCTTCGTCACATTCAACAACAACTAGAATCCCTACCGAAAGTATTGAAACTCTAGCCACAATTTTTTGTCATTTATTTGTCGCGTCCCTCTTTCCCTATAAAAACAATGTTTGCGAAGATTGCAAGATTTTTTTTTGAGCTTTTAACCTTAATTACGACAATTGAAGACTGTTATGTTAAAGAAATTTGAACGGGGGGAATTCTGTAAGAAATAGGAAAGTTCAATAAAATCAAAATAGTTCCAAGGAAGTGACTGCTCCAAATTCAATCCAATTTGTATACTTGTCAGCTGAAATTTGACCATATTTATTTAGAATCAGCCATGGACCGAACCAATTCATTTTGCGGATAGGTATAAACGTGAAAGTAATTAAACGGATATTCTTGCATTTGATAGTAAAAGCACACATATTTCGTAATGCCGTTTGGGATTTATTAACCCCCCCCCCCTCCTACTTCTGATAATCATTTTAAGGATTAGGCAGTAGACCATTCCAATGAATGTTTTGCAGCAACTCCCCCTCCATGTTTTTTAAATTGTATTTCAGGGGGGATATAAAATTTCCTGTGCATGTATGACCATATCATTTTACAAATCTGGATTCCATAAATCTGCAGTTTTTGGGCCTTATTTCCACAAATCCACAGAAGAAATATCTAATTTATTTGCTAGGGATTACAATAAGTCGATTCTTGGAAGAAGTAGAAATACATTTTATGGGCTAGATTTATGTGCTGGGAGTACAAAAAGGAAGCAGGTACTGGCACGAACCGATATTATATTAAAAAGCTCTATTTAGTCCTCCTCTCCTTCTCTATTAAGGCCCCTTTTTATACAGGAAAGACTACAGAGAAATGCAATGATTTTCTGATAGCTCATGATATATGTCGTTGTTATTTGGCAAATTTCTAATAACATGTGTTTGAGTGTCAAAATGTCCTTGTCTAGTTCTGTCTATCGTCTCTAGAAGTAGTTTTAGATGAAAACCAAAAAGTAATGGGGAGTAGAATAATTTTTATATCCTTGACCTTGGTTTTCAAATAAGCCCCCTCTCAATGAAGCCCCCCTTTAGAACCTCGAAAATAAAATAAGCCCCGGGGGGCATAATAGGGCTTTTGCGTATCTTGAACGTTTATTTGCATTTCATGACTTTGCTTTCAAGGACGACACATCTAATGAGGACTTTCTTATATTTTTGAAGAAATTAGGACAAAAGGATCAGCTCGTTTTTTCCCTGGTCAAAAACTCGCGGTTTCCTTTTTTAGGATGTGTAGAAAACTAACTTTTGGTAGTAGATCAGAGGTGGATTTTGTGGGGAGCCGACGGGGGCCGCCCCGCTATCCTAGGACTACAGAAAAAATCGGCAATTTCATTTTATTGAATCACGAACTGAAATGGGTCAAACAACTACCTACATTGCCTTTAGCAACTTCAAACATAAATTCATGTTTGTATTTGTCATCGAATGTCAATAGGCCTAAAAACTTAAATAAGGGGTTCTCTGTGCTCTGCTCTATTCTTAAAAAGAATTATCCTCACTGCTTGTTTCACTCTTTTCCTTAAAGGGTCCAAAGTTTTAGAATAGGCTCCTCCCCAGTTTATCATATCATAAAACACGTGTGGGGCAATAAAAGAATTATGAATCTGAAGTAAAATATCCATAGGAAGAGCATGTCTCAATTTTGCGAGAATACCAACAAATGCACTTGATTTTTTGGTCTTTACTTGGTGACGGGTGGTACATACAATTTTAGCATGCGCTTTGGAAACAGAGAATGAAATGCCTTTGCCAACACTGGACTCGCCACGCTTGGAAGAGAGGTTTGTCAGGGAATGATACCACGCAGAGGGGCGGGCACAGAAATAGGCAGCCGTTAAGAACGCTCACTTCCTTCCGCTTTTCGGGTAACAGACTATGCAAAACGCCGATTCACCTAAAAACATTCATGTAGGCTCCGTACAGGCAATATTCCGATTCTGATATTCGAAATACATTAGCAGAGGGATTCTAACAGTTAAAACTTTTTCTATAACAGTTGACACTGTCTGGACAAATGCCAGGCCCGTAGGGAGCATTTCCAGATTGAGGGGGGAGGGGCTTATCGAGCGCATCTGTGGAAAATCTTTGGTGCCACGCCATTTTACAGTCTCCCATGTGTTTCAAGCCGCTGATACTCTTTAAGGCAATTTGAGAACATGTCCAGAACGTATGGCGGAAACTAATTACGTGAAATTATGTGCTATGTGATTCAAAACTCTTATCTCTGAAAATTATTCGGGGGGCTCCCGCTTCCTACGGGCCTGCGTTAACGCTAAGAACGTTTGCAGTATGATTCAATGTCACGATCTCCAAAGGATAGAAATACCGCGGCTTGCTTTAAATATCTAAGGCTTCTCTACACCACCCTGATTGGTATCATACATAGGGTGTGGGGGGAGCTATGGGAGCCGTCGCTCCCCCCTTTGGAAGAGAGAAGAGTATTTTGTTTCTTAACCAACAGTTTTACACATCAACAACAGCAAAACGCCCCTGCGCCGTTCTCAAAACGATCTCATCCTTTTGTTTTACAGTCTTCACCACGTATTGATTTGGTCGGTAGAGACAGAACTATTTGGGAACGCCCTTTTGAACGCATTGCTACTGTTTTAGATAAGGTTTGAATGGTCCAATCTTTTTAGCAAACACCTTTGAAGAGCCCCGATGTGAAGTTCAGTTTAAAGTCCTCGGACATTCGTGTAGTCAGGAATTTTACCAGGGCTTCACCAATCATTAAATACAAAAACAGGGGTATCAATAAACGGGAGTGCATTGATTTTTCTAAAGTATTATGCGTACTTCCCCCCGTGTGTCGCCCTCTTTAGAATTTAAATTAACGACTCTTTCAATGGTAAGGAAAACGCTCGATATGTTCCTTTTGTGGAATGATTTCTCGATTCATGAACGATCTTGTATCCCAGTCTGCAGAGCGTGGCAACTGCACGCACAAGAGAATTTGCAGCAGATCGACTTGCACTCCAAATATTAGGCTTTGCACGCGCGTATTATATGCTTGTAGGGTCAATAAAGGTACCTAAAGCGGCTTGGTGCACCCGAGAGAATCAGATTTGCACGCCATCCACCCCCCCATTTTATACCTTGCACGCACGAGATCTCTTCGAGTTCTGCCATGCTCTGCAGACTGGCTTGTATCCCTTGAAATTTAGTTTAACGGGGGGTCCTGAAAGGCTCTGTCGTGGTCCGAAAAGACGCCACGATTATCTAAAACCTGAAAATACTGTAAATCTTGGGAACCAACAACAGAAAACAGAAACAAAACAAGAAAACGTTTATCTTCATCTTGCAGCTATATGAAAAAAGTTAAATTGTTGCACTAAAATCGTGAACATAATACATCGAGTCCTTTCAGCCTAGCTTTTTGGCTCTTCATTTCTTTCCGTATCTTCTGCGGAAGCTGCGTCTGCGCCAGGAGCGTCTGCGCCAGGAGCGTCTGCGCCAGGATCGTCTGCGCCAGGATCGTCTACGCCAGGAGCGTCTGCGCCAGGATCGTCTGCGCCAGGATCGTCTGCGCCAGGATCGTCTGCGCCATGATCGTCTGCGGAAAGATCGCCTGCGGTAGTAAAATGGGTCAGCTACCGTCTCCTCAACGTCTGTGTCCTTTTCTGCAAGTTCGGTGTCGTCTTCGGGTTCATCTTCACTTTCATCTTCAAGTTCCTCTGGTTCTTCCGCTTGTTCGGGTTCATCGGCTGACTCGTCCTCGCTCAGAACATCATTTGGGCTGTCTTCTGTCGCCTTGTCAGCAACTTCATTTGCGGTTTCATCAACGGCAGCGCCTGTTTTAAAAAATTCAAAATTGATAATTCAGAAGGTTTTTCCAAACTAACAAAGAACATAGAAATAGAGCATAAGAAATTCAAGGCTCAAGAAGCGAGTTGTTTGTATAACTCACAGATGCAATTGATTAGTTGGCGGTTACTTGATATACAACGGTCAATAAGACTGTCGGTCGATAGATTTTAAGAATTCGCTTTACAACTACGAGAATATAGAGCTTTTAACCCCCACTCTTAAATATCTTATTGTGGCGTTTCCGTACATACTGCAATTAACTAGACTCGAGATCGCAAAGCATGCACATGGGCGGACACAAAATACGTTTAATCAACATTTGATTTACGCATGGCCCTGAGTGGCCTTGAACATTGACCGCACTGCGTCAAAATCAAATCAATCAATCAGGTCAAATCGGGGCCAAAGAACCTAACAACTGTGTAAATAAATAGGCAATATCCTAATAGAAACGAAAGATTTCCAAAACACGTGTACTTGTGGAGAACCACTTTTGTATAATACACCGAAAACCGTAAGGAACCTCTGCCGTTGTTTCGGAGGCGTGACCCGTAGCTAACATGCTCTGAATGCTACTTCCGCCCATTTCCTCTCCGCTTTTTCGTTGCAAAACGCAAACTCCCTTAACAACATTCCTGTAGGCAATATTCAAACTCCGACGTCAATTATTAAAGTGCTTCTAGCAGTAAAAGCTGACTGCACCAATACTTTAAAAGATAAGAACGATTATAGTATGATTCAATGTCACGATTTCCTATCGATAAGTGTAATTCTGACAGCCATTCAGTTTACTGCGAGTTTATGCGCGACCATACAGATATATTCGACTGCTTGCTGAGGATAACTAAGGCTTCACTTACCGTGAATTGAGATGACCAGTCCAAGAAGGACAGCAAAAAGCAGAACAGCTCTCATTTTGGCAGTGTTTTCACCTTCTCCACTGCAAGTCCACTCCACTCTGTGTGCAACTTTGGAGGTGTGGTGGATTTATAGGCAGGTTGACATCACGCTGATCGCTGTCAATCAAATAATAGGGGAATAATCAATAATCCAGTCACATGCTGTGACTGTTGACTTTCATGTCATTGTTTTCCACAAATTCCAACGAATAAATCCGGCAACTTCCGTTGCCAGCAAATTCTGCTTGATTTGCAATTTATCAACGAAAGGAATTCCACGATATTTAGAAAAAAACATTCTGTACTTCCACAACTAAACTGTATCCAGGAAGCTATAAATGTTTTGTTTTTCTTCCAGCACGTTGCTACCAAGCCCATTTATCTTTAGAATTGGAATTCCATCAATCCAACATAAATTTTGAAACTATAGTAACAGGTCGCTGCTGTAAATTTTGCGACAATGGTAATAGATTCGATGCAGTTATTTGGTTAAAACAATTTTTTTCCAAAAATGTTCATAATGACCCCAGTACTCAAACTTTCTTACCAATCAATGAACTATCTATGATCTTACCACACTCAGTGACTCTAAAATTGAAAATATTACAGCTTCAAATGCCCTTTTTCGATAGAGCTGTCATGAAACAGCTCATGTCTCGATACAGCTGTTTTGCAATGAAATTTCTCGCTACAGTTCTTTTGCGATGAAATTTCTCGCTACAGTTCTTTTGCGATGAAATTTTTTCCTTACAGGTTTTGAGAGTAATTTTCTAGAACAAAATATTGCCAGCTTTTCTCACGTTGGAAAAAATCTGAACACTCTTAACCCCGAGGAGCCGAGTATCATATTCTTATGAACCACCACCTAACCGTCATATGAATAACTACTATTTTTATTCCACCCCCGAATATAGGCCTTTATCTTGATAGAATGTTAATTACTTGCTGTCTTATCGTGCAAAATTAAGACATTAGTTTTCTAGCTGCCTCAGGGTTTGGTATGTCCTCTCTAAATCTACAACTTTCTTGTCTAGCTGGTGTTGTTAGTGGTTTATATCTGCCTGATTTACCTCACATCTCACTTTGGTGTGCGCTCTTTTTTATACAATTTTTTTTTCACAAACTCATTTCTGAAAACAAGCTTATAAGAAACTGGTCGATCAAAAAAATCTTTGGAATCGAAAGACAGTCGATGGAAGGGACTTCCGTTATGCACTATCGTCTATATTTTTACAAGAGTCAAACGTAATCTTTTCGCGCCTTGGATATTTCTGAATATTATAATAAGCTAAGTTATTTTTCTTCACCATAACAGCCCTATTTAAACGACGGCTTTGGTTTCCAGTGTTTCCAGTAGAACGGACCGCAAACTCAGTCACATTCAAACTCCGTGTTGAACAATGCATATTTACAAATCTATGAGCCGGGCTTTGTCATTTTTCATCTTTTCGTTGATTGTATTAATCCTTTGAGAGCAACACCCATGAATTGAATCTGGGTCGTTTCTCTACGTTGTTTTTTCTACGTATCTTGCACCCAGTATCCCCCCGTGACCTCCCCCCACCTGTAACACGCGTCATTGGTGGGCTTTGGGCTGCGGTCACACTTTTTAGGGGGTCGCAGATGTTTTTTCACTTGCTGAATGAGAACGAAAGTGTTCAAATAGAATGTTTCTAGCTTTTTATAACACTGTTATACTTCGCTGATACTTGCAACATATAATAATGTATAGCAACTGCATAGAGCACTTGCTAAATGAAATACTGTACAAAAATTTTTTGTCCAGATCACACAAACGAAGTGGTCGTTTTTTTAATCCTGGGAACCGTGGCGGAGGATTTTCAACAGGGGTGCCATATGAAACTCTTTTGCGGTCATTTGATGGGGGTACAAAACTTTCAAGAGAGATTTTTGTGGGGTACAAAACTATATACAGAACCATTTTTCAAATACTGTTAATTTTGTTGTTAAGAAAGAAAGAATGATGTAAGTAAGGTTTGTTTGATGTCACCTCTCACAAGTACATCACTTTTATGGTTTGATCACTTTGGACTTCCTTGTCCTTTTGAGGAACAAAACTGCTTCCTTATTAAATACCCAGAGAGGTCTTTATCACCACATGCCTCAGCTTATCGACATCAAAATGTTGATAATTGATTTTACGCTTGTCACTTTGCCGGCAAAATGCCGTCATCCTTTGCACCTCCTTCCACCCAAACACATCGTCCTATTTTCCTTGTTCCTAGTTCTGATGCAAATTCTTCCCTGAGGAATTCGCAGTATCAGCCGTAGCAGAGAAGCGTGTATGTGTTCCGTAGCTTCCCACAAAATATCAAAAGTTAATCAGGCAGGCCCGAGGCCAGTGAGCGGCTAAGGGGCTTAGCCCCCCCCCCCCAATAGATGGTAAAACAATAAATGGTAAATTTCGCTATTGCATTGAATCGGTGAAATCTCAGTCTTGTTTTAACAACCTAATATTCTTATCAATATATTCTCAGTCAACCAAAGTACGAATCTGAATACACGTTTTTTTAATAAGGACACTTGGTTCCATTTTCAGCCTGCCGTTTCTTATTTTTCCGTATATTTTCAGCCTAAGGTCGGAGGTAAACTCAGATAAAAACACATAGTATTATCTGTAACATAACATGACAAAATGTCAACATAACTGTAGCTACCATCTTGCTAACCGAACTTACTAAAAACATGGTGCACGGTCAGAGATCTTGGCACCACTTAAGTTGTTCTTATTTTTGGCCTAATCTCAGCCTGATGTTTCTTATAAAGGTTGTTCTTATAAAAAAACGTGTATGTCTCGAAAGAAAAGTTTTAATTGGGGCACATGGGAACTATTTCGACTCGTACTCGAGAAAAAATCTGCAGTTGTTGTATCAAATTATCAAATTAAGATAAAAATAACCAGTCTTTACGTAGACTTGTCCTCAATTTGCTCTTAAGCAGTTCCTTATTTTCAGCAATCTTCAACAAGGGCGTCACTTGAGGGGGTTTTAGGGTCTGACAAATCGCTCCCCCCCCCCTTAACATGACTATATCGTCTTCAAGCAGGGCAACAAAGGCGGACCTAGAAAATGGGCAATTTTTTACAGTTGGGAAGAGCAAAGAGTGAATTGGGCCAAGCGGGGCAAGGGGCTTCCCTTTGGCTAACACGGAGCGAAATTTGGCACCGTGAAATATGACCAGGTATACGAAACCATACTTTGGAAACAAATCAATAGCCAATTGAGGAACTTTACGTCAATCAAATCATCATTAAGCTAACGATTGTTAATTAAGCCCACAAGGTCATTTACTCATTGACACTAATATCACTTTGTTGCCCAACGTCACTGAATATTATCGCACTAATGTGTTTTTCTGTTCCCATCAGCCAAATACTACCGCGGACAAAAACAACCTCGCTCTTTGAGATAAATTCGTCATTTTTGCGCGTTTGTTTCCTTCCTTTACATAAATGCACAAGTGTATGTCAGATTCTGCCTTGTAGTGTAAAAATCCGTTACTGTATCTATTTACAAGACAAAAGGAAGGCTTATTTCAATCAGGGGGGTCTTCTGCTGGAGTTTTGGGGTGGCTCACCTTCCCAACCATGAAAATTTCGTCTTCACACAGGGCAAAAATATGCACCAAAACAAAATGGGTAATCTTTACATTTTTCGAAGGGCAAAGAGTGACTTTGAAAGGGGTTAAACATGACAACAACCTCTCAAAATTGAGTTTTATCATGTATGAATTGTCTAGAATCTAAAATGAAGCCCCCTTGGAAAGGCAAGAAACTTCTTACAGTGTATATTCTGGATTTTCGATGAGAAAACAAGGAGGGCTAAGTACATATGTAAAATGAAAACTTAACCTAAAAACCAGAATAAAAAACGTCACAGTTTCAATAGCAAGGAAAGCATTAAAAGGTCAACGCGATCTTGTTTCTATAATGTTTCTCTCAGAGGTGCCTTCGAGAGAAAAGTTTTCATGAAAGATAACTGTAATTGATATTTGATGTTGCATAAAAGCTTTTCTGTGTGAATGTATTTGCCGTTGGGATCGAGGGCGGACCGACAACACTTTTTTTGACTTCAGCCTATTAACTGCACCACCAGGTATGCCCTGGACATGCTATCAATTCCCATGCAGACAGACATGAGTTGGCAGTCAACTAATCTGAAATTTACGAAATTTTCAATGGAAAAAACTCATCTCTTTAATTGACGGTCTAATTGTCCATTCCCAGACGATTTGTGCTTTGTTCTGATTGATTGTCGAAAAGAATTTATTGAAATTAGAAGGGCACTTCTTGCCCCCCCCCCTGCCCCCCTTGCCCCCCTCTTTCGGCATCGCTGTGCATCGCCAACCTGGTGACTGGTATTTTATACCCGGTTCATTTTTGCTGCGAGAAGATAATTGTTTTCGGTGGATAGTGCCATGCACTGTGGTGTATATAAATGTGTTTGTTTCGACGAGACCAGGGACCTATCAGCCGGAATTTCTACCCCTGTAGAAAAGTTTCTTTTATGCAGTAACGTAGCCCCGGGGTTAGGAGAGACTCCAATTGTAAAGAGTTTTATGTCTGAGATACATCTGCAAATCCACTTTTGCTTAATTGGCTTTTTGCCCCCCCCCCCCCCGCCTGAAACAAATGGGCCTGGCCACGCAACTACTTTGATGGTCTATGTGAAGTCTGAGGGGAGTATTGTGACTTAAAATTAATTTCAAAAAGTGGAATATCGAAAGCTTTACAACCTCAAGATAATTGATAAATGGGCAGGTTCGTTGGAAAATGCCCTAGTTGGAAAAATTTACAGAAATAAATAAGCGGCGAGACATAAGGGTTTGGAATTCAGAACAAAGATTAAACCATTATACCTCCGCAAACTTTGCAATAAAACCTTGCTTCCCCATTAAGTTTAAAATGATACTGTTGTTCTTCACTAAAGAGAGTAAAAATAATTTCTGCAATAGAAAACCAACACTGAACTTCCTGATTAGCCTATACCTACTCTGTTGTAAACCACTTTCATATGGAAAGATATGCTGACGACCTTTTGCCGCACCTTATAATTAATGATCTCAGCCTTCCTAATTACAACGCTATTTAAATTTTTCAAAAATGCAAGCGCGGTGGTTCCAAGAAAAAGCTGTGGTATACGTGGTCTGGGCCGTCGCATCGAAATTTCGGGGCTGCGAGAGTAGCGGAAAATTTTTCAGGAACACGCCCTTAGATCACTGGAAAACGCCCCTGCTGCACAAATTGCACTAGTCAAATGATGAGCAAATTATGACTTTTAGATGGATCATTGACGAGGAACATTTTCTAATGTGTTTACCAGCTTAAGGTTGCTCTTTACTGCATTTTTTCTAATAGTTGCAGCTATAGCTAATGCTTTACAACTGCTATTTATCTCTCAAAAAATTTATTGTACCTTGCCGTCTCTGACTTTTGCAAAACTTGTGAAAATCAAAAAGATGACAACATTGTTGCCAGGTATTTATGTAAGTGGCTAGAGCTGCCTCAGGTGAACTCAGTTTCACTGTGTTTCTACCTAAAATTGAATTAGTTCTAAAAGTCTTTTCGCTTTCTGTCAAATTTTTTTAGTGCCAAATCGTTCGTCGGAATGCCAACTCCCAGCATGATATTTTCAACAGTACTGAAGATGTGCTCGAGGACATTGATTCTGACTTAAAAGATAAGCTAAAAGTACAATTCTTCTCATAAGGTTCCTCTCTCTCTAAACTTGTGCCCTACTCTGATCAACAATTCAACTCAAAATGGGCGTGTGCTCAATTTGATCTGCCAAAAAATAATTCTAACTTTACTACCCCGTTACTTGAACAAAATGTTCCCATTCGAATAATGTTTGAAAATTGTGTTACAAAACCAGTGGTGCTATAAGATGCGAAAAGAAAATCCTTCGGGCACTTATCAAAGACATTCGCAAAGTGAATTACCCTTGCGTGGCTATCGCAGATGCTTTCAAATGGGAGTGCAGGAAAAAAGTGTTAGATGGTTATGGCATAAGATGTTGATTAAAACATGTATGCAGTAGCGTCTTATCTACACCCCTGCATTTTTTGTCACGTTAATAATTTTTGTCCTTTTTGCAGCTAAAACACAGAGAAACAAAAATCTGAGCATTTTATTCTGCAGGATTATAAAAAAGTAGAATGTAGCAAATAAATTGTTAATACGAAGCACTGAATCCTTTCAGTCTCTAATGTTTTGCCTCTTCATTTCTTTCCGCGTCTTCGGAAAAATCGTCTGCGGAAAGATCTTCTGCGGATAAATCGTCTGAGGAAAGATCGTCTTTGGAAAAATCGTCTGCGGAAAGATCGTCTGCGGAAAGATCTTCTGCGGAAAAATCGTCTGCGGAAAGATCTTCTGCGGATAAATCGTCTGCGGAAAGATCGTCTTCGGAAAAATCGTCTGCGGAAAGATCGTCTGCGGAAAGATCTTCTGCGGAAGAATCGTCTGCGGAAAGATCTTCTGCGGAAAAATCGTCTGCGGAAAGATCGTCTGCGGAAAAATCGTCTGCGGAAAGATCTTCTGCGGAAAAATCGTCTGCGGAAAGATCGTCTGCGGAAAAATCGTCTGCGGAAAGATCGTCTTCGGAAAAAGCGTCTGCGGCAAGTACGTCTGCGGGTAACATGTGGGTCAGCTTCTTTCGATAATTCATCCTTTCCAATTTCATTCCAGTGCATAGATGCGACCTCTTCTCCAAACGCTGCGTCCTCGTGTTCATCTTCATTTTCATCTTCCTCCGGTTCTTCCGCTACTTCGGTCTTTTCGGCTATTTCTTCTTCACTCCAAACATCATTTGGGCTTTCTTCTGGCGTTGCAGTATCTTCAACGGCCGTGCCTGTTTTCAAAATAAGATGTAAATTAGATTCTTCAGCGACTTTTCCTGTTTCCAGTTAAAAGCTTCGTTTGGCAAGAAGAACAAAGACAGGAATTAATCAACAATCGCTTTATAAAACGCGCCTCACTCGTGTGCAATACAATAGGTGGCCTCTGTGGTGAGTACAGTACATCCTCGATTATCCGAACAGGTTGAACTTTATTTTTTAATTGGCCGATCGGATACGCCAAAAATTCGGACAAATGAGGATGAAAATTTTCAGTACTAAATTTTGCAATAAAGGGTATTATTATCACGAAGAATATTCACGGAGTGCTCAGTCAGTAAGCCAGTTGAAAAGCTTCGGCAGAAAAGCGAGGACAAAACTGAAACTGCCGTTTTTGTTTGTAAATGCAACGGTTTTGGTGATTGTGAACACGAGTGCGAAAACTGATTTTTTATTTTGATGTTCCCTTTTGATTTTACTTTGGCAAAGGCCAAAAATGTAAACAGACAACGGATATTTTGTTTCGTTTATAGATAATTGGCTTTAAAAAAACTGTTGTAGTAAAAACTTTTGGTGTTCAGATAATCGAGGTTCAGATTATCGAGGATTTACTGTAGTTTAGGCTTAGGACTAGCGATCTATGGATATGGATCTAAACGTCACCAGTTCAAATCTTCGCCATTTATGAAGATTGCACCCTTGCGTATGTTGTTAACATTAAATCGTGCTTGTCTCTACCGAAGAGTATAACTGGGTACCAGGTCCTTAGTTGTAGCATGCTATATGCGATTATGCGTACAACTGGGGAAAGGTGTAAGGTGGGTAGAGTAGTCTAGCCACTACTTTCTCACTCGCTCTTAATCGATGCCAATGGACATCTATGAAACTAGACTATTGGCTACTAACATACCAAATGGGGAAGCAAAATTTGGATTGAAGGATATTCCTTACAAGTTTAAATTGTTTTAATTCTTTTATTTCCATTACACATCTTCAATTTACGAAATCAATTGAAACAAATCATTTACGAAATGAAGAAAAGGCATATTTTTAAATATATAGAGCTTTCAATGTCGATTTGTCTTAAAGGCAGCAGTAGTAGTAATCGAATGAAAGAAAATTTAGATAGAAATACGACTGTTTCAGTTAGGAAAACGATTATTGCCTGTTGAAATTCAAAGATTCGTACGTTGAATTTAGCCTCGATCACATGTTATAACTGTATCAATATTTAGACGTGCAAGTGATATCTGGTTCTTGATAGGAGCGGGCGCAACGAGGTTAAAAGGCTGCCATATTTCTAAAATAATTAAGAAGAAGAGAACCCCTCGAACGTATCTGTTAATTTCATTCCTGCTATCGTAAATATCGCAATTGAGATTGCCTCTAGCCTGTAACTAACTGCGCCTGCACTCACCGTGAATCGAGATGACCAGTCCAAGCAGGACAGCGAAAAGCAGAACAGCTCTCATCTTGCTAGTGTCTTCCTCTTACACCGCAAGTCCGCTCCACTCTGAACATCCATCTGAAGGTGTGGTAATTTCAAAGGCAGAATGACACATGTGATCTTCACCCTGACAGCTGCCAATCACACTAAAAAAAAACAATGTAAACTCTATCGAATTTTCCTCCACATGGTGTGTTAGAGGGTAAAGCCCGTATTGTTTTCAATGCACATTACGTTACGATCAACTGCGTCTGAAAAGGTATTCATAGAGTATTCGCAAGTTACTCCTGATGTTATCATGTGGTTATACTTCATATTTTTCTTTTCTTTTAGTGCACGATAATTTTAAATTGGATTGTGAGCTTGTCCGATGTTTTGAAGCCCACTGGTTTTGAAGAAGCAAGTAAAATTCTTACGGGAAACGAAATGGCCGAAAGGATGCGTCTTATCAATATAACAGCATCTAACTTCCCTAAATTTGAGGTAATCCATGGTTCGCAATTTTTCGAATGTCATTTTCGCTAACCCCTGCAAGAGTTCTGTTTTGTTGCTGACTTTCTGTCTCTTTGCTAAAGGTAGCACGCCATCTGATAAGTCACCGCAGGGGATCCCTTTTGAAATTATGTAGACATCATTGGCTAAAAATGGATTAACTGAAATGTATTACTAGTATACCGTGTAAAACCGACGTTTAGAAATACGAAATGCCAACGATCTATCCGCCGTTTCTTTCATTTCACTCCATTCGGCCATCTTGGCCGTCGCCGTCAATTTCTCCTTTCTTTCAACTTTTCTCTAACCTACGTCGAATTACTTTCTTTGATGTTCTCCTTTCTCATCAGATGACCGAATTATGCTATCTTAGGCTGTTTTATACGTGATGCCCTATTACACCATCAATATGCATCCTAAATATATTTTCATATATATTACTTTGAAAGAACTACGGAGAACTATCGAGCAGAGTATCCTGTGATTAATTACATGGCAACATTTCACAATAATTATATAAACACCACTTGATTGACACAAAGATGAAATAATCGTGATTTGAATTGCTAACATTATATGGTTCAAATTCTAAGTATCGCCACACATTTTTCCCGCTGTATAATCAAGCTTATGATGTGGTTCCAACAACTGCACATGCAGACATCTTGAGGACCCAGCCCATCAAACTTTTGTCCAAGCGTATAATATATGAAGATCTTCGCATAGTGGACTTGGAAATACCACTACCCAGGATGGATGCCCTTCTTGACATATATGAAATATACGCAACGCACCTTTATTTCTGGAGAGAGAGGATGTATCGAAAATAACAGCATTCTACAGATTAGGCAATGATTAGGACTTTAAATTTTGCACCCTGTTGTATTAGGTGCCTCAATTTTGTTTTATGAGGGTATTTATGAGTTGTTTATAGCCGTTAGGATTGCGTGCATGATTATTTGAAAGCAAATGAAATGAAACTTTCAAGATTAACTAAGTTTATCAGTGTATAAACGCTTACCAGTCTGGCAGTGCTGACCGGTTTATTACCTATTATTTTCTTATCTTATCGTTTTCTGTTATTGTTGTGAAGACTAGCCTACAAATAGCTAGTACGCAATGCCCATTGTGGGGACTGTAATGTAACTTTTAGATTAAGATTAAAATTTAGATTAAATCTAACATGATTTCTGTCTCAACAAAGTTGTCTAGGACTGTAGTAGGCATAGATCGCCGCGATCTTGAGAAAACGCACACATCTGTCTATCTGCAGCTTTAGCTTTGTTAAAAATATCTTTTTTATGGACAATTTCAATCAAAACGTCTAAATAAACAAAGCTTGATGAGTTCCCGATCGCGTGAGCGTCGATTAAATGTTGTTTTTAGGAGGATTTAACGCTTCAATTGAATATTTTAGGAGGCTTTGTCACAAGTCAATGCTGCTGAATATGACACAGAAACAGTAATGTATGCCTATAATCTCTATTAAACAGTTGTACTACTGTATATCTAAATATGATTTCACGCACCCCAGAAGCCAAAGTTACCGCTACTTCTCAGGAAACCTCAAGAAAATCAACTTAATTTTTGAATAGGTTTTTGATGATAATCAATCTTTATAAAGAATGCTACGCAGAAAAGCGTTTAAAATGACATTGTGGATAATACATATATTTCTTTGTGATGTTGGTTCAAGTTTGTTGTGCTTTCAAGTTATTGCTAGGGTCGCGATAAAATCAAGCAGTGTGAAAAAGAGAGAACTTTCGCTAATTTTTTCACTTAGGTTATGCTGGCCTCAACTGGTATTTCATTAAATACCTTTTTTCATTTAAGGGACATTGACCAACCCACGTTAAGCAACAAAGGAACAACAGTGTTAAGAATTCTTATGACCGCTTTGAGTAAAGTTCTCGATGAAGCTACAAATTTCAGTGAAGATTTCAAAATCGCTGTCTCAAAAAAATCTGGCATTTCAAGGAGACAAGAGCCTACGGTCAAAATTTTTATTTCTTTTGTGTCACTTGCAATCACAATGCAATCTTCAAAATTGCCTCATGTTAGTGTATTTTGGTGCTCAAACTATTGTCAACCTAACATTAAAGAAGGTTATTATTATCATTATCATTATAATTAAGTCCGGGACATCAATAGATGTCAAATGCTTCTTTGGCAAGTAAATGGTTAACAGCAGTGACTTAATAATAATATCATTAGAATATCAAGTGTTACTTGGCAGCAACCAGTTGCTCTTGCACTTCAAACAGCCCCATGTGCTTCTCTGCTTGCGGCCTCAGTCGTTGGCCTTCAAGCCTGTTATCTGTCTGGTCACGGATTGTAGTAGATTGTCGCAAGATCAATCGTACCGTGTCGCAAAGATACGAAAGTTTATATCCCTGTAACACTTTGCGACATCCTGCAAAAATGCGATGCTACCTTTCGCATTTCCTTCGACAGTCGGCAGGATTGCTCTTCCACTTTCGTTCTCTGCTACTGCAAAAGTTTGAAACTATACACTCTGCGAGCTCTGCAACAGTTTGGAAACTGTTGTTGAACTTTGATGCCTCGTGACATTCTGCAATATTCTGCACTATTCGGCAACACCCTGCAAGACTTAGGCAACATCTTGCATTTCATGCCATCACAGTATGAATAGGTCGGTAATGGCTGATTTTTTCCTCTGAAATTGAAATGCCAAAAAACAGCACGGTAAACAAACATGTCGATATTGTCATCAATGAAAATGGGATGTCTAAAATTTAACAGCAGCGATGCTTGCTCAAACACGTTGCATTTGATTCCCTACTAACATGTTTGTTTGTTTGTTTGTTTGTTTTTTGTTAGTTTGTTTGTTTGTTACCTCATTTTTATTCGATTTTTGTATCTGTTTATACATAATATACGCATACTACTAATCTAAATAGTATCAGCTATATAACAAGTGACCAAAACACTAAGTGTGATGATTTGAAAATTTTTTAAAGAAGGACCTTCGATAGAAGATTAGTTTTCGACATATAGCGTCCATATATTATCTCAATAATAAACCTTGTATTAAGTATCTTCATTGAATAGCATGATAAAATACCACCCTCAACTTTTCATAAATGCATGTGTATCATGAATAAAACAGAATATTTATTTGAGAATGTGATGCTCTCTTTAGATTGGTGGCTGGAGAACTACTCGCAATAATGGTGAGTTGTTTCATTGAGAACTTCGCAAAATCATTATCATCATCATCATCATCATCAGCATCATCATCATCATCATCATCATCATCATCATCATCATTGTCATCATCATCATCATCATCATCATCATCATCATCATCATCATCATCATCATCATCATCATCATCATCATCATCATCATCATCATCATCATCATCATTATCATCATACACTGAAAAATAATCCGTATTTGTTTGAGTCGTTTTGTAATATGCAACATGTTTAACATGCTAACATAGAAACATGTAATGTCTCTGAAAGACTAACTGTTGACCACATCATTATTTATATCAAAATGCTTGAAATTCAAAAAAAACATCTTTGAATTGAAATCGAAAGTCCCTAGCTTGCTGCACCATCAACCTTATCTCACAGTACCGCTTACTCGTATGTTTTTGCATTCATGTAATGCTGATCTGTTTTTTAATTATACCTATTTTTCTAAAGTGGTTTTATTGAACTATAGACCAATCATTTTAATGCAAGGGAAAAGGGTTGTAGAAGATTTATTTAGGATGTACTATATTTCCTGAATGTATGATGTTAAATTTATAGGACTAGACTTTATAAAACCTGTTTGATTTCGTAGCAAATTTCTTTTTCATATATTCCCATAGCTGCTGTAAAGACATGGATATTCAGTTTGAATTTCTGGTGCCTTAACCCAGCTGTAGTAAGTCTGTGAATGTCATGGTAGTTAAACATCTAACAGGGAAAACCATTGAGTCGCGCTAGCATCAGGGATTGCATACACTGTTTTTTTTTATAATAATACACTTTATAAGAACACTGAGGCTCGATTTCCCAGCCTCGGATGAGAAATTAAGAAAGAAACAAGAAAAAGACAAAATGATTTTTGAATTTGTTTCACTTCAGCAAAAAACCATGCAATTCCTTAACAAAATTCATTCATTTGTGTTATGCCTTAGTAAAGTAGCTGAGTACATGTATAGTATGTAATGTAAGTGTAAATGTATTAAGCTATAATATACTGTACTGTATATTGTACTGTGTGTAGTTTCCAATAAATTTTAGGAAAAAATCCCTCCTAAAATAAGAACACTTTTAAGAACATTCAAACCTCAAATTATGAAAAATTTTAGAACATCGAACCTCGGCAAAATTATCTGGTTCTTATAAAATAAAAACAGTGTGGGGATTTGAGGGCAAAGTCATGTAGATGTAAGGATTTTGTGTCTGTTATGGAGCGCCAACGGCATATGTCCATGAATTATTTATGCATATATTTATATGATAATTGCTTTATAAAGAACTAAATCTTAAGGAATATTACTCAGAAAGTCGGAATTGATATTGTTTTGTGTACAAAAACAGTGTCTTTCCATAAATTGACGTATCTAGTACTAGTATTTGCAGTATGTTCAGGTTACATGAACCCCGTGTTCTCTTCTAGGCCCTCGAGTCGTGTAATTTATCTTTAAGAAGAAAACTATTGAATATTCTACATTTTACCTTTGGAACGATCGGAGAAGAAGGGGGATCTCTTAAGACCTAACTAAGAGCAAGCGACGAAATATTTTAATCCCAAGAACGACCAATTACAACTGTCAAAGTATGGATTAATGTGTTCCAACAATTGGGACAAGAAATAATAGACCCTTCACGGCAATGGCTGCTATCAATAGAAACCCTGGCCACTCTGCTTTTATGATTTTGCGATGCTATGCTGATCTCTGACTTGTTTAAACCATTCTTGAAATTTGCTGTCGATTCATTTTTCATTTCATCACAGATTTTTTCAGAGATTGGAAATTCATCTCGCTGTATTATTTTAACAAGCGGCACTTTGTCACCGATGAACTCATTTTCCTCAGAACTTGGTGTAAAATTCCCAATCCAGCTTGAAGCTAATCATGTTATACCAGATAGTCAGGTATGATTCTTTAATGTATTGTTTACCGTACTTAAGCCTGGTTTCCACTCAGTTGTTTAAACGTTGGAAAAGATCCATGCGACCAATAAGACTTGTTGGAAATATAGTCGCCTACGACCTAAAAGTCCCGAACGACTCAAGCTTCGACTGTTGCAGAGATGCTATTACCCACAAAACCTTAGCATTATCTTATTTAATTAAATAACTCTTGAATCTAATGTAGGCCGAAAGATTATGATAAATGAAATGAATGTAGTGCAATCTTTAAGGTCTCTTTACTCCAACATCATTAGTTACAACACCCCCTTGCAATATGAAAAATTCATTATTTACTCCTGGACAACTGCATCATTACTTGAGTGAAGGTGTTAAATATGAAATTTCTGGCAACATCTTTTTCGTCACACCACCTACAATTCTGTACACTTTTCTGTAGGTTTGGGTTGGTGCCTTAACTGTTGGGACAGATAACAACCGTATAAAGGCCAACTTTCAAACTTCGGAGGTAATGACAGTGATTTATCTTTGTAATTAAACATCGAAATCTACACGAGAAGAGACAGTTTGGAAGGCAGCTATTTTTCTATCTACAAGCAACACAAACTCCTCGCTTAAATCCCAAGAAGCAATCTTGAAAACGTCAAGAATAGGTTTCCATTGTTCGGCTTGAACAAATCTCTTGTAATATCAGAGAGTTTCCTACACTTAGTAAATTCAAAAAGCAATTAAAATCTACCTTGGAAGAGCAGCTACCTTTCAGGTACCAACTTTTACTTAATTCATTTACGTATAAGCCTAAACTGTATATACGGTGTTAAATAATGATGTAATCATGATATTTACTTTCTTATTTAGTATTAGGTTTATCAGCTGGAGGGATTTTTATTGCATAAAACTGTGAATGAACTGAAATGAAATAGCATGTAATGATTAGCTTGCGTTTCCATACTACGAGAATTTCAGGGTTGAAACTAGCGCTTTTCTCAATGCTTTTTACCCTCTTTTTCGTGAAATTTTACAGTTTAAAAGTATGAAAGAGTAATTATTTTTATGAGTATATCATGAAATCTACTCAATTACGAAATATCGAACGCAAGTCTTTGACCAAGACTTTCATTTGGTTTTATAGTCTAATGATAACAGTAGATACGAAGCTAGCTTAAATTTTGTTAACATCATCCTTTGATCAGAATTTTTTCGTGTGCCAAATCAAGTATTAGACACTTTTATGGTATATTTTTACCCTTTCTTCTGCTCAATAGACGTTCGCGTTTCAAGATGAAGTTGGGAAAGTAATTTTGCAAGTTTGCCAAGTAAGTAGTGTATGATTGTCAAATAACTCAAATTTTATCTGCCATTGAAAATAAATAAAAGTTATTGCATTACATATTTCATGTTGAGAAATTCGCTTTTGTGCGGTTGTTTTTAAACATGATGAGTTGCCTTTGAGAGCTAGTATAAATCTTCTTCTCATTAAGATGTACAAGTGTTTGGTCTTACACAATTAAAACGACCATTTAAGCAGATATAGATGGTATTTCCACAATATACTGGGTAGAACATCGGGGAAGCCCTGGAATGGAATCTACGTGGTGTTATGGGAAATATTGTAGTCCTTATAGCATCATCTAGAGAAACGCTAACGTTTGATCTTCTTGTCTTAAGATCGAGAACTTATTCTTTTTTATTTGATAACCTTATTGTGCTTCAGTTCTTTCTCATATCGAGAACATGCTATGAGGACATTGTACAGAAATTTCGCTCTTTTGGCGTCGCCGCAAAATTCCCCACGATAATTTGCCCACAGAATCCTAAATAGTTCACTCGCTTTCCGTCACCAGTACTCTTCTATTTATTTCCATTATGTGTCTCTTTTCCTTTGGCCACTCCAGCATCCCAGCCTGGAACAATTCTTCCCAAAAAATGCACAAACGGTTTGTTTACGTTGTAGATTGTTCCTCGCGGTGTGCTTTGCTTCTTTCCATCCTATAGTATGCTAGAAAAGCTGAAAAAAAGATGGCAGGTGAATTCTTGTCTACTTGTTTCCATATATATTTATATGCACAGACATGTGTTCATTTTTTTAATTAATTCTTAGGCCTAGGAGTCCTTCAGTAGCGGAGAAACTGTTTTTCGGGTGCCATGCATTTTAGTACAGTAGAAGTTGAACTAAAGACGATAATACCATTATCGATATTTTCTAATTTACAATATGATATCGTCTTATTTTTATCTGTTTTGCATTGTTCATATCATTGTTCATTTATCTATACTCCTCGTAAGAATAGAATACAATGAAATTTTACAAACTAAAAATTAAAAGAATCTATATTCAAAACACTGTTGCTTATACTGTGCTGGATTACATTTTTTGTTTAAGACCAATGTCAAAAGAGAACGAGAATTAACATTGATTTGAAATTGGGAACAAAATGAGAGCAGGAATTGTCTAAAAATGTAATTTTATCAAAGATGCACGCTCCCTCCAATTACCCATACACATGAACCTTCATTCCTATATATCTATAAACATATGTAAATGCTTTTTGAAAAGTAGACGCAGAGATGATTGCATTTGCTTGAAAGGACTTGATGTGCTAATAAGTGGTTTTTAAGTCTCTGCACTGTTTGCTCGTTTTGCATCGGGCCTTATCATTACCTTTATATCCCTAAATATAGATAAATATGAAATAAGATATACACTAAGCACGTTATAAGATATATATATAAATATATTTATATAAGCTAGCGAACAACCAGATGATACTAAGTGTTTGCTTTTTCTTCGCTTATGCTACGTAGATAACTGGTTTTTGGGGACAAATCCTAGATGTCAAAATGATCTATGCAGAGCCAAGAGGATCCGACCGGGCCGGTGATTATTTCATTTCTTATTTTTTGTTTGAACGCCTGTTCGTGGCTCATTTGATTTGACTCGTTCAGAGTCGTTTGGCCGGCAGGGAACAGGGGGGCATGCGCAATGCATCCAGAAGACAAAGAATCATGCCATCACGTCCCAAGTTTAAGGCATTGATTCATGTTAAAAGAGGAAAATTAAATCTTTGGGTTTAAATATAGTTTTTGCTCTATTTGTTAAAGATGCAACTTTAATTTTTTTCATATATATCCTTTTAAGTACTATGTTGGGTAGAGATGGCTGCATAGCGTATGTTTTGTACCCCTTACTAATCATACTAAAATTCAATTTATAGCTGTACGTAACTGTTTATGTCCTATGTTTGATTGTGATAAAAAAAGATAAAGATATACCAAAATTCATTCAACCACCACTTTTTCCTTCTTTATTATTGGCGGAGCCTACAGTGATGTAGTGAATAAAACCAGTCATTGAATTTGCAAAGTCTGTCTGCTTATCTTGATTGGTCTCTTTTGATAAATTTCTCCCGATTGATCACATGGGGCCCCACTGTCGAAGGCTGCAAAAACCTTTTTTGGGTTACGCCCTTAGCAATGCAGTTAGGTGGACTGAAAAATACATACCTTATTTTCTACGGGGCCCCTCAAGGCCCCGGGCCCCCTGGTAACAACCCTGGTTACCCCCCCTCTCGACGGTCCTGATCACATGAAACTGTGGAAACAACAGAAGACATCATCTTGCTCTTTTAATTCTGAGTCAATGTTAGGTTTAGTCACCTCTGGTTTTTTACGTTAAAAGCCGTCTTTCTCATCATAAATTTAACAGATTTTACGTGATCGCTTTTTCAGTATTTGGAAAGTGAATTATGTCAGTATACATTCTCATCAATTATATTTTCCTCTACCTCGCACAGTTTCTCATTGCAACTCTATATTTATATTATGAAAGTATCTGCAATAAACCGTTGAATGATGTAAATATTCTTTTAACCTGCATAGCTGATGCGTCTTCCTTGCAAAAACTGTTTAAAATAATTAATTTATTGCTAAATATTTTTTAGAGTTGGACGCAGTTATGGGAGAGTATTATCAAGCGGCAAATGGTAAGTTCAGCTGACATTTTATGACATGTTAAAGGGAACCTTTAGTATATCATGATTCTAAATAAACATACAGAGACAGATGCATTGATTTTCGTACTTAAGATCTTTAACTTACAGAGTAATATCAAGGCTTATTTAGTGGCATCCAATAAAATGTTTGTACCCAAAACGTTGCAATAAAATCACATTTAATAGGTTCTAACCCCTATGCACTTGAGGTCTTTTAACAGCGACAAGGCTTTATTTCGGAAAACGCCTTCCAGGCTATTTGATAGTTTATGCATTGCAAGTTAAGATAAGATAGTGGTAATGATGTAAATGTTGAAGAAATTTTCATGTACTTGATCAATTTTCTGCATTTTCCCCTTGTAATGTATCCAACATTAGATACTTATTTCTTACATGATTAGATACTTATTTCTAACATTAGTCAAATTAAAGGGTGTGCATTCTGTATCAGATCTAAATTTTGGGCCAGTGATTTTGAAACATTTGTGAATGGAGGAAGCAACTTCATAAATCAGACTGAAACACAATTGAAGTAACCCCACTGAAGCAGTTATAAATTTATGTTGTGCGCTATTCAGTATTCTAAAAAGACGTATTACATTCCTTTGTACCCTTGATACTTTGCTTTTTTTAATCTACTCCATGGAGCCAGAAATCATTCAATTACTAACAGTAATCTCTGCAGTTTTCAATCTTAATCAACTGAAAAAATGAGGTTTCTTTCGTCTCACTGTGACAAAAGATCTTGGTAATTATGAAAATGCATCACAAAGCAAACCGCGTTTGTGCACATTGAATGAAATTCAAATTTCTTATGACCTGACAAGTCTGAAAACACTGAATATATTTGATAGTTAGGAATGCAATCAATTTAGATAGATAAAGCTTGTTATCACTGCATGACCTTTGCGGTGCAAAAAGGAAATGGTATAACCCGAAATAATGATAAAATATTTTTTAAAAAACATTGCAGATCGAACACACAATCATGAACATAAAACTTATGTAATTTCGACAAACTATTTAAAAAGATACAAATCAAACGAAGTGCAAATATAGCAAGTACATCCATGTCCATCCCGACTACGTATTTTAGTTTTGAAACTTTTCATGGAGGTTGCATGATTTTTAATTTATATGGAGTACATACTGTAACACTTGGTTTTTGTTTAGGGGAGTTGGCACAGTTCCTAAGTTCTGAGATTTTATGTAATATCCTTCAAACAAAATATTACTGCTTGTGTTTCTGATCATGGCTCCGTTCACACTGCTCCGTTTTCGTATGAAAACGAAGTTAAACCTTTCCGTTTTTGTCTTGCGTTCAAATTGCTCCTTTGTGAAAACGGGTTTTTTTGGAAAACGCTAGTGAAAAAGGATTAATTTTTAAAACAATGCCTTTTGACAACGGAGACATTTGAAAACGCTTTCAATAGGAGCAATATTCCAGGCCATAAGTCAAATAGCAGTGTATTTCGAAATGGCCAATGGTCGAGAGATGTTCGCTCAGATTCTTTTGATGTGGTTTTTGTTAAGCGCTTGATTCGTTTTAAAAGGGAGGCTGCGACTACGTTTTCGCTTAAGTAATCTGAACGCCTATTTTTTTAACGGCGTTTTAACTGAAAACGGAGCTATGTGAACGGGCAGCGATTTCGTTTGCCAAAGCAGTGTGAACGTAGCCGAAGTTTTTCCTATGCATTGTTTTCGTTCAACCCATATCAGACGCAAACCAGGCTAACATACCTGACAAGGATGCTATTTCTGCTACATATCCCCCATCTAGCATGTAAATTATTTATCTAACAATCGTTGTTTCTATCCCTTACACAGACAAGTCAGTCACTGGTGCTCTTTTGTTAGCTGTATGTAGAGGAAAAGTCAGCGAGGGTCTTGATTTCACTGATGATAATGCAAGAGCTGTTATCACGGTACGAGGATCCTATTCGATAAGTATCCTAATATTTCGCCCCGGCATACCGAGTTTCTTCAGAGAAACTCCTTTATAAAGTTATTCTGCTGAAATGTTTGGTCCTGAATTTTCTAAAATCTTTATACAGTCTATTTTGTTGAAATTATTGAACTTCTGACACAATATTTTGTTTTCATTCATTGCTTCTCCGTTTTTGTTTTGACCAAGACAGGGGTGGCGCCAGGATTTGCCCGACGGGGGGCTAAATAACAGAATAGAGGATATCTTTCTGTGTATTATGACACAATTTTCCGTCAAAACTTCCCCGCCAGAAACGAAATTTTTCTCCGACGGGGGGCTAACACTCCCCGATGTGGAGGCTACGGCCCCCCTAGCCCCCTCTGGCACCACCCCTTTGACCAAGATACTAATTTTGAGCCATTCTTTTTTGTGTAGATCGGCATTCCGTTTCCAGATTTTAAAGACACACAGGTTGAACTCAAAAGAAATTACAACAACAAGCATTCAAAGACACGTGG
Organism: Catostylus mosaicus; assembly: GCA_964019065.1. Taxonomy (NCBI): domain Eukaryota; kingdom Metazoa; phylum Cnidaria; class Scyphozoa; order Rhizostomeae; family Catostylidae; genus Catostylus; species Catostylus mosaicus. The sequence continues at coordinate 5,486,484 of OZ025193.1, read as the reverse complement.
ACTGCTTACAGGTACTGAGTGGTATGAAATACAGGCATACCGAGCACTAAATCAGGTATTCTGTCTCTCTTATTCAAGTAGTTTTTCTTTTATGGCTAGGAATAAAAAACGTGATAACTTGGATTAATATTATGCTCTTTCTAAAGGGTGAGGGACAGGACTTTGTGTCCAAATTACCTTCGGCCAGAATTTGTTACTTTTAAGGAGGGGCTAATTTCTCAAAAGCTTCATTTATATGTAGCTCAACATTTTTAAGGCTTCTTTGCTCGAACTTCATCCATTGTAGAACCCCCTTGAAATCTGACCAGACGCATTAGATGTTATTGTACATGTGTATTCTGACCGGGAGTAAAGGGGTTAAAATTCAGTCGTTTCGAGCATCGCTCTTTTGGTACACTTTATTATATGCCATACATAATACTTCTAATATACTTTGAAGTCGCTCTTTCGAGCATCGCTCTTTTGGTACACTTTATTATATGCCATACATAATAATAATCATAATCATTATCATAGCATTATTTAGAGTTGGTTAGTAAATAAAGTTAATACTAACTGATTAAAGCCAACTATTTTAAAAGAGAATATATTTAACTAAAAAACTTTACAAATTAAACAATCACATTATCTGCCTTTTCACTTTCGCAATCCTTTTTTGGAATTTTATCAAGGTACCAACCCTCTTTATATCATCATCTAGAGTATTTTATAGAAAATCACCGCTAAATGAGGGAAAGTTTGGTCCGCTTTGATTTGACAGGGCTGATGGAAGCCTGCATAGTACTTTGGTGTGAAGATTGTGAGGTATATTCCTTATTCAAAAACAAAACCACATTGTTTCAGCCACAATATCACAACCAACTTGCCCAAATCTGCCATGTCCCATCGAAGTGAATCCTTTGCTTTTTGTGTTTATGTTTAACGTCTCCCTGAAAATAAATTAGTTGCAATGCTTGAATAATATTTGCGACAGTCATTGTACTGCTCTAAGCAATTCAGTTGTTTGAAATCACAGACTTTTGGCTTGCATTTTCATACAGTTGATACTTTAAATGTATCTTTGTGTAATTGGGTACTTATAGGACTTTGCTTAGATGTCATTTCTGCACATGATTACTTTGCTGTAATTCTTGTTGATCTTGTCCTTAATCCGTATTGCACTAATTTGGTTGTTTTACATTTACAGGCTCTGGGGAGATGCATCCGACACAAGTATGTATTTTATAGTTTCTAGCATTGACCATAAAAATCTCAATACAACGGTCTGTGCGGACTCGACGGACTTTTTAACAATCCCCCAGAACCAGAATCTTTTTTGAGCTTAGTACCAGAAACTTGTGTTACTGAATTTGACTTGTTAATTTCAAAGCCACCATGGAGATGACGCTGGGTGTCCTTTGCTTCGTTGCTTGGGAGGGCATTCCCTTTCTTTCTATTGCTGTAGCGTGAACAGAAACCATTCAGAACTGATTTTTCTATGGCGACTATGAAGATGACCAATCAAAATAGATAACAGGATTCTGGCACAGGGGGAGTCCCCAAAATAAGAGCCCTTGGCTTTCGTGTAGACTTTTCACTGATGCTTTCACGGTCCTTCATACTGTATTCTATTATTTTCGATTTTTCTGACATCGATTTTAAAACATTAATTTTTCAATCAATTAACTTATTGGCTTGCGAGTGTGTTAGGGTAAAATAAAATCTTGATTTTATTTTCGTCCCGCTTCTAATCTTATTCCAAGGCGCGTATTTATCAACGATGCATTGAGACCTTCCACAAGACGCTTTTTCTGTTGTTAGATCTGGTCCTCAAATCAGTTTAAATTCCACGGCTCCTCAAAGACGCAATCAATTCACAAGTTATTGTTTCGTAAACCAAGATATAATTGCATTTGGTTACATTTGCAAGGCTAAGCGACCAAACTAGATTGATGATTGATTAGAAATGTAAAATCTGGCATTGCTTGCTTTAGCCTGGGGTTTAGGCTGCGATTAGATTATGCATAAGTCGGCGCCTTAGCACTTGTGCAATCATTTTTTGTAATTGTTCCTTTTGCAACGGTATAGAGCATGCTTTATTTGATTTGATACGACTCAAGATTTTAATGTAAACAAGTAATTCTTTTAACCATTTCATATTTAGAGGAACAATGTGTTGCTTCTTAGGAGAAGCTAATGCTTTCAAAGCTTCAATGATCTCTAGCTCAGCATTTGTAAGGCTTATTTGCTCGAACTTCATGGGTCGTAGTACCCCCTTGAAATCTCGCTAAAGACGCATTAGATTTTATTATGCAACTGTATTATGACCGGGTGTAAAGGGTTTTGAAGTGTACTATGCAAGATATAGATCGTTTCAAGCATCGCTCTTTGTTAGTTGTGAAATGGGTTTTTCCTATTTTTTAATCAAGTGCAACAAGCTGATTGCTTTCCAGTATCAATTTTCCAACTCTCTGTTGATACAATGTGTTAATTTTATTCCGCTTCCTGCCTTTTTGTACCACCTAATGTGTATGTGAAGCGCTCAGATGTATAAAAAATGTACCAGCTTTGCTGGGCAAACATGTTTACTTTCCCAAAGCTTTATTGTGATTTCACTGGGCGAGGGTAAAGGTACCGTTGTGAAAGGCTAAATTAAAAAAAATGCACTCCCTTTTCAAAGTATGGCGCCACCTTTATCTTTTTGTTCCAATGACTCCCTTTGCTAAAAAGGATAAGTTGTTAAGCCAGCAATTACAATAAAGTATCTTCGACATATTTGTAACCTAGAAACCATAATTGGGTCACATGAAATATTAATCAAGTAAATTTTACCACCAAAATAATACTTGAAAAAGGTGCATTGTCCCGGAAATTCAATATTGGTTTTCATCTTTGAAGAATATGCAATTAGGCAATAGTATGCCTTAAGATCGGTTTTATTATTACTTACCCGCTAGAGATCGGTTTTAGAGTGCAGAATGCTTTTTAACCCTCTTACTCGCGGCGGGGGGGAGGGGGGCACTCGGCCCAATTCCCTTCAGCGAGATTCGGTTATTAAGTAACCCTATCTATATTTTGAAACAACTGCTTCAATCTTTCGGAATAGTTCTTAAAAGCCCACATTATCTTTTCATGGTGCTCCTTGCAAACTAAACAGACGCTTTTTTATGTTACTGTTTAGCTGCATAATCGCTTGGGGAGAAACGGTTGTACATAACATCGATCCTCCTTCATTTACAGGAAAGACTGGGGTGCGATTCTTCTACTTGATGAAAGATTCGGTCAACCAAAATATAAGAGAGGCCTTTCGAGATGGGTGCGTGGCAGATGCAAGACCTTTACAGAATTTTCAATGTGTATTTCATCTTTGAAATCATTTGCTGAGGCGCGGGAGATTAACCCATGCCCGGATGTGTTTCCAGAAACACGCCCAAAAGTGTCTTTAGTGACGTCAACCGATACAAAGCCTTCAGCGAGTAGTGCTTTTACAAAAAATGAAGTGAACGCTAATGCAGGCTCTTCATTGCCTACAAATCTTCTTCCTAATTATGATAATGAGAAATCAAAAATCACAAATGCTTCTTTGACTTGTGCTAAAGTAAATGTCGATAAGACAAAAGAAGCGATTCCATCAAACCAATCAGGCCCCAAATTCACTACCGATGCACAAAAAGGGGATGGCAAAGGGTACATAACTGTTAATGCAACCGCCAATTTACCGGGTTCTATTTCCCATAACGTGTTTAATCATGCCAAGAAGTGGAATTCTAACTTTTCTTCAAAGGCACTTGGAGTCACAGAGTTAAGTGCCACTGGATCGCCGCAGAAATCACAGCTTGTGAAAACCGAGGGAGCTTTCGGTAAAATGAGTTCAATTGTTTGCAATCGTTCGAAATTGTTTAAGACCTCTCAGACAAAGATACAGACCTCGTCAAGTAAATTATGTGACGTTGGGGTGGAATTATCAGCCAAAAAAGAGGAACCCAATGTGATTGAAATAGATAATGATGATGATGCAATTAATGATGAAAATGTGGATGAAATTAAGAAGTGCGCTTTTGAAAGTAAAGGAACTCCAAAGCTAGCTGACCAGAAACTCCAAAAATGTTCCAAAGACCCCAACACGACACCTAAGGTTGTTAATGACTTAAATGCAGCAAAGTTAAAAGACCAAACTCCAATTCTATTCTCAGAAAATGCAACGGAAATTGACAGTTTTGAAGATCAATTTTGGGAATACTCTGATGCAGAGATGAGCGAAATGTTATCAGAAAATATTTCCGATCAGAGTCATAAAATCCCAGACACGAATATTAAGAGGAATGAAGGTCAAATGGAAACGAAAAGTGGAGATACTATGCAAAATTGCGATTATGGTATCCAGAAGCAAAGAAGCGCTGTGAAACATACTGAAACGAGGACGGATTTCGTTATGAAAGAGGAGTATGATGCGAGGGAAAAGCTTGCAAAAAGTCGAAAGTCAGGGCAAGATATGAACAAAACTAACGACATTAAAAGTACTGAGTTTAAAGGTAACAGAGGTTTGATTGATTCAAAATTACCTATAAGTGATCAACCAAGTATCGATAGGAAAAGATGTGCTTCAAAAAAGAAATCAAATATTCGAATGGCTGCCAGGAGTGATCGTAGTGATTTCCTTGATTATGTTGATTCAGATGAGGTTGATTCGAATAAACAAGTAAGAAGTATACAATTTATTATACCATATTTTATTTTGAAGGCAATATACATCCTGATGACATAGTATAATATAATATAATATAATATAATATAATATAATATAATATAATATAATATGATATGATATAATATAATATAATATAATATAATATAATATAATATAATATAATATAATATAATATAGTGTTATATGAAATTGTATAATATAATTTTATATTTTATAATATAATATGAGATAATGAATATAATAATATGATAATAGATATCAAATGTTATGATACAATGTTTTATAAAATTATTTAATAATATATGATTTTATATAATGTAAGATAATGCTACATGATACAAAATAATATAGTATAATATAATATAAAATAATATGATATAAGATGATGTACTTTAATACAATATGATATAATGTGATATACTGTATTTTTGCCTGTTTGTCATCTACACTACTTAACTTTTTTCTTTTCTTAATAAAGTCACATCAGTATTATTCGATTTCATTGTTTTTCAGATACAAATTAAATGTTCATATTGCCACGCGCATTTTCTTAACCACGGTATGTACCTTTCGTCTACTGCAGTAGTCATTTATTATACGCTTGTATTTATGTGACACAGACCCAACAAATGAAACGTTTGTATTCATGGTTTTTTTGTACGAATTTGAGGTTTATTACTAAGTCTTCAGAAACGTTAATAAGAAAGTAATTTCGCTGATTTTGGCTTGGAGCTTATTGGAATTTCGGAGCGGCTGTCTTCATAGCTGTCAGTAGATGCCTTGGTAGCTAATATTTCAAGCCCTTTCTCACTTTAACGCCTTCTGCATTTTTGTTCCAAGTAGAATAAATGTTCCGGTATTGTAAGGTTATCCATTCGCAATGAAATACCCAATTCCCATGTAAACGCAAGCCTTATTTTATGTCTCATCGTGCGCCGTAAAATGCTCTGATAAACTAACAAACTGCCACGGATAAAAGCATTTTACATTGGAATCGATAAAGAAAGATTTATTAAGAAAGTGTATTAGTAGCAGTACCACCAGAAGTAAACGTAGAGACTTCTTGCAGACATTGTAAAGAAGTACAGTCAGTCCTGCAACTGCCGATTATGCCAAATGTTTCTCCCAATCTTGGGTTTATTTTAGATAATTGCATTGCAAATTATATTTCAAAGCTATAATCCATGCCTTCTTATAAATACTTGGCTAATGGCTCACAAACCGGTAATAGTTTTTCCACAAATTTTGGTCAGAGAGTGGGCTTATGAACTGTTTGACCTGGAGGTGTTTCCAGTCGTTTCCCGCTTGCTATTTATACATAATCCCTTTTGCAACGATTGGGATGAAATGGTACTTGGCTGGATTCTCATGATTAGAATACTCAGTCACCTGCTACTTGTTAATTACAATAATTAGGGGTTTCCGTGCACCAAACAAGACGCATTTGACGACTTGAGATGTATTAGCTTACCACATTCGTTGAAATTTGCGACTTAATAACTACCTTATCGTTGTAGGAATTGGGACTCGTAAGAGAGTCAATGCACCAATTATATCAAAATTTTTGAAGTGTCCTGGAAAAGACGTTGAAGTCATTGAAGCTACTTGCTCTTCTTTGCAATACTGCACTACAATGGAACATGGTTGTAATTGCGAAACAAGGATGAATGGTCGGATTTTTATTTCTTAAATCGCATTCTTTATTTCAACATTAATTCGGTATAAATATTTCCACTAACTGGATTTGATAAGGGAAAATGTTTTCGCGAAATATTAATGTGTAACCATTGCAAATGAATAGGTTTTGTTCAGATTATTATTTTTTACGAAGTGAGTTGATTCAGCCAAGATCGAAGTTAATTTGTTCACGAATGAGATGCATACTTCAATATTCCACAAACATTATTCTCCAGAGACAAGGTGAATTTCTCTGCGTTCGTGAATTTTGCGCCCTCCCCATAATTATGTGCGGTTGAATTTCAAACGGTTCCATGGATTACAGACGATACTTTGCCGTCTTTATTGATATTCCTATGCAAATTGCAATTAGAGAATTCTTTCTGTCTTTTTTACTTTATGCACTTTATGGTCTTGATCTTACTAGCGCTAATACTCTTCGCTTCGTTTTCAAATTGACACATTTATTTCAAGAGAGGGCAAGGAAATGTAAGAATTGTGCAAAATTCTTTGTCAAAAATACATTATTTTCCGTTCCATTTCTGTCTTAGGTATCAAGCTGAACGCAACATTCTGTGAAAAAGAAGATGCTGTTTATGTCCCTCTGCTCTGCTTAAAATGCTGTGCAATGTCGACGGACAGGAGGCTTGTGGGATTCAGAATCATTAATGTAAGACCCGGAAAAGTAAGTTATGCAAAACGGCCTTGTTTCTTTTGCCCAGTTATCCATCTACATGTTATCTGTGTAATATTTGTAGTCTGTGACACAGGCTAAGCCACATTGTGCTATACATGCAAAGGGTGAACAATAAATATTAAATAGCAACACCCACTTTAAAGACTTCATGTTATTTGTTACAGCATCGAAGTGACTATCTTACCAACTTACCAACTAAATTACTGTTGGGCAAGCAAAATAGCTAAGGATATCGATGATAAACTGGCTACTAAAATAGCTGAGTGACAGAGTGTTGAACTCATCACGTAAATGAATAATTAACTAAGTAACTAACTGACTAAATAATGAACTAAATAATTAACTAATTAACTAACTAACTAACTAACTAAGTAATTAACTAAGAAACTAACTAACTAATTAACTAACAAACTAACTAACTAACTAACTAACTAACTAACTAACTAACTAACTAACTAACTAACTAACTTGCTGACTGGCTAAATAACTAACTAAGTAATAATCTAATGAACTAACTATCTAGCTAACTAACCAACCAACTAACTTACTAACTAACCAACCAGCCAACCATCTGCCATACTAGCTAACTGACTAACTCACTAAGTAACGAACTAACAAAACAACTAACTAACTAACTAACTAACTAATTACTAACTAACCAACTAACTAACTAACTAACTGACCAGAAACCTAACTAAATAATTAACTGATTGACTGATTAATTTAAATAACTAAATAATTAACTAACTAACAAATTTACTAAGTAACTAGCTGGCTAACCAAAAAACAACAAACTAATGTACTAACTAACCAACCAAGCAACCATCCTACTAAGTAACTTACTAAATAAGAGGCTCATTAACTAACGTACTAACTAATTAACTCACTAACTAACCAACTTACACGTTATATATTTAACCAACGAACTAACTAACTAATTAACTGACTTACAGCTGATGAATCGAGAATATCTAAAACATCTGGGAGAATGCGTATTACATTTTTTGATTATACATTAGCGTCTAGATATTTAGGTCACTTCACTGACTAGCTTGCCTCCTAGGCTTCCGGTCGACGGTTCAACTGTTTGAAATCCAGCAGACAACATTTTTCGAGCGGATAAAATGATGATTTTGTTCATGCATGTCAAGAAATATCTCAGCATGATGCATTTTGTTTGTTGAATGACATTTGTCCCGGATTATCATGGAATCTTCTCTGAAAAAAAATAATGATAACCAATTGCTTTATAAGGCAAACCTTACAAAATTAACCAGCTGCTGTTTATCAATGTTATCTTATGATTGTTTTCTTTTCTAGACGAATGCCAATGAAAACATAAGAGTATACTTCTTAACAGATCAAGTCTATACGGACGACGAATATAACAATACTTGACATTAATAACGGTAATGATTTTCAAATTGTCATTCGTTTTGCTATTACAGGGTCCGAAGTTTTTCGTCAATATTAAAACTTGAAGATAAGTATTAAAGATTAAAGATTAATGTTATTGTTATAAAAAAAAATTGAGAGCTTAAAAGAGCTTTTCTTCTTCTAACCATGTTATTATTTATAGTTTATTATTATTTATACACAACTTCTAGTTATGTCAAATGGAGGTTTAGCAAGTACCTACACCATCGCGCATTTGTTTGCCCTCTTGTCACCTAAAAATAGAAGAGCCCTTTATTTTTTTCGTTTCATGCACAAATATATTTAATAATATTTCAATGCATATCATTCTGTACTGAAATATATATGTCTATGGAGGAGCTCTCTGATTGATACAATAATCAAGGGTGGGCTTCCCATCCGTCTAAAAATAAATACATCTTTAATATTAATACTATTATTGTACATTAACCCTGCAAGCTGGGCAAAGTGTGCAGTTTTTTATTTTTTTGGGGGGAAATATTGAATAATATATAAATAAATTTTATATTGATAGATAGTATAATTTATCATTATATGAGCTAAATTTAGGTTAAATGATGAGTTTTTTTACTGGAAAGGGAAAAGTAAAACAAGAATGGCATGCAGGGAACATTTTATGATAAATGTGAAATTAGAGATAATAGGCTTAATATGGAGTCCTTTCAACTCGCTCTTGGAGAATATTTTATTGACAAAATATCATGTCTTCCTTACGGACTGAAATGTCAATGTTGTTCTTTTGTTAATTTTTTTACTTGATCAATGCGATCTATGGCCTGAGTTGCCTCTCAAGGGCACAAGGAAAACACAAAGAAAGGTGCATTCCCGACAGGAAATTCAGAGAGATAAAGCGATTTCCTTGAATAAAAGACGTGGATCCAAACCGAATGCCGGAATAGATGTTGTGTAAGAACAAAAGGACGCCGATTACTCAGGAGGCGATTTGATTATGCATTTCTGACATTGAGTTAGAATTTCTTTGGGGTCTGAAATCTATTTGCAAAGAGAATGAGGGTATGAAATACATTTGAATTTTTTGAGAGCTATATGAGACTACCCCAGGAAAATATTAAGAAAAATAATTCCGTTAAAAGGAAGGATCAGTTGCCTAATAGGTAGGACATGTTGTTAAATTTTGTATATTTTAATTTACAGAATGAAGCAATCTTAGTTTCTTTTAAATTTTCTCTGTCACAGCACATTTCGCAAGAATGTCAAATTTCCCTATCATATTATATCTTAGTACCTGGATTTATAATTCATATTTATATATAATCATATTTCTACAACTTCACTGTTTAATTTAAAAGTGGGACACACTTTCGAGACAACGATGAAAGGCTTCAGTGTGTCAAAATCAGGTTAACTTCGATCTTTCTCCTCGATTTTATTTTCTTATAATATATTATATTTATCTATATCAAACTTTTATTATATACGTCTGCGGCACAGTGCTCCATACATGCACACGTAGAGATCGATATACGGAAGGAGTAAGAGAAAAATCAAAATTTTGTCAACTCTACAAATCTTTTGAAAAAACTTTTGAAAAAACTAACCATAACTTTTTAGTAAAACTAGATAGAACTTGCAGTTAGGGCCATTTCTACTTTAGGATTTCAGTAATCTATATTTTAATTAATCAGTGACTCATTTGAATACTTCTAAAAACTCCTCTTACGATGGAAAATGATAAAAAAGTGTGACTTTGATGAAATATGCGAAGAAAGTATAAGACGTTAACCTTATTGCTTGGTCGCGCCTCTCATGGGTGGCATTCGCAACGGCAAAAATAACCGATTGAATAACAAAATGATGATTGTGTGTATTTTTATAACCACTCTGTATTACAAAACTATTTTTTCATTGATATTTTTATACATCGTCTATCATTTCTTTGCGTAATTGTATCAATAGAGGAAGTGATTACTTTTCCAGTCATCCTTTAGACAATTGGTCTCTTCATGATAACGAGATTTCTTTAGCGGAAGTGAATTAGACAGGAGCTGATCAGAGATTTTCGTGAAAACATGGACATATAAATGTTATGAAAGAATGCACTTGAAGATTCGACAATGATTGATAAAGAATAGAACACAAAGACGCTGTAAAAGGTCAAAGAAGAACCACTTCTTTCGCACGTAAAGTTTTCTTCACATTTATACTATAACTTCTGTTAAAAAAACCGATATTGTTTTCCTGCAAACGGTTTTGTACTGGGCCTATATCGACCATCTCGTAAATTTATCAAATTCAAAAGCACAAAAGGGAGCAGATTTTAGAATCAGTTAAAATTTATTTAACAGGAAAACTTTCGAAGAACGTTAACTGCTCTGGTAGCTAAAGAGAATCGACCAAACACCATGGCATTTGGTTCTCAACAACATCGACAACGTTTCTCATGGGACGTCGTCTGTGATGAATTTGCTGAATTCGCGGCCATAGAATTTGCGAGCAAGTGCTGCCAGTTTGCGACGGATAAAACCTTCGATGATGCGACGTCCTTTTTTGCAAAGGCAGAGAAGAGATTTATTGAGAAATTCAGAATCGAGTATGAAACAGAACTCCAACGAATGATGCACAGTGGGAGGGCCACCTCGCGCAAAGCAATCCAAGACAACTCGTGCCGCGAGAAATCACAAACAGACGACGGCGAGAGCAAAAGTCCGAAGCAAAGCCGAGTTAGTCGAAAGTTTTCACTCCGTCTAAGAAATATATTTAAAAAGCACGAAAAAGAGAATATTGAACCCCATCATGATGACCCAGGGGTTGCAGTGCTTGTAGACATTTCACCACAGAAAGAGTCACCCCCATCAACAGGAAATGATAAGACAGGAAGTGGACATGACATCATAAAAGAAGGTTTTGTACACGAATTGATTAACATCGACAGACAAGGTGATGTTGAACTAACCTGGCAAAAATGTCGGCTTGTGTTGGCAAGGGCTCCTGGTGGCTACATGCTTGAATTTTACATTCCTCCCAAGGTATTGAATCATGGCCTATTTTTCATTAAGAGATAACCTAGCAAATATTGGTTTTATTTTTTTGGCATTTTAAAAGATCCCTGTCCATTAAAACCTTCATCTCTTCCCCCTCCCAAGTTTGCAGAGTATGGCTGATCTTGACAAAATCTTGGGTGCGCCAACATTCCCGCACCTCAGGTGCGGGTGCCCAAAAACCATACAAAGTTGTAAGGTGCGCCACTACACTAAGGGAACCACTGCACAAACATAAAAACTTAAAAATCTTTGGGGGCCCCCGCCAGTGCACTTTCTTAGACATTCAAGATTTATGATTGGCAGGCTACACCCATAAGGATTTTCTCAATTTTCCTTGAAGAATGGCATTTTGATTTGCCATTTTTATGTTCTATATATATTGTTAGATATCAAAATTTATTTAAAGATCTTCATTTGCTAAGGCTACAAAACCAAGAACTGGTGTATTCTGTTTCCTCCTGCATGAAGCAAGGCAAGCTTCAGAGTTAGAAATGCCAGATGCTGATAACGTCTTCATGGTAAAGGTAGGTCTCAATCTGTTGATACAACAAAAGTTTTGTTCGCAAATGATGAAATTTTGGGATAGTGTTTGTTATGGTTTTGGCCTATATTCACATAAAATTGAAATGATTTTTGCATAAAAGTTCATTATAAAGTAACATTATGTGCTTAGAAAACTCATTGCTTAAAATTAAAGAGAAACATATGCCATGCCCATAAGCTGAAAATGCACAAAAGCTATGCCCTACTGTCTGCAAATCTCAAATTTCTACCACCCAAAAAACATTTGTAGCTCCATCTTTACACATTACATTATTTCATCCAATGTAGCCACTTTCTCACAACTGCTAAGATGTTAAATGCCTGTTGAAATACATGTTTCTTGCAAAACTTTCATGGAAGTTTTAGAATTAGTCTTCAAATTCAACAGATTAACGGAAAGAAAAGCAAAAAGGCATGCTTTCTCCTAATCATTACCCTCTGCTCAATCGCACAACAGCACAAAAATACCACTCCCAACTAACAGTAAATGATGCATGTAATGCAAATACTGTGGAAATATTTATCATTCTTTGCCCATTTCATTCATTCATTTCATTTTTAAAATTCCACTACATATAATAATTCCACAACAATACAACTAAAAACAACAAATGGAATAATTGAAAAATGCTTTATGCTATGCTCAGTAATAGTGTTAAAGTAAAAAAGGACCACAATAGGACCACAACATATGACCTGTTATGCATAATATTGGAATGCAATTCTGTAGAGAGAGGAATTTTTTTAAGGAGGGGCTCTCTCAGTGGGTAAACTAATAGAGGAGAGAGCAACCCGTGAGCAGAGACCCTTATTCATCATGATTAGCATTGATCAATAAAAAAGAAAGTTATTTGATAGAGATATTCAAGACTGGTATTTGGTGAAAAAGCTGTAACACACTTGTACCCAAAATTACAATGACTGAGTCTACATTTGTTGTTAACATTTTGTTTTTAGGCCATTAATAACAAAGAATATATGATTGCTGCTGAAGATAAAGAGGACATGGATCTATGGTTGGAAATAATTCATAGATGCATGGAAGAAGATACCTCAACACCGAGGTATGATGTGGCATAAAAGTACTCTGATCCTAAAGAAAGTGTTGCTACACCTAGAAGGATTCTATTGCTATCACAGAAAAAATGTTACTTAAATTAAAGATAGCTTGAATGAAGCATTTCAACATTTTTAACAACCACCCTCTGAGGCCACACCCTCCCCCCAAAAAAGGGCTGGATGATTTCATCAGCTTTAAGTTGAACTGAAACAGCCTATTAAGTACCTTTTAAGTTTCTGAAAAAATGATGCATTTGGACCATTGGGCCATCATTTCCATGATAAAAATTCTGAAAGGTATTGAACTTTTGTATGATGAGAGCAATTAAAATTCTTATCTTTTTAATTATGTGAACAATAAAGAAACCAGTTCTTTTCAGTTAAAATTAGGTTTTAATGTGCAAAGGCAGGTGGTGAATATTTGCAATTAAAGATTTCAAACTCTTTTTTAATTAATTTACAACAGAAAATTAGTCAGAAATGGAGCAGTGATTTCACTAAGTAACAGTAAATGGTTTAATTTGCCACCCAGGTTTTGCTTTCTGTTTGAAAAGCATCAAAGCCCACACCTTAAAAAAGATTATGTATTTTATTGCAGATTGTTTTTGCTAAAACTGTCAATAGGGAATATTTCTCAGATCAGTAGACCTGATCAATACAACAAATATTTGTTATGTTTCAGTGGTGTTACTCGTTATAAGCATTAGCAGGAAAATCACTGTCTGTCATGTTCAAGGGGGATGGTTCCCAGAACAATTTTTTTAGCCCAGTAGACAACTCACTTTCAAGATACTGACAAATTGGAAAATTTGCTGGCAAAATACCACTACATGATAACAGCTTTGATAGTTTTGAGGGGCATTTTTCTAGGAGGTGTTTTGCTCACAGTAAGGTCAAGGTATTGATCAAGATTCTTTTAAGATAAATGCAAAAACAATTAGGGTGAAATGATGTAGTACATGGGAAATTCTAGAAGATGATAACATAATTGATGAGCATACAAGAAAAAAAATGATATGTGTGACCTGTGTAATGCACATTATTTTGCAAAAGGTTTCAATATTCCTTATAGTAGAAGGTAAACATGGCTCCAGCAGATACAGTCTAAAGGAAAGTATAGGGCATAACAAATTAAATTTACCTTTGGCTACACCCTGATCTCCTATTTCTTGTATCCCCCTAATTTTATAGCCCTGGCAATGACATTGCATGCTCTCGCCACTTTTTCTCTTATCATTTTGTCCAGCTTCTTACCATTAACGTGGCACTAAGTTGAAATTATTGGGAATTGATTCTCAACTGTCTTACTTTCAGCACACCAAATGCAATGACATCAGCTTCAAATTTCATTTTTGATAACCAAGGACAGCCTGTTCTAATGCAGTTTGAAGGTATTTCATTGCTTACTTTTTGACATAAGCATAAAATGTAGAGAATCTGTAAACCAAGTTTCTTGAGCAGCTTCCTTGCATTCCATTGGCTACTTAATGCCAAAGACAATAGAAATGTAATTGATTAAACATCATGCACCCTTCTATCAATATTAAATACTATATTTTTTATACCGCCTTTATCATTGGGTTTATATTTATGAAATTGCTTAAAGTGGTTGCGTTATTCCTTGATGATGCTAGCGGTGATCATCTCCATTGTTGCAAACTTTCATTAAGAAGCAAAAACATGAAACAAAATTTACCATACTGAGAAAGTGCTTTTTTATCCCATTCTCTTCAGATTACATAAAAAGATTATTATTGAGGGGAGAATAGAAAAGTAGCAATTTGCAGATCAGAAGCCATGTGAAAAAGAGGAAATAATGTGCATGATTGGCTACTTGTTTTGACCAATCATTGTTTAATCACCCATGGTTGGAGGGTCCAAGTTAGGAATTAAGTCCCTTTTGACCGTATAATCCTTATTCATGTTTTGAGTTATTATGTAAACAGTTCAGAAATCCCTAAATGATGGACAGCTAGGTTGCCACATGATTTAGAAATTTTTTTAGTATTTTCCTTATAAAGGGTTTGTCTTTTGGAAAAATTTAACTTCTGCAACCTCCATTTTTTGGCTTGTGTGCTGCAAATGCTTTCTTTCTTTGGAACGTGTTATTGTAGAATTTTCTTAAATCTCTCGCAGATTTGTCTTGATAATCTGTGTTATTTTCAGGTATTGGCATACTGTTTCATCAAAGACTTTCCTTACATAAGGCTTCCTTTTTATTTATCTTTTTCTTTCATAAAACAGATGAAAAGCCAAGCCAAGGCCTTCCAAAGATCAATCCGAATCGCCAAAGCAGACGGAAGACGTCAGAGCCTGCCATGTCATCACATAGGGACGATCAGGGTAAGAGATTGTGATCAGTTTGCTTTCTAAGAGGCGTAGCCCATTAAAAGTAAACAAGAGTTTACCAAACAAGGCCATAAGTTGGCCATCACATTTAGGTCTCGTCCCCATCACGGCTTTTGGACCCAATTGTTTGGCGAACCACAATTGTACAAACATCAATCTTTCATATTGACCAATTATTCCGTTCTTTTATCTTTGAAGATTATAAAAATAGTACATTTAAAATGTAGGGCTTTTCTAGCCGCAAATTAACTTGTATTGGATTCTTGTCCTGTTTATTGTTTGAAATACGGCCCTTTAGATATATATAGTTATCAAAGTCCAGCTAGCTAATAGCCAACCCTGTGTGGATAAACTTTCATTTAATTTTCAAGATTTTGAAACGTTGAGGGAAATTTTGAATTTGGGCCTAATGTTATTCTCAACTCATTCTTGTGCCACACACAACATGTAAATCTGGCAAGGGTCGATAAAAGAAGTTTAAAACCTTAAAAAACATCGCCTAGAAAAATTGTCTTCTGTGATTAAGGAAGTGAAGCACTTGGAAAATATCGACTTGATGCTATTAACTTAGTCCTTGAAAGTCACACCTGCCTTGTTCTCTCAAAACATTCCGATTGATTGAAAGTTTAGCTGTTGGTGAAATTTGAACGAGGCTATTACTCTTAATCCATCTTTATATGTCTACAATTTCGAGCTTAATGTTAGATCTTAGAAGGTATTGTATCATCTGTTTCACTGTATTCACTTCTGCTTTTTTCCCACAGTAATTATCACTTTTATTTGATTTTTAATGAACCTTATTGATTGAATGCTGATTGCGCTTTCTGCAGATTCACTCATGGTTGTCGCACCTCCACCAGAAGTTCCACCACGGCCTGAGCAAATGCCCACAACGTACAGTGGAGACAGAGACAGGGCAGTAGAGACGGCCCGTGAGCGAGGTTTGACTTCCTATTTTCCAATTTTTTACTTAAAGCATAATGTCCTTCCAGATTTCACGCCGTGTTCCAACATTCAGGCCTAAGCTGAGAGTTCCTCTCAGAAATCCACCTCTGATTAATTCGTTATAGTATCTTACTCTTTTGCACAAATACCGTTGTTATGCTCATGCAACGGTGAAACGGGCGTTCGTCAGAGGCATGGTGTGTGGCTTTGATTGTAATCCCAAATGTGTAGTGACGTAAAGGTCTGTGGTATATTCAGTTAACACAGCGCGAAGCGTAAGCGTTATAAAATGATTACGGGAGCATAATACTGCGATAAGATCATGGTGTTGACCTATTTTGAGATGTTTTGCTTGTTTTAAATGGAAATAATTAACCTTTGACCCTGTTGAAGTGCCGTTTACATTGAACCTAGATTGTGCTTGTATCTCCATGCTAGGAAGAAAGGTCTTTATTTGCACGACTATGGCTCAGCTGGCCTTCCAAAACTTTAAACCAACTCGAGGCGGCTGCATTTTAAGTGAAAATAATAAAGGATGTGGAAGTTTCCTATGGTTTTGCTTGAGAGGGCCAGTCCAGGCTAGCTATTTCAGTGTTTTTATGCAACCCTGGGCTGAATCGACCCGCCACTACTAAAATTTATATATATCCAATCTGGTTCACGGTTAACCCTAACCTGGAAAAGGGCTACTAAGCAAAGCGGGCTGACTCCCGATGACTGTTTCTGTTGTTTCAACGTTTAAGAAGATTTCATCGGAGACATAAAGCCCGGGAACGCGTGTAAACAGCGCCTTAGAGTGGAGTGATAATTACCAGCACAAACAAACACGCATAAGCGAAGAGGTTTAATAGCACCAGTAAACTCTAATTGTTGCACAATGTATTATTTGTTTCTCGCAAAGACAATCTTCGTTATTTTAGAATCAATATACAATGAATGGTGTTCTTTTTCTGGGGAAAACCATCCCCTCGCGTCGTACCCCTGGTTCCATGGAACACTCAGTCGCGTTATGGCATCTATACTAGTTTTGCACGGGGGCCAACAGTGGAACGGAGTTTTTCTTGTCAGACAGAGCGAAACAAAGATGGGAGAATATGTCCTTACATTCAACTTGCAAGGAAGATCAAAGGTTTGTCAATAGAATTTTTAGCTTTTTATGTTCATATAGTACTTACATAGAGACGTAAACATATAGGCGAAGTAGAAAAGCTATAATCTAGCGAGTTATTTGCATCATTGCTCGTATTTATTCATGAGGCTTCCTTGGTTTTTCATAGTTATTAAGCGTAGTTCCTCCGTATACATATATAAACGAGTTTCTTGGTCCTATTCTTCGATCAGGTCCATACCTATATGCAAGACTGCACCAGGTTGTTTCCCAACATGTTTACACAGAATAAGATTGTTTACTGTTTTCATGGCCACGTAATGGCAGAGTGGTAGCACGGGTCGTCTCGCTACGTTGTAGAAGAAATAGTTATGTGTTCTCAGCATCATCTATGATTCAGTTTAGGAAACATAAAATAGAAGCATAAATCCTAGCCATCAATTTGACTGCCTCTCAAATCGTTTAAAGAACTTTCGAATCTGATTGTACAATCCCTTGAATGTATATAGGAACAATGGCGTAACCTTTCCTTTACGCCATTTTATAGGAAATTAATGATAAACTATTAAATACAATACTTTACGTTATCATGCAATTATCACAATCCCTTTTGTAGCATCTGCGACTTGGCTTAAATTCCGATGGACAATGTCGCGTACAACACTTATGGTTTCAAAGTATTTTCGATATGCTCGAAAACTTTCGAACAAATCCTATTCCATTGGAGAACGGAGGTCCGACCGATTTTACCCTAACAAACTTCGTTTTATCCGACCCGGCATCACTCCAACAGGCCACAGGTAATGGTAATGGTAATGGTAATGGTAATGGCAATGGCAATGGCAGTGGCAGTGGCAACAGAGGGGCATTTAGACGGTCGCAAAGCTATACACCTGGTGCGATGAACAGGGTTGCTGCCCAAACGCGAATTCATAACGGATCCGTGAGATTAACGAGACAGAATTTAGAGACGGCAATGCCATCAGCAAGAGCAGTCGACAACGCATATTCCGTCGTGTGAGATGCTACTTGCACTTTTGGCATCAACATCAAATTCTGTGCCATTCGATTTGATTCACTTTGCAGGAATGATTATTGCGTTGGATTTTGAGACTCAGTTTTCGTTTGATGAAGATAATTAGTTAGCACTAGTGAATTAAAAGCCTGAACTAGGGATTGAACGATTGCAATTAGGGAGTGGAGGATAATCAGAATGAGGATCGAGAATATTATGTATAATGTTTTATACTAAAGCTCCAACTCTAATGAGCCCCCATTTCGCGAGAACAGCTTGATTTGCGTCTGATGTCAAATCACACCTCGTCATAGTGGACCTATCTACCACCGTGTATAAGACATGTATCTACATGAAATTTAAAAGCTTTTGAGTGAATGAATTTTACTTTTGAAGTGTGCATCAATTGTAGCTACACACGACTACAGTGACCGTTTAACAACTTTTGAGAATCATGTGTTTCAACACTTTGAATTACGTCACGTCCCTAAATATTTTTTTGCATACTATTTTTTCATCACACTTTATTTGGAACAAAGTCTCCTTAAATTTAAGCCTACAACGTCCCGCTCAGCGCAAAGTTTTCAAGAAGCCATTCAATTTATTTACAATTTGGTTATTGATAAGCACAGCCAATAAATTGCAGATTTGCCTGCATTCTTAGGTAATATCATCTAGCCGCGGGATTCGTAAGGTGCCTTCAAGCTCGCTATAAAAAAACCAACTTGACTTTTTAGTTTTTTAGGACCGTCATATTTCTTAACAAAAGCATTTTTGAAGATAATTTTGCTGATGCTTGCTTTTTTAGATATTAGGTATTGATTTGTATAAAATTGACGTATTGTGCAAAGTAAGTTAATCCTAGTAAGTTATGTTTTCATGAAGTTTTTTATGCTAATTGTTGATGTTGATGTAAGATTTGCTGTTTTGCTTCATGTGCTATTGCATCTAAAGGGGGGCTCCTCTAATGGGGGAAAAATGTTTTATTATTATCATTATTATCAAAGATATTTATGGAGGGTAGCCCTTCAGCTGTAGCTGCTTTGCAAGGGCCCTCAATCTAAATACAAAATACATTAAAAGTATCTAGCTAAATTTAAACCTAATTGCGATTTCAGTAACTTATAAAAACTTCAATAACTATTTACTAAAAGCTACTTAAAAATACTAGAAAACGCTCTTTGAAAGTTTATTATTAAAGGTGGCAAGGTTGGATGCCTTCCTTGATTCTAATGGTAAGCTGTTACAAGTTGCCACACTCCTATAGGAGAAACTTTTTTGCCCATTTCATGGCTTGAAATGCGGTCGTTTTTGCCCGTTTCATTGTCTTGAATGCGGTCGATAGTTTGGATACCGAAATTCTAATCTCCCAACCGGTTCCCTGTAAGAATGTGTCTATACTTTATAAGAAACATGATTAAAAGAAACCTTGTCAAGAAATACGTGGCTTGAGATTTTTTCCACAATTAAGAACAGCATGAAAAGCAAGGTAGACTGTGGTTCAACAAAAGTTTTAATAATTAATGCCAAAATATGGTTAACTTTGTTGTAAGAAGTTTCAAAACTGAAATCTTGCAGTTGGTAAGAAAGTTCGAGTACTGGCGTCATTCTGAATCTTTTTATAACAGATACGTGAACTGTTGCAGAGGGGTCAAAATTTAGGGATAGACTGCGTGCTTACTTTTTGGGTCACCCCTTAAAAAAGCCTGAACGTCACGCAAATAATGGTGCACCTTTGAAGCACATCGTTTGAAGCATATTGTAGAATATTTAGTTAAAATGCTCTTGGTATTGCTATTCATTAATATAAATTTTGAAATTTTGTAATGTAACGTTGTTACGTTGTTTGTAAGTTTTTATATTCTGTGTGGCGAAATAGCTAACGCATTGCTCAGGCTAGTAGTTTTCTCTTCCTATTTCTCTCCGCTAGCCAAGTAGCAAGTCCTTGAAATTTAGCACTTGAAGTTATTTAAAAGGTCTTTTGTGCACATTTCATTGGCCACCATTTCCCTCAATGTGGTAAATCGGATTTTAGGTAAACAAAACACACAAGGTAAATAAGAGGAAACAAGAAGAGAAAGAGCTAGAAGCGTGGAGAGAAAGACCTATATATGCATGTCCTAGACGTTTATGTTTGTGCTGGTAGGCAACCAAAATATTGCAATGGTCCTTTTTATAAATTTACCACCATCATTTTAAAGAGATAAGGTTGATGTTGAATAGTTGCACAAATAGTTGATATTACTTAAGAAAGCTTTCAGAACATTTTAAAACTGAAGTCCCGCAATTACTTAGAATAACTGCTTACTGACGTCATTTCGAACTTTCCTATAACAAAAGGCTTGTAACCAGTACCGTCGAGAGGAGAGGTTACTATCCCGGGGCCCGTGCCTTGGAGGAGCCCGCGCCATAAACGCTAAGGCTAAATAGAGTTTATCGGCCTCATAGGAGCCTAGAATTTTTTACGTTACAATCACTTCTTAAATAACTGTTATGCAATAAAATCAGGATACCTTTCTATTGAATTAGCTATAATGTAATGGCAACATGACACATTAGTCAAACAACCGGCAAGGCGTCGCTATTTTCACCCGGGGCCCTTGCTGGCTCTCGATGGCCCTGCTTGTACCTCTAGCCTATGAGCCAACTTTGCGGACAGTTCAATCAAACAGTTGCAAAAGCCACTCGCACAACAAAGCTTAGAATAAAACCACGATTCCTTGAAACACAAAATGTTGAATTAAGCCCAGCTCAATGCATTTCGTGAACCTGAATAACCTTTCATTTATATGCAGAAAAAGAGATGAACTGCATACAATGAATCATTGATAAGAAAGCCGCTCAGACATCTTTATGTCTGGAAATGGCCTCTGAGCCGTTTCTTTTTCTCTATATGTTTGTCCTCGGAGCAAATTTGTCATTATTGCCACAACTGACGCTTTCAAAGATTTGCCACAGGAAATTTAATGCTACAGTATGCAGTTCGCTTGGCAAGAAGTTCTACTTGAAAGAGGAGAATTACGTGTATGGGGAAGCGGCAGAATGGAACATCATAATTTTTGCTGCTGTCTACATTCCGGCCATATTCAGCATCTTTCCAACTGGGGCAATGTCCGACCTTATTTGCAAGAAGAAAATACTTTTTATTCCAGCTTTTATAGCATTCCTTCAAAATGCAGTTTACTTAACTTGTGCAAAGTTTAAAAATTCTCATGTTGGATTATTGGTCGTAGGAGCTTCGATAACTAGTGTTTATGGTGACATTCAAGGGGCCATCATGCTGGCGTTTGCCTATATGACAAGTGTATCGTCAAGAGAGCATAGCAGAACACATAGAATGGCTATTCTAGGGGGAGTGTTATATATCGGAGAAGGTCTTGGCCATATCAGTGCAGGTCTTTTGCTACAACACTTTGGTTTTGTAGCTGCTTTTGCCTTGATACTGTCAACAGCTTTTTTAAATGTTTTGTTTGTTGTCCTCGTTCTTCCAGCGGTACCTCCAGTTTCTACCAGCGAAGATGAATCACATAATACTGAAATGTCGTTTGGTTTGACTTTCTGCGAACAGTTCCTTATGAACAGCAAACTGGCCTGCCTCAAATTATGCCAGTTCATGAAAAAACATGTGATCAACCCAAATCCTGTTGTCCTGACATTGCTGACTGCAGCTTTCTTTGCTAATGCTGCCATCTTGGGTGAGATGACCATTGTCACTCTTTATATAAAGCATGACCCTTTAAGCCTATCTGCTGAGCAAGTAGGATTGTATTATCTTATACTCAATTGCACACGAGGCATTGCAACAACATTTCTTGCATCTGCTCTGTCAAAGTGGCTAAATTTGTCAGATTACACTTTGATCATCATAGGCTTGCTCAGTACAATGGCTAACTTTATATTATTGAGCTTTGCATCTAGTATTTCAATGCTGTATGGCTTTTCATTGTTCTCGATCGCATTCCCATTTGTAATGTCTACTATTCGTGCATTGTTGACAAAACTTGTTTCTACAGAAGAACAAGGCACAGCCCTATCCTGTATTGGGGTTATAAGCCTGATAGGTGTCACAATTATGACTTTTGCAACAAACAATTTATTCAAAGCTACTGCTAGTGTTTTCCCTGGATTTAGTATCTTACTTCTGGCCTGTTCAAGTGGAGTAGCTCTGGTACTAGTATGCTGCCTTTCATTTATCAGTTCTAAAAATATCGAACCTGACAGAGAGAGCAAAAATGAACTCAAGCCACTAATGGAACCTGATGAAAATTAAATGTTGGTTGTGAACTACTCTTAAACTGAGCTAGAGATTTGAATGATATTATTCTTGCATTCATATTTTTAACCCTACCCTAATTTATACTAGTATGGAGCCTTTCATTTGACTGTCTTGACAAAAGCAGATCTGTTGGATAAAGTAAAACTGAACTCAGACCACTAATGGAAAATGACCGAAATTATGTAACTTTGATTGAATTTCCTTCTTGTGCGAAACTGGCCACTACAGGTTAATTTTTGTCCAACAAATGCCGAGTTTTAGCATAGAAGATAGCAATTCTTCCAGAGCTTCAGAGCCATTATCAACCATCAGTCTTAAATTCTCCGTTCACCTTATAATCTCCTTAAAATTTTTTATCATTTTACCTTGGAGCATCTAGTTCCTCCATTTTTTAAAAAACGGCTAGTGAAATGGCCCAAAATCTTGTTCTACATTAAAAGTACTAAGCAAAGGATCATGAAATTGCAGTTTGATGTAAATTTATTTGCTCTGACTATAGATGAAACTCCCTGTATGTACCAATCCATTAACTGACGTGGGTGACCAAGATTCTGGATACATTTTGCTCTCAGCAAAATGGAGGAGCTCTTTGTTCATGGTTTTACCTGCTGCCATGGTCAAATCATCTGGATACTTTTTTCTCTGTCAACGTTAACATATCAATCCGTCCATTTTTTCCTCAAGAACCAATTTTTCTCGGCATTCCGCTCTAACAATTAGACAAATCAAAAGCATTATAATTTCAATCAATTTTCTTGGTATAAAACTAATTTTTTGTTTTGCAGTCATTGTAACGTTCTTGTCCTGAAACTGTATGTGTCAAAAAGCTTGTGGGTCTGTTACATTGTTTGTCTCAAATTCCTTGTTGTTCTTCTCGATGAAAGTCTCTGATGAAAAAAGCTCTTGATGAAACATCTGAAATTTTTATTTCAAAATTTAATCAAGTTGTTAAGTTTTTTGTCTCAAAGGCTGCAGAATTTTGACCGTATCTGATTTTTGAGTACTGGTTTCTAATAAACGCTTTCTTATAAAAATAGGTGTGGAGCGGAATTTAGTAGGGAAATGCGCAGGAGCATATCACTAATAGAGTCAGTAGAAGATAATAGAATAACTAACAAAACAGAGTCAGAAGAAGATAATAGAATATTACAGGATGATTTGAATTTGCTGCAAAATTGGGGGATACGGTGGAATATGGATTTCAATGTTTCGAAATGCTTTTCAATGAAGGTTACTCTGAATAGAAATGTTATCCATTATAACTACCATATAAATGGGGTACCAGTTGACAATGTAGATTCAGTGGAATAAAACAGTAGATCATATGATAGGTAAGGCAAATAAAACTCTAGGATTGCTTAAAAGGAATTTCTCATCCTGCTCGAGTCATATCAAAGAGATATTGTATTTGTCACTGGTTCGCCCCCACCTCGAATATTCTTGCGAAGTTTGGTCACCAAGCACCAAAGAACTAAAGCATAGGGTGGACATGGTTCAAAAGCATGCAGCCCGCTTTGTGAAAAACGACTACCGGCAAACATCTAGTGTCACTGCCATGCTTAAGGAGCTTAAGTGGGATACTTTAGAATGAAGAAGGACACTTTTCCAATTAAAATACGTTCACAAAATGTTTACCAGTCAAGTGGCTCTAAACCCTTATGACTATTTTGAAAGAAACACCTACAGTAGTTTAAGAAATTCCCATTCGAAAAAACTCGCTATAAAATTTGCTCGTGTTGATGTTGTTAAAAACTTATTCTTTTACTCTATTGTTCCGTTATGGAATAGCCTGCCACCAAATGTAATTGAGCAAGTGAATTCAGGCGTATTCTTTGATTTATGCAAAACACATATCTCAGCGAATTAACATTGTGTTACAACATTTGTATCGACCATTGTGTCGTTAAATGTTTATATATGATGATGATGATGATGATGATGATTACACACTTGCGCTTTGTCCTCGAAGCGGTCAAAGTTGAAGACTGCAAAAGGACAACAGTGAATCAAGAGAGCAGGTCAATTGTAATGCAGCTTCATAAAGCCTGTTTGTTTTGCCACGTTGAATGTAGTTATTATAGAAAAGTTATTTTGTTGCTAGGCTGAAGGCTTTAAAGTCTCGCATGAAATTGTTTGTTTCCGATCAAAATGTTGGCAGTCAAAATGGCCTCCGAGCCGTTTCTTTTTCTCTATATGTTTGTCCTCGGAGCAAATTTATCTCTGTTGCCGCAACTTTCGCTTTCGAAGATTTGCCACAGGAAGTTTAATACTACAGTATGCAGTTCGCTTGGCAAGAAGATCTACTCGAAAGAGGAGAATTACGTGTATGGGGAAGCGGCAGAATGGAACATCATAATTTTTGCTGCTGTCTACATTCCGGCCATATTGAGCATCCTTCCAGTTGGTGCTTTATCCGACCTGATTTGCAAGAAGAAAATTCTTTTAATTCCAGCAATTTTAGCATTCATTCAGAATGCTGTTTATCTAACTTGTGCAAAATTCAAAAATTCCCACGTTGGATTATTGGCCGTTGGAGCTTCGATAACTAGCGTTTATGGTGACATTCAAGGAGCCATCATGCTTGCATATGCTTATATGGCCAGTGTGTCTTCAGCAGAAGATGGCCGAACTTATAGGATGGCTTTCTTAGAAGGATCCATATTTATTGGGCAAGGCCTTGGCAGTTATATAACAGGCTTATTACTACAACACTTTGGGTTTGTTGCTGCTTTTGCATTAACATTGTCAACAGCATCTCTTAATATTTTGTTTGTTGTCTTCATACTACCAGCAGTACCTTCAGTTTGTACCAGTGAAGATGAATCACACACTTATAATATTTCCTTCAATGCGACCATTTGTGGCCAATTGGTTTTAAACAGCAAACTGGCCTGCATCAAATTATGGCAGTTCATGCAAAATCATGTGATCAACCCAGATCCAGTTATCCTGGCCTTGCTGACTGCAGCCTTCTTTGCCAATTCTGCAATACTAGGAGAAAATACCATTGCCACCCTTTTTATAAAGCATGCTCCCTTGAGCCTATCTGCTGAGCAAGTGGGATTGTACTACCTGATACTCCATTGTACGCGAGGCATTGGAATAACATTTCTTGCTTTTGCTCTGTCAAGATGTCTCAATTTATCAGATTACACTTTAATCATCATTGGCTTGCTGAGTCTAATAGCTAATCATATATCACTGAGCTTTGCCTCAACTATTCCAATGCTGTATGGCTTTGCATTGTTTTCAATTGCATTTCCATTTGCAATGTCTACTATTCGTGCATTGTTGACAAAACTCGTTTCTACAGAAGAACAAGGCACAGCCCTATCCTGTATCGGGGTTATTAGCCTGATAGGTGTCACCATCATGACTTTTGCAGCAAACAATTTATTCAAAGCTACTGCTAATGTTTTCCCTGGATTTAGTATCTTACTTCTGGCCTGTTCAAGTGGAGTAGCTCTGGTAGTAGTATGCTGCCTTTCATTTATCAGTTCTAAAAATATCGAACCTGACAGAGAAAGCAAAAATGAACTCAAGCCACTAATGGAACCTGATGAAAATTAAATGTTGCTTGTGATGTACTCTCAAATTGAGCAAAAAATATGAGTGATATTATTTTAACACTGATTTTCGCAACACACCCCATGTTGGTTGTTTAAAAAATAATCCACCTTTATAATCAATACCTATATTCCATAATCAGTGTATTTCAAATGTTTTTCCAAGGAACAAAGAATTAAGTATAGGAAGTCTCACCAAAGCTGCAAAGGGTTTCCCCTTCATAGAGTCCCTGGCATAAGGAGGGTTATCATCCAGATGGAAAAGACCCCTTTAGACTTGATTCATATGCTTTAAGCATTTTTTGCTTAGTTATGGTCTGATTTATCAAATCATAATACCCCATTACTTCCACAAAGATTGCATGCAGTCATCTAACAAGATGAACATGCTATTAATTTTGTGATGTTGTTTAAAACAATACTCCATGGCTGTCTTTATCAGCTTTCCCAAGACATCTTTTTCAGCAACACTGGCTGGTAATTTTAGTTTAATTATATAAGTTTTCCTGGGGCAAATTTTATTTGGGTTTTGTTTGCAATCACTTCAAAACCATCAATACTGTTCAGTTTTCTATCTAGAACCAACTTTATTCCTTGGTATTCTTCCTTGCTTGAAAATTAACCCTACATCTGTAAGAACTGCCTTTTTCCTTGAATTCTAGGCCTATTCCAGTGTTAGAATGTTACATTAACTATAGTAAATACTTTCTGAAGTGAGTGTTGGGTATAGGGATATGTTATTTATCTGTATATATCGGGATGTATTGCATTTTACACAACTATTGATGTATGTCATAATATGTTACTTTGGGTGCATAATTGTTTGAATTTGAAATTAATATGAGCATTTTGAGATATGAAGGTTGATGATTGACCAAATACCTATGGAAATTATTGCCAGGTCCAAACCAAAAAACCATGTGAGAAGAGCAAAATTATTTGGATTTGCTAAATGTTTTAAACCAATGACATCTTTTTATTCACCCCCGCTTGATTGGGGAGTCTAAGCAAGAAAATTGTCTTCACAAGTCAGGGTTTTTTTTTATGTAGACCGATTCCAAGACTCCAAACCAAATTGCAGGGCCGAATCCAGCCATCTCCTGTGGTTCTTGGGGGGGGTGCGCTCTACCCCCAGCCCCCCCCCCATTGGCTTTGGTCCTGAAAATTGGGCAACTTGTATGTTTTGCTAAGCTATTTTGATCTTTGGTTCCTAGTTACAGTGGTTCATGTAAGGTTCAAGTTAGATTTAAAAGGTCAATTTTTAGTTATGTTGACAGTCAGTCTGCAAGAGGACACTGGACAGGCTTTCATGTGATGCATATTGCTTGCATTGGGTAAAAAACAAAAAAATATGGAAAAGAAAAACACATTTGCAAAAGATTTCATTTTCAGGAAAAAATTTACTAATATGTTACAGCAACAACTAACTGGAACCAAAGCTTTTAAATCTAAAAAGCAAATATTAATTAAATATCAATATAATAATAATGAGCAATCAGAATTTATATAGCTAATTAAATAAATTATTGGACAAAACAGAGTTGCAATCTCCATCAAGTTCTTTCTGTAATGGTCCATTCTATGGAAAATTAACTGTCTTGTAGGACATCCACTTCTAGCTTCAACAAAGCTCTCTATAAAAGTTAGTAAGCAAGAAAACTAAATAACAGCATGCTAGTTTGGCTGCAGGAGAATCACAGCCCAAATTACAAGCTACAAACAAAACAAATTCTCTGAACATGTCTGTATGTGCAAATTTGAGGAAATAGTCATAACTATGATGACATCATACTGCATATCAGAGTGGTTTCAAGCCCTCCTTTTCATGTCCACTATTGAACTAATGAGAGACTTTTTCCCTTGGTTTTTTAAATGACAATTCACATGCTAGATCTTTATATTGCAAATGGTTTCAAGTCGGAATCAATTGGCACTTATGACAACAATGAACAAAAAGAAAGAGGCAAGATAACATGAAAACAGGTTTTTTAAGGGATGGTGATGTCAGTCAAATACAGTGGCAATAATCTGGGGTTCTTTTGCACCTTTGAGATTAGATATCCTCCTGGAATATATTGGTTTCCAATACAAATAGGCCTATAAAAAACTCATCCACATCAAAATATTGCATCACTGTTGTGATTTAATATCTTGCCTCTTGTCAAACAGCAAATATTGAATGCTTGTTTATGACATCACCAATAAAATGTTAACTCTAAGCATTAAGTACTACATATCAAATGGAAATTAGTGTCTCTCCAGTATGAAATCAGTCAAACCATGTAAATGTTGATGAACTTGAAGCAATTTTATATTTGGTTGATACATAATTAAACAATCAGAAACTTAAATCCTTTTTTGATCAATCATTTTTTCAAAATCTTCCTTATATTCTTATCAGATTCTTCAATCCTTTTATCAGCAATTGTAGCCTTATAAGTTACGCGGTCAATGATGTCGTCATGCCGGTCAAGGGTATCACCCAACAGCAGAGCATGACCTTTTAGTTCAGTTAGGCCAGACAACATGGAGTCCAGGTTCTTGTCCAAAACAGTATTCACATTTGAAGGCTGTGAACTGAAGATCTCCTTTTTATCTTCCCAGCCAGTAGACGATGATGTGGCTGGTTCGTTTGCCATTTTTCTTCCAGCCTGCTTGGTTTCAGCACTTTGTTTCCCAGGAGGAGGAGGTACATCCTCTTTTTTTGTTGGGGGCGGCTTTCGAAAATAGTTACCAATCGTTCCCCAAATGCTTTTTAAAGATGTAATATGTCTATTTGCGATATCTATATCGCCATTGATTTTATCCAAAGTTGCCTCTGTTCTCAACAGCGATTCTTCTTGAGACTGTAACTCTTCTTCTGTTTTGCAAGCAATATCTTTCGATTCCTCAATAAGAATCAGCGACCTTTTACTACTATCGAGCATACGCTTTTCATAAAGCTGCTTTTCGCTTTGAATTCGAGAGCTTTCAGATGAGTGGATCTCCTCAAACGCATCATCGTCGAAAGGATTCTTTCTGGCAGGGCTTCTCCCAGTCGCCATCTTCTTCAAAGTAATTTTTCTTGATGAGATTCCGTTGAAGTGAATCAGCAATGCAACTCAACGACTGTGATTGCATCATTATCATCATAATCATCATTATCATCATAATCATCATCATCATCATCATCATCATCATCATCGTCGTCGTCGTCATCATCATCATCATCATCGTCGTCATCATCATCGCCATTTTATTCAAAATACATTTAAACACACAATTACCAAAACCACCATAAATTTACTACGTGCCATCCATAGTGGGAAAGGACTTGTAGCCAGCGAGTTCCCACTATGTATGACATTTATAATTAAATATAAAGTATTCTAATTATCATCATCATCATCACCACCATCATTATCATCATCACCACTATTACCTTCATCGTCACCATCATTGTGCTATTTCCCATGATCAAAAATTCTTTCAACTATTTTACATTTTCCAACACATACATGCATTTTGATATAATTAGCCGCGAATAATAGTATTGGCTTTATTTATTTTCGCAACCAATTTTGCAGGCTCTGATACCATCAAAACAAGAGACAAGAAAGCCGACCAATGCAACATTCTGATGAGCAGATGCAGGGAACCAGAGGTGATCAGACTGTTGTTAACACTGCCTGGGTAAAATTTCATTGAAATTCCTTTTAATGGACAGAGTTTGTACGTTTGCAAACAGCAATTTCAAGCCATATTTCAATTAAATTTAAGTCTCCATTCCGTATTTCATGTTACTTTGCACCCAAACATTAGGCCAGGGGTCTTTTACAGTAGTGCATGGATCGATAGATGGATAGGTAGTCAACAAACGTAGACAAGTCTGTTTTGAAACTCTTTTGAAACCCTTTTGAAAAGTCTTTTTGTTACACTATTGAAATCCCTTTGGCGAAGGTGCGAACCCTTTTGAACTAGGGATTGAGCAACTCTTCGATTTTCCCAGGGCGCAAAGTACCATGAAATTTCTTGGATTTCATATAAAATCTGCAAGATATTCTGCTCGGTATCATGGATTTTTTTTCACAATTTTCTGTTCATTTTTAGCAAATTAATTAATAATTTTCCTGCCCGAACTCCAGGAAATCACAGTTTACACAAAACATCTCCTTTGTTTCGCTCACAAAAGAGCATTTAAATCAATAAAACTCGATTTTTGGCTTCGTTTTTCATCCAATATCCTAGATTTTTACATAGAAAGATGCAACGTACTTTTCTCTACCTAGTGCATATTTTTAATTTTTTTTTGGACCTTTTTACGCAAAGTTACGCCACCTTTTCTCTGCCAGCTTTCAAAAATTCCCGTTTTACACAAAGAGATTCAAAAATGACAATGGCAACCTCGTTCTGAAAAGACAAAAGAAAAACGGTTTTTTGCAGTTATTTCCGAATATTCTAAAAGACGTGTCCAATTTTACTAAATCATAAGATGCGCCGTTAGATTCTGCATCGTTTGATATATAAAGCGGATTGGTTTGAGCTTTATCGACGGAATTAAAAAACATTTTCTACCTTTATCCATAATGGCGGAGAACAAAAGAATTAGTGAAAATTTTTTTCCAAAATGCGTCGCAGCGTCCGGGGGTAGAATCGAGCTGGATGCGGTGGCGCTTTAGATTTCGTAGGTTTTCGGATAGATTTTCTTCAATAAAAAGTCGACAAAAACTTGGCAAAAACGTAGGAATATATTAAATTAAAGGAGCTGTTTCTGATAGACTTGTTTTCAGGTGGATTTAAGGTTTTTTCTCCAACTAGAATTTATTTTGATTGGTCTATATATTTTCAAAATTTCCTATCACAATTTTAATGTTAAAAACATTGTTAAAGCCAGTTAAATTCATTTTCTCGGTGTAAACAAGTGATTTTACGCCCCTAAGCTAAATTAATTAATTTTCTTTGCAAAGTTTAGGTTTCCTTTCATAATGCGGAGACTCAACTCGTTGTTCCATGAGCCCTTTGGTTTATTCATCGCTTTTTATTCATTTCATTCCAATAAATCATCGATTAATTAGATCCTTTATCTCGTGTGTGAACAAATTATTTTTAGCATACTTTGCCGATGTAACTAGGTTCAGAATTAAAATGTGTTTGAATTAAATAATGTGTCTGAAGGTATTTATGGAATTAAATGTAGCTATAATTGACTTCTTCCAACAAATATTTTTTTTTTCACTACTAATTTCTTCTTTGATTGAGAAAACAGATGAACATCTTGATTTTTTCAAATTTCTTTTCTAACTCTTTCTATCCCAAAGAAAAAATTGGATCAGGTTTTACTCAAAGCATTTGCAAAATTACAAGAAAATAATTAAAAAAAGTTGTTTTAAGTTTAAGGGAAGGGTTCGGAAAAAATCTCTTGTTCCTTTAAATTTATTTACGATAATCGTGAGATGAATGCACTATAGAAGCCTCTACTAGCACTCAAAATACACTTCAAAAGCGCATAAAAGAGTACTTTGTATACAGTAATTAACCATGCCAGAAATTAAAAAGAGATTCTCATGGGCGTCGGGATAACAACTGCAATGCATTTGGTTGCAAACAAATATAAAAGCGTGTTTATGTGAGCACAGATGACCCTTAGGAGAGCCCCGGAACAGAGAATAACACAACATGAAAACAGCTGATTTGATGTGGAGAATCAATCTTCTATAATAAAAAATGGATATATTAAAACAAGTATTAATTTGATTCAAAATGTATCCAATGTGCACGTCCACGCTGCAAAAGTACGAATTCTTCGATTACACCAAACGTCCTGAAAAGTAAATAAAAAATTTAGAAATGAGGCCAGCCTTATTTGAGCATGCAGAAGCTACAGGCTAATTAATCTTTTTCTGAATTTGAAGCATAAATCATGGAAAACGAAAGTGAGGAGGCTGGATGACGGGTTATCAAAATGGAGGAAATCAAACTCAACAGTTCAATATATAATCATGCTGCAAATTTGCCAAAATAAATGCAGGGGTACCATAGAAGTTTGCAGCTACAAAAAAATATTCATAGAATCAAAAAAATATTCAAAAATTGCAAGGAAAAATCTACCAAGAGTTCGATTTAAAGGTGTCCAATGGCTGTAAAACAATGGACCCATAGGTCAATGCGAGCAGTGGTATAAATAGCCTTGCTCAACAGTTGCTCGTCCTTTGCAACTCAAGTACTGGTTGTGGAAGGAGCTCAAACAATTCCTACAATCGATGAGGTTAGCGAAAAGCTCACATGGGGACAGTTTCATATTTTGAGCAAAGAACTTCGATTGATTTCATTAACAATGTCAGAAATTGTACATGCAATAAAGCTTCACAATTTTGCATCTGTTCCATGCATTTGACCTCCAAAATTCGATGATTTTCCTGGTGGTTATGTCACGAATGCAAACAGGCATGCTTTGCCGCCAACATGCAATTTCAGGTCAGTCACAGCTTCATATTTTCCCCGGAATTTCTTCTATTTTGAACTCACTTCATTTTACTACTCCATTCTGTAGAATTATTCCACAAATTTAACCCAATTTTCTTGCATTTCAGGTCGAAATTTCCAGTTCTGCATTCTGCACGTGCATGACTTGTTTGTTGCGGTAATGTGAGATTTCAATTTATATCTCAAGCAATGCGATGCAAAAAGATACCTACAAAATTGAGATAAGTTGATTTGTTTATTCTACTTTTAAAACAAACAAAGTTGGCAATACTCTGCTACGTTGGGTCAATTTGCCCCTACAGCAGCATTATCTTTACTTAGCTTCAAGTTGGAACAGTCTCCCTACATTATTAAAAGTCAGACGGTAAACTATAGGTTCATCGATGTTAGTCAAATAAGGAAACGTACGACAATTTCTGGGCAAAAATACAGCAAATAGATCACAAAAAATCCTTTCTTACAAATTTCCAAGGTTGTTTTACTCTATAGAAGCACAAGATAACTTAGCTCTACAGTGTTCTATCTAAAATTAAATCTGGAAATAAATTTACTGAAATGGTAAGGGAAGTTCGCAGGCTAACTTTATTCATTTTGCAACATTTCTCAACCTGCAAAACGACCGTGGTGCTGAGAAACAAAAGGTTTAGGAAGGCAAACCCCTTTGGGAAGGTAAACACGACTTGCATAAAAATTCAATCGAATGAAGGGAACGCAATAAGAGATCCTTTCAAATAAGACCTCTCTCTTTTGAAAAGGACAAAATCTATAGAATTTTACTGGTTGAAACAATAGACATAATATGAGAAACTCAAAAGATTCGAGATTATAAATCTCAGAAAGATTACAAGAAACAATTTGGTTTAGAATCCATCAAAACTTTTTTCATCTAATGCCTTGAGCAGTCCCTTACCCTTAAAATAGCTATGCAATGAATCTCGACAATTCTGTGCTTAGAATCAAATTTCTTAGAGAGGGGAAGGTAAAGGGGTAGGGGGAAGTCTTAAACTCTAGTTCAAAAGTATCCACTTCAAAAATATCGAGACGTTTTCTTATTTTCATTTTACAATTCTATTGATCAAAAAAGCTCTTTTACATTTTGGTAATGTTTGCATGATTGGTTTTGTTAGTGTCTGGAAGAATGTGTTGGTTAGAGGTTTGGAGGGGTGTGTTGTTGTTGTTGTTTGTTAGAGTGGATACGCGGCACTAAGATGCAAATTTTATCAAAATGTAAAAGAGCTTTGAAGATCACTGAGTAAAATGGGGAATAAATTACAGCTGAAAAGCACCACAAATCCTATTTTAGTGCCCAGATATTTAAAACCAGAGCTTCTCCTAGCAGAACATGAAACATGCATGCCCTTGATGAAGTGATTCCTCTTGTTATGTTTTTGTAAGGTACTTACTACAGTGTTTGCCCCTCATTAAGTTGAAATCCAAGTCATGTAGCCCTATAAAGATGTTGCCTTCAAAAAGTGTCTAAATTAAGGATCTTTAAAAAAAACTACGACAAAAATCAACAAGAAAGGAGGAAATCGGAGGAAAAGGGGGACTAAAAAAGTTGAAAATGAACCAATACCAATTATTCCCTTTTAAATTCAGGAAACATACATGACACTTAGCTATCCAAAAAATTACAGGAATGATCATAAAATTACAGGAAAAGTCCTGTTATCAAGTCTCAATGTTATTCGTAATTTAATACCCTTCACTAAACTTCTGTCTCTGATTCAGATAGATTCAAAATCACGAATCCCTATAACGTTGGGTCTATCTTAAAGTGTTCCTATAGTAAATATATTTACACAAAACCATAGAAACAATAAACTAGAGGAAGGCAAGTCGGTATCTGACTCACTGAAGAGAGACACCCAAATGAAAATTGACAGTCCCTCAGGGCCTTGTTTTCCAGAACGTAGAAAAAGGTTTCAGAATAGAATCAAAGATAGGATAAAATAATACCAAACAGACATACCTTCAAGTTATCATTTCCATTTGAGATATTTGAAGCTTGTACGTTTAACGATTCCTGTGAATTAAAGTAAAAACATGTTTGACCAAATTCTAACGAAACTGAAAAATATACAATTGAGCTTTAAAATAAAGTATATTCAATTCACTTGCTTATTCGTGTTTTTATTTTATCGTCTGTATTTTTTTATAGAATAAACCAATTGCCTGATCGATGTGAAAAAAACAAACTAAAACAAGAAGAATTATAAACGAGCACAAAAAAGGTTTGTATCATTCGCCTTCAGAATTAATTGCTTAATGACTAATTCTTAAAAACAGTGCTTTTAAAAAGATGAATAAATGGTTAAATAAAATGAAAGAAGAAATCGAAAAACTGAACATCAAAAATCTTTAATAAATCATCTATAGAAAGAGCTAATTAAATTTTCGTTTATCTTAAGTTGGAGAAAGTCTTGGCAAAGACAGTGAATTGGTGCTAGTTCATAAAATGGTATGAATTACATCTATCTATTGATTAATTCATTTAGTTGTTTACTTACTTTTAAGTTCATTGAACGTATTCATTACATTGGCAGGAAAATAAAATCAGCAAAAAAATTGAGATCAATAAGAACGGCGGTGGCAGATTATTAAAGGAATGAAAAATATCTGAAAGGATTGGTTTTAGATTTTTATTTCAAAAATTATTTATTTTGAACTACGACCATGGTGAAAAAAAGCGAAAAACGGAGAATAAAATGAAGGTGGTAAAGAACAGTGGTTGTGGAATGGAAGGAACAAGAAGCATTGAAAGGGATTGGTTCATTATAATCTGTTTGATAAATTATTTTGTCATTGATCAACAGAATGGAGAAAGTAATAAGCGGTGATAAAAAAACAAATGACTTTGGAAAGAGAAGAAGGGAAGCAAAGCTACAAAAATTTGATATATTTACACTTTCTCTATAAGGTTAAACTGTTTCTGCATGGAAATAAATGCAGAATGGGAATGTTTGGTTTCACCAAATGGAAATATCCAGGAAAAATGAACAAGGAAGCAAATCACCATAAAGGTTTGATTCATATTTTCAATCACTTTTACTTTTTGACATATCTAATATCAAGATGGCGAATGGAGTATCACAATGGGAAGGCAATAAAAATTGATGAATGCTGAAAAGAAACATTGGAGACAAATTTAAAGTCATGAAACGATTATTGATATATATTCTATTTGATAAAGTGTTATTGGCGGACATTTATCTGATGCTGACAATAATTATATTAATTGTATTATCATCACACATTCATAGCCAAAAAAACTGAAAAGCATTGGCAAAGAACACAAGCGGCTCGAAATGAAGCTTCGAAAAGGTTTGGTTTATATATATGCTTAATATTGTCATTTTTTAACTGCAACGATAAATAAAAGATGAAGACAATTTATACATAAAAGAGGAAAATACAGTAACCACGAATTAAAGTTTTAGAAACTACGTTGCAAAATCATATATTTAAATGGATGGTGATGATGGAGGATATAGAGAAACAAACATAAAGTAGCATAAGAAGAATTGCAAATGATGATGATCAATTTAGAAATGAGTATTGTTACAATAGTTTTTTCCCATGAGCAGTGAAAAAGTTATGGATGGTGGAAGAAAGAAGAAGGCTGAGAAGATGAAAAAGAAATAAAAAGACCAAAAGGTGAGAATTCTAGAAATCAATAGGATACAATGAGCATTTTTATATCTATCAAAATTTTGGAACAAAGCAATGGAAAGCAAATAAAAGTGTGGTCAAAGCCTCAGACAAAAGCTCTACTAACAATTTTGACTTAATCTCCAAATTCATCATGGAAAATAGAGGAGGAGATAAGACTAAGATAAACATAAAGACTTGAGTTGATTTTAATATCAGATTACGCCAAGCCTCAATATTTATGTCATTGCATTCCTGCTACACTCAATATTTAATAACACCATTATTTCTTTTTCAGACACTTACAAAAGCTAGAATGACAGCAAATTAAAGATATATTGGATATTATAATTTTTTTATTGCCAAATCAAAGGTTTGAAGACAGCAAAGACAAAAATTGAGTTAAAATTATGAATTATGGTACACAAAGGCCTTTGAAGGAAAATCCAATAAACCTAACTTTTCTAAATTTTGATATTTCTTTGACTTAGTTATCTTCCAACCAAAAAAAACTAGAAATAGATGCAAGTTCATGGCCTTAATAGAAATGTCTGACAAGAAGATGCTTGGTTCTTAAACATTACTTTTTGAACTGGAAACTGGGCCATATAAAACAAATTCATAGACAAAAACAAAAACTTGACTCACTGCTATCCAAACTCTCAGTAGTTCTATAGATCTTGCTTCAAACCAGCTTTATGCAAACGCCAAAAAACATAATATGAACTTAATATACAAACGAATTTTAAAATCTTTTGTTTCTTTAATAGCAAAAACATTGAAGGAATGCCCGAAGCAACAAACACTCAAGGTGAGTTTAACTGAATCTATAACTACCTTGAATTGATAGAGAGAAAGAAGAAAAATAAGGGATGCACTGCTTTGGTTCTATATGAAAACAAACAAGCAGAAAAGTACCCCACAGATATCGCTAATTTCTCCTGCTCCATTTATCTCCCAATAAGTTCGGTTTTTGATAAACTTTCACTTACCTATAACTTGCGCACATCTTCCCTCTTCACCCTGATATGAGCCCAGTTCTTTTCAGAGACAAAGCTAGATGCAGCATCTGACTCCACCAACTCATTAATCATCTCCTTTTTTGAATTCTTAGTTGTGTTCAAATTGATCCCATTGCATGAATTTGTTCTGAAATATTTGTCTTTACATTGTAAAGCAGTGTCAACACGAATGCTCTTCAGAATTTTGCCTGTCATCCGATAATTAACTTCATAGTCTTTACATGAAGCGACTTCCTCCACTTTAGCTCTAGTATATCTGTCTCAATCTTCGTTGTTATAATCTGAAAGGGCCAACAAATCTTAGCTCAATACAACGTATGTCATTGCATGGAAAAGCGTACGAGTATGGCTTTTGTGATTGCTGCAAAATAACTTGTAATATTTTTTACATAACAATGCTCTAATGCCAAGATGCCAAGGGCCATAAAGAATACTACTAAAGAATTGCCACCGCAAACGATAGCAAAAACAGACAAACGAGCTTGAATTGGTGAGAATAGTTTAGAAGGTGGGCGAGCTGTCCCACTAACCCTGCTGGGCAGGCCTCTTTAAATAAAGAATTTGCAGAAAAACCATTTATCTTGCTATACAGCTGAATTATGGTTAATGAAATAAATATTTTTGACATGCTTATCCATAGAACGTATGTGCAACCATTGAAATAGGTAAAGAAATAAAAGAAGGACTTGAAATTTGGAAGGATAATAATAGCAGAAAGAGAAATTCTTATCTGATAGAGAAGTGGTAAAGTATTTGAATTTTATTTACTTTTTGAATCACATGGTATAATAAATAACATTGCTAACTTCTTTTTTTGAGAGTCGCAGAGCAACACATGAAAACTGATAAACAAGGATAAAAGCAAAGGGAAGATTCAATGTAAGTTACCTATACATGATATTTTTTAATCAGTTGAGCCAGAGAGCAAGGACAAATTGAGAGAAAACATGGGGTCGGATGACTGCACCCATGTCATTATCTTACACGATATTCTGGAATGTGATTTAAAGAATATGTTACGAAAGGACCCGCCTCACATTTAAATGTTTTTTAACAAGAAAAAGTGAGGATAATGGGCTCATCTTTGGTATACCTGTTTTATTGGACGGCTACAAGACTATTTATCATGGGAAAAATATTTTTTGGTTCCGGGCATTTTATTTTGAAGTAAACAAAGAAGATTTTCATTGTGAATCAAAGAGAAAATAAATTTGAAAAATCGATTTTTGTGTTACCTGCTTTTCACGCATCACTGGAATAGATGTTTATAGATATTGATTTCTGCAACTGAAAAAGAATAGAAAGTTATCTACAAGAGACACGATTCCAATAATGTTGATTAACAAAAGATCGCTAATGGCAGCTAAAGTTGGTTACAGTTGGTGACGTGGCGCGTAGGTTTTAAGAGTTGGACGTTATGGATGGTGGATAGAGTTGGGAGGTGGTTGATAGGGATTGGAGGTGGTTGATAGATTTAGTTGCACGGTGGATAAGATTTGGTGGTGGTTGATCTGTTTAAGGGGTAGAATGCTAGAATTAAAGCACATTTTATCTTGTGTTAATCAACTAGTTTTGGAATACTGCAATATTAAAAGGGAGAAAGATGTCTAAGATACCTCTAAGAAATCAAAAAGCAGGTAACACAGATCAATGATCCCTTTGTTATTATTTTCAAAACAAATTTTCTTATAACAAGTTTTATTTAAGTGTGGCGGGCACTTTTTAATACTTAGGAGTGGCGGAGCTTGAGTTGGAGGGGGCTTCAGTTCCCTCCTTCTGAACAGAGGTCTCTAATATGATAACAGGTTAAAATTTGTCTTTAAGAGACCCAAAAAACCCTGGGCGCATATCAAAACATTCTCTTCGTTTCCTCTGCCTCTCGACAAAGTTTAAAATTTGTGGTAAAATGTTAACTGGTGCAGTAATTATTTCAGAAACAGTGAAGTTGACATCAAGTTACAACTAGAAAATGGTCTTCTCTCAAAATAAAAAGCTCATTTTCTAAATGGATAAAATTGAATGGAGAGCGGAGTCAGTGCGGCTGGAATAACGCCATCCCCCTTGGGGACCCACGTCAAAAGCAGTCACTTACGTTGAATGGAATTCATAGCAAAAGCTCTTTGAAATCCTGCATTGTTTTATACCGTTCTTTTCATGAAAGGAACAAAAATGACTTGGCACGTGAACTGACAAGAAAGGTCTCAAAACAAGGCACTTTCAACGAAGAAAGGCCTAAAGTTTTTGAATCATATCTTCATAACTCTGCGATTTTTCTGGATTGTTTTATTTTCTATCATCTTTATGTGGTATTTTTGACAAGAAGTGTTGAGAGAGAATAAAATTGGAAAAAGATCAAATACTTTATTTACGTCGAATCATCTGGATGTTTTGCTTATTTTCATTCAAGTATGGAGCATCTTGCTGGCTTTTTAATTCTGTTTTCAGGTGGAAAACGTTCGATGATGCTACAAGAGAAGCGAAGAAATATGAAAATGGACAAGAAAATGACATATAATCTTAAAAAATGAAGAACTATCCAGTATTTAAATGAACTTTTTGATTTTTTATTCTGCTCTTGAACATAGTCATTGCCAAGGGTAAAAGCTGATCGCTCATAGGGTTTTTACGAATGGACATTTCTCTATGAAAATCCCTAATTTTTAAAGTGAATCTTGAGAAAAATTAGGATGTTTGAGCTCACCATTCTACTTTTTCTCGTCGATTCCGCTACAAAATTTGACTTAGATAAAATGAGCTGAATTCTGGATCGCTTTGGTAAAATGAGCATATATTTCAGCTAATTTGTTAGACTTCCAAAAACCAAATTTCATTTTATTTAATTTCACCTTTTCGAAACTTTTCAAGATAAAATGATTTACGCAATAAAATAAATCCTACCTGTTGCCCTTGTCTTTGGCTATGTTCATTTGTGAAATTTCATCTTATTAGCCTTTGAGACTATTTTGGTATGTTGCGTTGGGTGTCTTAGTTTCGCGTGGTGTTTTCTTCAAAGTCAACAAGTTTTTCTTGCTGGCCTTTGATTAAAACACCGCACTAAATTAAGACACCCTTCACTTCGTCAGATAGTCTCTTAGGCTATTTTGATAATGGCTTAATCGGTGTAAGGGTTGTAAAAATAAGTCTTCACTTATCTTTACAACTCTTACATCGATTAGGCCAAGTATAGTAAAACCTATTTCTGACTTGTAAGTAGTAGAATTTAAGATCATTGAGGATAAAATTTACAAAACTGATTTCTTACCCCCATCTTTCTGCTGGAATGTAAACGAGGCTGCTGGAACTGAACTAAAAGGAGGCCTAAAACGGCCATAAAAAGCACCATCTTGATTGGCTAGAAAACAAAAGAAAAAACAATAGGAATTTTCAAAATAACGAGCTCTGATTGGGCAAATATGAATACCTATTGATAATACTGCTCTCTGATTGGCCCAATTTACAAAGAAGCCGTTTGAAGCCATTTGGCTACTAGACAAAAGAAAAATTCAAATACTGCAGTATGATTGGGTAAAAATTCAATTGATCAGTTTGAAATAAAGCAGTTTAATTGGTTGCGAAACAATACATTATTTGAAGTCCTACTCCCTGATTGAACAATCTTACAATAGAGTGAGGCCAAGATACTACAATCTGATTGGTTGCGAGACAATGGGCGGCTAGCGGCTACCAAATTTGCTTAATTTCGTAGGTGACGGCTCCTAGCCGCAGCCGCCAAAGGGGCTGAAATCGCGCGATTTGATTGGCTAGCAACAATTGGCCTATTGTTTTACGTCAGAGTCTGTGGTTCGGAGCCGCGATTTCCTAGCCGCGTGGCCATTTCAATGGAAAACAATGGGAAAGATTAGAGTCAAAAACAATGGCGAAAAAGTTAATGACTGTATAAATTTTAAGTGCAAAAAAACAGCAAAACGAGTAAAACGAGTAAAATAGCAAGTGAATTATAAAATAACCAGTGTAGAGAAATCAAATAGTTTGAGGCGGCAAATAAATGATAATTTGAGTGAAAAATCGAAAGAAAAAGACCGTTTTAACTTTTAAAATCCAGCCTTGGGAAAATATTCTATAAAGCCTAAGGGTAAACTTGAGGTTTTTGGACTAGGAAACTCCTTTGATATCCTGAAAAATGACAAGAAGGAAAAGCCTATTAAAAAGAGGCTTAAAATGAATAATGTGATTTGGTATTTTGATTGAAAATTTGAATGAAATAATTGAGCAAAAGGGGCAAGAGAAATCAATCGGTAGCCGATTAGCCTAAGGGGAAACCTGACCGCGTTTGATTTAAAATGCGATACAACTACACGGGTAAATTTTCTAAATTACCTGAAAGTTTGGAAGTTAAGTGTAAATGATTCTAAAATAATTGCTAACAGTTCCTTTGAAAAATAAGGGTAACTATCCCCGAGCTTCTAATGCTTGTTTTGGTAGACAGTTGGAGACGAACTCAAAATACCTTGTGATAAACCTTGGCCTAAAGGGTGAAAGTCGATCATTTGCCTTGCGATTCAAGGGAAACAATTAGGTACTTCCACACAAAATGTAAAACACTGCCCTTAAGATAAGCGAAAAATATTTAACTTCTGCAGTTCTGACCGCAAAAGGATGGTGTCTCGATCGTAAATGCTGTGACATAATCTAAAAAACAAGGGGGCTAAAATATGCAAAAATGACCTTGGGGATCCTTGGGGCAGAATAAGTAACAATTCTGTCAAAACATTCAGAATTTACAAAGATAAAGGGCCTTACTTTGGTATTCTTATGAATTTTTTGAATGTTTAGGACAACAAAGATGGAATGGACCATGTCATTGCAAGGCCCATCAAATGCAGCAGAATTGATTGTAATGAGCAAAAAATGTTGAAGAAATTCTAGCTACCTGCATAAAAATATAGGACATCCTACAGAAAATATCCGAGGATTTTGGAGGAAGACACCATCCGATTGACTTTATAATGTCAAGAAAACATCCAAACGTTTTAAAGCGTGTACTGAACAATGACAGAAACTCAATGTACAATCGCTGCGTTCACACATGATCTTGGCAAGAGGGACATTTGAATAGTGATTTGAAATAAACATTGACCTCTTGTAAATAAACATATGTTTATAAGAAACTGGGTATACGAAATGAGTACTAGGAAGCATTTAAACTCGGTCAAAGTTGTTATAAACTTGAGAATATAGATCTTGAATGGCTATAATTAATATAATAATTTGCGAAACCTTCTTGGGTCAATTTATAATCAATTTTTAAAAAATGCTCCTTCTGCCTTTGTGCACATTTTTTATATAACCAGTAAAATAGACGTTCAGGCTTGCTGTTCTAGATTTCTCCCAGATTTAAAGGCTAAATTTTTCAAAATTTTTTCCTAAATGAATAGGATGTAGACTTTTTAGGCATTAGACAATTTACAACATTGTATGTTTATGATACATGTATTGTCTTTAATAGCATAAGCAAAAGATGTAACGTATAAATGTCCTTAATAGAAATGTCCCCACAGATTAAGAAGTTAAAAGTTTTAATCAGTACCACTTCAAAATTGTCAATATCTTCAATAGAAATGTAGTGAAATCCTTAAAACAGAAGTGTTAAGAAATGTTTGCAACAGTGTTTTAGCATCACTATGTTCTAAATTTGTTCATAACTTCAAAACAATTTTGAGACTCGTATAAAGAAAAAAATACCTTATTCCTCATTTCAGACCTTAAACGCAAAAGCCCCACCAACATATAACCTAAGTTTACGAAGGGTTATTTCCAAATGTGGAGGGTATTTGTCAATGGATAATGTAACAATTTTTCTACAGTTCATTCAAGAGTCAGAAGGAATCACCAAAACATCAAAAAACATTACCAATCATGTTAGCTGCATGACGGTTCATTCATTTTAAGACTGTTGCTCCCTTGATGCACATCCCAATCTATAATTCTAATACCACAGCATTCAACGGCAATCACACGTGTCGGCAGACATTTTTCATTGCGTTGAAATAAGGGAAGTTAAGATCATAAATATCATGAGCAGAAAAAGGTCGAGTACATGTCCTTCCACAAGATAAGGTGGATTAAAATAAAGTAGTTATAGGCTCCTTAGGCAGTTCAGTGCTGGTGTTCTGTTGCAGAAATTACTTTTCTTTTTTCTTCAGAAAAAAACAACAGAATTGGTTTAAAATTTTATTAATTAATGGTAAAACAAGAAATTCAAGGCTCTATCATTCTTGAAATGCGTGGTACTTGAATATACTGAAGGTTGTAATGTTAAAATGTTTATAAATTTTAATACGAAAA
Organism: Catostylus mosaicus; assembly: GCA_964019065.1. Lineage (NCBI taxonomy): Eukaryota > Metazoa > Cnidaria > Scyphozoa > Rhizostomeae > Catostylidae > Catostylus > Catostylus mosaicus. The sequence continues at coordinate 5,442,682 of OZ025193.1, read as the reverse complement.
TGCTGAGAGATTTTCAGTACTGAAATCCTGAGAATCAGTGAGCAGTATTGGTCTTTAGAGATATTTGCTGTTTCTTAATACAAAGGAATCTGGGGTTGAATTGCAAAATTGAGAATTGAGAGAAATCGAAGATGAAAGGTAAGTGTGTTTCTTCCTTTTATGTATCCTTTGATATGGAAAAATCGTTGAGGTAGATCAAATCGTCATTCCTTCAAGAGGGCCTCTTGAAAATCAGCATCTGTGCTGAAGGGCTACCCTACCACTTAGCTAAATGTTTGAAATGAAATGAAATGAAAATGAATTTGACTGTACAAAATATCTGATTCTCTTGACAATATAATGGAATATAACTTCATGCGAAATAAAAAAATATGCATTACTTCAAAAGGCATACGATTTACATCTAGCAGAGGCTACATAATGAAGTCTAATTTAATAGTGTACTTTATCTATCAAGAGGGGAGAGGGAGTATAACAAGGACCAGTTACAGTGGGATCGAGAAATTGCATAGTTGTATCAAAGGCTGACTAAAAGGTTTAAAAAAAACTTTTTCAGAAAAAGAATTTCCAAAAAAAAATTAAATGGGGAAAACCTGGGGTCACAGCAATCTTTTTCTTTGTTTTTCCAGATATGGAAATTCATATCTATTGCTGGGACTGGCATGACACTAAAATTCCCAATAAATATGCTTTGATTTTGCTGCACTGGAAATGGCTGATGCATAAATTAGATGCTTTATCATGTTTTATGCTGGTAATTATTGACTAACATAACGTACAGTGATGTTCTAATTAGGGAAGTGTAACACATAAGTTATTCGAAGTATTCTTCTTTTGCTTCACACTTCAAAGACTGTACTAAATACCAAAGTTGGTTGTATGCAATAACATTTCAGGGCAATTTATTTGACAATGCCCTCTCGTCATAATACTGTCAGTACAGGGAACATGGGACACTAAGATTGTTTGTTATGTGCCCTTGAAAGTATGTTCTAATTGTCGAAGCACCCTCTTTAGCATCCATTTACTCATGATTTTATCGCAGAATTCAGTTTTATGTTATTATATTATCAAATTAAACTTTTATTCTTTTTATCATTTTAATATATCATTTAGGTATTGCATTGTTATCTTTTCATGTTATTTGACTGCAGAGCTGCAAAACTTTTTTCTCTCTGGGAACTTGGGAAAAGGGTGAAATATTTTCTGTAAGATGAAAGTATTGTGGGTGAATGGTCTGTCAGCAAAATGCACAAATTGGTTATAAGATGTTCAAGTCTACTGGGCTATACTGCGCTGCTGCTTTTTTTTCAAAGATCAGATATGTGGAGGTCAAAGTTAATGTTAGGGTAAAAATTTACTGATTTATGCCAGGCAACTTTACTAAAATTTTTAATTCTTTGAAGAGCTGACTCTGCGCAGTTATTCTGTTAGCAAGAAAATGGTTTATTTGACAATTAGGACTTTATGTAAGTCGAGAAACCCTTTAAAAAATTTTCACTATTAAGAATATTTGTGTCCAAACTTTAGAAACGTTTCTAAAAGTTGTAAGGCATAGTTTCATGTGAAATATAGCATGTACTTTGGACATGTAAAAACAGGAGTAGAGCAAGAAGGTAATAAGCTTCAATTATATAAATTAATTTATGTTGTGGCATTGTAGGTTACTTCCATCCGAATTGGAAAGATTAATCTTAGTGTGGATGTAATAGTTTGCAAAAGAATAGATTATTCAGTTAAGATCTTTTTCAAGCCATAACAGTTTCTTATGTTGTTGAGATAGAGCATTCATAGTTTCTCCAAAGATAACGGTTCAAAAATTTTTACCAGCACTTTAATTGATATTAATGCATTTTTACGAAACTAAGAACAAACGTTTTGTTTCAAAAGATATAGGGAACATTTATTTTTCTTCACACAATTTTATTGAAAAATTTTCTGCCAGGTCTGAAAAAATTTTCTGGGAACGTAGTTCCTAAGTTCCGATACTTTTGTAGCTCTGTTTGACTGTATAATGTCATATTACTACAGTATCATATTTCATTATATTTTATTCTTTTATTACCATATCATTTTTTTATCAAATCATTTTATCACTTCATTATTTAAGAACTATTTCAAAACTTTAAAACTGAACAAAAAACGACTTTTCAGCAGAAAACGCTCTGTCGTGCAATTTAAAAATATAATATTACTATACTTCTATATTACAATAAATTGAATTAATATATTACTAAATTTCATTATCATGTTTAATTTTACTACATCATTGTATCTTTATGTTATTTTATTACTATATTATCAAATTTTATCATCATATCGTCATATCATCCTGTCATTTAATTGATGGGTTGACACTAGTGAAATATTGGGAGTAAATTCTTCAAAGCCTTAATTCTTCAAAATTACTTCAAAGGTTCCGGATTTCAATTTTTGCAAGGATACAAATTAACAGTGCAAGGATAATCAGTCAGATCTTGAATGTGGGTTTGTTTAGAGAATGATAAAAAAATATTTTTGGTTTTAAATCGTCTGAGGTTGCAACTGATTTTGATGACGTGTTCTCTTAGCCACCATATTTGTAATAGGTGCGCGTTTTTGGAATTGATGATAACGGTAACAATTTGTTGCCATATTTGTATTGTCAGCCACGCTAAGAATAATTTAAAAATATTCCGAGGCTCAAAATAGCAACAAATTAAGAATATTGAGGCTCAGCAAAAAATCAAGTATTCTTAGAAAAAAAGGAGTGTACGAATTGCTCCAATGGCAAGCCTCTCTCCTGGCAAAACAACCATGCGATGTTGGAGTCTAAACAGGACATAACTCCAGTTAAACTTGCAAAATGCAATATAAACATCATGGAAAGTCACTTACGGAATAAAATCAATGTTCAGTTTAATGATCTTTATAGTCAAATTGTTTTTGAATCCACAGTATCATCTTTTCTTTCAAAATCAAAACTTTCCACTTGGAACATCTTGAATCTCATTTCTCTTGCAAGCTGCAGACTGATAAAAAGCTTCGCTTTGGCTCCAGGTCAACATGATCTAAAAGAATTGGACAAATAATTGTTCAAGCAAATTGGGTTTTAGTTTCGAGGCCCTTGTGTGAATAAACTTGATTTAGAATGCAAGTGTGGATATAAGTGACAAATAACTGAGGATCAAACACCTTTCGAGTAAAATACAAATGTTGTTGTTGGAAAAATGCTCAAAATTGTCATTTCAGTTAAGCCTACTAACTAAACTACAAAGGAAAAGGAATTGTCATCCTTTGCTTAAAATGGCCACCAAACCGGATCATAAAAAAAAGATGTGATTTTCAGCAAGAATATACAGTGAATTTGCTCCAATCCAGGGTATATTCAACCATGAAATTTTAATTCAATAACATTCCTTGCCATTGCAACATTTCCCGGTCTTTAATTTACTGTCACAATATTTTGCAACCTACATTCCCTTCCAAAAAGTCCAAAATGGCTGCAACACTGTCATTCAAAATGAATGATGAAATTCAAACAAAAATCGTTATACAATTTAATTTTTTTTAAATTTATCAAATGTTTTATTGACTGTTTGGTGTCAGGGCCTTAAATAGGTTGCAGTAAATCAAGCAAGTGTCCCTCTTGGTTTCTTTCCTAAAAAATTTCAGCTGTTCTTTTGCTTAATTTGCAACTGAATGCACCATTCAATTTAAACAGCCTGAATGATTGCATTTCACAACGTTCAATGTTCCATGAAATAGATCAGTATCGCTTTTTTAAGCTGGATCTTTGCGAGTCAATGAGGTAGATTTATAATGGCGCACAAGGACGTGGGAATTTTACCCGTTCACTGAAGAGAACAAAAGAGCAGTTTAAGACTTTGATCGTTTCTTGTGGCTTTAGAATGGGATTTCAAGGAGAGTCTCATATTAGGACAATAATTAGTGAAGAAAAAGATTTAACATTTAACTGCAATGTTTTAGAAGTGAAGTTGTAGCAGTAATGCACTGAGCTTAGATATGTGGTGTAACTTTTTATATAAGTGTGCATGCAATACATTACCCTAATTTACGAGTATCCTCGACATGAGTACAAGTTGCATTATCTCTGTGTCAAACTCAAACTCAATTTTTCTTCGGCATAAAATTATTTAATTACAATATACATACATTCATGAGACATAATTTTTAAAATTTAATGTTAAAGGTTTATTGTCACATTGAAAGAACTTGGGGCAAGTTTTCAATCCACGTGTCCAGATTGACGTGTTGTAACATTACAATTTTAAGTTTAAATAACAACAACAGTAAAAAATAAGTAAGAAAGAAAGATAAAGATAAATTAAAAGAGTAATGATCATAAGAATTTTGATGAATATGAAAAAAATAATGGAGTAATCATTAAAAATGTTAAAATGACAATATAATGATAAACTAACCAAGGTCATAGTTTTCAAAAGTTGTTGGTTGGAAAATATTTCATTTGCTTAGCAAAATGTTATTTAATTATCTGTTTAAGTTCTATGGGGAGAGAGTTTAACAATTTGATACCATCAAAAGTAAGAAGTCCCCCCTCGATGTGACTAAGAGGAGACAAAAAAGGGGGCATACTGTGATTCCATCTTTTTTACTTCAGCACAGCATGCTGGGAGCCGCCTCTCATAGTTAATGTTGTCCAAGAAAACTACATTTGGTCCCTCTCTGTTGTGGCAAACGTGTTTGAGTCCCTTCCTTCCAAGAAAGGTAGATTACAGTCCCATTTATTCCCTTCGCAAAAGTAACCAAATTCTTTCATTGGTATGACGCCAAAAGAAAATGATGGTGGCGATGGTAGCGATGGTGGTGGTGATGGTGGTGGCGATGGTTGTGCATCTGGTGGTGGTGGTAGTGGTGCATCTGGTGGTTTTCCAGCTTCAATTTTGGGATCAAATGGTCGCCCTGGCCGAGCGTTACCCGCACGATGAGCCAGAATACTTGCTACCCTATACGTGACACCAAATTTTCCCGATCTCCCTTGTACCTAAAAGCGCTTTTTCCTAACGCATGTTAAGATTTCTTGCCTAGTCATACCCACTACTTCTCTACCGATACGTGGCATAATTGTTTTTAAAGCTTTGAGGCTCGGCTTACCACCTTAACCTGATGTGTCTTGAATCGAGAAGGTTAGTACGCGATGTCAAATGCACATACGGGAATTTACGAATACCATCAAATACCATCAAAGCATCGGCATCAGCCGTTGGAATTTGTTTACAGTTTGTAATTTTAATAAACCGCAGAACAATGCAGAATTTCAAATCGCAGCTTTATCGGAAACTTTTGGCCTGGAGGCATAAGCAAGCTATCAAAATTAAGTAGGTTCTTACGCTTTATTTGATTTAACCCAATTCAGTTCAATCTATTCAAGCTTAATTACAAATCAACCAAATAAACTACAAAGAAGATTCTATATAGGCTTTGGATACTTGGAAAGAACCCCGGAGCAGTGGCGAAGCGTAAAGTCGTGCTTGCCGTCAGTGGCGGACTGGTCCACCGGTCCATCGGGACATGGCCCCTTTTCTTCCAAAAATTCTTCCAAAAGGCCCCTTTTTGACGAAAACGGGCCCCTTGAAAATCGCTTTCCACATTCGGATGAAATTGATGAAACTTTCTTGTAAGGAAATGAAGCTGGGAAGGTTATCGAGGAACAGGTTTGGACATAAACGTTACATCTTTGATGCGAAGTAAATAAAGGTTAGTTTGTCATTATGTTAACTGTTATGGTATGTTGGAAAGAAATCAAATAGCTCAGCGACTCTCACGACCACGCCCCAACCTCTAGCCCCACCCAAAAGTGCCCAACTAAGTTCCCCAAGGCCGGTGAGCAATTCTAAGCCAGTCCACCACTGCTTGCCGTGCTCAGCACGATCAACAATTCCCGAGAAAAGCATTTTTTATTTCTAATGGATATGAAAAAAAAACTTGCAGTTGCAACTGTTGAATGCCCCCAGTTTAAAACTTTATGGCACCCTCCACCTGCATGTTTCAAAGCGCGAGGAGCGGAGGTATGATAGGGCGTCATAATAGTCGAGCTCCATTACTATAGGAAGACTTAACCTTGTGCTTAGGCACCATGTTGAGCTTCATTCTCGTACAGCAAGGTTTCGATAACTTCCTATCATACCTCCAATAGGGCAAATTTTGGTCCTGAAAATAGGAAATCAGCTAAGAAACTTAGAGTACTAAACGCCCAAAATTTTGATTGCAAATTAAGAAACTTTAGCATTAAGGGCTGATCCAAGGTTCTTATAAAAAAAGTGTATGGGCACGACCAACTTTCCTAGTGAAGCTTCGCCCATGCTCTGGAGAGATATCCAGTTAGGTTCCCTGTGATTAATTTCATGTCAAAATTGACATAGATAGATTCAAAAATAAAATAATCATGCATTGTAACACTAATGGCAACATTAGCAATAAGATAAAAAAATGTGTTGATGGGAAAAGAATATAATGAAAAAGTTAATCATGGAAATCAAAATTGATAAAAATAAAGATGTTATAGACAAAATACATTCCACTCTGGCAAGTAACTTTGTATAAAACAATACAAGAAAAGGGCACTGCAGCAGGCCAGCCACTGGATCCTAGCTAGAATGCTTGCAACGAAGAGGTTCAAGATAGACTGTTAATAAGAACAACGCAATATAGCAAGGCAAACACAAGAAACAACAAAATTTAAAAAATAAATATGAAGTTACTATTTCACCCAGGAGGGTACTTGAACATTTTTTGACGGGGGTCCATCCTAAATTTTTTAACATTTTATTTGGTCCTTAACAGGGGCTGTGAAAATAAGCCAAATGTTGTTTGTCTGGTTTTTGTTAGCTGCTTGTCACTATTAAATTGATAAAGGTTGTAGATGTGCTTTTCCAGTTTATAGTTATACTGATATCAAACATGAATTTGGCACATTCTTTTTTGTAGCAAATATCTAGACATAACAATTTGGGCTTGTTAAAAAGAGGTTGACTGTCATTTCATGGATGATTTCATGTGATTTTGTGCAGTTGAATGATCTATGTTTTGTATAATTGCATATTGTTTAAATTTCTGGTGGTATTATAAACTATTGATGTATTGTATGAATTCTGCTTATTGATGTATTAATTCTCTGTATATATATTTATTCTTGTAGTTTATCTAGCTTGTAGTTTGTAGTTTATTTTTGGTTTGTTTAGCTTTATTTCATAAATTGTTGTATGGTGTGGAATTTAAAATGAAGAAACTGAACTGAACTGATATGACCTGAAATGAATGGGACTGTTTTATCTAGTCTGCAAAAATCAATTAATAGCCTACTGGAATGTAGTTATTTGATTCATACCTATATTCTCGCATGCTCCACTGCTTCACCGCCATTTTGAAAAAAGGAACAAGCAAAATTATCACTCTTGTTGTTGTTGTAGCTCACCGTTGTTTTATTGGAGTGCAAAGGACAAGAGTCATAGGTCATAGTCTGAGGTCAAAGGATGCCTCGAGTAGCAGTGATTGGGGCTGGGGTAAATGGCTTATCTTCAGCTTACTCAGTCAAACTCTTTGATGAGAATATTGATGTGACTTTGTTTGCGGAGGAATTTTCACCCAACACAACAAGTGATGGTGCCGCAGGGGTTTTCAAATTCTCAAGCAGTGGAATGAGGAACACACCAAGACACCTATTACAGTAAGAAGACAGCTTCAAAAATATGATACGAAATTTTAGCAAAAACAACCCGGTTAGCGCTATATTTATTCGATTGAGATAAATTCAGTAGCATAGCTAGACTGCAAGGGGCAGGGGTAATGGGAAGAAGTTCATCTGAGATACACAAACCTCTGGAAGGTCCCAAGAGATTTTCTCACTGAGTCTTGCTTAATTGGCACTTAAAGGCAGGTTGCAGGTCGTAGCAACTGCAAGCACAAGACAATTTGCAGTAGGACGAAGTGACCCCAAAAATTAGGCCTTGCTTTTTCGTGCATGATATGTGTATAGCTTCAATATGGGTTTACTTGCAGTGTCATACTACGCATGATCTTCCTTTTAAAACTCAACACAGTCAGCTTGTGGACCAGTGGCAGAGCCATGGGTTTCATCTTTCTAAAATATTCAAAAAGGGCGTTTCCTAAAATTTGAAGGACATGACCAAACCTCTATTGTTACCTCCCCCCCTCCTAACTCCACAGAGGTGCTGGCTCCACCCTTGATGAGGGATCACGAGGAAAACTGTGTGGTGCACCCAAGAGTATCAGGTGTGCATGCCATGCACCCCCCTGATATGCTGTAATTGACAAGTAAAATTAAGCAAAATGGAATCAGTGGCCTCATGCCAACACCTCAGGATCATAAATCATATCCTGAACCTGTAACCTACAGCCTGTAGCCTTCAACCTTCAGCCTGATACCTTTAACCTTTAACCTGCAGATTACAATTAACCTTGAACCAGCAGATTACAACTGGCTGTTTTACAATCTTTTGTTAAACTAAATTGTACTGAGTGTAAAAAGCCCCCAGAAAACAGCCTTCTTTCTAATTCTATATTGTTCTGCCCAAATTCATCATGGTTTATCCCTATAGATGAAGGAGCCTGGTGGCACAGGGGGAATCTGGTCCAACCCATTTTTCAACCTGAGTTAAGAGCCCCATATTCTGTCTACTAGAAAGTAAATTCACAAACAGTCCTTTTTGAAACTCTGAATCTTTGGAAACTTGTTAGGCCGCCCTATTTTGGGAATGCTTCCTTTACTTTCCACAGGCACCCTGCTCCAGTTTTTCTTGCCTTAAGCAGATGCTGCTTAAAGCATGCTAACATCCTATGTCATTTCTTCAAGGCCCTTGATGCATGTGACTGTATGTTTTGCTTAAATGTTCCCAATAAATGGAACTAATTTATAAAAAGTGCTGATGCATAGTTTTATGGATGAGAAACTCATGAACCTTTATGAGGGTTCTTACTAGGGAACCAAATACACAAATTTAAAGAGTGAGTATTTAATCACATGTACGTACCACCATTAATTAACTTCTGATTTTACATTATTGGTATCCATGAGAACACACACAATGTCTTCCTCCACATTTTGCTTTGCTGTAGAAAATGGGCATCTACATCATACAACTGGCTAAAAGAGAACTGCAAGAAAGAAAGAGCAGTAGAAATGGGAATAAGCCTTGCATCAGGCTATTTTTTGAGTGATCAAGAGTCATTAAATGTAGGTAAAAGTTGTTGAGGTTTAAGTAAAGATGCATTGCAATTAAGTGCACCCATGTCTTGCATAAGGATATTTCACTTTCTGTTTCAATTTTAAACTCACTTTGTTCCATGTTATCTACTAGGGAGTAATTTTTGAAACAAAGCATAGTTGTGTGGTTTCTCAGAACGGAGAAACTCAGAATCGAACTATCTTATTTTTTTTAGAAGCCAGGTTCACTGCCATCCCCTTTCAGGTATGCTATAAATTGAACTGGGTATATTAGAAGAATTATTCATTTTACAAAAAGTAAAGAATATTGGCAAATTAGCATCGGAACTGTTTAAAAGCAGAGAGGCCTGTGAACGTTCTAAGAGTTTAACCATTCTCACCCAAGCGTGGAACTGAATATCAACACTTGCAGGAGTAGGCATTAGAAACATTGCTCATTAAAACATGCAAATACCTTTGAGCATTAAATAAACCTTTGTACAATCTGATTTTACTACCTTTTGCTTGTAAATCATCGAAATAGCTCAACTTTGACCCATCTTTTTTCTATAGAGCCCCTCAGGCAAGATCTTAAATTATTTTCAAGTCACAAGGAAACCAAGTAGTAAATGTGTAGTATCAGTTTCCTCTTATATCTTTTGTTTCTTGCAGCTTTGCATTTTTCTAGTCTTTATCATATAGCAATCTTAACGTGTCTTTCTACTGACTTTCATGCTATTTTTAGAGCGATTTGTGGTTATCACTTGTTGATCATAAGTGGCTAACAAAGCAGCAGCTTAAAGAATTTGGACCAGAGATAAGGTTTGTAATCAAAATTCATGTCTCACTTTCTAGCTGTAATTTACTTCGAGCAAAAATCGTTTTAATTGAAACTAAACTACAATTGCAAATCTTACTATTAAAACTGTAATTCATAGCTGAGCCAGGTTTTCAAAACAAGTATAGACAGCAAGATATAAGGTATGAACCACTTGAGAAATATATTGGAAATAGGCACGTGCGTGGAAATGGGCAGGCCTTTTCTAGTTTCAATTTTTCTAAGTTATTCTTAGCTTTTTGATCCAGTGTTTTTAACTTTGGTTTTATAATGTGTTTCTGAGGCCAGTAGAACTATCTATATAGCATCGTGGCTTTTAAAACCAATCTATGAAGTCTAAGCATCTTTAAATTTTGGGGGACGACATCTTGTGATAAACTCAATTAATTGGCAAAGTTATGCTTTCCACTCCCAACAAAATTTCTAGGAACAGTCCTGCATGCGTGTTGAAAAGATATATGAGCGCAACTTGTGGCAATCCATAGGTTAAACCAAACATTGCTAACATATCACATACAGCCGCATTGTTGCTGCTCTGTTGCCAAACTTATTTATCTTTGTCATTTCCTTTCTTGCGACCAAATAGATTTTCTTTCCGTTATTTTTCATAATGTTTTGTTCTATTTTATAGACATATGTATTCTCTCTTTTAACATCAAGTTGAGGGAACCTTCATTTGTGAAGTTTTTTGATTAGCATTGTAGAAGAAGAAGTTGTTGGAAGTAATTTAGGGATTGTCTATGTTTCGCTCAGAAGATGTGATTAGTGGTATGCATCGTCATTAGAGGAAGCTTAGAAATACCTTGAGCACAGACTCAGATCGAAAGACAAATGAACAAATATAGATGCTATTGCCAATGTTTATTGTTTTAGGTCAGGAGTATTTGCTACCTCGTATATGTGCGAAGGACAGAAGTACTTACCGTGGCTACTTATGAGGTACATACATCTTCTTTGTTTACCATTCTCCCATCCACGCATATTTTCCATGCACACTAGTCCATGATGATGCTAGCTGGTTGATTTTCCCTCAACTAAATGCGTTTCCCCTATGCTAGTATATTTGCGAGTATGCCCAAAAATTGTGAATTCTATTCACTTGTCAAGGGTTGAATGACATGTGCATTAATATAAGCAATAAAAGTAAAGTGCGAACGATGGAATGGTGCCCAAAGAGCAGTGACGTAGGAACCATTTGCGAGAACTTGGGAGGGCGCTTTTCATCTTCCCCGCTTTTGGTGCCATATTGATGATAGAGGGAACGCAAGTTTAGGGGCTAGCAGCAGTGGGATACGCCTATGGAGGGGCCAGGGGCAGAGCTGCGGGACAATTTTTGCAATGGCGTCCTTTTGATACTAAAGCAGTTCCCCTTGATGAATAAAGATGCAACCTAAAGAGGGCACTTCTCTACTCTAAAAACGGCACTCTTCTCTACTGAAAGTGCGCTTCTCCACATGGAAAGGGCACTTGTCAAAAACGCACAAAAGAAAGTCAAGTCCTCTAACAGAATAATTAATGTTCTTTCTGACAAAAGCTGCTAAGCAGCATTAATAATTAAATTCTTCTTGAGTTTGCTTTAAAATATCAAAGGTTTCTGTGAGAATTCTAAATGTTCCTTCAAGAAATTTCCCATTTATGTTCTGATCACTTAATTTCAGGTTTAAAGAAAAGAATGGAAAAATCGTTAAAAAGAAGATCGATTCTTTTGACGAGGTGGCAAACAATTTTTTCTTTGTTGTTATGTTTTAAACTTTCAGACGGATTTTTTTAAATTATTTTGCCTTCCTTTCTTTGGGATGCAAAAGGTTTCCCCAAATTTGATATCAACAAATCTCTGTTATTACATATTTCGTGCACTTGAAAGCTTCTTCAAGCCAACAAATGCTGAACATATGCTCTATTTTTTCAGCTTGCTTCATTCGATATAATTATTAACTGCTCTGGATTAGGGGCCGTTGAACTGTGCAACGACAAGGGAATGCAACCATACCGAGGCCAAGTTGCAAGGGTATGCGTCGTCTTTTTTACTGCGATGAGATTTATTTTCCATACCATTTGTGCGGAAACTGCCGAGGCGCTTAACTAATTTGATTCGTCGTTATGGATAATTTCTTTACGTATTGTTTTAATTATATTTGCAAGTTTCATATGGGATTAATAACTTACTAACATAATCATTTATTTTGTTTTATATAAACATGCCGTGTTCTATTAGTTTTATTTGATCGGTTGAAAAGTGTCAGTATCTAGGCGTAACCGTATATGATGTTGTAAACAGTAGATCGATTTAGAGTTTAGAGGAGATCGCATGAGAGTGAAGAGAACATGGCGAAACATGACTTTTTCTTGAGTTGAGTCTTACTTAAACTTCGACCTCTTGAACTAGCGAGTAGGGTAACGATTTTCCCAACACCATTGACACTACACAGTCCCAAATTTCCATCTAGTCTACCTGATATTTGAAAAATTCAAAGCAGTATCGTTCAGAATTGCAACCATAATAAATCTAGCCTAAATTTCAACAACAGGATCAATGACCAGCGTTCTTACAGTTTTTGAAGGTCAGGAATTTCTGATGCTAACATTTTAAGACATCAAAACTAGCTTAGGAAGGAGATGGTTTTGAATATTCGTTGAATCAACATATTCAGCATTCTCTTACGCTTGCAATATAGGCCTCATCTATCTCACATGAACATCCATATAAAATTCTATATGGCTTTCAGTTAGGTTTGAGGATTACGGCTTTGTGTTTTTTCAGGGAACCATGGCTACAGCTAGCATATAACTTGTTTTGTAGTTGTTTTTATTAGTTTTGGTTTTATTATTCTTAAAAGTTAAACAAACTACCAGTCTTTGATTATTGATTTAATATTTTATATTGATACCAGTTTTCGATTTAATATTTTTGAAGGTCAAAGCACCATGGATACGACACTGGTATCACATCGAATACACAAATACTCGGCCCTCAAGTGCAGTCTATGTCTACCCCAAGTGAGTAGTTTAATTCAAATCGCATACAAAGCATATCCAATCAAATGATTTTGTAATGTGTTGTGATCTCTATGAGAAATGTCCACCAAGTAGATTTTCTAAGCGGTAGAGTAAGATGTTGAACAATAAAGTTTAAAACATATATGCCAAGACAAGCATTTTTCTTATATTTCGGAGAAGGCCCTCATATATGTCAAAACAGTTGCATATGTCAATTGTAAGCACGTGAGTAATTAGAAAGCAAGCCAGTAAAAATGGAAAAAATCTTGCAGTTCTGGTTGGTCAGGCACTCAAATACTTGAGTGTAGGCAGGTGCGCAAATGAGGAAAGTGAAACCCCCCCCCCTATATTTCCACTGTTAAGCCCCATCTGCTTTTTGGCTGAAATTAAAGCCGTCCCTAAACTGGCTTTGTACGATAATCATTGCAGTTGTAGCACTATGTTAAATTACAGTGAGCCATAATAATTTCTTTTCTAGGGGACAGAATCTGTCCTGCTCATATCAATCGGATAATATTATTTTTCATTTATGGGTATCAACATCTTTTTCGCTAAATTTGGTTGCTTTTAGCGAAACCACAGCTCATCGCAGCCAAAATTTGGCCCTTTAAAACGTGCACCAGCCCTTGAAATAGGTAGTGGAACCATGAATGACTTCGTTTATGTATTGTTGATCCCCACATATTTGGTTATATTTTATAACTTGGTTTTCATACGCATTTGCTCCATGAATTGCTGTTTCTAAATTGTATTTAGCAATGAAAGTATCGTTGTTGGTGGCACATATGAATTGTCGTGGAATCGAAATGCATCGGAAGAAATTCACAGACAAATATTCAAAGAAGCGGAAAAATTGATTCCTTCTTTGAAGGTAAATTTTCGATGTTTGATCTACACTTTCTTTGTCTTGCAACCAAATCACGTTCTTAGTAATGCAAGAAATTCACTTTAATTCAGTCCGGTTATTTTCTGTTATTTGCAATTATAACCGGTTTACCCTTTCACCCCTGGACGGGCCATGTGGTCCAATGACAAACACCGGAAAAGATAATTTTTAGGGGGTTAAGTACAAAATATTGTAAATGTTCTGATGGCAGTTTTCTCCAATAGTTTACGCTTTCACCTAAGTTCTTTGACTATGCTACCCCTTGAAAAGCGTAGAATTATATTGGTTTTAACAGTTTACTAAAAATAGATCCGGGTGCGAAAGTTAATATCATCAAATGAAATCAAATTAAATGAAACACGTCAATAATCCAGTGTGCGCATGGAGCAAAAACACTGGATAAGAAAGGTCTTCTGATTTATCTTTCAGCTTCCGTATTCTACTTTCAATGAACTTTTCCATCATTTTATCGTAGACAGCATGGACGGCGTAGCAAAAACGAAGCGCCCGGAAATTTTATTAGAAAAGAGTCAAATCTAATCTAACCTCCTTTTCTGAAAATTTGATGCATCACGTTCTTTCCACATTAACGATTACAACAAATTACAAAAGGGAATGGAAGTAAATTAAGGACTATTTTTCCCAGAGTTTCTAGGACCATTATTCCCAGAATTTTTAAGCCGCACAACCGCTGATAGAAGGAAGTCAGGATCAATATAAGATCGAAATAAGTTGGGCGATTTTGTGCTCAGAAATAAAGTAGCCGCTCATTGATGCATGAAGCCGCTGAAATAAAACTTTGATGGTAACTGCGGCTTTTGATAAAAGGAACAATTTTTTTTTTAATTTCAATATCATGCGGAACTTTATTCTTAAACAGCATGCAGAATTCATCAACGATTGGGTAGGTCTGAGACCATCACGGTCGTCAGTTCGTGTCGAAATAGAGGATATGATTTTGAAAGCAGGACTTGAAAGCACTTCAAAGAAAGTCAAGGTAAATAGTCCAAAATTCTGTTTTCGCGAAAAAAGTAGCCATTTTAGTCTCATTTGTCATTTGTCAAGTCTAAAACAAACATTTTCAACCGGTTATTGGTTGATTATTTAAAGAGCTCATTCGGCCCGAAGGGGCCTAATTCTTATTTTGTTCTCATCATCGCTTGATCGTTTGTTTCTAATTATGGATTATGGAATCAATTGAGGTACAGAGAACTCAATCCTAGCCATCATCTTAGGTACATTGGGTACCAAGCTGAGAATAACAATTTCACTCTTTATGGTTATTACTTATTCTCTTCTAGTCCTATTCTATTCTATTCGGTTCTGTTCTGTTCTGGTCTGTTCTGTTCTGTTCTGTTCTGTTCTGTTCTGTTCTTTTCTATTCTATTCTATTCTTTTCTGTTCTGTTCTATTCTGTTCTGTTCTGTTCTGTTCTATTCTGTTCTGTTCTGTTCTGTTCTGTTCTGTTCTGTTCTGTTCTGTTCTGTTCTGTTCTGTTCTGTTCTGTTCTGTTCTGTTCTGTGCTATTCTTTCATGTAGCGTCTTCGAGCGTTCAAAGGTTGCCTATCATTCATCTCTACACTGTGCCTCCTTATAACCTTCCCATTTTCTTAAATGTTGACCTATCCTTGATGTCAACGATCCACGTTCTCGAAGGTTTTCCCTTTAATTTTCTGCCACCACTAAATCCTTCCATGATGTTAACAAAAAATTTCAATTTGGACTCTTACAAAAGAAGCAAAGATTGCCACCTGTTGCCTGCCTCTCCACCTATCGCCCGTTCTTCGCAACCATATGTTAGCAGTGAAAATATATATGTGCTATTCCTATTCTCCATTTTATTTCCTGTGTGTATTCGCATCTTCTGTTTTAAATGTGCCAAGATATATTTACTTTCTTGTTCCAATGCTACCCCATTTGATTTTATTGTTTGTTCCGTTCATGGGTGTTTTTCCATTACCATAAACTTGGTTTTGTTGCATTCAACTCCATGCCAAAAGCAACGACATCAATACAAACGCTAACTCTTTCTTCCTAAACTCAGTCCAATCCAACTCAATTAAAAGAATTCTTTCTAATCACCTGAAGAATATCTGAAATATGTAATTGACAGCCTTGCAGTATTCACAAGTTCGCTATCAGTTTAAGATATTGTCAGTTTACATGCTATTTCTTAATGGCTTTCATATATTTCATTTAGGTTGTACATAACTATGGACATGGACCCTCTGGTGTGGCGTTATCTTGGGGTTGTGCTCAACACACAGTAGAATTGGTTTCAAAGTGTCTAGAAGAAATAGAGTTAGTTACATCCCATGCTAAGTTGTGAATTGATTATCGCAGATAACCAATTAAAAGTTTTATTTTTTCCTAATCGAGCATAACCGCTAGCTCAAATCATTTGAATTGCGAGAAACCCTTACCCTAACCCAGATCATCTGAAGAATTTGAATCACATCAGCAGTGGCGTAGCTTTGAGAGGGGAGCAAACAGCCAACGTGTGGGTTCGCACCTTGCAGAATGTTGTATCTCAGACACTAAACTTTTAACCATTGTGATTCATCTCCCCTTTCCCCCTGGCTACGCTATTGTGCATTGGTAGATGACCCCTAAAGCTTTTAATTGACAGCCCCCTTTTTCCAATAATTTGTGCCAAAAAGTTAGGGATTTGGGTTGATTAAAAATACTTCTTTTGCATAGGGGATCATGAATGGGGAATTTCAACTTTTTATGTGATCACAGCAGCATTTTCAAATTTATCAATAGATGTTAACGAATCACACTCAATGGTATTATCAGCATGTGCCCCCCTTTGAAACTGAAGCTAAAACAAAATTTCAATTTCCTCGGTTTCTTTTAGATCTGACCCCCATGATTCTCTTGATACAAATATAGAGTGATTGTGAAAGTTGCCATGAGCATAATACAGAACTGATTAATTGTTAGCTTAAATCGTGTATTCAAATGCAAATATAATTATATAAATAATTTTTGATATTATGTAATTAATAAATTAATTTCTATAAATTTTTAATTTACATCATAGAAACATATGATCCAAAAGTTTCATAGCCTTGTCATTTAAGCTACACAACAGAAAATGTAATCTAAAATATTACGCTCAAAATTATTTTCAGTTTTAGCTTAAGAGATTTTTTGAAATATACGCTGGCTCTTCACTTTCATTCTGATATAGCAAGACTCCTGTCTTTGTAGGGTCTGAATCACTATTCCTTTTAGAACGTAGGTAGGTTGTCCATGGATTTTCACAATATTTCTTTCCTTGCAGTTCCTTAGCACAGTTTGCACTGAGTAGTTTAATTCCTCAAGTTAAGGCTCTTGAGCCTGCATCTATTTGCCAGATAATTCAAGCATGGTCTTCCTGGACCTCTTCTGCCCTCAATCTTGCCAGTTGCTATTATTTCTTCGATTTGTTCTTTCCTCATTATTTTTCCTTAAGCTTCGACTTGTTTTTTTTTTTATTGAGCTTGATAGGCCCCCATTCTTCGACGGGGTCTCAAAACCCTTTTTGGACAGTTACACACAGAAAAACTCTCACTTATGCCTCTCACTCGCCCTACCAGTAAAAGGTTTTTAAAAGCTTTAGTAACAATCTTTCAACCTGTTGGCTAGGTTAGAGAAAAGATATTTCACATTGCCCAATTCCTTTCGAATTTTTCGCAGCGCAAGAAACAAAGCCTAGGTCTCATTCCAAAGATGGCCGTGCTTGTGAATTTCCATCTTTAGAAATACAGGCTTACAAGGGAGGGGCATTATCAGAGTAGGGTTGCTCCAATGCTTCATTGGAACCTTGTCGAAATGAAGTATTACCATTACGCATAGTTGATTATTATACTAAGAAAAAATTATACTTGAAGTGAATGGTAAACCGAGAACCTCACAGGTGCGAGGAGGTATAAGAGTCCAACTTACCGAAGAATTGTATTTATATAACTAGAATACAAGAACAAGGCAGAAGGGGAAAAAGACAATTGTTTAGTTGTTCGGAATTGATAGAATATATATAAGTAAATATGCAATATTTTGCCTACAATGTATTAATTTGCTTTCTAAGTACGTCACTGAGTCTTGTTGACGGTTGTCTTGAGGTGAATAATTCTTAGATAATTTAGAGGCTAATCAAACACGCTCCTACGTCCAGTCACACTTTTCGCATGCCAGTTGTTACTTGAAATTATTCTCTTGCTTCCAGTTTTTCAGTAAAGGAATAAAGTCTAGTTTTAGTCAGCTGATCAGTACGTGCATATGGAAGATTTCTTTCCATTTAGATACATTACTGTATAATTCAGAACAAGTCCTTGTTACTTATTGCTCCTTTAAGCACCTTTAAATTCTAATTAGAATGTGCTTTATGTAAACTGTGATCATCTAACAGCGATCAACGATCATTGAAGCATCATACAAATCCAGCCCACACTGACACTCTTATTCGCGCCACAGCAACGGCAAAATCGATCAATTGGATGGTAATTTGTAGAAACATACCCTGGTAAGAACGATTTACACGATTGTAGACAGGCATCGCTGCTGCTTCTTGTACCAAGACCAACACAAGCCGAGTAGTAGCAATCTGTCTCCCATGCTACAAATAAGCGATATTATGATATAACTAGTAACATAAGCTGGATGTTTCTAGCACTTGAACCACGCAATGACGTCTAGCACAACTACCAGTGGCCACCTGAAGGCGCCTTTTTTTCCATTTGAATATAATAATCACGAATTAAAATCTGAGGGGAAACTAATCAGTTTTTGACCCCGAGCGAGCAGCTGCAAAAATACCTTTTAATATCTCGAAAAGCAATACCTATAAGCCACAGTACATTATATGGCCTAGATAATAAGGTTGTTCATGGGTTCTTAAAAGGGCACCAGAGTTCTAAGATCGTGGTATAATTTCCTACAAAAAGTGGCAAACCTTCTAAGATGGCTTTTTAAGAGGAGTCTATATTTCCTGAATGGACATGACTCCTGTCACTTTCACAACGCTGATGTTATACTGTGTTATTTGTACAATTGATCTTTCAAGCCGATTAGCCTGCCTGTTTTTTTTCCATACTAGCTGCCATGGACATCGTTTCAAGGATTTTGTTACCTAATTGGGATTTAATATTACAGAACCATAAATTGATGACATTGCTCAGTAATTTTGGCAACAATAGAGGATCTAAGTTATTTTGTTTGATATATGGCTGGTCTCTCAACACGCCCAATTATCTTTGATTTGTGAGTTAAATGGCCCGATGAATAAAAGCTTCTATTATTAAACGAGTAATTTAGATACACTGTAGTGAATAATGAATTGATGAAAATAAAAGATCTCTTGTTCATCTCTCAACTTACTTTTTTGGCAGTTTACTCCAACAACATCTGCAGGACAACTGCAAGTATAGGCATCGCCATGTGTAATGCACGTACCACCATTCTGACATGGATTGCTCCAGCACAGCGTATCTGTCATTAAAAAGGAAAATTTCTTGTTTTACATTTGCGTAAAAGGCACATATGAAAAGAATTTCATAAATGCTTCAAAGGCTCCATGTCTCTGCGCAACCAACACAGGAGTGCAATAAAGGACAGTTGGAGGGGGGGGGGGGGATGCGTCACAGCATTGGTAACAAATGGTGTCGTTTTGTAAACATGAGATTCTCGAGATTTTGGAGGTTAGGACCAATGTAGAATAGTAGAAGGTGGCATAGAGCTTTGGAGATATTGATGCAGAGAGGGTGAAAAGAAATTGAATTTACACCGCTGAATAAATGGATAGAATTGATGATTAAACGTCACTATAATTCCAGTGGCGCCGTGGGAGCACAGTTTTTGGGGGGGCCAAAGGTTCAAATTTTCCGACGATGAGACAATTTTCCGACAAAACCAACAGTAGTGAACCCCCTTTTAATGTCTTGTTTCTCAAGGTATCATAACAGTTAATGAAGAATCTTGTGATGTACTGAATGAAGGAGAAGATGAGGAAGCCAGAATACTTCATTACAAATCTAAAGATTGTCGACTCGATAGAGAATTTAAGTCTTGTAACATTTGAATTCAGAGTACCGACTACTTTCTTAGCAATAGTGTTTTTGCAAAAACGTCATATATCTCATCAAAATTTAATGATTTCAACATACTATTCTTAACGCTTAACAAAATAAGGGAATTTAAATGATCCAGTCCCATGGTTGACCGGAAACAATTCATAACAATTTTCAATTTTGAGAGTGTCCCTTCACTGTCATTTGGTTGAGCCTATAGGAAGAATGAAAAGAATCCTATAAAAAGTGTTCAAGATTTTCTTCAATAAATCTTAATGCTGTGATGAAGTTTCCCTCGCAAGGTCCTGATCTTTTCTATCCATTTCTGCTAGAAGGGGTCTCTCCTTTCATTTTCACCTCAAAAGACATATTCTTCTCTTTGGCCACATTATGGAATGCATCATCTGGTAGGCCATCAGTTGTGATAATCTAGCAGAATTGTTCTGGATCGAGCAGCGCAAATTCACAAAGTATGGCTTTATGACTAGAGAATCGTGTTTTTATTGATGATAAGGCTTTATCAATTGACTAGATGCTTGTTTTTCGTCAGTATTTGGCGGTTGGATTCTCTTGACTTTTGTAATTGGAGAGCTCGTCACTCGCCTTCTTCCTTCTCTTGGCACGTTTTGATGGAGAATCTTGCTGCACTATTTGTGCCTGCCACTGACTTCTTTGTTTCAGCCAATACTTTCGTATAATCATTTCGCATTCGAGGTAACCGCCCCTCTGCCGTCTCGACTAATCTTAGCGCAATCAACAGATCGATTTGCTATAACATGAAGAATATTTGAAGCAGGGTCGGTGATGGCGAAACTTTTCCGGAAATCATCTGCTGTCATTATGGTTTCAAAGATGTAAACTTGTTTTCAAGATTGCAGCGTCAGTGACCGTTCTCGTTTGACTACTGGCACTGCTGTAACATATATAACAAGCAGTTAAACAAGTCCTCTGAGCTTTGCAAAACACATATTCGCAAGTGCTTTTTGGTGCGATCACCATCTAGTGGTTGAAATCCTTTGCAGGCGATGGACTCTTTGGATGCTCCTTTCTTCTTGCACTCTTTCGTATTTGATTTTTTTTTAATTATGGCGGAAAATTGATCACGAAAGATGAAAAAAATTGAATCAATTAATTTATGGTTTTCCCGACAAAAGGAAGAAAATGACGAAATTCTCCTATGGGCCTTCCCCCGGCCCTACTTCAAGTTTTACACTTATAAAAAGATATGAACTTCCTAAAGCACTGAATATTTGTGGAAAGAACATTCTTTAAATTTCACAAATAAAAACTTTAAAAATTTCCGACAAGCATCGAAATTATCCGACAAATTTTTTCCGGGGGGGGGGGGGCCATGGTCCCCCCTGGCCCCCCCGGCCA
Organism: Catostylus mosaicus; assembly: GCA_964019065.1. Lineage (NCBI taxonomy): Eukaryota > Metazoa > Cnidaria > Scyphozoa > Rhizostomeae > Catostylidae > Catostylus > Catostylus mosaicus. The sequence continues at coordinate 5,421,347 of OZ025193.1, read as the reverse complement.
CGGCGCCACTGTATAATTCCACTTGATTGTTTTAAAAACCTTCATCCGCCTATTGAGAATTGAAGACTGTCTAAACAAAGCAAACAAGCTTGTGAAAGCTCTGTTCAAAAGTAGCGAGTAAGAATCCAAAGCGATTAAGAAACTTTTTACAGAACAGTGCTACAGTTGCAAAAGGCAATAATGAGTTTTGTTCTGTTCGACTCAATTTCTGACAGAAAATACATTTTTCTCAATATTTTCTTATTTTTGTCTTTTAGCTAGTCTACATTTAGTTTATATGCTTCTCATAATTAGCCAAATAAAAAGACGAAAGGTTAGTAGCCAAACATTGAGAAAATGATACGCCTTATTTAGTTAGGTCCTTACATGGTTTCTATTTCATTTTTATACAATATCATTATATCTTTTTATTGAAAACTTAACTGTTCAATGCAAACCTGGGTGATTTTCTCTTCTCCAAATTTGCAGACCCTGCTTGACATTAGGGAGGTCTTTCTCACTTTTGTATGTTTTAAACTCGTTTGTTTGCACATTTTTAACGACAAAATTGCACTCTGTATCTTTACTGCATTGGTGGAATTTTTTGTTGAAGAGGCTTGTTTTTTCACTAATGCTTGTGTATGAATCCGCGAATACAACTTCTATGAAATTACTCTGAATGGTCAATCCTTGGTCAAGCAGGTAAAAGATAGCCAATGCTGTAAACCAGTATGCTGATACTCTTCGTTCCATTGTAAGTTATCCCTTTTAATGCCTAGATACATTAACAAAGTGACGAATACTCATTTTTTATAAGAACAACTAAATTGCAGGTTCAAGTTTTTATTTTTCAACAAATGTAAGAAGTCCTTCATAAAGTTTTAGAGTGTATGCAATTTAGACATTAGACATTAAGCAACAATATGAATCAGGTATTTTTGATAAAATTAGAAATGATTGCAGGGTATAGGTATCATTAGAAACAATGTTTTTACAGACTTGGAGCTTATAAGGTAAGTTTACAATCAGTTGCACTTCAGCATTTTCAATTCAGAAATGTTGTGAAATAATTACGAATGAAATTAATGTAAATGTTTTATGGCAGTGCTGCTTCAGCCTCATTTTATCTTCACATTTTCTGAATCTACAGTTTTGACGCTTGCATTCTTGTAAAATTTTTCACATACAAAAAACGTGTGGGCATTAGAACAAAATCAGTATCTTGATGGTGTTTTGGGGGGTGACCAACTTAGAGGAATACAATCACATAGTAAAAAATGGCTTTAACCAGCCACAGGGGCAAACGTGGCCGTCGTCCCTTGGGCCCTGCGAAAATGCTGTTTAAACAAAATCCACGGGACATTCCCGCGTTTGAGAGTACGCCCTACACCGAGCACTTTAAGCCATAAACCGGGCCTTTGAAGTTTGAATGCCATCCTGCAACTATGATACCAGACAACCCCAGACTTCTTCCAAAGGCTCCCATTGATTATACGCTAGACAACCTGTTAATCTTCCTTGAAAATATAACGTAGGTCGAAACTTCAAACCACATAATCTCCTTCAGATCAACAAGAAAAAAGGCTGTTACTATATCCTTGCTTGATACGCCTAAAAAGTGAGAAACTTAGCTTACTTCTCTTCAGATGCAACGAACTAGGATCCAAAACAACTGTGTCTTGATTTGTTTCCAAAACGAAATGTCGTTCACGAATCTAGTTAGATAACCACTCCAATTAATGCAAGAAATGAGATTTCGCATTATATTGTTATCGTTTCTTATGAATTAATTATGAACTCGTTTTTGAAGAGTGAGATATCTTTAAGAAGATCTCACAATCATCTAGCATCGTTGCCCATGACGATGAAGAGGGCAAAGAGTTTTGTTGTTCACTGGAAACATGAATTGTTTAGGGTGTTCACTAAATGAGCACGGTTCCAGATTCCAGTCTGATTTCAGCCTCAGGGTTTTCTTTTTTCTATAATTTCTGTTATTTCAACAAATAATATTGATTTTGTTGAATTAGTTCTATTGCAATAAGTTTGTTTTATCGTTGTAATGCAATATTTTTATTATCCTCTGTTGTTTTGTTACTGTGATTCAATTGTTGCTGGTACTTCATTCCTTATTTTTCTTTAAATTTAAGCCTGCTTCTTTTCGTAAATAATTCCTATTCTTTGAGCAAATCTCAGTCTGCTGTTTCATGTAAAGATTATAAAGGTTATTCTTAAAAAAACGCGTAGTGGACAATTATTGTTGAGATATCAATTATGCAATAGTCACTATTGTAGCTCTCGTTGCCCAATCCCTATAGCCAATTAATTTAGGGGGTTTTGTTGTCTAGACTACCTAAAGAGCACCAGCAGCTAGCTTTTATAAGCTTAAATAACGGTCAATGCAAAATCATAACGCAGGTGACCCAGTCCGTAAAAATAATACTTTGACCCAAGAGATTTTAATTTTTAGAAATTCTGCTCTTCTGTCAAAAACATTTACCTATCGTAGTGGATTTTCTTATCTGCAATACTTAGAAATAGCATTTTTCCCAGTAAACTTCGCCGAAAATCAGTGATCTTCAGAGAACGCGGAGCGATCTGAAAGTGGGGGTAGGGGCTAAAATCGGGCGTAGGGATAAATAATGGGATCTCCAACCAGAAAAAATTTAAATCTGCCTTACTAAATTTAAAGCAAGCAAATATCTATAACCAGACCACGTGAAATATTTGAAGAAATGCTGAAGATAAAATTGAGTATCATGAAAAAAAACGAAGCTTGCTTTCAATTTTTTGCTGTTCTGATTTAGCGGATCTTCCTATAATGATGTGTCTGCTGACGTTAGCGACAGGTACATTTACACTATTGATCAAAGATAAAGTCTTTTCATATCTAAATTTTTCCTACTGTTAAAAAATCTTTTCAGCAGAGCAGATATTCTAAACTTGATTAATTATAAAATTTCAATGCTTTCTGAAACAAGAGCTTTCCTGGATGATAGGGCCGCAGTTGCTAGAGAATAAATAAACGAAAGAATGTATCACGCACCCTATGGGGGTGCATGGGGTAGAAGGAATGTCGCTCAGAAATCTTTGAAACCGCGCTTTTCAAGTTCTGCTCTTTTACTAGGCTTCCCCGTCTTTACAGTCATGATCAGTGAAACAGTGGTACAGGAGTCAGTGGGACAAAAAGTGGCGCCAAAAAGAAGCTGATGTAATATTCGTAGAAGAATCTTCTTTTAGGAAATCACCTTTTAAAAGCCACTTCTATACAAGGCTTAGGCCCAAATCTTGACGGCTGTTTAATTTTTTTCATTTTTATTTTTCATTTTCAATAACTAAGCTAAGGGTTGGGTAGCCCCTTAGCACAACTGCTGGTTGTCAAAGGGCCCTCCCATAAAATAAAACTAAACTAAACCAAGAAAATGATTAAAACTAAATTAAAACCTATTTAAAATATCAAAAATTTACAAGAAAATAGACCTTAAATCGATTGTTTTACTCATCTCAAAGAGGATGCTTGTTTTGACTCAGCAGAGAGCAGGGGCGTAACGCACGGTGTGCACCTTTAAGCGCAAAATTAAGGGCCCCCACACAATTAGGCCTCTAGGGGGGCCTCTAAGAAATTTTGTGAAATTTGTTTTGGATATAAGCGTTTCTTAATTATTTTTATGTTGATATTTGTTAATATTGTTTAATAATTGCATGTAAAAAATTTATTCTATAGGGTTATTTCGGGTTCAGCCCGTAAATTTGATTTGCAAAAACATGGGACCCCAAACCCCTTCTTTGACTAAGGGCTCAATACTGCTCCGTTACGCCACTGGCTGAGAGGCCGTTCCACAACCTCGCTCCTCTGAAAGAAAAACACTTTTGTCCATCTGTTTTTTTCAAAGGATGCCTTAGATCCATCTCTGTATTGCGGAGGCTACGGGGGGAGCATTCTGAGTTTTTAGTGAAGCTGTCACTAATTATTTCGTGAGTTACTAAGTAAGCAATAAAACTGCGAATCCGTCATGTTAGAAGGTGGTTCATACAATTGCCAAATAAATGAATCGTTCTAACAGTGAAGCGTTCGCTTTATAGATAAGACAGTTCTAATACACAATGCGAAAGAAGCTGATCAAAATAAACACGTAGTGAAAGTATCAATCAACAGGTGGGCACCAATACAATGATTTATTTCACTCAGTTGCGATCAAACATGGGAAAGAAGACTTACCCTCTAACGTATCGGTATTGTGTTACGCCAACAGGTGCAAAGACGACGAGTTTATGCTGTTAGACGTAGGAAATAGATATATGTATTTGAATTCGTATTAAGAATTGAGAAGGATATTGTTTATATATCAATAAGCATATTTTTTCTTCCCAAACCGTAAAGAAAAGGATAGAACCATTCCAGCCACGCAACTGAGTTCTTTAAACTTGACAAGTTAGGTCTCTACTAAAAAGTACAAAGAAACCATCAAGTCAAACTTCTGAAAGCTGATTTGGGGTTATGAGACATGATTAGGTTCGAGTTCAATTTCTTTTTTCGTCACCTTTAACTTGAAGTATTATGCAGGATTCAACGCATGGGACAAAGCTTTCCTCACCCCTGAAGTACCGTAATGAGGTCTGATGAAGTCATCAACAAACATTCTAACTAAATCAAATATTTAAAATTCATATATCCATCTAAACGTTTAGTTTCCCTTAATGCAAAAATGCATATATCATATGACTTAGTTGGAGAACAGTTCCACACTTCTGAGTAGAAACCTGTCCATAGCAGTGGCGTGGCTGCAAGGAAGCCCTCCCATGTTTTTTTGCCATTGCAAGAAATGTCTTACAAAAAATTATCTTGAAAGTTCAAGACTTTCATATTACTTATAGTAATCGACTTAGGCAGATGCATACTAGAGGAAAATAGAAGGCGTGGGCGAAAAATATTCCTTGAGCTACACCCCCACACCATCTTCCCTATGTGCCACGCACTTTTATTTGCCTGGTCACGCCAATGATTCAAAAACACATTTTTCCATGAGAACATGCCTGTTAACCCCCCCCCCCCCTGAACCGTTGTAATAGAAATAGCCCCGTAACGGTATTTAATTTAAGGTACTATGTATATCACTAACTAGTGGCCAAAATATGCACTTTTTTGTTTCGATTTTCTTGTGCCAAAATTACGATGAGCAGTCTTTCTGGAAGTTGCAAAAAATTTTGAAACCCAAACAAAGCTACTTGGTCAAAACGAAGTTATTAGTGAGCAGAGTATGGCCGATCTTGACAAGATCTTTGTTGCGCCAACAGGCCCGCGCTTCAGGTGCAGGTGCGCTAAAACCGTTGAAAAATCGTAATGTGCGCCCCTACACTATGGGTACCACTGCACAAACAAAAACAATTCAAAACTTGAGGGGCAACCAGAGGCGCTTTCTTAGGCATTTAAGAATTATCTAGGGTGTGCCATTGCCATACTCTGCATTCTGGGTAACAGACATACTTGAAGCATAGCAAAAACAGTCACAGTGGCTCAATATGACGAATTAGACCCACCACAAGCTAACATTGATGATAAATTTGATGACTGAGAAAGCGATCCGGATGAGAGTTACATCCCTATCAATATGTCTGTTTTGCCGGAAATAGCCAACATGGTTGGAAAGTGTCCCGTTTGTGTACAACCGATTGCTATTTCAAATAACACAACAAAGACGAAAGGATTTGCAAACTTGCTCAAAGTTGAGTGCAACCATTGCAACTAGCATTATGAACTGTATTTGCAGAGTATGGCCGTTCTTGACAAGTTCTTGGGTGCGCCAACAGTTCTGCACTTCAGATGCGGGTGGGCAAAAGCCTTACAAAAATCGTAAGGTGCGCCACTACACTATAAGTACTACTACATAAACCAGATCGGAAAGTTCGAAAACTGCACAGGGGATTTTTAAACGGGGGTAAAAATTGCGCAGATAGTATCCAAATTTGAATCAACAATGCGCATATCAGTACAGTAGAACTTATATAGGTACAATACCAGTAAAATACAATCGCGGTAAAATTGCGACAGCGCATTTTTTTAAACATCGTTTTAAACGTGTTTTTAATGTGAGTTATCGTCGATTGAACGTTTTTAGATTCCATCAACATGATGTCAAGGGCGTCAACAATATTTCAAAATATAGAGAAATGTTTTTCACGCTGTTAATTCTGCGTACGGGAGCGCGGATAACATAAGAGTGCGCAGGATTAATCCCCCGCGCATGTCAAACTTTCCAATCTGGTACATAAACATTTAAAGTTTAAAATCTTAGGGGCGCCCAGGTGTGCTTCCGGGTGCGCAATTGCCATACTCTGCATTCTGGAACTGTATAGTTCTACAAAAGTCCAAAATGATTTAAAAGCAGACCCAAAAAAGTTTGAGTCAACACTTGCATTGTTTTGGTTTCAATAACAACAAACTATCACAAATTTCAACCTTTTCTCTTCAAAGAGTTACAAATTTAATTCAAAGAATTATCCAGATGGGTTTGGAAAACATGATTTGATAAGAAGAAGGTTGAAGCGTAAGTTAGGAAATGATTTCATTGTGCTAAAACTAATTTTTATCTTGAATGTTTCCTTGGTAACTTTAACGACGATGTTCTTAAGGACTGAAAAGCAACTTGTTGAAAACCTTTCAAAACCCGTAAAAGTTTTATTTTACATTGCATCATGTCCAGATTTGGCATAAATTTACAGCAGACATTGCTGCTTACCCTAAACTAGAACTTTGATTTTTGCATTGGCTTGAAGAGAAATATGCATGTTTGAATATAACATTCGGTAGTGTTGATTGAGTGTTTTGAATTATTTCAACTATATTTCTGTAAATATATGATGTATGCTAATGATTCTAGAATAGGGGATGCAGTTTAGTTGTATCATGATGCATGAGAAGTTTTAAACATTTTGAATGATGTATCATTTGTCTGTTAATTTATGCAAGAATTTTTAATTTTTTTCACAATGAAAAAGTTTTGAATATTCTCAAGACTTTATTGACACAGTTTCATTGCATTTGAGTGGCAGAGTAATGCAGTATGAAAACTCTTACTGATTAGTAGTATAGTACCCTAATGAATGGATACTTTTCTTTCATCACCACATGATCTATCTTGTGTTCCAAAATTGTATTCAAAATGATATCATGATTAGAAGTGGGGCAGTTAGAATCGTCGATACTGGTATTAATTGCAATGAGCTTTTTAAGTCAAATACATGAAACTGAGAATATGTCTTTTATGTGAAATTCGCTTATCACACGAAGCCTGTTGGAGAAAGGCAGCCCACTAAATGCCATAATCTATTTGGTGATCGGGTTAGGGTAAGGGTTAAGATTAGGGTTAGAGATAGGGTGAGAGGCCCTAATACCAATTCTAATCTTAACCTTAACCCTATTCCTAACCCTACCCCTAACCATAACCCGAACTCCAACCCTAATCTTAACCCTAACCCTGACCCGATCACCAAATAGGTTATGGCATTTAGTGTCCACCTCATTGGTTGTAACAGGACAATATTCAGCCTCGTTTCCATTGTTGCCTCTTTTTCTATATAAATAATATTTACATGTAAAAAGTAGTTGGTATTCATCATTGATTATACACTCACAAGAGAATCATTCTTTTGACCAAAAGCCTCTCGCATATAGATGCGTCAGCACCTCGTCTGACCATCACATCGTTGTTAGGTTGCCTCACCCACTGGCCACAGCCCCCAATTCACTTATTAAAGCACTGGCCACAGCCTCGTTCCTAAACATCCTCATAACAAAAACCAGGTATACACTTGATTAGTGCAGGTCACCAGATCACCATATCGTTGAAAACAAGGTGTATTTACATGGCGAAGATTGCCATTGTTGGTGCTGGAATAATCGGCTTAACCTCTGCATATTCTCTCAAATTGTTTGATGAAAATTTAGATGTAACTGTATTCGCTGAAAAGTTCTCTCCGGAGACAACAAGTGATGGAGCTGCAGGGATATTTGCGCTCACCGAAGGGCCCAGTGGAATGAGAGACACGCCAGTGCAACTTTTGCGGTTTGTAGCATGACCGCGTTATACTTTCAGAGTTATCTTATGACCTTGATTTTAGTAGGTGCACATTCAGCCGGTTCAGGAGATTCAGAAACAGTTTGATTAATACAGTTGGACATATTTACACGGTTTCCCAAGACAGGACGTTTTAGTTGCTGGTAATCCGCATCGCATGATCAGGCACGTAATCTCTCGGCACGTTGCCGAATGAACTCTGAACCCTGAACCCTTGAACATTGCCAATCGACAGAGGGTGGAAACTGCACGCACAAGAAATTTTGCAGCAGATCGAAGTTCACCCCAAAAATTAGGCCTTGCACGCGCGTATGGTATGGATATAGGCAGAGGTTGAAATTTTGAAAGCACGAGATCTTGTCCTTTGCAAGCACGAGATCTTGTCGAGTTCTGCCATGCTCCTATTTTTCTCTCACTTCGACTTCTCAAACTGCAAGATTTTTTTGAAATGAAACTGCTGACATTTGTTTTTGAATCTGTTAATAAACCTTCCCCTTCTTGTTTTCGTGAGTTTTTTGATGCACTGGGGCGAATTCATCAACATGATACCAGACAGGCACGTTAAGGCAACATTCTGCTGACATGCAAAAACACTTTACAATATGGTTTAAAATCTGTAAGATATGCAGGTGCAAAATCATGGAACAGCATTTCGCATGTTATAAAACAAGCTCCATCAGTATTCTGTTTCCGGCAAAAACTAAAGCTCCATTTTATTGCCACCAATTACCAGTCCTAGAACTTCAAAAAACTAGTCAACACTAGCAGTCTCACGTAAAACATGAAATTGTTGAATTAATGGAATCTTAATTTATCAACTGTCATGCTCCAACATTTATTGTTTTTGAACCAAGGGGGTGCTCTCTCCTCGATTAGTTTACCTATTGATATATCACAGAGTAGTGGGCATCTTTCTGAGCATAAATACTTGATTTTAGGTGAACCAGCCTTCCTCATGTGAATAGGGCATCAATAATTCTAATTGTATGTAAAGAAGTTAAGCAAGTATCAGGCAATTTTGTGATCTTCAATTTTAGAAGTTTTTAAGCACCTTGTAAGAGTTCATCCTTGATCAAATAATGTTTGAAAAGATTTGTAGTGTGACCTCAGGCAGGATAAAAATATCATTTGTATTATTATATTGATGTTTTTTTAAATATTCTTAGGAGATGGGCAAACGATTCATATATTTGGTATAAAGAAAACTGCAAGAAAGCAAGGGCACCAAAAATGGGAATTAGCTGTGTTTCAGGGTACTGGCTCAGTGATGAAGATTCAATTGATGTATGAAATATTTCTCAAAGTTCTATCTATCATTGATGTACCAAACTGATGATATTATTAATTTTTTTTGATTTTCTATAATGTTCTGCCATTAAGTATGGATGAAAATAACAAAGTAAGCTTTCACTGATAGTAACAGCCTAATGTAATGAAAACTTGAATTGGTATAACCAGTGATGTTGTTATGGGGGGAATTGGGTGTCACCCCCTGAATCATTCAATAATTCAATATTTACTGTTAGTAGTGTTTGGTTAGGGTTAGGGTTAGGGTTAGGGTTAGGGTTAGGTTGACTTTATGTGAGTTGACTGTAGCTTAACAGCCATTCACACGCATTTTAGTGATGAAATCATATGTGTTTATCATTTATTGCACACTTTTTTCTTGTTATTATTTACAGGCCAAAGTTTGGTTGTCTATTGTTGACCATCAGCAGTTAACAGCAATGCAACTAGAAGAATTTGGCCCAGACATTAAGTATGATTGCAAGTACCAATTATAAATGGCATTGTTATTTTTGATCATTATCATAATGTTATCATAATTATCATCATCATCATCATCTGATAATTATATCTGATATCACCATCTAGAAGAATTTGGCCCAGACATTAAGTGTGATTTAAAGTATTGATTATATATTGCATTCATATATTTTATCATTATCATAATGTTATCATCATCACCATCATCATCATCATCATCATCATCATCATCATTATCTTCATAATCATCTTCATAATCATCATCATCATAATCATCATTGTCATCATTATCATCATAATCATCATCATAACCATCATCATCAACATCATCATCATCTGGCACAGCAAGGACTATGATTTCCATGCATTTGATTCTTAGATCTGGAGTAGCGGGAACAACATTTGTTTGTGAAAGTCGAAAGTATCTTCCCTGGCTTCTAGACAGGTGAGCTTGAATCTATTCTGAGGATCTTTCTTATCAAATAAGTTGATTAATTTGCATTGAACTAACCTAGATTCTCGTTTTTACAGAGCTCGCCATTATAACGTCCGACATTGGTATTAAAAGACTCAATGTTCAGTCCTTCCTTTCCAAAAATATGACCTAGAATAAAGGATTGTCAATGCTCTCAAACGAAACATTGTGGCAGGAATGTCATTACTCTGGTTGAAGACCTAGTGCTCTTTATCTTTTGTTTTTTATGATTAACAACTTGATTTTTCCATTGCTTCTTTCCAGCTGCTGTGATTCCGAGCTCGATGAACCCACAATGTAGTGGGGATTTGTAAGGTAGGACTGTGACAGTGACAGGAGACAGTGGGACAATCGCCACTTCAACACCTAGAAAACTGCTTTATTCTTTTATTTCAATTTTGTTCGCCAGTTTTTTTATGGTTTCGTTTCCTAGCCGTTGAGTGGCAGGCAGCGCGCAGCCATTGGGCTAGCAGGGGCTGTAGCCCCTCCACTTTTTTCAAAGATAGTCCTAAAAGCTGTTACAAATATGGCATTTTCATATGAAATATTTTCTGCACCGAACTGTTGGATAATATAAACGATAACGTAAAGAAGCAGTCTTTTTAAAGGGGCATTTTCCGACCATCTAAGGGGCGTGGTCTAAATATATTTTCCGAGGGTTCCCCCGGACCACCACTCAGTGGCGGACACTTGGCCAAATATTGGGGGGGGGGGCAAGCCTATTGTTTTGGTAGGATGACATCACACATTTCCATTGTTTTAGAACAAAAGACTATTGTCTTCCAAAATTTTGGGGGGCATTCACATCACCCCCGCCCCCCCCCCCCCCCCCCCCCCCAAGTATCCGCCACTGCCACCACTACGGCCCGATCAGCCCCTCCATTTTAAAACCGCTGCGCGGTCCCTTGTCAGTGGGAACCTCTGGAGGCAGTTTTCCAATTCAGGTGTATTAAATGCCTATAAAATGTACGAGCCTCTCCATATCTCTTGTACGATATTGCTGGCTATTAGACTACAGGATTTAAATGTGGTTGTGTGGAGAATACCTTGAATTTTTTTTTAAGCAAATCTTTTCGTTTTCATAGATTTATAGAGAAAAATGGAAGAGTTGTGAGACGAAAAATAGATTCTTTTCACGAGGTATTAGTTATGAATAGATCTGTACAAGGGTGGAAATGTGACAACACTTGGCTTTTGCATTGGAGATATTCCCCAAATACTCCAAAGTCCTTTGCCTCCTTTAATTTTGCGACTTTCTATAGCTAGTACGATGGATTGATACCCAATACCTTTATCTCGTACTTTTTGCGTCTCCAAGTGACCCGTTAGGACAGCCTGTCTTACTTATTAGAATAAACCTTAACCACCTTAACCTATGACCTGTATATTATATGTAGACCTCACGGCCATAGCTAAATGTTCTGTTTCAAGGGGGGGGGGGGGGAATTGTCTAAGAGGAATTTGCCGACAAATGGGCGTAAAATCTTTTATTTGCCGTCAAGTAAGCAAAATTTGCCCGACGATATACTCCTTCATGGGCAAAACGCCTTGTTTTTGAAACTCAATATTTTCCCTGGGGGTGTCACACCTTCCCCTCAACCCAATGTAGCTACGGCCTTTAATAACCTGTACACCATTCTAACAATGATTTGTACCACCAACTATGATATGTACCAGTTTCAAGATAATGAAAGGTTACCACTGAGGATTTAAAAAAATGTCATCTCGTTTTTTCAGCACTCTTTTTTATAATAAATTCTTTTTAACCAGAGGCCATTAATACCACAAAATAAAGCTTATTACTTAATTTTTGCAGCTCGCCTCCTTCGACATCCTCATCAACTGTTCTGGATTAGGGGCCATCCACCTTTGCAACGACAGGGACTTGGGGCCACGCAGAGGGCAGATTGCACGAGTATGTTGTTAAATATTTGCTTTGTACGACTTCATTCTATGAACAGGGGCCTTTTTATTTTATGCTTATTATTACATTGACATGGCATCAACTTTTTTGTCCGAGGGATTTTTAGCATTGTATGACATCAACTCTTTTGTCTTTGGGGGCCCTTTCAAGGTTGGGGGTTGGTTGGCAGACAGGCGAAAAAGTCACAGATTACCAAATGAGAATATTGGAGGAGATAAACATAAAGTTGATTAAAAATTACTGCCATCTGTCTAAATTTTCAAAAAAGTCACAAACTCAAGAAATATTTCTCATATTTTGACGAATCGGTACAGTGAGGTTTACTTGAACGACACAACTTTCACACCTCGTCAAAACAGCTTTGGTCTCAAAGCTAAGATGAGTTCACAGGACCATAAAAAAGACTTCCTTCTGAGAAAGGGGGCTAAAAGACGGTCGCTTTATGACGTCAAAATTGGCTACCCATTAATTGGACCGATTTTTATTTACTGTTTTGTTTATAGGTCAAAGCTCCTTGGATCAGACATTTTTATCATGTTGAATACTCTAAAGCCGCAAAGCCTCATGTTGCGTACATTTACCCAAAGTAAGGAAATATACATAATCTTGCTTTTTAGCTTCACTGATTGATTGATTAATCGGCTGATTGATTGATTAATTGATTGACTGGTCGATTAAGTGATTGCTTGTTTGATTGATTGATTGATTGCCGACTGGCTTACTAATAGACTAATGATGAAATGATTGAATTATCAAGCAATTCAGTTACTGAATTATGAAGTATTAGTTTTTTTTGGTTTATGTCCATTTTTTTAAAATTTCAAATCAGGTTTATAATTTATCTGCAAATGCTGCTGATAGTGTATCGATTGTTCATCTTTTCTAAAACTTTATGCTTTCATGTTTTGGAAAATCATATTGTATTTTACTGTATGTGCAATGAAGGCGAATAAATGTTTTTGTTCGAAAACTATAAGCAGCTTAAGATTCGTGTCTCAAAAAACTCCATTAATCCTTATCCAGAGAATTAGCAATTATTACGGTTCCTATTGAGAAAATAATTAAGACCTTTATTACCTCTACTAGGCCCCACTTTTAAGTTTTCTCACACCAATGACTACACGACTCAATAAGTTTTTAAAATTTCCCGATCTTTCTAGCATTGAAAATATTGTAATTGGCGGAACTAGTGACAATTCGTGGGACCTGAATGTCTCCGAAGAAAAACACAACACCATTTTCGAGCGTACAAAGAAACTAGTTCCATCTCTCGAGGTAAATATTTGAATTGAATTTCACAAATATTGGCATGCACTTTTAAAGAAAGCTTCAAGTTGTTAGGCAACTAAAACTTGAGCTGATTAAGCATAAGGAAAATTGAAGGATCAACGATTGAGCTGTAAGCGACTGTAGAACTACGTTACACCCTGGTATTTTGAATCTGTAAGCTTTTTGTTTTAATGAAATCTTCACGGACGTTGTCGAGAAACCATCTGAGCTGTTTACTTATTTTGTCCATTTATATCAGGAAACTTTGGAACTTAGACAGATATTGCTTTTCTATCATTTTCTTCACCTTTTTACCGTCAATGAACTTAATTTTCTTAGTATGCAGAATTTGCTAAAGACTGGGTGGGACTGAGACCATCACGGCCATCTGTGAGACTTGAAAGGGAAAACATGATGCTGCAAGAAAGGCCGAGTGAAGCTGCCAGGAGAGTGGCGGTATGTTATCTAAATTGAATTACTTTATCGTAGTGTCAAATTTTCGAAACGAGAAAAACAAGAAAACATGATGCCTGCTGAGACGAGTATTACCCCCTATAAACAACTATCATTTTCGTATGAAAATGGAAGACATTCTTCAATTCATTATCAGCCGCAGAGATACAGCCCAAATCGTATGAGTTCCAAATTGTTTGATAAGGATGTGGTTTCTAAGAAGATATTACTTGGCTCCTCAAAAATGTAAAAAAAACTTCAGTACTGAGTAAGTTCAATACTGAGTTAGTTCAGACCTGAGTTTCCCAAACCTAAGAAAGTATATAGCTATGTGTTTATGTAAAAAAATACTTTCATTTCTTAGGAAAATCTAATTGCGTTACTCTTAAAGCAGGTTTTCAAGCTTAATCTTATCGAAAATGTCGTTCTTAGTACAACAGGGTAGTACAAATTGATAATGGGTAAAAATAGTTAACTATTGTTACAAATACTTTAAACAAATTTCAGTGGTTAAACCTAGGAATTGCTTACAAAATTTAGGTACTAGGGCCATTCTTTTTTCTCCTTTTCAAAAACCCTGGATGTCAGTATGATGTTGATGAAATAGATTCCCAAACGGATTTAGTCTCATTACAATTTTTTTGTCTTGAAGGTCATTCACAATTACGGGCATGGGCCTTGTGGTGTAACACTATCATGGGGTTGTGCTCAGCATACTGTAGAACTGGCAAAAGAGTGCCTAAAGGAAATTGGTAATGTGTCGACGAAGTCGAAATTGTAAATAATGACAATTGTAAACTGTATCAACATATCAGTCCTTTAGCAACTGGTGTATCTCTTATTTAGCAGAAGGTTTGGTACTTTTGTAATTTTGAACAAAATCAATAATAAAGTTTTATCTTTTATAAAGGTGCTCTTTTGTTTTTTTGTATAATGCATTATTTAGCCATACGTTAGACGCAGTATTCTCATGTATTATAGCTGATAAATACTATCAAATTTGAAATTTAGCGTTCTAGTCAGAGATGAAAATGTACGCTTCTTAATGTGTTCAGCAGACCATAGTCTATTGAAATACACACTACACAATACACACACCACACTACACAATACAAAATATACTTTACACAATACATGATACAAAATACACAATACAATAGACTATGAGCAGGTCCACATCACAATTCAATGGTGATCCAAGCAAGCTGCAAATCAAAGGAGTAATCGGAAAGGCCCATTATTATACATTGGGTTATTCTATCATGCAGGCAATGATATACTCAAAAAGTGCGTTATAATTTTGAAGATGTTACAGGCGTCCTTAGTTCAGCAAGGCATTCCATTACCAATTTAACAGCATCAATTGCGCAGCCCCAATGAACTGTGATGCCAGCACCTCCATGGCCATAATTGTGGACCACCTGCAACACAAATACATAGTTTCAATAACGTAATTATTCTTCAACCTTTGGTTGGGATTTTTTTGCATTGACATGATCTATACAACATTAAAGGCTGGGCTTTTAAAGGCAGTTTCTTCAAAGAACAAAAGTGTCTTGATTGTTCGCAGCCCTTTTTTTTGCCTTCTTGCAATGTAAAAATATAGCGCCAATGCTGTGATCATTGCATCCCGCATCAAGGCGATCTTTAGAGTTAGGCCTAGGCAATCAGATTACCAAAAATTCGAAAGGGACTGGGAATAATAAAATATATTTGTTCTTTAAGCCAACCAACATCAAGAATGTTTTTAATACCAAGCTATCTCGGCATCGTGACTCTCTACATCCCAAAATTCTTATAATCTGTTATTGATACGTTGCCTGTTTTGCATTTTCTGCGACAAGCTACCTTTGCATAGGTCTTTGCCCTTGCCACGGCAAATCTGAAATGTGGTGGGCCAAAAGACTTTGAAGCCTTTCACAGCAAAAAGGTTTTGCACTGTTGTCCATTACCTTCAAAATTTTCTTTGCGCTTCTTGCAGCACTTTTAACTTTAAAGTCTTCCTTTTCAAGACGCACAGCCGGGCGACTAGGCCTGAGGTCAACAGCATCGTTTACATGCACCATGTCCTGAAAAATCAAATATAGCAGGTATAAATGAATATATCATAATTTATGACATACCTAAGTGAAAAAACAACTTTAGTTTCTCTCTTCTCTTAGTAAGTAATGGCAGTACTCGATCTAGCGCCCTATATAGACATTAACTGATATTGAAACATAGCTGATTATCATGTCAGATTTACAGACTGTAGTAACTTCTTTGGGCTGGAAACGTCAAAAAGTTCATCGAAGTGTTCCTCTTTTAGCTAAGTAGCAGTTTGGAGAGGCGATTTATCTGTAGAAAGCTCTTTGTTTTCACTGCTCTTTGCCTAACCACAAATTGGTGCTCAATAGCAAGTAGCTGGTTGCTGCAGCCACGATTTTAGTGATAGAGCCTTCTATTTTTTCATGTTCTGTTATTGGCAGCACGCAGGGGCTAAATAACCACAATAAGTACTCGAAGAAAGCGAGCAACTCGTGTCTTGACAGTTTCATTTCATTTCATTTCATTTAAGGAATCCCTTGAGCCTGGTTTCAGTGTGGTCACAGAGTGCCGCAGAAAAGGGTTCTGCAACACCCTGCAACATATTGAAACACTCTACAAAAGGTCGAAGAAAGTGCGACTAATAGATTCACAATAAATGAACAGCGCAATCCTAATTTGGGTGAAACTTCGCAGGATTTTACGACACTCAGCGACGCAATATAGAAAATTGACTTCAAAGGTAATACATCTTATAGATATGAAATGTATTGGGTATTTCAAAAATACTTGAAGAAGTATTTAGCATAAATAAATAACAAAAAAAAAAGAATCAAATCACACAGGCTTAACTTACATGTAATGTTGGCTCTAAAAGCAAGGTTTCTCGTAGAATATGCGCCTTGTCTTTGGCACAAATGTCCTTGCTATAATTGCCTAGCTGCACTGTTCCACCGAGTACCACTGTATCTGAGCTGAAAAAAGGAATTGAAAGTTTTGGTTTATAGTCTTTTACTAGCCAGAGGCTACTCTGCTGACTTTACACTTTCCCCGGTCGCTATTCGTAATCAAATGTACCAGGGTGCAACCACAGATCGCGCTCACGTTTACGGACAAGGTACCCTTTTCTACACCTGGGTTGATAGGGGTACAATTTTGTGTTAACATCTTGCCCAATGGTGCTATCCTAGAAATGGAAAGGGTGAGGATTCAAATTGGTGAGTTTAGAACGCTAGTCCTAAACCTTAACCATTACAGTACAGAGAATGCATTGCAAAATATCGATAAAAAAACATGAAAATGTCAAAATTCTAAAGAACTTTAATTGATCAAAGTAGACAAGTCCTATTAACAGTGTTGACTTGGTAAGGCTGATTTTCATCCGGCATAACGCGTGGTCATAGTCATTGAGCAGGTGTGATGCTTCAACTCGCATAGCTTAGATGGAAATACTTGAAGCGATTAGCTTCGTATCAAGACGGTCACCCATGTTACTGTTGACTTGATTACATTTCAGGTTAAAAATTTTCATCGTTTATGCCTCCCAGTATTATCAAAGAGATTTTTTTTGAAGAAAAGCAATCTTAAGCAGTGAGTCGTGATAAAAATAACAACGTTGAGTCGTTATTTTTTTGTTGCAATATCATCAACGGAGCCTACATTAAACACATTGACATTAGCTACCTCGTATTGAGCCTCCAAAGCTTACTACAAATCCAGCATGTCTTTTTCGAACGTTGTTCGCTTTTTGATAACATAAACAAGTGATTCTATGCTGTAATTGGCTTTAAACTATGACTAATTGCCCTGACATGTTCCCTAGGTATATTGTAGACTATTCTAACTTACTTTGGAATGATGTACGCCACCTTGTTGTCGAATTCAGCTAGAACTATACGATTTAGCCAAGGTGCTTTCACCTAGAGCAAACAAAAGGTGATTTCAAATCTTTCAAATATCAAAACGTTCTAGAACGGATATGAAAAAGGATCATGAATAAGCGAATGCAGAGTTCTTCGGAATTGCATATGTCTTTGCAAGGAAGCAGCCATTAGGGCCTTGATATTTGTCAATCCCAAGGTTGAATACAATGACGGGTAAATACAATAGCAATTATTTCTCTAAATTTAAGCATTAATCTCCAGCTTCTGAGAAGCGGAGATGGGTAGTAACAATCAAGCACGACCCCTAAGAAGAGCAGCTTTATTACTTTTGTTTTAATAAACTTTCATAGCTGATAAAGCATCGTGCCTAAATATTTATTTATACATCATTTTATCCATTATACATCGAAAGCAAATTGTTGCATAATTTTGGAAATGCCAACCGCCATTGGGTTATTACTCTAGTGCTCTACCAATGAATAAACTGGCTACAGACCCTTCAACGATCACCGCCATTGGATCATCGACAAAGTGAACTTACAACAAGTTAGTACTCGAGGCTCGAGTTAGAGCAACAAATATGATTTAACCAAGTCCAAGTCTGATTATTTTTACAAACAATCCGCTATTTCAAACAGCTAAGACAGCATTGCAAAACATATTGAACCAAATTGAGAATACTCACTCTCATTACTTGCCCTCGGACAGGCTCAACCGATGTATCACCGCATAACTCTCTTGCCCCTATCCCAGTACAGTTAACCACAACATCGTATGCATCTGCAAGCTAAAGATCACAAAAAGCCTATTTATTCTTATAATCCATTCTAACATTCCAAGAAGAGGGGGAATTAGATTGAGAAGTTAGCTCAGGGCCTTTCCTACTATGACGTTTAGGGCATGTGACAATACCCTAAAGGGATTTACTTACAGATAAATTTCGAAACATTGTGCTTTTTCGACAAATTTTGTGGCTTGAAACTGAATAACGGGTAGATGTTTTTGATGTATATAAGAGCCGTTATCATTACAATTTGTAAGTTGCAAATTTTTCTAAATTCGAATACGTTTATGAAATGCCTAATTTTTCAGCAATTTTAGGCCCAAGGCAATGCCAGTAAATGCTTTCGTTAACGGCTCTGCATTGGTCTCTAAAGGGTCCCCTTGTAAAACAGCTTTTGCTGAAGGGCAACACTCCTTAAAGAAATGAATAAATAACGGGTACCAAAATTTAGAACAATTAAACATCCGAACCTAGCTTCTAGCGCTGGACTAATGTTTTCACTCATTCGGGAACACAGGAAGATCGGGACATATTCAGCATTGAAAGTTAATGGCCCTTCGACTTTTAACACAGCAATTAAAAGAAAAGTGATGGGAATTTGCAGTAGAATCGTTCAGAAACTGTAAGCACGTTCAGCTCTCTTTGGGCCTCTTGCAAAAAGGGGGGAAGGGGGCAATCGATTAAGTTTTTGTTCGACTAAAAATATCACTAGGTGAAGAACCAGTTTGAAATATCATAAGTGATACCTCTTCATGTACATTGCCAGGTTTCAATAGAATTATTTGTGTACATATAATGTTATGCACTTACATCATCGAATGAATTAACTGCCTTGATCTCAAGAGAACCTCCGAGTTTAACATATCTGTGAAAATATAAAGATAGCTTGATTAATGATGCACAAAGATTTCTCAATCAAAGAAACAGGCTACCAATATACTAGATAAGGAAACCTATGTATAATCTATAGAACTGGGAATTGACAAAGGGAGAGTATTGCATTTCGTTTCTTTTCTTTTGTCAGAAATTTGAGGGGTCGAGCCCCACCTACTGCAACCCTTGATTTCTGCTACTGGGACTGAATTATTATTAAAAAAGTACTAAATAGAAGGTAACAATTATATGTACTCTTTCATAAGCCATTTCATGTATTTAGATGATTCCAGGATATATGTTGTGAAGACAAACCCGGATCTAGAAATGAGGATATAAAAATAACGGCATAGTTAACAAAATTTGTATGTATTATATAAAAATACCAAAGATAATTTATAATGAATAAAGAGCTCCGCTTACGAACAAATCAAAGTGAGAAATTCTAGTCACATCTTATAGAAATAATTGATATAATTTGCTCTTATTTTTCATCAAATTTTAAAAGAAGTTGCTAAATATCTAGCTCTTTATTTTCGATATCGACGTGTTGCTAAAATTGCGTTTGAGCATGAGTATGAAACAAGTGATGAGAGAAAATTTAACGAAGTAATTAAAGGTATTTGATGCAACTGATTTCATGCAGCATGGTTAAGGCATTGCTAATTTCAGGCAGATATGAAAACATTTTTTATTCAACAATGTCAAAATATCAAAATATCTCGAAATTAGGAAGTTTGTATTGAGATTCTTCAAGATGACAACCTTTACGCATATAAAAATTCCAGCTCTCATAACACGTAATTTATTTTATTTAAAAGGTAAAAGTTCAGGAGATTCTATGGCTCCTTTCATGGCAAAATATAAAATGAGTGCAAAGGACAAGGCAATAAAAAGTATTGTGCTTTCTACTTGTATTTAGCAGGAAATGTCTTTAGCTCATCCTCAGTGAGAACTCGCATATCTGGAACTGAATCCTTCCACTCTGGCAGCTAAAATGAGATCAACACACATTAATATTTCGTGGTTAGCTTTTCCAATGTAATTGTTATTGCTAATGAAACCTAGGGTGTAGACGCAACATACTTTTGCATTTTGTTCATCTGTTAAGTTATATGTTGGCAGGGTTAAGATGCTGATCTCATTCACATCAGGCTTTTCCTTTAATTCTTCGATACGATCCCATGTTACTTCACTCCATTTTCTAAGTAATAAGAGTAAGACAACTTGTGAGGCCTCACATCTTGAAATTAAAATATGAACAAGTGCAAAACATCCCAGGACCATTTCTTTAGATGACTAGGGTCCTTTTTATGGTGAGTGTGGGGCTGTGACGGTCTCTACGCAAATTGCTAGCGGAAATTTTCGAAAGCCTAGTTAAAAAAACCTGGACAACCAGAATGCAGAGTATGGAAATGGCGCACCCAAGATAATTATTAAATGCCTAAGAAAGAAAACCTGGGCGCTCCGCAGATTTTGAATTTTTTATGTTTGTACAGTGGTACCAAAAATATAGTGGTGCACCTTACGATTTTTGTACGGTTTTAGCACATCCGCACCTGAGGAGCGGGACTGTTGGTGCACCCAAGATCTTGTCAAGATCGGCCATACACTGCAAACTAGCTGGATAAGCTAAACATGCAATTCACACGGGCAAAGCGTAAAACGTAAAATTACAAGTCTTTTAAAGAAACTCTGATTAGGGGTAGTATTTTCTATGACGTTAATTACTGTATACCCGAGCCTCTCATTCTCCCAGGCTGGTCAAGCCCCTCATCTAGCAATCTGGTTATGACGGAAATACACCTCGAAATGATCTAGCTGTAATGATTATCATTATAATTGTCATATTGTATGACCTCACTTCACACACGTCATTTGAGCCAGCATTGCCTGCGTCCAGACTCGCGCGAGAAAATTGCGTGAGTCTGCACGCAGGCTGAGCCAGCATGGCATGTCATGTGAGAATGGTATGGTAATGCCAAGCGGTGTAAAACCATGCTGGAAATAAAATGAGAATTACACACTAGCTGGAGGGTTTATTGTTGTCTCTCTAAATCTTGAGCCTAAGCTGATTAAAAGCTTAACATAGCGGTATACAATGAATAAATTCCTTTTCAGTGTGTTTGAATCCTGATAAACAAAACAACCTCCTTGATCAAGAGCAGGGTGAGAGTTAAGTAGCGTAATAAACAAACTAGAAAAAGTGCAGTCAAAAGTTCAGCAACCTTTGCAAATGCACAGGTGTGTCACGCATGACAAACGGCTCCCACAACCCAGCAGCCACATCTGTACACGTATTGGGTGAAGTTGACTTGGCAATTATGTGAACGTGAATGGAAGGGTTCGTTTTTTTCAAGTAGTAGGCCGTCGATAGACCAATGACGCCAGCACCGATCACAGCAACTTTGACCATCTCTCTGTCTTCTTACCAATTTCCTCTACTTCTTGCGATATTATTATTTAGCTGCAGACAAATTGAACTCCACGATCGATGCCTTAATGTAATTTCGCAATCACACAATTCGCGGTAGCTGTAGGACACGATTTTTAACCGCAAACCAAACAAGCATCAATCAAAACATTGTTGTCAACAACAGCAACAACGAAAACATTAGCAGCAACAACAATACAACGATCAGTGCTATCTCTACGCGCCCTTTCAGGCGCCCTTGGATTAAAGTTATGGTGGCCGTGCAGGACGTGAGATTTTAGCCAGAGCCTTTAAATACAATTTATTTTCTGCTAAATTGTTTAGTTTAAAAAATATGGAATCATTTCAATGGAAAGAAGGATGGATGATCTAATGTGCAAAGGGGAAAAAATCTCTGTAACCCGTTGGGTCAACTCCCATTGTAAAATGTAATTTTGTCAAAGTAATGAAAAAGTTACATTTGAGGAACTTCACAGCACTTTTCGGTGGAATCGTCAGAGCGAATCGTCAGAGAATTGCTCGAATCGTCAGAGCAATTCAATTAGTTCGATCGACCCATTACACCAGCCCCGATCACAGCAACTTTAACCATACAACTTAAACCCGAACAAATTCCATGCACTTGTTGTTAAGAAAGACCAAACAAATACTTCTGGCATAGATCTTAACTTTCAAGGACATTCCATCAAATCTGAAGAGACTGTTAAACTCCTAGGGGTAACATTAGACTACAAATTGAACTTTGACCCACATATATCAAACCTTTGTAAAAAAGCTGCGGCACAACTGAACGTTCTCAAGCGACTTAAGTCTTTCATTGGTTTTGCTGAAAAAGAGGTTTTGGTTCAAAGTTTCGTGTATGCGAATTTTAACTATTGCCCTTTAGTCTGGTACTTTTCGTCCTCAAAATCGCTTCAGAAAATCGAAAGAATACAGGAACGCGCCCTAAGATTTTTGTACAATGATCATAAAAGTTCCTATAATGATCTTCTTATAAGGTCAAAAAAGTGCACAATGCAAGTTGCCCGTCAGAGAAACCTCTGTATAGAAATATTCAAAACAATTAAAAACTTGAATCCACCTTTTATGCATAGCATTTTTAGTTCGAGATCTTCAAAAAATCCTTCTCGGAATCCCAACAATTTAGATCATTTTCGACCAAACCAAGTAACTTTCGGTTCCAGGAGCCTTAAAGCCATGGGACCTCAGATCTGGAACTGTCTACCAAATGAACTAAAATCAGTTGACAATCTGAACAGCTTCAAACGAATGATAAAACGATGGAATGGTCCTAGTTGTAAATGTAACGTTTGTAAATATAATGAAAATGATATCCTGTAAATTTTATGTCTAATATCAAATTTTTTCAAAATATTTAGTTAATGTATTTTCGTATGTATTTCCATACCTATTTCATTTAATTTATTACACAGTAGTTTCAATTTGGATTAGTTATGTGTATATATGTATATATATGTGTATAACTAGGATTAAAATCGAAGTAAAATAAGGATACAAACAAACAAACAAACAAACCATCTTTCTGTCTTCTTACCGATTTCTTCTACTTTCGGCTATAAGATTGCAGAAAAATTCAATTCCAAGATCGATGCCTTATGGTGAATTTTGCAGTAACCTCATTGGTAAATGACACGTCTTTTTGACCGCAATAACTTGTAGCAGCTTTTATTTTGATTTGTCAGCAACAGCAACAACTAAAATATTTGCATCAACAACAACGCTCAAACTTAACGCCCCCTTTATTCAAATTAATGGCGGCCGCGCTGGATGTGTACTTTTGCAAAAAATTTAAAAACAGTTTATTTCTGCTAAATTGTAAAGTTTTTAAGAATATAGAATAATTTTTTAGTGGAAAGAAATGATGGATGATCTCAGGTGCAGAGTTAGATCGCTGCAAACCTTTTCTGACGACGATGACAGTCAATCAAAGAAGTTAGAATCGATGAGCCTAAATGTAAACCTTCGTGATTATCAACTTTTTGGAGTAAAGTGGCTGGTGTCTTCCCATGGAACGGTGGGACAACACGGATGCATTCTTGGTGATGAGATGGGCCTTGGAAAAACTGTCCAGGTGATGATTATGTCTTGAAAAGAATGAATATTTGTGTTTTTTTGGGGGGGGGATCTGGTACTCCTGTTTCGTAGAATAGTAATGGTCAGGAGAAGTCTACGAAAGAAATACCTAAGTCACGTGTTTTTGCGATTGTTATTTATGATATTAAAATATCATAGTATATTCTAACCTTGGAATCCTACTATGATTTATCTGATATTTTTACTGGTGTTCTTTTGTTTTCTGCAGACATTAGTTTATTTGATGTATATAAAAATACATGGAAGCAGAAGCCATCCATTTCTTGTTCTCGCCCCCTTGTCTGTTTTAAGTAACTGGCAGTCTGAGTTAAAAAGGTAAGTAAGTTTTTATGCAAATATTAAAATAATTTCCTATTAAATTTTCATTTTTTTTCTTTCCAGTTTATTAAAGTTGTAACTGTGACAATGATTTAGGACTATAAAAAAAATTTCAACCTAAATTTCAAACTAAATTTAAACCATTAGATGCCTCTGAAGAAAAAATTACAGCATTTGAAGGACTTGCTGAAGATGGAGACAAGTAGCGAAGATTAGTAAAGGAAATTATGTCTGTTAACCATTAAACATGTATAGGCAAGAATGAAATTTCAAGCAAGCAAAGTGAAAATGCTAGGCTTTATCTGGTGTGTTAAGTTATGAAAAATATATAAACCAGATCATTTTACAAGTACTGAAAGGTGAATGTGATGCAGCATGAATATGCTTCTAATCCATGAACATAGCAAGGCTTAAAGAAAAAGATTTAAAAGGCAGTATAATACCTTCCTTAGACCTGTGGCATAAGAAATCATATCTCTTTCTTTTATAGATGGACTCCATCATTGCAATTGTTGGTGTATATGGGAGACAAAGATTCTAGGGAAAGAATAAGAGAATCAATTGAGCAGGCAATGAATACAAAGGTGAGTCTTATTTTGTGATGTACACAAAATTAAGAAATGCCAACCCGTATATATTTATCAACTTCCAATAAACTGGCTAATGCTTAAGAAAAATGTAAAACAGATCATTTTACTAGCACTGTAAGGTGATTTTGATACAGCAAGAATATGCTTTTAATCCATGATATTGCAAGGCTCAAAGAAAAAGTTTTAAGCTAGGTATAGTCCCAAAATTTGACGATAAAGATGTTAGCATCAATTTCAAAGAAATATTAGTACAACATAGCATACTGAATGCAGCTATTAGTGCCACTGGCAGGGTAGATCAGTGCATGGTATGTATATTTGTTTTATGTTTTAGAATGTAACAGTTTATAATGCAATGCAGATGGCATCATAATTTCTGTTTACTTTGCATATTTCTACAAAGCCTTCAAACTGGAAAAATGTGAACTGTCCATTTGATGTTTTCTTAACATCTTATGAGGTAAGAATCTTCAAAGAGTAAGTAATGCTTCTAAATGATCAAATGAAAAAATTGAGTGGCATATCTTTCCTTTTTGTGGTTTGCTGCCTTTCGCACTGTGTTTTTGTACGATTAATACTGCTACAGTTATCACATGGTTTCATTGCTTAGCTTCTGATCAGTATCATTAAAGATGCTTCTAAATTTTTAACCAAGAAGATAAATTAAACTAGTGTATAGTAATTAATTTTTCCTGCTATGTAAAGTATCAATTAGTAAATTTATTTTTGCCAAGGAAACTTATCCCTCACTCATTTCATTCCCAGCTTTGTTTGAAAGATTCAAATTTTCTACAAAGGTATGAAAAATTTCTTAGTGCAAGTTACTTTCACCAGCTTTTGTGAACCAAAAGGTTAAATTAATCTTCTTTATATGTAGCCTAGCTTATGTTGCAATATTTAGATGTTGTGAAAATTCAAATTCAAATTGAGTTTTTTAGCCATTTTACACCAGCAGCAGAATATATTTGCCTCAAAGCAATAGTTCTACCCATCTAAATACAAGATTGCTTTAGACACAAATATATAACACTTTTCAAAACAGCTGACTGTAAAATCTTTTGTTTTAGGTTCAAATGGGATGTTCTTGTTGTAGATGAAGCTCATCGCTTAAAGAACGTTAAATCTCTTTTATATCAAGAGCTTTTAGAGGTAGAGATTTGTTTATTCTTAGCAATAGAATAGCACCCATTATAATTTATAGAAAGACATAAACCCTTTGATGGATGTAAAATTCTATATTACAGTCAGTGCAGAAACACCATTTAGAATATGCCTCAAGTATTTTATACAAATTATTGCATTGCTTTTGTTTCTAGTGTTCATGCACATCGCGTCTTTATAGTCTTCGTAAATGTTCTTGCATTGTTCTTTTTATCGCCATTACCATGTTTTTGGCGGTCGTTTTTGCCTTATGGTCTTCGTCATCGTCATCAACTTTGCTCTCGTCCTCATTTTAGTCTTCGTTTTTTTCTTCGTCATCGTCAATGTCACCATATTCGTCTCATCCTCACCTTTGTTTTCGTTTTCTTTTTCTTTTTCGTCATTCTCATCATCATCGTCTTCGGCATCATCTTCATCTTCGCCCTTATCTTACTCCTCGTTTTTGTCTTTGTCTTCGTCATCATCTTCGTCCTCGTTTTCGACTTTGTCTTCGTATCATTAATTTTGCATCTCTTCCAGTTTTCGACATTCGTATCTTGATAAGAATCCAGTCCTCTTATAAACTGCCTTTCCGTTCTTCATAAACTGGTGGTAGAACAGTAAAAAGAGAAACTATTCTAAGC
The DNA here is from genome assembly GCA_964019065.1 of Catostylus mosaicus. Lineage (NCBI taxonomy): Eukaryota > Metazoa > Cnidaria > Scyphozoa > Rhizostomeae > Catostylidae > Catostylus > Catostylus mosaicus. The sequence continues at coordinate 5,394,602 of OZ025193.1, read as the reverse complement.
AACACTATTCTACATATCAGTCTGCTCTGCTACTTTGGTAGAAAAACTCTTATAATGAGTTATTTCTAATAGAATATGGGTGCCTTCGAGAATTGTCATACCTTCCAATGAGATGCCAATTTAGCCGTTGAGTGCTCTGTCCTTTTTAAATTCATATAGGGACTAACTTTTTCTCATTTTAGTTTGACATTTCGTTCAAAGTGCTGTTGACAGGGACGCCTGTGCAAAATAACCTTCAAGAGGTTTGAACATCAACGTTTCTTTAACTTACAATATCGGTAAAGGGGGCCTTAGATGGGATCAACAATGCCTTGCCTTTCAAGGTACACCAGGGAAGAACACTCTCTGTAGAGAATCTTAAATAGCGCTGTATTCTCTGAAATACTCCCTTTTGGAACCTGTCGTATCATTTAAACATGTGGCTGGAAGAGTAGCTCAGAAAATTAGAAAATTGTATGAGTTTTAAACTGCCTCTTTATGTATAGATTCACCTGACGATCTTGCCAATGTTTATCTGAGGTATCTAAGCATTTTGGCATTAGCTTATTACTATTTTTGGGCATTGTAGGCTTGAATTAATGACTATCCTTTTGTTTTTATTTTACCTCAATGTTTGTATAATTGCGTTGAATTTGATGTTATTTTTTCAGCTATACTCTTTGCTTTTCTTCATCAATCCGAAAATTTTCAAACTTGAAGAAATGGAAGAATTTGTGAAGTACTTTGGTAGCATTGTTTCGGGTAATATTTTCATTAAAGTTTGCATTAAAATTCTTTTAAGTATTGAAAGCTGATGTGGTTAGCTACTGAAACAGTTAAAAAGGAAAAATTTGAAGAAACGAAAGAAAAAATGATCAAATCCAAGTGCTACTCTTAGAAACTATGGACATATCTCAATCATTCTTGTATTCTAGTCCTCTCCAAGAGAAAAAATCTGATGTAGGTACTTTTTAGATTTTTTCGCTATCTTAAGAGCCTTGTGCTGTTTATTTTGTTTTTGATTTGTTTACTTTGTTGTTTATCTCTATTATTCCTACCCTCTGTAAAATTTGCATTGTTATTGTAATTTTGCATAGGGAATACAAGAGCTCAGGACTAAAGCCTGATTATTATCAGTTATTGGTATATGCAAGCAATAATTCTTTTATTGCGAGACTTGATTCTTTCTCTCGCTTGATAAAGAAATGTAAATCTCTCTTTCATTCTTTGTGTTCTATTCCTATTTTTATCATCCTCCGCTTGCTGTTTTGTCGTGCGATTTTATTTGTTTACCACGACAGCAACAGTTTAACCATGTCTTAAAACAACCTAAAGAATGACCCTTAGTCTAACCTTAGCAGTGCTGCTGTTTAATCTATCGATTGCCTTCTCTATCTAGATGAAGACCGCAATATCAATGATGAACTTCATTCATTACTAAAGCCATTTCTACTCAGACGGGTTAAAGATGAGGTTTGATTTTCATTTTTAACACGTACTTCTACTGTTTCTGCTACTGTTTCTGATCTTAGGAAGTGCAGTCTTGATACAAGGCTGACGACACGTTGGATGACAAAAAGAAACATTCATCAGTTTTTTATTATCTTCAACGACTTAAACTGAGACATGAACCTTGATACAGCAACATTAGACATAAATAGAGTAAGGTAAGTCGATCTTCTGATTGCTATATAAAGTATGAGAATTGTTTGATTATATTTATGTTTTTATGTAAGTAATGTTTTACCATAGGTTGTGAAAGACCTTCCGAGAAAGTCAGAGGTATGTCGATTCTTGCAGATCCATTCAGTAAATTTGCATTAGACAGTAAAGTGTGAAACATTGATCAATTGAAATCTTTACAAAAGTGCTTCAACCTTCTTAATTAAGTAGCTTCATGCAACATTTTCTTAACAATTTCCAAACAATTTTGAGCTCCGTGCTTGTATGAATCTTATAAAAAAGCGATTGTAAAGCATCGTTTACTGGTGATTGATCAATTTCATTGTCTTGTCTGTTCTTGTTGACAGTTTGCAACAACTGAAGGGTGGTGAATAGAAAGCAAAGCTCCTGTTAGAAAACAACTTAGGCTCTAATGTTTCTTTAACTAGATCGTTCTCTGCATCCAATTTTTAATATCTTAAATACTAGGTAATTCTCTATACTGCAATGTCATCTGTTCAAAAGAAGTTGTACAAAGCGATACTGACAAAAGATTATGGTGAGCCTTTGAACTTCTCAAGCCCTGATATCATTTGTTAGGCTGTTTTTAATTTGATCGATTAAAGGAAATTCTCTTATCTCAATATATGTTTTTCCAGAACCCGTAAAAAGAAAGCTTTAACTCATCATTTCTATATCGATATGCGGGGTTTCTACTTTCTTACGGTTTCTTGTATAAGGATGAAAGATCTAATATAATGTGGTTTATCCCACAATCTTTCTGGGTATAATTTGTTCTCAGTAATTGGTGAAGTTGAATATTTCAATCTATAAGTAGCAGCTACGTTACTCACGGGAGGGGGGTACTTGACCGAAAATAGTACGGGGGTGTGCACTCCTAGAAAATTTTTTTTGACCCGGCTCTAGAATTTTCTCCTTCCAATGTTACCCAGCTTTAGAAAAAATCGGCGAAAAGTATACTCCAAAACGTAAGAAAAACGCCCCCATTCTTGCAAAATTTCCTTTTGGCAACCGGCATTAAAAAAAGTGCTCAAATTCGATACCCAGTGTTAGAAAAAAGAGGCGAATTCGATACCCGGAAAGGAGTGCACATCCCGTCAGCAAAATATACTAAGTACCCCCCCCCCCTCCCGGGGTTACTCAACTAACCGCTAGGATGTGAAGATGAAGGTCCATTACGCAACTTCTGCTGAAAGTTTATCCACTAATGAGTGACAAGGCCGGATCTCGGTTAAACTCTCAATGTGATCGTTCTGGTAAATTGAACAGGCTGCAATCATGGGCTATCTTTAGGTTCACTATCTTCCAACGTATATTCCTAGACAATTCTTTATATATCTTTTAGTCATTGCCAGATCGTTGTTTTAGTGTGTTTGTTAATAATTACTTTCAAAAGATTAATAATTTATCAATGGAAATGCCCAAGCTGATAAAATTGGTCAGAAAGAGCTATGATAGCGACTATGATAAGATGCAAAGCTTTCTATAAAAATTTAAAGAGAAGACTTGAATGTTCGATTCCAAAAGAATACGAAATCTGTCCTTTATTGAACCGATAGGATTTAATTATACTTGTCTATCAAATCAGCAAGTTTTGTGAGATGAAATGATAATCTCGTCCTGATTCACACAATTACAGAGGTGTTGTAGAGGTTATATATATTAATTGGAATACTATGGGGTTTACTTGAATTTAAGCATAGCGACATTCGTAAGCATTGCTTTGAAATATTTTATGTTTAGGGGGTGTAATGAAAAAGTTTTCTTTAGAGCCTCGCGCAGGCCAGAAAAGAGTTAAAATCGTTACAATTTTCACATCTCTATGAGATAAAATCTCAAATTCACCTTCATCATTTGTTGTTTTATTCCTTATGTTTTTGCTGCAATGCTTTGTGCTTATTATCCGAGTATTATTCAATTTTTATAGTTCCTTACAACAGAATACAATTTATGTCTTTTTTTGCTGTCTTCTGTTTAAGGTGCATTCCAAGTGGAAGGACCAAATAAAACCCGACTTATGAACATTTTACTACAACTTCGAAAATGTTGCGATCATCCGTATATTTTTCCAGGTGAAGACCAACTACTTTTTTTCACATTTCACAGGGTTTCTGTCTCCTCGATTCGCCTTCAATCATTCGCAAAATTACTGGTCCCTTCGCAAGAGAAGAAAATTTGGCCTAACCACCCCGTCCCACCTCTGTCAGTCATGAGGGGTTGAAACTCTGTTTTTTTGCGGTTGGGGTCCACAATTTTGTAACTGGTTGTAGCTATGAGGGAGCTCCTCTTCAAACCCCTGCAAATGCAATTCTATCCAATACTATTAAATCCGTCAGTGTTATTGCTGTACTTTAGCAGATTTACCTTTAGTTATGATTTTCTATTGTGTTTACGGCTAGATTTGTAGACGGTCAAATGGGCGATAGATGAGACCAAGGTATTCACGGGGTGTATAGGTTAGGACTACATTGGCCGCATAGAAGTGAAATACATGTAAATATACAGCATCATGAATTTTTGTAATAGCAGCACGTTAGTTTAACTTGATGTTTAATAAACTTTTATTCTCCAGGGGAGCAGTCTTGACAATTAGTTTTTTGATATTATTTGTTTTGGTTTGTTAGTTAATTATTTACAATTCTCAAAGGTATTGAACCAGAACCTTTTGAGATTGGTAATCATCTCATAGAAGCAAGTGGTAAGTTTGGATCCGACAGCTTTGACCTTCGGCTTAGCTATTTTATTTTGTAGAGTTTTCGGTACTTAAACGTTTCATGATTGATATACAAAACTTTATTATTGTTAAGTGACGAATGAGTGCAGAAAATACATTCTGAATCTAGAAATTTTATGATCTACTGGCACCACATGTCCACATGTAGTCGGTAATTTACTGCTAGCAAAAGACGTTCCAGCAGAGCTTAATTTTGTAATTTTGCCATTCGACCTAAGGATCTGAATCTCTAGGATGATTTACATATCTGATTTCAGAGTATAGAGGATTCGCTCATTTATCGCTTTAATCATTAAAAGGCGATTAACACCTAAGAATACTTCTCACAATTTTTTCATACTTTGTGGCGAATAGAATTGCAAGCAAAATTCATCAAGGAACTTACTTCTGTGCCCAAAAACTTCTATTACGTAGAGGATTTGTCAAATGTTCTTACTTAGTAGCTTAAATTAGATGCTAGATCATGGCTATGAAGCGCTTTAAAGAAATCAAGAGTAGTATTGCACTTGAAATCAGATGCAATTCAAAATTTGCAAACACCAAGGAAATGTTTAGGCTGAAACATGGTTGGCAAATCGTCTTTAGGGGTTGTTTTGGGTGGTCATTGGTCGTTGTGGGTTTTGTGGGTTGCGGTCAGTCTTTGACAGTTTGTTAGGGGTCGCTCATAATCCGCTTAGATAACCTTTTTCAATATTGTCATTGAGGTTCGTTATGAGTCGTTGTACGTCGTTGTGGCTTGTCGTGGGTAGTTGTAAGTCTATATGGGTCGTTGTGAGCAGTTATAAGTCGTTTTAAGTCGTTGTAATTCGTTGTAAGTCGTTGTCAGTCGTTGTACGTCGTTTTGGCTCGTCATGGATCGTTGTAAGTCTACATGGGTCGTTGTAAGTCGTTGTAAGTCGACATGGGTCGTTTTAAGTCGTTGTAATTCGTTGTAAGTCGTTGTAAGTCGTTGTATATCGTGAGCGACGACAATCAACGACCACTTGGAAACTAGGCATAAAGTTCTTGTACATGACGTCAAGATTAAACATGATAACGTCAGACAGTTTTACTGTTGATCAATGTACCTGCAGAATTTGACAAGATAACTATTTTCTCTTTATTCTGTTTTGAAAGTCTCTTGTAAACCACTAAGTTGTTTGTGCTTTTTAAGTGTTATTTTTAGGAAAATAAATAATTCATGATGTACTAAAAATAATGGACAAGAGAATTTATGGGAAATATTCACAACTGAGGGAAAAATCCAATCCGTGCCATCTATACTGTGTTCAACTAAGAGGAAATTTACATAATAATTGCTTTATATTGCCTGCTTAAAGAAACGACGTAAAAGTGTTATAAAAAATACCTGCAAGTTTAATTAAAACTTTCATAATCCGCAATCAATAATGGGTACAGTTTTTTTTGATGCATTATTAATGCTCAAGAACAACTGGCACTTTGTATATATTTGCATGCCGTGAAGAGGCTTTTTCCATGTCTGTTGTGTTTATGCTCAACGTTTAGTTTGATGAAATGACGGAAACAGTTTTGTCGAGAATCCAGGCACCTATTCCTACACTTTACCAAGGAATATAGAAAGTGGAGGTGGTTGCTGGCTTTTCAAAAGCATTGAAAGAAACCCCTACTGACGTGCTAAATTGTTCAACTTCTACAAGAAGCTGCTTCAGAACAGCACTGCGGAATATATATTAAAAGTTACATGAGAAGATATTTTACAAACAAAACTCAAGGAGAAAACATTTTAAGAGGAAAGCTTTTTGAAAAAGGTCAAAGGAAAGTTTGACAAGTAAGTTCCACCAAAGCAGATTTTAAGAAGCTTTTGAACAAAAATCTTCACAAAGATTTAAACGGGTACCACAAAAAGAAATCTCATTAAAAGACACTGAAAGAAATTGAATGTGGCAAGTTTCACAAAAAGAACTCCAGCCAACGGGAGTTTGAGAATGTTCACAGAGAGTATCTGAACGAGAATAATTCTTCAAAAAGAAATTCTGCGAACAACTCCTTGGGACAAATTTCAATTAGGTCATAACTGTGGGCAGTAGATTTTGTCATTTTGTTATCGCAGCGACGTGCAATCATAATCATCCAGTTTAAGTTTGCAGTTTTCAGTGTTTGGAAGTTGGCCGTATAAGAATCCTTCTGCGTCATTGAGTCTCAGATAGACTACAGTACCAAAAATACCGACGTGAAGACGAAGTTATTGAATTTAGGTTATCTAACAGGGTGCAATTGACATAAGTCATGAATAACACAACAGAATTCCGTATCTATAGATGTCCATCTATGTGGCCTTTAGAGATGCCTTGGTCTCATTTGATAACATGGGCTGTAGGAACCTGTATACTTTCTTTAATAGTTATCATTTCCAACTCTGCTCTAATATACAGCCTCTACAAAACGCAGCAACTAGCGACAGTTACAAATCGATTTGTGCTACTAATGACCATATCTGATCTCGGTACTGGAATTGTCTACTTGCCACTACTGGTTGTAATGATATCCCTGAAGAACACTGTTCGTAGCTGCATCTTCGAACTATTTTTGCAGTACATCGCTTTTATGTTTGCATACTTCTCTTTTTTCATGCTGATGTCTATATCGTTGGATCGATACATCCACGTTACAAAGCTGAATAATTACAACCGATTTATGAACAATTTTCGTATGAAAATCATTATCGTTATAAGTGTCGTTTCCGCGGTCATTCTCCCATACATTTCAGTTGCGTTACCATCGTTTTCGTTTCAACTTGCAATAAACTCACTTAGCATTATTTTCGTTGGATATATGTTCTTATTGTATTCATTGGTGTTCCGGAAAGTATCGGTGCATGCTCAGAGATGTAATCAAATAGGTAATGAGGCAGGGATAAATCAAACAGCAAACCAAGAGAGTAGGAAACGAATGTCAGCACTCAAAACCATTCGTCTTGTTCTTGTTGCGTTAATGCTACTGTATTTGCCGTATAATTTTATCCAGAGTGCATGGTGGTATTATAAACTGTACAAGAATGAAAAACCCCCTTTTGCTGTTCGAGTTGCTGCTTACTTCTCATATGAGCTAGTGATTAGCAACTCAGCTGTGAATGCAATTTTAATAGGCTATGGTAACAATGCTGTGAAAAGGTTTCTTTTGAATCGAATATGGCCACAATCTTCTGTGGACGTAGGGCAGCAATAAATGGTTCATGTTTTGTGATTGATTCCATAATCAGTGGATCATTTTGACTTTGATTGGTTGATCGATGAATTGATTGGCTGGTTGATTGATTGAGTGGCTGATGGATTGATTGATTGATTGATCGATTGATTAACTGATTGATTGATTGATTGAGTAATTGATTGCTTGGTTGCTTTATTGACTGATTGATTAATTGATTGATTGATTGATTGGTTGATTGATTGATTGATTGATTGATTGAGTAAATGAGTCAATTATCGATTGACTAATTGATTGATTGATTGCTTTATTGACTGATTGATTGATGTATTGATTTATTGATTAATTGGCCTTTTAATTCCTCATAATGTAATTGATGATGTAGTGAACTTCTTTGTGTTTAATAAACGCTGATTAACTTTATCTAAACTAGGCTGTTCAATGTCTGATGATGTCATTACACTTATCGCATCTTTTATCTGCAAAGATCGATGAATCTAAATGTTAGATATGTAGTTTGCATGTTTCTGAAGCAGTTTCTATTCCGTTTATGTAAAGATTATATGTCAAAAATAGTCAATAGATTGATACACATCGTTTTTGATTCAACAGGTAAATTGATGTTGCTGGATAAATTATTTGCATTTCTTAGTGCAAGGTAAATATATCCACCTGCTGGTCAGCATATCTAGTATCATTTCAAATATGTATTAGTACATAAACTAATTTTAAGATTCAAGATAATGAAAACCAGGCCTTTGTCGCACATTTCCCTTTTTAATGCTGAATTTACATGTGTTAACAATACGTTCTACCAACATTGGCTGTCATTTGTTATTATTCGTTTGTCTTGTTTTAACATCAAGCCCAAGCATAGATTAAATACTAAGGATAGTTGTGACAAGTTGTCCGCGCATCCTTTTGTGTTGTTGCGGGAATATAGTAATACGTTCATTTTTTAGTGTGTCAATTCCTTATTTGCCCGGAACTTTGTAATATAGATAAAAGAAGGTTGAATTTGTTACTTACGTGGCACAGTGCACAAGACATTTGCTCATAGAGCGCGATATACATTGAGATTGTCCAATCTTTGCCTTAACAGGCTTGTAGAACTAAAAAACACTGTTTTTATCTTTATTCTCCTCCCAAAATATAGTAATAGAATAATGAGAATCATCAGAAAGGTTGTGATTTGTGGCTTATGCTGAAACGTTATAACATTGTTTCTTTTACTGAGTACCTATTTAATGGTAGTGGCTGCTGGGTATATATATAAAATGTGGATTGATCGTTTGACTCTGAATGTGGTGAGGGTGGGCTGGATCCTCACGGTCGAGACTAATAATTTACAATTGGGCAGCACCTTATGGTTAGTATTTATACTCCATGTCAGGCATTGCCTATTTGATTTAATAAGATAATTTATATTTTTTAAGATGAAACTATGGTTACTATGATTTCAACATGCGCAAAAGGAAACTTTGAATTTACCCACAAAATGAGTTTCTTCTACTTGACCTAAACCGACTGCGCATTGTGCTTCGCAGAGGAAATCACAGGGAACTAAGCTTAAACCAAGCTTAGAAAAAGAAAATAGTTAAAATATTTTGTTATCTTTTCTTTTTCTAAGCTTGGTTCAATCTTGGTTCCCTGTGATTTCCTCTGCGAAGCACAATGCGCAGTCGGTTGAGGTCAGGTAGAAGAAACTCATTCTGTGGGTAAATTCAAAGTTTCCTTTTGCGCATGATTTCAAGCTTTTAAAGGTTATATGTACTTTTCTTAAAGAAGTGCGGTAGATTGCATTTGGAGTGGAATATCAAGACACACACTGTGTGTTATTTTGTGACAGCCGGTTGTGTTTAATACTCACATATCGCTCCTCTGTCACATTTAATTGCATAACATAAGGCACACCAGTGAAGTATAAGTGTCATAAGTGACAATCATGCTGCAAACGCTCCATTGCTGTACACAAGTGTATTAGAAGAGGACGTTGGACCTAGGCCTGGAAGGGTTTCTAGATTTGACATATTTTGCATTGATTCAATCTTGCTTTTTTTGCACAACAGTGGACATCGAGTGCTGGTATTTTCACAGTTTACTATGATGCTGGATATTGTACAGGACTACTTAACATATCGAGGTAAGAAATTAATAATTTGTTGTCAAAGTGATGATTAATATCGTGATCTACGGCCATTGAAACCTCTAAATGGAACAGTGATATTCTCATAAACTTACATTCAATCAATTAAACGGATACAAAAACCGTGACATCGAAAAATAGATGGCTAGTTACTTTTGTCCGAGCGTGCGTCGACATAACTCAAGGATGGTGATCACATGCAGACAAACCCTAGCGAGTTACGTTTATTTTCATTACTCTTATCATTTACCATTGCGCCGAAGGTGATCACATGAATTTTACATTCCTGTCATCTGATTGAAACAAGCATCTATATTTAGCTCGACCAGACTTTTTTCATAATTCACTTTAAAAGAGTATCTTGCGATAGGTAGTTTTGCGAAGCTTTGCATTAGATCAAAGACTCCACAGTCATGTTTACTTAGAAATCGAATTTCTGCTCTCTAGGATACACTTACGAAAGACTGGATGGCTCAGTAAGAGGCGAAGAGCGATATCTTGCAGTAAACAATTTTAATGAATCAGATGAAACTTTCATATTCTTGCTTAGCACCAGAGCGGGTAATATTATTACTAAAAAATATATTTGTTTTCATTGCTTACACATTGAGAGCTCCTCGATATGTGCCTTGAGTTAAATCAAGCATATCCTGTTGAAATAATGTATTTTCATTTAGCATATTCATTTAGCTTGTCATCATCAACATAACATAGCCGAGCACATTGTATAGTTTTTATAGAAGCATCCACATTTATCGGACGAGTTCTTAACAGTTATATTACACGTAAATTGGTTCAGCATTTGGTATTGCCGTTTCACTGAGACTATTACAATTGTATTCAAGCCTTATGTTTTCGTGTATAATTTTGGTATACTTAATTTTAATTTGAATATTGCCTGTAAATCTTCAGGTGGACAAGGCCTTAATCTGATGACTGCTGATACTGTAATCTTCCTTGACAATGATTTCAATCCTCAGAATGACTTGCAAGCCGCTGCAAGGGCGCATCGTATCGGTCAAACCAGGTATAGATACATCTTTTTAACAAATTTAGCCAATTTGTGACTTTTCAATGTACTTACTAGTCTCCGATAGTGCTCCATCGCTTGTTATGGTAACAACTCGGGGTTTTTCACCCTGGGTATAACTCTCAATTCCTTTGTTCAACTATCACCTACCTCTTTGTTTCAGTCTCTAAACAGCTTCGTGTAATATGTGGAAACCAAATCAGGAGAAACAGAGTTTTAAAATGTTATTAGGGCAGTAGGTATCGATACAAAACGGAATTCAGCAGATACGTTTTTGGGTATATGGCAAAACATCATTTTTCTAAGTAGTTTTCTTTGTTTGAGATATTGGTCAAATGGATGTTAATGCTACATTCTTCAAGGTTGGTTCAACAAAAGAATGGTTCTATTTTTAACTTATTAAAGCTGTTCACAATAACGTTTTTACCGATTACAGTAAAAACTATATTAGTAGGATACAATTTGCTTCTGGTCAAATTACCGCAGAATTTTTAACTACATATTTTTCCTACGCAACTTTCACCCTTCCACTCTTCGATTGCTCGTTCAAAGCCAGCACTGGACGCCAGGAATTTTATCGAGTCACATAAAGTGATAATGGATCGCTACCATGTGATAATTTTTTGTTTGTTAGCGTCAGAATATATCCTTGCTTTCATGTTTCTTCGGCGTATCATACATTGTTGTACACATAAACGGATGAGTTGTATCACTGATTTTGAAGTAATGTTTCACACAACGATGTTTGCCAATCTGTATAATTTCTTTACATTTCATGTATCTTAAACCTTTCGCACCCTGATTTATTTTCAATTAACTGTTAAAACCCATATAATTCTGCGCTTTTCAGGGGGAACATAGTCAAATAAATTAGGTGAAAGCGTAAACTATTATAGAATACTGCCATCAGAACATTAACAAATTTTTTAATTTACCCCCTGAAAGATTATTTGTTACTGTATTTGTATTTGGGCCATATGGCCCATCCAGGGGTGAAAGGATTAAAATATAATCGAATAAACGTTTCATTGTAGTTCTCAAATTTCCAAAACATTGGGGATACTCCAAATAAGGTGAGTTGCGGTTAACTGAAAAGGTATGCGAGGAGAAGCTGTTTTAGATAGTCGCCTAAGGTGTGAAATCTTGAAAAAACTTATGATAGGGTCTAAACAGGATGCAATCTATTTTTGGTACGGATCTTATCAAGATCTACTTTGCAAGAGATCCAGAGGAAGGTCGAATAGCAGACCTGAACTGGATCGGATCTGCGATATCTCGTGTAAACGCAAGGCGCATCCGTACCAAAATTAGATCGGATCCAGGTCAAATCTGATCCACTTTTGCTCCCTTCAAGCGTAGCCTTAAGAGTGCGATGCTTCCCAGGTGGAAATAATACAGTCCTCATGTCATGAAATGGAGCGCTATTGCCGTAAATACGTTTATTACCATCGATCACAGTGTCTATCAAGCTTTTTGGAACTCATTTTTGGAGTTCTCTTGGACTTGTTGCTGTCCCTTGTGAACCATGTTGCTTATGCAGATGTTTAAGTTTACTACGGTTTTCACTTAAATACTTTACAACGTCGCTGCTCCTTTTCGAATGTATCAAATATTGCGATATTGTTTAACTAACTTGTGTCTTGTGTATTGTAGCTTGCAGATATCCTTAAATTCGGGCTAGAGGATCTCTTGAAAGACGACAGCAGGTAGTTATAAAAAGTTTCAATTTTAAGTTTCAATATTACTATTCGTTTTCTGAGATCGTTTTTAACAAACATCACCATATTAAGAAAGATCTGGCAATGCAATATAGTTGAGAAAGGAATTTCTTTCTGTAGTATTTTGTAACTGACCGGGTTTTCTAAAAGGAATAGGATCTCAAACGGGTCATAACAGCAGGACTCAATTCGCTTCTCTTCTAGCTTCATGTCTTCTCATCCCTTTTGCTAGTTTTTGCTTGAATCTTCCGCGCTCATAACCTTTCTGCAAGAAAACCCCTCTGTTTCTGCTGTAAAGCTCTTCCAAAAACAGCACTTTTTTTTTGTTTTTTCCTTGGCCCTGACAGACAGTATACCAACAGATAATAAGAATGTGAACTTAGAAGACAAATATGGAACATGCATGCTAATCAAAGAGGCGTTTACAGAACATCCTTCATTTTTTCAACGCAGCAAGATCAACGCTATTTTATCTCCTACAAATGACTTCCTTACTTTATCATATAAATTCGCTTTGTGCAGAAAAAACGAGTTATTTTTCAGCTATTCACGAGATGTTTTTCTATTCACTGGAAAACGGAATACTTATTTAAATCTAAAGCTTTTTATTTGATAATCCACTGCCAGGAAAATTATTATGTATTGCTTTTATTACTGCAGCACAGATTTTGATGAAGATTTTGGCAGGTTCGTATGAACTAGTATGCCACTTTTTTTGTAAATAGTTTCTCAGATAAAGAATTATTTTGAAAAGATTATGATGTTTTCCCTTTACTAAAACAAACATACTAACTACTATCACATAATAATTGCTATGAAGTTTGTACACTATTCTTGGATTAGATCAGATTGCAAGCCTGAGAATCTTTTACTATATATTTATAAGATTAAATTAGACTAGATTAGATAAGATTGAATTGAATTAGATTAGATCGCAAGTCTTAAAATTTGTGGAATCTTATTAGGCTATTTCACTAATCCACCCCAACAGTATTCTTGGTGGGACGATAAGCGGAGAGTGGCTACTTGAAAAAACAGAACCTGATATGACCAGAAATGACAGTGACCAATGGACAGGTGTGTTATTGGAGCTTTATATCATACGAGGCATCTTTTTTAAATTTTTTTTGTACTTGATCCTTACTACAGGCGTAACAACATGTCTCTTGTAGCAACACGTTCTTTTTGTTTACCTCTCTGTCGCTCTATTTGTTCAGATTTTCATTGGTCTCTTTATATTGTTAATGTAATAAATAAAATTACTTTGCAGCTTGGACTTAAAGCAACTGGGCATCAATGTTTTTCACCTATCACATCCATTAGTTGATATATTTTGGGTCTAGAGCATTGCTTAAGATAACCAGTGAAATGGCTGAAAGCTATGGCACGGTCGTTGGAAGAGACAGCAAAACCGACAGCCGACAAATACTGTTGCTCTTTAAATAAACCGATTACGCCACACCTTTAACATTCACATGCTCAAACTAGTCAGTGTTATAACTTGCGCCAGACTTTTCATATCTTTTAGGATGTCTTTGAAAGCTGCAGTAATCGAAAAGATGGCCAAAAATATTAACATGTTATTTGATTTAAGAACTGATCTCAGAGGCATTAAAATGATATTTTTGTTTATTTCGTAGAGAACATGTATGTATTTGAGGGTCGTGATTATTCAAAAGAACCAACTGATAAAGACAAATCAGCATTTGATGAATTAATTGCTGGTAGGTTCTGCCTATTCTAAACTTTGATCAAACTTCTAATCATCGGTCCAGCGTAGTCTTCATTATCACCAGCAATATTCAACATATTAAAGTGCTGTCAGAAGAAAAAGATCTGGCTACCAATTTTGCAGGAAACTGCTGCTTGCATAGGAGATTATGTTGCAATTTTTTCAAAAAGTTATTTTAACATTATTGCATTTGTTAAAAGATTAAACGACATTTGAGGCATACTTGCAAGAATACTGGCTGCAAGGCAATTTAAGCTTCTATCTTTGAAAAATTATATATTTGCACTTTGTTATTCCAAAAATTACGCATTTTGATATTTACTACAAACAGAATCATCTGATGACATAGACAATTTAAACTGCTCCTTTAAATGTTATGGACGTTTGAATTTTTAACAGAAGCTTGCAATGATGCTGAATTAGGTGAAAGAACAACACGAAGAGACAAAATCGTGAGTCATTGAACAGTTTAATTAAACATTTTGAGATATTTGGTGCGATACGGAGAAGAATTAATCGGATGTGTTTCCGCATTGTCGCAAATTGTGAGTTCCACCTTCAGTTCCAAGAAGATGCACCCTTCTAGAGATTGTTTGTTGCGGGTACTGCCAAGTACACAAAGCTTGGATCATAGATAGTGGTGCTTGCAATTGATCTCAGTTAGTAAGATAAGATTAGCACAGCTAGGATTTCAGCAATGTTCTTGCGTTCGTGTGATTTAGTGTACCTAATGCATCACGACATTGTGTCAAGCGCTTTTGATTTATTCTATTTCTTTATTTTTATTGCAGGGAAATTTATTGAATTTGATGGAATTACCCAAAAGAAAAAGAAGAGAACTCACAGACGAAGAGAAAGAAGAACGACGTAAAAAGGTAAATCTTCCATTTGCATTCTCAGTTGGTAATGTTATTGCAATTTTCTTTCGTTCTCTTGGATGGACTTCTGGTTTAAACCAGTACAATTTATCTGCTCTTTTGCAAGCATCACGTCTTCAGAAACTGAACTCGAAGTGATGTTCACAATTGAAGTCCTCTGCATGTCTTTGGTTTCGAGCTCAATAGCAACATTATCAACGCTGTACATTATATCTGACATCTTGAGTACTGAATTTTTTGGTAGTCATTTTTTCCTTAAAGTTGCCCAATGTGATTCCAATGCACTTTTACTTCCCTCTTCTTTGGCAACACCTTCCTCCAGTTTTCTGGAAAACAAAAAGAATAGGGAGATTAGAAAAGTTACCTCATCGCTGTTAATTCTATGCAACTAAATTATGCATTCTTCCCACCCCCTCCCCTATGACACGGTCTAAGTGTTTGCTCTGGAGCACGGCTGTCAGTGTGCTTACCATCTCTTCTTGGCTGTTTCAGAGAGCTGAGGCGGCTGCAAAAAGAGCAAAGGTTGCTGAGGAAGAAGAAATTAGAAAAGCGTTAGAAAAGAAGAAAAGGAGGTGGGATAACCTTATGTTTGCATTGATGTACAAAGAATGTTGTATTGTAGCATATAATATAACTTATACTTATATAGAAATGTACTGCTCTGATTTATCCCTATTGCTATAATACAATCCAGATATTGTATTGAAGGGTAATTTATAAGGCTAGGAACACATCTTGTGCAACTCCACTTCATAAAGCTACACTTTAGGCCAATAATCTTCGTGTGAAAGCATCCATTAGTTGTACGGTATATACAACGAAAGACAATTTTCAAGGGACACTTCCAATTGTATTCCACGATTTAAAATTATGAAAAAGAAACTTTCCATTTACATTTTATGAAGATCATTCCTAGATTCAGTATGTAGAAGGATCTGATTAGCTGGTGTTTGTTTCAATATGAATCTTCTAAGAGCTTTTTCGTGTTCGTTTAGCTAGAATATATTATGTTATAGAATATACTATTGTGTTTTTGTTGATAGGGAGCGATTTTGGCAAGAGAATGGTTATACAACTAACAATATTATAATTGAGGACGATGACTCCAGTGGCGAGTCTGAAAATGAAAGAGGCTATGATGATGATGATGATGATTCAGATAGATCGAACCAAATTAACTATGTTGTTGGTGATGTTACGCAGCCTTTGAATGCTGGCAGTAGAGATGCTATTGTTATTCATTGTGTGGGTAAGAAATACATTGAGAATCATACGATGCTTGCCTCTCTGTCTTTCTCTTTGTTCTGATTTTCATTGGTCTCTTTATATTTTTAATGCATTAACTAAAATTATTTTGCTACTCACAGCAACTTGCTTCAACTTTATTTCTTCCACTAAATCTTTTAGTTGATTTTTTTGGGTCTAGAGCTTTGCTTAAGATAACCCATGAAATGGCTGAAGGATTAAGAATTGAAACTGATTAAGAATCTTTATCTGGTTGTCGTTATAACTAGACAGTTTCGAGGTTTGCAGGACAGTGTTGCTAAAAGGAGACGGCTTAAGGTTGTGTATCGAGGTAAACATTTCTTTGGTTGTATATTACTTGATTTTTGTAAAAAATTCTCAGTGTTTTTCTATTTCTGATACTCACTGTTGAATGAACAAATGGTTGGCTAAAAAGTGGATTGTTAAAAGTCAAGAAACTGTAAAAATTCAAACTCAAAGCAATGTTAAAAAGTGTAAAAAGTTTACAGTTGTGGTTTAAAGAATGTTATTAGCCAGAGACTACTCTACAGACTTTATACTCACAGTTGCTATGTGTAATTGCATATAGCATGGTGTAGCCACGGACGGCGCTAGTAAATACAGACCAGATACCCATTTATCATCCTGGGTAGTGAGAGGAACAATGATGTGTTAGCACTTTTGCCAAGGTTGCTATCTTCACAGATGGTAAGGGTGAGGATTGGAATCGGTGATGTTTCGATCGTTAGACCTAGCAAATGCCACACAATCGTAGATACTGAATCAGAATCCTTTGTTTTAGTACTGGGGACATTAGCTTCGTTAAAATAAAAACATTACATTTACAGAATGCGTGCGATGCTGCTATGGTTGTTTTGTTTAAACATTATTTTTCGATGCTTTATAGACGATTCTGGAAGATGGGGAAGCGGTGGGGTATTCACTGCCATATCCAAGCGGTCATCGATGCCAAAAGAACAATACGAACTTGCAGGCAAAATGAAAGGTAGGCCCTTCTTTTGCATAAGTATTAAGATATGGACACTGCAATGGGACAAATGAGAGAAGGAAAAAATTAGAGAATATAAACAATACATGCGTTTTTTCTGACGATTCTACAAAGTTACCAACATGTTATGCTTGGATGAAATTACAAAATTTAGGTTATCTAAAGATTTTCTTCTTTAGAAGTCTTTTTTTGCTAGCACTGCTGTGAGAGAACTATATATGAAAAATGAAAACTGCTTTTGTCAGATTTGGCTCTTGGAGATGCACACTTGGTTCCAATCGATGACAGAGTAGCGAGAGATTCTGGTAGTGATATGGTAAGAAATTATAATTTTTGTATGTTAAAACATGATAAGGCTATAGCTATGCATCAAGGCAGAATTAGCGGATGCGATACTTTGCATTTTTAGTAGAAAAAGCGTATCATTGGTTCTCTGGTTAATTGCATTTTGTGCTTTTTGCAATGACTTGCTGTTTAGATTACGTAAATAAAAATTTCATTTGGACTTCGAAGAATGCGCCAATTCATCAATGGCTAAGAGGCTAGTGACGTCATCACCTTTCTGGATCTTTCTTAAGCCTACAAGCTCAATAAATCTTGCTTAAAAAACAAATCAAGAAACATTGTCTGGTCTTGGTAATTTTTTATCTCTGCTGTTGTCAGTCACTTTACTCAGCGTTCCAGCCAGGGAACAATGAACTTTTCAGGCCTCTGCTTCGTTCCAAAATTTATTCCTTGTCAGATCAATCTGCCTAGGTAACTGGTCCTTCTAAGGCAACAATATTTTCTATACTTCCACTCGGGTCCAGATACCTATTTTTCAAACAATAGTGAAATGACTCCTGCTTGTTTATGTGTTGATGACGTCAGCGGGCTGTGTTTTGAAAGTAGCGGCTATTGTGAGAACGGTTCATCAGGTTAGATTTTCTCATCGTTGTTGTAAAATATAACACATGCAAGCAAAATTTATTTTAGTGTTCATGTATCCAGTTTTTTTATTGTGGGCTTTCTTTCCAAAAAGTACTGTTAAGTTCCCCTTCCTATAGATATAGTTCTTATAAACAGATATTATTTTGTAAGTATAAATATATATTAAGATTTTTGTCTCAAGGTTGCATTAATTGTCGCACAAAAGCGAGATAGGAATAACTGGCTGTCTCCGATAGCAATGACTGCATTGACCTTAGGACTAGAGAGAGTCCGGAAAGAAGCGAAAAGACGAAGAGGTATGATTTGTTCATATCTATTTACTCAGTATTAAGCTACTTCTCATTTAGCATAAATAAGTTAGAAAAAATTGAGCAAAAGGAAGAACAAATAACCAACCAAAGTTTGCGATGGATTATGAAACAGCTTCCTTCAAAGTATGTTCTTATACGAAATCAATGAACTTGATTAAGCTGTCTGCCCTTCACTGGTTGTTTATGATTCATAAACGTTTTAAATTAATTCTTATAGCGACCCCCTGTTGTTTTAGCGACTGTTCATTTTCCTCGCATTGGACACAACACATCAAATTTTAATTGGTACGGTGCAGAGCGGTTGATCAAGAAATTGTTTACATCGAGAGGGATTTCTGCGTCAGTGTATCCTTTTCAATAACCCTTTCACCTCCGGTCAATATACAGCTGGTTAATATCATCTAAGGCGTTTGCTCATATCGCAGGGGGACGAAAAAATTGATAACATTGAAGCGAAGAATCTTGATGAATGCTTAGAAGCAAGTGTATCTAAATTTTAATGAATAAAGCTCCCCTATCTGGGAATAATCACTTCTTGCTGAAATTCATAGAGCTAATTGTGTCCCCGTGAATGAAAGGGCTCAATTCCATATTGAGGATTGTTTGAACTACGAAATTGGTCTCAAATTAAGTAATAGCACATTAAAATGGCATATTATTTTGCCCCGATGTTTTAGATTCTCCGTTAATCTTGTTCAAATCAATTGTTAAAATTGCTATTTTTCATTATAGATGGTTTGATATAGATGGTAGAACGTAGGTTTTCTACCTCTAGCTCATCATATTCATATTTCATTTGTCGTTTAAGCTAAAATGGTTTTGTGATAATGGAAAACAATTGTGACATTTAACACTTTGAAACAAAGCACTCACTACAAGTTTCTTTAAGAGAGAATCGGCACGGAGATGCTTTGATTAGAGCTAGGAAAAAATTACAGTCACCAATCACTAGCTAGGGGAAGGTCCACACAAAAGAATAGAACTGCTTAACACACCCAAGCCATGTCTATTTTCTGTTGTCTTGTGAGAAAGGTTTTTTGCCTTCCGGTATGTTTTTGTACGGAGGAAGGTTAATAATTTGTCTAGTTTTTTGCCTTGCTATACTAATTCTCCATACGAATCCAATAATGTTTTGCATCTTCTTTGACTTAACCAAACCTAGGTATTACTACCCTAGAAAACTGCGAGATACTCAACAAGTTATGAATAAATCTTCACTCCGCGTCTCAACAGGTGAGTTCTAAGCAAGTTTTTCGTACCATCTTCATGTCTCGTAAGAGTCCTTGAAAAAGTATTGTCCGTGCACTATATCACATTACAACATCTGCATTCATTTTTGATGAATGCTATCGCATAGAAAAAAACACTCGATTCCAGTATACAAATTTTTTTTAATGGATATGCCACTAAGTTATTACCATCAAAACATGCAGGTTTTCTCATGAATATGGGGATAAATAAAGATAGTTACCTTAGATATCAAATTTATTATTTGTTTTTTATCGTTCTAGCTGCAAATGCCTCAACCATTTCAAAACTGCCAGATGTATTTAGTGGAAAGTCGTTCTACTTCCAAGACATTGATGATGAGCATGCTTCACAGTTGAAAAGATATATAATCGCGTATCCTTGTTTCACATATGGTTATTCAAGTTGTTCTCCACTGAAGCTCTCTTGCATAGCAACCTTTTGATAAGATAAGACATGGCTTCGCCTGCCACGACTATTTTAAAAATCCATGAGGTGGCAGCATGGTTATTTTAGGTTTCTTTACAGACAGGAGGTTTTTTCCGGTTTTTTCTGCCGTTTCCCTTCCACCCATTGCGATTTTTAATACCCTTATTTACACATTGACTTTTTGATTTCTACGATTATTTTTATATTTCATTGGTTGGTATCTTGGTTGTTTGAGCCTTCTCTTGTGGATAGAAGCCCAGATTTGCTGTTCTGACATTTCTTTTCCATTCATGGCATTTTTTCAAACCCTTTACACGTTGCCCGTTTGATTTCTAATGTCCCAGTATTATAACATCCGTTGATGTTTTACAATCAATATTTTGCATAAAAGTTAGTCGGTCTTCTGGTTTCAAACCTAATAGATTTGTTCCAGCTCTTGCCATGTGTTTCGATGTTACCAAAACTTTAACCCATTCCTAATCTCTTTCTATCTTTTCTGCTCATTTTATGTTTTTAAAATTTGTTTGTGCACGTCTAAACAGCTTGTTTTTATTTATACAGTTTCTTAACGCTGCTCCCTCACAGATACGACGGAGATATTGACACTTTTCTTACAGATTCCACATCGTATGTCGTAGCTAACGAAAACCTAACTGAGGTGAGCACAGTTTTTTAACACCCAAGTATTTAATCAGATCATTTAATATAAAATCTAAATACAACTTCATCTCTGAGAGACTGGAGTTTATTGTTTTCAGAATAGATTCTCCAACGAGGCGCTTTCCGGTGTTAAGACCATAGTCTGTGACTAGTCTTGTCAAGCATTCTTTGATGTTAGCAAACGAATTTAGAAATACACTTAAGGGGTATACCTCTCTAAAAACAATGTTATCTGAGCAGTTATGGCAAAGGATGAAAAGTTTGGCATCAGTTTAGTAGCAATACATGCGCCCTATCATGCTCCATTAGCCATTGGTTGGGATCATAAAGTTTCCAATAGTACTGTGTAAAAAAAAATTGGACTCTTGTTCGATCCCAATTTTCTACCAAACTCCCTGATATCAATCTTGATTAGCGAGAGATTTTGCATATTTTTGGAAATGTTTTTTTGGTTATCACTTTTTCGAGGACCAACATTATAAGAGGTGCGGAGAGGCTTTGTCTTTTTACCCAATGGTTTTTTGCTTAACCCTTGACATCAACTTTGTTACTGATTGTAGTCTTTGACTGATAATCGACGGTAAGCTATAACCTTTGTTTTTACGTGTATGTATATGAATCCCTGTTTGTACAAATTCTCATGTCTAATCATCCTACTCTCTTTACCAGGATGTTCTATCATCGCTCTCAACATCAACAAATGTAGTGTCAACAAGATGGCTCGAAAATTGTTTATCAAAAGGCACATTGCTGGACTCTTATTAAAAATTACGCAGGTTTCTTCTAACTACTTACATCACTGTAGCACAATGAAAAATTGATATTATATTTTGTTGGATAGAGCTTTTTATACGAGGTGTAAATAACAGGCTTCAGATATTGTTTTGGTATTAAGTAAAAATAACTTTTGTTTTGGCTTGCTCTGCTACCGGACTCTTACTGCTGAACTGCTAAATAAATGCTGGTAAATCTGTGAAATGTCCGTCTGCTGCGTTTCCGATCGGAGACGATACAGAGTCCTCGCTATGGATTTGAGAGCAGCCTCGTTTTGACTTTTGCTTTAATTTACCTTAAGAGCCATTTGGAAACTGGACAGTTTGATCCATGTGACTGAAGAAAATTATAGATCTTCTCGAACATTAAAATGAATAGATATTCATAGGTTGTGTAACTAGCAAGGATAATACTGCAGATTAAGGCGTTCGCGAAATTTCTATCTCAATTAACAACTTTTTGAACCATTTGAACGAATCGTATACCACAAGGCAGTGAATTTAGCAAAAACTGTTGCAAATAGTTATGAATAAATCATCATATGCGAACAGAAGCTACCCATAAATCTATTGAGATTCTCTTTGTTAGTATTCTGAACGCTTCTAGCCAATCACATTTTTGCGGGCATCATTTTCGTTGTAAAACGATTCTACGCACGACCGCGGATTGACGTTTTTTCCCGGGATTTGGAAATTTGTGCAGATTAGAAAATAAATTTATTGAATATGCAAGGACATCGTCGACAGTTTTACGAAGACGAATCGCGACGAAGCTGAGAATGAAGAAGATTTTGATACTTTTTGTGTTCGTGTTAATAATCCAGGTACGTATGTTCATGATGTAATTTGTGATAATTAAAAGTTGCAAAAAAATGATCGATAATTGTTTTTTTTTAAGCATATCCTTAATAACCTTACTGAATACTATAACTTTCTGATCATAACTATGAAGTCAAGACAGTAGATCGTCTTGAGGAATCCAATGTAGAATGAGATTTTACATAGCAGTTCCTTGGTGGTTACATAATATAGACGATACTGAAGAAGTTTTATGGTCTCTACGGGTTTCTTTCCGCGGCGTTTAGGTGACTAATTTCACATAAAGATTATGAAAGATTAGATATTTTTCGGTAAATCCTACTTCTCTGCAAAAAACAAACTGCGTATTTACGTGCTACTTCGTTTCATGCCATGTGTGGTGATGGACAATGCCTGATGTGACATGATTTCTTAACTTAGATCTTTAGTGTAAAATCGCAGATGATAAAGAGCGAACGTCTTAGTCCTGTCATCAGTAAAGTCATGAATCCTGATTACCTGAGATATCGTTGGATGCGAATAAGATTGATATACGTATTCATATTTGGCTCCAGCATTAACTCTTCTTCCTTATTCTTCGTATTTTGTCTCAAGGTTGGATGTATTAAAGGTGGTCCTTTATGATTGATCAACAAGAATAGACAGATTCAACTATAACTTTCGATATTGGTGTTTCGCCCCGGCATACCGGCCTTAGTCGGAGAATTCTAATCAAATGACTTAAAGGAATCGTCAATATAGGTTTCGAATTTTTGATCAATAGATTGCTTTGTAAACGGACTGCAACAGGGAATAAAGTGAAATTTCTATACAACAAAACTCTTTTTACAAGAACCTTTGATGCACAATCTAATTTGAAAAAAACTAAAGATCCTTTTTTCTGATTATCAGGAAGCTTCACAACTAAAATGACGTTTGGTATAAGCGCGATGGCAATCAAACCTCCAATACCCAGGGTCTTATGGGTTTAACTATAGCTATCTTTAGCGTTACACGCAGTTAGTACTGCACAACGCGCTTTACAATGCTTGGCCAGTTTTTCTGTCAGATCTCAGATGCGATAGTTCTTTTAAAATAAAACAAAGTGACATTGAAAAATTGACATTGATAAACAAGAAACGATTCGGGTAATTGTGCTATGAAAATCATAATCTATTCGTGTTGTATCGTAGATTGTCCCGACATGGCAGTCGATTTTCGACAGAGATAGACCCGAAGGTTAGTCAGAATACTTTGTTTGTTTTATCCTCTTCATTACTTTACCGACTTTATGTCTTTTATGAAGAAATTAGCATTGGTGAGTTTGTGTGTAACAATGAGTATGCAGAGGGAATGATTACGTCTTGTTTGAAACAATGAATAGCGCCTAACTCGACGTTGCACAAATGCGTGTCAAACTCGTGGCTGAGCATAAATTGATGAAAAGTTACCCGTGTCTGTTCTGTGTCTATACTTTCTTACCCGGGTTGAATGTAAGTGGACCTTAAGTTACCCGTTTTTACCCTACGTTTATGCTTTATAACCTAGGTTTAATATGGACGGACCAAAAGTTACACGTGTTTGCATTTGATTTGCTCTGTCTAACCTGGTTTGAGCATATAGACCAAGAGCTACAAGTGTTTGCCTTAGACTCCGTCTGTTAAACCTGGGATTTGACATAGATAGACCAAGGTAACTTGTGTCTCCCTTGGATCTACACTGTCTAACCTCGGTTGAACAATAATGGATCAAGAGTTACTTCTCTGTTAAACCTGGAAATTGACATACACTGACCAAAGTAGCCTGTGGTTTCCTTGGGTTTTAACTGTATAACCTCGGTTGAACAATAATGGATCAAGAGTTATCCGTGTTTGCCTTGGACACAAGTAACTCATGGACACAAGTAACTCACGTTTTCCCTAGGTTTACACTGTTCAACCTGGGTTAGACATGAATAGACAAAGTAACCAATAAACAGAACCGAAGTGGCCGGCCTGAACATAAACAGGCCAAAAGTCACTTATGTTTGTCATTGGTTTATACTGCCAAGCCCGGGCTGGATCATTAACTAAAGGTTATCTGTCATTTTGGTATTTGGAAGTAGCCGAAGCACACGAAATCTGGCTTTCCGACTTGTTGGTATAGTTTTTGGTATAGTATAACAGTCACGGAGGCTTGTGTGCTATTTAATGATCCAACTATTGCATGATATTTCGATATTCATCTACCATACTTCACCACAGTAGAAATGTATGGAGCGTTTTTCAATCAATTTCCTGAGATGCAGCTTTGTGATTCGCTGGTTCAATACAATGCTGACCGTTGTTTCAAGTCAGATTGTTTTCATCTGGCATTACACGTGACTGATTTCGAGACTAATTCATGTGCCTGCATTCCGTGGTGGAAATCCAAGATTCTGATTGGTTGGTTTAACCAATTAATGGAATATGGCTATTTTCTGTAAAGTTTCAGTTTTAGATGTAGACTCATTAATCACCACTCACTTCCTATCCATTTTATTCAATTCGTATCCACGTTTAGGACTTTTATTAGTGTAGCTACAATGCCCAACAAAAGTGTTGGAGCACCTTGCATCTTTTTCAATGCACTCTCTTCCAACCCCTCTTCTGTGCAATGTTGCAATGTGATTATAAGATGAATAGAAATTGAGATATAATTCGGAAAAATGCATCACAGGTCTTGGAAAATATTCAAGTTTCTTCTCAATATCGTTTAAGGGGGAAGGGAGGATTGTCTACTTGAAAAACGATAATGTATACCGACTGTTCTGACTACGAATAAAACGAATGTTGAAATATCAGAATAGCAGAGCACCCAGCCTGAGAAGAGTGGCGGTTGCAACGGGATCCTGCGCGATGATAAACGTTTCCTTATTGCACACGCACCGTGCACTTTAAGAGACAAATTTCTTATCGCGCATGCAAACGAGGTCGAGTCAACCAGCTGCTTCACGTGTAAGTCATTTATACAAATAATAATAATAATAATAATGATAATACAAACGATCTTTAGTTGGCGTGTGGAATAGTCAGAATAGTCTAATGGCAATTTCTAAGACATATAAAATAAACGAAATTAAAAAAAAACTAGTTACAGATACGACAAGTACATTCAAATCCCTTCCCACTTTTGGTTTTGCTTTTGAATTCTCTATCAGTTTTTGCAACTTTATATTGATCGAGAGGTTAATTCCCAATAATTGTTCCTCTTTGTGAAAGTAGTTGATTATTTCTATAGATTGCAGCCTACTTTGCTCCTCAATCGGCTGCTCTTCATTATTTTCATCTATAAAAGGGGGATAAAAAGGAACTATATGGAGCAGATTTAAAGCGACTAACTTTGATTCAGTTTCTCGCAGCTGCTCATTAAGCTTTGAAGCTGCCAAATGTTCAAGTGTCTCGCATTTAGTTGTTTTTCTACGGCTACTCAGTTTTTGTCGTAATTGAGATTTCCGAGAAGAAAAGGACAGGCACGGAATGAGGTTTGCAATAGTCGTTGCAAATTGTATTAACCAGACTCTGATTTAGTCGCCTTGTTTTTATCTGCTTTATTAAGCGATCGCGACCCTCATTCTTAAATTGTGCCCAGCCACTCGTTGGGTTTTGGCTAATACTTCTTAAAACATCATGTGGAATCTCTGCCAAAGATCTGTACTTATAAAGCATCTTGCTGTATTTTGAGTCTAACCCGCTGTCAGTTCCTTAACAGTTCTTATCGATTCCTGATTAACCAATGCTAGGTTTTTTTATCCATTCATTAAGCATTAATGCAACTGGTTACAGAATTCCTTATTTTGTTAAATTCATTTCAACGTCGCACAGCAACATTAATTGATAAACACAACTTTTTTGCAAGATTTTGTTGATCTTGGGCGAACTTCGACAAATGTGGCTTTCCAGATTCAATAACCATTGTCTCATAACTCATGTTAAAAAACGATATTTTCATACCACTGCGATTAAATTATTTAATATAGGTCTACATTTCGTGTGTTTTGGTTATTCAAATTACTCAAGGGAGGGTCTTAAGAGTTTTTCGTAATTAAACCTCCCTTAATAAGTTTCCTAATCAACTATTTTTTAAAAGCCAACGTAGTCGGTCTTAATGAGCGAGGTTTTTGCGTTCAATTTAGAAGGGCAAGAAATGAAAGTTTCTATTAGTATAAGAAATGTTAAGGAAGGGTGGAGCTTTAACCTTTGTCCTTCATGTGAATCCAACTGTAATAAATCAATTAAAAAAATCTTGTCTTAATTGGGCGAGCAAAGCGAGTTCTTTCTATTAGGAAGCACCCGAGTCTCGTTCCTGGTCCACGGATATTTTATTGTAATTGATTGTTATTTTGCGCTTGTCAAAAGGTTAGCATTAGAAGTATGCATAATATAACAATAGAAATCACATTATGCTCACATGATTTGTTGCAATGCGATTGAAAGACAACATAATGCACTACATTAAAAGTGAGGAAATGCACACTTCCTATTGTTATCGTCACTTTGCAACTCAAATGCAAGCTTTAAATCGTAGCATTGTGTTCCAATTGGATTTTGCGCACTAACTGTTGGTTACTTCTAATACTAATAAACAATTACATTTACTACCACAATTTGTAAGTAGAGAACTGAAAACATCAAACTGCTATTATTATGAGCTTCTAAAGAAGGGAAGCCTGAGTACTTCTAGTTTAACGCCAATATCCTAGTGCTCTGCACACGTGCACGTTCTATATCATAGAAGGGAAACTAGTGTAACATTAATCCTCCATTTTCCTTCTCACAGAGTATGTGGGCTGCTTCACAGAAGATATAGAAAACCGAGTTTTCTCGCATGCATCTGGAGATTACCGGCTGAACGATATCAGTCCGGTACAATGTATGGTTGCTTGCGGACGCCGTTTCAAGTATGCAGCACTGCAGAATGGACAGTTTTGTATGTGTTCCGATCAGCGTCCAATTAATAGTGCCAATGAGGCGGACTGTTCCGCAGTATGCCCAGGTACACTGAGCTACCCATCCGGGGAGACAAAGCCAAGATGTGGCGGCTTAAATACCATCAGTGTATATTCCATCAAGAACCGGATTCTGGGTATGAAGATATTGGACCCTGGGCCAGTAAAGGTTTTCGAGAAGATGAGCTTTGGGGCAAGCATAATAAACGGGCTGAATTCAACATTCACGTTTGATTTTGGTGATGGCGATGGTAGCAAGCCGCTTTTTAGCAGCACGCCAAACATCACCCACATCTATGACAGTCCTGGGCAATATGACTTGGTTTTGAAAGCAAAAAACAACATATCTGGAACACAAGAGGCGCATAGACGCCAGACCGTTACAGATGATATAGATGGTGTTGTTATCACGTGTCCTGTTGCTACCCTTGCTGGCCGACCAATCCAATGCAACGGTACAGTGTCACGTGGAGCTGATATTAGGACAGCTATTGATTTTGGAGATGGTGACATTGAGAATATGATAATTAGTAAGTCATTTTGTTATGCTTTTGTAGCGTGTTTGGGTTCAGCCTCAATTAGATCTACAATTTTGCTCAATTATTTAGTGGCTCGCAAGTTCTGATACTGCCCTAATTTCTGTCGGGTCATTTATCAAATTTTGACAAATGTATGCTTTTTACATTTACATTTTTAATTTTCTGCGAAATAATAAATGTTTTTTATCGTTGCCTTGGCCCTTCTGCTCAAACATCATTATTATTATTATTGTGTACGTTTTAGCTTATGCTCTGGCTGTTCTTATTGCCGTAATTACTCCTGTTAGGTGAGTCATAACTAATGACCAAGGGCTAACAGGAGGGCCTTCTTACATATTTACATTTCTAACACTTTTCTTGCTGTTCCTAACATTGCAGTCTTTTGCATATCCACGAAATTGCATTGGATATCAAGCTTTTCAATCCACTTCTTGAATTCTTTAGTTACCATCCCAAGAGCTCCAATTACTACTGGCACTACTTGCAGTTTTTTATTTCCCACATTCTTCCGATCTCTCTCTTCAAATCTTGATATTTCTCTACTTTTTCTTGTTCCTTTTCTTCTACCCTTCTACCAGCAGGCACAGTAATGTCCACAATGATGCAAACACTCAATTTCTTATCAATCACAACAATTTGAGGCCTTAATATTATTATTATTATTATTATTATTATTTTTATTTTTATTTTTATTAATATTATTGTAATTTTCACACGGTATTAGAGGTTTTCACCGGATTGTTCAGTCTTTTCATCAAGCCACCTCCCGTGGCCTAAGATGACAAGCTGTCTTCCTTTTGTCCAGATCAATTCAATCTTCTCTTCTCTGTCTTCGTATTATTATTATTATTATTATAGTTCACACACTATTATAATCATTATTATTATTATTATTGTTATTATTATTATTATTATTATTGTTATTATTATTATTATTATTATTATTATTATTATTATTATTATTATCATTATTATTATTGTAGGGTTTGAAACAAACATCTTTATTAATATTAACAGGAAGTATTACTCTCTTATTAAAGAACTTAATTCTCAATTTTCTACTGTCCACTTTATCAATCTTTCTATGGGTGCTCTGGGTATTCTTGGAACTTCTTCTTTTACCTTTCCTACAATGCTCTAGCACTGGCATAGGCAAGGCAATTCAAAGGAGACTAATAATGAAAATATCCAATATCGCCATCCGATGTACCTATTATATATTTTGCTAGCGGAATAAAGAATGGACCAATCCAGATTTAATAGACTTTTAATTAGCCAATCTATGTAATAAACAGACAGGCCAATTGTACACTGCCTTCTATTAGTGAGGTGTATGATTGTAGTATTAATTTGGTATGAAATAACATGAGAGTTTAAAAAAATTATTATTGATAACGGCTCATACTTGAGTCGTGTTTTCATTGATCACCCCATTGTCTTTCTAGCTTTCTCTCCGAGAAATATGCAGTATTGTCATATTATCATGACCGCATCATAGTGTTACTTTGTTACGTTTAGAATGAAATATAGAATCTTTTTCAGAAAAATTAATATTTTAGTTTGATAGAAAGAACTAACTTCAAAGATGTATGTTTGGCCTAGGCTTTGTAGAACCGTTTTCGCAGCTTCAAAGGCCAAGGAATGTCATTTGATTGCGAATAAAATGCTAAGCTTCGCTAGCGCTAAGTCAATTCTACTAGATTCGTATCGTCTTTAATTAACCCCCATTGCAATTTATTAACCCCCTTTACATTCCAGATGTGAAGTACTCACATGTTGGTCGCAAGATTCCAACTTCGAAGTCATTGGAATCGACCAATCGAGCACAAGCGACGACTTTCATCATACTGTCTTCAGAATTTGAGAAAGAGGCGAATATAACACACTGGGAATTGGATGCAATGGAGGCTGGCGACATCCTGCTGCAGGTAAGCTAGTACATCATTCCTATTGGATGATAAATATTTCACGGGTAATCATTCTGGTCCTATGTATCGTTTGATGGATGATTTTATTGAATCGATGCAAAAGCGATGAGGTTTTTAAGGGAATGTAACAAGAGCCTAGAAAATTTATTAGCCGTTTTGGGCACATAAAATACTGCTTTTTAATACATGTCCTGCGCAGATACACCGTAAGTAACAAAGTACCAATGAAGCCAATGATAATAAGTAAGAATAAAAAGCCAATATACAAGTGATGATCGTAGCTTCGTAACCGGGAACTCACATAGCTCGTGGAGTAGATGGAAGATTGGATGTCACGTCCATTGAAGCTTCAAACGTATGAAAGATGGGTATTTTGGCCTTTTTATGCTTTATTCCAAAACACCTTTTAGGCCCACGTCGAAATTATCTTGTCTCCAATGTATTGCATGTATTGTATTAAATGTATTCTGATATCAATGTCTACTTCACCGTACTGTATCGTATTGCACTATTCCAGAACTTATCTATTAGCTTTATACTGTTCCCTTTATCGTCATCCTTTCGGCTTTCAGATCTTCAGACCCACCTGTGGCATCGGTGAGCAGTTTTGTCAACATAATCACTCTTGTATTCCATCTTCTGCAACCTGCCAGGAAACTGGCGAGTTCTCTTGCAATGCCGATGAAATATACTGCATGCATCGTGGCCGTTGCATTCCCCATAAAACATCATCCGTGTCTAAGTGTGATGCAGTCCGAGACTTTCATTTCACAAGTGTCCCTGCTGACTATGCTCTTGTCTATCAATACACCGCTAGGGCCTCCATTGCCGGTCATCTCGTTTTCGAATTGAAAGATTCCGAAATGTTCCAAGCTAAACCAGGTGATGTCATTGGTTGGACATTTTCGGCCACTGCCTCATCTGGGCAGGTTGCATATGCAACAATTGCAGAAAATTCTGTTGATGCGCCAGAGTATGAATTTCCGCTCGTAAATGAAATCGGCAAGAAAGCGGCGAGAGCTAATGGAGTTAAGCGAAACGTTCAGCATATATTAAGCGCGCACTTTCGCTCTAAAGCGCATTTCACTCTGCATCATGTTTACAATCACACTGGAGCATACTATATAACGACAGGCATAGCACCTACCATCGTCGTGTACGTTGATGAGCATATCTCAGGCATCGTGCTTAGCTGCCCTAAACTGTTGACGACAAATTCAACATTCGACCTAACAATCGCAGCTCACAATGGTACAAATACAACGTATGAATGGTTGCCAGGAGATGGCAGACTCCCAACAACAACGATAAATGGAAAATACTCTTTGAATTACCCGAAGCCTGGCACTTACATGTTTTCACTAGCAGCGTATAATTCGTTGGGAAGGGTGACACGAATGTGTACAATCAAGGCTCTAGATAAGGTTTCTGGGCTCACGTTACTGCAACCCATAGCGGCGGTTTCCATAGGCCAACACTCAGTGATATCATGGACAGTACAGTACGGAACTAACGTAACATACACCGTAGATTTAGGAGATGGAAGTGCTAAAAAAGTATTTGATATGAGTGGTAAATCTAGCAACAAAATGACTTTGTTATATACTTATGCCAATATAGGGAAATATACTATAAAGATAACAGCGAATAACATCATTGGCCCGTTGGCTGTTATATCAACAACAGCTGCTGTGCAGGTACCACTGGGCAGTTTACGATTTATAACAACGTTACCTCATGTCGGGGAGAATGCCTATGCAGCCAAAGATGATAAAGTGGAATTAAGAGTTGAATTGTCACAAGGCTCAAACGCTGTTTGCACGTACAGATTCGGAGATGGTTCTGCTGATGTAGAGACAGGCTCGCTGACAGTTAGGCATGTTTATAGCAAGCTTGGCGAGCACAATGCAAATGTCTCTTGCAGAAATGACATATCAGAAGTTCAGTCAGCTCTCAATGCAACCATCATTGTCCAAGATCTTCATGAAATCACGGATATGAAGTTAGTTGCTGGGCCGACATCATTTGGAAATGCCACTGATGTTTCTTTGAAAATGCTAACTGGAAGTGTTTATTTCTGCGATTGGGATCTTGGAGATGGGCACGTTCAAAGAACAGATTTTAAGATGACCCAAAGTCCTCTGAAGTACATATACAAGGCAATAGGCGATTACAAGGTCACAGTGACCTGCAAAAACCGTCTTGGACAGAAAAGTGCTAATATAACAGTATCTGTCGCGGTTCCTATAACCGGGTTCCAAATACAGTGTCCTGCCATGTATCTAAGGGTTGGACAACCGTTTGAGTTAAAGGCATCTACGCAAAGTGGATCTCATGTTGAAATGGTTTTCGATTTAGGGAAAGATCAGGAATCTAGGAAAGTCTATCAAAATGGTAAAGGAAGTTCTTCCGTGACACATTCCTACAGTAAACCAGGGTATTATAAAATTAAAGTCACTGCTACGAACGGCTACAACTCAGCACTGCAAGGCTGTTTGCAAATCATCAAAGTTGAATACCCTGTATCTGGTGTGCGCATAATTAGCAACAGTCCATTGACCTTTGTTCCAGGAATCGTTAAATACAGCTGGTTCCCTAGCCCGGATTTTGTCCCTCCCACAGACGCTGTGATCTCATGGGACTTTGGGGATGGGCGCAAAATCAATCGTATGCCAATCAGTTTCCAGAACTTGTCCACACTTATCGGGACATACAAATACAATTCAACTGGGGTGTTCATTACCAAAGTACAAATAGAGAACAATGTTAGTTCAATAACATTTGATCTTTCAATCGACGTACAGAAAATGCTCCCAGTTTTGTTAGTAATTGCTGCCAGAAATCCCGTCACAAATCAACAAATACCCGGCTTTGGAGCCAATAGAGACTTCTTTGCACTGGAATCAGAATTGTCTCTCTCTGTCACAAAGCAGTCTAAAGATAACTGGTACTTCTTTGAATTTGGAAACGGGCAGACGCGAAACTCCTCTGTGGAGCAAACTGCGTATAAATACACGGCCCCTGGGACTTACAATGTCACAGCTGCGATTGACAATGTTCTGAGCAGAACCAAGAAGTGGAAGGTAATCACAATGCAGGCTAGCATAAAGGGACTGCGTTTAAACGTAGATTCAATTGTACATTTAAAAACAGCTGCAACATTTTCAATCCTTGCCGATGAGATAGGAACAGCTGCTTGCTACATACTAAACCTTGGTGATGGCAATGTCACGGTCTTTACTAACTCTCTTTGCGATTTTGTCAAGTACAGCATCAACAAGTATGTTTACAAGCCCTTGCCCGCCGCTAGTTTTTCCTTCAATCATACCTACGCAACTAAAGGAAAATATAACGTCTCGTTAGAAGCCAAGAACGTGGTCAGTTTTGCCAAGGTCGTAAAAGGCATCGAAGTGATATATAAACCATGTGCAATGCCAACCGTAGAGATCAACGGTGGGGGCTCGTTGGGAAGCCCACGTAACATACTGCGATCGGATCGCATTGTTTTGCGTGCAAACGTAACTTTCAGTTGCGATAAAGCCAGTCATGTATTATACACATGGGCTGTCTTTAAGGCGACAGGAGCAAATGCGATTGATCAGACAAGCCCACTGAATGTTACGACAATAAAAGCAGAATTGCCGCTGATCCGAAACTCAGGCACCAAGGATCCGACCATTTACGAAATTATGGAAAAACAGCTTCAGTTAGGTGTAAGTGCAGTTAAACTGACAGTAAAGTTCGAAAGTTTGACGCATGATGTTGCAGATGTCGTTGGGTCATCTACTGTTTGGATAAATACCCAAGCGACTCCATTAAAAGCAGTCATTAAAGGTAAAATTTATCAATCTTTTCAATAATTTTTGAGCTCGTTGAATTAACTATTGCAGTTGGTTTAAAAATGGACATCCTTTTATGTTCATTTGTTTGGTTGTAGATTAATTGATTGATTGATTGATTGATTCATTCATTGATTCATTGACTAGTTGATTGATTGACTGATTGATTGATTGATTGATTGATTGATTGATTGATTGATTGATTGATTGATTGATTGATTGACGACTAATTTATTGATTTCTTGTTACTTCATTTGCTCCTTTGTTCGCTTCCTCGTTCTCTTACTCTTTCTTGTGTCATAAATTTATGTCTTCTTTTATTCATTCAATGCTTTGTCGATTCCTTTGTTCATTTACTCATTCAATAGTTGGTTTATTAGCTAATTCTCTCTTTTTTTTCTGAATCTTTCCTGCTATTCAATTATTCATTTGATAATTGCTTTATTGTGTCATTCTTTCATTAATATTTCGCTCTTCATTCACTAGTTTATTCATTTGTTCTCTTGTTTGTTCTTTCATTCTTTCTATCATTTTAACATCTATATATTTATGCTTTTTTGTATATTTATTCCTCTTATGATTCATTTTTTGATTGAGTAGTGCTTTGATCCATTTTTCTTCATGTTTAGTTTGTTTGTTTCGTTATTTTTTGACTGAAATTTTTCACTGATAATATTGCTTTACTCTTGTGTTGAAGGTGGTGTACGAAGAGCCATTGGTTACGAAATGAACTTGCAGCTAGATGGTAGTGAGTCATATGACCCTGATGCAGGTCTGGCCGACAAGACGGGACTGCATTTCGAATGGTTTTGCAGGAAAGTAGACGAGTCATTCCCGACAAACTACGAAACGAACAACAAATCGGCAGGATGCTTCAAAGATGGACGATACAATCTTTCTGTGACGTCATTTTCTCAAATGCAAACAACAAAGGTAAGCTCATCAAGTGTTGATTAAAAAGTATTTGGTTTGCTTGTTACAACCTTCAAAGCACAGTTTCAAGCTGGAAGTTAGTTTTAGCACGATAGAGCTTTTGTTTAGATTTCCTTATATGGATCCAATTAATTTTGAAGCTATTGTTTATTTGTCCTTATATGGGTCCAGTGAATCATGGAGCTATTGTTTTCTGTCCTTTTTTGGTTTCAAGAATTATGGGCCATTGCTTTATGTCCTTTTTTTGCGCCTAACGGAAATGTTTCTTTATAGGTAGTGTCAATTGTGACATAATTCGTATCGCCTTTAAAACGATGAAAGTAAAACTAACGATCTATGCCCTGAAGTTGTTGTTCATTATTACTGTTGGTGGCCCTTTTACGTTCCGCACTTACATCGATCACAAAATCTGCTTCGGATATCAGGCAATTCATCTTAAACAGATTCAATGATTTGCTTGTATCTTCCAAAAACCCAGACTTTTGCTACATTCAATTTCATTACAATAAATGTCTCAATAAAACCAATTTATCAAGATCCATCTCCATATTATACCCATAGATTTCCTGAATAAGACACTTTCCCTGAAAATTTTTATTAGAATCGCATCAACACTCTAGAGCTCAGAAAGCATTCGTCTCAGATCTTCCAACCTCAAGAACGACTGTTAAGACCAATAGAATCTACAAGACGCTTTATTTATTTTTTTTATTGAAGAAGGTTGATGAAATGCAATCCGATCGGCCATAGAAATGTGAAGTGACTTTGTGAACTCTGCCACTGCATGTTCTTATATTACATCACAGTGACGATGCTTTTCTTTTCTTTCATGTTAAGCTGTATACTGGCAAGTTAGTACAACTCCAGTCCTATGTTTTGCGTTTGGTCCTCAAGAAGGATACCAGAGTCAGTATTTTCGACCAAGAGATCCAGGTTTTACCGGGACAGCCACCAACCATGGATATCAAGTATGTATCTTTGTAGAGTTTTAATTTATTAGAATTTTAGGTTGTGAATTTGCAGCCAAACAACCATCCATTTTATCAAGGAGATACTGTTATCTAACAAATAAATGACGAAGCAATTGATTGAAATTAAATGTTAGTTCCAGCAGTTTGTCCCGACTAACAGGACATCAACAAGTGAAAACATGTAGTAAGGATACATTACGCCCTACATCATCTTATCACACCGCATTCATGTTTTATAGATGTTTTATAAGATGTTATTCACAATGATCTTCAAGTGACATAAATAAAACGAATAACATTTATCGCACAGACATTTAAGTGACCAAATAATTCGATGCATTTCAACCTGTATCGATGCATAGATTAGGAGTATTAAATTGCTTATTATTGAACAACCCTAAGAATAATTTGATACTAAAATTGTATCTTTAATTCAAAAGCTCCATTGCACACTTTGTAAAGCTGTTTGTAAAAATTGTTGTTGGTACTTCCTTGTTGCTGATCGCTCCTCACATTGCTTGAACTGG
Organism: Catostylus mosaicus; assembly: GCA_964019065.1. Lineage (NCBI taxonomy): Eukaryota > Metazoa > Cnidaria > Scyphozoa > Rhizostomeae > Catostylidae > Catostylus > Catostylus mosaicus. Next base: position 5,358,431 of record OZ025193.1, on the reverse strand, counting down.
TTTTAACTATTTAATCTCGTTCTAACTCTCTGCTTCATTTCTTTTTCAGGTGCAAAATGAACTGCCTTGACAAGCTAAACCCCGCCGAGCGACTTATTCTTGAAAGCGTGTGCACCGATTGTAAGGCGGATACTGTTCTGACATACAGATGGTCATTATTGTCATTTACAGCATTAGGCAAAGAGACTGAGGTCACGGGGTTCTCTGTTATGACAACAACTGGCATAAATCAAGCCAATATCGCGGTAAAGGGGAATATACTAGAATCAGGACAGGACTATAGTCTCAAGATAAGTGCGTGGAAGCCTGGTGGCGAAAAAGGTACGTTTTTTCTATTCCCGGAGTGGCAGTTTCATCCCGGACGTATAGAGCCCCATATTTCAAGTTTGTGGGTCTTGATAGCAAGTGAAAGTTCAGCTCTCTTTACAACACTATAAAAATAGTTGGTTATGTATCTGATCAAATAGCCAGAGTGCTTCGATTTACTTCAATATTTGCTGTGTAATATCAATATTTCTTCGTTGGACCTTGGCATGCCCGGCCTGGTCTCTTACATAACCGGTTCAGAAGTTTCCCTCTTTGGTAAACAATAATTATAATTCTCATTTTGTAATCCCTCTGCAAGTTATGCTTTTAAAGATTGAAATGTGGAAGAAAGTCCGTGGTTTTCCGTACTGCAATAATTTTCATTTTTTTTATTTAATCATTTTCATTTTGAATGTACTGTTACACGAGTAGCTCCCTCCAGCATAAATAGATCTAAATAATTTGTCACGTCTTTTGAATTACAGATAAATCGATCGAATTGTTAAAATTGTGAGAAAAGCTTACATAACTAACGAACCATCGTCCTTCTTCTATATTTTCCGTCTCATGTCGATGAATGTTTCAAAAGTTTTGAACTCAACGTTGTTATTAACTACGATCGAACTCTTTATTTTCAGATGGAGTTGGATTCAGTGAATACAGATTTAAAGTAAACAAACCACCTCACAGTGGTGCGTGTAATGTGGAACCAAGGAGTGGATTCTCTTTGACCACTAAGTTCAAGGTGTCATGCAGTAACTGGATTGATGAAGATTTGCCATTGACTTACCAAATAGGTAGGGTATATATAATCAATAACGTTGTCTCGTCAAATTATTGTTCCTAGCATTGAACTAACATTGCCTCGTTTCAAATCTAAGGGGTCGGTTGGGGGGGACCATACTGATATTAGGAGGGGCGGGATAAAACTAGGGCTTTTTAGAGGGTCGCTGAAAACAGAGACAACAGGGCAATTTGCCCGGTTGGAAAAATGTTTGGGGAACTGCCTTCTCTAAAATTACCCTGCTTGAGGAATAGGTTGAGTCGGAACAGACTGCTCGCTTATGGTTTATTAGATGCACATTGCAGTGTTTCTACGTACTCTCTTACTTTTGTGTTAGCTTGGGGCCAAAAAAACATTTGCTGACTAAACTTTATAACGTCTGCTGGATATTATGCAATTCTTTAAGATTCTTATTAAATCACGAAATGGCATGATTACTGCATTGTTGCCAATAGTGTTTACTGCTAATCATAGTGCAAAAATATGCAACAGAATAAGAGCCATGGACCTTGCGGATGCTCGTCCATTCGGCCTCTATCACTACTCAAGTCTTAGTCAATTCAGTCCAATCAAGTCAATTCACCTCAATTCAGCTTCAAGCAGCTTAACAGCATTGCCATGGCTGGATTCCGAGTATTTCGTTTTATGTTTACATGCTCAATAATCATACTTGCAAGCGGGGAGATATATTTTTAAATATATTTTTCTGGTGATCTGATAATCAAGGCGCTACTAGGGAGGTGCTATTGGCTAATGCTTGGGAGCACTGCTGTTAATAAGGGGCATTTCATGTGTCAGATGTTGAGTTAAAAAATAATATTGATCAATACATATTAGTTATGTATAGGTTTTGTAAAACCTTTAAGTCCGCTTTGCTATGATCTAATAGTTCTGTGTATGAGGCGGTTATTTATGATAAAGCATATCCGCTTTGCTGCATGCATTTATAATGTACTGTTTACTAGAACTACCTGTAATTATAAATCCGAGATACGATTTTATGTTGATAGCTTGGAGAAATTCACCTAAGGGCCGTAAACTCTTCTTAATAAACAAGGCTTGTTTTTATTTAGATGTACTGAGAGAGGGAAATTTGGCTAACTTATACAACGGGCTAGAGACGATGGTTGAGACAGTTTTGCCCATCGGAAAGGCATCTCTGAACTATGAGATGGACATCATTGCAATGGTTTCTGACAAATATGGTTATGCCACTAAGACAAGTCTTAAAGTTCAGGTAATACATAAGATTTTGTTAACTTTGATGCTTTAAGGTATTCTTCACGTGAATGGCTTGGTAAAATTATATCATCTTTAGAATATAGGATATCCGAATGATATTGCAACAATATATGAAATGTACAGCAATGCTGCAAAGGGAATTATTAGTGTGAAACTAAAAAATTAGAAATACTAATATTAAGAAAATACTAAAAAATGTTGATACCTGGTAGTTCCAAAAAGTATTCGTCGCATGAACAGTTTGGTATTAATTTCATCGATTGGAATATAAAGAACATATGATTATTAGCTCATTAGTTGCAAAATTTCTATTGTCGTATTCAAAAAGCATAATCATTTAAAAGAGATAATAGAAGCCCTGGACATTCTTAACTTTTTAAGAAGCCAAAAACTACTTTCTTATGAACCGCTTCCGTTTTATTCAATTAAGTTGAAGTCTGACCTGGCTAGTCTCTTGCACCTCGAAAGTTTCAGAAAAGTTGCAAAAGTGCTGCTGCATTTTTAACATTTTAAGAAAAATGTATTCTGCCAGCGAAAGTATGGTAAAGTCTGAAAAAAGTTCAGCGGTGCTGTGAAATGAAAAATAGAAACAACAAGCTGTTAAGCAAATTGCTAAGTAACATGAACTCAAACTTTTAATGCTGAAAATGTTGAAACTTTTAATCGAATAACTTCTCATCGTCAAATTTATTTATCGAATAATTTCACGTTGATTGTTTAGGTTAAAGAGCCTCCAACAGTTGATATGTCTGCTGTCAGTGATGACTTAGCGAACCTTGCTGGATCTGGGAACCTGCAAGCACTTACACAACAGGCAGTTGCAGCTGGTTCTGTGATGAACAAAGCAACAGTCAGCAATTCAACTGAAGGGAACTCGACGAGTGAAACGTCACAGGTAAATATAGCATGAAGACAGTAATGTTCGTAGTAAAACCATGCAAAATAGCATCCAGCGCTTTGTGAGAATACCACGATTCTACGACCTCGTTAAAGGTTAGCGAAAAACAAGAAATAAAGTTTAAAAACTGAATGAATTGTATTTTTTGTAGAAATAGTTCAAGATTGACTTCTCTCAAAATATGCCACATCAAAAATAACATAAGATTAACAATATTTTTTAAGGCTCTTAGCGTATGCTTTTTATATAGCGTCAATGCATAAACCATATCGGTAAAAATAATAAAAATAATGATCCTATCATACCAAAACAAGTGCAGCTTGTTCAGCAGCAATATGCTGTTATCAATGAAGGCCTTGTCTAAACGATACTTGCATTTCGAGAAAAATTTTTTTACAGTACTTGCAACATGAAGAATTAAAGAGTCTTAAATCGCAAAAATTAAGGAATGAATAGGATCTTATTAAAATTGATGCCTGCTGAAGGGTGGCAGATGCTCCTTTCTAGTCTTATTACATGAAAAATAATTCTCATTTCTGCGGAGAAAATAAACAGCCAAATCGCTCAAAATAGTTACCTTGTGGTAGAGCATTGGTTTGACCGGTACGAAGACTGAATAGGTGTGTTTTGTTCAATGTTTTTTTAATACGAGAAATACGCAATCATTAAGTGGTCAAAATGGTTCAAATCAAGCCATTTCTCTGTAATTACTGTAGTTTTTCTTCATTTAGCGGCGTAATTAGCGAGATTTGCACTTGTTAAGATGGATTTGTGCTTAAATGCAGTGGTACTGCTCGATCGTTTTCATGATTTACACGTAAGTGTTGCGCAAGAAAGAGAGTTCGCCGCGTGGATCTGGTGAGATTATATAAGCGTCTCTTTTTCAAAGTGTAACATCAGCATATGTATGATCAACATCTATAGGCATACTGAATTAATATTTTAGGCCAGAACGAAGATTTTGCTTGCTGTCAGCACAGTGCAAGTCTGTGATTTGAATCAAATCCGCCAAATGGGTGATGTTTATAATGAAATGACTGGAAAGCCAGATGAAGTTTCTCAAGAGGCGCAGGTTAGTTAGATTTGTGTTCTCTAATAGAAATGGACTGTTGAAAGTACCATATAAATTTAAGATTGGCCTCCAATTTGACCTCTCCAGGCATCCTTATAGCATCTTTATGGAATAGCTGGTAGTACTACACATGAATTCAATATGTAATGGACTGACATAATTGTAAGTTAAAGAGGTGATCTATATAAAATCTATATAAAATGCTAAATGATGCAATTGGTGGTGATTCTAAATCTTAGATTAATACCAGCTTCTTTGAATGTTTTTAGGATGCAAGCTCTTCTTCTATGGATGGAATGTCAGATTGCATGCTGAAATCAAATCCTCAAGATCCGGGTGTGAAGGCGGCAGCTTTAACAATGTTGCAAGGGTCATCAAGACTTCTGCAAGCAAATATGATCAGAGCTGTTAGTATACATTTGCTTTATCATCTACATACTTAAAGTATCTAGCAGATGTTTAATATTAGGAGGAAACAATCGAATCTGGTACATTTTTGTCCGACTCTTAGTTAGTTATCAAGGGTCGGTACTGGGTACCACAATTCAATTTTGCTTTCTTTTCTCGTAGGGTAACAACGTATCTGCAAATGGTACAGCTAACAGTACTGTTGACCCTGCAGTTGCCAATGCAAGTGCCAAAGTACTTGACACTGTGACAAAAGTCGGTGGATCGTTAATGCGGCAGCTTGTAGCAGGGGACAAGCCTACGAAGATGTCATTACCAAATATGGACGTGGAAATGTCCCAAGTTGGTGAAGATGCCAATGAAGACGATGCCGGTTTCAAACTGCCAAGCATGACGTCATTGCTTGGAAATCAGACGTCAGATGGGACGAAGAAGTCAGTGGGAGCAATGGTGAGTTTTGAACTATGTATTTAAGTCATGTAGTGACAGCATTATACGTGGGTGGATATTCATTTATTTATTAATATTTTAATTAATTAATTAATTGATTGATTGATTTATTTATTTATTTATTTATTCATTTTTTTTATTTACTCATGTTTTTTTTATTTATTTATTTATTTATTTATTTATTTATTTATTTATTTATTTATTTATTTATTTATTTATTTATTTATTCATCTATTTATTTATCTACTCATCTATTTAAATATTTATTTATATATAAATTTATTTATTTATTTATTTATCTATTTATTTATTTATTTATTTATTTATCTATTTATTTATTTATTTATTTATTTATCTATTTATCTATTTATCTATTATTATTTATTTATTTATTTGTTTATTTGTTTATTTATTTATTTATTTATTCATTTACTTATTTACATATCTATTTATCTATAGGTTTCATCAATGGCAAGAAGTCCTTACGGAGCAGATGCATCTTCTTCAGATATCAAATCGAATGTAATGGGCTTGGCTTTGACAGATGGAAATGGGAATCCGCTCGATTTGGCTGGGCAGGAGCTGCAAATGTTTGTTAAACGAGATGCTAGCAAAGACGTGCCTCCTGAGATGAATGAATTCGATACCAGTGGTACCATGCGATTCCATAAGTTCAACTATTCGAGCCTGGATAATGGTGTTGTCTTTGAAGTGAAACCACCCGACTCGAAATTGCAAATAAGGCAAGTCGAATATGTAAAAGCATCCTTTTAGTAATATTATTAGAAGCATACACCTCCATCAAAAGGTTTTTCCTTTTGCAAGCAAGTTCCAAAGAAGTCTTATCCAAGGTGGAGCGCTGGGAAATTTCTATTGCAACTTTCAAGCACTAACAATTAGTAAACCTATGTACAATATATATCTATTGCTCCACCTCTGGACTCGGAGAGAGTAAACATATTGGAAATAGTCCAAGGCTAAACTCTATTGAGCAAAATGAGCAACCAGCTTTGCTTCACATCATAGCCAATATTCTAATGAGGCGATGCCTTAGTCAACATACTTCGAGTGTTACAATAGATTAATAATTGTAGCTGCAGAGATCTTTCCCACTTATTGAATCCAGGAAGTCCTCATTTTTGCCTATCATTTCCATCTTGGTTGAAGTTTGATCATAAATTCTTGAAGTATATACACTCTGTAATGTCCATGATTGGAAATTATGGTATTGTAGATGATTTGAGCTAATTTGTTATTTTAGATTGTTCATAGCATACGGTCAGCGCCCATCAGTATCACGATTTCTACGAAATCATACATACCTCACGCGAGAGCAGGCTGTTGCTCTTAAAGCCAAGCTTCCGGATCCTTTCACTTACGTTCTAACGAACGGCGATTTAAATCGAACTGGTGAATACTATGTGGGACTGAAAGCATTGAACAGGCTTGATATTTATGGTAAATTTGGATATACACCTTCTATGAACTACACTCTTCGGATATTTGAAACAAAATGCAAAGTTTGGGATGATGACTTAAAGACATGGACGAGCAAGGGTTGTAAGGTCAGTGGCCTTTGAAATTTTGACATTTTGTCATTTTGACCTTTTTAGCTTAACCATTCATCCAAGTAGCAAGGTTAGCTGATATTTTGACACTCAATAATGAAATTCGTCACAATTGTTCTGAGTGCTTGTGAAATTTACAGAATGGTTTAGGAATTTCCCGACACTACTCGTAACGTGACAATCGTAAAAGAAAAAAATTTCTATTTTGATGATCAAAAAGTAAATTGTGTTTCATAAGATTTAATCTTGTTTTCTTGACTTTGATTCTGAAATACAGCTAAAGACCTACAGCTTGAGTTTCATCTATCGCAATAATATTTATTATTGCATGTAAAAAAGCATAAATCCAATGTATTATCATTTGCATAATATATATGATTATCAAATATCTTCCTCCCAGCTGGCTGTCATTTCCTCTGACCTTTAATATCACACCAGGAGCAACGTAATGCTGCTGCAAAAGATTAGATTTTGAATTTATTACAAGTAAAGAGGCTCTTCAGACTGCAATACTAGTCTCAAAGGATCGAGATTTTAGTTTAAAAGTCTGTGTTTGTTTTGTATTTAGAGCTTTACAAAACTCTGTACCTTGTATTTCAGGTCGGTGCAAAAACAACTTACAACAGTACACAGTGTATTTGCAAGATGGATTCGGAACAAGAAGTTTCTGATTCTGGTATTCCAATCTCAACTGTGGCACCAACGTTTGCTCAACAAGGCTCAACTGGAAGACAAGGTGCTTTACAGCCTGTTCGTAAAGTTAAAAAGGTTGTCAAAAGGGTTTCATTTGCCAGTGGATTTTTCGTAGCACCGAATCCTATCGATTTCGACAAAGCGTTTGCTGGATTTGCAAATCTAGCAGAAAATCCTGTCGCTTTCTCGACAGTCCTAGCAATTTTTGGAGTTTACTTGATAATGTTGTTCTGGGCCCGACGAGAAGACAGGAAAGATCTTTTGAAGGTAACGGGAATTGTGTTTTTTTAACTGTCAGATCTTACAGTAAACTTTAATGGCACATTCCTTTTCTCAGTTGATAATGTTGTGAATAACTAAGAAATGGCCTCTGTGGTGTAACGGTTAAGGTTTAGGACTAGCGATCTAAACGGAAACGGTTCGAATCTTCGCCCTTACCATTTCTGAGGATACCACCTTTAGGTAAGGTGTTAACGAAAATTTGTGCCTCTCTCTACCCAGATGTATAAATGAGTACCTGATCCATGGTTATGAGATATGAGTTATGAGCGCTGTCTGAGGCTGCACCCTGGTATATACGAATAACGCATAGCGTACGGAGGAAAGTGTAATGTCGGTACAATAGCCTCAGAATAGACATAGCAGACCGCAAATCACCACTTTCATCAGCAATGTTATTTCGACACTGTCCATTTATTGATCTTGGCTAACATGTCATGTCATTATATTTCTGAAGCTTGCTATCTCGAGAAACGTAGCTTACTCCAAACCTCGGCACCTTCCATAAATCACCTTGAAATCCAGTAGACTAAATGAAAATATGTACTTCCGAAAGGAATCAATAACGGAAAATACTGACTCTTCTTTAGCGACCTATGTATAATTTAGCCTCTGTTTTATAAATTTAGAGGCTACAATTGAGTTTAACAGCCTTATAGTGGCTCTCAAAGGACAACTTGTATGTCATCGTGCTACCTGTTAGGTTTGATTTCTCATTTAGAATGTTTGTTGCATTACATTATAGGCTGGTGTAACTCCTCTTGAAGATAACGAACCATCAGATAGGCAGTTCTACGAGATTACAGTTTTCACTGGATTTGGAGGCAGTGCTGGTACTACTTCGAAAGTTTTTGTCCAGCTCTCAGGCGAAGAAGGTTCATCAGAACCAAGACAGCTTTACGATTCAAATCGAGAGACATTCCGCAAACGAGGCCAAGATGTATTCATTGCAAGCTTTGAAGATTTCTTAGGGGATCTGAGCTACATTAGAATATGGCATGATAATTCCGGGAAGAATCCTTCGTGGTACCTCAGCAAAGTTGCCATTCGTGACTTGAACACAGACAAGAAGTATCTTTTCATCAATGAATCTTGGTTAGCTGTTGAAGAAGGTTAGTAATTGGCTGAAAATAAGGATAAAATTGAAAAAGCATGGGAAAAGTGTAAATCGAAATTACATCATAGCTGTTTTCTACTTGGTATGGTATAAGGTACAAGTGAATCGTTTTAATCATAAAATGAAACCCATCATTTAATCAGCTAATCAATGAAAAATTTATAATTAGATCGATCAATCGCCAAAAAACAAGCAATAAGTGAGTTAATCGGTAGGTGAATCAATCAATCACCAAATCAAACGATCAACCAATCAGTCAATCAATCACTAAACTAACCAGCCACTCAATTTAGCAACCAATCAAGCAATCTATCAATCAATCATTGTAAACGCCAATCAATTAATCAATCAATCAATCAATCAGTCGCTTAGTCAATCAGCCAGCAATCTGATTATTCAATCGTCCAATCACGCACTATTTAGTCTATCATTTAATAAATCAACCAATCCACCACTTAATTTATACAATCGTCAACACTTATCATTTAGTCAATCAATCAGTCAATCTGTCTGTGAATCAATTAACCAATAAATTTTACTTTTCCTCCTTTAGGCGACGGATCTGTTGAAAAAGTCTTGCCTGTTGCTGGTCCAGAGGAAATCGCAAGCTTTAATCACCTGTTCTACTCTTCAACACAAAAGAACCTGACTGACAACCACATCTGGTTCAGCGTTTTCATTAGGCCACCAAAATCACGCTTTACAAGAGTGCAAAGGTTGTCCTGTTGTTTGACTTTGATTTACTGCGCCATGTTGACCAATGCAATGTTTTACGAAATTGGCGGAACATCTGACCCGTCCACTACATTAAAGCTCGGACCATTTGAATTCTCTGCTGCACAGGTTGGAATTGGAATAATGAGCAGTTTGGTTATTTTCCCTGTCAACTTGTTGATTGTCGGTAAGTAATAACTACTCCTAAAGATTGTCATTGAAATGGAAGGATGTATCATCTATTTTTTAAATGGAATAAAACTATGTTCTTGGAGAAAGACGTCTTTATGTAATTGAATGACCATGTTAAGCCTCGAAGTTTACAGAATGCTATTTCAATCATAACCAGCAGTATGATTCGCAAGACTATTTGATTGGTTTATTTTCTTACACCTCTCTCCGCTAATTGGCGCTCACAGGACCCAAAAAAATTTTAGATCTTTATCTAATGTTAGATTATTTCACGCTTTTGAAGCTAAAGGGATGTTTTGCTTGTGCAGCTAAAGAATAGTGATTCAAAATTGTCAATACTTTCCAGGTGTCTTTAGAAGTGTTGGACCAAAGCCATCAAAGGAGGAACTGTCCAAAAAGAGAGCTAGGTCATTCTGGTGGTTCTATGAGCTGTTTTTCTGTTGTGACAAGAGGAAGTCCCAATCTGAATTCATGGATATTATCACAACTGTCCCTGATTCCGAGATGGACCTGAAAAAGAAAGCAGCCAGCAAATCACCATACAAAACCAAGAATGAGGTACAGTTAGAGAGTGGTGATATTGGACTGAAGATTGAGAACGATGACAAGAAGAAAACAGTTGCCAAAGGCAAAAAGAAGAAGCCCAAGAAGCGTTTGCCGTACTGGATGAAATACTTTGCTTGGATTCTTCTTGTTCTAACTTCATTCACAGCAGCATTCTTCGTTGTCCTGTACGGCTTTCAGTTTGGCAGGGACAAATCAGCTCAATGGATCTCCTCCATGATGGTCTCTTTTGTGCAAGACGTTTTTGTGAGTCAACCGATCAAGATTCTCTTCCTTGGTTTATTCGTTGCGTTAATAGTCAAGAAACCAGCTGATGAAGAAGATGAAGACAACAAGAAAAAGCCAGACGAAGAATTTTTGACTGAAAAGGATGAAGATGAAGATGGGAAGGAACGCAGAAGGAGACCTGGTGGCATTATAAAGTTTGAGCCACCATCAAAAGAAAAGATCCAATCAGCTAGGGAACAGAGGTTGGTATATCTTTGAAATCTAGTATTCATATGCAATAAGCATGTTTAGAAAATACTACAGATCCATGGTTGGCAACCGTGAAAATGATTGCTGAAAACAACTGAAATTGCCTCTTCAACACCATTCCTACTGAAGCTATTTAGTTCCGATACAACAGCAACACAATACCTTCTTCCTTTTTTTATTGAATCTGGTTGAATGGAACGCTTGTAGTTCTGACAGTATGGATAGCACAGCAGTAAAGTGCTCTTGTTACATGCAATCTCGAGCCATAGGTTGGGTGCTACTTAAGCTGGTACAAGATAAACAGATAAACACGCATTAGCTATCCACGCTTTGTTGCGCCTAATGTGTATATACTGATAGATGCCGTAAAAGCCAATCGTCACTCCATATGCTTTGGACAAGCTTTCTAAAATATATGTTTACCTTTTTATCAATTTTTAGACTCAAAGAGATAAAGATGTACGGCATTGTAAAGGACATTTTCATATACGCCATATTTGTTGTCGCATTGTGCTTTGTGAGCTACAACCATCTGGATCCAAAATCGTACAGATTCAGAAAAGGAATTGAGGACAATTTGGTGTCAGCAGCCTATGGCGGTGACAAAGAATTCACCTCTGTAAGTCTAGCTTACATTCAAGGTTTCCCACAGCCCATTAGATAAGGAAAAAGAGAACACAACGTTTGCACAGAAAAGATAATGTCGCTCTTTGATAACATGCCACCACTGATCATTAGCTGTTTAATAACACTTAACTAACATGTTAAGCATGCCACCACCTAAAACATTTTTGAACCGATTGTTTATTCTGCCGCATGTTGAATATGGTGTTCATAGTTTTCTGTTGTTAAATATTTGATAGCATGCGTAAATGAAAGTGCCAGCTATACAATTGCTAGTGCTCAATATCTTCCTTGCATGACGAGATAGCGAAGTTCATTCATTTCCTTTTAAAGTACTTCTACTTACAAAAATTCTTTAGATAAACGACAATTAAGGTTCAGCATTAAATACAATAGAAGATTAGAAATAGGCATGGAGGGGAATCTCTTAAGGATGAGCTTTCCTAGTAGAAAAACTAATCGAGAAGAGAGCACCTCTTATTTAAAGAACATATCACGGTATCCTATAACAGTAGATATTGTTAACTGTTGAAATTGCTCCTTCAACGTTCCCAGTTATATTTAAAAGTTTATTGAAGGTTTCAATGTTTGTTTCAAAGTTACAATGTTACGATTCAACATTTATTCGCAATTTAGATACAATCTCGTGAAGATTTCTGGACTTGGTTGAACACGACAGTTGTTACTGGCCTATTTTCAACTCATTGGTATAACGATGATCCAACTGTGCCTGGATTCACTCAAGATCTTTGCAACAATCTCTTCGGTGGAGCGAGAATCAGACAACTTCGAGTTAAACCAAGTGAGCAGTTTTGTCTAAACTTTTATCTTTTTACGATTCATCAAGGTTTATAATCTACATAAATCAAATTTTCATAGTTGTTGGTGGTGCAAAATTCCAAATATGTAAGAAAAATGGATACATTTAGTGCCACCTTAGATGTATTTTTCGAAAGATGCCATTTGCGTTATAGAAGTTGCTTTATATTTCCATGCTTGTGACATCATCTGTTTACTGTTAGATTGAATCTATTGAACTATAAAGATATGTATATATGAGCGAGGTTATGGGCTGCTTAGGACAATTTTTGATTTTATTTTTTGACTTTGATAGATACTTGCCAACTACCTGAAATAGTGAAAGGATTTGCAAAGGAATGTAATGGCTGGTATTCATGGGAAAATGAAGACACTGGTCACTTTGATTTGAATTGGCTGCCAATCAAGAACAGCTCATTGTACAAACCTCCTGCTTCTTACCGCTCTTGGGAATACAGGGATTCAACGGAGCTTGATACTTATCCATTTGCAGGTAGGAATAAAGTTGCAAAATAATTTGATGTCATTATAGTTTATTATCATAACATTTGTAATTTTCATAATATATTTTGATGTATTAGTTTCAGTTCTAAAGATTAATGAAATGTAATAATATGATACCACGATTTTTATAACGAACTTGTTATATATTTTTCTGTGTTAATGTGATATGGTCGTGCTGCAAATACAAAAAAGTGCATAAGCTAAAACCGTTTTCTAATTCAATGTATGTGTATACTACTTATTTACATTCACTGTAAGTTCTTTCACGGCCTGTAGCGCAAGCTAGAAACTAGATGAGGAGATAAACACGAATCTTTAAAACTATATGAAATGCATTGAGTTACTGAACACTGATATTTGTAATTTTTAGGTGACATGGCAATATATAGTGGCGGTGGCTACGTAGGAGACCTTGGTAAGTACCCTGCTGCGTCATACAAACTAATCAATGAACTTGTTAAAAACAATTGGTTCGACAGCCACACACGAGCTATCTTTTTAGAAGCTACTGTTTATAATGCCCAGGTGAATCTGTTTGCAATTTGCAATTTCGTTATCGAGTTTCTTCCCACGAATGGTATCGTGCACTATTATTCAATCAAAATTGCGCGATTGTACACTTATGGAGGCAGCGAGGAATCCTTTAAGATTGCGTGCCAGTTCTTCGTCGTGTTCTTCCTTCTGCTGTTCGTGTACCGTGAAGGCAAAAAGATCTACAAAGAGAAGAAGAAATATTTTAAAGGTTTTTGGAACTGGGTTGAATTGCTCATGATCATTCTTGTCCTGTCAACAATTTCAATCTACTTGAGTCGAATGATTCTGGTCAACTCAGCTGTCAGTAAAATCCATTCAAATCCAGGGAAGTTTGTCAGCTTCAACAAGGTTGCCAAATGGGACGATATGATGCAAGGTGTGATGTCCTTCCTTGTTATGGTATCTTGCATCAAGTCAATCCGCTTGCTGTCCTTCAACAAAACAATATCACTCCTTGCATCGACACTGCGAGGAAGTGCCAAGCCATTGTCAGCATTTTCGTCAGTATTCTTTGTGTTCTATTTTGCGTATGTCATCTTCGGTTTCATAATCTTCGTCAACTATCTTGAAGACTTCAGAAGTTTTGTTACATCGATGGAGTCGACCATTGGTTTGTTGCTTGGTAGCTTTGAGTTTGATGATATCAGAGAGGCCCATCCGATAATAGGCCCGTTCTACTTCATCACACTCATGCTTTTTGGCGTGATGTACATCCTTAATGTATTCCTGACCATAGTAATGGATGTTTATGCCGAGGTTAAGCGAGATTTATCGATGCAGTCCAACGAGTATGAGATCGTAGATTTTATGATCGGTCGCTTCAAGAGGTTCGTCGGCTTCCAGCCGAGTGCACAGAACAAGGCCGAGCTGGAGACGAAGAATTTGGATGGCTCCAAGGGAGGAAAAAATGACACAAGGCCTGTTAAAGAAAAGCTTCATAGAAGAGACAAACACTGGAAGAAGTTCCTTGAGAGTGAAGATGAGATATCGAAGAAGTTTGAGCAGCTGGATAAGTCGTTAAGCGGCTTCTATAAAGATGATTTTGCTGAGGACAAAATCATGGATGGCTTAATCAAGAAAGGGTATGGTCGCAATGAAGAGGACGCATCTGGAATGCGAGATGCTATGAACTTAACTGCCATCGCAGCTGAGGCCGAATATCAGCAGGAATTGTACGAAGAACTGAACAAGTGGAACTAATGCACCGTGTCAAGGATTGTTTAATATAACTGGACATCATGGACCTCGAATACTGTCGTTGTGTGTACGCAGTTAAACTTGATATTTAATGTGTATACTTTTAGCACGATTGTCAATAAAAAGTGAGTGTCCTTCCTTCTATAGTCTGTGTATAAACTCTTCATTTAGTTTCAATGCCAGTGTGATAAGGCGTTTCGCTTAAAAGCTTATCGCATTCAAAATTCTAATGAAATAACTTGCCACAAGATTATATTCTTTAAATTTTTATAAGCAAGTTTCAATAGAATTGCAAAGAATGGTGGCCATGCTTTAAATGTCTTTATCCTCTACCTTTACTAGGAAAGGTATTTAAATTTAAAGCCAACATTCCTCAAATCGTCTGATTTGGTTGATTCCCAAAAAGTGTCATTCAAAAACAAAGAACCTTTTTTATTTACGTCAGTGCTGCATTCTTTTTAAGCAATTTCTTACAAGAAACCTTCGTTTAATTTGAAAAAATATGCCAGTTCTTTCTTTAAATTATATATTTTACCCTTTAATCCTGTTAATCTAACGTGGGAATCTCTTCACGGACACTCCCTTTTTCGTATGCATTGGCTTTAGCTATAAGTTATAATGCAGAGCACGTATCTACTTTGCATTTCAGCTAGTTGTAATAGTGCAGTGCACATTATAAAATCAAACATATTACTTCGTCAAGCATAGTTCAACGAATTTTCAACTTCTAGAAACTGGTGCATTCCTTATTATTCCTACCAACTTGAATTAAAAAACCTAGCTAAGTCGATTAAGCTGATCAAGGGCAGCTGCGATTAATCTATAAACGCAGTGCACTTTTATTCTGGCCGTAACTTGATATATATTTGCGATGCTTTGGGCCTGGGGTCTACTAGTCATTAAATTGGTAGCTAAGCAGTTTTTCCCTTGCATGTTATTGCACGTGACCACATTCCTACTGTTTTTGTCTTCGTTAAAGTTTTAATGAGTGTTTCATGTTTCATGACAAAAACATCGAAAGTTTTCGTCATTTGATTTTACAGCTTTTGCCTGTTCACAAGAATTTTTTTTTGAATTTGCTAATGATAATTCTCGTGTTTGCTGTTTGGAATGTTAAAATCAAGTTTGAAGTTCCAGCAGACCAAAATCTAAATATCCGAGAAGAGTGTCGGTGAAATTAGCATTTGAGGGGCAAGGGGAGATGTTCATTAAGCCGCACCTGTGAACAACTCTTCTTTTGTAAGTGTAGCATCCAATAAGGGAACTATGTTTGATATCTTTATTTCATCAAAGTCGTAACCATTTAGTTGATCTAAATATGTGAATTTCTCATTGTAAAATGATCTGATTTATTTTTGTTATATCTGAAGTAGCTTTCGCATTTCAGTTACATATGAACGAACCTTTTTATTGGGGGATAAATATAACCATGAAAAAATTAGTATCTGTTTGTTATAGATAAAAATTATGATGTGAAGCACATAATAAATTTAAAAAGCACAAAAATTCTCGAATTCTTTTCTTGGCTCTGCTTCTTCGTAGTCTTGGAACACCAAAGGCCTAAACCTAGGAGAGGGGAACCTGGGGGCGGAGCGCCCCCTCAATGGCCACAAATTGCCATTTCGACGGAAATTTGTCCTGATTGAACAATAGGTTATTGTTTTGTAAACAATGGGTCTATTGTTTCACAGTCAATTGTCGGAAATTCTGTCGTATATTGTCGGAAATTTTGTGGTTGTTGCCCTGCCCCTCTATTTGGAGATGCCTGATTTCGACCCTGTAGAACACTACATTAGGGGGATTGGCTTTCTTGCCCTTTGAAAATAAAGAGCAGTTCTTCATTTTGCCTTTGTTGTTCATTTTCTAATGCTTGTGCCCTTATGTCCTGCAGTGCTCTTGCGATTTAACATTAATCATTTCAAAGCTAACATAACATTGCAAAACTTTTGTCAGTTCCAGGCAGTTCTTGGAGCGTTTCTAATTACCTTGGAATGGTGGACAGTATTTTCAGTTTTGATATGCCCATTGACAGACAAATCTCTGGAGTGTTTGTCAGGTTTTTTTATAATCACTGATGATCTTTCCAATTTATCAGCGACTGTGAAAGACTGTAAACGGATCTTGGCAGTTAAATGGAAACAAAGGCTTCCCATTCCCCTTGTACCATACCTTCAAGATAGAGACATAAGAATAAATACAGCAGCTTTCTTTGCATTTCTAAATCAACAGCAAAATATGTACACTGTTTGCTAATGAAACTGTGAAATCCGTCGTACGAGGATATAAATGTAGAGCTCCCCGAGGTAGATTTCAGTTACAGGTGTGCTTGTGTAACTAAAAGCTGAGTGACTGTGACTTAAAGAGTTGAGAAATGGTAGTTACATTTTGGGGCTCTTCAAATTCATTTTTATCATCCTTTAGCTGTATTCTATCTTGGAGAGTCTGAGAGGATTTATTGAGTTCAGGGGCATCACGGGACCATGGTTTCAGAGGAGGTATAAAAAATTCTCAAATAATTTTCCAACTCTATTTTGAATTAAAAGCGGAGAGATTTTGAATTCGTAACACTACGTGTAAAGGATTACATTAGTAGATTCAGAAACTTTTCTGAATCTTTTCAGAAATTTTGCGTCTAACCCCATAAAATCAATGATGATGGTGGAATGCCATGTTAGCTTCACTCTACAAACCTGTAAACCCATATCAGTCTGGGGGGGGGGAGCTATTGGAAGATTGCAGCCTTCCTGTTGCTGGCTATTCCTGATAATCTAAGTGCTTTATGCTAACAAAGTTTTTGCTTCTGAAAGATAACAGGTTTTCAAAGTGTGGCCTCCTTTGAAGCTAATTCACAACTGATGTACATCCCAAAAACATAATAAACAACAATGCATTCGGAATAGAAAATTAGTGTCCCTGTGTGTGTGCTTCTATTTGATTCTAAGATAAATTACAAAAATATTTACATATAACATAAATCCTTTAATACGCCCCCCTAGGAAATCATCATTTTTGTATCACCCCGGAGGCTTGCACATTAATTTTATTGGATATATTAAATTTATTTAGGCAATCAAGGGTAATTGTTGTTCCAAATATTAGCTTGAGAATAGAAGACTCAACCTAGTTCAAAAAATTGCAAAATGTTGCAAATTAGATTTTAGCTGTTAGAGATGCTTGAGCATTTGTAATTTATCAAAGGCTTCCATGCACCCCTCTTGAGATGAAAAAGTCAAAATAGCCTTTTCTAATACATTTAACATCATTTTTATGGAGAAGAGGCTTCCAAAATATGTTTTATTTTTGTTATGGAATACTTTTGAATTGGAGGGGCTTATTGGGGGATTTACAGAGAAGGGTTTATATTATATATTAATCAGACCGGTTGACTGTTTGAACCCCATTCTACTAAAGTAAGTCCAATGTCAGCAGCTTCTCTAATGCGTTCTAATCTTGCTTCATTTTCTCCCATGTCAAAAAATGGAACAAAGCAGCAAACCTAGAATAAAAAAGGAAAAATCACATCATTATCATCTGTACTGCATGATGTGGAAATGAACTATCAAGAAATGTCACCCATTTGTCCAATTGCAGCAAATTTCAAATATGTTTTCAATCTATTCAATCATCCAACCTCTCATGCATCCATTTACTCACTACATACAGTCAGTTCATAGCAACAAAGGATACATTTATTCGACATATTATCTTAGTTTTCTATGGCACCCTGCCTTGTAAATGAATTGCATGGAGGCAAAATATTTTTGAATATAAAAGTAAATTAAAGCACCTCAGGACTATGTTTTTGCTATTCACATGTGCTGAGTCAAATAAAATTATGTTTGATGAAATATCATTTCTTAATTCTCAAACAAAAGAAATTCTATGTCTTAGGAATATGCATTAAGTTTGGTGCATGACAAATTTAACATTAGACTTGCATTCACCCTAATGTCACATAATCTGACTTTATTTGTCTCTCCAAACCAAAATCTGCTGCTCCAAATCAAATCTGCCATACTAAATAAGTTAAATATCACACTTGCCATGTACGTATTATCAGCAATTAAATTCAGTCCATGAGAAGGGTGATGTTTAACTTAGGCCTGACATGGAGAGGCACCTAATACTCATTAAAAGTAAATATCCAGTTGCTATTAGATATAATTACCATATTCAGAATAAAGCTGAAAGGTATCCACACTGGTAGGAGACCAGAAGAGAATGATCTTGCTTTAATAAGTGTGCCAAATTCAGGACCAGCTTGAAATTCTAGTTCAACAACATCAAGCCAGTTGCAATTTTTGGTATAAAAGAACGCTTGAAGTGCCAGATGATCTCTATCAACCTGATGTTAGGGAAATGAAAATTGTTATAAATGTGTTCTTTTACCTTTTACAAAGATCATTACTACAGCCGTTACATTCAGCCAAATGGCATCATTCCTTTGCTTTCTTTTGGTTTCATCCGATATTCTCAGATAATGTACTTAAAATGTACACACACTATTTGATTATGAAGAGGAATTCCACATGCAAAAATGCAAGGCTTAAAAAATATCAGCAATCTCTTTTAAGCCATTTTCTTGTATATCTAATCTAGTTTCATTTTCTTATTTCAAAATGCTAATTGGGCCAGCAGTTTCAATTTTGAAGACAAGCAAATTTTATGTGCATACCTTGTAAACTTCCAATTTTTCACTCAATTCAAGCATCTGCAGTACCAATACAAACTTATCAAAGCAGTTGTATGGTGATTCATCTGTTTGCCATCTAAAGTGATTAAAGCTCATCATTTGCAAATCATATTTAGTGTTGGATAAAGGGTACATTTTGGTAGTTCATATATCAGTGATACTACTTATATATATATATATATCAGGAAATGGCAGTTGTGGCTTTAAAGTATGACTTTAAGAGCTGCCTGACCAAATTTATCAAGGAATGCAATTCTCAAGGAAAGAAAAAATTTATTTTACCAAAATTATGCATTTGGAACCTATTAGAAGAAAATTCCGCTGTGTGTGGTATTGACCCATGGTTTTTAGATGATTTATATTTTGAACACCAAAATAGAGTACTGCTGCATCAAAACATAAAGTCAAGATTTTCAGGCAAGTAGGCTAGTGCTGGCATTAATTCCTGGCATTCCAGCAACTTATTAGTAGAAAGAGAGAGACTACTTATTTAATAGATGGTTGAATATAGCAGACTTTTGCTTGACACTTTAAATTTTTGGTGAACAATTTTCCGCATTTGCACACGTGCGAAGACTTCGGTTGTTATTTCACGAGTAACGCGAGATTTTGTCGAGAGGTGTTGTTGACATTTTGAATGCAAGATAATGCCGTACGGGTGAAAGGTCATTGAAAGACAGGATTTCAACTTACTGTCAGTAAAATCACTAGTTAAATAAATTTATAGTACTCATCATCTGATGGTGAAGTTACTTCTAAATTTTCAGATCATTTAGTTATAATACACTATAAATATTTGAAAGTGTTGTCTTTGCAGGTGCGACCTTGTGTTTTTAACTGTAGGGCCTGGCCTTACTAATTCTATGTATACCTTTCATATCTTTGATGCAATGCCCTGATGCCTGGCATCCATACACCTGGTCGTAATGCGGCTTGTGCGGGAGCCTGAAGCTTGCTAAACCAAAGACACATGGAGAAATCGTATTTTCTCACATCTGATTGTCACATTCCTTCCCTCTTCCTTGCGTGATCACCTTCATTGTGATGATCCGGGTCGACTTCAGATTGTTGTTGTTGTTGTTACCGTCGTCACGTGCTTTGTCAGCGAAGAAAAATAATGGGATGGAGTGCCCCCCCCCCCGAATTCGGAAATTTGCTTATTTCTTAAATTTCTAAATAAGTTCTTGATATCCAAAGACCTTGGACATAACATCTTAAAAAAGGCTATTTTCATAAAAAGTCTCTCAATAAAATTTCTTTTCAATATTATTGTATTTGTTGATTTTAGTTGGTAGAATTTTTTTATGTAGTGGAACTTCAAATAATGAAAAGAAATGAAATATTTCTGAAGGCAATAATCCAGGAGCTAGAGACAGAGAAAGTAGGAACTGATGCACTTCGTTTCTTAAGAACATTCTTGTCAAAAATTTGATGAAAGATCCCTTCCAAATGTCACCCAGAATTTCCGCCTCTGATACAGTTATTCTTGTTTCCAATTATTGTGTACCTCACATTCTTACTCCTCAAATTGGTTCAGAACTACAAATGCAACAATCACTCTCAGCGCATATAAAGCCAGCACAATCAAATTTATGTGCAATTAAGAGCATCAAGATGATGAATAGAGGCAACAATTAGAGCAAAAAATAGAGCAAATATCAACTTCCATCTGTTATATGAAAATATAAAATTTACTAAAACATGCATTATATTATTGGTTAGCTCATACTCAATAAGTTTACTTCTTTCCTCTCCAGAACCTGTTTCGCCCCCTCTTTGCAGATGTCAAGGTCCCTGCTGATCTTCTAACCTTTTTCCTCTCAAGTCTATGCTCCCTCAACTCTTCTTCCCTCTGAAGCTCCTTCTCACTTTTCTTCAGTTTGAATGTTACTTCTTTGCTACCCAGTGCAGTACCTGTTTCTTTTATAATATCACTTTCCTCTGTGTTTTTAAGAAGTTCTGAAAAGCTCATGCTGTTTTTAACTTTGTCTTTTTCACTGTTCAATCTTGATAATGCGCTATATGTCTCCCCTTCTTTCAACTCATATAACTTCGGTTGATTCTGTTTTCTCTGTTCTTGTTTTTCTCTGGCTTTTAACTCCTTAAATTCTTTCCACATTTCTCTAGAATCATCCTCTGAACTTTCTTCTTCACTTAAAACTGCATTATCGCCATCATCACCATTTTCATATGCCTTCTGTCTTTTCTTCTTTGTCTTCTCATACTTTGAAACAACAGGATGAAGCAGTTTATATGCCTCACTCTCTTCATCAATTTGAAAATCTGGATTCTTAAACAAAGCAGCAAATCTTTCATCAGCTAAAGTACTTGATGAGTCTCCCTTCTTTTTCGATTTCTTAGGATTCTCTTCATCCAAAATCTTTTCAGCTAAACTTCTGTTAACTTTCGGTAATTTCTTTACTTTTATCCTCTGTGACCTCTCCTCATCAATTTTACTTTTAATTTTCTCTTTACGATACTTATCATATGCAAATGGGTCCACAAGTGATTTCACTTGATGATAAAGTCTCATGTCCATGAAATATCCATGCATATAAGCTCTGAGCATGTTACTACCAATTAAATTTGACAATCCGAAACTTTCAAGCTCTTGCTTTGTTACAAACTTATAATCATCATACACTAACACCTCATCACTTTCCTCCAATTCTTCAGTTATATTATCTAAGAAAGAGCACCAGTTTGGTGCCTGACCAAGCTCTGGTATGTAATAAATACCCATTCTCTCTGCCTCTGCAGCAAGAAACATCAATCCTGAATTGGGAAAAATACACAGATCGTTTATTTTTGCATCTGGTTCAATTGCTGTGAAATTCCTCCCAGTTTCCCTCTCCCATATCTTTACCACCTTAGAATCTGCTGATAGGACATTGTCAGATTTCTCATGAAAGACAATTCTTTTAATTGGAAGAGCATTATTATGATCTTTGGTAAGAGTTGGCTTGTTAGACCTAATGTCATACAAAAGAACATGACCTGAATTTAGTCCTACACCCATTTCTAATCCATTTCGAAAACAAAGTGCAGTTACAGATGGCATCAGATCTGTAAATGGAGAGCCTATGCCACTGTCTCCAATATCCAATATTCCAATGCTTGTTCTTGATCTTGGATCAAAACATTGAATTTTCCCTTCAATAGAACCGATAGCAAGCATTTGATGAACTGGATTGATTTCACAAACATTCAGTTCTGAAGAACTTGTTTCATAAGGTTGTAGAAATCTCCCTTGCTCCAAGTTCAATCTAAAAACTTCAGGCCCTGCACCAACAAGATACAGGTCGCATGATGGATAATGGTATGCCAAATCGCGACCAAACCTTGGAATGCGGGTGCGATAATATCTGCCATATTGAGCATGAAATTCTACGTATCGATCGCATTGAAGCAAGACTAATTTTGAATAATCATCGGACAAAATTTCAAATCGAACTGCATCCGAGTCAAAGCATCTCTCAAATTTAAGCGATAATTGGCTGACATCATAACACTTTATCCTTGGCTTATACACACCACTTGCAAGAATGTAGTTTTTGTCTTTTGACACAACAATATTTGTTGAGGCTGTTGGCATCGTGAAGTCCTGGATCAACTCGATTCTCCTCCTGACATCGACATCTTGTTTCAGTAGCTGCCTCCGCTTTCTTTCGGACAGCCATTCAGGTAAGGACTTCCCTGATGAAAGGTTGTATACTTTAACGTCATTTAGCTCTGAAACTTGCATGGCTTATTCTTTTTACCCTTGTTAAAAATCTAAAAACTAAGATACCTTGTTTTCCTTGCCTACCATTTTTACGAAGCGTGGTTCACTGAAAAGGAGGCACCGTAATATCTTCGACACGAGGCTGGATTCGGCGCCAGTTTTGATCAAAAATGATCATAAACAGTCGTAGTTGACATACACATTGCTCGATCAATATCTGGTTATTGTACGTTCTGTTGGCGTTTTTCTTATATTTACAGAATCAAATATAATTATATGTTACATTGAACAGACACAATAAATAATATACCCGATCAATATGACATTTTACTGGAAAAGACAGTAGTGGGAAGTTTTCGCTACCTACACGTGGTTCTAATTTCGCCTTCACTGGTGGTACCTTATAATGATGTATTTACCGCTTATTTCCTTGGTCTTTCTCGTATTTTTCGATCGCTCGAAGTGCTTACTCTTCCCACGTGAGTCAGAAAGCCGTGAAGTTAAAGATATTAGTGGACTGTGGAATTTCAGAGCAGATAACTCAACTGACCGAAATGCTGGTTTTCAAAAGCAATGGTGGCAAAAGCCGCTTCAACAGGTATCAAACATTCATTTATACAATGGCCTCAATGATCCTTGTTTCTCATACGATAATGATTAAAGCAGCACTAAAGTTTTTAGTCAATAACTTCAAAGTTTTTAAGGCTTGGGGTGTATATTGATACTGTTTTACGTTATTGATTTATAATTGAAATCTCAAAATTTTTGGCTTCGAAGTGTTGTTTCGGATTGAACTGACTGATAAAATTTCTCGACTCGACATTCCTTAAAACTTCTGTAATTCTAGCTTAATTAACAACTTGTATTTGGCTGTAAAAGACAGTAAAACAAAACGTTTTCTTAGGATATCCATGGTCTGTCTAGAGGGCAAAAGAACATTGTTACTTCCTTATTGCCTCTATCGCTTTAAATAACGTTTCTTTTATATGATAATATATAAATTTTAAATTCTGCACTAATACAACATACTTATGACATAACATGATATTTAAATTAAGATAAAGATAAAAATTAGAAAATAAAAATTTTGGGCAGAATTCTTGAAGAGAAATTTTGCGCACAACTGCTTATTCCGGAATCCTTGGTGCCTAGGTTTATCGAGTAAGAAATTAATATAAAATATAAAATAGGCTTATTTGTTTTTTTATGAAGTCTGGGTCATGTTATGCCTTTTTTCTATATTTAACTTACTTTCTTCTTCTATATTTTGCTATATCTTGCATAGTTTGCTTTTGGTGCTGTTTTTCCGAGTTGTAACGTTGGGATCAACTGATACATAAATATGTATATATAAATATATAGAACCTTAACACAGTAACTAGTTTTTTTTAGCAAAAAGTCATAGAGAAAAGGCAACAAATTAGTCAATTCTTTTAGGTTAAAAAACAATTTTTATGTTGATATGTTCTTATATTTTATTGGAAAGTGAATTGTATCTTTGTTTATTCTTAATTTCTGATAAATGTTGAATTTATGTTCGTATAAATTTGTTTTTAAAGGAAAAGGGTAGTATTCTTTTTGTTGTTTCAGGTGTCTAACAAATTTTTTTTTATCAATTCTTAAAAGGCATAAATTTTTACATAGACAGGTGATGTTATTCAAATGCCAGTTCCATCTAGCTACAATGACATAACACAAGACAGAATGCTTCGCGATTTTGTCGGTTGGGTTTGGTATGATCGCGATGTTTTTATACCTTCCTCATGGAAAGATTCTGAGAAACTGCGAGTTGTTCTAAGATTTGAAAGCTGCCACTATAACTGCATTGTGGTGAGTCTAAGTTGAAAAGTGTTCTTATGATATCTTAACACAAGGGAGAATGATCTGTGGGCCTTTGCTGCCAGTTTTTTCTCCAAGATTTGCTGTGGATTTTAGTAACTTTACATTTGGCCCCATTTTCCCACAACTGTAGTTGTTGCTTTACTTAGAAGTCAAATGAGTTCAAAGTCAGTAAAATAGAAAATACTTTAATAAGATTGGAAGTATATTCTGGTGCCCCCATCGAGACTTGAAAAGTGGGGGCTGGCCAAACTTTGGTACAAAAAATTTAGTAGCTCACAACATGATGAACTGTCTTTCACACCTAATGTAAATGTGTATGATTTAAGTCTCACACAATAAAAACGATGTGTAAATAGTCTTTTTAATTGATTTTATTGAAAAATTTGAAGTCATACTTGAAGGCCTTATATTTTATAATTCTTGTTGGTTGAATTTTGTTGCTTCATTCAAGGGAATAGTCTGTTAAAATGGATGGGTAAAGGGGTTTTCTTAACACATGTTATTTTTGTTGCAGTGGTTGAATGGAGAAGAGATAATGAAGCATTCTGGAGGTCATCTACCATTTGAAAGTGATGTCAGCGATAATGTTGATTATGGTGCAAAGAATCGTATTACTGTTGCTGTTAATAACACCCTTACTCCAACAACATTGCCACCAGGCACCATTGAATACATGAATGACACTGATAAGTATGCAATTAACATGGTCTTCCTACTGTTAAATGTTAATTGATGGATATTGATAATTTTTGTTGTTGATATAGATAGCTGCTATGAAATTCCCATGCCATGCTCGGAATTCTCCTTAGGTTTGCATTTCTCACATTTTTAAAGCCCTTGCGCTATCCAGACCCTTTGCATATAGCTATTTAAATATTTTCAACTAAAGCACTATTGTTATTTGTTGATGCTATTTAGATATCCACCTGGTTATTTTGTGCAAAATCTGCAAATGGACTTCTTCAACTTTGCTGGAATCCATCGGCCTGTGAAACTGTACACAACTCCAACAGCCTTTTTGTCAAGCATTACTGTAGACACAGATTTTAAAGACTCGCTTGGGTTGGTTAAAATCGAAGCAACTATTGCTGCAATGGAAAATGTGGAGGAGAGTGACTTGTTTGTGGAATATGCTCTTTATGATGCTGATGATTTCAAAGTTTCTGCAGTGAAAGGACAATCTTTGTTCAAATCTGTTTTGAATGTATCAGATGTAAAATTATGGTGGCCCATTGGTATGAGCCCAAAGCCTGGCTATTTATATACATTGAAGGTAAACAATTTTCCCTTTGTCAGTCAATTGAACAAGCACCCTTAAGATTATTTATTTTTGTTATTATTTTATTGCAATATGTGCATGGCAAACTACTGGATTAAGGGCCTTGCAAATTCTTGTTATGATTGAATCGCTTGGGAAAGACCTTAAAAAGTAACTAAGAACTTTTCATTGATTGTTATAATTGATCTAAATGATTTAGACATTATCATCATCATCATCATCATCATCACCATCATCATCATCATCATCATCATCATCATCATCATCATCATCATCATCATCATCATCATCATTATCATCATCATCATCATCATCATCATCTTCATAATCATCTTCATAATCATCATCATCATCATCATCATCATCATCATCATCATCATCATCATCATCATCATCATCGTCATCATCATCACCATCATCACCATTGTCATTAAATTCCATTTCGCCAAACAAGGTCGATAAAAAATTCAGAGGAGTTCTACCTCCGTTCTGAATTGTTGCTAAAAGCATTGCTTACAGTAGTACTGCGTTAAAAAAAAACTCCATCTGAGCCTTTGAATTTTCTTCAGGTTACAACAACATGCAAAACTGGAACTGAAGATGTTTATCGGCTTCCCATTGGCATTCGAACAGTTGACATCAAAGACAACAAATTTCTTATCAATGATCAACCATTCTATTTCAGGGGCTTTGGGAGGCACGAAGATGCAGATGTGAGTTTTTGTAACCTTTTCTCTCAAATCATAGCTTTCTTGATAGGCTACTAAGATATTTATTCCTGAAAAATATTTCTCCTATAACCGTTGTACCCTGTTTTATACTAGCCGTACTAAAATCGAATTGACATCGTTCGACAAAATGATGCTCCTGTGCTATCAAGAGACTAAGATATGTAGTGTTCTACAGAACGTTTCTTGATTAATTATTGACCGATACTGATTTATTTACCTTTGTTCAAATGTAATTTTCAATTGTGAAAAGCTAATCCAAACTTAGCTGCTATCAAATAAGTGATCTCCGACTGATAATTTCTGAAATCCTGCATCGAAGCGGCTGAGTTGCAAGGTTTTAAAAGCCAAAGATACAGTGATGCCATGAACGGTATATTTCATGAACTTAGTGACGTCTGGATAAGGGAAGCTAGGAATGAGTAAATTATCTTGAGGAAGTGACTTGGCAATTGGTTCGTTACCTGAAAGGAAAACTCATCTAGATTAAGACTGCTAAATTCAGACTGTAAGAGCAAAAGAATTGTGCTGCATCCGATCGTGTTTTTAATTAGTTTTATAACGATCTTATGCTTTAGATCAATGTTTTGAGCGTAAATATGTCTCTGGGTGTAGAAAATAGTTTTATTGAGCGCAACCTTATCGCGTACCACACAACAAAAATATTACATACTTTACCCTGTTTTAGATTCGAGGAAAAGGACTAGATTTGCCGACACTTGTCAAAGACTTCAACCTTATGAAATGGATGGGTGCGAACTCATTTCGCACAAGTCATTACCCATATGCTGAAGAAGATCTATACATGGCCGATCGAGAAGGATTTGTTGTTATTGATGAAAGTCCTGGTGTTGGTATACAAGAGTGAGTATTTTACGTTCTGTTTATGTGAAAATGATGCAGCATTTCAAGACAGGGAAGCCTATTTTTCCCTTGTTCGTATATCACATGGGAACGTCTTGTGCTTAGTTTTAGAAATGTCACTAGTCCTATCACATATATATGCTCTGTCACAGCCACCTTTTGCCCTACTAAAGCCCTAGAAATGGCTCATTTAATGGAAATACGTGCCGTGCTCCGCTCAGTTATCCATTCATTGACACATTTTTCGCCGGAAAAATCCACAATGCCATGGCTGGGAGGGGGAGACTGACCAGCTTGAAATGTTGATTCTCGAGCAATACACTGTCGTCATTGAAAAGATTTTCATCATCTTAAGACCATTAACCAACCTTTTTATAGACAAATCCTGGACACCCATCGCCCATGTCATACCCTTTCTTGGCGACTGTAATATAGAACCCCTTCTACGTCATAGCCTGGCACTTCGAGGTTGAAATGAGGCAAATATGGCGCTCTCCAATGAACGGTGAAACCAAGTTTGATGGAGCCATAAATGAATAATGCTAATGTAAATGCTAAAAGGAATCCACGGGAAATAATTACTATCACGCCTATGCATCATACAGCAGGATAATTCACAAAGGTATAGTTTCCCTTTAACCTTCCCTTAGACGCTCCCTCTGCCTTTGCACCTTGGAAGGGCTCTTCCAGATCTCTAATAATCCTTTTAGCAAGGTCAATGACTGAATTTAATATAGTAATCGTAAGTGCGTTGACTTTAGAGATAACATGGGCGAAGAGAGTCTGAAGCATCATCTTGAAGTCATGAAAGAACTCGTTCATAGAGACAAAAATCATCCTTCAGTTGTTATCTGGTCCGTTGCAAATGAGCCGCGCTCGGAACTACAAGAAGCCGAAGCTTATTTCAGGTAAAGATATAGCCATTTAGCAATTTATAGATCAACTTGTTTATGTTATTGTTCCAGGTATGTTGTTTTGGTAAAACATTGGCCGTAGCTTTAGATGCAGGGTTGTCTTAACGTGGACTCTACCCGTAACAGTTTTCATCTTATTTCATTCTATTTATCATTTTGCCACAGACCCCGTCAGCCGGGACTTTGCTAATGGGGGCCATGAGTTCTCTGCCCATCCCCCTATCCTACATGACGAAATTTTGCAATTTTCTTGTTTTGTTTTGCTATTGGCGTATTTTCAACAAAACGTTTATTTTATCTTCAGATAAATTTATGTTTTCAAGAAGAAATGAAAACCAAAACCAAGGCGCATTTTCAAATCATCGCTCCCATTCCAAAAACAATTCCTAATAAAAAGAACTTAATGAACGCTTTTTTGATTTTTGTCATTTGTTTTACCTCAAGGAGCGTAATAAGCTATACAAGAAAGTTGGATCCAAATCGACCGGTTACCTTCGTAACAAACCAAAGATCAGAAAATGACCGAGTCGTGAGTTTCTATTTTGTTTTGTTTTAGTTCAATTTGAAATTTTTTCTATTACTAGAGTAGCTGTGAGTTTAACGAAAGCCTTGAAGCTAAATGGCTGTGTAGTGTTCGGCCGTTGGATTTGCGTTAATTTTGGCACAAGTTGAAAACATGGTGCACCAGCAAGGGCCTGGCCGACCCGGGATAACAGCTCCCACATAAATTAAACACAAGTCGAGCATCGAACATGAATGGTTGAAAAGTCGTTGTCCACTTCAAATCATCTTCCTCTGTGTGATTATTAGCAGTACAAAACGGAAAGAAAACCTATAGTGATAATAAACGTTGAGTTTTCAGCCGCCGTAAAGAATTGAATCAGCCTTTTTATGTTGTTTTCAAAATGATAATGTGTAGTGAACCGTGAGGCGTTAAGGCTGATTTCCACGGGGCGATTTCGCTGCGAATTCGCTGCGAAATTGATACTGGGCATGCGTAGTGACTTTTTCGAGATTTCGCGGCGATTGACAGCGAATTCGCTGGTAGTAGGATAGATTCCTACTTTTTCGCAGCGAAGGGTGTAGAGATTCGACTAGACTAGAAAAATGGCGTCAAGTAGCAGCAACAATTCAACTTTTCACTGCCAATCGAGGCACTATCTGGGCAAAATCAGAGTCTATTATCAGCCATTCTTGGAATACAACAACAAGAAGAGGAATCACCAGGCACAGCAAAGTTCTATCTATACAACCCGAAACAAAAACAAATTAGGGTATTACGTGAAATATTTAACTTAAAGTAAATTAAAGAATACTATTTGTTAAAAAATTATTTTACGAATTAGTAATAAAGGGAACAGTGGCGAACCATTTTGGAAAGTGAGCGCCAAGACAAGGAATCGCGGCAATTTCTCTGCGAAATCTCAAAGCTCACAGCGCATGCCCGGATCCATTTCGCTGCAACTTCGCGGCGAAATATTCGCCTCGTGGAAATCAGCCTTTAGCAGTGAAAAGCTCGTCTATTAATCTATAAAGGTGTAAGCAGATAATAAAAATCTGTTTTTGGTCTAACGACCGTGTTTCTTGCTTGAGTAGTAGAAATGTAAGAATCAACACTGCTGTATCGCGCTGTAAGCACGCCATGAGCATGCAACACCCTGCATTATTTTCGTTCAAGAACCTGCCTCTTGGCCACGTAGACAAAATAACCTCGTAGAAAGTTAATCTTAGAATTAAATGATTTAGTTTATCGATTTAACTGTTTCTAACCTTATTCGCAGGTTTAATAAAGAGTAATCATGGTCGATTTTTCATCATCAAACTTTGTTCTTTTTGTAGGTTAAGTACACTGATATTATATGTGTAAACAGGTATTATGCATGGTACCATGACCCTGGTCACATTGAAATAATCCAAAGACAATTGAATACGGAACTTACAAAGTGGTATGAAGCGTTTAAGAAACCAGTTTTGCAAGCTGAATATGGCGCTGATGCTATTGCAGGTCTTCACAGGGTATGTAAAAGATTTGCCCTAATCTTAACGTATAAGTTGGAATGCATTTGGAAAACAAATTTTTGATCAAGTATGCCTTGTCAGGTCTTTTGGCAGTAGCGAATGACTTTCGTTGCATCTAGCAACATAACAACGATGTAGTAGATCAAATATAGGTGTATGCTGTGATAAGCTGGGGCTTGACTTTCTTAGACTGCGTTTTACTGCGGTGCAGCTATTACTAAGAAAGCCTTGATGTTAGGAACGGAATTCTATCGAAAGTTTGTATTTGGCTAATACCAACAATACCAACCCCAGGCACTGCTACTTCATATCATCGCCATCTTTTGTGAATATTTAGGTTTCTTTTGCTCTGTTTCAGGAACCTTCTGTAATGTTTAGCGAAGAGTACCTTGTCGATTCAATAAAGCAGTACTTTCCTATTTTTGACAAATATCGCAAGACGTTTTTTGTTGGCGAGATGTTGTGGAACTTAGCTGATTTCGCAACAAAGCAAGGTATAGTAAATTAAATCATTCACTCGAGATAACTATAGATGAAGTGAGCATCAACGTGGAAAATAAATATTCCTAAAACTGTGACTTGATACTATCAAGCACGTAGGCACGCCAATCTGAAGCCATTTAGAGTTGCTGTGCTGGATTGAGTGGTAGGCTTTTAGGTGGAAAAAATTGGCATGGATTTGAAAAAACCTATGACCATCGATTCTAGCATCAATTTGTCTAGTTTTAGTAAATCTATCTTTAAATCTATCTACCCTCTCAATTGATAATGTCATTCTACTTTTGTTTTTGGAATTTTTAGAACGAACCCGAGTTGATGGGAACAAAAAAGGCATCTTTACGCGGCAAAGACAACCCAAAATGGCGGCTCACATTTTGAGAGAGCGATACCTAAAGCTGATGAAGGAAGAAGCGCAAAGGGATAACGAGAATATATTGCGAGATTTAATTGAGGATTAAAGCAACTAGCAAACAATCTACCAAGGTAAGAATGGGCAATGAAATTGCAAAATATTTTAAGTAATTGTATGTTAAACTTTAATTTATTAGTGATTCAGATAGTTAATCAATCTTATAGATAAGACTGTGAAGTCTGTCTTTGACAGATGTAAATGTATCTCAGCTGCCATGTGTTCTCTTAGGGTAAACAATGCGTTACGTCAATCAATAAATTTCGAATTAGGAACTCAAATGGGTCTTTTAAAGAAAATACCTGGAAGTGTTTTCTCGAAGGTGATCTAAAGCTTGTTCATTGCTGTTATTACTTCCCAGACTAACTCTCCTAATAAAATTGCCATAGTTGACCTTTTAATGAGGGCAGAAGTTTACCCGTTGTTCACTTTAATTAGACTTCTATTAGATTAATAACAAAATTATACCAGAGTTCAGAAAAGTTATTAACCTTCCACCGTCATAGCGGTTCAAAATCAACATCCTTCCTCAATTAGCAGAAGCAATAGGTTGCAGTCTGGGTAGGTCCTTACAATTTCAATTGTTTTTCAGTACCATTTCTTACGGCTGCCAGTCGTGGGGCCGTGATGTTTTCAAGACTCTTCAGCTAGACATTCAGATTTAGACATTCAGGAATTCAGATCTTTGAATTCGAAGCTTTATGAGAAATCTAAAAACCAGGACAAGAATTTGACAGATTAGATCAACTTAAACCTTACTTGCAATAGCGAAGTGACCATACAGCTAGACAACTTGATATCAGTACCTAATGTGGTTTAATCAATATCGGTGGAAGTCATGGTCATATTCAATGTCCGCTCGAAAAATAAGTATCTTTCAACATAAGTAGAAATGATATCTCACGAGATTTGAACAGATCTCAAATTTCACTTATTTTGTTACCAATATTATAGAAACAGTGCACTATTAATGGAAAAATTAGAAACCAATTACCGTGTGGTCTAGTTTGCTAGTGATCGTGGTTGTTTTTACGTCACGCAACAAGGCGTCTATACTGGGCTGTGCTGCTGCTCCTAATGTAAGCGGCAAATTTCTCAACACATGCGCCGCCAGTTGCCTGCGTAACAGACTTAACAAATGAGGCAGAAGACTCTAGTTCATTCAAGGCTATTCTACGAAATTCTACCAGACAATGCGCTCAAATGCAAAAATCAGTACAAACGAATTTTATTGGGTTTCTGATTTCCATTTTCTTTGCAAGAAGATTAATGGGAAATAAAAACAACAAATGCTTCGATTTTTAATTGATTCCGCAAGATAATTTAATTTCAAACAAAATATTTATATACATCCTTGTTTCTATAATTCTATTTCAATTACAATTTATTCTAAATTTTTGGTGTGAATGTATCAAAAGTCTAATTTATTAATAGAAAAGCTGAATAGATTTTTTTTGTATATTGCACCTACTTTGATTTTCCTTAAACTGGTAGCAAATATAGACAATCGTTTCAAGCTGAAATACGTATCACTCAGTGATTTTATTTCTGCTAATCCCTTAAGGATAGAGGTATCTTAAATTAAAATGAGGTAATATCCAAAGATTTTTTTGCTTTTTGATCTTGAAATTTCTCTTAAAAAAGGACCGGCATAAATTCGAGCTCGGAGGGGGAGGCAAAAGTAACTTTAAAAACACCAATTAGTTTACTCGGAATAGTGCCAGAACCTCTACAATTAAACAATCAAATCGCTATCATAACCCAGTGTACTTTACATATATATTTCAGGCACTTATGCCATTTAATGCTTCTTTATAATACTCTATAAGAGTAATTATACTTCTTAGACCCCGCAGCTATTGCTGTTTTTAGAAATTTTCACTGGGGTTGAGAGTATAAATAGGCGCGTCGCTTGGAGGTGCCACATATCCCGCGTGCCTAGGGGAAGTCCAGCTCACAACCGGGTATTTGACTATGTTAATTTTCCCCAAGGTCTTATTGACAATTCCAGGCTCTTCCCCGTTATAATTTTGTATTTATTTCATTTTTATTTCTTTCATCCACTTCCATGACACTGCTTTCCGTTGAAAATTGGTTTTCTCCGACTGTGTTGACTTTACGTTTTTCTGCAACATAGGCCAATGATATCAATATCACAATCAGTACGTTCATAGCCAGCATCAGGGAGCCAATACCCATTGCAAGTTTTTTATTGTTGTAAATCGTACATGTCCCCTGAGAATTGCTGCACCTGAAAGGCAACACAAGATTGGATACTTTTGATAAATTTTATTTTCACTGTAGTCTCGGATCGAAGGATAACATAAATATAACATAATATAGCATATCATAGCACAGCATAGCACAGCATAGCATATTGCCTAGCATAGCATATCATAGCACAGCACAGCATAGCATATTGCCTAGCATAGCATATCATAGCACAGCATAGCATAACATAGCATCGCATAGTATAGCATAGCATAGCATAGCATATCATAGCACAGCATAGCACAGCAAAGCATAGCATAGCATCGCATAGCATAGCATAGCAAAGCATAGCATAGCATAGCATAGCATAGCATACCATAGCATACCATAGCATAGCATACCATATTGCCTAGCATAGCATATCTAGAATAACATATCATAGCATAGCATAGCATAGCAAAGCATAGCATAGCATAGCATAGCATATCATATCATAGCATAGCATATCATAGCATAGCATAGCATAGCAAAGCATAGCATAGCATAGCATATCATATCATATCATATCATAGCATAGCATAGCATAGCATATCATATCATAGCATAGCATATCATAGCATAGCATAGCATATCATAGCATTGAATAGCATAGCATATCATATCATAGCATAACATAGCATAGCATAGCATAACATAGCATAGCATATCATAGCATAGCATAGCATATCATAGCATAGCATAGCATACCATAGCATAACATATCATATTGCCTAGCATAGCATATCTAGAATAGCATATCATAGCATAGCATAGCATAGAATAGCAAAGCATAGCATAGCATAGCATATCATATCATAGCATAGCATAGCATATCATAGCATAGCATAGCATAGCATATCATAGCATTGAATAGCATAGCATATCATATCATAGCATAACATAGCATAGCATAGCATAGCATAGCATATCATGGCATATCATGGCATAGCATATCATAGCATAGCATAGCATAGCATAGCATAACATGGCATGGTATAAAGTAAATCCTGGTTTTTCCGCACCTAAAGAATGCGGATTCTCTTTATATATATAGACGTGGTCCTGATAATTATTCGAACTTGTAAACTTACTTTTTCATCCAAAACAGGCACGAATTATCAATTACATGTCCGAATAATATAGGCCCTGGTATTGATCCAAGCACTCGAACCAGCATCCATTGGAGCCCCATAGCAAAGCTCCGAAGGTTGGGTGGAACGCATCTAAAAATCGAGAGATGATATCAGAGATTAATTAATTTTCGGGGGGGGGGGGGAGGGTTGAGGGTCTTTGAAAAACAATGTTAATAAGGTCGTGTAACAATGCTATTGGTGGAACTGGCACTGATTACATGAATATTACCTCGTATTGATATTAAAAGACGACAACAAAGCTAGAGCAGCCGCCTTTTAGAGCATTGTGATGACGCAGACAACGAATTACTTTCAGCTGAAGTGGCCTTTTTAGCATTACATGCAGCCTTTAGCAAGTAGGCCAAATGCAAAGTTATACAAGTTTTGTGATTCATGACAAATAACTAGGGCTTACCGTAATGTGGCCATTGTACAAGGTGTTGCATTGAACATGATAGCAAAGCCTAAAAACCATGAAGTGACAAAGTACAGGGTAGGAAGAATCCCACACGATGTTTGACATAGTCCAATAGTGCCTTTGGCGTTGCTGCTGATAGTATTTGAAACACACGAGCAATTGGAAAAGACCTAGAAAATGCGGAGAATTCTTAAAAATGGTATGTAAAGTAATGTAATGTAATGTAATTTAATCTAATCTTATCTAATCTAACGTAACCTAATGTAATCTAATGTAATCTTATCCATCGTTTTGTAATGTAATGTAATACAATGTAATCTAATGTAATATATGTGATCTGATGTAATCTAATTTAACGTTATGTAATGTAACGTAATTTACTGTGATTTAATGTAATGTAATGAAATATTATTTAATTTAGTGTAATGTAATGCAATGCAATGTAACGTTGTGCAGTTTTATGCAGTGTTATTTAGACAATTAAATATCAGGTTAAGTAGAGCAATGTTGTCCTGTCATGTCTTAAGCTTGAAAACATTTTGCATCTTCCCTCATTCAAGTCCCCCATTCAATTTAGCCTAGAATTGGTCAAGAATAAAATAAGACTTTAAACAGACGCAAATTTGAAGACTATTATCGAAGGATTCATACTTTATGAAAAAGGCATACCTTAGCTGATGCAATCTTTCTGCATCCAGCGTTACAAGGGTTTACATAGGTAAATCCATTGCTGCATAAAGGTACAAACATATTTTCTTTGCAACTGCATCCACTGTTGCAGCCATGATTCAAAACCAACCCAGAAGTATTGCTAAGATGTAATAAAGAGATTGTCTATAAGAAACCGAAAAATGACGATATTATTTTGTTGCCTCACAAGCAACAGTTTGCTTGAATATCTGTGCCAATTGGCTTCTCTCTGTCCATATCAGAGGTCACGTTTCCAAATCAAAAATAGAAATCAAATCAGTTTATCTAAGCCAATATCAAACCGTATACCAAAAGAAGGAATATTACCCTAGATATTCAAGTAAGTGTATATAAAAGGCATGAGTGATGGAAGCCAAACCCAATTAATCGCCAAGCTGCTGCTACGAGGCACTTGTTGATATACATCATACTCGTGAAAATGACTTACCTATAGGGAAATGGTGTATTAACCCCTGGCACAGGGTATGTGTCACAGTACAGAAAGCCATTGAGACCAAACAAAGTTGTCATGATAGCCACAATAACAGAAAACTTCAAGATTCCGAGTGTAGAAAACTGACATCGTTTCAATATATAAGACCCTAGAATGAATGCACATGAACGATCAGATTGGTTGAGCGCAATATAATTAAACCAACTAAAGGTTGGAATGCATATAATATTATACAGAAACAAAACGAACAAACAAATTAAAACTAGATATTATAAGGAGTAATCGAGTTAAATAAATAAATCAATCAAAATTGAATGGATAAATGAATCAATCACTTAATCAAGCAATCAATCAATCAGTCAATCAATAATCAGTCAATCAATAATCAGTGACCAAGATTTACATCATATGTTTCAATGGTGAAGAAATTCCTGTGCAGATTGATATAAAATGTCCTTGTTTAATATTTTGTGAAAAATTGCTTTAAGTATAAGATTTGCACAAATAGGCTCTATATCGACACCTACAAAAGAGCCAATGATACTAGAGATTTTGGCGCGCGCGACAGGGGAAAAACATAGGGCCTTTGGGTGAACTTTCCCCTGTAATCACAATTAGCCTTGTATACCATCAGCATTCAGTTTAGCCACAGCATTAGTCATGGAAAATCAGATGAAAAACGTATGATAAATACTGTACCAGCAAGGTTACCAAAGAATGCTCCCACGCCAGACGAAAGTCCATAGTATACGCTAACTTCGGATGCAGTTAGTCGATACTGAAACAAGGCAATCTTCGCATTGAAGGCAACGCCCCCAGAAATAAGAAATGATTGAACTGATACCGCACTTGATACTAATAAAAAAGTTGGGCTTTTAATAAGAAGTGTTTTCAGACTTGAAAGTAATTCATTTGCTTTCAGATTTTCTTGATTCTCGTCTGCCGGCTTGGAGGCCTAAAAATGGACGAAAATGATATGAAAATTAATTACGGCTATTCTGTGATCAAGCATTTATATTCTACCAAAAATGCATCCCATTTCTTTAGGACTCTCGCAATCCTCTAACTCTTCCAGCCCGCAAAATAAGCGGACACATTTATGACTGTAAAGACTGTCTATAATTGAGAATGGGTTATGATATCGTCGTGGCTTGACAAAGCATTGGTTGAAAAGTGTTAAATGCCGTATTGACAGATAATTAAAGAATTCATAGGTATATTTAAAGAAAAAAATATTTTTTTGTCAATATCTATAAAAATATACACATTAAAACGCAAATAGATTGGTGCAGGGTTAGATATAGAGCAAAACAAAGAAATCACCCAGAACTTCACATGACTACAACTGTATAATCCTACTAGCCTTTCAAGCGGGGTTTTCAGGCTAGAAAAATTCATAAAAATATAAAACAAAAAGTCCCCTTTGCACGACGTAATCTAACGGCGATATATGTCCCTCCCTTTATATTCACTAAATATATTTGCAAAAAGGCTTCTCTATCTACAAACCTGATTTGTAAAACCCTCTTCATTTTTATTTTCATCACCTTTTCGAATATTTTGTGGAAATCCAGTCAATAAAATACCAATTATGAAAGCGAAAACTGTGCCGATTGCAAAGCCAAGCCACCATGCACCTATCCAGGAAGGGCTCTTTTTGTTTATGGTGACAGATGCATTTGGGTGGACAAATATACCCAAAAACACCGAAGATAACAAGAATCCAATCACAGCAGCTGTAAATGAAGTTGAATTGAATTATGTAAAACATTCTTACTTATACTCCGACTCCAACAAGAAAAATATACACAACATCGGTAACATTTCATATGTTTCGTTAACTGAATTAGACTAAATGGAGCGAGAATTGCAATCCTAGCTTTAAAAAACAGCAACCTCCAACCTATAATTCGTATGTTACACTGTCATAAGCGTACATTTCCGAATTGAAATCTGGATCCTAAGGCATTGAGCTGTATCTTGTTCCTATCAATGAATAATGGGGTACATATTTTCTAGAATACCTTTCGATATAAATGGGTTGCCGATGTAAGACCCACACAACCCATTGCCGACCCCTTCTTTTAACCCATCATCATCTACAGGCACTTACCAATGATTCCTGATGTTTGTAATATGCCAATGTATAACGGCGAGTTCCGTTTTGAAACATTTTCATCTAAGAATGGTATTCCAACAGCCAACATTGGTGTGCACCCTGCTCCTGCTATGAACATTCCGATTAAGAAAAGACCATAGTATAAGTCACTGCCTTCTTTAGAGCTGCATGGTGCTGATGGAGCACGACTGCTTGCTGACGCACAAACCAGAGGACTTGAGAAGTTTGAAGATGCTGCTGCCTGTCCAGTAACTAAAAGGCAAGTAATTTTAATTGTAAATTTATTTATATGAAGGGATGTAATCGACTGGGTGATTCCACTCCCGATTTGTGACTATTCTTTGCGTAATTCTAGGCCAATACTCTGCGGAAATCAACCTCTTATGCTCCTTCTTATCATAAGGGTGTCCATGGCATATGCCCCTGGGGTCTTGTTGGGCTTAGGACGTGCTTCCGATGTAGACATGGCAGCACCATTTCCCCATCCTTGCATAATTGTTTTTATAGATAATTTCTGCATCACACTTGATGAAAAGTGTGGGTACGTGATGGAATTTTTTCTCCTGAATTTAATTCGCTCACACATCGCATTGCAAGCCATCCAATGCAGGTTAAAAACGTCTGTTCTGTCCTGTTGACGTTGTTTTTTGGTTTATTCATGTGATATTTGAATTGTAAGTACCTCTCATGGTTGGGCCTTTGATGACCCAGTGTCAATTTCTTCCTTTATCGGAGAAGTAGTTCTATTTTTGTATTTTCATTGGAAGTAAAAATTGTCTAATTGGGGGCTTATTCTATAACAGGGGATTGGACAGAATCATAGGCGCCGACTTTTAATTTTTGCAGGGAGGGGGGGCTCAATTCAAATTTCTCTAACCATACGTAGTAGAACAGAAAATAAGACCAGCAAAGTAACTTAACAGAAAATAACGCTACGAGTGAAAACTAAAGGGCGTTGTTTTAAAGGCGTGGTTCAGTTCTTTGGATAACGATGTATTGTATTCTATTCATTAAAAACAGATGAAGATACTATGCCTACTCGGGAAATCAAACTAAAACGCGATAAAGGGCAGGCTTTTTTTAAATTTCTCAAGGGGGGCTCAGCCCCCCCCCCCCCCAATAGCAATTTTCTGTAGTGGCTCGAGCCCCCAAGCCCCCATGTAGTCGGCACCTATGGACAGAATACGGATGCATTAAGAGTTTCCTACCTGGAATGTATTCATCTGCAATAAAATGAGGCGATATGAAAACGAGGTAACCAATTCCCATTGTAATCATACCGATGCCTAATGTAACTGGTTTCTTTCTAACTCCAAAATAGCTGACTGGTCCAGTGAAAATCAAAGCTGCCACATCGTAAATGCTTGTAACAACTCCTAAGCGACTGCTGTAAAGGTAATAGGACAGAATTCTGAGTTTTTGTCAAGATAAGTGTGAACCTTAAGCACCCCTTTAAAGGCCCCTTGACCCCATGGCCCCCTCTCAGGCCGCTACTGCACCTTATAAAAGCAAAACAAAATTTGGTTGGTTTCTAAGTGACGTCATCATTTGAAACTACAATAAATTTTGAACAAAGCCAGCAAAAAGGGAAGCTGAATTTTAAAATGAAACATGCTTAACTATTCTTGCTAGTTACTATGATCTTTTAAGTTAAATATCATAAAATTCATGTCATTTCAAGCAATATCCTGTAACATTTTCTGAAACTTTCTATAGGCCACGCTCTTTTTATTTTTTGAAAGATCCATACCAAAACAATTATCCTTAATCCAGAAGAATTAAACAGGCATTCTTTTTAACAGTATAAAAAGCCCGACATAAACCATTATTGTTTCATGATTATAAACATTGTGAAATGCGAAGGTTTTCAACGTCAAATGTTAAGCGTATGTACCGAACTGAAGTTTTATTCGTGGCTTCAACTAGATCTACGATTTGCTAATCAATCTGATTTCGCGATCTCTTAATTTCGCGATCTCTTAATTTCGCGATATCCGGCGTCGATGTCTACTAAAAGAAGATTGCCACAATGTCTTGATTGTTTCACGCCAGAGAAGAATAGATTTGATAAAGTTTTGATTGGATGTGGAAGTGGATTCTGTCGATTTTTCATCAAACTTTGCGCCATTGCAACAACAAAGTGTGAAACTTTGCACCCGACCCAGATGTAGTTTAGGCCTGTTCCAAGTTTATTTCTTTTACCGGTGAACAGCTTGTTTAAACCCGAGGACTTATTACACCTTATAAACTGATAAAATAAATTAACTATATATTTTTATGGTTCAGGCGACGAAATTGATATTCTACCCACTATTAAAAAAAACCTATAAAATGGCACCCTTCTTGGCATTAAAGTAATTGTGTTTCACCCTCTGCAACCCGGTCTGCAGAGCATGGCAGAGCTCGACGAGATCTGGCGCGTGCAAGGAAAAAATCGAGGGGTGCACGGCACGCAGAGCTGATTCCCTCGGATGCACCATGCAGCTTTTCTCACGATTCCTCAGGTT
Organism: Catostylus mosaicus; assembly: GCA_964019065.1. NCBI lineage: Eukaryota > Metazoa > Cnidaria > Scyphozoa > Rhizostomeae > Catostylidae > Catostylus > Catostylus mosaicus. The sequence continues at coordinate 5,317,445 of OZ025193.1, read as the reverse complement.
TCACTCTTGTTTACTCATTTGCGCGTGTAAGGCCTAACTTTTTGGGTGCACTTCGACCTGCTGTAAATGGTCTTGTGCGTGCAGTTGCCACGCACTGCAGACTGGTCTGCAACAAAAGCAAAGGGGAGAGAGCGCGCCCTGACGCATAGGGTAGCAGTTTTTTAAGGATAAATGCATCAAGTCTGGGTGTGATTATGATTCTCCGTAGATACCGAGCCACAGACTGGGAGCAAAAAATTCGAGTATCGTATCGTTTATCTGATATGACCATACTTTCCAAAAACATATCAGGAACTCTGCTGGAACTTCTCAAATTTTTACGATTTTTTTAAGTGAACCTCAATTTGGTACGACTTATTAGGCATTGATAAAATGTCTGTTGAAAATTTGTGATGCTTTAAGTTCAGACAGCCCCGAAGCAAGCAGAAAATTCTAGGGGGGCTAGAGCCAAACCCCATGATGCACCTGTGATGGACCCTAGAATGTCGAAGGGAAAGGATGCTATTTCGACTTTCCATTCTTTAGCGAGGGGGAGGGGCTAACATCTTGGCCTCGGGCTTGGGCTTCCTTCTTACACGATAAGCTCTCCTGTGAAAAATTCTTGCATCGGCGTTGCAAAAACTAAGATTGCAGCTAAAAATTGCATCATGAAAAAAGCTTGCAAAATTATAATGTTCGTCATCTTCTTTACTGAGGCTTGAAATAAAAGTCCTTGTCGTAGAAACAAATTAATCCATGGCTTTGAGCTAGGCGACTCATGGTTACGATTATATTTGTTCTATGATTGACATAGAAGTCATCTTATCCTCTAAAAGTCTGTCCACTTTGGATTTTCCAGGTAACAGTAATAATATTGACCATCATGCTAGTGAATGACAACATGCTTATAGCCAAATTCTCCTTTTTTGCTATAGTTGTGCAAATGTTTTTTGAAGTCCCCCCAGCGCTGAACCCAATGAGGGGGCTGGGGGCGGAGCGCAACCCCCCCCCCCCCCCGAAAGAACCACAAACTGTCATTTTGCGGAAATTTGGCCTGATTTAAACAATAGATTAAACAATGGATCTAATGTTTTGCAGTCAATTGTCGGAAATTATGTCTGAATTTGTTGGAAATTTTGTCTTTCTTGCCCCCCTAGTCGGAGTTGGCTGGATTTGGCCCTGATCCCTCCCACCCTGGGGTACCACAGGCGATCCTAGAATCGATTTTCTTATTAAATTGTTCTAATTATGGAGATAAGTCCTATTTTTGGCCTGTTGAATAACAGCTACAGGGGGGAGGTGTCTTCAAGACTGATGAAACTCAAAAAAATCTTTTAATTCACATAAAGAATGTATTTGTTTTTCATTTTATTAATCGCATCATCAATACACTACTTCAAATTTAGAATAACTATGAAACCTCAAATGTATACCTCGAAAGTGAAAATCGTTGCTCTATAGTTGAGATGGACGTTGAATACAACCCATTTACAACAGTGCTGTTTGCAGTGAAATATCCACACATCAACAACAGTAAAAATCGTGTCGAATTTAATACTCGGCAAGCTTTTGGTCTTAGATTGAACCAGCCAAAACTCTGATTTTGCTCAAAGTTAGCATCTTCCTTATCAACAAACTTCTCTTCAGACTTTTTGTATTCCATGTTTGGTGTTCAGAGGTTCAGGTCACCGGCTTCATTAAGATAAATAGATGTAGACCGATGAGAACACTTCCGTGCTCTTTGTGTCTGATTTTTTACATCTCCAACGCATTTGTCTTGTGCGTGTCACGAGGTCATGTAGTGGGATTGGGTTTGTTACTGTGTTTAACACAGAGTGAGGAATCGACAGACCAGGGATTGTTTGGAATTTGGACTCTTCAGAGTGACAGGCAACCTTTGCAATACGGAGCCTCGGCCTCTGACAACGGAGAAAAAGGGCAATGGAAACGTTCCCAACATTTTATTCTGCATTTATTGGAAGCTGCACAAGCCCGAGGCAAGATAAAATATTATAGGGGGGGGGGGGCTAAATTCCACAAATACTACAAAATGTGCTATTTTTTCATTTTTTTCTATGTTTTTTCTTCCGGTTTGGGGGCATGCCCCCTAGCTTCCTTCTGGTCTCGAGGCTGAAGATCCAACTGCATCTGCTCAAATAATCGTTTCAACCGTTTCAATCTTTTAAAATATTTTGCTCGTTTTTACCTTGAACTCTTATCATTGGCGGAAGTCATTTCTTTTAGGCATCAAAGTGCAAATTAAGCACGGGATGGATAGCCTCTGTCACTGGCTGTGGAACTCGAAATTCACATGTGGCTAGGGACGGAAGGGGTCCTGCGCATGACCTGGAATATCTGGACCCCATAATATCTAGAAACATAGTCTATAAGGTTACAACAAAACTCAGTAAGACTGATTTACCAAAAATGCTATTTGGAGCAGCCTAGCCCAACATCTTATAAAAGTGATTTAAAGGAGAAATTTGCGAATATAGGCAAATTTTTGAACAAGCCTGTACACAACTGCCTGCGAATATCAGGTTTCACCGTCTGTGACGCAGGCTTGTAAATTCAAGACTTTCCAAAATAAATAGAAACCCGATGTCAATGACATAGAAGGTACCGAAAAATTTACGATTTAGGGGCACCTACCCCCTCAAAAGTTCCTTAATAGTTCCTCAATTCTCACTGCCTATCAAGTGCCATGAGTATACAGGAAAAAGGTGCCAGAAGCACGTGCGAGACAGCATTACAGAATCTACTCTGTGAAGCATTTGACACACGAATAGCAAGCAATCTATGCGAGTATTGGCTGTAAATGAGTGGATACTAAATCAGAAAAAATCATAAAGAAGACATTTCTTTTATTTCATTTTATTTCATCGACTTCGGCACATCCAAGTTTTTTTAATTAAGGCCAGAGACGACTTATCAGGTTACGACAAAATCAGGTTACGACATAATCAGGTTACGACATAATCAGAGTTACGACATAATCAGTACGTTTCGGGACGAGCTTGTCTCATCCTCAGCTAATTAATAAGAGGGAGAGTAGGGATATATGTGAAAACAACATGGAAAAATTACCTTAAACAACGGGTAACTAAAGTAAACAAGCGGAAGTTGTGGCTCGTCGTGGCTTTCATCTTTAAATTCATATTGAAGCTGCGTTTTCCATCTGATGTCTCAATTTGTGTCCATATTATGCAACCCTACAAATACTTCTACACACTATTTATATTTTTGTGTGGATGTCATCTGTGCTTTCTCTTGTACACCCTTGATTTTCCACGGCATTTGATTTTGCTTCCATCTTGGCCATCCTTCGATTTTCAAATGTATAAGCCAAGGCAATGCATATGATAACCAGCACATTTAGGCCTAGTATTAACGATCCAATATTTATAGCCAATTGCTTGTTGTTGTATATTGTGCATGTACCTTGAGAGCTACTGCATCTACGATACATGAAACATATCATTTATCATATAACATATATCATATAAAATACATCATGTATCATATATCATATACCATGTCTCCAACTATAAACAACACAATAGTTTGATCAGTTAAGGTTATCAAAAGATAAAAATGTACTAAAAATGCCACAAATTGAGAAACAGAAATAATAAAATTACAATTAATCTTTGGAGCTTTAGAAGCCTACCAAGTGGCGTGTCTCATTTCAGAAACGAGGGGCATTTTATTCGTTGTTAATCATCGCTAAGGTTATTCCATGGGACACCCCTTAGACCAATTCACTCCAAAGCTGGCGGAATTTGTAAATAGAACTTCGGCGAGCCTTTTAATTTGGGAACAGAAGAAGAAGATTTGATCAGTTGGAAACGCCTTACTAACAATTTTTATCACTGTGAAAAGCTGCTTTCCTGGTCCCAACCCTTCGGAATCTGTAGTTTTCCACTGTTGCTTGTAAGAGTTTATGAACTTTTCGTAGATAGTGAGAGGAGGATTCGCAAGAAAATACAGTAACAGAAAAGATTTACTTTGCAGAGCCCTAGATTTAAGTAGTTGCCATTAAACTAAAATCCTTTTGCATACCACAGGTCCTATATATAAAAGCGACGTTTGCTCTAATGAGCTAATATTTTGGAACTTACCTTTGCAGAAAAGTTTTACCAAAAGAACAGAAAATCAGTTTTTTGGACATTCATCAAAAGAGATACAGAATATCTGTTTTGGGGAAGCTAGGAGCTGGTACAGGTTTTGAGAAGAACAGCTAACGTTTGAGACAGTGCTAATCCTCTTGGCCAGAGCTATGGGCATAGAGCCTCTGTCCTCAAGCTGGATAGGGTAGGGGTCTCTAGGGCCGTTGAGAGCCAGTGGGGGCCCCGGGGTATGTCATTGCACCGGGCCCCAGTGAGCAATCAATTTTTTCATTAAAGAAAACTTTGCGGCCCCCCCCCCGCCCTCTCGACGGTCCTGAGGGTCTCTGTTATGAAAGAAAACCCCTTACATACTAATGATTTTACTTACTTCTTCGACCAGAAAGCGCAAGACTTATCGACAACATAACCAAAAAGTATAGGTCCAGGTATAGCACCTAGGACTCTAACAAGCATCCATTGGAGACCCAATGCAAAACTGCGAAGGTTAGATGGCACACACCTGAAAAATTTCAAAACATTATTGCATCATTTTATTATCAGAAAAAAGATTAGGTCCTTTAAAAATTCAATAAGATGGCATTAAGTACATTTCTCTCTATTCTTTACATGCGTACACTAACAAAATTTAACTGCTATTTTTTTTTGCTTTGAGGACGAATTTTGCCGAAATTTCGGCATTTATAGCAAACATAGCAAAGGCTTACCTGAGAGTTGCCATGGCACATGGTGTTGCATTAAACAAAGTTGCAAAGTTAACAAACGAGCTGAGGATAAAATACAGTGCTGGAAGAACCCCACAGGATGTCTTGCAAAACCCAACAAAGGGGTTTTGGCTGTTCTTAGAGCCAGTGGAAATGCAAGAGCAGTTTGAAAACGTCTACAAGGGAAAACAAAAGTATTTGATGTCGTGAAGGTTTATGGCTAAGATGAACACATTTTGGAGAGAATTCGTTAGATTCAACTTAAACTTGCGGATCAAAAGTGCTATTCATGTAAGAAAGCACCAAATAATTTTTGTGTTTTGGACACCAAATAGTAAATACCAAGAGACCTTCGCATATTAAGATGAGTTGCCCCCTGGGAGAGTAGCTCTTTTTTGTCCAATTGAATTCGAAATTTATGAACAATGAGTTCTTCGAACAAAAATTTCTTTTTGCGGAATTGCTGTGATGATTTTTTAAGCTTTTTAACAGTTTAGGCCGAAGATGAACTGACTATTTTGGATGATGAAGACTTAATTTCTATACTGGAGTGAAGACGTAAACCAATGCAACTCAACAACCAAACCAAGGTACATATATATATATATGAATTTAAAGTAAAAGTACAGAACAGAATAGCAGACTGCCTACCGGATTCGTTACGAATGCTTTAAACTACGGATGTATATAATGAATATAAGAGGCATCCAGGGCGTCACTTCATACTCATGGTGTTAGCAGGGTCATGGGACCTTTGACCTCGGCGTCACTCCATACTCATGGTGTTAGCAAGGTAATGGGACCTTCAAAGGTCGCTCTTTGCCTTGCCAAATCTGTAAAATTTTCCAGTTTCGTATTAACAAATGTCCATATTAGCAGATGTTATTCTTTTGCTTTACATGGAGACGATATTTTCAAAGTTGGGGGGGGGGGGTGAGTCATCCTCTTCCCCACAAAGTCACCTCTAGTGACGTCCCTTGAAAAAGCGCAGAAAGAATTTGATCAAAACCCTTCTCCCCCATCAGAAAAACTTACCATAGCAGCTCCTATCTTTTTACATCCAGCATTACAAGGGTTTACAAAGGTAAGGCCATTGCTGCACAATGGCACAAAGAAATTTTCTTTGCAGCTGCATCCACTGTTGCAACCATTATTCAACGATAAGCTGGCATCGTTGCTACAAAAAACGAATTAATGCGATTAAAACATGTTTCGTTGTAGAATTTGTAGCGTTGAGTGTTATTTTATTCGTTTAGTGTAATGGCTTTCTTTCTGCTATCTGTCATAGCTTTCTGCTCCTCGAGGTATCGTTTTAGTTGCATTTTACAGTAGTTTTGCAGCCCGTTATATGTAAAGTGTAGCTTTTTGTGGAATAAAAAGAAAAAATATGGTTCTGTGTGAGAAATTGCAAGAAGTGGAGAGAAAATGAGTGTTTGTATTTGCTGGAAGGCTGAATAAAGATGCCTCCTTGAAGTGAGGGGGGGGGAGGCAGAAAAACAAAACTTTCCCTTCATTAATGCAACTGTTGATCTTATTGTTGAAAAATGGCCTCCCTGTAGGCTTGCTACTGTTGAAATGTGACAAATTGAGCTCTGGTGCTCACACTGCGACTGCCAACCGGACAATAGAATAAGAAATTGCATGTACTTATTAACATCATCTACAAATGCAACTAAATTATATCACACCTGAACAGGAATAAGACAGTATAATAACGAATATTGACAGCAGTGGTTGAGACCATGAAGATACATTGCCTTTTTACCAGCTAAATGGTTAACTAGCAAACCTTTTACCATGAGGAGTAAATACAGAAGGCATTTACCATATCAAACTTATCAATTGAGACTTTTATCCACGAAGGGATAGTTTGTCAGCAGATTTTTTCAAAATTTTTAGGCATCTAGTAGATAAAATTTCAATTTTATTTTACTTCTCCCTAGACACCCCTTTCCTTGAACACGGCAGTTAGCGGCGGCCTTGCATAAATGTTTTCAGTTCTTGTTTGGCTTCGAAGCGCCTTCCAATTACAATTATGAATTTCGTATCGGTAATATTTCTTTGATATTTCCCAATAAATCATTGCAAGGTAAAAAAAATGCCCTACCATGGCCACCACTTTTCCCCTTGCTTCTAGCTTGACCCGTGACAAACATACCTGTTTAGAAAGTTTGTATTGATCCCTGGCGCAGGATATGTATCACAGTACATGAATGCATTTGTACTAAATATTGTCGTAGCTATGGATGCAATAACAGCAACTTTCAGCACTCCAAGTGAAGATAAGTTTAATTTCTTTAGGAGAACTGAACCTAAAACGGATATGGTTTAAGTAAAGTAGTTTGTAACTAAAGAAATTCTAATGTATTCAACACATAAGACATGGCGCTGTAGCGGTCATGCACAGAGACGAGAGTAAATGCTGACAGTACCAGCCTCAGGGGTGGCGCCAGGATTTGCCCGACGGGGGTCTGGGTTCCCCAAGAGGGGAGCTAAATATAAGAATAAAGGGTATCTTTCTATGCATTTGGACACAATTTTTCATATTATGATATGATCACGCACGAAGTTATCAAACTCTCTTCCCTGTTGCATACTTTATTGTACCTCTTCGTATCGAGGCCGCTGTGCGCAGCGCAGTTTATAACTTTCTAGCTAGAGATAATCCTACTGGCTATTTCGACTCACTCTTGACAGCAATAAATCTAATTCAGTGTAAGGGTAGGCCCCAAGCATATTTCTCCTCGGTATTTTTAGAGCCCTGTTTTGATTTGTCAACTTTAGAGTTATTTTGACGCAATGGACATACCCAAAGAAATTGTTTTGGACGATCAAGAACACCCACAACAGAACAAGGAAAGTCTCTCAAAGACTGCAACAAAACGAAATATGGTATATAGAGAGGGATTCTATTATCTCGAGGAAAAATGCTCTGGGGAGATTGCTCCCTAGAACTCTTCTAAGTGTGCCTATATTGTTGAGGAGTAAAAAGAGGTCAAATGTATCATTCAATAAAACGCAATTGCTTACCGGCTAGGTTTCCTAGTATTGCTCCTGTACCACCAGAAATTCCGGCGTACGCACTAACTTGCGACACAGTAAGCTGATATTGAAATAGGGCAATTTTTGCATTGAATGCTGATGTGCCAGTGATAATAAATGATTGTATAGACAGAGCCACAGATATAAATATAAAAGTAGGGTTTTTGATCACAAGTGTCTTGAACACAGAAGGCAATTGTTTGAAGCACGGATTCTGTTGCTGTTCCCGTTCCTCTTTGGCAGTCTGAAATTAAGAAAGAATGCATCTTAATAACAACTGCGTACTGCTAAAGTTTGAAACAGGGGTGGTGCCAGACGGTGGGGGCAGGGGGGCTGTTGCCCCCTTGTCGGGGAATGTTATAACAAATTTTGTATCTGTCAGGGAATTTTCGACTGAAAATTGTGTTCTAATGCATAGAAAGATACCCTTTTTTTTAGCCCCTCTGTCGGGGAACCCAGCCCCCCCCCCCACCGGAAAAATCCTTGCGCCACCCCTGGTTTGAAATTTCAGGATAACATGGAAACATCAATTCTTCCATTTGTTATCAAGAAACGCCGTAGACGAGCACTGAATTCGACTTTCCAAAATATAACAACAATGCAAAATAAGGGCAAAGCATGCTTTGCTTTCGTCGTGTACTCAATTTAGAAAGCAACATCTTACTGTCCATTTATACCCCATGCTTTATTTTAGAAAAAATAACCTAGCGGAATGTATCTTTCTGATTTTTAATCATTTGTATGTATCGATTTTAGAGGGACCAACAAGATGAGTTATGTTTGCTATTATTGAGTTGCATTTTCTATGGTTGAAGTTCATTTTTTCAGGGTTATTATTTCTGTAAGAGTTGTAGGCAAAAAAGACTCATTGATTCGTGCAATGCGAATTAGATTTTAAAACTGATTAAACTTTGATTTAAGCAAGCTAGAAATGATGTCTAAGCTCTGAGGCATCTTGTAGACAGCACTTGGTATTTCTGTGGCATCCAGGATTGGAAGAGCACTTCAAAGATGCATCTGGTTGGGTAATTCATCTGTGGGGAGCATGGTGCAATCTTCAGCCTTGGATCATGCACGCAAAGACGTGGACGAAGTTCTACACTTGCGACATATTTGAATCCGGCAACGACTTGAACTGTAGCACTGTGGATCTCTGTTGCAATGAGCCTAAAATATCAGATAAATATATCGTAAGAGATGACATTTACAATAGGAATGTGACTAGCAATATCATGACGAAGAAATCAGACTTCTGAATTGAGTTGAAGTAAATTATGAGCAACTCTCTCAAAGTGATAAATCAAATCGATCTCAAGATATCAGGGCATTTCCAGTTCGAAAAGTAAAAACGTGTCTAGGAAAAGGTGAATGCAAGACCGAACTGTCTTAGGAACTTTTACGAAGAATAAGATAGTGCACTAACAAAGCCATGAGTATTTAAAATCAAATTAAATACACCTCATGTAAATAAGCTTTGCTCTATAAATGCAAGTTTTAATATCTGGTATTTTGACAGTCGAATTTTTTCAAACGTAATCAAAAGCTTTTATAACCATTAAAACAAAACTTGAATTAAAGGAAACCATTTTTCCACACAGAAATGTTTAATATGAGACTGCATGGTTATAGAAGGGTTTCTGGGGCATTATCTAGATGCACTGACCAATGGTTTTTACCTATCTAGATTGATCCTTCTCCTGTAGCCACTTAAGCCTCCGTAGCCCCTGTTAGTTCCATCCCGGCATCTATTTACAGCCGTGTTTCACATTATAGAAATAGACCAACTTACCTGGAGTTCGTCTTTTCATTGTATTCGTCAACGGCAAAAGAAATAGCTCCATGAAGATCAGTATCAGAGTCAATTTCATCCTGCGTCATTTCCCGTGGTGCTCCAACCAATTGTCCTGCACAGTAGGCCACTCCAAGTACAAGGAGGGCTAAGAGTGTCTTGTAGCTTGCCATTGTTGATTTGTAAGAACTGAAGTCGATGAACCTCTTCTTCACAAGTTGAACAGAAAGTAATGTTCTCTGCTTAAGCTTGTCTCTTTTATACGCTGTTGTGTGATTACAGCTTGCTGCATGGTGTTTATTTTTCAGGACGACGCGCTCGAGCAGTTCGTTTAAACGCATTGACATGCATGCAGGTTCTATGAGCCATGCTCGTGATAAAGCATATGGATGTATTTTGTACTTTCTCATGCCATATTTTGCATCAATTAACAAGGATAACACAACCAGCGCTTTTTGGAGGCTTAGTTACGTTTCGTGAGAAATTTTGATAAAACTATTTAGATATTTACCCAACTAGATTTATGAGCAAACAAGATTAAAAAGCAACCCCCTTGCCAGAGCGATCGAAAAAACTTAACTTTTACAATATTGATTGTCCGCGTTAAAATTGCTTGTTGTTCGATTTAAGTTGTATTTAATCCCTTCATTTCATACATAGATTTGAATGGTTTTATCGCTTCATAATGGTTCTGATCATGATGATTTTTGGTGCTAACTAACTATAATATTGGTTTGGTGATTTTATATGATTGGTGATGTATGATGTTGATGATGGTGATTGATGATGATGGTGATCATGGTGGTGTTATTGTCAATCCCAATCATCATGGGACGTTGATCAATGATTTTAACTATTGGTTGATGAAATGATTTTATTTTCATCCACAAAACACGATTGCACGGATAACCTTAAACATTCGCTTTACGTCACTAAGTACACTTCTTGTTGTTATGGTTTCAAATTTGATATATGAAATACATCCATCTGTATTGGATAGCTTTTTAGTTTAAGATGAGTGATATTTAAACAATGAGTCTCGCACCTGACACAACATCAAATGCGAAACATTTTCCACCATGCATTTGTATTTTATCATAGAGCAGCATGTTTTTCTTTATTTTTGAGGGAGCTGAATGTTTTTATGTTTATGGCCATAGTATAGTCATTTGCTCCCTGTGCTCCCGTCCAGGTAGTGTTTTGAAAAGTAGTTCAATGTATAGTAGCTTGTAATACCTATTGTAAGTTCTTATATGAATACAAAAAAGAGCATGCTCAGCCTTAGAAGAAAATTAGAAACACTGATCGTTAATGGTATGTGCTCAGGGGCGTCATTTTAGGGGGTTTGAAGAAGGGCTCACCTGCAGGGCAAAAGTAAGCGCTGCAGGGCAGTTTTTAGCTACAAAATGGGCAATTTTTGCAATTTTGAAATGGCAGAAAGTGATTTTTGCAGGGCAAAAGTGTCATCACCCTCCCAACAAATCGCATGAAGTGATGCCCCTGACTGTGCTACCACAAACGACATACCAAACTGTTATTTACTGCTTTTATAAATACCTATTGTGTGCAGTTCCAGAATGAATCACTGTTAAGATAAGAGCAACATTAAGAACACTCAAGCCTCCAATCAGAAGTACAATACAAACGTCGAGCCTCAGCTGGCTCTGTATAAAAGAGTGTAAATCATACGAAAAGTGGCTTTGTCGGCCAGCGCTCAACAGACTACGAGAAACGCCAGAGGCCAGATTGGAATCGTATTTATAGGATAGACTCCCATATCAACAAACCTGATTTGTGCTGTTCTGCTCATTTTTGTTTTCATTATCCCTTCGAAACTTTGCAGGCAGACCAGTCAGCAAAAAGCCAATTACAAAAGCCAACACGGAACCAATAGCAAAACCAAGCCACCATGCACCAATCCAGGACGGGCTTTTCTCATTTATGCTAACGGATACATTAGGGTGCACAAATATGCTGAGAAAAACTGATGACAGCAAGAACCCAATTACCGCAGCTACAAATAAGGGTTGACACATGAAAAATTACGAAGTTGAAGCATGGATACACTACAACGTGAAGCATTACAGATCACCAAGGGTATTTTCAATTCTAGCCAATTCGAACACTTGAAATTAGTACTCGCACTAATTCGAATAATGCCTTTTGGGACTTCCGTTATTAAAAAGTTTTTAATATCCCTTCCCATAGCTGCGGCGCAAGCCCCTACAAAATGGGAGGGTAAGATGATAATAGGGTTCCGGTAACGCCCTCAAGATTTTAAGAAACGCTTTGGTGAATACTGACTTACTGTATTGGGGAAGTTTAGAAATGGTAAATTTTTTTTGCTTTCAATTGGAAGACAGCTTCTGTCTAAGGATCGAAACTTTATTAAGGCTTACCCCTAACCTAAATAGTTGACGAATGTACATTACGATGTTCTAAGAAGAGTGGGGGTAATTATCCCCCAATCACCCTCCAACCATGATTTATAAATTACCTAAGTACGTATGTTACACCTCATCTTAAAACATAATAATTGCTCTGACCTACTATTCCTGACGTCTGAAATATGCCAATGTATAACGGCGAGTTCCGTTTGGAAACACTTTCATCTAAGAATGGTATTCCAACGCTGATCATTGGTGTGCACCCTGCTCCTGCTATAAACATTCCAAGTATAAAAAGACCATAGTATAAGTCACTGCCTTCTTTAGAGCTGCATGGTGCTGGTGGAGCACGACTGCTTGCTGACGCACAAACCAGAGGACTTGAGAAGTTTGAAGATGCTGCTGCCTGTCCAGTAACTACAAGAAAAACCTCAGATTTGCATATACGGATGGAAATCTTTTATGGGTTGTAGTATCCTATCTAATGTCCATCTGTCAGAGGGCAAGTTACGCCAAAGAATAATGTCGCAAAAGAGCATTTGTTTCAAAATGTAGAAATTTGAAATCCGTTCAGCTTTTGATATTTGACATTAACATTGCTGATTCTTATATTATCAATTACTAATTATGTAAGGGTCATGAGTTCAATTGCAGTCCCAAATCAGTAGACACTTCGTTAATGTGATAACTGGAACGAATCAGAGCACAAAGCTAGCGATGAAACAAGGGGTATGCAAACTATATTTTACTTGACTCTGTTAAAGAGATTTTTCCCACATGACTTGAATTCAAGATATTCGGTATATTTAATGTGATTTGACGTCATCAAAACGGGTATACAAGGCTACTTAATCAGGTACATGCCTCAAATACAATGCCCATGCGTGTGAAGACGTCATTGAGTTTCAATTTAATCCCTCGTCGTAAAATCATTGAATGGTGCCCATCCTATGAGTCTCTACCCATGACGCCCCTGGGTCCCTTTCGAGATAAAAGGGTTTAAGAGGAGCGTCGTAAGTTTCTTACCTGGAATATATTCTTCTGCAGTAAAATGAGGCGATATGAAAACGAGGTAACCAATTCCCATTGTAATCATACCGATGCCTAATGTAACTGGTTTCTTTCTAACTCCAAAATAGCTGACTGGACCAGTGAAAATCAAAGCTGCCACATCGTAAATGCTTGTGATGATCCCCATACGAGTGCTAGGAAATTGACAAGTGGAGGTAGAGTTAGAATGTGGGCCAAGAACATCTTTTTTTCCTTTTATATCAGTTATATTATCATTATTATTCATAGTCTTTTTCTTTGGGTTTGCGTATTTTCCTCAAGCAGAGAAGGGGCAAGGGTAAACGGGAGATGGTCTCTCGAAAGGGGTATTTGGATTATTAGTTCCGCGCTTGATTATCTTTAAGCAAGGGGCGATTTTGCTTTTAATGAATTTGATGGCAATCTTGGTCACGATTTGCAGCATTGGATCGTTGAGAAATAGACATTGATTGCTTACACTTGAGCACTAAATGGTAGGAATTCTTCGTTTATCATCGGCTCCGTTGCTACTCGGAGAAGTAAGAGAGCTAAGCAATCCATTCTTAAGAATTCTTTGGTGTGTTCATTCCGAGGCAGCCTTATCCTCGCAAATCAACCACAGGTTTTCTTCTTTAGATCAAACCCGACAAAGCATAGTACCACAATTATAGCCAAATCGTTTGATTTGGTCGTTATTCGTCTTGGTCGTATCTTCCAACCAAGATTTGACCGACTAACTGAAAATCTTGGCCGACTCAGAAACGATTGGGGGGGGGGGCATTCGTCCCCCTGACCCTCCACTGGCTCCGCCCCTGTTTCATACCAGCGATGTGCATTGAAACGGATTAAATCGTGGTTCCCAAGAAAAGTGCTTGTATAATACGATCAACACAGTGCGATAGGGCTTTGATAAACAAGTAAAAAACATTAAACTCCTACTAATACCCTTGCTAATACTACTGTAATTCTAAGTCTTCCTTTCTTTCAATACCTATGGGAACTAATTTGAAAAGGTTAATATTTCTAGGATTATTGTATGCAGAGCATTCATATTTGTGATCATGCATTTTTACAGCTTGCGAGATATCAGGATTTTCTATTTTGTAGTGCCTTTTATCATTATTATGAATCTTATCAAATTTAAAAAAAGAAAAATCCCATCCGTTAGAATTGCTGCTTTATGATAAAGTTAAGGGTATGTAATACAGAAAAAAGTGGCATCTTTTTACTTTTTTCTTTGACTTGATTACAACAAGACTAATGTGCCTTTATCGTTAAGTTACGAATTTAATAAAACAGGTAGTGACTGTAGCAAAAGCGTCTTAAACAAGAATAAACGTTTGGTTCCTTTGGAGGGTCAGTATCAGCTTGAAATATGATAAACATGGTTGCCTGGAGTGCATTAACGAGACTCTCATGTTTGTTTTGTTATGCAGGGCCCGAATCTTCCATTACATTGAAATTAATCGGAAATTAAAGGCAGATTAACAAGAACGAGCTGAGGCAGAAGCACTGCCTTAAAATGAAACTTTAAACAAAGATGTATTCATTTTTCAATAACATATTGACATGAACTGTCCTTTTCTAGCTAGTCTGAGGAGAAATGAGACCTTTTGTTTCGTTCTTAAAGCTCGTAACTATTGTGTTAATATGCTCATAATATCACGATATTTATGAATGTTTATAAACTTCCATCATGAAGAAGTATTATTGAGCTACATTGTAAGAACAAGGTATGAACAATTTATCATTAAAATTTTGGAAAAAATTACGAATTGTCAGCTTGATTCTAAATTTTCCTTGTTGTTAAAATTGTCAGGGGTCGAACTTTAGATGCAACATGAACCTTGCTTTTGTTCCTAATCAACTCATACCTTTCAGCCATTTTTTAACTTCAATATTCATAAAAGTTTTTGTTAACAAGAAGTATGTACCTCGAAAAAGAAAACCTTTGCTCAATTGTTGAAACTGATGCTGCAAACAGTCCACCAGTTACAGCCAAGTTTGATGTGATGTATCCACACAGTAAAGCCAGTAAGAAGCGTGCTGAACTGAAGCATCGCAAAGTTGTCGCTCTCAAATTGAACCAACCGAATCTATAATCTCTTGAATTTTCAATTTTGCTTTCAGGCGATATTTTGTCATCGCTGTTAGGGCTCACGATTCGTCCCATCTTTAGATATAATCTTTCTGCCTAACGATCTCTCTTACCTCCGCGATTTTTGTTTGTGAAACAGAAGTACCGCACAGTTGCTCTGTCAAACCTTTGATTTGTGGTCGTCCTCTACGCTTTATTGGCTTGATAAACAATCACTCCATAGCCCAACCCTATCAGTTTTCCACATTGGGAGGCAAAAATTATAGAAATTGAAGAAAAATTACTGAAGAATTTAATATCATGTTAATTTATTGTTTTTTTCTGTTTTTCGTAAGAGACCAATCAGAATGAAGTATGCAGGCAACCGTATCTAAGGACCTGATTGTAACATAGTAACAGTGCAAAATTGCCACAATTTATTTGTTAATCTTTGATATGAAAGTTTCATGAAAAGAAGTTTAATAAGAAAAGATTAAAGATAGATTAAAGGGCCCAGATATTGTGAGAAAAAGTTATTCTGCATTGTACATCAAAATAACAAACTATTAATTATGATTGATATTTCAAAACAAAATGTCGATTGAATCCTTATTCTATGAAGGAAAATTTTCAAAAAAGGCACTACAATACCAGCTAAGATGCTCGAGCAATTCAACCCTACCAAAAGTGAGAACTTCAAACTGTGGAACGGATACAGTAAAATTCAAGGGTTAAAGAGCATAGGCAATGCAACTGTAACCAGGGGTGTCGCCAGACAAAAATAGTGAAGGGGGGGGGGTGGTAAAAGTCCTAAACTTTCAAAAAGGAGGGGCAAAGGTATATAAAGCATTTTATTACATTTTTCCATTACAATTTTTGTTCTTCATACCCCCCGTGGGCACGCCAATGAATGCACGTGGAATTGTAAAAATTTTATTTATGGTGGAGGGTGAATTAAATTCATATTAGTTAAATTGCCAACTTGTCAAGAGAATTTTAGACAGATTTGTAGATTCGTCTGAGTGCAAAACTTGCGATCAGTTCAGTTAATTTTTTATTTCATTTTAAAATTCCACTACATGCAATAAACAAGACTTATTACAACTACAACTAAAGTACAAAAAACAAAGGAGATAAATAACATTCAACAAGATTGTTTGTTTGCTTTTGTTTTTTGTTTTTTGTTGTTTTTTGTTTTTGCTTTGTTACTGTTTGCAAAATTTCAAATTCAAATTTATTAGAATAAATTTAGTAGTCTCGATGCTTTAAAATCATGTAGGTATGATATTTTGTATAATTTAATGACATTGTTCCTTGATATTCTTCTTTATTTTGATCCAATATGAAGGGCAATGGGCTCGAAAACCTCTGGGTTTGTCTCAGTGTCCTTGACAACATTCGATGAAATTGTATTTGAACCATTTATAATTGTAGTCCTTAAATAATTTTGTTGTTGAATGAAAAAATTTGATTTGATTGATATGATTTGAAATCCTCACAAAAGTAGCTAAAAGTCCAGACAACATTTGTTATGTAAGGTCTTAAAGGTTTTTTGAGAATTAGCGGTGTCTTGAGCCGGTGCGCCATCATATGGAGCGCAGTTGGCCGTTTGTGTATAGGCTCCTATTTATGAATTGTAGAGACTAAGTTCAGCAAGGATTTCCCAAAGAGGCCAGTCCACAATAGTAAACCCAAAGCACACAACAAATTTTCGTTAAGCAGTGACGGCACAAATTAATTGTGTGCGGGACTTTGGCAAAGGCTCTTGACAATGGCAATGACTTTTGATATCAAAGTTGTTCGATATTGGTCCTCGTTACCCCTCAAGAGAGTCGGGGGTCGTAGCCCTGGAAAGGAAGTGCGACCTATTTACAACAGCAACGACATTTCTCCACACACCCAGTGAATCACCTTGAACTCATTCGGAACATCGGTTTTGTGGGCGAGAACACGAAAAGTGAAACAATCAGTTCGAGAAATAAAGGTAATAACATTGAATCACACTCATTTCTTCTTGTTAGGAGTATTGTTTTTAAATCTCTTTTCTCGCCAGTGTGGAAGCTTTCTCCGATCAGTCGATAGTAGGTCTTATCATTGCCAACGCAATTTAGAGGGGAAGTTACGTTATTTGGGTTTAGGCCCTCTCTGTGAAGCGACAGTATCTATTTAATGTCTTTGTGAAAAGTACCTTCAACTGCAGTGATTTTTCTGGTTGATCTATGTCAACGCTGCACTTAATAGAAGTCTGTGGGAAAATGCTTAATTCAACGCGGTTAGCACTGTTTGATGTAACGGTCCTCACTTAGGCTGACAAATGTGTGTTGTCTGTTTCATGACAAGGCTGTTTTCAACGAGAAGGGCCTAGTGGTTTGGCTAATCCAAAAGGAAATGAGAACGTGTTTTTATAAGTTAGAAACTTATAATTTTAATCCTTGGTTTTGTTTGGTGGTTACAGCAAACATTCCAATAGAGAAGTTGATCATTTTTCTCTCCGCATTTTCTACTCAAATAGAACCATGTATAGTATAAGGAGTGAGTTGTTTCCCAAGTGTACCCATTCTCCCATTTGTTTCTATTGCATGAAACGAAACTTTTTGAAAGGACTGGCTCTACAGAGTATTCAACATTGATGATACTATATAAGCAAATTTATTCCTTGATTATTTAAAATTGCATGAATAAGCAGAAACATTGATTGCAAGTTTGAAAAACATTTTTTGCAAGATGCTCTGCAATGTACAAAAAATTGGATAATGACTGAAAAACTGACCGAGGAAATAAAAAGCCAGTTTCAGAGCAAAAACCACATGAGAAGAGGAATTAGCCAACATCATAGGCAATTTGTTCCCACCAAATGACTAATATTTCTTGTTTTTTTTGGACTCTTTGATCAAGAGAGGGTTGAGTTGGAGGTACTTGATGTTCTTGCACACAATTATGCTAATGCAATCTACAAAATTATGTCAGAAAGTAGTAACATGTTTTAGTATCCTGAAAAATGCCTGTTTGACTCAACCCAATCCAGAGAATGAAAATGCCAGATAACAAACAAAAGACCAACAGATATGAAAAATTATTGAAATCCCTGTGGGAAGATTCATGTCTTCCTGTAATGTACTTCAGATATCATCTTTGATGGCAGTTTGATGTACCCAAAGTGTTGCCAATCCATCACAGTCTTTGCATACTAATAACCAGCATTTCAATTTGCTCTTCTCCAGAACCTATCCTCTTCTTTGCTCAAGCCTATCAGCTTCCTTTATGGAGAAAGTTTTGCCCTACCAAACCACTGCAAACAATTTGATGCAATATATGGTCCAAAATTTAAATTTTTTGTGAAACTTTTCTGGGGAGGTAGCAAATTGCTCTCAATTTACTGTGGCTGTGAGTTTACAGAACATCAAAACTTTATGGCTACAAAGCCATTCTTAGGAAATTTTGCTGTTTGGGGTGTAGAATATAAAATTTTTACCAGATTGAGAGAGTCCAAGACTTGAATTGACATGAGCTTAAAATGCCCTGATTGCCAATAATCAGGCAAAGCCTAAATGAACAGCACTTTAGCAACATCATATAACTTTACTAAGATCTCAAGTATCTACCTAAAAATTTGCTGACAGGGTAATTGCCTGGTGTCACACCATGTTTTTGCATCACATTGTCACAATGAACACCTTTAAGTTTATTTTTAAAAGTGCCAAATGCACTTTCTCTATTAGTTTTGCTACACAAGGAGCTCTCAGTAAGTGCTTACCCTGAGCAACTGTCCAAAGAATTTGATTGAAAGGTTACAATATCAAAGTTTTCTCTTACCTGCTTAATTGTTTTATAATATTGCAGAGAAAGTATACCACTTCCCACAATGTCTTCATATGTTGGATTTGCAAATCTTCCAAATCAAGTGCATAGAAAAACAGTTAAAAGAGGTTTTGAATTCACTCTGATGGTTGTAGGTGAGTATTTTCCTTGTAAAATTTATATCGGTTTAGTTTACGCTATTTTGAATGCCCTACCTGCAATTCATAACTAAAAGAGATACAAGTGCCAAAGCTTCTCTCCAGTGTAACCTATGAACTTAATTTGTAACTTCAAACAGAGAAGTAGGTGGTGACAGCCTTAAGGATGCACCTAAGATAAAGAGTAGATAAATTGAGTAGATAAAGAGCTTGGCAATAAGAAGGAATATCTTTGATTTGATTTCACATTTCTTAAGGAGGGTAACCCTTCAGCAAATGCTGATTTTCAAGGGTGTTCTTAATAGACTTCTTTTAAATAACTTCCTTTTTAGGTGAATCTGGTCTTGGAAAATCAACACTGGTCAACAGCCTATTCTTAACTGATTTGTATGCAGGGAGAGAGATCTTGTCAGCATCAGGTGGGTGTGAATGCTAATCAACCTCATGATATTCTAAATTTAGCCTTAAACCATTTTGGCTTACATCAGAATCCATGCTCAAATAAGGACTTTTTGTAACAAGTACCCATTTTTCAAACAAAATTCAAAATTGTATCTCCATCCCCTTCAAAAACATGTTTACTTATCTTTAATAGAATTTTGATTCAGGTTTATATTGTTTTGTTATGATATGATTATTGCTGTAGCTATTAAGATACTTCTTGTTATTAGAGAGAATAAAGTCCACATTGAGGATTGAGACATCAGCTTGTGAAATTGAAGAGCGTGGTGTGAAATTGAAATTAACCGTAGTTGATACCCCAGGATTTGGTGATGGAATCAACAATGCTGAATGGTTTGTATTTACATCAAATAGCAAATTCTTGAATCATATATAAATCTAAAGTAGGCTAATGGAAGATAGAAATTATTCCATCATTCCCAATCTATTCCAATAACCAAAACTCCATATTGAATTAACAATAACGTTTTATTTAAATTGAAATGGTTATTTGACTCACAAGTGAAAACTACTCTGAAGAAGCCTCGTAAGCCGGGGTGAAATGTTAGTTATTATTAAGGACACTCTCTGGGCTCTTTATATGTTCATGTTTTCTCATCTGGGCAGTTTTTTAAGCTGAAATAAGCAATCCAACTATACAATCAAAAGAACTTGATAGAGCTTTTATGTCATACTGTATGACAGTTTATTGAAGTTTGCTGCATGCTGTTCTCTGTTATAATTAGTGGGCAGTAATCTGAAGAGCGAATTTTTGAACAACATTATCAACCCTTAGGTGCTAGTTTAAGTGATATATAATAAACATCAACTTACTTTCTACCAATGTTTGTAAAGTATTGAAATAGATTCAAGATTTAAAGAAATCTTGTATTGAAACAGTTGGATAACTTTTCAATGACTGTTAGTGCAGTGGTCGAGGGTCTATCTTATTTGTTCATGTTCTCCAAGTAACTCCATCAAGCCATTAGAATTTTTGTTGCAAAATTCAGGTGCTAGCGACCCATGGCTGTTTGACTTAGTAAAAGACATCATTCAACATTCCTTTGCTTCAAACATGACACAAAAATGATTTTCATGCTTTATTTGTTAAACTGACATCAAGTGATTCATTGAAACAACACTAACAATTAGTGAATGATATTCCTATTGCTTTTACCACCCTACAGCTTCGAACCAATTTTGGAGTATGTCGATCAACAGTTTGAAAATTATCTCCGTGATGAATCTGGCCTAAATCGACGTAACATTGCAGATGCAAGAGTCCACTGCTGTTTTTACTTCATAAGTCCATCTGGTCACGGGTAAGTCAAGCTCAGTCTGTTGGGAATAGAGGTCTGTTGGGAAAATGACTAAAAGACACCCCTGGAAAGACACTATAAAGTTTGAACGTGATAGAGGAACTGGTTGTAGCCGCAGTAGCAGACTTATTATCTCTTTACTGTGCATAGCTAAAGTACTAGATGACATTATGCTAATAAAGCGACAACTAATGTCCTTTTGCGACACAGCTAAGGCGCAAAGAATGGAAATTGAGGATTATAATTGTAGTTGCAAGACTTTCTATGCCGTAAAAACCTTAAATAATCTTTATTCCTCTTGTGTCTCTAGACTCAAACCAATCGATGTGAAGTTCATGAAAATGTTGCATGAAAAAGTGAATATTGTTCCGGTTATTGGTAAAGCGGACAGTTTGACTAAGAATGAAATCGCGAAACTAAAGAAAAGGGTAATATATTGCATTTTTATGTTTGATATTGCTTTTGAAATAACGGAGATTGCCAAAAGTGTTTTAAGGTGTCAATTACTTGATGTGCCTGACCTATCTGTTCTGGGCTTTGTCTTTAAGTCTTCCACTATCATTTAAAGCATAGCTGCGAATATTTTTAGACCTTTATCGAAATAAATGTGCTATACTGTGATCACCTTTTAGAGACATTTCATTTAATTTATGAGTATTTGTAAACGATAGTTCTCACTGCAAATGTAAACTAAGACAGCAATAATGGATCCAATTATAAAGAATAACAAATCACCTGTGTACAAAGAAAAGCTGATAACTGATCCTCCAAGGGGTTCATTTTAAGGGACTCTCGATTATTTAAATGCACCATTAAACATTTTGAAAGATACGCGTTGAGTTAGTTCTTCTATTTTTTCGTGGTAATTCGTTCCAACTTTTCAAAGCACTAAAGTCAAATCTCCTTAGCAGGACCGATAAAATCAATGCTACGTTAGCTGAGTTTGCTTGCTGTGTCAACTTTTATTAATCTAATCATCCTTATTGAGTGTAATCCACTGACCAAGCGTTTTTAATATTTTTATTCAAGCATATGATACATTGCAGGTAATGGAGGAAATTCAAAAACATGGCATTCGTCTGTATGATTTTCCTGATTGTGATCAAGATGAAGATGAAGATTTTAAGAACCTTACAAAACAGCTCAAGGTATCTAGGTTTCTACAACCTTGATATTGACGGTCATTACGACCGTATAATACCAATTAGGATCTCAATAATACATTATCACAGGAGTCCCTTCGAGGGAAAGCTTTCTTTGTTTGTAGTTACTGAGTTAGTAGTTACCGTTTCTTTTCAAGGAAATTTATTATCGAAGCGTTTAAACACTTCTTCAGGTCTCCTATTTGTTACGTTTTCAATCGATTTCGTTGTAGGCTACCATGCCTTTTGCAGTTGTTGGTAGCAATACAGTTCTTGAGGTAAAAGGGAAGAAAGTAAGAGGACGAGCTTACCCATGGGGTGTAGTTGAAGGTAAGATTTGATAAGATTTTACCCCAATAAAAAGATTTAACGCAGTAAATCTTTATTTGCTTCCATACACCCTGATATATATATATATATATATATATATATATATATATATATATATCTTTAATACGCAATTCGCTTGATTCAGCATTGCGCGGCTTACTACGGATTGCAATAACGGCCTATTTTGTGCTCAAGTATTTATCAGCCGGTACAAACATCATTTCACCTTCACCCATTTCATCTTCTCTTGCTGTCATCAGAAGAACCTTCAATGGCTTATGATTGAATTATAAAAAACAAAAAATCATTTGAATTCTCCTTTTATGATGGAAATTTTTGAAGACAAGGCATTATAAGCTCAGATGCTCGAGCACTTCTAATAGATACAGTTAGTTTATATGTCAAAGGGCGTAGGCAAAGTCATCTACAGAAATTAATTTACCTTTTTTAAAAACAGTCACAAGTAAGGCATCCTTATTTCAAATAAAAAATGCAGTAATCATAATATAGATCCAGTTCATCTTTTATTTTGCGTTGTGATGCGATTTTTTCAATATTTTTGGCATCATAAATGTACAGATAACCGGCTAACTTTTTTAGATATCGCGGTCATTGGCTCCAAACTATGCTATGATTAATCTTCCACTTGGAACAAATCGATTTTCCAACCCTTTGTAACCATAAAGGTTCTTTCGTGTAATTACTTTGCAATGCAGATTGTCTGTCACAATGGATACCCTTAAAAATGTGGTCTGTGGTCGCTCAGATAAAATCTTCTCAACAATTCGTACAGCCTACGGTTACAAATTTGTATTTGTAATTGATTTGTAACCGTAGGCTGTACGAATTGTTAAGAAGATTTTATCTGAGCGACCACAGACCACATTTTTAAGGGTATCCATTGTGACAGACAATCTGCATTGCAAAGTAATTACACGAAAGGTACCTTTATGGTTCTACATATAAATTGGGAATATAGCCTACTTAAAATTGTAACTTTGTTTTTGATGAATTTATTCTCCTCCCTACAGTGGAAAATCCTGAGCACAGCGATTTTGTCAAGCTGAGAAGCATGCTTATGTAAGTACTCTTGAGTGCCAAATTTTAGAGAAAGGGGGACATTTACAATACAGAACTATCATAAACCCTCAATCTGCACTTTTGTGCAAAGTTATCCACCTCCAGGTTATGAACCAAAATGAAGTGATTTGTTGATCACAAAATTCATAATGATCCCTATATTGATAGGATTTATATAACCAAAGCAATAAAAATGATAATAATGATAAATGTGCACTTAGAGAGCGCTAAAATCTATATAATTAAATTCTAAAGCGCTGAACAAACTGAACAAATTCGTATTAAAAACCTTTAAATTACAGCAAAAAAGCTAAAAAATATCCATCATTATTAAAATAACTATCAAATAAATGTGTTTTTCATCTTCTTTTGAAAGTTTTGACGCTTTGAGATCTTGTAGTTTCAACAGGCAGTTTGTTCCAGGGCCTAGGGGCTGCAGTGCAAAATGCTCTGTCCCCATTACATGTTAATTGGAACTATAAAGGCTATAGATTTTTCTGACCTCAGTTTGTATCTATCACTGGTTTGTATCCTCAACATATCTTTCAGGTAGGCTGGAGCCGTGTTGTTAAGTGCCTTGAATGTCAATAACAAATTGAAGTTAATCCTTTCTGTTATGTTCTTGTTTTATCTCTTGATAGCACATTTATGCAAGATTTGAAAGAAGTAACACAAGATGTCCATTACGAGAATTACCGTGCACAAAAATTAACAAAGCCTTCACATGGTGCAGCAGCGGCGAAACCTGCGTATGATTTTTAACTAACATTATTATGCTTTCAAATGTTATACCACAGATCAGCTTATAAGCCTCCTGGGTAGCTTAAATGCAGAGACTTTGGCAGAAAAGCTGCTTTCATGAAGTTCAATTATAGTTTTAGTGAGAGGCAAGATTGAAATACCCATTTTAACAAACGTTTTGACTCAAGGACCATAATTTTCTTAAAATATCTGCGAGGTACGCCTCAGAGTTTATATTAAGATTCCCTGCAAATTTTTAGCTGTTTGTTGAAGTAGTAGATTTTAATTGATGATCTCGTTTTGTGATGAATTAAAAGATTGCTATTTCTTTCTCTTATTGTTTCCAGTAAGTGAAATTCTCATCTATCTTTTCTTTTGCCTATGCATATTATCACCTTGTATTTGTGCTTCCTTGTCATTTTTTCTTTCAATGCATTTTTAGCCAAAAACAAGAGAGAGCTGAAGACAAGGATGCTCTACTTAAAGAAAAAGACGCAGAGGTATGTTAGTTAAGCGTAGAATTATTCATACCCTGCGATTATTTGTTAATGCTCCTTCTTGAAGTGTAGAAGCTCAACCATTAGCAAGTTCATAACCGTTGGGGATATCATTTTTGGCTGATTTATGTCTTTTTAACTATACAATGAAATAAGGACACATCTATCGAGTTTTTCCCCTAAGATTTAAAGTTGCTGAGGCTTCAATGTAGTTCATGTTTGGTAGTTTATGACAAAGTAGTACCACAAACAAATCTTAGAAGAGTCTCAGTGCTGAAAATATTTTCCATTTTGTCGATAAGGCCCGAATAAATTACAACGATTTAACACGAATTTTCTTTTTCCATGCCATAGATGGCATATCTATCAGACATTTTGCATCGTCAGATTCCTAAATATATCCAATGAAGCAACAAGCTATTTAACAACAAAGAAAAATTTAATCTCCTAGTTGGGTTAATATCAAGTCAACTTCTCATCTAATATTCAGTTTTCCTAATGTTGCATTGAGATTTTCGTTACTAAAGCTATGTAGCTGTAAGCCTCGTAACCCTTTCACATATTGACTTAGTACTGCAGTGTGATCAACTACGGTTAACGATATTTAAGAACGTCCTAATACTGAAACTTATACTTACAAAGTGCAGCCCTTATTCTGTGTCTTGCTGAGAATACTCCGCAAAAACTAAAGAAATGCAGTATAGATTAGAAAGAACCGAGATGTGGTTCTGGAGACGAATTTTGAAGGAACCACGGACGCAATAAAATTAGAAATGACTTAATGTGCATTGACCAATGCAAATTGTAATTATTCATTGATGGAAATAATAGGAAGCAGAACGAGAGGCTCAAAACACTAGTTACTATCAGGCAATATTGATTAAGGCAAAGAACAACGTGCAACGATCGTATGAATCTGCTGTGTGATTGCAAGGAAAGTGGAAGGCATTAATCGCAGTTGAATAGAATTAAGTTGCTCTGTCTGGAATTAAAACACCAATTTCACGGTTCTTTTGGAATGTTTTGTTGACCTGAGTTGCATCTTTTATGTCTGTGGATTTGTTCAAAACATACGTCGTGGAATGATTGTGAAGGATATTCGTCTTTTGAAGAAGGGATTAGTCTGTTTTGCTTTTCAAAACGACTGCAGGTCGCGCTGTGAAATGATAAATAATTCTTTGCAATTTAGCCGTGTTTTTAATCATATACTTAAAAAATCATTTGAAACATCAAGTTGAGGATTATGTTGATCTAACTTCATTTGAAAGATTTATTGTTTCAAGTCGCTATTTCTAAAACGGATTTGTTTGTGAAATTTTTTATTCTCCCTAAGTAGAAACATTCCAATAAAAATGAAATGGGAATTAGTGAAGAATTTAATGTCTTCATTACATGCGTAGTGTCTTTGTCTCAGTTTGCTTTGCGACCTAAAAGCCTCTGTGTTTTCATTTTATTCCACTTAAGTTGATTTTGATCTTATAGTTATGAATTGATGTATAGATTAGACCCATTTAACCTACTCCACCCAATGCTCTTTTGATAGAGAAATTTATTCAAATTTGTAAGAAAAATCTGCAAGTTCCTATTAATATTTGTTATAATGACCCTTTGGTGACTTGTTCTAGGAAGTGTAAGCTAGAGTGTTACGGTAAAAATTGGGTCCACGGGAAGGTGGGAGAACGTTAGAGAAAGTTTTTGCGTTCCCTGCCTTGGACAAAGATCCAATCTGATCTGATATCTGATAACCTGTCATGTTCTAGTACTATTTTTTGAAGGTGCCCCACAAGTATGTACCTTAGCGCCAATTTTGTTTCATGCCTCCATTATCGCTCGCTGCAGTTGGTTCCATCATTGGTATACGTATATCAGCACGACTGTTCTGATCGGATAGGCATTCTGGAATAAGCTATCAAATCCATCTTATAATTTCTTCCGCTATTGAAGATTGTCAAGCCCCAAATGTTTATAACCTGCTGCCCATTAAGAAATGAAGCGTATTCGTAAATTCTGAATATCCTATTATTTGATTTTAGTTGAAGAGAATGCAAGACATGATTGCAAAAATGCAAGCTCAGATGAAGGGCCAACAACAGTAGCAATGGCATTAGAACAATTGGTACATGTGCCTTTATATATCTGGTTTGAAATGCTCAGGTGTATAAAATATTTCGACCGTCAATGGATCTTTTGTTGACTTGAATGCGGTGAAGTCATTTATACATTTGAATGAATTGTCTTGTTTTTGCCACATATTTATATTAAGTAGCCTGCTCATATAGTATTGCCCGAACAGGGATATAATTCCTACGTAAAAAATTCCTCAAAGTGTCTTGAGTGTCCTGAAGACGAATCATGGGTGTTAAACGTAGCAAACTTCATGGGTTTCTGGCGACTTTATTAATTGGCTGCATCGCTTGCTATTGGAATTATCATAAAAGCCGTCTTAATTACCATTAATTATCATTTTACCTCTTACCATGAGATTTATTGATTTTTTAAAAATCGTGCTTGAAGATTGATGTACGTTTCAATAGATGCATGCTGCTTTTTAAGTATTGTCTGCATATTACAGTATTTTTGCCTTCTTGATTTTCTTGCCCTTCCGATTTCACGAAAGGACAGGTCTTTGGCAGTACGAACCATAGTAACAGAGAAAATTTTTTTCTATACAAAAGAAATTTCTATCCCTCTTCCTAAACCATGTCTTGAGACAATAACGCTCTAGTTGTTGCTTATTCATTTTTTTACATAATTTTGTGCCGTAATAGCTACGTATATTATAATACATAATAAAGAATTCGCTCATTTTTTTGATATTTTGAATGGGTTAACACCCATATTGCCTTTATCTGTCTTTACATTTCAAATCTTTGTACTTTTTTCCTGCCTTAACCTCTCAAATTTTTCGTTTGTTTGGTATATTTTTGTTACTATTTATTTGATATTTAATGAGTGTTACCTAGGTAGCTATCAAAGCCAAGCAGATCTGTGATTAGCAGTGGTAAATATGTAACATGCTGTTTTGCTATCTTGTGGCTACTTCTTATAAATTGCCTGAAATATGTACCCCCCTTGAAATGTGTGCTCCCTAGAAATATGTGCCCCCTAGAAATATGTGCCCCAAAAGGCCTGGTCTACAAGCCTTTTATACATATTCTTAACTTTGAAAACAGTTTTACAGAACTTTTATGCTTTTTAATTATTTATCGCAGGATTGACCTAAAGTGTCTATAATCCAACGAAGAACATCAAGTTAATTTAAATGTGTTTTCTGGCAGAACTTTTAGCCTTGCAAAACTTGAGAATCAACATTTTCCCACAAAATAGATGCTATCTTGGATAAAAACAGTATCTTAGATGGAAGCAGTATCTCAGAACCTATGCAAGGCATTGCATTAGTGGAAAACTCGATCGTTTCTTCAGGACATGCTGTTGATCAAAATACAACCAAAAACCAAACGATTACAAAATCATTCGCACTATGCACTCAGATCCTCATTAATATTAATGGGACGATTACACATCATTGTATCTAAATCGCTCATTGTCGGATACAGTGGTATTTTTATTCCTCGCATTTTATCTTTATCTACAAAGTAAATCAGTCCTTTGAGAAATGATGGTGTTTATTTCTTAGGTATTTTAACCACATTTGGCATACGCCTATAAATTAAATATGAGGTGCGTATCAATGAAAGTGCTAGCTGTTATGATTAAGATTATGGTGTAATGCCCTTTCTTTTAACGTAAGCTTAAAGATATGTACTTCAACTTTGAGTGTCCCATGAAAATATTAATCCTTATTTTAATCAGGTTTATAGGCCAATTTTTAACTCAAGGTGACATGCGTCAAATCCCCGAAGGGATAAACGATTAAATCCTCAATTAACTCTACACATTTTCATGAAACGAAGATTGTAATAGGCAGCTAATCATGCGGTGACATAGCAGATCTTTTGCATCAATTAGATCCCCCCTCCTCCATTTTCCTGTTGTGGTTGCTGGCCCAGCACTGCCAAAATGCATCAGGCATGCAGATAGAGTTTGGT
Source organism: Catostylus mosaicus (assembly GCA_964019065.1). Lineage (NCBI taxonomy): Eukaryota > Metazoa > Cnidaria > Scyphozoa > Rhizostomeae > Catostylidae > Catostylus > Catostylus mosaicus. Next base: position 5,288,756 of record OZ025193.1, on the reverse strand, counting down.
CTCAAATATATAAACGTAAGCTTCCTGGAAAGAAACAAATAAAGCATTTACAAAAAGCATTTAGATTTTAATCCGGTTCTCTGGTGTTTTTGAATTTGAAAAATTGAGGTCACATCAGCGACTTTCGTTTAAGAATAATGCCAGCATTGCCTCTTAATCTCTAGCTGTGCCTGCTCTCCAGAATATGATAGACCACGGGGAGCCACTCAGATCATGGTCAGGAATCACAATCAATCAAAATCATAATCATGAACATAATCGTACTCAACCTTGTTTACGTTTGGTTTTTTTCTAGTTAACGATAGCCGATAACAGCAATTATTTACAAAAAACATTACATAATATAACAGAAAATGATTAGACATATTAATTTAAATCAAATGTAACAAGTACAATTACTGCCATCCCAGTAACCTATTTCTTGCTTGAATTGCATAACAGAAGTTGCCTCTTCAGGTCATCGCAGAAGACTTTGTGATGAAATAAAATATATTTCTATAAAATACAGGGAAGTTATCATGTAACGCTGAAAACGTTCTAGTCAAAGTTGCCAGCCATTGAGGACAGACTGTCTTTCGTAGCATTGCTTTCTTTCACATGAACCTTTCCCTTGACAGAAGGGAGGAATTTGTTTTCAAAAGTAACTTGCAGGAATACCTTGTTTTCAAGGATCAAAGTGAAACGTAAGATTAAACTGAATTACCGATATTCACCTTGGTCCTATACCAGGGGTGTAGGCTCAAGAGGCCCCCTTGTTATTGAGACGATAAACTAGCTTTTGAAATTGATGTATAGCTATTAGATGAATTTGTAAGCAGAGGAGCAGAGGGGTATCACGATCAAGATGCTTTTGAGCTGTTTTTCTCTCTAAATTTACGTGCCTGATGGTAAATTCCAAAATTGAATTTACTAATCAAATATTCAATCCTTTTGCATAGCTAGCAATAATTTCACATTAAAAAGAATTAAACAACTCTTTTCATGAAGCAGGTGGGTAATTCCTTTAAAATCAAAAGTTTATTTACATGATTTTCAATAGCATTGAAATAAAAAATTAAGCTTGGAGGAAATGAGAAAAACACAACGCCAATGATAGAAATTGACCAGCATGTGTGGACTGTAATCCATTCACGTTTACATTGACGAGTGCACTGGATGAGAATCCATTGATGTGAAATTTTAGCACGGTCATGAGGCGGGATTTTTACACAGAAGTTTTAATAATTAAATTGTGGTGATAGAATGATCAAGGAAATTTAAATAGAATCGAGTGATTATCTCCATGGAAACCGAAGTAGTGTCAGTGAATGGAGAAGAATCGAGATTATGATGGCGTACTCGCTTTGCCAATTGACCTCAATGCCTAAACGTTAACCAACCGATCGTTCATTTGCTGCTAAATCCGTTAATACTTTGCATCTGGCAGTATTTTAATCTTGGAGTATTGACCTCGAATGTTTTTCACTGCATCGGTTTTTTTGATAGATTCTGACGTCGATCCATGAATATGGAATAACCACGAGGATTTATTTGTTTTGGTCATTTGGTGTTGAGCACTTCTCGATAAGAACGACAAATAGTCGTGCAGTATTTATTTTTATCTACTCGCACTTGCATTATGAACTTAGGCAAATGTTACGACCAGGATGATTGAAGCTTATGGAAGCGAATAAAGAGGAAATCGTGAAGGATAGGCCATCACCTGTAGCGTCAAGGAGCAGGAGTCAAGAGTCGGTTTTGAAGGCAACAAAAGGCAGTAATGAGAATGCAAAAGGCACCTCGAAAGACTCTGCATCGTCCTTAAAGAGCAATAAAAATGACGAAATTGGCGAAACTAAGGCAGAGAGAGCCGATAAAACGAAAGATGAGCTGCCAGATAATTTTAGTGTTTCACCAAGCTCAACTTTGACGGATATTACAAAGTCAAGCGCGGGGAAATCAAATGCCGCAAGGTAAGATTGGAAATTAATTTCAAAAAGACTTAACAATTAATCAACTCTTTTTCATAACAGGTGAAACAATACAGTTCTGATTTTTGAAATTAAGATCGACAGTTGAAACCAGTTTAGGAAGACAGGTTTTATGAGTAATTTTCCTGACAATAAAACTAATCTCATGTGGTTGGCCCTCAATGTCATGTTACATGGCATAAATTGTAATCACATTCATTGGCTTCCAAGGGATTTATTAAGGGAACCGGTAAACTATTGGACTATTGGACGCTTTCTTGATATATATTTTGATGTTTTGATATAAAACTTTTGGCTCCTACTTTTTCTCAAAAGTTCTAAATGACCTCCGGTACTCAAACTTCCTTAGCAAGGGTTTCAGTACTTAAAATTTGTTTAAAACTTTCTTTCGAATATAAACTATATCTGCCCTCACTAAAATTAGTGTTTTTAAGTTCTTTACAATTCGTTGAAGACTTGCATTTTTTCCAAATTTGAGCCTTGCGTTACTTGTTTGACCGTCATAAACCAATGAAGCGTATCAATATCAATCACAAAGAATAGAGAGTAGTTTATAGTAGAAAACGTAGTTCCATATTTCATAGGCTGGATAATCTCAGAAATTCACTTTTATAACTGTTCGGGGCACCGAATAAAACTTTCCTATTAAGCAATTTATAAAAGACCGTTGTCTGGAAGAGAAACGATGTTGCCCTCTGTCCAGACCACTGTCATGTTATATTTTGCCCTAAACAAACGCAAATATGGCGAATAAAGTCAATGTTTCACTATTCTACGTTTTTGATACAAACTCTTTGCATTATGTCCTTGCAACAAAATGGAAGAGTGCAATTAAATTGCAAGGATCAAGAATTATATTGCCCTACCATCGCAACTCTTTAAGTTTTCGTTCTATGGCCTACCGAAGACCTTCAACGCGTTCTTGACTTGGAATACTCAAAAAGATGCTTTTCATGTGAACCTTATATTCTACTCTTTTTACTGTTCCTAAGAAGGGTACAACTCATAATTGCGCAAGTGTAATCACTTAAAATAGACTAATTACTCAATGAATGACAAACACCTTTTAAGTTACCCATTTAAGTCTTAAAAAGTTTGTCAATATTATCAAGACATAACATTTTTTGAGTTTTTGGCGTTTTCCACAGCTGTGAGTGGTCTCTCATCCTCATCATTTCAAATAGCATTGTTCCCAGGACCAGTGCTACCCCCCTGAAGTGTTGCAGGAATCAACCTCGTATCGATACGAGTTCGACGTATCTACGTGTTTCTGCCATTTATTTTTACTCATTATTTTTAAGTGACAGGGTATTTAATTCCCTGTTACAGAAGTTAGGAGCTAAATTGCGTACTTCTAAATACATCTTCGATAATGGGTGGTATTCTGAATCTTATACGGCATTTTGCATCAGACGTCTCCTAAGAAATCTCTCTAGCGCCATCACTGCTTGTTTCATAAGTTTTTGGTCATTTCTCATTATATAATTTGGGCCAGTTATCCCCCTGGCCTCAGAAATTAAGCCTGCCTTCATTCCCCTGCAGGGCATAAGGCATAATTGATCTGCGGGAAAGTAGAATAGGTCTTTAAACACTGTTACGGTATTATTTTCAGCATTTTGAATTTAAAAACAAATATCAGTAGGACCAAAAAAAGAGGACTAATAAGAATTAAAGGAGTGTGAAAAAGATTAGTGATTTATCACTTCTTTAGTCTTAAAGTTATCTTAAACCAATGATGAAACGAACAAAAATCGAAAAAGTTGAAAAATACACGAAAGTTTCGAAATATTAATACAAAATCTAGCCTGTTCACAATATTGATAAAAAAGCTCTGTCAACTGAAGTGCACATATATGAAGAAGCTAAAGGGTATTAAATGAGAAGCTAAAGGGTATTAGATGAATGAAGCGAAATAAAACTGACATTTAAGAATAAATTAATTCATAGACTATCTTAGAGGGATTTCAGCCAAGGTGTTTTTTCTAAAAAAACTTTTATGGAGAAAACTTTAATCAAAAAATTCTTATAATTTGACTCAGATATTTTAAATACCCAAACCCATCCCAACCCATCCCAACCCAACTAATGGCAAATAATCTTTCGAGATATTACGCCAATTAATCAATCTATGCCCAATTTTAACCAAGAGTCATGGTTACCCCTTCGCGTATGTTGGTAATGTTACAGATCCTTAAACCAAAACTTCAATGTACTTGTTCACATCTGCTTGAAAGTCAGATTAAACTATTACAAATCTATTACACTGAAACTAATTCCATTTTGTTTTCAACAGTGCAACGTCAGGAAAAACTGGCTCACGTACGAGCTCTGCAAATGATTCTGAAAATGCAAGCTGGAATAACATAAAAGTTGTTGTCAGGTAAATTTAATTAATTTGCTCAATTTCTTAATTTGCTCAAAAGTATTAGATTCATTAAGATAAACACTGCCTTAATAGATGAATAATTGAGAGAAACATTCCAACTTAGATTCTCCCATGAAAAAAGACCCTTCAGCCCCGAAGCTTTCACCGTACCAAAGTTAGGGGCTATTCGAGTCATTTCCCCTCCTTTTTGAATAATAATACCTTAAAATGATTCGTGTTTAACCCTAAATTACCATTTTGTTTTCACAAATCATCTGATAAAGCGTTAAAAAGATAAAAATATCGCCGCAAATCTTGAAGCTAACAGTCATAAAATAAAAGTGCAGCTGCCCCTTTCTTGGCATGTTTAAGAAGGTATATTATTTTTTTACAATAGAGTGCGACCAATAAATGCCAATGAGCTACATAAAGAAGGCAAGGCATGCATCGAGTACCCGTCTGATGGTGTAATTTGGGTATGTAATTTTCCTTCTTGTGAATTATTCTTGAGAATAATCGATGGAATGGATAGGGTGAAAAAGGCAGGACTTAACAGCACAGAGCCGGTACCAACGAGGGGCATGGAGGGCCGACCGCTCCCCACCATAAAACTGTTTGCATAAAACCTGAATGATGGTCGGAAATTAGTTTTTCTACGAGGCAAAGGGTGATAACCGGCTGATGGCGATGACTATGGTCGAAAAGTCGAAAAGTTGACAACCTCCCCCCCCCCCTGTATACCACTGCTGGCTCGGCTCTGTTTCAACCCACCCCAAAGCAACTCCAAAATCCTGCTCAGAGAGTTTAAGGAGTGTGGTTTTTTAAACTCCTGTGGAAGTGATTTTCTTATGTTATGTTAATAAAATTAATCCATTTTGTCTTGCTTAGCGTACTAAACTCTAACTTAGTAACAATACAAAGCAATAGGATAGGGCTTCTCAGTAACCAAATCTTCATTTTATTCCTTTCCAATGTTTCTGCTTTAACGTTGTTCCTCTCATCATTTTGTCTGGCAGGCGAATTTTCAAGGCAATACAAAACCGTTCACATTTAACAAAGTATGTCAGGAAAATACGAGTCAAGCTGAGGTAAACATTTTTTATCTCAAGATTGTTTTTTGCACCATGTAAGATATGAAAGAATTAAAAGATGAAAGATGAAACAAGGTGTGAAACAAAAGAAATCAAATGCGCCTGGTTGTTATATCGCCTGAAATCAAATACGGTTGTTATATCTCTTCTTGTAGGCCTTTTAAAACATTTCAAGCTTCTTTTTAAAATTCGCCTTAAAAAGTCTGAACAATAATTCTGGCACTTCAAAAGCTCAGATTTTAAGGCTCATACCAAAGCTGTCTAGAATAGTAGCAGAGATATGAAAGTAAAGATATCTTAAATGCTGGGCTTCGAAAATGTACGCTAATAGGTTTAGCATCTCTGGTAGTGTTACCTGCTTAATGGTGACTTTCAAGGAATAGCATTATTCAAATAAAGAATTATGTAGAATTAAAAGGGAATGATAGTATTAGCCTGTTATGTAGCTTTATCTTTCATGAATAAAGTCTTAGCGAATAACACGATGTGAGTTTTCCTGAATAAACCGATGTATCTTTATTGACTCAACTGAATTAATGTAATATTAATCAACTTTCGACAAGGTGTGTCTAGATTCCCACATCTCGTCTGCATTTCTTCTGATATCGTGTCGAATTTAGAAGCAAATAACGCTTTGATTTACATCGTATCGGGCATAACTGCTCATGATTACTAATAGAGGGTTATATCCGACAGATTTAGCGTACCTAAATCAAAGCCTTCTAACTTTTCATTAATGCATAAACATGTGGTTCTTTGTGGCAAATTTTGCCGAAAGTCACTCACAAAACTCCGTCGGAGAGAACTTGTTTGCATATTTCAAATGATAGCAAATTGCTGCTGTGACTGCAGGCAATGACGGTTATTTGAATGTTATTGAATCATTTTTGACCTATTCTTGGAGAGTGTTTACAATCCCACGCTCCATCAGCTGCTTCATACGCGTTTCTTCTACAACGAAGGTCGGAGTGACCCCAGTACTCAAACCTTCTTAGCTATAGTGGGCTCTCGCTACAGAATATTTCATACTGAGTTCTTAACGAAAATGAACTTTTTTGCTTCACATGAAGTACTTTGAAAACAGACATTTTCATCAAAGTTGACCCTCGAATGCCTAGCTAAGCAATGACATTTTTCAATACAATACTTTTTCTGAGAATTTAAAAACAAGTTTTGAATTAAAACGTAGCTGCATACTTTATTAGATTTGAAAACTCAGAACTAAGCTTTCCTAAAGTTTTAGGAGCCGAGTGCTCTTTCTTATCAACCAAGTTCGTATAAAAAGAAACATGTATAGAAGTTTAATCTAGATATACTGTGAAAAATATGCTATTTTATGCTCGTCAGTCTGTGCGAGGCAGATACAAGAAAAACGAATTAGCTGCAGAAAAGCATGCTTATTTTTTATCTACACAGTTATGTTCTTAAAACGAAAGTAGATAGGCAGCAGATTGATAAAGATGCTAAGCATCAAAAGGGCCTGTTTTAAAAGTTACCTTGTATATTAGAATGTAAAGCAGTAAAATAAGCAGTGAAAACGTTAATGAAGTTTGAAGCGCTCTAGCCTTTGTCACAGACGGTAAATTTCGAGTTTCGACGCCTGTGACGCAGGCTAGACGCGTTCTTGCAAATTGCTGCATTGATTGCTCCATGAAATCCCACTCCTGTCGCCAGATTATTATTTTGCGCTGAGTGAAAACCATGCCTACTTAACAATTCTTTATACATTCGTAATGCTGTAAGTATATCGTTGAAGTCTAGAAAGTGGGCAAATGCTTGCACCGGGTCACCATGCTTAAGTGATACGTAGATTTAGAAGCCAAAGGATCATAAATGGTTATAGGGATCACAAGAGGAAGGATAGGGCTAAATGGCTAAATTTTATATATCCATCGATTGTTGATTTGGGTTGCAAGAGCTGGTCACCAATTCCTAGATACTGAATGTTCTGAGCTATAAAGCCAGTGACAGACGAAATAAAAAAGCACATTTATTGATGGTGTCACTGGTGGAATTACTCTCCTTCAGGGTCACATATTACAGAAGACAGCGAGGTCACCCCCTGCGCACATAAAAGCAGAGTTCCTCTAGTATTCATATATTTGCCCCCATGCCCAGGGGCGGAGCAAGTGTCCCCACTCTCTTTCTTTATTCTTTATTTGAGATTCATTTAAAATTATAGTGCAATTATTTTCTTGATCTAGATCTTTGACAAATGTGGAATCACCAGTCTGATAGAAAAGGCACTTGATGGGTGAGATTTTCGTTATATTTTTAATTAACATAAAATGCCTAGAAAAACAATTGCTTGAACTGCAATCAACATAGAGGCTTCAACCAATATGGGAAACCAATATAGATACGTATATATTCATATAAAATTGAAACGATAGCATTCATTTTCTTTGGGCATAGATGAACCTTCTTCCACTCTTGAGCCATGGTTTGATCTGATTAGATGTGACCAAGAATTTCGATTTAAAGGGAATTGAAAATTGCAAAGCTACTGGCAAGAAGTCTATTTGTAATATTCTGCGGCTAATTACCGTGGCTCTAAGTACTTGAAAAAATCTGATGGCTAATTCAATTGTGGCCAACCATACCCTCATACATTCAATCGCTGATTGTAGCAAGAAGGTTTGAATAACCGTGATGAATACTCAAGATAAAACGCATGAAATCTTGAATTTTTCACGGAAAATGGTACTCAGTTGAATTTTTTTTTACATTGAATTGCATTTGTTGCCATTTACGAGGGACAAGTAGCCAATTGTCATATGAGGGCTTCTTTTGTTCAATATTAATATTATCCGCATGGAAATCGGAATTTTCCACAAAAACCACAACTCTTAATGATTTATGCTCAAATTGTATGCCAGGTAAGGAATTATTAAAGAAGGGGGTCGTATGATTGCTTATTTTTTGTAGCTAATCAATTTAAATCTTGAAGGTGGCGTTCTTCTCTACTTCTAAGAGGAGAAACTGAACCTAGAGTCTAATTGAATGCAATTTTCGGACTCCAAAGTTGGATTTACATCAATACAGAAAGCAATTATGCAAATTGAAGAAAGGACCAAAGAGTAGCGCATGTTTGAGACCCATTTGATCTAATTGGACGATAATAAATTGTTGTTAGTTTGACCTGAATTTTCCAAATATAAAACTCGGGGTTAAAAAAACGTCAGCCCTTAAGTTCCTTGCTCAATGGTAGCACAATTCTGTTCCCTAGACCTAAACAGTATCGTTGAGAGAGGGAGGGTAGCTGGGGTAGATTCCCGAGGCCTGGGTCTCACGAGTGGCCTAGGTTGTTGCAAAAGATTTAAGATCATAATGCTACGTCAAAACTACGCTCTATTTTTGGTTATCGAGCAAGAGTAATCAAATTTTAACGTTTCCTTCAAATGCTTTTGAACTGTGGATAGGATTTACATATAGATAAATGCATCTTCTTTTGTAACATGTAGTTAAAAACATGGCATAATGCATGTTTGTATCAATAGTACAGCTGAAGCACAGTTTGTGGTGTAGTGATCTGAAGGATATTATCTATGATTAGAATGTTCGGCAAGCTATTTCCAAGCATTTTCGCCACTGTAGGTCTGTCTCTTTAATCAATAATTTAAGTACCAGACTTGCCTCGTTGACTGGAGATTCATGTTTTAGCTGTTAGGTTTTCTGAGATTATCAAAACAGCTGATAATTCCGCAAAAGGCTTGCAATTTTTGGAGGATTTTCGTAATGTGTTTTTGTATGTCTGAATTCTATGTGCCGTTGCTAAGCGATAGTTATCTACTTTTCTTACTATATTTATCCTGACTTTCCTGGATGATAATTTAAGAATATCCCTCAAAACTGACTAGCCGTGTTTGTATCCTGTTTAAGTATATGCAATCTTCCTTACAAACTCCAGATAAAAAGCACCAATCAAATTATTATATGTATCACCTACATGCAGCAGTCTGTGTAGCTGTAGGGATAAATTTGAAAGGCAAATAACAACAGCGAAATGCAGTCCAAAATTTAGTTTAATAAAGAACCGGCAAAGATACATACTTTAGCAAAGTTCTGCTCGTTTTATGAAGTTTTTCCCAAAGAAAACTAATGGCCCTGTTACCCTTTTCTAGATAAGCATACATCCTATATGACCTGAATCTCACAATAACTAATTTTTTCTTCTCCCATAACCGTGCCTAATCTCAGTAAGGTAAAACAATTCATTTGCTATACAACTTCTATTCTATCTATTTAAAAAAAACATGCGCTTTCAAAGCGTGGCATGTTTATACTCTAATGTTTAGCTCAAGGATGTTTTAATTTATGATCATAAAAAAACAGTCCATTCTTTTGCCATTTTCCCTAAAAATACTCAACCCAATTCATGAAAGATTGAAATAAGTTGCTACCATGCAAAATTTTGCATCGACCATGTTGGAGACAAAATTCTCATAATCACAATGACATAGTCGCTGATTTGAAGATAATATTTTTATTTTGCAAGATATTATAAAACATACGAATTGCCGTTATACAATAAGCAACTAACAAACCATTAAACAAGCAGTAAATTGCAAAAAGGAGGACATGTTGGCAAATTAATAATCCAATTTTCAAATGTAATTATTGTTTGATGTTCTCTTAAATCAGATTCTCATGCACTGCATTTGCATTTGGACAAACTGGATCTGGAAAGACCTACACCATAACAGGTCCCTTCAATCCGGTAAGGTATCAACGTTTCCCGATTTGTAAATGTTTTCATCATAATAGGTACAATATATACCATAAACATTGGGTAACTCTCACATGACGCGTGACTTTCTTTCAACTCCACGCATGTTCAGTTTAGTTTTTCTTGAAAATATTAACTTATCTTTCATGGTGTATAAGGGTTTATGGCCTGTGCCATTTTGTTAACGAGATATGATGAATTGGGCATTTTCGTAAAAGTTCTTTACTCTGTTAATGCTCATTCCATTCCTACTTGTTATACCGTTTTAGGATGTCAACGAAGTTCTTCCGAGTGAATCACTGTATGGCTTGCTACCAAGGTAACAAAATAAGCGTTTTTATGACTTACTTTAAATAAAGGAATATGAAATTGATTTACATGCATCTACGTGGTCAATGGTTGGGTACATTTGCATGTTGGGTAACTTGAACTCCTATCCTGGCTGAATTGCGTGAAGACTTATAAGTGGTACATTCTCTCCTCTTTGTGGCCCATCAGAGTTACTGGTTGTCACTTTTACCCGTTAAGCCCTAGGTATGTTCTAAACAGAAGGTAGAGAGGGGAACTTTATAGTGTCTTATGAAAAAAGTCAAGGAAACTGTAAAAATGATGTTTACTTTCATGTTTACTTTGCTCTTCTATAAAATTTCTTTGAATGTCTTTTTCAAGATCCTTCGACTACCTTCTATCAGAGGTTCAAAAGCGTGAAGAGACTTATGTCATCAAGGCAGCATACTTGGAAGTGTATAACGAAAAGGTTGTTATTTTTCACAAGTAAATTACACAGTTTTCTAAATGTTGTCTTGTCGCGCCATTAACCAGGCTAGCTTCTTTTAGAGATATGCATTGAACACGACAAGTTACTTTTTGAATAAAAGATCAATGGTAATAAAGTAACTCTTGATTTTTTAGTCTCATTCTAGGCACTGAAGAGTTCTTGAAATACCATTTTAACATTTTAAATTCACGTCAAAATACCCAAACTTTTAAAATTTATTAATCCTATTCCCCTGATAAGCCCTCCCCTCCAAATCCCGGTTAACCCCATGGGATTGTATTTGAAGAATCTTGGTATTTATGCTCCAGCGTGCCATGTCGCAAGGATTGTTCCCTAACTGTACGTCTCCACGATTGGCAACTGGGAAGAAGCTTGGTTCAACGGTAGACGACATACTTCAATAAGCGATATGGTGCTCCATTTCTTTTTGTTCCTTGCCAAATGTTTGCCACATTTAAAAATTTAGACTGGAATTTGCCAAGAATACACTCGCGACGAATCGTAGCAAAACTATTTCCTTAAAATGATCGCATTCAAACGCATGATATTTCGTCTCTATTTTTCTCAGGTTAAAGATTTACTTAATCCATCAAGAGCCAGAGACTCGTTGCCTGTTCGTTGGTCATCAAATCGAGGCTTTTACGTCGAAAACATTTTCATGATGGAATGTGAGACCTTAGAGGATATGATGGCAGTGTTAGAAGAGGGTTTGCGGAACAGGCAGGTTGGAGCACATTCGATGAATGATTATTCAAGCAGAAGCCACACGATGTTGACTGTATACCTGGATTCGGAAATGGTTCGTTTTATTGTTAGATAATTTGATAATTTGATAATTTGTAACTGTGTATATCTTGCATTTATTGGAGTAAAAGGCGTTTCTGGGCAACATTTGGGAATAAAAGTTCACCTAGACGTTGGCAAGGATGTAAAGATTCCCTTCAGCACAAGCATTTTAAGGTGTTCGAATTTGTAATTGCCGGGTCTGGCAACGTCTAAATTTCATTAACGAATTTGTAAAACTTACTGCTTCAATTGCCTTTTGCCTCAATGCGGGAAGAGGTGTGTTGGAATAGAAAGGTCAGCTCAGTTGTTGACAAGGCTCATTTCTACGCAAGCATTGCAGTACACTCAAAAGCGCATTTTAGGTTTGGAGATAAGGTGGCCATAGGAAATTGTTAACAAATTGATTCAGGCACCTGGTTTTGAAAAAAGCTATTGAGGTGGAGCAATTAATTCGGACCAAAGTTTCTATCTAATCCTAAACGGCAAATACGCTCCGGTTCTCCATCAATTCTGCAAATCTGAATCATCCAACTCTCTGTTGATAAAGTCCTAATTATACTACATATCATAGAGATGAATCCTTACTTTGTAGAATGATCCAGAAGACGATCTTCCTGTCATTAAGCAAGGAAAGATTAGTTTCGTTGACCTTGCAGGTAAATAGTTTTTTCTAGCGTTCTCTACTTATTCTATTATTGCTCTTTCTTACAAAGGGTTGGCGCCATTCCAGTCAGCATTACTTGTCAGCTCAAAGTTTGACATGTGCAGATGTGTCATATTTGCAAAGAGCATGCCCAAAGTTTTACCGCGAAAAATGGCCGGATCAGACTAGAGCCAGCCGCGGATTGTGTAACCAGCGCCTCATTTATTCTCAGTTAACTTTATGGCATAATATACATTTAGTAACGAACTTTGTTTATCTTACTTAGACTCATATTATGGGAGTCCTTCCACCTTCTTTCAGGGAATGAAAGAGTTAAAGAAACAAAGGCAACTGGAGAAGCCTTAACGGAGTCACAGAATATCAACAAGAGCTTGCTTACTTTGGGTAAGACATCTTATCTGAGAAGGAAATATGTAAGATTATTATCAAGGAGGAGGTTTAAGTGTATATATTTGCCAAAGCGTTCCAGAGCTAGCATTTTTGCTGACGTACCTGAGTTGTCTTGTCGTTTTGTCCGATGCGCAACGAAGCCATTTAGTGTGTAATTCAGATCAAGCGCCATGTTGAAATCAGATTAATCACAAATGACCATCCTTCTTAGCCTGCTAATTATACAGGTTATCGGTAAAAAGGCAGTTAGATATGGTCATGACGACATAGCTACGATATAAATAAAGTATTTACATTCTATTCATACCATTCAATCCCTTGCTTCACTTCCTGGTCATCATTGCCTTTTTGATTCACCTTTTCATTCTCATTTCTCTTACAGCCCCTCAATTGCTTGCTATTCATTCTTTTGCACGCATTCACTGCTTACTTGATAAACCTCCCTTGCTTAACGTTGCTCAGTTATTCGCTTACTATTGTGCTTGCTTTTTTATTATTAAGCCGTTGCTTTAAATACAAGAAGCGAAATGGTTAATTTTAGCCAGAGCTTTGGAATGAAAAAAGAGACTACTCCTGCATGGTGTTATCCTTCCAAAATCAATGCGTAAGCCAACAGGCCATTCGATACGAAATTACAGATTTTGTAAAACTGAGCTTCCATTAATTATCTCTTTCTTTCTTAGGCAACTGCATCTCAGCACTTGGAGATCCAAAAAAGAGAAGTGGTCATATACCATACAGAGAAAGTAAATTAACGAAATTGCTTGCTGATAGTATTGGTGGAGAAGGATTTACGTTAATGGTATGACTTTAAGCCATGTTTTTATACGTGCAAATTTGCACAAATAATAACGTTACTAAAAGCATAATTTTGAGTTTCATCTTAAACTATAGTATCGGGCAGCAAAATGCCACAATTGTCAGAGACAACTGACTGCTTAAATCAATTTCTTTGTCAGAGGCTCATTCGTATTTTAACTCAAGAAAATTTGAATGATTATAATTGCTTTGGGTACTAAACCCCTATTGCCCTTCGATTATTCTTGCCTTCCTTTCACGTTCTCTTTTTGCAGTTTGTGCCTTTAAATTCATTTCATCCTCATAGATTGCCTGTATCTCACCGTCGTCCAGTGCTATGCAGGATACCCTTAATACACTCAGGTACGCAAACCGTGCAAAGAACATCAAGAACAAGCCGGTTGTTAAAATGGTGAGGAAATTTTCGTTATAACAAACGTTATATTTGCAGAAACACCCATGTTTTTCACATACGTAGTTCTTGATTGAACCAGGAAAGACCCTTATTCGCCTGTATATATGTTCAACTATTCTTCATATTAAAAAGTCAGACACAGCTTTGTTGATGTGCAAGGAAACTTTACTAGACTCGAAATGAATTGCACGATAGTTCTGCAAGCGAGGTCAACGCTAGAATTGAGGCTAATGGCATCAATCTAGCTAGCTTCAATATCGCTTGAAGTTAGCTCTCAGCCTCGTTTTGCCATTCATTACATCACAGCTACATTCCAAGATAGACTTTGTTGGCTTATCAAAAAGATTTGAGTTAGATCTTGACTATTCGACCGTCTTGTTTTTATCAACATTTTTATTCAATTTGAAATGTGGGGCGCTCTCCCTTGGGATAACAAAATTTTAAAACCGCCCCTACTTTTGTCAACATCAAAGGAAACCGCTCTCCCCCAAAGGGCCGTGTGCTACAATGAAATTACAATTTTGTACCCAAAATTATTCAAAGCGATAATGAGGCATTAATCATAAAATTAATTGTGGTAGTAGAACATTCGCACGTTAAACTTAACGGTGCAAATCAAAACATTTCCGTTCATGATCAATTTTCTAACTGTATGGTACAATTTTTGAGTAAGCTCCATAAATTCTGGCCCTAAACACAGAAAGCAGTAGTACGTGATATTAGGCCCAGCTGGGCTCAATGATGCCTATATACAGGCTTTTCGTCGTTCATTTTAAAAGAATTTTTCATGAGAATTATAGATAATTTACATTGCATGTACTCTAGCTTTAAAGGGGCTCACTGTTCTTAAATGATATTTGATATTTCTGCTGACAATAGTGCTATTCTTTTTAATATTCTTTGACAGGACCCAAGAGAGCAGTTGATAATCAGCATGAAAAGAGAAATGAAATTATTGAAAGCAGAAAATGCATACTTTCGCCAGCAGGTATGGAAAACAATTATGCAAGACAGTTTGCAATAACTTCAGCTACAGAACTATTATGTAATTTTGTTAACCAAGACTCTTTCCTCTTATAGTCTAAAGCCTTTTGAAAAACTGTATATTTCTTTGAAGAATTAAATTTCAACAAAACTAAGGCTTGCCTTAATTTTTTAATTTTCTCTTTTTAGTTGAACATTCCCTGTTCTGATTCTCAAATTGTAATAACACCAGGGGAAATCCAAGGCGTTATGAGCGCTGAAGAAAATCCGCAAGCGCTGAGTCCTGCAATTGGTACAAGCACACTGTCATCTCTGGAGTCCTCTAGTAAGTACATTGAATCGTTTGAAGCTTTTGCAGCACTCTCGTCTTAGCCAGTAAGAAAAGAGAAGCAATATTGTGACCACCCTTTGCTTTTAACTCAGCTTCTTAATCACTACGCTCTCCTTAATTATCGTTGGCAAAATGAATCTCTCTTGCATCAGAGAACTTTTAAATCTGATAACACTATTTTACTTGCCAGTGAGCAGCACAGTCACCTCTATTGGAACTTCTACACTTTGCTGTTTATAGATATTCAATCCTGGCAGTTTCTACAATAAAACATAAAACCTGTATATGATGGGAGTTGGCAAGATGTGGGAAGCTTGTTCTCGTCATGGGCCCCGTACCTATAAATGTTTGGGTAAGATGCCCTGTAGGTACGGATGGAGAAAGCCAGAGGTCAGGGCCCGTGTCCAGTACTGCCACATATTGATAGCTTACAATTATCTCTTACTTCTATAACATTTTGGATCCTGCAATTCTATTTATCAATATTGTTTTTTACATTTTTCTAGGTAGAAATAGCTTAGCAGAAGTCAAGTCAGAAGAAACAGTCCCCAGAGCAACGACAGCCATGTGAGTGTATTGAAATAAAATTTTTAGGAATGGAACAGAAATCATTGTACTAGAGAACCATTGCAAAGTGGAGGGGCACTTTTTTCAATAGCTCTTTCGAAAAAAGGTTATAGAAACATTTTAATGGCAATGGCAATGACAATGGGGGAGCACTACGTCATAGTTGGCATCAATCGACCACATTTAGAACCTAAAAGCGGGACAATTCTTTTTTCTATATAATACTTGCAGCAATCTATGAACCTGATTTGATACTGCATGTTTACCCAAGATTAGATAGTTGAGCTATATGATGTTCTATTACTTACCAATTCAGCATGTTAACGGAAGAAGCATTTTTAGCTAAGATAATGAAAGTATCTTGCATTTCAGATTGAGTGCTTCTCTTAACTATTTTTTTCTAATTCAATCCAAGTTTGTTGTTATGATGTCAACCCTTTCTATTCTAGAAGGACTATATGTCCCTTTGACCATATGGTTTCTTGTCTTGAACCTCCTTAATCACATTACCCCCCCCCCTCCCTTGGAATCTGACCAAATGCATTTCTTGCTTCTGTACAGCTGTAAATCACTGGGAGTGAAAGAGTTTAAGGTCACAAGCTTGCTAATTCTTTTCAGTTGTTTTTGGCCACTAGGCCTCGAACCGGATACAATTTCAAAGGTTGCAAAGAGATTTAGACTCTTAAAATCTGGCTGCAACCTCATGTACGGCATACCGGTGTTCCCACAACCATCGAAGCATTAATGATTTAGGTTTAATCATAAACACCTGTCTGTTGAGATGACTGACTGCTATAATTTTTCTAAGGTATGCAATGTCAGCCAGCATTGGCCTCTACGACATGCTACAGGAGTACATCAATGAAAACGAAAACTTACGGTACAGTAGCAACTTACTTGTTGTATTGACTACAAGCAGAAATAATCATAATCCATTACCATGAATTTCTGCTCGCGTAAAAAGTGGCCATGGTCTGTATGAAAGAGGGACCTGTAATGGAAGAAGGCTACTGGAAGGAAGAGTTTCTTATTCATTACATGTCAAACTCATTAACATGACATCATTTGAAGTTCAAAACTAACGCTATAAGCATTTCACCTTGATTTTTAGCAATTTTCAAACTAGATTTTTCAAGGTTATCTGTGTTATTTCTCAATCTTACTCAGTCATTAAATTTTATCCTCATACTCGAATATTATTGCCTCTTATTTTTGCAAACTTCAGCCCTTACTTTTTGCATACAGGTCTTTGATTAGTGAAAGTGAAATATTATCATTTGAATTATATGCATTGAATTTTAATACTGTAATACAATTACATTGAAGTTGATGGTGAAAGGGTGCTCTCGGCTGTCAAATTTGTTTTTTTAGCCTCGTTTACACTTTCTTTATGGGATGAAAAAGTAATAGGTTTTTTAAAAAGCCCAGGCTTCTAGACAGCTTCGCAAACTCAACAAATGGCTCTTTCAATAACATTTTTAAAGGCAAATGCTGTTTTTTATGACTCATTAGTTTCATATTTTCCTTTTGCAGCCAGCAGAATTATGATCTATTTAAGATGAGAAAAGAATTAGAAAAAGATTATGAGGTGAGTAGATAACAAACTTAATAAAATTAGATTATAGCATAAATCTTGGGTCGCTTTTTGTCTCTTTATCATTCCATATATCTTTGTTCAAAACACATGGACCTTATATTAGGTGATATACTGAAAGAACTTTCATTTGGCACTGCTCAGAGAATCAGTGTAGAATGCCTTGATCACCTAGACTTAGACGTCTACTTACCTTTCCATTGTTACAATACCTCGTGACCACTTTCAAAGTACATGCCTATTTGTTTTTTGCAGTGACATAAATTAAATTTGACGTTAGAAACGTGAGCAACTGTTTATAGTGCTCATAGGCATCATCTGAGCTTATTTTGTACTTTTCTTACCGTAGATGGTATCAATAAAAAATGACAGTCTTTCACAAAAGCTTGAAAACATTGAACGGTAAGGAAAATGCATTTTCCGCAGGATTTTTAATAATTCAAATTTTCATTTGGGATTTATTAGTAGCCTTAGGGAAGCAAAAGTCATAAACTGGCCTAATTTTAATTCAGCAAGGAGGTGGCTATTGGAATTAGAAATAATATTTCTACGCCCACAAAGAGTTCTATGCCATTTTCTATGATTTAGATATTAGTTTTCACAGAGGTTAAAAAAGCCGGTCTTTGATAAGCGCAAAACAGGAAGAAAATAGACATAGGCGCTGCACGGGTTTAGCATTGTTGTTTCTATTATGTTTAGCACTTTTCTCGCAGTTTCAAAGTTTCAAATCCCCCGTATAAGCTACATCCTTAGCTATTATTTTGACATCTAATGCCCTATGTCTCAGAATCCCTTTACATGAGCAATTTACTTGGCCTTTGCTAATGATCATGTCGAACATATTTATTCAATTTTTTATGCATTCGTCTTCCATAGTGCTTTGAGCAGTACTTCGTTATCTTTGCGTTCTGATGATGATACTTTGACTGACAGCAGAGAGGAAAAACGATTATCGTTCCAAGGTACGTCTTAGAAATTAGCATTTTGGCGTTTTCAAATTTACAGTCCTTACTCTGGGCCAGAATTAGGCTAGTGATCGGGTCTCCCTCAATATATGGCATGGTAATTAATGATTGTTTTTGATGTAATTTTTGCGATTCTAGAGATGCAAAAAGATTCACCGTTCAACCTGAGCTTCCCACCCCTTCGCACTGGAACATATCCTAATATCATCTCTGCTGATGTTGACTTGGCTGCAGAGGTCGAGAGAGAACATAGAAAGATAAAAGAGGAGAGGGCCAGGAAGCAGCGAGAAAAGGAAATGGAGGAAAATCAAAATAGAAAACAGGCACAAGAGAATGAGAAACAAAGAGCGAAAGATTCGAATCAAAACTGGGTTGGAGGAAAGCCAGAGGAAAGTAAAGCCACTGGAAGTGCGGTCGCCAAGAAGCCTGGTATGTTATTCGCCTCTTTTCTCTTGCGATAGTCAGCCTGGCCTTTCTTTACGAAATATTTGCCTGATTACAGACGTTCAGCACTGGCTGCAGGTTTGAGGAAAGCTTGCAGCAGCTCAAAAAACCAGTACGTGGGTCATGGGACATTTGGCCAAGGACGTAGGTCATAGGAAGTAGTTCATTACCTCTTAGAAGTAGAAGTAGCAGGCCTATTTGAAAAGCGTGCATCCTTAAGCAGAATGGTATCAATTTATGCCTCTCTAGATGAATACATTTGGCTAAACTTGCATACGGCAATGGATCAAGATTTCAAGAAAAAGAAGAAAAGATTTATATACAGTATAGCATTTGACATTTCTTGCACCAAGAACTTTTATGGTCAAAAGGTGATCTTAAATTTAATATTAATGGGCGTTGATGCTGAAATGGTTAATTTATTAATTATTTTTCAGATATTAATTCTGCTGGGAATAAAGATGCTGCTGAAAAAAGCGACCAATCAATAGCCAAACCAAAGAATGCTTTCAAATATAAATGGTATGCAGCTTGTTCATAATAATCATAATAATCATGCTCTTCATCTTAGAATACAAACCTTGTGTAATTTCTAGTGAATAAGATAATTCCATAGTTGGTACCTAAGTTCAGAAAGGTTTTAAACTTTCCTCTGGCATAAGAGCTCAAATTTGCTAATCCACACTGTAGCGCTCAAAAGTTGTAGTTATCTCATTTGTATAAAGAAATTTCACGCGAAAAAAGACCTCTTCATTTGTGAATGCTGCTGACAACGAAGAATGGTGAATTTGGCACTTGGTTATCGGCTGTAGAGCAACAGAATTTTGAGCACGATGTTCAACATTCCTCAGTTCTGAATATGCTGCTATATAGCTTTTCGCAGTGTTATAACGATAATTTTTTCCATCTTATAGTAATTTGCAGCCTATTGAATCAGACTTTTCCTCAAAGAAAATTAATAAACGATACCATAGAGTTCATTTTAGGTTTCTAAAATGTTCTTTTTTAATGGAAGCAAGAGTTCTATTTTAATGGCCCTCTTGAGCAGAGGATTATAAGCCCTACATCCATGCTTGGGCAAGTTTCTCTGTTGGTCTTTCATCTGTGGTCGAAGGGGTAGTAATGAGCAGTCCTTATCAATGTTGAGCATTATTTAAAGGACATTGAAATTTGTTCATTATATAAGTATTTCAATTCTTTCAACGGTTTGCGTATTCTAGGAAGAAGAAGCCTTTAAACGAGAAAGACAAGACACTTAATAGTTATGCAGCTAAATTTGCTGTTCGAAAAAGTTTTGCTCCTGCAGCGTTTCAGAATCAACTATCATATTATCAGCAACAAGTATCGAAAGACAATGAGACAAAGAACGTTAACACTGAGTATTGGAATGTACCTAACCAAGAGCAGCAATTGTACCAAAACGACCCTGGCCAGAACTCTATTGGAAACAATGCAAGGCCCCTCATGAATGGTAAGTAACATTAAATGCTTAAGTAGAGGTTACAATGGAGTTGCGCGAGGGCAGCAGTGTGATGTATTAACTTCCATGTCCCAGCTATATAAATGTCGATAATGATTGTACAGAATTGCTAATGGAAGAACATAAATTGAAATGTCATTTATCGGAATGATGTTCTTGGGCATATACTGCCCTTACCCCTCTATTGCGACTGTAAAGAAAAACAAATAGTGTTATGAAGGGCTAACATTGTTTCTGGAGCGAGGGCTGTTATTCTCTAAACACTAACCTTCGTAGCATAAAACTACTACTAGGAAGAAACAGTGCAGTCTAAAGGGAGAAAGTTAAGATCTAGTTTGCACGATACCATATTCATTTAAGTACTTTTTTATATTATATCAGATTAGGGTTGTATTTACGCGATGACTTCAGTGAATTAGGCATGAGATGAATTTTTCGTGAAGTTACTTAAATTAAATGAAGACGTTGGTGAAATTGTTTTAAATGAATGCAATGTTGTGTTTAAAGTCGAATTTGATATTTGATAGGTTTCGGCAACTCCTTTGTCGTTATTTACGTAAACATCAAAATCTTAGTCTATGACTTTTAAACACAAGAACATCAAGAGCAGAGTTGTCTGATGATCGCATTTAGCTTTAAACTAAAGCAACAACTTTCAAGTCTATGCCACTAGTAATATCTAAACTGCTTAGCCTTCATGACATTTAGCACCCTAAAACAAATAAACCAACAGTAATTTTCTTTATCCATAAAATTATTTCTACATTAAAATATGGTTTTATGTCATGTTTCACAGGATCGCAAGATATGAATGAGCAACTGCGAAAGGAACTAGACCAGTTGGAAGGACAGATACAAAAGGAATTCGCTTTCAATCAAATTCTGAAGCCAACCTACCATGGAAGGTGACATAAAAAGCGTAGTTATATGACTCTATCTAAACTCTGTTGAGATCATTGCAATATCACCAATCAAACGCCTTAGATTACAGCTACACATCAAATCGTTCTTTATAGCTTGACAATTCAAGCTGGAATTTAGATACATTGTTTCATAGATTTCTGGAAAAGGTTTTAAAAAAGTCATTTATTACGTTATCTCAAAATCTAGTACAATTTTTAAAGTGGATTATTTATTCATAGAAAAAATGAAATGTTATATCCATTGTAGAAAGTTACATGTAATAAAGGTTTTTGCTCATTAATTCTATCATTTTCGCAAGCATAACAGTGGGTATTGCTTTTTGTTGTGAAACTATTCACAGACTGTATCATCAATTACATAGGAGGATGTTTTTGTTAAAGGAAAGCTATGCATTAGATATTCAGATAAAAAGATAATCAAGTAAAAAGAAGATATAATGTAAGAAGATGCTCAAATCATTCTTGTTCCTCTCTTAAAATGCTTTTCACATTTATTGAAATTAAGATTCAAGGCTGTAGCTACAGTGGCGAGGGGGATATGACACCCCTAGGGAAAAGGTTGTGTTTCCAAACCTAGAGTTTTGGCCATTGAGGAGTATTTTGTCGGCAACTTGTAGCCAAATAAAGGCTGTGCCAATTTTGTCGGCACATTTATCGTAGAAAAGCCCCTGAAACAGGATATCTAGCTACGGTCCTGATAAGATTTCTACACAAGCATGCATACAAAACTTACACTGTGACAGCTGGAGGATACACACTGTTAGAGTTCCCGTTTTTAAATTTGTGCCTTTAAATTTGACCAAGGCCTGTAAAGATTTACGGACCGTAACTTTCAAGCAACTCACATTTTTGCAGAGCAAAACGTTGTAAAATTAATCGGCAGATTATCGAAATTAGCTTAACTTTTTCCCCAAATTCATGCTACATAAATCACATACTAATCTTAATATCGTCATTTTAGAAAAGTCTGGTTTACATTGTTGCAATCAAATGGGATGTGTTTTTCAATTAAGTTGATGCGATTATTCATTTGATTAATTCTGATAATTGCGCTCATTTTCAAAACAGTAAATACAAGAGATCTTATACTATAAAATGATTGTTAAGCTGTACTTTTGTTGATTTTTATTCATTCGTTTTTGCTGCAAGCCCTTTCCTACATGAGATGGGGGCAGTGGGACTGTGGCAGCCAAAATTGATTTGCCTTTCGACCATTTTCTAGCAAAAGTGATTTGCCTTTCGGCAGCTTTCTAGATTGTGATGGTTATCTTTTGGCATAAAAGACTTAAATGTGTCATAAGGATAGGTTGTTAATAATATTAAACGACTTTTCAAAGTTTTTACTTAGATGGAGACTTAAACTATGGGCTTAGCATTTTTATGAATGTTAGACAAAAGGAGACTAAGTCCAAAGTTTATTATGTCAAAGTTGTGTAATATGTTTAAGTGGATAGTCACTGAAGATGATATTACAAATTTAAAGATGCCTCTATTTTTCGTCGTCCTGGTCGAAGATGTCTCTCTCGTCGTCAGCCATACATCGGTTTCCTAGATCTGAATAAGTTATAATAGAAAAGTTAGGAAGGTTCTGTTTACAGAAGAAATAAGCATGCGCAGTTGCTAGTCGGAAATGGTCTTTTCGGAAAAATTTGCAAGAGCAAGCCAGTGTTTTATTCGTTAATAATAAATGTATTTTAGTAATTAAAGTTTTTGCAAAAGCCAATGATAAGCAAAAAATAAACTCAGCTAATGTCGTGTGATTAAGAAGAGACAATACTCTAAAGATACTGTGTATACAGCGGCTGAATAATAGTTTATTTGTTGTTCTGTATTGCATCCCTACCGCTTTGAGTTGTTTCTTGGATTAATTATTTTTCTGCCGTCATCGCAAACATTGGTCAAAGCTCCTACATTTACATAACATGTTACATCATGTTCAAGCAATGTGAATATAGTTGAAGGTCTGGCACACCTATGATCATTTCCGCTTCCCCCTTTGCATACTAATGCGTGGGAAAGCCCTCCTCCTAGCAATGGTCATCGAAAACGCACCCAAAAACGTAATATAATGTTAATGTTAGGTCGAATGGACGTGCACCGTCTACAGGACGTGCACCTTTGCTGTTACTGTCATCAATTGTGTCCCGCGTATAAAAGTTCAAATCTGAGAGCCCTGGTTATAACAATTAATAAAAATCTCATAAGAGTATCAAAGTGGAAATATATATCAGATCTAAACCGTTTCCGTTGAAAGCTTTGGCAATACACCACTTGCTCACTACTCAGTGCTCACCAAACTACTCACCTTCGGGATTACACCTTAGTGTTGTTGTGGTGGTTGAATTTGGAGGAAGCAGCCATACCAAACATAATTATGAAGGGCTGCCGATCCAACGAAGGGAATTCGCAATAAAATGGCAAAAATGTCAAGAAAACCTGCTTATATACGGGTTTCAATGCTTGATGCCGACCTAGATTTTCCTGTTCAGGTGAGGTTTGTTTCTCTCTGTAGGTAAGCATTTTGTAAACAACATTGGAGGTCAGTAGGCTCGGAGTCAAATGGGCCTAGCTAGCTAGCCTCCTGTTTTGAGTAACCATGTAACCACAAATCCAGTTTTCTAATCGCAGATTGTGAAGTGGATCTTTTCTGAATAGGCTAAGAGTGATTCTGGAGAAGACAAAAACCAGACATACACAGTTCGTAGCCTAAGAAGATTCATCCATACCTTGACTGATCTTTTAATCTGGTTTAAAGAATCTAAGGATTAATCCCAATAGCGATCAAAGCTGTATTTTGAAGTCATTTAACCTTGAAATACTGTCGTGGGCTCTCAGGCAAATTTTGATTTATTTTTTTTCATTTAAATACTGCTAGAATAGAAATTAGGAAGCAGAAGCTACAATAATAGAGCTAAACTAAAATGCAACAACATTAAAGTCATTCAAAATAGAAGCTAGGAAGCAGAATCATTAAGGAGGAGCCTCCTAAGAAGGTTGATCGAAAAGAAGGAGTATGTAGTTGTCATAAATTTGATATCAATTAAGCCTTCCATGTGACGAGTTTTGATCTGCCAGTTTTTAAAATATGTAGGACCCCTTGAAAATCAACAGTGCTGATGGACAACCCTCCTTAAACATTTGAAATAATGATACTACTAATGATTTTGTCATCTGTTTTCTGCTAACAAGTGAGTTTAATATAAACAAGAAGGGCCCCTTAAGATTTAAAAGTTAAGATGCAAGTTACCAGCTGTTTTGTTACACAAATTGTTTAAGTGCAGAATTACTTCAATGTTAGTTGTTATTTCTAGGACATTTTAAAGCAAGGCTGACAGGTAGTACAATGCAACATAATTTCAACTTCATTCATTCAGGTATATTATACTTTTGATAGAATTTTCTTACCTACATACAGGTAAAAATTACTGGGAAAATATTGTTTGAGTTGGTATGTAAAACAGTAGGCCTAAGAGAATCGTGGTATTTTGGACTGCAGTACAAAGATAGCAGTGGCGCTGTATGGTGGCTAAGGATGGAAGAAAAGGTATGGACAGCTTTGACTTTCATTAGTGTTCTTTCATGAGCCTGAAACGTCTACCAACCTGTTCCAACCTGTCTTCTAACAGAAGAAGGCATCCATATCTAATAAAGCCCATTAATTTTTCTATGCATGCCTCATTATGCTTGCTTCAAGATTAATTGTTTCGATCAAGGGTTGTCTAATTTGTTGAAAGCCAAATAAAATCTTCTTAGAATGGCGCCAGTTTTCTATGTTGTTGGTGAAACTTATGTGTTTGGCAATCTCTGCCAGGTTTTAAATTTGGAACAAATCCTGTTGGTCTCTTTCTTTGCCATGCTCATCCTAAAGTGATGATGATTTGCATAAGAAGACAAATAAGTATGCAAAACTCTTTTTAGCTTTTCTGTGCAGTTTCAAAATTTTTTGAGATGAAAAAATTTATAATCATTTGTATCCTTAATTTGTTAAGGGAGTTAATGTTTATGATTATGATATCTCTGAATAAGCTTGATACAATGGAAATCAACAGACCAAATCATTTGCCTTAAGTTTTATTGATGTTTGAATTTCTTTTGTAAAGGTGCTAGATCAAATATCTGATAAAGAGGGAAACTTGAGAAGACTCACACTTCTGGTGCAGTTTTACCCTGAAGATGTTGAAGAGGAATTAATCCAAGAGATGACTCAACATTTGTTCTTTTTGCAAGTGAAAGAGGCCATTTTAAATGAAGATATTTTCTGTCCTGCAGAAGCTTCAGTCCTTTTGGCATCATTTGCTTTGCAAGCAAAGGTAGGTGATATAATAGAGATTATGAAATGGAAAAATTGTCAAATATTTTGTACTTGTTATTTTCTCTCACAGATGAAAAGTTTGCTTTTTGGTTTCATTTTTGCTTCTTCTTTTAAAGCTGGCAACCATTTAGAAGCTAAACATATTGTCATTTTGATATAAGGAATTGCAGAGATACATGTTTTTGGCTTTATTTAATAAATATCAATGTATTAACAAGCACTTTTATATGTTTGTTCAACTAATATTAGTTTTTAAGGTTTAGCTAAGATCAACTGAATTTTTTTTCCATACTTGTTCCCTTTAAAATATAGAAAGCTGAAAAGGCTGTAAACAATTCAACTTTTAAGCTATTGAATTAGCATTGGTATGGCCATTTGTTGTCAGTTATTTAGTTAATCGTTTGAAATTAAATTATTATGTATATTGTATAGTCAATTTTGCATTAACTGGACTAACTGTAGATAATTTTCTTAAAGTATGGAGATTTTGAAGAAAAAATTGATGAGCCTGGATTTCTTGCAGAGGAGCAATTACTTCCAGCCAGGGTAAGTGAATTTTTTGATGATAATTAGGTTTTTTTCAATTGCAGCTTTTAGAGTTTTATGTTTCTATGCCATGGTATAATTTTTGATAAACCATACAAATTCAGGCTGTTGCTTTGCATACATAGACAAAACATTTAGGTTCTTGGTTTAAACTTCCTAAATATATTTATTCTTTGAAGATAATAGATGAGGTATAATAAGCTATTAAGTATAGTCATATAGTCAAACTGTCGAGTGTCAACTATTTTTGATACTAACTCTGATTTTTCAGCATTTTCCAAGCTATTTCCCCAACCCTTAAACAGCTATATGCTATGGAGAAAAAAATCCAAACAGATGCGAGACCCTATTTATTATGGAATACTCTTTTTTGGATATCCTCCTGTAGAGGTGTGTTTGTTCACAAATGTGTATAACAATACAATTTATTGTAGGTGACAAGCCAATATCAATTGACTACTGAAATGTGGGAAGAAAAAATAGTGAAATGGTATGCTACTCATCACGGAATGAGTAGGTAAGGTTTATCAAAGGCATTTAGATATAAAGAAAATTTCTTAATAGTATCTCCTATAAATGTTTTAAAAAATCTTGGAACCGTTATTATGCAAAATTAAAATTCGTTTTAATCCGTCCCAACTGCTTTTTGATCCACTTATTTTCATAAATAGATGTGAAGCAGAGATGGAATATCTAAAGATTGCCCAAGACTTAGAGATGTTTGCAATAAGCTATTTTTCAATAAAGGTGAGATCAATTTTGTTATCATTTTAATATCTTTCAAAATTGAATGTCATACTACCTTTCATATAAATACCAGAACAATTACAACAACTGTAACAACAATACAGAAGAACTTATTACAAAACCTTTCTTCAAAAAATCAACAAGTCCAAACTACTCCATGCTACAAGATGATTTGCAGGATGAAACCAGAGGAAGTGTGGTGAAGCACATCTCTCTTGCAGCTGACAAAAACAACAATGCAAACTAAAATACATCTTAGAGGTGATATAACGTAGTAAAATGAAATAGATCACAGAAATGTGATTACAATGAAAGGGTCTAATTGGTACAAGTAGCATTGTTGGGAGAGATAAGGGTACAATTAAAAAAGATTCTCCCTATTGATTAGTATATTAGGCAATTAAGTTCTCCCATCTCTTCATCACATTCATAATTTTGCTCTTTTTGATACATTTGATTCTAATTTGATGCTAGAATGCAAACCAGACTGAGCTGTGGATAGGAATTCATCCCACTGGAATCAGTGTTTATAGCCAAGATAACAAGCTTACACCTGTAGTTTCATTTGTATGGAATGAAATCAAGAATATATCATTCAAAAACAAGAAGGTAATGATCAGTGAAAAGTTGCTAAATAACGTTTTTAAAAAGAGACCATGTCTTTCTGCCATGCAAGCACATTTTATTAAAAGCAACCATAGAACAACTATTGCATGAAATGAAAAATATCATAGAACTATTATAACTTTCATAGCTTTATCTGTAGATCACTGGAAATACAATGTTAGACTGACACAGAACCAGCATTTCGTCTTGCGAATCTAAGCCAATAAATAAACAGCTTCAGCTGAAATTAGACAGTTGTTGCTGTGTCTGAATGCTCTTTCAGACTGTTTTTTGTGAAAATATTAAAATCTAAAAGAAGATTTTCCGACTTAATGCGGGATATTAGCTTGGTTTATAATGGTAAATATATAAAATCCATTAGTTAACAAATGTAACAACATTGACATATCATTTGAAGAGATCGATTACTCTTGTGTTAAACGACGGAATTGATACTTCCGTTTGAGATGTTGGAATTTATAATTAACAAGACAGACTTTTTAGGTAATGTTTCTATTCTAATTTCTAGTTTCGAATTGATCCGGAGGACAAAGCATCCCAGCCTTTCGTGTTTCATTCAGACAAAACGGAAAAAAATCGACAGGTATGATCAACTTTTATGATGGGTACCCAATAAACCTATAAATCTGGGAATTCTAGCTCTATTTTTCGCCCAGTTTCCGATTCCTGTTGCCAAATGCTATGGCAATCCGAAACCCATCTAGAGAAAGATGACAATACCTATTGTCACAACAGTGATGGAGGTGCAAAGAGCAAGCTAGAGCGGAAGGATATTTTCCAGTTTGCTGAGGGAAATTTTATGAAAGCGGAGATCGAAAAAGTTTCAAGCTTCCATGAAACGCAAGTCTTTTCGGTTCTGTATCAGTATACCTTTGCAGATGATGTATTCATAATGAATATCTAGTTATCAAAAATTAATCAATTCATTGATAAACTGCTTCTTTATCCGTAGAATATTTTATCTATGTCTTAAATTGATGAATTTTGTTGAACCAGCACGTGTGTATGTCTCCAACTGTTGCTATTTGCTTTATATCAGCGATATTTTGAATGTTGCTCCGCTATTCTGACACGACTCTAAGAACTGTTCTTCTAACATTTGTTTGATTTCCATTTAGATACTGGATTTATCTGTGACAAATCACGACCTTTACTTACGGCGACGGAGGCCTGACACAATGGAAGTGCAGCACATGAAAGCGCAAGCCAGAGAAGAAAAACTACGACGAGAGGTAATTTTTGTTTGTGTTTGAAGATAACGTACTTAATATCCTGGCGATGTATGTTAGAAGCATCGCTGATCATCATTAGCACTGTTTTTTCAGCAAATATCGCCAATCAACAATCTTGACGATTCTAGATTGCACAACATCTAAATCCTTATAAATTGTAGTGAAAATAATTTTAGAAGAGGAAAAGATGAGCGACTAGGGCATTTTTCTCCCACTATTTGTCCAATCCTGTCAAATATATGAAATTAAGTGTATTAAAGTTCAGAATATGACTAACAGTGATCAGATAAGAATTGAATTGAGTAGACAATTGCGGAATGAAATCCAAGACTAAGTCATTTCTTGATATCGTCTAGATACATAAATCTGCAAATGTTGCCTTGACATGCAGTGTGGGACAAAAGTATCGAGTCTATTCCTTATTCAAATGAACGTGATACAGCGTTTCTTGTAGAAGCAATCATCATTTAATTTCATGAATCGAAAACTTAACATTGAATTAGAAGAATATTTACACAACAACAGAGTATGTGCGAGAGGGTTTTCTGCTGTTATGATATCTTTTTGGACAGTATATAACTTAACTAGTTTACATTTCATCCTGCCTGCTTAACTCGTCTTTCCTGTGTTGACAAAAGATCACAACCCTTATTTCAAAACAATATTTTTTTGTCGAAGCTTCCATTCTGTTAAAATAGTCCTTGTATTATAATTATCATCATCTCTATCATTATAATTATTGTCATTTTCAGAAGGAAAGAATGCGCTATATACGTGAAAGAGAGGCCAGAGAAGCAGCCTGCAGGGAGAATGATGAGATGAGAATGAGGCTTGAGGAGTACCAAACAGAATTAGAAAATTACCGAGAGGCAATGGTAAGTATCTGCTTTTACTTTTGCTCGTCAACAATGTGGTAACAAAAGCTGCAGAAAGTAGACGATAAATAAACGAATCTATGAATGAATTAGAATAAGTCATTAAATCAATCATTCAAAGAACCAGGCATCCAAAAGAATCTTTAGGTCCGGCGGACAGCCTACTACAGCGGATATTACTTCATCAACGTCCGGAAAATAAACGATTGATATAATGTTTAGTTAAACAGAAACCTTTGGGCGTTTTCGGATGCAGGCCTCAGAAGATTCAGTTGCTATCTATTCTTATGTTTATAAATATGTTAGAACTCAGGTTGTATCACGCCAGTTAACTTGTATATTTTACTTTTATTAGTTTTCGAATGAATAATTGCTGAAGGGCTACTCTGTCAAATGTTAGAATATAAAAAGAAATGAAATCGTTAAGTAGATGAAATGAAATCGTAAATTTTTTTTTGCAATATGGTCTCGATTTTTATTCCATAAGATTGTTCTGAAGTTTTGTAGGCAACCAAGGTATATATGTGCTTTAACTTATGCTTTGAAATTTTTTTAAATTAATCACAGGAGCGTTCTGTTGAGACGACAAATCTATTAGCAGAAAAAGCAAGGGTTGCGGAGGAAGAGTCAAGCCTTTTGTTACGGAAGGCAGCTGACCTTGAAAGTGAGATTTTGAGGTTAAATTTGGTTATGTCTGAGGTAAGATGGCAAGCTTTTTCTTATAATATTGAGCTCTTAATATGAAGTGTAATATATTGTGATAGAATGCAATGAATGTAACGTATTGTACTGTAATTTAATTGAGTGTAATGTAATGAAATGTAATGTAATGCAATTTAGTGTAATGAATGTAATGTACTGTAATGCAATGCAGTGTAATGAATGTGATGTAATGTTAGGTAATGATATGTAATGTAATGTTATGTAATGATATGTAATGTTATGTAATGTGATGTAATGTAATGGAATGGAATATTCTTCTATTTCTCTAAAGCTAATATCTGCAATTGTGATTTCATCGCAATGCACTTCTGTCAAAGATAACTTGTTATTTTCCCGGTTTTGCTCGAAAAATGTTTTTCAGATCAAGCAAACCTTTCAATATGATGATCAATATTTCAATTTGCTGCATCTGATCCACAATTAAAAAGCACAGACAAATATCAGTTTTTCACATTTGAAATTTGAAAGCAAATAGTTTCTTCACAAGATCAAAATCATTAAGAGATCTTGTAACATTGTAGGAGAGGCACAAGTGTCTTCTTGTAGATAAATGCTTATGTTTAGGACTCTCCGCCTATTCATTTCTTTCTTCAACCAGAAAGATGCCCAGGGTGCCATGCTGATTGGAAAGATTCGAGAACATGAACTTATGATACGTACTATCTTAGATCAATCAGAAAGCAGGTATGCATATACTGTCCGCTTACCTTTCTATTTTCCAGTATGTTTTCCATTTATAGTTCCAGCCCCTTTCATGAATTCACAGTTCAGGGGAGAGCTCACATTTCAAGTCAGCAATTTAGCAGAAGTTCCTTTTTTACCTATTTATTACTCTAATTTACACCGTGGGCCAGGAAGAATAGCCAGATATTCAACCCATGCACAACTCCAGATGGTCGAAATGATATATCTTAGAGTATCAAAGAATGTGGTAAAAATATCTAAAAGGGAAATAAAACAATTAGTTCATTGAAAGCCTACCCCTGTTAATTTCTGTGTTAATGGAATCACATACTTCTAATTGACTTGAGAATTCGGCAGCGGATAATTTTGATGGTCCATGTAGCTCATGTTATTGTAATTTATTGATAATGCCTGGTATTTGCATTTCGCTGCTAAAGTTTAGATCAATATGACTGGAAAGGGTTTCAAATCTATTCTGTTGTCAACCAGGGTCTTAATAATCATGCCTATTAATTTTTATCTGACCTATGTCATGATCGATTTAACAAATCTCAAAAACGTAGGAAAATAAATCTCGAGCAGTGAAAGTTTGTGAAGCTCACAGTTAATCAGAGGTACGAAAACACGTTCATTGCTCGTAGTTTAATGATAGAATGAATGCAGCATTGAGTAACGATGAACATTAGAGACTATATATACTAAATCAACTTTTTGCAACAGGTTTGATTAATCGATCTCAATTTCAATGTAAAACATACCAAAAGGAATATTTTTGTGCACCCTGTTGCCTCTTCTTGTAAATGTACGTTTGTTTCTGCGAGTGTTCAAAAGAATATCAATATTTGCAGCATGAGAAATGCAGAAAGCCTGAAAGAGGAGTTGGGAAGAGCTCGTCATTCTGAGAGATTAGCGAAAGAAAGGCTCGTGCAGCTCACATCAAATCCAAATCTGGTATGTTTTCTAATTCTGTTTACTTGTTTTCTTTAACCTAAATGAATTTAACTGAATCAGTTACAAAATTTTGCTATGTTATGCTATTTTAAGCTACGTTATAATATGCTATGTTATGCCATGCTATGCTATGCTATGCTATGTTTGTATTGTGCCAGAACTATTGTTCTGGTCTTGCTTTGTTTGTTGAAATGATGAAGATAGACAACAGGAAAGTCCTGAACATTCTATCTCAATAACATTTTACGTTCTGCGTTTTTGAAAATGATTTGAAAATACTTTTAGTTCCAGGATGAAAATTGTTACGAATACTGACGCACGAAAAATGTTAAGTTTACTTATGAAAAAAGTCTGTTGTCCTTTATGTCTGATTTGGCTAAGAAATTGCATAATCAATGGATTTTAGCAATGGCTCATTAATATTATTTGTTGTATTGCAGATACCTCTTGTACAGCAGCATGTTGTCATGAGCGGGATGACGTCATCGAGAGAGAACGGCAACGGTCAGCATGTGTTTCATTTATCTAGGGAAATGCAACAAGAGAGGTATGTTGTACTAATATAAACTTCATTTTCAAAAGATCCATAAAGCAAGTTGGATGTTGAATAAAAGTATCATCAAAGTCCCTTGATTATTTTAGAATTGTTGCAAAATTGTATGTTAGGCCCGTGCAAGCTTCTAGCCATGTTTTTGTACACTTAATTGTTAATGTCAGTAATTTCCGTAAGGTTACATTACTTGTTTAACTTTGATTTGAATGTGCCATTAATATGCAACTTCGATTCTATTAGCATTTGTGAGTGGTCGTGGATAGACCTCTAAACACGTATTTTTATGCACAGATATATTTCGTTATAATTTGTTTTTTCTTATCTTTTTCGTATTCTTAGGATCGCTTACCTTCAGAAAAGTAGTGAC
Source organism: Catostylus mosaicus (assembly GCA_964019065.1). Classification (NCBI taxonomy): domain Eukaryota; kingdom Metazoa; phylum Cnidaria; class Scyphozoa; order Rhizostomeae; family Catostylidae; genus Catostylus; species Catostylus mosaicus. The sequence continues at coordinate 5,255,865 of OZ025193.1, read as the reverse complement.
TTACAAAAGCAGTTGACAGAACTTAAATCACAAATAGAGGTTTGGTACTTGATATTTTGTCTATATTTAAAAAATATGGCCAGGCAATTTCGGTTTGCAGAATTTTACACTAATAAAAGTTAACTAAGTCTAGTTCGTTTTCTTTAAAGGCTCATGAAAACATTTAAATCATGGAAGTTCAAATATAGATTTTTGAATTATAGAGGTTTTATTAGGTTTTTTTCGAGCTGGAAAATCTTGTCCGACGTAAGGGGCAAGCAGCTTGAGTTCCAATGAAATGAATAGTTTAGCATCTATAATCTATAACTATACTACTTACCGCACATGTAAAATATATTAAAGACAACTTTGTACCCAATTTTTCTCAAATTTATTTTTAAAATAATGGTTTTATAATAGTTTCGAGTTCATCTTTACGCGGGGTATCGACATATTGATTAATTGATGGTGAAAAATGTAAAAAGACGAGGTTCAGAAGATGCGAAATAGCATTGATATTTTGTTGGGCACTAATGCCAAATGCACGGCGATCTTATCATAACTACTAAGCAAAAGCAATGAATCATTAATAAAGAACTGTTTCTGCTTTTATCTCGGCCTATACCTTAGTAGTTTCTCTGCATCTGTCAATCGTTTCTAGCAGTCGAGAGCGGATCCGGTGGACCACAAACCATAATGTTCCATGTTAAACTAGTCGATTAAATCAAATTTTCCTATATGTTACCATCAGTTTACCAAATCTTTTTATTTTCAGGGATTAAAAGTCTCAGGAAAACAAGATGTATTAGAAATGATGCACCGTGAAAACGTTGAAAGAGGAGAATCAAAATATGCAACTTTGAGAAAGGTATTTTGCTTGTTTTTTAAATGTGCATTCAAGGCGTTGACTTGGTATAGAAGTTAACTTTCCCACCTACATGCGGCAGGCGTTGAATCACTTATCCAACCTCTAATTTGATCTGATTTTTTTTTACTTCCACTTTGATCAGATTTTGCAATTAAAACATTTCTACCGTGCACCAAAGTTCTTTTCACATCAACTCAAACTCTCCAGCTTTCCGAGAAAGAATTCTGTATCTAGAACACCATATCTGACACAATAAAGAGTGCTGAAACCGTGCTGAAAACATACCTGATATTTTGCTGTAATATATGTTGAGAAGTAGACCTATAATGTAATTTATCTTTTGTGTGTAAATAGTTGGTATTTATTAGTTTAACCATAATTATTTGTGTACATATATGAACTATCTTCCTTCCATCTGAAAAAAGAGGTTATTATTATATTGTCCTATACACTAACATTCCTTTTTAGGTGACGGAAGGAAGTGCCGGCGCAAGAGTAGAACTCTTTGAGCGCCTATGATGATTGAGAAAGGCGATGACCCAAGCTGTAGATGAAAGAGTCTAAATCTTTCTAGTAAAGATGAACCTGGTAATGGCTAGCACGGCATCAATGTGATTTTAGTGTCGTAAGTAGTTCTGTCATTCTTATTGCCTCAGTTAATGCAGACAAAGTCATTACGACAGCTTGTTCCTTATCAGCAAATGAACGGGAAAACGGGCCTTTCAAATGTTTATGACAGACCTTTGGGAATGCTTAGTGTCTAAGAGAATGGTTAGAAATAGCAGTGGTTTTTTCTATAGTGGCATTCAGCAAAATGCTTGGTTTCCACCGGCCCAATAGAGGTAATTTAGATCAATGAACAGAATAAAATTTTGTGGCGGGGACATGCCATTGAAATTCAACTGCTTTCATTACCCTGCCTGAGTGTTACAAACCTTGGAACAGTATTGTTTTGCGAATGTTTGTTTTTACAATGCACGCGAATCGAATATTGCGTCTTGATTTCACCAGATTCGGTTGTCGGTACGGCTAAATTTGAATTTTCGCTCACGACTAAATTCGTAATCCGGTTACGATTTATTGGAAACCTGGAATGCAGTACTGATCGAAACCGAGATTCGAAAGCAGTTACGACTGTCACGTGGCAGCATCCTCCACAGTCGTCACAAGCAAGATTTGAAATTTGTATTTGCAACTGGCACGTAAAAAGTCGCCTACGATTTTTACATTGATGGCATAACCCGATCAAACTTTTGTCTGATGGAATTAACATTAGAACTACAGAATAGTACAGTCGAATTGTTAATAATAGTGAACATTTTTAGAATAATTATTATTTGCTGATGTTGTAATGATTGAAACAAAGATGTATAAATTTTGGGATAGATAAAGTGATTTTTAGGTTATTTTAATACGACTTATATACAGTGATTATAATGAATATGTGATATCAATATGAATTGAGAACTATAACTATTTTTGAAGTTTTGATAACTTCTCCCCATCCTGCGCAACAAAGAAGGGTAACCTTCAAGAGGTGATGCTTTTGTAGAAATAAGGCTATTGTCTTCAATCAACACAACGAACTGTTTACTTTAAATCTTTAAAGTTTTATAACCAAATTTATAAGCGTATTCTGAAGTCTTGCCTCATACGAACAGTCTATGAAATGTTTTAGAAGATGAAAAGATTATCATAGAGAAAATTTTCCTTTGAATATAAGACACGTTATTATCATATGCATAAGGTATTTATACGTTATCAATACAGCCACGTTTTTTATTACCAGCATATTAAACCACACAAACGTTTCTCAGATCAGAAACTCCTGGCATATTTTAGAGGTTAAACTCAGATTTGTTTTGAGCATCCTTTAACGAAGTGAAAACATTTTAAGGGGTGGTCAATGATGCTCCCCGTTGCGTTGAAAAGACGTTTAAGCTAGATGGAAAGTGTGCTCTACCGCAAAAGCTTGTGTGGAATATTTTCTTGTCTTAGATTTATCTCTTCCAATTGCGAGACAGCTGGTAATATTATATTTAGCCCTTTCTGGTTTATGAAATGCTATAGGCAAAATCGTATCCTAATGACTTAGCGATGAGAAGATTGATGTTGGTGCAAGTATGGCTCAAGTTAATTCGCTGTTAGGTTTTACTTTTTCCATCATAATCACCATAATCATCATAATCATCATCATCGTCATCCTCATCGTCATCATCAACATAATCCTCCTCCTCATCATCATCATGATCATCATGATCAACATCATCGTCATCATCATCATTATCATCATCATGATCAACATCATCATCATCATCATCATCATCATCATCATCATCATCATCATCATCATCATCATCATCATCATCATCATCATCATCATCATCATCATCATCATCATCATCACAATAATACTATCGTTGTGTCTAACACCTCCACTAGCATGCTATAACTTGCTACAGGCACTGCCAAGGTCAACATGCAATGCCAATTTTCCTTAGGGCATGTAGTTAATACCTCTCTTCACCTGATACAAACTCTAATAAACTTAGAAACATTTTCACATGTTCTTGCATTATTGTTTTCTTGCTAGAGTTTCAAACCTGAACATATACCACAGTGAAGACTATATAACACACTATTTTCTGTCAAGTCCTGGAGAGAACCTTATCGATGGATGGGATTTAAATCCTTTGAATGCTGTACTCAGAATGTAACTAACGGGCTTATCTCCATAGGCTTAGCTAAGATTGTCTGTTTTCCACTATCTTGTTTTAACAGTGACAGCTTATTTATCAAGCAACGGATCAAATACGAAATGATAACGTGCAATTTAAGTGTGTTCCAGATGGTTACAATCAGCTGGACTTAGCAAGCTTCTGACCGCTCACTGCTTAGGGCGGGTCCATTTAGTAACAGCTAGACAGTGTTGTAAAAATTCGACTTAGCTCCTGCTAAGTGTCTCGACAATAGATAGATGGCAGTCATAACCCGCAGCTTACCGATAATCTGAACAGCTCACAGTTCTCAAGTTAACGAATGACTGTGTGTTTGAGACGTTTCAAGTATCAATGTTGGATTGCCAGACACTTGTATGAAAGACAATAGCGCCTAACTTGCGCAGTCAGGGGACGCATGTCAAGCAGTGACTTCACACCTGTTTTCGTCTAAAATGATTGACCAATCAGAAACCCTGAAAGCACATGTAAACATCGTTGGTACAGTCAGTTAGGCCCATTTTATGCCGAAATGGCCAAATGAAAGTGTAATGGCGTGCTGTGAAGATTTGACATAGGTTTTTCCCCTCGATTTGGCCAAAATGGTTGAAATTTGCAATCAGAATGGGCAAAGATTTTCATGGGTGTCAAAAACTTTCTCGCATTAGCGAGCCTGAGACCATAATGTTTTTTTTCATTTCTTTGCAAGGTCAAGAAATCGCATAATTTAACAGTCCATTCTACGTTCGGGAGGGAGATGCAGCAAATGTAGAGATATTTCGACAAAAAGCTCCTTTTTCACAAAACATCTATACTATTCTTGCAAAATATATATATATATATATTCTTTCTCAAAATATCTACAACACAAAACAAGTTACACTTAACATGAAATAATACAGCAGTGTTCTCTTACGCACTTATATTCTAGCAACAATTCATTAAACAATAAGGATAGATAGCATTGATTCTTAACTGTACATTATTATCAACGAATTTATAATCATTAGACATTGAAGGTTAACCACATAACGGACGCAGGAGACTGTTCTCATGTTTTGGTTCTGTCACCCTTCTATTTTATAGTGGATACCAGAACCCTTCACTTGTTGTAAGGTACGTTTTCGGGTTGGTTGTACTCTGAGGTCACATCGCGGTTTTTGTTGAAAGCATATCCTGGGTATTCGCATTACAGGCTCGTCTGTGTACCGAAATCAGAAGTTCTTGGGCCCAAAAAAGGCAACTTCTACTGGGCCCAGCCCCAAAGCGGACTTAGAGTGCGGCCCGTTGAGTACATTATGCTAAATTTCGTTAAATCAAGCGCCTATTTCATGCAATGAATCTCACCGAAAGTGCCCAGTTGATTGCATTTCTTTGGACTCCTTTTGGCGGCCTCCCATTATGTTGCGCAGAAAGGGAGGGTTGTGATGCTCCTTGGAAACATTCGGCTTCAACGAGTTTGGTCACCAGATGGTGTTTGTTCTGAAAGATTTGAATTGAGGTTAATCGTACATGGGGCAGCGACATTCTATTTTGTTAGTGAATGCGTGCTGACCATCCATTTAATCAAAGCCCGGATAATCTTTACGACAGGTGACCTACATTGGTGTCATGCTTTTAGAGGGATCGTTTAAGGGGAAAATCTCCATATCAGATCAGTAATTGATGGGATTTTTCCAAGGATAATGCATATTAAGCCGGTACGTTTTCAAAAATGGTCAGCCAATTGTAGAAAGTCCTTTGATGAACCCTTAAAAGCCATGAATTGGTACTTTGTCGCTCAAATTTGGGAACATTGAAATTATTCCTTAGAAGGGGATCAGTTTGCTAAAGGCGTGGCGAAATTTAGAGCATTTTGAGTTCATCTAATGACCCAAGATCCCTTCAAAAGTTGTTCCGCTGTATTGCCTCATAAACATTTAACACACAAGAATTTTATGCCTGTCATGAATATTGTGACGGGCTAATGTATTCACCCATTCGACCATATGAAGTCACGTACGGAAGATATCTGTTTGACGTTGACTGTACACCCGACATAATTTTAGTTTGGTATGGCTGACTAACGGGTGATGATTCCGCGTGATAGTATGGTGAAACGGGACTGCTTGATATTTGCCCTTGAACACAACAATGATCGGTCCTTGTTGAGATGGCTTGCGGCTGACTATATCGATGATGCTGTGATGAAAATAATGATGGTAGAGACGATGGGTATACCATTTCACCTAAAAGGGAAAGTTATTATGATTTATGTTTATGATAGCTCTATAACTTGTTTTGAGAAAGTGAAGACAATAACCAAGGCGCTCATTTATTTCGCCCTAAATGATGATATAAGTGCCCTGAGCTGTGTTGAAAGGGCGCATTTTAGATACTTTCAGAATGAGATTGGTTTTTTAATGGAGGATGCTCTCCATTCAACTTAACAAAAATAATCACTAAGAGTTCTTGTGTAGTATGGAAGTAATTAAAATGCCATATTCGTTTAGTATTTTGCCGCCCCTTCCTTGTAGGGTTATAAATGGGGAATGGTCTGAAAAAATGCCTGCAGCAGGGGCCGGGGGCTGGGGAAGGGAGCTTATTGGGACGACTGACTCTGCTTCTCTCAGAAAATTCTTGCTTCATAATTATGCTTTTGTTTTCTTCTTTGTTATCCCGTGTTTCCCCTTGCACTGGAGTTGGCATTCCTGATGCTCTACGCAGCGAGCCCTACAACCCATGGTAGTCAAAAACCCAGTTCATTTAAGTCTATGTGTGTTTTCATCTACGAGTGCTTAGCAAAGCGCTATTGATTCTTGATACTCTAATGTGAATAGCTGCAAAATGTGGATGTCTTTAATAAAGTCCAGTTAATTTGCCCAACATGCTTAACATCCAATAGACAAATCTATTTTATTCGCTTTAAGCTGTTCGCCCATTCTTGAAATGGAATAATCGACCATTGAATGTACGTTTAGAAGCCTTGGGATTATGAAGTATCCTTTCAGTATTAAAGAGCTTAGGCCGTAAATTAGTTGTCACAAATCTTTTATGAATACTTTCTCAGATGACATAATCTATCGCTGTATCGTGCTTCAACACGTTTTCAAGATATAATAATTAGATACGTTGAAGCCATATGTTTGATTTATTCGTTTACACTCTCATTTTCAGATTATGAGACCGTTGGCTGAAGCAGGGGGATTATGCTGCCTTAAAGAGGGCCCGGTAGAGCGCCTGAAGTAGGTGCTTCTATTCCCTATTTCGTTCCTGTTTGCTTTCTTCTTTGCCAGAGCTTTGTCTCTGTCGCGGTTTCTCGCTTCAACTCTGCTCTTGTTTACGTCGTCTTCTACCACAGATATGCCTTAGGTCCCATTTAAGATATCTATTCTCCAGATTTTTCTCTAAGAGCTCTGCTGGGACAGAACTGCTAGTGCCAGAGCACGTGCTACCCTTACTATTCCCGAAACCTTTCTAGATCACAAGAGATGTGGTGTATTTATAAGTTCATTTCTACAGCAAAGTTACCCTGTTTTAATGTGTGATAACTTGGAGCACCTTACTCCCAATGCTTCACTCGGGGGGTAGACTGTCAGGTTAGAGGTTCAGAAAGCAGGCCACATTTAGGGCATCTCACGAAAACGTCCTGACCAGCATAACTCTACAAATATTTTACAAGTGGAACCCCCTGACAGTCTTGCCCCGTTCAGGATGAAACCGCTGCTATCAATTGCTCGGTAATTGCTTCAAGATCTAGATAATATTTTGGCCTACCTTCATATGCAGAGCCTGAGTTGCTGTAGCTTGGCATGCCTTCCATGTGACCTTGATTTTGGTAGGGCCTGGTTCCATTTGGTACGCGCTTCATAACTTGGTTTACGCTAAAATAAGAGAGCACATTTATTATTAACACAGCACACGTTCTATGGAAGGGATAAAGTATAGATCATAGGGGGCCCTAAGGGTCGTATGCAGGGTTGCCAGTTTATTGAAGCTAGGAGATGTTCAACCTTCAATTATGAAAATATAGTATTCTTGCAGAGCAAATATAGACGGCGCAGAACAGGTTTTGAGCACCTCCAGAGGAACCCTTTACAAATCTGCTTGAAAATAACGGCTGCAGTTTGGTTTGAAAAGAATTGCAACTTTAATCCTTCAAAAGGAGGCTTTGTAAGAAATCTTGTTATATGCTGGCATCTTATATTTTTATTGTCCATTTTATGGGTGTGAGGAAATGAATGCTTACCACGTTTCAGCTTCACAATCTCTAAATCCTTTTGCGAATGGATTGCTTGCAATTTTAAGCTGTGTTATCTAGAATATAGGGAATATTTTTTACGACTGATGTGAAAGGTAACTTGTGATAAATAAGCTAAATAATAATAACAATGATGGTAACCTGCTTGAGAGAACCCAGGGTCATTCTTAGAAATATATCATTCAGTGAGTGAGCGTAAAATTGCTAACCAATTGGTAACATCCTGATAACATTGTAATGATGAATGATCTCATTATTTTAGTTCTTGAAACGAAATGTGGGATAGTTGCCTTGGAATAGACAATAAAAACGGTGTAAGTTAAGAAACGCCTGCTGCAATCAATGGCAGGGGGGGCAAGACAGTGAAAATGAGGACAAACGAATGGCAAAATGAAATCCTATTCTCTACAAACAAGAAAAGCATTTGGCCCCGCTGCCCCTACTGTAGACATTTCTGATTAAGTACTCTCCTTCGAAGGGGTGATCATGCTCGCTTGAAAAATGCTGTGTAATATGCTTTATAGAAAAGCCTTACCATATGATTTTGGTATGCAGTGACCGCCATGAATTCTGTTTCAGGGAATACGAACATTCGAACAATATCTTTTTTTATATCTTCACTTTTCACGTTGCTGTTTTCGTTGAACTGTTTACTCGAATCTCCATCACATGCAACAATATGAAGTCGAGGTTGGTACTTGTGCATCGAGTTTAGAATGATCTTAAATAGAAAGCATACTGGCTTACATAATTTAAAGCAATGTTGTTGCCTTTGCAATGAGAATAATAATATATCTGAAATGATCTTCTAAGTATGTTTGCAATATGGTGCAAAACAGTATGTCTGCAATGTAGAAGGCAAGGGAATACCGGGTTTGATCCTTCCATAGCTAGCCGGGGGAGATATTCCAGATTTACTTATTCACATTGATCATTTTGATAAAGATTAAGGCATTCCTAGTGATTAAGTCTTCATTGATACGCTTAGAACTTTTTAATGTCATGATGTCATGATCTTTTGATAGTAATTCCCTTTTCTAATAAAACCCCTTTCTTTAAAGCCCCTCTCTGGACTTCAATGATTCATTAAGCTCCAGGGAAAGGGGGGTTGTCTAGAAGTTTTGTAGTAAAAGTAGTTTCTAGGGAAGGTAAATGCTACATACATGGCTGTGCAAAAAGGTTGCCGTGCAAAATGTTTCATGTTCACGAACTCGACAGCCTTAGAATATTTTGTGTTCAGATTTAGTGAATAGATATTTCAACTGCATTTTTGCGTTCGTGAAACACAACGCTACCATAATCTCCTTAACATGAGTGATGAAGTTTAAATAGCTCGCAGCAAAATCGATAATTCCGTGTTTCTATTATCCGGTTATGAGAGAATTACTCATTTCTTCTAAGCTGAGGTGATTGGAAACCTTGAGGTGTTTCTGTCATTGAAAGAATAACGTCTTATTCTGTGAATATTAAAGGCGGGAGCTTTGGGCTAACGATACCATTAAGTTTTGTTTTGAGATTGCTACTAGTAAATTGAAACTAATGAATTTTAAATGAAAGCAATTGAATTAAGAAAGATAAAAAAGAAGGGTTAAACTCCCTCTCTCTTAAATATTTAGCACCCTCATTTTGTAGAATTTAGGTTTCCGTGAGGGTTTCCTGATAAACACAAATAGATTGTTCTGATACTTTTGGTAACTTACATGCCCATTCTTGTCCATTATATTGTTTGTTAATTTTAATTTGTCAAAAGAAACAGCTTGCTTCATCCAATGGGCACCAGTGTTGGGTGAGTCCGGATGCACATGAACTCTACCGGGTACGGCCGGATCGGCTTTTCCTGCAACCAGCCATTTTGAGCTATGAAAAGCATAACGATACCTTTTGTCGTCAATTGGTATGAAATCCATCATGATGACGTAACGAGAATTTGGATCCATTCCTGATATTCGGACCTGATACGTTGGGAACATCCGTCTATGATAGAAAATAAATGGATCACTTTCATCTCATGCAACGCTCTTTAAGGACAACGGTGTTAAAACTAAAATAGTAAAGTAGAGATACTTCAGCCTGATAGTCGCAACCGACTCATTCCTGATAGTCAGACCTGATAAGACGGAAAAATACGTCTATGATAGAATAAATTGGCCACTTTCGTCTCATAAAACGCTTATTAAGGGCAACGGTGTAGAACTACTTCAGCCTTAAAGTTGCATCCGATTCATTCCTGATAGTCAGACCTGATACGTCGGAAAAATCCGTCTATGATAGAATAAATCGGCCACTTTCGTCTCCTAAAACGCTTATTTAGGGCAACGGCGTAGAAGTACTTCAATCTGATAGTCGCATCCGATTCATTCCTGATAGTCAAACCTGATAAGTCGGAAAAATCCGTCTATGATAGAATAAATCGGCCACTTTCGTCTCCTAAAACGCTTATTAAGGGCAACGGCGTAGAAGTACTTCAATCTGATAGTCGCATCCGATTCATTCCTGATAGTCAAACCTGATAAGTCGGAAAAATACATCTATGATAGAATAAATCAGCCACTTTCGTCTCCTAAAACGCTTATTAAGAATAACGGCGTAGAAGTACTTCAATCTGATAGACGCACCTTACCCTTCCGTATGAGTCGAACCTGATCTGTTGGGACCATCTGCCACTTTGTCTCCCAACATACGTAATGAGGGCAACGGTTAAGATTTCGCGAGTCTACAAAGTATTTTGCCCATAAAATGCTCTTTAAGATTTCGGGTGCAACTAATTAGCATATAATCGGAACTATTAATTTATAAAAAAAAACGTCGAACCCAGGCCTGGTAGTCAATCAAGTTTTCTAACGTTAGGCGTCCCAGTTTTGGGTATTTTTCAAAATTTCTTCCCATTTTTGGCTATCAACTCTGCTGGGAAAATGTTATTCTTTGGCTTTTTGTTAATTACCATAATTATCAATGCCTTAGCAGCATTATCTTGTGACCAACCATCTTCATGAACTTAAAATACCTAAACTAGCATAGTACGTACCTTCTACACATTCAAATGACAAGAACCTACATGTTCTTCCCCATTCTTGGGGCAAATTTTGAAACATCACCCCCGTTTTCGGGTCTCACCCCCATTTTTAGGAGCTACCACGTCAGGGCGGCAAATATACCAAAAGAGCAAAATAAAGAACCTGGAAGCCTATCGAGAATCAGTAAGTTTTCAATTTAAATTTAAGCTGCATGTTTGGAAAGAAAAAAGAAGAAGATTAAACTATCATCCGAAATCATAGGACTAGAACCGAAAAGGTGTCACTATTGAGTTCAGTTTCTACTTACGCTCGGGGTTAACGTTTAAGAATATTTTAAGAAGGCTTCTGTGGAATTTCCTGAAGAAAGAGCTGTGACTTTTCTGAATGCCAATGAACCCATTATAATAGTCTTGAGCAATTAACAATTAGTCTGAGAAGGTTCTCATTCAAAATCCTACTTCCAAGTGTTGATAAAATAACTGTAAATCTTCGGCTTGAATTTTGGCTTCATTTTTGGATCATAGACTTATTTTATGGTCGTTTTACGCATTCATATGTCATCAAGCTGTAGATTATGCCAGGGTGAGAAACCCGACAGTAATCTAATATTTTTGAAAGAGAACCGTGAAGATAATATGCTTTTGAGAGATGGAAAAAGAAATTAACCAAAAACCTTTGTTGTCTTGAAATACTGGTGGTCTACAGCTTCCAAGAAAGCATAACAGTCTGAAATTTAGTTGAATGAAATGAGTGGACATTCATAGAAATCCTTACCAATTTCATGGCCCTTTTTCTTCAATAGAGGTCAAGGGGATAATTAAGCAGAAAATGATTGAATAGTGTTTAGAGGGTGGCAAAAGCGAATACCTTGGACCATAAAACAAACAGTTCCATCACATCGTCCAACAAGTTTACAAAGTATAACTTTTCTCATTCCTTTGCGGTTTATGACCTAGCACAAGGAAATCGTTACATTTGCCTGCTTCTGAACTAATTCCTACCCTCAGAAGTTAGGACTAGTTATTCTATTTTGCTGATGTTTTGTCCTTATTTTTCACTCTCTGGCCCCTTTGGCTTTATCCTTAGAAAGCAAATGCTTACGATAAATGCATGTGGGCAAGGGCATGCCCCCGTTTGTTATGAGGGGGTCTTTCTTAATTTTTAACGAAATTCTCTCAAAATTCCTTCAGAATTGACTAGATTAGAGTGTGGTTCGAGAATGCCCGCTGTTAATGGTATCCTTAATGAGGTAACTGTTGCAAAATATTTGAAGACTTTGTTTTAGCACTTTTATTTATGTAAAGAGAGCAGCCCTGAACGCCGCATTACAGCGTGGTACTTTTAATTTCAATCATCGAAGTTTCCATGTGACAAATTACCCCCAACATACATACAGATGCCGCCTGAGCAAAAGTATAGGTCAAAACCTATGGGGCTTCACCAGGGACCGCGCAGCGGTTTTAAAGTGGAGGGGCTGATCGAGCCGTAGTGGTGGTCCGGGGAAACCCTCGGAAAATGTATATAGACCACGCCCCTAAGAAGGTCGGAAAATACCTCTTTCAAAAAAGAATTTGCTTCTTTACGTCCTTGTTTATATTCAACAGTTCGGTGCAGAAAATATTCTAGTTGAAAATGCCATATTTGTAATAGCTTTTAGAACTATCTTTGAAAAAGTGGAAGGGCTATAGCCCCTGCTAGCCCAATGGCTGCGCGGTGCTTGGGCTTCACACGGAATACCCCTCTTTCAAGTCACTCCAATCCATTTGGCTTCGCTCCACCGTTGCTTTTGAGGACAAACCCTGTACGGCAATAACTTTGTGGCACCCACATGGCCTGCGACAGAGGAAAAGAGGAAAACTTTGGACAGGTCAAGCCTTGCTTTTGATTCCAGCTGCTGTTTCAGTACTAAACACGCTGTCTAGAGAAGTGTTAAATCGTTTGAACCACCAGATCATTAACATAAGTCGTAAATGCTTCAACTAGTTTTCATTTCCAACCACTGTTGTTGATGGATCTGGACATTGTAAAAAAACAGGGATTGGCTGAAAACCTCAACGGAAATCGAAGTGACACTGTCATAATCTGGATTGCTAAATCTAGTATGGTAATGAATGTGATATCACATACTTTTAAGTTGGAAATCTGTTTGTCATTCATTCCATCAACCGTTACAAGTATCCTCTCTGCAAGCTAGACCTCTTCACAAACAGCTAGCATGTATCAAATAGGCCATCCAAGATGTCTTCATGATCCAATATACGTTCATTTTGTAAGAAACTTGGATCAGCCTTAAGTACTGAAATATCTTGTAATTTGCAATCAAAATTTTGGCGTTTTAGTACTAAATGTTTCTAAGCTGGATTCTTATTTTCAGAACCAAAAAATTGCCTTATTATTTTGAAGTTGAATATTTAAGAGTCAATAAATGCGCAAATTGTTGCAAAAAAGCCATTTACAATAACATCATGTCACCATTGTTTATATGAGAGTTACGTAATCTTCATATCTGTCGATTTAATGGAACCAAAGTCAATGAAACTAAAATGTTGAAAATTGTGAAAATTTTCTAGTTTCTTTTGTTTTCTTGAACCTAGTACTAGAGTTTCTAAAATTTTTGACCAACGCAGTACTAGTTTCCTATCAACCAGGTTCTAATAAGAAAAAAGCGTGTTATCATACGCTTGAACGCTGCCAATGCCATTTTGGATGAAAGAGACCCAAACACGTCCTTCATTATTTCGTAACGTTGGCATTATTTTCACCTGCGTCATAGTCTCTCTTAGACTCATGCCATGAGTTGTCATGAACTGCCTTGCCATTGAAGCAAATTTTAGCAAAGTTGTTAACCTTTATACGGACAAAACATACCAGAAGGCAAACCCTCTTCACAAGACAATAGAAAATAGGCATGGCTTGGGTGTATCATAGCAGTTACTATTGTTGTTGTGAACCTTCCTCTAGCTATTGACTGTATGACCGCAATGTTTCCAAACTCTGCAATGAAGAACTAACCTTCGATGCAGATGCTTCATTTCTTATCAAGGAAGTTGAACTCCCTATCTAAATACATGTTTTTTTATAAGAAAGTTTCGCTTGACCCCAGTACTCTAACTTTCTTAGCTATCGCATGATTTTAGTACTGTAATACTGATTCTTAAACTTGAACTTTTCTAGAATTTTCTCAACAAATATTAATTGATATTGCCCCTACTACCAAGCATTTAGAAGCATTTCATAGATCTTTGAAGAATGACAGCTTCGATAAAACCGTCCCTTTGATAAATTTGTTTTACCAGACCAGCAATGAAATTTGTCTGTAAAGCTGTTTTTCTAAGTAAAGACAGAAAGAAACCTCTGCAACAAAATACAGTTTTACACGTTCTTAAGTTCGATACACTCAGAACTAAACTTTTTGGCATTTTGAGGAGCCGGGTACAACTCTCTTATAAACCTCTTGCTTATTACAAAGCCGTATACTATCTGGTATCAAGAATTTTAACATTCCCTGTAACTTGCGATCCCACTGCCCTAGTAGTTTAGGACCTGATCCTTTACATCATATTATAGTGGCAGTTGACTGTGGTAGTTACAAATGGATTGTTAATAAGAATGTTGGCTTATCTATAGGAACTAATAGATTACCTTTGCTAATGCTGCGTGGAAAGCGGTAGATAGGTGCGTGGGTCATTTGTTTGGTTGCGTTCATATCTTAAAGAATATTCAAACAAGTAACACATTTTTACATAAGAAAGAGACTCAACGCGGTAAATCCGTTAACTGATGACCAATGTCGAGTTCTCAAACCCTAAAAACTTCTTTTCCCTTTTTGGAAAACAGAGAAAGGAGGCTAAGTCAACTGTTTATGTACTCTGTTTTCCCAAACTGGCACTGGTAGGCCTTCAATTCACACGAAAAAAAACACCGTCTTCTATCCGTGCAGAAAATGAGGTACGTATCAAACAACCGTCCTCGTATGGGTCTGAACAATTGAATTTTGAGGTTGAAACAAAGCACATAGATTGGTCTGAAAGAACAATGGATGGAAAACGAGGTGTATTGCTCACCCATCATCCCGCTAAATGTCATTTTTATCAGGCAATCTTTGATCAATTAAAAATATCAGAATCCACATCAAGTCACGTAAAATTTTTTGGCCGTTCCCGTGTGACTGTAAGGGAAAATTTTGATCGGAAACAAACAAGAAGGGGCCCAGACCGGACCCTTGTGCAAGTCATCTTGATCATATTAAGTTCAATGCTCCGAGTCATTTTGCATTAAAGCATGGTTTTTACTATAGTTAACATAATATAATTATAAGATAAATTGAAAATTAACTCTTTGGTTGATTTCGTGTTACACTGAAATAATGAGACAACACGAAATATTGTGAGCTAACTCAAAAATTAACAGGCGTGTTAATGCTGTTCCCAATTGAGATAAATAAAGCAACTAAATTCGACAAAACGCTCCATCTGTCTGACTGCAACATGGCGGACGCAGACTTTCTTGAAGACCAACTTCTGTTACTAGTTCTTCTAAGAAGACCACGAAGTTGATGTCACAAAGTCGCTCACGAGCATTACCGAGATTCTGGTTTAGAAGAATCTTTCGGAACAAAGTAATGCACGGCGGATACCACCGTTGCATACCATCGTACTTCATGAAATGCCCTCTTCACACACGGGACGTTTTTTATGGCTGATGTTTGACGCAGGAAGAGTGCATTCCATCGCGCGTAGCATGGGACAAGGGTATATTCCATTCTCACAAGTCCCGCAGTTTTGAAAAAAAATAATCCCAAGGTTATCTCACGAGCTTAAAACAAAAAATTTTGTTTCCAAGATCATAGGATAATGTGAGTAAAAATGAGATAAATTCGTGAGATGGTTTTTTAACAGCATTTCAACAGCGAGTGAATTTTTAACCCATTTCAGGAGGCAAAATTATCTCACATTATATCATGTTAATTCATAGGGGAAACCAAGCTTAATAAAACATGTTGCGTTCACAATATTTGCCTTACCTGCCAGCTTTCGTTACAATCATTTCTGTTCCAAGGGCGTTAAATTCCTGCCATAATGCTTTCATCTCCAAATCGCATCTGATCAATGACATCTGTGTGTCCGATTTCTTTGGGCTGATCTGTGGGGGTATTTGTCTTTCCAGAGAACAACTGAAGCTGATATCATCAGAAGATGAACTTGATGGTCTTTTCTCTGATCTTTTACCTGTTCCAACGTATTTTAGGGTTTCTGCAGAAATTAAAATATCGAATAGCTAAACGTTTAATTGAACGACATTGACTTAAAAAGAATCTTTTTGACTTAAAAAGTTTTTTATATGACTTACACGGTTCTTTACAAGAATAACCTTTATAAGAAATATCAGGCTGAGATTTGCCAAAATGTTAAATCATAACAAGAGGCAAAACAGGCTAAAATTCAACCAAAATTAGCTACAAGAAACAAAATACGAATAACAATTGTAACATAGCAGGAAAACGCCTAAAGACAAAAAAGATATTGTATTAGAGCGAACAAATTATTTTAATTGAATTAGAGAATGACGAACCCATAAATATTGAATTTTTAAATGTAAAGTGCAATGCAGAAGTAAGAACAAAATGAGAAAAGCCTGTGGCTGAAATGATGTGGAGAAAATAATGCTATCCAAAAGCTGACTTAAGCAACACTGGCCCTTTTATTAAGATTACTGTTTGTTTTTTAAACCTCTTGCTTAGTTCAGCTTAAAGGTGTTACTGCTGAAGCTTTCGCCTGATGTCTCCTCAGCCAAAAGAAAAGAGAAACGATCTTGTTCATTATTTTTTGTCTAAAATTTGAAAATAATGATGTCACACGTTCGTCTGCAGCTGTTATCAATGCCGTGTAAACAAGAAAATGGGTATATTCTGTTTCCAAAAACTTGGTTTCGGCCTCTTATATCGGTATCAAAATCGAGATATTAGGAAATCGGTTTCCTCCACTATGTTTTTTTGCTATTCGCTTCTGATTCTACTTTACATCTATATGTGTTTTCAGTGCATCCTTCTTCTTTCCTTTCACATGATTTCAAGTTGAAACTTAACTAAATTAAAAAGTTCAAATTGAATATGATTTCCTAGGGACACAGGCCTTAGTACCCAAGGCCACCATCAGCTAACACGAAGCTGCTTGCTTGCTTGCTTGCTTGCTTGTTTTGCTGCTGTCCATGGTTGGCAGAGTTACAACTTGCAGAGTAATCCTTCGAAGTTTTCTTGCAATTTTGAATTTGAGTATTGTACAAAACACTGTCAGGGCCTTCCACTATGGACAGGTTGGGATCCTTAACCCAAGGTATCATTATTAACCCTACCATCCCCGGAGATAGCAAATGGCCCACTCAAATTCAACGAGCAGAAGTAATTTTTTAGAAGGAAGGTGCTTCAACACCTTGATTTATTTGTACTTCAACTTTTAGGGCTTCTTTCCTTCAACCCCGGCAATTATATAACCCCCTTGCAATCAAATGCATTAGTTGCTAATTTGCACATGGTTTATCATCGTGAGTGAAAGTGTTAAAGCATGCATTTGAAATTGGCAGCATAAATCATTTCCTCCTTCGTTACAAACTATAAGCTGCTAAAAGGCCTGCGTGTTTAACCATTTAATCAGCTTAAACAGATAAAGATTATTACTAGCTATTGATTGATTCATTTAAGATCGTCTGAGTTCTATGTGTCGAAATTATAACGTCTTTGACAAGCATTGGTTCTAAAAACATTCTTCCGTTTTCACAGCCCTTGCGTTCCTCATTTAACTCTTTCAAAACATAGTTCTTTTTAGGTTTCTGTATGTTTATGTTTTTTTCGCGACGAAATTACGCGATTTTTATCACAAAGTCCTTTTCAAGCAATGCTCAGCTTCTTAAAGCGTTCAAAAATGCCAGTGAAGGGGATTGTCAGATTTTAGAAAGTGTGTGGTCTAGCCCTTACTCCAGCACAGTCCCAGAACCCCGCCACGGGTCAAGGACCATAATGATGATGACTATGATGACTTCGTGTCAGGTTTTCCATTTTCCATCCCCGTTTGTAGCATACACTTCTCTGAAGTGAGCCAAAATGCTCGCGAATTCCCCATCAACGCAACTGTCATATTCCCAGGCCCAGGAGCATTTGCTGCCCACACTTATTTAGCTCCTTCTCTTACAACAAAATTGCATGAAATCCATTCGTATACAGCGAAAATCTAATGTTTTCGCCAAAATTCTTTAGCTGAATGGGCTTTCATGAGGTTTCCCACTTTTCCTTAGCATATATGATAGAAATATACAAATATGGTGGGATTCATCGCAAATGCAAGAAATTAGGTACTCCATTTTGAAAAGCAGGAATGGCTCTGCACATTATGCTTACAGCTGCTAGCTTGTTACCAAATTTTGACTTTTCATTTTAGAAGCTTTGTTCCAAAAGCAGCTTTTTCTGCATTTCATTATTTTTGGACTCTTTGAAAATATTTTCTAAATGTTGGTTTGCTATTAACCTGGTAAAGCCTTTATATAGTGTCCAAATTTTTTTTTAAATTTGTCTTTTGAATAGTTGTTGAGATACAATTCGCCTGCTTATGCCCATTGGAAAAATGTCGCAGTACTAAAGAACTGGTTGCCCCCCCCCCCCCCTCCATGGAAAACGTAAGGAACGTTTTTGAAAAATAGAAAGTTCCAGCACTGAAATCCTTCGTTTATTGAGACATTATGAGTACAGAGGGCATGCCTCATGTCTTATAAAAAAAGGGGGGGGGTAAACAAAGCATCTGTTGACCTGTTTTGATGGCACCTGATGATCAGTAAAGTGACGGAAACAAAGTTGGAATATTACTGTAATTGGTGACACTAGCTGGCACATATACCTGCAAGCTATGTACTCTCCAAAGCGTATATCATTGCTCAACAGCAGAACTGTGTTTATTGATTAACAAAACTACTATATTGCACGTCGGCCTGAATGCACCACCGTGGTACACATATATCTTTTAATAAGAAACCCTCTAATATGTAGATAACTGCAGGCGACAAGAAATTAAGAAACTTTTACTATGACAGTCTTTAAGAAACACTCTTTACTGTTTACGATTTGCTCAGTAAATAGAGTTTAAGTAAGACTAAATTTTCATATTTTAGAATTCAAATGTTTAAGAATAGCAAAGAAGATTGATAAAATCGAGCTTCTTTTAAACCTTTGATCGAAACTTTTAAACCTTATTATTTATTCTAAATCTCTTTTGCCTAGAGTACCATCCTTGAAACCATATTTGAACTAGATTAATAACTAAGAAACGGGCTGAAGGAGACACGCTTTGTTGTTGAAGCCCTGAAAGTTGAGCAAATTTGACTTCTAAGAACTTGCTTAGTTTCTTCTTAGAATGATCTAAGCTTCGCCCTACGGCTCACATAAACCACCATTATAACGAGCCAAGACCATATGGAGCGAAACTTTTTAAAGCAAAAATGGGCTCTAATAAAAACATGAGCATGTACATTTTAAAGTATTTTTAAGTCAGTCAAATTCTTTGCTAAATCAAACAAAATTTTATCTTCGCATTGCATCTTTAGCTCTTTGTATTTATACTTCAAGGGTATAGGTCCTCGACAGTGGTAAAAATTCTTTCGATTACTCCCATATTCATATACTCTATTTTCACATTTACCTATGGGTAATTAAAAATAAGTTTATCTTTTTTAATATCTTGATAATCAAACTGCAAAGTTAACTGCTCTAGAATCAAAAAATGTCTAGAAGGTTTTACAACTTTAGTGGAAGATATTATCATCTGGATCTTTGCATTTCACTGCTAAGCCATCTGATGCAATTTTTCTGATATTACTGATGAGCAACTGGCACCACTTGGCAGATCATACAAGGTATAAGCATACACGCCTCTTTTTAAAGCAGAAAGTAGCTTTGTAGCACACTTGCACAAGGCTCCTCAACAAGTTCAAAAAGCTCATTGCCGAGTTTTTCAAACGTTTAAGGAGTATGCAATTTTGTTTGTTTTCAGAAATAACTTTATGCCACAATAAAAAATTTAGCACCATAAAAATATTTAATTGTGTTACTAAACAAGACACACAAAGCTCAATTTATCGAAGAGTGCTTAAATTGCAAAAATTAGTAAAGTTAAGCATAGCTAGTTTTTTCGAAGAAAATCCTGGGCAAAACTCATTACTGAATTCTGAAGATCGGTAAAAAAGTGCTGGGGTCATTCCAGCCTACCTTACATAACATAAATTTGTACAGGATTGATCTGCTTACCCTCTAGTTCGAGTTCAATTTGCTGCGAAGTCGTGCACTTCCCGAGAAAAGACTTTTTACTGACATACTCTTGAACATCAGCTTGAGTTGAATCGAGCAACTGAGCAATTGAGAAAGCGTTCGCTTTTGCAGACATGTTTAGAAATGATTTCATTACTTGACAAGGTATGCCTCAAGTTATCAACGTCCCTGTTTGGGACCTTGTAGTTGCTGCAGTAAGTCAAATACAATGCAGATATAGGTCTCGATAGAGCTTGCTGTAGAACTGCTTCCCAGTAACTACCCAATCGGCGTGAGGCGTCATGATAACACGATCTGTCATTACATCAGCTAGACCACTTCCCCTGCGGTTGCAACGAAAAAGCAGGGGTCATTAAATATTCCCAGTGCACAACACTGCATGAAAATGCCAAAATAAATTGATGTCTAGAAATGTATTATAACAAGTAACTGTTTAATGATATAATTTCCTTTCTGGTTGCTCTGTCTCATCAAAGAGCCACGGTTTCATTGTTGTTAGTAGTACCCCGGTAATCACATGCAGCAAGTATTTTGACCTTGTTATAATTACATCATCATTTAAATGATGGTGGGAGTATGAACCACTACAGTCTAGGTAATTGTCATCTTCATCGTCATCATCATGATCATCATGATCATCATGATCATAATGATCATCATAATCATCATCATAATCATCATCATCATGATAATATAATAATAATCATCATCATCGTTGGGGTACCCAAACTCAAACTTTCTTAGCAAACTTTCTTTGCAAATTTATAATTTGGGTAATGAAACTTCTGTATTTTTTTAAACAAACTTTAACCTTGAATGCATTCATTCTCCAAAACAAAGCATAGTTACTCACTTCCCTAGCTTGGAGAAACCGAGTACTGAACCTACTTGACTTTTTGAGGAGCCAAGTGCTACTTTTGTAACAATATTATCTTATCTCCTAAAACCGAACTTGAGACTTCATACGAGATATGAGCTTGTAATAAAATCCAGGGGACGTCTACAACAAGGGGCAACATTGACTTCTGCCTTCAGAAAAAAGCTCAATTCTTTTATTTTGCTTTAGTTTTGCCCTTTTTTCACTGCCCGCTCCCTTGCCCTGGAGTGCAGCAGGCTTCTCTAATTGAAATAAAAAGAAAGGTAAAGAAAATAATAAGAGCGCAAAATGCTGACGTTTGGGAGCCATAAACAATTGAGACCAAGGTTTTCATTGGAGAAAGGTTCAGTTACTTGCAAAAGAGGTAAAAAAATTTACTGCTTTTGACATGGTTTAGTGTAATCTATAACATTAGCCTGCAGACTTTGATTTCATTTTTTGTAAAGTCAGGCAAATCTTGCCTTGTTTATGAAGTGTTGAGTGATAAGTCGAATTAAAATGGTTCTGTTTCCTGGAATTTGCAAATACAAATTATGAGTGGCAAGTGATTAATGATAGGCTTCCTGTGGCGCTTTGACTTATTAATAAGCACATTTCACACCGTCGCATTTTTGCATGTGTTGACTTATTAGTCACCTTTATCGCTGACCATACAGATGCCCCATCAACACCACGTTCCATTGTTGAATTTTAAGATGCCTACTGTCCTAGGCATACCATGTTGTCTTATGAATGTCTTTTGTTTAGGAATTGCATGGTTTTGTTTTGTTGAAGTGAAAAAATTCAAATATCACTTTTTTTCTTGTTTCTTTTTTAATTTCTCGTCCGAAGCTGGGAAAGTTCTCAACTTGTTATTAATTTTTTGGTAAATCGAGCCTCAGTGTTATAAAGTGTGTCCTTATAAAAAAAAATGTAAGAGTATACTGTAATATTTTTTATGATTATCCTTTGGTTTTATAGTGATGCTCAATGACGAAGCAAGCCCCTTTTACTCTTGGCATCTCCTTCAAGTTTCGTAGCATTTTTGCCTGAAAGGTGCCTGTATTGCAAAAAGGCAACCGCGCTGTTTTCTAAGAACACCACCATAGTTTTTAAGCATGAAGAGGTGTTTGTCGGAAATAGAGCAGAAGGAAACTAATATCAGTAGTAATGTAATAGCTTACTCCACCGACCCATCAAAACATGTCTTCAATGAGGGACCCAAATTTCTCAATCGCCAACTGGGTACTAGAGCCTCACAAGGAATGGAAAAATAGGGAAAAGGAAAGTAGGATTCCTTTTTCCTTTTGTTTTCCTTTCATTAATTCTTTTATTGGCTCTGGTACCTAGGGTACAAATTTTATAGAAGCTTTTTGTCGATCAGGGGCGCATATTGAAAAGGGTATGAGTGGGGCTTAGCCCCACTTCCCCCGAAAGCTTTGAAAATTTAGTGTCCTTGCAAACCAGAAAAGGCTGCTACATGGCAAGTTTTTTGCCAAATCGACACTTTTATCAAGTTTTAAATGAGCAAATTCATATTTTAAGAGGGCGAAATTTCCATTACCTTCCCAACACAAAGTGACTGCCCTGTTGTTGGTAAGAAAAATAGTGCTTTGCTGACATCAAGATTTTAATCTTTGTAGTCATCACTCCCTTGAACCAACTTGGGTTTCAAGATTATTATCCGTAAAGAATTTGCGTTCATTTATTTCTGTAACCACTTTTGCAGGCTCTGATAAGTTAACGAAGAAACAAGAAAGCCATGCAGGAAAATAGTTCGATGAGCCGATGCAGGGATCCAGAGATGATCAGACATTTTTGACACTTTTAGGAAAGAATGCACAAAATTTATTTATTCTATTAATCAATGGACAGAGATTATTTACTAACGAGTAGAGCCAGGCTATGCTTCAATACGTTGTAGCTGTGTCTTCGTGAAGTCCAAAGCTTAAGACCAAGTAGTCAACAACCGTAAACAAGTCTATTTTGAAAAGTCCTTTGAAACTCTTTTTGAAAAATCTTTTGTTAACCTATTGAAATATCCTTTGGCGAAGGTGTGAACCCTTTCGATCCAGGGGTTGAGCAACTTATCGATTTTTCCTGGGCGCAAAGCACCATGAAATTTCTTGGATTTCATAGAAAATCTGTAATGTATTCTGCTGCATATCATGTATTTTTTTCAAAATTTTCTGTTAATTGTTAGCAAATTAATTTAAACTTTTCCTGACCGAGCTCCAAGAAATCCAAGTTTACACAAAACACCTCCTTTGTTACGCTCACAAAAGAGCAATTAAAACAGTAAAACTCAATTCTTGGCTTCATTTCTCGTCCAATATCCTAGATTTTTACATGGAAGGACGCAACGTCCTTTCCTCTACCTAGTGCAATTTTTTTTAATTTTTTTTGACCTTTTCTTGCAAAGTTATGCCACTTTTTCTCTGCCAACTTCTCAAAAGTCCCGTTTTACACAAAGAGATTCAAAAATGACAATGGCAACCTCGTTCTGAAAAGACAAAAGAAAATCGGTTTTTTGCAGTTAATTCAGAATTTTCCAAAAGACATGCCCGATTTCAAAAATTCATAAGATGCGCCGTTAGATTCTGCATCGTTTGATGTATAATTCGCCTGGTTTGTGCCTTTAATGACGGAATGAAAAAATATTTTCTACTTCCATCCATAATGGCGGAGAACAAAAGAATTAGTAAAAATTTTTTTTCAAAATGCGTCGCAGCGTCCGGGGGTAGAATCGAGCTGGATGCGGTGGCGCTTTAGATTTCGTAGGTTTTCGGATAGATTTTCTTCAATAAAAAGTCGACAAAAACTTGGCAAAAACGTAGGAATATATTAAATTAAAGGAGATGTTTCTGATAGACTTGTTTTCAGGTGGATTTAAGGTTTTTTCTCCAACTAGAATTCATTTTGATCCGTCTATATATTTTGAAAATTTCCTATCACAATTTTTATGATGAAAACATTGTTTAAGTAAGATAAATCCATTTTCTCGATGTTAACTAGTAAATTTGCTCCGCTAAGCTCCATGAATTAATTTTTGGCGAAGTTCAATGTTCTTTCAAAACGTTGAGACTTGATGTTTCATGTGCCCCTTGATTTATAAATTGCTTTTTATCCATTTTACTCCGATATGAAACATAAATTTTTTCAGTTTACTTTGCCGACTTTACCAGGTTTAAAGTTCATTTTTGTTTATATCTAATGAAATGCCTCCGAAATATTTGTAGAGTAAAATGTATAATTGACTTCAAATACGTAGTATTTTGCTATAAACTCGTTCATTGGTTGATAAAACAGTTTCTTTGGTAATTTGTTATCAATTTATGTCTCGCTCTTTCTACCTCAAAGCATTGATCAAAACAACTTAAATCGTTTACAAAACCAACGAAAAATGATTGTCTTTTTCAAACGAAGAGGAATGGAATACGTGGGAGGGGTACGCAAACAGAATCAGCATAGGAAGGTGAAGGATTCGTAATCTGTTTCAAGGTTGCTTTAATTCATTTACGCTGACTGAATCATCGTGGAGGCCCGAATTATCACAAAAATACCCTTGAAAAGCACATAAAAGAGTGCTTTGTTTAAGGTAATTAACTATGCCTGAAATTATCGAAAAGAGATTCTCAAGGGCGTCTAGGTCCAGAACTGCAACTTAAAAGCGTGTTTTTGTGCGTACAGATGACCCTTAGGAAAGCCCGGGAAGAGAGAATAAAACAACAGAAAAACAGCTGATTTGATTAAGAAAATCAGTTGTGCTAAAAACAACAATTGTGGATTAAATAAAGCATAAATTTCGCGCAAAATATGTCCAATGTGCAAGTCCATGCCGCAATAGGAAGGGGTCCTCCATTATACCAAGTTACGCTGAAAAACGAAGAAAAATATTCATAACGTTGCAAGCTTAATTTGAGCATGAAACAGTGATCGGCTAATTGATCTATTTCCAAATTTGAGGCAAAAATCATGAAAAATTATAGTAAGGCGGCTAGGCCACGGAGTATGATAGCCGAGGAAAGAAAAACCGAAAAGTTGCCACCAAATCGTTCTGCAAATTTTCAAAAAAGGTGCATGTGTAACATTAAAGGCTGGAGCTACAAAATAATATTCATAAAGCAAAGAAATATTCAAAAACCACAAGAAAAAATCTACTCAATGGTTGATTTAAAGTTGCCCTAGTGCTGCAAAACAATGGACCCAGTGGCCAGTGCGAGCAGGGGTATAAATAGCCTTGCTCAGCACTTGCTCGCCCTTTGCATCTCAAGCACTGGTCGTGGAAGGAGCTCAAGGAATTCTTACGATCAATCAGGTTAGTGAAATGCAAACATGAAGGAAAATTTGCAACTTTGATTAAAGTATTTCAATCTATTCTATTGAGAAATTATTATAAAATTGCCCCTGCAATAAATCTTATTGAGTTTTGCATTTCTTTCAGGTATTTGAGCTCCAAAATTCGGTGATTTTCCTGGTTTTCATTCCACGAATGCAAACAGGCATGCTTTGGCGCCAACATGCAATTTCAGGTTAGTTGCAGCCTATTTTTTTTCACAAAATGTCTTTTAATCTGCACTCACTTCGTTTTACTACTCCATTCTGTCTAATTACCCCACAACTTTGACCATATTTTCTTGCATTTCAGGTTGAAATTTCATGTCTTGCATTCTGCACGTGCATGACTCGTTTGTCGCGGTAAAGTTAGATTTCAATGCATATGCCAAGCTGCGATACCCAAAGATACCTGAAAAATAAAGATAAGTTTGTTATCTTATCCTATTTTTTTAATGTTTAGAAAATTAATAATTTTTGGAATATTTGGTGAACTTGCCCCCCAGGGCATTCTTTATACTTAAATTGCGGAGGTAAAAATCTTCCCTTCCTATTTAAAATCAGAAGGAAACCTATAGACTGGTAAATCTTAGGAAAACAGGGAAAATATTACATTTTCTGGGAAAAATCTATAACAGAAATCAGTTCGCAAAGAAAATCTCATTCTACAAGTTTCTTATAAAATTTGGCTGCACAGAAATACAAGATACCTTGGTGATCTTCTAATCTACCTGAAATTAAATTTTGAAGCAAGATTTGCTTAAAATTTAAGAGAAATTTAAGGCAAGTGCTTGCGTTATCTTGATTCATTTTGAAAAGTTTTCTCAAACTGCAAGTCGACCATGCTGCCAAAAAACAAAAGATGCAGGAGAGCAAACCCCTTTGGGATGGCAAACACGACTTGGATAAAATTCAATCGATTGAAGGGAAAGCAATAAAAGCTCCTTTGAAATTGGACCTCTCTCTTTTGAATAAGACCAAATCCATTGAAATTTGAAACAATAGACATCTTATAAGAAACTCAACCGATTCAGGATGAAAATCTCAAAACATTTTCAAGAAACATTTACAAAAGATTTGTTTAGAATCCATCAAAATTTTTTTCACTGATTCTTTGAGTAGTTCCTTACCTTTGATATTTTGCGATAATCTATAATCTGCGATATTTTGCAACTTTCTTGTTGCCTAAATAGAAAATTTCTTAGAGATGGGAGGGGGTAGGGGGAAGACCTAAACTCTAATTCAAAAAGCCCTCTTCGTAAGATGTTGTGACGTTTTCTGATTTACATTTCACCATTTCATGGATCAAAAAAGCTCTTTTAAATTTTGGCAATGTTTGCATGATTGCTTTTGTTAGTTTCTGGAAGAATTGTTGGTTAGAGGTTTGGAGGGGTGTGTTGTTGTTGTTGTTGGTTAGGTGGAACCGCGGCGCTTGGTGCTAATGTTATCAAAATGTAAAAGAGCTTTGAAGATCACTCGGCAAAATGGGGAATAAAACACAGATGAATAGCACCACACCCCCTATTCCAGTGCACAGAAATTTAAAAATCAGAGTTTCTCCATACAGAACGTCAAAGATGCAAGCCCCGTTTGACGAAAAGTGATGTCTCTCTATATTATTCGTTAGATCCTAAGTATAGCGTCCCCCCTTCATTTGATTAAATTCCAAGTCATGTATTGCATGGTACAAAGATAGGGCCTCCAAAAAATGTTTCTAAAACAAGAATCTTTAGAGAAAACTAAGAAAAACCAACCAAGAAGGGAAGAAATCAGTCCTCTAATTCAGAATATTGACATCCATTATATCCTTAAGATTATGTCCCTTTGTAAATTATATGATTTAAAGCTGCATGCACTATCATTGCAACATATAATTTGAATTGAATTGAATTAATCATTTCAAAGATATAATAAATTATTTGCAAACAGACATACCTTCAAATCCAAAATCCTTTTTGAGATATTCGATAGCATGTATTGGTACTCTTTTCTGTGAGATAAAGTACAAAACCCTTGAGTAATAATTGTGTTGTATATACAAGAAAATAAAAGATTAAGTATTAAGCAATCAAAATAAAATATAAATTGATTGTTTATTCAGTTTTATATTTCATCCTTCGTATCTTCTTGAAGGATTTACCATTTACATGTTCATGGTAAAAACAGAGGAAGACCAGTAAAATATCAGAAGGAAAATGGAGGGAAAAATCTTAAGTAGGTTGGGATTAATTTATTTATTTTCATAATTAATTGCTTCACTTTCTAAATGCTAAACACAAAGCTTTGGAGGAATCGAATTTGCCTGGAATGGAAACAAAACGTTGACAATTCTTAATTAAATTAGCCATGGAGAAATTTCAATAAATTTTCGTTTATTTCAAGTTGGCAAGGATATGGAAGAGAAAGGAGAAAAAGGAAAGGGGGAACGGTGCATCGAAAAGGTCAGGTTTATGATTATTTACTTCACTAATTACATTTTAAATTGGCTTTGATAAAGAAAACGGAAAATGGAAAATGAAAAAATGAATTGGAGATGGCAACAACTGTGGTGTATGTGTATTTATCCAATTTATTGTCTTGTACATCATGGGGAAGAAATGATTAGATGGAAACTGAAATGCAAATTTATTATCTGCGACAAAGGAAGAACGAGGGCCACGCAATAACATTATGATTCTTATTTTTATTGATGTAAAATTTAAAATAATTCTTTCATCTTGGCAGATATGGCTTGACAAAATCTGAGTAGCAAGATTTGATTAAAGAAAATGGAAATGATCAAGGAAAAATGGAAAGGAAGCAGAACATCGAGAAGGTTTGGTTTACATCTTAATAATTTCTTTGATATATTTAATTATCAAGATTGTGGACCTATAATAACAATGGAATGAAATTCGACTTGATGAATCATGGAAAGACAAATGGATAACGAGATAAACACGTGGATCGATTATGGCTATTTATTTTATAAGATTTTTTAATAATTTACTATGATAATGCCAAATCAATGGGTGAGGAAGCAGAACAAGAAATGGCGAAGCAAGACACTGGCTGTGATCAAAAGTGGACGCATCGAAAAATAGCAGAGCATCGAAAAGGTTTGGTTTACATATTAATAATTTTCATTTTTTGATGTATCCCTTATCGAGATGATGAATCTATTATAACGATGAAAATGCAACATGAATTGATTGATGCTGGAAGTCAATGGAAAAAAGCTCAAAATGAATGGTGAAGAAAGATACTGGTTGAAATAAAAATTGGACGTAAAAGCAGGGCATCAACAAAGTTTGATTCACATTCTAATAATTGTTATTCTTTGACGTATCAGTTATCAAAATTGCGAATCTATCACTGCGAAGAAAATGCAACATGAATCGAAACACTGGAAAGAAATATGCGGATAGGAAAGCTGATAGCACTTGGTGAAGAAAAGCATTGGTTGATTATAAAGCTTCGAATAGGTTTGATTAAAATTTTTGACTTCATTGAAATTGTCCTTTGCAATGAATAAAAACGGATAAAGGATGAAAACTAAACTATATAGTCATGAACAACATGGAATGGAATAGGAGATGATAAACAAATGAAACATTTATTAAAATGCTGGAAAATTATGTGATCTTATTTTAAAACGCATTTAAAATGGTGGAAGATAAAGGATACAAAACAGAGAGAAACACAACAAGAGGAAGAGGAGCATTTATAATGATTATAATGTTCAAATAATGTTCTCATTTATATTTTTCACATGTGCCATTGAATAAAGATTAATGATGGAAGGAAGTCGATGAATGAGAA
The DNA here is from genome assembly GCA_964019065.1 of Catostylus mosaicus. Taxonomy (NCBI): domain Eukaryota; kingdom Metazoa; phylum Cnidaria; class Scyphozoa; order Rhizostomeae; family Catostylidae; genus Catostylus; species Catostylus mosaicus. The sequence continues at coordinate 5,226,748 of OZ025193.1, read as the reverse complement.
GAAGAGCCCGAAAAAATAAAAAGATTGAAAGGTTAAGATTTTGAGAATTCATAGCATTAAATAACCTTTTGCATATTACTTCAAATTCTAGAATAATTTGATGATGAAGACACAAATTAGAGGACAATTAAATTTAAAGGCACAATGTAAAATAATAACCATGTGAGGTTTTAATGGAAAAAGAGTTGGAAACGATGAAGAAAAGATATAGAAAAAATTAGAAAAACGAAAACATGAAGTAAATAGTGAGATTAAGCTGTGCCTAAATATAAATTTCATAGCATCCCTGCTACATTCAATATTCAATGATATCAATATCTTCTTTTAGGTATTTATGAAGAGGAGGAGAACATTGATTTAAGTTAAGTTGACTAATCTTTTTGAGCTATCTATGGTTATTCAACTAACAACCACTAGCCTCAACTATGAATTCTGGCATACTGAAGCCTTTCGGGCAAAATTCACTTATTAAAACTGATTTCGATCTTCTTTGCCTTCAAAATGTAATTCTTGTACATGAATTTTTAACTGTTTACATTCTCGTCAACCTAATTACCAATTACTTGGAAACAAATGCAAAATCATGGCATCATCAAGTAAATTTCACAACAAGATCTTCGGTTCATGTAATGATTTAACCAGAATGAAAACATAGGCCTCATCAATACCAATATCTAGACGAAGACATAAACAAACTTACTGGTATCTGCATTTTCATCAGTTCCATATATCTTGCTTGATACCATCTAGAAAAAGCCAGTCTTAACAAATTTTTGCTGTGAAAATATAACGAAATATAAACCATATTATTCATAGATCTTTGCTTCTTTCCTCGCAAGAGAATTTCCATGGAAACAAAGATAACGTCTGATGCAGCAAAGGCTGAAGCGGGCTTATGTGAGTGAAATTCATGTTTACAGTTTAATTAGCGGAGACCAAGGAAGCACTTATAAGAAAACAAATTCGCCTTTCAAGTGACAACCTTAGATAAGTAAGATTTTAAGGGGTGATGCCATTATATGGGATGCATTACGTTGGTGCCCATTCAAACTCATTGCAAAAGCACTTCATAAAATCCACACCTGCTGTTTAGTATATCTGTCTCAAGCCTTGTTGATATGACCTGAAAAATGCTTAAAAAGCTTTGCTTATGAGCAATTCATTTCATCAAACGAAATAGCATGAGTAAAGGGTCTTAATTTAAGTGACTAGCAAGTGTAACTTGCAAAGCAAGTTGTCGTTTCTTTTAACCTTGAAATGCTCCAACGACAAAATGCCAAAGATTATTGAGAGCACGAGAGAGGAATTTTTGTCATAAATTTAAAACAGCGAAACAATAGCAAAAAATGGAGAAAACAGCTTAATTTCTGTTCGAGCAGTGCAAGGTGAGGGGCAAGGTACTACCCCTATTATTTTTTCACGCCTCCTTGCAAGAAACCTATTTGCAGCAAAGTAAACTTTTCTCTAATAATAGATACACCTGAAATATGGTCAATGGACGTAAAAAGAATCCACATTTGCTTAATCAAAACAACCCTTATAGATTGAGAGATGATCAAGTATATGAGAAATGTTTTAATTACAAAACTTGAGAAATAAAACAGATAACTTCCTTTTTAGAGTCGCAATTTGATACATGAATACAGGCAAACATTGGACATAAAGAAAGAGAAGACTCGATGTAAGTCACGATTTTACTATGAGTTTTTAATCAGTATTGCCTGAGAGAAGGGGGCAAGTTAAGGGTAGGTTTTGGGCAAATGAAAGCACACTTGTGATCACAGGATGAGTTGGAACATGGTAAAAATAAAATTTTATGTGAATAACCCCTTTATATGCTTTATGATAAGGCAAAAATGTGATACTGCATACACTGCTAGCAATAAATACAAATATTTGTCCCTCAAAATTGGCACTGGCAATAATGTTTTCCTTGAATAGCATTTTTAAATTCGCAAAAATTTATTCTTAAGTTAAGGAAAATGTTTAATTTGTGGGCAACTTTACATAAAATGGTAAATAAAATAAGAAAATAGTGATAGAAACCAAGATCAATTTTCCTGTTTAGATGAAGACAAAAGACTATATCTAAGTGAAATTCACACTAAAAAATTGATATTTGTGTTACCTTTTTTCTTGCCTCACTTGATGGGGCCATTTCCAAAGATTTGAAAAGTTTCCTGTAAGAGACAGAATTCCAATAATGTTGATTAACAAAAGATAAATTATTGTGGTTTAAGTTGGTTACGGTTGGTTATGTGAAGAATAAGTTAAGGTAGTGACGAATAAGTTAATGCTTTGTTCGAATCATAGATAGGATTTGTCGGATGTTGGATAGGATTTGTTGGGCGGTGGACACGATTTGAAGGTGGTGGATGTGGTTATGGGTTAACGATTAGAATTAGGGCATATTTCATCTTATGTTAATCAACATACTTTGGAATGATGCAACATGAGGATTGTATGAAATTAAGAAATGAGATAACACAAATCAACGAAAATTTTGTTAGTTTAGTTTTAATAGATTTCTTTCAAAAATGACTTCAGGATGTCGAGGCAGGGGGGCTAGGCAGCTTCTGCTCCTTCACCTACTCAAAAGTTTCTTATATAGCTACCTTATACAAAAGTTTTGATAAAATGAACCAAAGAACAAGCTTCAGTCAAGGCACAGTAACACGAAAGTTAATTTTCAACTAAAAACTGATACATGCAAGTTCTCAAAACACCGGCTTTCATTATTCAAATTTTGAAGACTTTATTAGAGCAAGGGTAGAAACCAAAAACCAAACCAGCTCATTTGCTTAAATCCCTTTTGGGACCGAAACTCTAAGCTTTCATTATAATTCCAAGAATGATTAACAAAAGGTCTTTAGATAAAGCATTGTTTGATAATGTTCTCGTTTTAAAAGACACAAAGAAAAAACTGCACGTGGACTGCATCGTCAGATTTTAAACCTGGTGCTTTCAAAGAAGCATGGCCTAAAGTTTTTCGATTAGCATCTTCACAGCTTGGCGATTTGCAGGGATGATATTCCTTCTAATATGATTTCGCAGTATCATTGACCAGAAAATTTACAGTTGATAACGGAATATCATTTGAAAAGGGATCAAATCTTGTACTTACATCGAATCATCTGAATTTAATTTCTTATCTTCATCAAAGTATGGACTATTTTGCTGGCTTTTTAATTCTGTTTTCAGGTGGAAAACTTTCGATGCTGCTACAAGAGAGGCGAAGAAATATGAAAATGGCGAATAAAGTCCGATGAACTATAATCTTGAAAAAATGAAGAACTATCCAGTATTTAAATGAACTTTTTGATTTGTTATTCTGCTCTCGAACATAGCCATTGCCAAGGATAAAAGCTGAATGCTTTCAGAGTAATTCACAAACATATTTCACCGATAAAAATCCCAAATTTCAGAAGTGAATCTTGAGTAAAAGTAAGATGTTTGAGCTCACCATTTTACTTTTTCTTGACGATTCTGCTCCTAACTTTGGCTTACCACTTCGATTAACTTGGCAATGTTGCCATTCACTACGAAATTTGGCTTATCGCTTCGGCATGATAGTTATTTCTCTGCATTTATCGAAAACAGCTCATATCCAATTTAAAGTCACTTTTTCCGAACTGATTAAAATTAGATTTCGGTTTCAGCAAAAAATATCCCATCCATTGCCCTTGTCTTTGGCTATATTTGTTTATGATATTTCATGTTATTAGCCTTTGAGACTATTTTCTTTTGTTGCGTTGGGTGTCTTAGTTTCGTGTGGTGTTTTCTTCAAAGTCAACAAGGTTTTCTTGCTGGCCTTTTATTAAAACACCACACTAAATTAAGCCACCCTTCACTTCGTCAGGTAGTCTCTTAGGCTATTTTTATAATGGCTTAATCGGTGTAAGGGTTGTAAAAATAAGTCTTCGCTTATCTTTACAACTCTTACATCGATTAGGCCAAGTATAGTAAAACCTATTTCTAACTTGTAAGTAGTAGAATTTAAGATCATTGAGGATAAAATTTACAAAACTGATTTCTTACCCCCGTCTTTCTGCTGGGCTGCAAACGAGGCTGCTGAAACTGAACTAAAAGGAGGCCCAAAACGGCCACAAAAAGCACCATCTTGATTGGCTAGAAAACAAAAGAAAAAACAATGGGAAATTTCAAAATAACGAGCCCTAATTGGGTTAAATATGAATACCGATTGAAAATACTGCTCTCTGATTGGCCTAATTTGCAAAGAAGCCATTTGAATCTTATTGGCTACTAGACAAAAGAAAAATTCAAATACTGCAGTATGATTGGGTAAAAATTCAATTGATCAGTTTTAAATAAGGCAGTTTAATTGGTCGAGAAACAATACATCATTTGAAATCCTACTCCCTGATTGGACAATTGTACAATAGAGTGAGGCCAAGATACTACAATCTGATTGGTTGATAGACAATAGGCGGTCAGCGGCTGGCAAATTTGCTTAATTTCGTAGGTGACGGCTCCTAGCCGCAGCCACCAAAAGGGCTAAAATGGCGCAATCTGATTGGCTAATAACAATTTCCCTATTGTTTTGCGTCAGAGTCTGTGGTTCGGAGCCGAGATTTCCTAGCCGCGTGGCCATTTCAGTGGAAAACAATGGGGAACTCTTGAGACAGAAACAATGGCGAAAAAGTTGAGGTCTTGGGTTTTCTAAGAAAAATATAATCTTAAAAGAACAAAATAAAACGAGTAAAATAGCATTTAACGATCAAATAACCAATTTAAAGATTTATAATAGATTGAATTGGCAAACAAATAACAATCTGAGTGAAAAATTGGGACGAAAAGACAGTTTAAATCACAAAGAGGGGCAAATATCCTCGAAATGCTAAAGGTAAAATGATGGTGCTTGGACTAGAAAGGATTTAATGTTATCCTGAATGATCGAAGAAATAATTTATTTTCTAGAGGATTAAAAGGAATGATGTTATTTGATATTTCGATTGATAACTTATAAAATTAATCAGCAAAAAGGCCGAAGGAAATCACTCGCTATTCCATGAGCTTAAGGGTAAACCATACATGGTTCGAAATAAAATGCCGCGAAAATTAAGGGGTAAACTTTCTAAATTATTTGAGCGTCTAGAAGTAAATTGTTATCTACCTCTACAATAAATGCTAACAAATTCCCTGAAAATCGAGAGTGAAAATCGTGGGGGTTCTTCTACGTGATTCATTACACTCGGCGGAGGACCGACTTAAAATGCCCTAAGAGGAACCTTGGTCTACAAGGGTAAAACACTGATCGATTGCCTTGCGATTCAAGATAAAAATTACCAAGTTTTTTCACTCAAAATGCAATAAGCTAGCCTTAAAAATAATCGATAAAAAATTTCTTAATTGTCAGCAAAAGTTCTGCCTTCAAAAGGATGGTGTCTCGATCGTTCATCCTGTGACATGACCGAAATAACAAGGGCCAAAAATATTGTAAAAAGACTTTAAGGATCCTAGGGCAAAATAGGCAACAATTCTATCAAAACTTTTCTGAAATTACACAGGGAAATAGCCATAATTTGCAGCTATAAAAATTTCATTAGATGTTTAGGACAACAACGATGGAATAAAACAATGGCATTGCTAGGCCAACCAAATGCAGTAGAATGGATTGTAATGAGCAAAAAATATTGAAGAAATCTTAGCTACCTGCATGAAATATAGGATATCCTAAATTTCCAAGAATTTTCGAGGGAGACACCATCCGATCGAAGTTATAAATTCAAGAAAACATCTAAAAACATTTCAAAGCGTGTACTGAACAATTATGGTAACTCAAGGTACAATAACTGCGTTCACACGTTTTACAAAGCAAGCCAAGTAGGTTGACAAAAAGGGAATTTGAATAGAGTTTGAAAAAAACCTTTGGTCTGTTGCAAAATAAACTAATAACAAAATAAGTTGATAAGAAACTGGCTTAAGGAATCCAACGAAAATGCTTAAAAAACCTGAGAAAATATATTTTGAATGGTGGGCCGCAACAATAAAATTTTGAAAGCCTCCCTCATTTAATTTGTGATAAATAAATTGTAAAGTAATTTTGTTCGTGCCAAGTTGTCTATGATATCATAAGTCTTGTTTCTTATAAAACTGCTGTTATTAAGAAACAGTGATTGCTTTTACCATTGAAATATGTGCAAAAAATATAAGCCAAGTCTTGTAGCTGTATGGGCAATAATGGGGAAGTCTTAAGATACTTACAAGGGACAATGGGAAGTGATACCAAAAGATAGTTTCCTAATAATGGGTGCAATCAAAACAGGTACAAAAATACTAGCAAAAAACGCTGGTACTGAAATGAGAGCCTTGGAAAGTTTGATGGTTGGCTTTGAGAAATTTAAATGTTGATCTCTAAATGAATTAACGTTTAATGGTAAAGCAAGACAGGCCTGCTGCATATCAGGGTTAGGGATGCAAGTCAATGAAAGAAAGGGCAAAACAATAGCAAAATAAAACATTCAGGATTATTTCCAGAGGTTAACTGCCCCCGCTGCCCTCCTGAGGTAGGCATCTTTGGGTTAAAGCAGGTAAGCTAAGGACCACAAATAGCTCTTTGCTATTTTTTGAATAGAACAATTCATGGTTGGATTTGAGAACTAATAAATAAGCTCACAGAAAGAACTTCGAGGAATCGAGAATCGAAGTTTATTTATTCAGCTGTCATAGCGAATGATGTTGATATGTATATCAAAAATCAAGAGGGCGCCCAGGGAAATAAGCTTCAGAAACAACTGCCTGAGAGCCGGAAAAAGAAAGGTAGAAACATTGACCGAGTTAGTGAAAAAATGATCAGCCTACCGCTGTCCATAAAAAAACAAATTCTGCTTTGAAAAAAAAAATTTCGCTGCACTTATTTGCTTACATAAGTATTCTAGTCTTGCAGGTTTGGCACGAACACAAGAAATTAATTCATTTAAAAAGAAATTTGATTTCGAAGTGTACCTCGCTAGAATAGCACATGTGATATTAAGAAACTTTTATGCGAAATCTTGAGCTGCAAAATATAAACTCGAGCCTGTCAACTTAATGAATGGCAAAAATAGTCAGATATTACAGAAACCATTTCAGCTATTTCGAAAAAATTGGAAAATGACTCTTAAATAGTCCTTTACTAATGAAATTCATTACCCCCCTGATTCAAAATCATCATTTATTCTGTATTCACAATTTTTGCAACACAAATAAAATGTTTTGGACATTCAGAATGTTTTATCATGTAGTTACTAGACCTTCTACTTCTACTTGAGATCCATAGATCTAATCTGAAATAATAAAATGATTCTATATGAACAGCTTATTTTAGAGTCATTGCTATGTGTTTAATGCTCCTCAGATTATTCGTTAGAAAATTTTAAAGATTGGACAATATAAAAATATGTTTTTCTAGTGACATGATAAATGATGAATAAAACTTAATTTACAATGCAAAAAATATGCGTTATGTCAGAATTATTAATCGCCAATCTCATTGATGACAGAAGACTGTAACAAGAGAGATATAGATGGGTCAAAAACCTAGAAGGCTGTATCAAAGATTAACAAATTGCTTACAAAAATATTATCTAACTGGATAAGAAATATTTTCAAATGACTTCTTAAAGATCAATTCTGGCGTTTGGATTTTCTTTATAATTAACATTGATTATCAAACTATCTGTTATATCAGGGCTTGTCATAATCTTGTGCATAGGATGAAATCAGAAGTTTCCAAATCATCTTTTCAAAGCCAACAACTGATAAGCCATTACTTTTTGACTATAAAGTTCTTTCTCTCTACCTTTCTCTGGTTTATTATCTAATGTGATTTTTTTGCATGTAGGAAGATATTGATATAACAGGTTATAACCTATGAAATACTCTTTTGCTTATAATGATTGTTACTTTTCAAATGCCCCAATAACTATGAAGTGCCTTATTTATTCATAAACAAATGTAATAGTTCCAAGGTGGAAAACTCACAACTATAAAATCAAATACAAAAGTCAGATTTTCTAGAAACCTTGAAATTTATTTAAATCTTTGCTTATTATATGACAAATGAGTTTTGATTGATTTTCTAATAAAAATGATACGTAACATGACTTTATTCTTTTTTAGTGTATTTCTGAGAGCAAAAGTTTAACTTTTTGTGTCAAATCAACCTGTTAGAGAAGTAGCCAATTTGCATGTTGGTCCCTTAAATGACTTGAAACCCTTTCTTTCCTTTCTCCTATATAGTTTGGATCCCTTCTATTCTTATTGCACATATATACAGACATTTTTAATTGTCTAAGCAGGCTAGTTATGTGCAGTAATTCCTACTGAAATGTTTTCACATCTAAAATATATTTAGGTAAAATCTGGAATATCAAATAAATAAAGAGTTCTTAAACTTAAACAATATTAGATCTAATTCATCTGTCCAAAAACCAAATGGGGTAAAATAAAAAGATTAACTAGAGTAAAAATATCTTTTGTTTTAGTTGAAGAATTCCTGTTTCAGGGCCTCTGACGATGGGGCCAGGGGCCAGGGCAAGGACCTAACCTTCTGCTTTTTTGCAAATTATGTCTTTAAAAGTCGGCTCATCATCTTGTGCCTTGTTAATTTTTTTAGCAAACTTGCCCCCCCCTACACAGAATTTTTTGTTTCGTCTGAGGACCTGTTTTCATATTTTATTTCAGCAAAATCATCTTTTCAACTTTCTTAATTTCTTAAAATGAAAATGATATGAAATGAAAGTAAAAATTACAAATTTTCGTATCATGGGGAAGATCTTTCCACAGTCCCAGATCTCAATATCTTACTGTATTACTCTCAACTTCTCTTTTCATTTTTATAACTTGAAAATTGCCTTTTGAAATTCTTGCCTTTGCATCTCCAATCTGGACATGTTTCTAAGCCACTGATCAATCCTACCCAAAAAAAATTATATTGACTGACACTAGCTTATTTTGAACTAAAACATGGGCAAGTGCTGCCAATTAAATGTAAAATGCCTTGAAAGATCTTGATTCATTTATGCAAACTGGCTTTAATAAGAGCTTATGATTAAGATGACAAAATAAAAACATTATCAAAATTCACTTACAGAGCAAAATCAATGTTCATTTCAAGGTTCTTTTTCTCAAAATGTTTCTGACTTCATTATATAGTTTATCAGTTTTTCTAAAAACTGGAACATTCCTTTCTTCAAACATCAGGCATCTCACGTCTTTTCAGGGGTGCAGATTCATACAAAGCTTTCACTTGCAAAAATCCACCATTGACATGTTCTGAAAAATATAGAAAAATCATATAGTATAAGATATTCTTGTTCAACCAATTTAGTAGGTAACTGCATCCAGTGTCCACAGTTTCCACCCTCAATCTTATGCATATAATGAAACTAAAATTTGATTTGGAATAAATTCAAGCATGATAAATATCAGGGGTAAAATGAGCAAATAATTAGATTCTAAAGATAGTAATAGGTCTTGAGCACATCACATTTGGTTAAAAATGTTATAAGAGAGTTATGCAATTATTGTCCCTTGCCCACTAAGATTCCTGTGTTGTTTTTAGTCATATGTGTTGTTTACACTAATCTTGCTTTTGGAAGGTTTATCAATAAAGTTAGAAAGGATAATCAGAACATCAGAATATCTCATAGTCAAACTTCTTGTCATGATTGGTCAATATGTTGGAAGCTACTTAGCACTACGAACCTTATGGCTTTCACCATTTCTTGTTCTGGGTTTCACTGTGGGTCTTCTGTGGAAGCCTTTTTTACTATTGCACTTTATGAAATATAATGTTTCAATACCAAAGAGGATTTGGTTGGTTCAACTTTTAGGTTTTTCTAGACTAGATGTTTCAAGGTTCCAGCAGTCCTTAAGGCTAGCCCCTTTAATCTATAATACAGTTTTATGATATTTTGGAACTCTTGGAATTTTTTCTTGGTAAATAGTAAGGAAAGATACCCTTCAGCTGAGGCTTGACTTTTGTGCCACACTGCTGAACAGGATAGAGAGTTTTAACCATTTTTTTAATGATAATTTACATTTATGACTTAAAGCCTTTTTTATACTAATATTTCAGTCAATCTCAGGAGAGATGTCACACACGATCTGACAATTCAAGATTTTTTCATACCGTCCAGGTTATTGGATCAAAATCAATCTGCATGTTGTGCTCCTAGGCTATTTTGCTTCTTGCTGCTAGGGCATATCAAGCCGAAATTTGCAAGAAAATGTATCTTCTATATAGGTACGAACGGTATTTAAACTTTTGGTAATACGGTTCGATGTTTCGTTTTGGAAGGATTGGTGGAAAGCTAAGCCAAACTCCTAAACAGTGAGTTGTAGTTAGGCCTATCCATACGCCAGGATTCCACTCTGGGGGAATGAAAACGACATTTAGACATTTACCTCAATGAAGCTCGACATTCGATGACGTGTGAAAAAGATTGGAATTCAAATTAATTGACTTCTGATTGGCTTTTTAATTTTCCCTTGGCGAAAATCTTTGATTTTAAGTTCCATATGTCCATCACAGCTCTGCCGCCATTTTGAAACCAATACACAGCGATAAAATTTTTGTCAATTCAAACTCAACCCCTTTGGAAGGGGCATTGATTTTTGCCCTTTCTTCTAAAAAAGTAATGGTATCCAAGGTGTTGATGAGAAGGATGACAGTTTATTTTGAGTTATAAAAATTTCTTTGAACGATGGCAGAGCATTATGTGATTGTAATATTAATTAATCTTTACCCTTGTCCTTAAAGCTTAAAGAAATACATCTTGATGTGCTGAGTGCATTGACTATTTTTTTAAATCAAGGATATGGTTTATATGGTCTTATTTCTACTGAATAAACCTTAGGTACCCGTTTGCCCCCAAGGAGTCCCCGGCTCCTGTTCCCCATTTCCCATTTTCAGGTTGAAAGTGAGACACAACAAACACAAGGAAGAGGCTGCAGGGTCAAAAAATGGTAGAAGTTCGAGAGTAAACTTCACCCACTGATCCAAAATGAATATTGAAAAGAAGTCGCAGTGGGATGATAAAAATCAAACAGAAAATAATATGTAAGTATAATGTGCATTACAATTTTTAGACAGCTTAGCTATTAGTTGCATGGAGGTGTGCTTCTCACAGTGTTTTGTCTTCAAGGCCTAATTTACGGAAGAAGAAATACCCAGTGCTTCCTCTCCATAATCGCCGTTCTTTGACCCTTATTTGAGCTGGGTAATATGAAACTACATCAAGGGGCTCATGATATTTTACTGTTACTTTCCTAAACTAATTTTTAAAATGCATGGCTCCTGCATTTAAATATATTGCGGGTGAATAATATGGTACAGTATGATAATATCAATTTGTCAGACTTAAATAGTAGCGGGAGAAGTGGATCTTCTCATCCAAACCGCATGGGCATATGAGCGGAAACATTAATGTAAGGGAAGGTACAAAGTTTCCTGTCACGGCTTTGTATCGGTACATGACAAAGTATTTCGCATGAAGTTGTTGTTCTTTCTGCTCTAGACAATTTTATTGTAATATTGTGTTTTGAAGATAAATATGAATGGCTAATTTATAATTATTTCTTGCTTGCACAATTGCCCTGACAATTTTCAACTTGATCTTTAAAGAAATAGTAGGGTATTTGAACAACTTCTAAAACTAATGGTAATAATCATTATGCTACCAAAAACTTTAACAAGACAGGAAATTTGGCATTTCCAATTTTGTTGTTGTTTGAAGCCTCCCCTCTGCCAGTCTACATAGCCAAGGACATGTGATATTCTAATAAACTTAAAACAAATTGAAACTTCATACTTTTATGGCAAGTATAGAATATTTGAACACATATCCTCAATGTTCTACATCTCCAATTCAGACAATATGACAAAAATACCATAAAATCCAATAATCATTAAAATAAGGCAAAAATCATGGATTAATTTTTAGATAGTAGTTCCAATACCAAAACTACTGTCTGTGCATGTTTAATACATGTTTGCTGAACATGTTGGGCTATACCCATTAAAATAGGGACATTCATGAATGGACAACACCAAAGCAAATAGGTATGGGAACAGTCTTACTTGTAGTGCTATGCTGATGCTGCCATTTATTTTCAAACCTTGGTGCAGAATATAAATATAAAAAAAAAGTTTTTTAGAAACTGTGATGGATCTTAATGTCTCAAAAATATATTAAACCAGATATTTTACTTTTCAGCCATCTTCTGAACCATGGACTTGTTTTTATTTTTGTGTGAACATCTGTTATCTTTAATTTGGCCATAAATAAAATGATGAGATTTTCAAGAAACAAAGATGGAAAGAAAGTCAAGGAGAAGAAATTGACCCGAATAGAAAGGAAAGAATTGAAGGAAAAGCAAGCTGAGCCACAATTTGAACCACTGTTTGCAACAAGTAGGTTTTACATTTGTTGAATATTATCAAATTGTACCAAAATGGCACCACTAAAATACTCTTACTTTTCTATTTGTAACTTAGTAAAGGCAGATGTTTTACTAGGTTAGGAGTTGTTGCAAGAATATAAGCAATTCAAAGCAATCTTTAAAATGCAAAAAATTATAAAAGGAAATTCATTGTCACCATGTTTAGCCTATTTTGTTGCAAAACTGTTCACTTCTTAAGGATTAATGTTTTGCTTGTAGTTCAAAGTGCTTGTTTATTGTTTTGTGTAGATTGGCTGTTCATTTTAATCTAGGTGACATATCAAATTAAAAAATGAAATATAGCAACTTATCAGACCTGAAATTTATTGTGAAAAAATGGCGATCAATAAATTGATATAATCTGCTATACATCATGCTTTCAAGACTAATAACATACTTTGAATTATGTTTTGTGAACTTGAGTTTGATTATAGTGTTATTTCCTGTTTATTTTGAACAAAGCATGTCCATCTCTTGCTCTAATTTCATGGTTTTTGTAACATCCTCCTTCAAAGAATTGGTAAATCTTAAATAAACTCTTAGGGCTTAATTTTTTATTTCTAGATGAGTGGGATTTGAAGGAAATATTGGAGAACTTTGGCTTTAACCTTAAGGTAAGATTTTTATGACAAATTGAGCTACAATCACAATTAGATAGGGAATATTTAATATACCTATGTTAATAATTGTTAATATATCTAATAGTGGTCTCAATGACCTTTCAGTTTAGTAGACAATTCAAACCCTAAAAACAGCTTCATAAAAGCACTTGAGATAAGGTTTTTGAAAATTTTTTGCATGATACAAAAAGCTTGGCACATATTATACAGCTTCTCTTATATCTCATTAGTTATCGTCAGAGACATGGGCTCGGCATAGTCCATCATCTGTTGCGTTATATAACACTGCTGCAAAAATCTTATCCTCCTGAAGTCTCTGAATTTCAGCCTTTTTTTCTCTATCAAATTTAGCTCTATGTAATATAAGACAAGAAATTTGATTTCACCAATAATTGCCTCCTATCTTGCAGCTGAATAAGCTTCCATAATTTCATACTCATTTTCAGCCCAATGAGTCTTCAAGCAAAAGTTCACGACTTGTCCCAACCTTGAAGGAAGTGTTAGCGAGTCCTTTGGCACTAGCTTACTTTATGGAGTTTCTTGAAACAAAAGACATGAAGCATTTGGTTGATTTTTGGTTGGCAGTTCAGGCATTTAAAGTTGTTGCTACTGAACGTTGTAGATTGAATAGCAATGAATCATTGAGTAAAAAACAAATATCGAATAAACGGGAGAATAACAGCATTAATCAGTCTTCAGAAGGTCTTAATGGAAGAGACTTCTGTTCTGAATGTAGGAGTCTTCAAGGTGCAAGTGGAAGTGAACATAATGTTAATGATGAACAATTTACAAACTGGCTGACTGCCACTACTGCAAACCATCACGTTAATGGTGAAAAAAGTGAGAGTGGAAATTCTCAAAATTGTCAAAAATCGAGAAACACTTTTAAAAGAAGCCTTCAGAAAGAAGATGTATTGACAGGGTTTGCTTTCAGTGGGAATTGGGAGCCATTTTCTAATGAAGATCCAGCTAAATCAGAAATGATTAGCTCTCAAGACCAGAGAACAGAAAATAAGGATTCTTATGTTGCAAGGAGAATCATGTCAAAGCAGACTAGGAATCGAACAAAGAGTAGGTTTTCATAGTAGCCTTTAACTTTATTATCATTTCATCAATATTTGTTATTCTATATAGATGTATTATTGTAAAGTTTATTTTACATTTGGGCAATATAGGTTTTGAATATGGACCAAGTTTTAAGCATAAAGTTCATCATTTGAGAAAAATTTTGACTTCTCATGTTTTTAGATTTTAAAACTTCTTGACCTCTCTTTTGTATCTAAGTATTTTTAAGAATATAGTATGGTATATTCATATTAAGAAGCTTTTGTGTTTACATCTTAATTTAATAGATGCAACTTTGATCAACGGTTGTGAAACTCTTAAAACTGACCAATTTTACCACCAGAATATGGAAAAAAGTTATAATGGTATTAAGATTTGATGAGAAGTGTATATGACTAGGATAGAAACTATATAAAAATACAACTCTACTTCTTCATGCAACAGAGAAATTTTGAATAAAACAAACTCCAATTTCTTATGAACACGATGCAAAATGCATGCTACTGCTCCAAATCCTAAAATTCTTCGCATTGTATTCTCCTTTCGAGGAAAAAAATTTGTTATGTTTGGTAGCCTTAATTCTTACATTGTATGACAATAATAATAATACACTAATACCATCGATGTCATTTTCTATTGTTAGGTACTGTTTTTGATGCAGTTGGCATGTATGCAAGATTTATTTCATTAGATGCAGATCAACCCCTTGGTCTACCATCCACCATAAGAAATCAGATAGAGGGTAACTACTATAACAACTACTATATGTTACTTTGTAAATGTATCAATCGTAGTGAAGGATTATGTCTAGCGCCAGACGTTGCTTTCTTCTATTACCAGATACTCCAAAATTTGCCTGATTCTGAAGTGCTTTGGGTATGTAAACAACTGTTTAACCAAAATTGTTCCTTTAAATGTTGATAAAAACTGTTCGGGTAAAAGTCTGGGATTGCATAGGGCTTAGGGGCGTACGTAAGCTTGCCGTTTGCAAACAGCGAACGCTTAAAACTTCTACGAAAAAAACAACCACTTATTATCCAGCAAGACATTGTATGTTTCACGTCCTATGGTAGCAAGAAATATTTGAAGCGATAGGATTTTCTGATGGTTTCATAACAATTTCGAAGCAGCTAGAGTCAAATGACATTAACACCGTATGAAGGTGTATGATTTGTTTAGAGATGCATCAAGGAACAAACAGCAATATATTGTGAACATTTGCAGAGCTTTTGCGAAATTACGAAGGAATTAATTACTTTACTTGGCACCTCTAGTTGTAGAAGATTCATTGCAGTAAAATGCAGTAGTTATCCGACAAAATATACAAAAACAAATACAAACGTTGTACTTTTGAATTAATTTGATATTGATGAATCTAATTAATTGCTTGATGAAGAAGCTTTTCAAATGCAATATAGTCTGTTGATTTTTACTTCTGAAGCATCGCGTATGACCCCATCATTTCCATACTTGTGAATGCTAAGTTCGACCAGCAAACGGTACTTTGTTGATGACCACAAGGGCATGTTTAGAGGGTTTTTGGGAGTAAGTGCCCCAGTAGGCCCCACTTAGTTCACTTATGATATTTACCACCAAATATTCATATTTCATTTTGCCTTTTACGTATTTTATTTTGCAGCTGAAATTTGTCGAGATAAAGACAATGTCAGCTCTGATTGTTTCCTGGAAGCAAAAAACTTTGTTATGAGCGTTCTTGAGCCGTAAGTTACACCATGTTTTTGTATGCATAGATTTCTGTTGAGCGCAAATGTTTTCAGTTTTTGGTAATCATGCAGAATGATATTGATTTTGATGTCATTTTCTTACTTTTAAAGACAAGAATTGTTGATGGCTGGCCCAAGTTAAAGTGCTCTGTGCTGTTAAAGTGTATTGCTTGTTTTTTCAACCCTGGATCCACATAAACAAAATAAGTCTTCCCCTCCTTAGTAAATGCACTCCCTCCCCCAATCTATACAAAGTTGTGATATGATGAAGAAATGAGGAGAAATGGAGATATATGATGTAAAGGTACATCATAGGTCTTGTGACGTGTCATTCGTGCCAATAATTCTCAAGGGGGAGGTGGCATTGTGGTATAGTCAAATGAATTCCGAGTGATCGTACTGAAATGTATAAAGCTGCAGATTTTAATCCAGTTTTAATTCACCTCTGGCATCCAAGATGTAGGGAAAAAGTTAAATAAGACATAATTAGATATAATCATTAGGCAGATAATGCATACTAGCAGATCCTTTGGCTATTGACCTTGGGCGGTATCAATATTGTGGTTCACCGAGTAATGCCTAGGAGCCTCTCTCAGTGGGAATCAACTAAAGGAGAAAATTCATGACTACAGTTCTTCCTTTAGATTTGCTTAAATTCTCGCCTTAGATCTTAATATTTTTAGAAGCCTAGTTTAGAGATCTCTATATTCCTTTCAACATTGTTGTGCGCCCATGAGGTGCTGTAAAGTGTAATACCTGTGTGACAAGCCTTGTGTGGAATACTCCAATTCATCTCAGAGCAAGGACGGCAACAAAAAGGTCATCATTTGTGTTCGCTTTCATGAATTTCTTGATTTTAAAACGCAGCCATGAATAAAAAAAACAAATCCAAATGTGACAAAGCCGGAGGAAAACTTGAGACATACACAGAGTTGAATTAAGACATAATCGGAATTAAAATTTTAAACGTAAGCTTAAGTCGAGACTATAATTAGGAAAGTTTCGGATTTATGCCAGGATCCATCATCAGCACATGGGTATAGCATGAATCGATTATTTAAAGGGTATTAACAAAGGGTGAACCAAAAGAGGGCAAAAGCATTCAAGGGACATGCATGAAATGCTACACCTGATGGCGAAGTAATGCTGCTACATGCGAACATTCCCTAAATCCGGTTTTTTTGGGAAATTTTGCAAAGAAATCTCATAAAGAGCGTTGCTCAAACAATTGTTGCATTTCATAGGCCAATATTACTCTGCAAAACATAAACCAATGGAATTTCTATATTTTTCATTTGTACACTCAATTTTCTTTTAGTATTCATATGGAATTCTTAGAAGGGCCTTATGGTAATAAATACAAGCTATATTTGCTACGAGAGACAAAACCACGTTTTCAAGATATTTTATACAACGACACATCCCTTTTCTATTTCATGGAGGTTTGTATCAACTTAAAATTTGATTATCTTTAGATGTTCTGCAGCATGCTTGTTCGATTTCTGTCTAAGCTGATTTTTTCACAATTCAAAAACTTTCAGCAAGGTTTATAATTAGAGTTTCAGTCAACAAGAAAGCGAGGTCTTGCCTTTTGTATTTAGAATCTTCCGAAGATATTCCTTAGAACGAGGAAGGGTTTTTACCATGTTTTATTGAAACTTTTTTTGCAAAAAGACTGAAGCAGAAAGAACTATCTTTAGTTTAAAGGAAATTGGTATTACCTTTTTTTAAATGATATTACGTTAAATGATATAAGTTAGAAAAAAGACTCGAAAACACATTCTTTTCTCTGAAGTTCGTTGGCGTTTCTTCTTGGTCATTGCCCTAGGGACCAGAGACAGCTAGTTGCTTTGTGTTTATTTTGATGTGACTTTCATTAAAGAATTATTTATACCTAGTAACATATCAAACAACCTTTTTCATATAACCACATGCAGATAGATGACCACACTTGACCCAATCTCACAGGCTTCTGTCTTTTCTGTAAATTGCTGCAAAAATGTGATAACCAGAGCTCCTACCAGACCATCAACGTTATGAGGAACTGTTTAGTCTTAAACAGTGATCTCACCGCGTGTTCGTAGTTGTTTACATATCAAACAACCTTTTTCATATAACCACATGCAGATAGATGACCGCACTTGACCCAATCTCACAGGCTTCTGTCTCTTCTGTAAATTGCTGCAAAAATGTGATAACCAGAGCTCCTACCAGACCATCAACGTTATGAGGAACTGTTTAGTCTTAAACGGTGATCTCACCGCGTGTTCGTAGTTGGTAGTTTAAGAGAATCAAAAGTTCTAGAATTTTTGAAATTTGGTTATATTTCCAAGCAGCTTTAATTATGTTATCTTTAAATAGTCCGTGACTGTCTTGTTTATGTTTTCAGGCCGTTTTGTCAAGTTTAACTAGTATCACTAGCAGTATGATTCATTCATTTTTAGTATCTAGATCGCGAAAACTGCAAAGAAATTTTAGAATTTTGGTTGATGGCTGAAAACTTTGAGCAGAACATTCATCAAAAGTTCGTCAACAAGACCTATGATTTAAATGAAGCGGTTGATGATGCCATGTCAATATATGAAAAGTAAGGATACTTCTCTGCCCTCTTTAATTTATTTCAACATTGATGCAATACTGCTTTAATTTCTGTGTGTAGTTTTGTGCACAATTTAGAGAGGTAAGAGGCCCCAGAAAGGACAGTTGAACGCAATTTAGTTCAGCGCTATTCAATCCAGTTCAAGGTAGATAATGGGTTACCAAGATGTCCTTGAAGAGCGCTTTTGTACGCTGAAAAGTTTATACAAAACGATGAAACTTATGAGAAAATATTTCATCATAGAGTAGACTATTGCATCCAGTATTTGATTCATATTTCCGTGCAATATTACATTTTCTTGTGATATGCTGTCGGTTATAATATTATCCCCCCAGTCATACTATCAGTCCCTATAATATTTTTGGACAAATTATCACACGACCGCGTCTTTACATCAATGAAGATCTTGAAATACAATTTATTCCTTAAGTTTAAAGTCTTATTTTACTTATCATACTGAATTGATAACCGGTTTTTCATTGCTAGATATTTTTCTATGCGCGCCAAACACCAGATCATTAAAGATGACAAACTAAGAATTTTAATCGAAAACAACATTTGCCGTGAAGACGGGCCTCAACCAAACTGCTTTTGTATCCCTGTTGCATTTGCTTGGACTGTCTTAAAAGAGGTACGTTTGATTAATTTAGCGTCCTAAAAAGCAATTTCTTCCATGACACTCCTCGACACGCCCATGTTTTTCCATTCTGTGGTAAGTGTCGGATGAAAAGTACATATCTGTATTATAAGCTACTTTTCAGGTTTTTCATTCAGCTGTACTATTTGGCATTACGAAACTGTTATTTAATCCCAGACTATGCTTGTGGACACAGTTAAAGATACACCCTGAATCCGTGTTTTTATTGGGAGACTTTAAATGATCAAAGACTCTTCTGCCAATAGCTGAAATGCTTGGCAAAGTCTCTGTTTAATCGATTACAGTCAATGTTTAATAAATATTTCATAATTTAGGCTGCACAAAGCGTTTTCCAATAATTGTAATCTACTTTACACAGCCTTCTGTCAATGGTACCTGAACGCTCTGTGAATATCTTTAATTAGTATCGTGCATGCTTTAAATAGTTCAATTACTTTCAAGCCGGTAGTTTTCACTGTTATCTATTGTAGCCAATTGGGTACCCGCTGAGTGACTCTTCATTATGATAATCAGCTCTTTGATAATCGGATCTTTGTAAAGTCAATGTTTTGCGAAGAAACAAGCCTCTTTGCACGTGGCTGCATTTAACAGGTTTTTATTCGATGACAGATGTTTCAAATACGCGACTTTTAATTAAGAACTGTAAACGTAAACTTATCTCCGTAACGAAGCCACTTTTTGTTAAGATATTTAAGAAGAGTCTGATTCGTGTTCGTATCTAATTCACATCATTCCTTGCTTGCTCCCATACCTCCAAGCCAGTATCTACTGGGGGGGGGGGCAAGGGTGGTTGTATAAGTGATCTCCTGACAAAGATTGATTCTTATCAAATAGTAAATAACAAGTTTCAAGTCAATAGCAACAAAATTAACATCTCGTTTTTATGTTCAAGTATGTTTGAATACCATGTAACTGTCAAGCGGGGAGGATATAATTTATTAAGTCACATCCATTTCTAGCTTTCTCATCCAATGCTACCCACCCAGTCACATGCACCTAGTTACGTCACTGCTTTCTCTATTAACAAGAATCAGTTTCTAGATGTGGCATCTGGTATTTCAACAGGAATGCTTTTAAAGAAGGAAAAGGATTTATTATGATGTCGCGTCACAAATCTCTCACTTGATATTCTCAATCCTCACATGATTTATTCATTTGTAGCCGATAATTTGCCTTCATTCAAAAACTCCACATTCGTTGAAAAGCAATTGCAAATGTATCAATTTACAACAGAAATCGAAGAGCTGCGCAGACCTGCGGGAAATTCTTGGACTTTTCATACAAATATGCGCAGGAAATTTCGGTTAAACATTGTCTACCAGTAGCATAAAACGTTTCTGATCTACAGAACATAACATCGATATATGAAAAATGTTCTTCGTTAACAAAAAAGGCACAGAAATGGGTACTTTCAGAGATGAATGCTTTTAGTTAGAACTGTATCTTAAACTTTCAAGGACCATACTGCTTTTATGAATTTCCTAGAGACATACATTCTCTAAAACTAATTGTACTTTTTGAGTACTTTCAAATTCAGAGAAAAAGATGTTAAATTTGTTTTACTGTGACTTTAATATCTTTGGTATAATTTATGTTATAGCATAAAAGCACTGTTGAGAAAGAGTTACCCTGTATAATGAGATGTATTTTAACTATTTTATATCATTTTATAATGTAAACAACGATGCCGTGGAGTTGGTCCAGAAGAATCTTAACAATATTTTTGTCCAAAGAATCTCTTTATTTGAGATTGGTTTGGCACATATCTTCGAGCTATTTTGTGTCACAAAGTGATCCAACCAATACAAGTTAGATATTCAGTACCCTAAATATAACCACAATTAAACAAGACAACTTGTTCAAAATAGCCCCTTTCTCGTCCAGTAACTAATCCACACAACTGTCAAGGGGCATCCTAATAGAAAATATTCAATGCAGGGTATTCGACTTTTGGTCCAAATTTTCAAAAGAACACTCTCTGAACTGAGATGGAAAATAGAACTGCGGGAAAGAAATTCTTGTGTCTACAGATTGTGCAGAATATTATCAAAAATCGTGGGTTTTAAAATATATCCAAATTTTTTCGAAAGTTATAAATAGTTAGTTTTGTTGGCTTCAATTAGCACTTGGCTATAATTTTATTTCCCCAATGTTAACAAGTTGTAGTTATCAAGTCCATTCATATTTGAAATTGGATATTTTCTAAGGGATTGCCTCACTTATTATGCCATTGCAACTTATGTTTTCTGTCAATTTCTAGATCTTTTTCGAACGATTTCTTGTAAGTGACAATTATACACAGTTGCTCGAAAACATTTGCAAAAACTCGGTTGACCGACCGAAGAATGACGAAGCTTCTAGCACGACATCGTCAGATTCGCGGAGTGAATCAACCGAATTTTTACCAACCTCGATATCCATGTCAGACTTCCTCGACAAAGATGCAGATGACTTATGGTACAGACCAGACGCAGGGTTTGTTTGATTAAGATTTTGTTTATGTATTCTCCCTATAACTTTCATTATGTTTATTTTCGTTTCGTTCAACTCGATAATTTCGTCACAGAGACCTTATCAGTCCAGAAAAGGTTTTTTTAACGGTCAGTCAAAAATCTTGCAAATCATTTTTAATTCAGAAGTATTGACGTACAAGTTTTTAAAGTGTTCTAGTTCTGTTTTTTCATACTTCAAGATACCGATTCTTAATATAAGTAAAATGGTATACCAAAAAATACTGAGCCATTGCTTTCCTGGTGCTTTTGATTGAGCCTATCATTGCTACATGAAGCCTACAAAACTAGAGTAGCATCTCTAGAATATGCATGTCACATAAAAATTGAGGACATCTAGTTTAATACTGCTTTTTAACACGGCCTGATGTCATGAGCATTAAAATGGTTGATTCTTGCATTTATTTGGTTTTGATTATCATACTTATTTGAATTTACCTATAACCTTTTTGCTTCACCTTTTGCGTTGTTACTCTACGAAAGCCTCCTATGCTTGGGACAAACCGTATCTTATTATCTATTTACCCATCTTATTGCTTCGTTTCCTATTCCATTGAAGACAATAAACATACCTATTATTATCTATGCCTGTTATAATTCGGTAACTGTTTATTACAAGCAGCTGAAGTTCTCCCCATGCTAGTTATGTATTTCAGTATGGACTCAGTGAATAACATATCCCGCACCATTTGTTTACATGCTAATAGACTCTGTAGCAGTTTGAAAGTGAATGTTAAATCGAAAATTATAATATGTAAACCTCTTTAATAGGATACATACTGTTTATTAGCGTATTTATTGTCAATTCTGATCGCTTAGACGATCTTTTCTATGGCTATAAAACCATTCTTTTTTGTCTGTTTGTCCCACACAATTATAATGTATTTGACCTCATTAAAACATAGTTTAAAAAAGTTAAAACTCGCGTCCATCATAGACTAATGTAAGATGAAATGCTCGATTTATCTGAATGTTTGTACATCTACGGTCAATGTTTACTGTTTCTCAGACGAAATTGTGTCATTTGCTGTAAAATACGTACCCACTATAGATTTATTGCAGTAATTTTTGTGATTTTCGGTTAGCATAGAAAAGACAATTGTTATCTGTAGTTGCAGCAGCTTGTGACAGACTTTATGCTGCGCAGCTGTTGTCTTTTATGTTGACATGTTGAAAAGTTTCCTGGTTTAGTTTACCAAAAACAGATTTAACTTCGGTTTTAATCCAAATCGGTGCTATTAGGGTATTAGGGACTTCTTTATATAACTCCCATATTTGCCAATGCCCTGAATAACAGTAAGTGAGGAATAAAGGAGCAATCACAAAATATGGAAGATTGGTTGGTTTTAACAGGATTGCGTAATATTTCAAGAAGATATATTGGGCTACCAAACATTTCCAGTCAAAAGATGTAGGCCATGAAACTATTTATTTAGAACACACGAACTCGTTTCAGTCATTCTAACCGTCACTTTCAGTTTCGCCTTCACCATTATTTTCACTTCCTAGATTGGATTATCGGCAGTTTTCATAGATGTTCTCTCGAAACATTGTATAATAGTTCTGCCTCTAGGGTTTTGGGATCTTTAGAGTCTTAAATTGTTCAAGTTAATCAAGATCTCGTAAATATATTAGCAAATTTCAAAGGGCTATGTTAAATTTTTGTCTTTTGGATTCTGTTTCTCTGTTTCAAACTGTATGGCTACTCCTAAACTGGTAAATGTAAATGTGGTGAATTGATAAAGATGTATGTGAACCCCGCCGATATCATTTCATAAAGTCATCACTGAGAATCAATAAGAAATCTAAGGGGCTTTTGCGTTAAACACATGAATAATTTAACACAGCTATTCATTTCTCTTTTGATTTTTGAATCTTTATATTTGTAGCCGGCTGGCCATGGGCTATGTCAATCCTCTTGGAGTTTTTGTTACCGAATTGGACTCACCAGAATTTGAAGACCAAAAAGAAAAGTCATCAGGTATATGTTGTTTTAGTTTTTGTGCAGTTCTCTAATCATCATGCTTCTGATAAAGAGAATTATCACAACATCAAGATTTCTTCTTGCTTGTTAAAGTTCGTGACATGATAATGCCGTCAAATGAATTATCATAATTTATGCATAGGAGTAGCCGCCCCTGGAGTTATCAATGGGAGTTGATTTTGTAACGGTGTAGGCAATGGTCGTTCTATGTTTTACTAGTTATGTCTTGTTAACCCAATGTGTTTCTCTTATACTATTACCTAAGATGCACGAAATCCGATATTCATATAGACAAATATCATCCCCAATTAGTGATATCCCCCTTTTAAGGAGATTTCTTCCAACTGGAGAGAGCCTTTTCAAATCGACCTAAATATCATTACGTACGTTAATGTAAAGTAATTGTAATTTAATACAATATCTTTCAATGTGATGTAGCGTAGTTTAATGTGATATAATCTAACTTAAACTAATCGTGTTTAATTTTATGTTATACGATCTTATCTAGCCTATGAATAGTACCTACCCAATTCAAGGTATGTAGGCAATAACTAAGCAAGGCTGAGCAATAGAGACCTTTGGGAGATATGCTTTACTAACAGCAAGTATTAGCTAAATTGTATGGAACTTCTCTGTTGTGAGCCGCAAGAAGCCTAGTCTATTAACGTATAAGCAACTTTCTTGTAATGTAGGAAACATAAAGAAAATATATAACTAATATCTACTGACAAAGAAATCAGGGCTGTTTACTTAAAACCTGAAGCACGATGTGAAAGAAGATTTACGAAGGAAAATGCCACGTTCAGGAGTCAGATCTGTACTAACTACATGATGTAGAACATGCTCAATGACTAGAATATGACTTAAATGTTTTGGAATTGCTGCTTTTGAAAGTATCATTAGTTGCTTGATATGCATACTGGAATTGCTGTCCAACACAAAGTTTACTCATTACTATCTCAGGTAATGGCTTGATATTAGCAAAAGTACAGTGATAAGCTTTGACTGTTAAAGTAGGGATGGTTATCTCTTTTCCCTAGCAAGGAGTCAATGAAACTAGGCTTAAGTGAGGCCAGCATTTCAAACAACCAAAGGTTAGAAAATGTTCGCTATATTGAAAAGTAATGCTGAAAGGACGCGCACAAACTTATAAGAGCTCAACTGTTCAGCTTTTAAAGAACTTTTTTCGCGACACCTAGCATTTAACCGGAACTTGTAGGGCAGAGCCAACCCTGGAATTGTACGTAAAGCAAGTACGCATTGGAGTGCACACATGCATTGCATCGGTACTTGTTTCTTTCCTCACTTTGCTTCCTCTTATTTTCACATAACTGTTACTTGATCGACTGGAAGCCCGCTTCTTAATTAGAGATCGAGCTTGGATTTGAGGCTACGACCTCAGCACTGCAGTCAAGCGTTTAACCTACGTAGCTATTTCGCCACAATGATACTCGATTTTGCTCTATTGCTGCAATAAGTGGTTGTGAAGGGTTTAAGTTCATTGGATCACAACTAAACATCAATCAACCACTATCTTCAAACTGTTATCCCATTTTTCTTTCAAAGTTTCAAAGCTTGGAAAAGCAATGAAGAATCTACTAAGCAAAGAAACTGATGAGGTATATATTTAAACTTACCACATTCTGAATTCGAATACCAGTATTGCAATTAAAGTCATACATATGTGTAATCAGTACTTGCTTTCATCAAACAAATTGTCAATGCCATTTCCAGATGTGAAGATCGTATATTGTATGATTGGTGGCAAAGCTAGCCTTTATCTATTCTGTGGCTGCAACTTGATAAATGGCAACACGAGGCTGAAATTCAATTTACAGCGACAGTAAAGCATTTAAATTTCCACCAAGTTTACAAAAATACACTTTTTTCCTATTTCCAGAGGGTTGGAATTTAATCTATTTTTCTCTTAAGAAAGAAATACAGAGTGATAGGGACTTGGAATAATTTTTTCAGCTCTGGATTCAGTTTAAATGTAACAAAACTAATTCTATGCATCTTCTTGAGTAATGAGTGTGTGCAGCAAATAGATCAATAGATAAATACTTAGATGTATACATGAATAAATAAATTACTAGATAAATAGGTATAATCAATCTAAAAAAGAAAATAACCAAGCTAAACAGTTTGCTCAGTGACTCTGGTTTTGAAATAGCAGCTGATAGTAGGCAATCTTTCGTTTCCGTAAAGACTTGCTAGTTATATGCTTATTTCATGTATGTTTTGTGCATATATCATCTGCTTTTGAGTATGATAGAAACAGCCATATCTATCACTTGCACCCAGCTAATGTAATGCATATTTTTGCAACTCTTTTAATCAGGAAAAGGAAAGAATAGCTTGGGAGAAGGCGAGAAAAATTGTCGAAGACATTCAACGGCAAGCGAATAGGCGCTAAATCCCAACAGAAATCTCAACGTTCTTTGTGAGGAAAATCTGGTTACCATCTGGTTCGACACAGAGACCGCTTTACTTAGAGGTCTTTAAACAATTTTTGATTCAACAATTTTCCATTCTTGTCAAACATGATTGTGTAATTGACTGTAGCTATAACCATGACATATTGCTGTTCTTCTAAAGACCATTTTATCCACTAGAGAGGATCTCATTTCAGAACGAATGAGCTAGTACTAAAGACATTTAAATGGATTCACTATTTTGAACCCAGTGTTTTGTTTCATCCTCTGATTACCCGGCAGGAACCTATATAGTAATACTTGCTAAGCTAACGCAGGACCTGTGCTGCAATATTGTTAGAAATATCTTAAAAAACTAACTTTATATACTTGAGCATCTCAAATTACCATGCAATTCTTTGAAGAATGACATTTGCGGCAGAATTAAGCTTAATGTTTTGTTTAATCAGTTACCTAGAAATAATGCAATAAAATGTTTATTTCTAACAAAATAAGAGTGGTCATTGCAACAAAGCAAAATTGCATACTTTCTCCGGTTGAAAACCCCCAACAACGAACTTTTCATAGACCTGAGTGCTACTTGCTAATAAACTATTTTCTTTATTGAATCTGCATTGTAGTATCTGTATTGAAGTATAGGTTCTGCGCCAAAAAAATCCCAATACATTTAAGGGTCCCAATGCGTTCAAGGGGAAGTTGTTGTTTTTTAAACCATATTTTTTCGTTTTCAGTTTAATAATTTTCATATTGCGGATATGTTCTTTGATTGAAATTCATCACATGGGGTTCTGTTAATTGCGCTTCGTTATTTCCGTCGACTTTTTTACTTTTATACGTTACTGTGTATAGTTAGTTACACTGGTTTGAAATCGATTCGAAGGAGGATATGGCAAAAGCCAGAGCGAAAGCCGAACCCAAGCTTTTCTTTGAAAAAAGCAAGAATATCATTGCAAAGTAGAGTCAAATCTTTCGAAACACCTTGGACTAGTTTTACATCTCCAAGACCCTGTCTTTGCAAGTCTTTGCAAGTCTATGCAAGCCTCTTTTCATAAGCCTTCCAAGGCCTGCATGGTCTGAATTTTCATTGTTAAAAGTAAATGGTTGCTTCATTTTTCAATTAAGCTTTCGATTGATCTATAGATGCCACATTTATTAAAATAAAACGAAAACTAGTTTTAGGATAAATAGTCAAATATAATCCAAGGCAAGCTTGTACAGCTACTGAAAAAGCAAACCATGTGATTAAGCTTGATTTCTATTAAAAAGAACCCTCCCTTGATTTTTGTGAAAGGCAGGTGCCTGTCAAGTGTTGTACTGAACTTGTGCTTTGACTAATTTTATTCCCCGTGACCCCGTCTGTGCAAGTCTATGCAAGTTTTTCGTTAAGTCTTTCACGGTCTACAAGGTCAGAATTTTCATTGTTGTAGGGAGATGATCCTTCCTAGCCTCATTTGTTTGAAATGTTTTCCATCTCCAATTAAGATTTTACCTAATCTATAGGGGCTACGTTACCGATAGTTCTTAAGTATGGAAAACGTTAGAAAATTATAAGTAGGACCTATGCAGATTGAGTATAATTTATATTCACATGCATAAGCATCTGCTAGCAGGTAGATCCATGCCCTTACTTTTGCCCAGGACACTGTGTCCCCTTATACTAAATTGCTCTTATAACTAAACATCGCTCTCCGCACCAAGATCTGATAAGACAAGAATATTTACACTACTGAATTTTTCATTAAAAAGTAGTTGTGATTTAATTTCAATTATGATCAGAAATTTATATATTATAATATATATTAATATTTTGCAATAATGTTTCATGATATGTGAATATGTTATTAAGTGATCATCTAACGTGATTTTATAGAGTAAAATTCAAACTTGGAATTTATTTCTACGGTAGCTTTTGCTATTTTCCCGGCGGGTGTAGGTTTAAAACTAGGAATTCACTGTCTGTGGTTCTTCAACTTCTTATTTTGGCAAGTCATGAACTTTCCGGGTAATGAGCTTTTGTTAATGACCTTTTCCCACCCCCCCCCCCCCCTCCTCCCCTCCGCAAGAGCGTCTCTAGCTTCACTACCATTCTAATCTAATGTAGCTATTTTTGTTCCAACCAGCATAGGCCGAAATGAATATCCTATTTTAGTTAGATATGCAAAAGAAAGAATTTTTGCGGTTTTATCCGAAACTAAATGCACAATGGACACCTTTTAATAAGCGCAATTTTCCAATTACTCATTGCATAAATAAACAAGCTTGAGGAATTTTATGTTGACCAGAAACGCCTTTTCAGGAGATTTTAACCACAATTTTTGATGTGGCTTTTTCAGACCTTATCCCGGACATTGTGTCCAAATTGGCAGAGGATCCAACATCCACTTTACGTTCCTTCAAACATAAAATTATCTGCATCAGAATACGTGAAAATTATCTTCTTTTGGTGCATTGTGCTGCAGGCAACATCGAATGGCAAGAGAAGAAATTTTTTAATTATTTACGTCTCTAAATATCGATTCAATAATACATTGAAGAGCCTCGATTTCATATAGAGATTCAAATTATTTTTTAGCTGGATCTGTTTTGACACGAAAGCCACTCGATTTGAAAGGTAAGAGAAATGATCAACAAATTAGATATTGTCGAAATACTTATTGATATTAGACTTTCTACCTTTATAAGGCTCGGCTATAGGAGTCAGTGTCATATAAAGGGTTATTTTGATTTTAATTCAAGGAGTTGATTCTATTCATTTTCATTAATAAAGGCAGCGAGCTTAATAAGGGTAGTTGCAATCCAGAGCTTAGAAACCCCTTGGCTAGCAGCTATGAAGACAAGTTGCAGAATACAATAACAATATCATGAAGAAGAATAGCTTTAGCACTATCGCCGTAAACATTTCTATCTCAGGAAGTTTTTAACTGGCTATTAGATGCACTTGCTGGTATCACAGAAAGGCTTTCGTGTAACAAATGATTGAAGATATAGCTCCATTGGTAATGTAGCAAGCAGGGGCAAAATTATCGGAAAGGGGCCCGGAATATTGCACCCAATGATTGATCAATTGTCGAAGAGATCGTTCAAAGGGTCAAAGAGACTAAAAATATTAAGCCACGCTTCTTAATGAACCTTTTTACTCAATACAATAACACATTTTGAATGGCAGTTGAGGGCTGGCAACTGGTTGCAATGTCAAACTTTTCATTACATTAGGATTAGTAAGTTGAATTGATGATTAAACTGAGCATATTCAATACACATAAAACCTTCAACCTTGAAATTAAAATCCAAACCCGAATTGGTAACTTTGAGACTAGATGTACTTGAAAATAAACAAATACTATCGTGCAGTATGATTTGGCACTTATTGTAGCCTAGTTTGTATACCACCCCCCCCCCCCCCCCAATCCAAAATACCAAGACACCCTGCAATGGAGCATCCTATTAGCGTTTCATGAATTATCTTCCTTTGAGAACCTTTGTCACGTTAGGTCACGTGATCGGAGAAAACCAAAATATGGCTTTTGACCTCAATGACCTGGCAAGTTAGAATGTCGAAGCACAAATATTTGTTTGTGTCACATCAACGTAACGCGAAATGTAGAAATAATAAATAATATTTGGATTACGGCAATTAATATGAATATACGATTAACGCTAGATGCAGATAAATTGAGACGTGACATCACTGGATAAAAGCTCTTTACTTTTGGTCGTATTGGCAGGGGCGGGAGGGGAAAAACAAAGAGCCTAGAAAATGTTGAAAAAAGGGGCAATCTTATCTGCCCTCGTTTTTCTGAGTGATTACCAACTTCTAAAATTACTATCAATGCAAATATGTGAAGTAAGTGAAAGTATTAGATGTTTAAAATTTCTAGGGCTCATATCTCTAGGCTTTCTATTGCCCATATTTCTTTATTTCAAAAATTCTCCGATGTCTCTTTGGGCCACGCCACCCCTACATACGGAGGTGCTTTGTTAGTGTAATTTCCAATTTTTTCTGCATGCAAAGGTGGCATGCCTACCTTATCGGCGGATTTTGCTAAGGCATCCCCTTGAACAAAGCAGCCTATGACAGCTCTATGTAATAACCTGTTTGCGATCGGCCTCTGTAAGCAGGGCTGCCGACAGGTTTTCGAGCTCCAGGGGCAAAACTGCAATATGAGGCCCCTTGCTTCTGTAATCGAAGCGAGAAGAAGGGGTAGAAAGCAAGGAAATTTAGAGGAACTGAATCTGGAGGCACCCCTAGAACCTTGTGGGCTGCTCCTATTGCGAGGTTTCTTGAATACATCTAAAGAGGCTATGAATGAAAATGTTGATATTAGTTAATGAGGCCCTGGGGCAAAATGCCTCTCTCTGCCCCTCCCTTTCGACGGTCCTGCCTGTAAGCGTCGCCTAATGACCTCAAATAACATTTCCTCACTTGTTTAGTCCGCATGCGTTTGTTATTCAAAAAACTATTTTAATTTCTTGGAAGAAAATTGCTCTAGTCACGAGTCTAGGCCTACCGAAAGGAGCATCAGTAAACTCGAATCTTTGATAACAAAAATGTAACGCGTGATTGAATTTGCAAAACTTGGAAACTAGTGTTAATTTTCCATGAACTTAACGGTTTGATTAGCAAGTAACTTAGAACGCAACCAATAAAATACGCTTCTTTCATTAACATACGGTGCATATACAAACATCACCCAAATGACTCAATACGATTGGATAATAATAATAATCATAATAATAATACCAGATTTTATCAGGGTAATTCAATCAGCTTAAATGTAGCTGCTATCAAGAGAAGCCCTGTGTAAAATTTAAAATTAAGAAATAAAGAGTGCTGAACTTTAGACAGGTTCAACTGAATTGGGAGAAGCATTAAAGAACTTCAACTTAAGCTTGAACTTTGATCCTTATACTAAATGAGCTTATTGTTTTTACAGGCGTGTCTAAATTTATTCACATCTATTCATTTAAAGAATGGACTTTGAACACGTTACAACATGAGCCCATTCATACCCGACATGTCTTGTGCTTCTGTGTGGGTTGCTTTTGTTACAAACTTTGACGTTTTTGACATTCATGTCTATGCAATGCTTATAGCTGGAGACTACTTCAATGCCTTCAAAACGATGTTAAATATGAGGGACTTCATTTAACGGGTTCGCCAGGGTTAGCGAAAAGCTCACGATTCTGCTTATTCGTGGACTATCGCATCATTTTTAAAAGCTTTAGGAATGTGAACAAATTGAAAACGGTATTTATGGTACCTTTCACTAAGGTTATAAAATTCTATTTAAATACATTTTCCAAATTATATCTTATAAAAAGGATCGCAAATCGTATCACAAAAGTTTCTAATATATTTGTATTAAATTCGTATCATTTGATACTGCTTTACAAAAAGTGCAGGGGCCATTGCCTCCCAGACTCCCCTGCTTTCAACGCCACTGCATTCACACCCGGCCACAATCCTTCTCCGAAATTCTCCCTACCAACCGTGCCCCACTCCAACATCCGTTAACACAATACCTGTGTCATATTACCTACAATTTCTATGTAAGCATCTGGCGGCTTCTTAGAATGTTAGACTGCAGTGTTTAATTCTCACAAAGACTGGAATCAAGCAGTGGTAATCTTCATCGAAACTTTTCAGATGCAATACACTTTTTGATTTTATTAGAATAATTGTATAAGACCATGAGTTTCAGAACAAGCTACGGCTAGAAAACTATCATAAAATGTTATCTTGGACATGGATGCATACGCTTTCCAATAGCTTACTGTCATTTGCAAGACCATTGTTATCACGGCTGCAGATAGCTTCTATCTTCTACCAATTTGATTAAAAACAATATTCTTTGAGTTTTCGTACCAAATCTTGTCACTAATTGATGTACACTTGTTTGTTTTGCTCTAAAGCGTGTAGGACATGCTAGAAAGAACCTAGTCTGTGTAATTGTGCTTCCGTCTTTTTGTTTTTAAGTTTGGATGTGCAAAATTTTAATTCAGAACAGGTTGTTGTAACTTTGGGTAAAGCTTTCAGTGATGAAGCATTTACACGATTAATTTCATGTTGCTCTTAGCGTAGATGCTTAGGGCAATCTCCTTGTTTACCCTTTTTTAATAGCTGCAATAAGTTATCCAAGTCTCCACCAGCCAAAAATTATTAACCTATCCCCAGCCTTCGAAGCCCTTTTTAGCTATTTTACTACTGGCTGCTTGATGAAGGCTAGTGATGAGTGGAAAGAATTGTCAATTTCCGACAGCAGTGGCAAAAGTTTCCCATAAAGATTTCCGCTGCGTCAAAAAGATGCTCATTGGGACTTTCATAGCTTTGAAATAAGCCATTTGATGGTGAAGATGCGGTTCTATAGATTATGGTAATTATGATGATCATGATGATTACCTTTGTGCTTATCATGACGATAATTACTAAGATGAGACTATTATAGTGGTGATAATTATGGTGATGATGATAATGATGATAATGATGATGATTTTAATTATTATGATGATGATGATGATTATGATGATGATGATGATGATGGTGATGATGATGATGATGATGGTCATGATCATGGTAATCGTTAAAAAGATGATAGTTAAATCATTATGATGAGCAATGATATCATCATGATCATTATAATCCATATAATCATGATCATGATTATATGGAAACTTTGACGGTTATCATGATGATTATGATTGTGATGATGGCCGCAGGGTCCGCAAAACTGCAACCAAGTATCGCCCTTCCGACAGATAGAGCGACCAATCAAGCGTCAAGCATTCACGACTGAATTTAACTGTAAGACTTGATATTCCGTTATGTACAAGCTATCATTGACGTCAAAGTCATCAGCATAGTCATTACCGTTTATAAGGAGAATCACTGTATTGATGAATATAACTTTGGTCTGTGGTGCAGCTAGAATCGCACTATGCTGTTATTCTGTGATACCGTTAAAACATGAGTAACGAAGAGACAAAGACACTGAAGGGCTTTTTAAAGACTGTTCTATAGGGCATCACGTGATAAGTACAAAAAGTTAAAGATGTGTGAAGAGTTAATCAAAGAGACCGCCAGACGATTGAAGTCAAACAGCGTTGACGCCTGCTCAGCACCTTGGGAGCAAACAGCAGCCAATCAGAATTGATAGCGGCCTTTTTACGTCTGTGATTTTGATAAAAATACACAAGCAAAAAAATGCGAATGTTCTCAGTTTGCAACAACTCATAGACACTTCAGATTGTGACATTTTTGTCCAGTATTCTACAAGTGTCGCTTGCTGCCAATTTACCGTGGATGCAAGGTCTCACTGTTGCTTCTTAATAAAGTGCTGACCAGTTTTTGCTGCAACTGACAATCTCACCCTGCACACGGCCTAAACTTATGTTGCCAGTCACAGCCGCATGATCTATTGTGGCATTCTATTTGTTTTGGTCAATTCTGCATTTCCGAGCCTCGGTGCCAAATCCCGCCAAAACTGATAGTACCTTCGAGCGGAGGTGATTATGAGCAGAAGAACAGAGATGTACTCCACAACATCAGGGGGCAATGAAACAAACGACGTGGTCGTTCTAACAAGAGATGATGGTTTCCAAGGTTTTGAAGAAATTACATGCAAACAAGGTACATGTTTAACACTTTATTTAACTTTTAGGTCTCAATTGACCTCTCCTTATTGGCTTGTTGGCACTTTTGTTTGTATTCCTAGTAGACGTACTTTCTGTTAGGATCCACGCTTTTTAAAAGATAGTGCGGAATGACCCCGATGTGCGAACTTCCTAGCAAGCTTAGAATTTCGCTAAAACAAATTTCGCTTAGAACTGTGTTAAAGCTTTCGTAAGAAAGATACTATTTACACCCGTTTTATTTTAAGACCTTAAAGTCTGATGTATTATCGTAAAGAATTGAATTTTTTCAAACGTACGCCTTGGATGCTTTTTATAATGAATGCAGCAACAAATTTTCTAATACATTTTTTCTAAAAATTAGGTGATTCCTTAATAAAAAGCATAGTTACACACTTTTGAGTAGCAGTGCTCTCATATAAAAGAACCTGTAGCCTTTAGGATTCATATTGGATATTGTATGTATTTCAGTCATCAATAATCTAATCTCAAATTAACGTTGTTTAATTCTTAACGTTCTCTTGTGTGAGACACTTCCGAGTTCCGACTCTATTTTGAACAAACAGAGTAGTTGAATACACATATACCTTTAGCAAGACTGCCATTTATGGCTAATGTTGCAGTGCAGCAGCTTTTATTGTCTTTACAATACAGCCTTATGCTTACGAATTTTTCCTTTTTAACTTGTTTTGGTGAAAATTTAGTGCTGAATTTAAATTGTTAAAGCATCCTGTCTCTGTTGTGCTGAAACACGTAATAAAAATGAACGTAGTAAACAACGGCACTTTTGACAAATGAAAGTAAGTTAAAACTTCCTGAAACTCTGCCGAAATATCAAACAGCAGTATTGTTTATTGTTCACGGCTGCCTTTCCCTGTAGCTTTGAAGAGCCATTTTTTCACTGTCGAAGAACATAGCAGGGTGTCTTGTATCATGACGATACAACAGACCATCCTCATAGACGCAGATTAAGAACACCATGAGGCCATGCAGCTTTTATCAACATTCCCATCTACCATTCTATGGCTATATCTTAAAGCATTTCATCGTTTCAATTGTATGTTTTTTAGAAGAAAGTGGAATTTAAGAAAGAACTCGGCTCCTTAGATGTAGCAAATTACTCAACAGTACTCAAACGTTCTTAAAAATTACAGGATTCTAGTGCTAAAAAGTTCTTAAAATATCCTTGATAAAGACTAACCATTTGTATCTTTTTTACTTTAATCATTTTAAGTAATACGTAGCTGCTTGGAGAATGACATTTCTACAAATTTGTGCTTTAAATGCCTTTAAAATGAAACATAGCTGCATATCTTTTTAGAAACTCTAGGTATTGAACTTAAACAACCTCTGAAAAGCCGATTATTGCAATCTTACAAATCATCTTGTTATATTGGTTTAGAAATTACTTTACTGCCCTTGAAAAGCACCTGTATTGGAAAATTAATTTCTTAATTGGCGAAACATCGCATTCAACTTTCAATTTTGTTAAGATTGCTCTTTTTCTTGGTTATAAGGGAAAGAAGTGCTGCTAATGCTCCAAGGAAGATTCAGTTCCGAAATTTCCAAGTTAATCATAAGATTTGATGCTGGAAATTTTTTTACAAAAGAATGCTTATGACAATATTATTGCTGATAGATCTTCGTGCAAAAAATTTCTTATAGAAGCCAGGGTTGATTCGGTTTAATAGGATTAGAAATCCTAGCTTAGTCAATTTGGCGAAAAGGCTTGGCCCAAAAACGTGGATTATTTGGAAATATTGCACTCTAATAGCTGTTGTTCTGTAGATTGTGCCTAAAATTGTGCCCAATGGACAAAGGTAGGGTATATAAGTATCTAGAAGTTCACTGCCGAAGCAAAAAATTTTAAAAGAGATTTACTTTTACGTACAAAAATCTTACAAACATCTTTTAAGATGCTTTCAAAACATCACTATATAACAATGTCTATTTTTCAAATTATTTAGAAGGCCAGAAAAGTTTAAGGTAGGGCTAGGAAATATCTAGAACGTGACGATTTCTGAAAAAGAAAAATGACGAAGCATTAAAGATTCCCAGAGCCTATATTGTGCAAGTTTCTTTTTTTTAGATGAGATTTTAGACTAATGTATCTTACAGGCGCAAGATAGCAAGAGATTGTTTTCACCAACGACATGTTATCCCATAAGAAACGTATCTCATAAAATTAAAAGCACATCAAAGAAATATATACAGCTTCTACTAGTGTAAATTTGAGCATTCTCTTATTTGACTGGACAAAGTTTGGTTTCTTTTTTATTAAAACCGTTTACTCTTCATGGGCATTGCAGAATTTCCTTATTACATGGTTAATGAAAAAGAAAAGTTGATGTGTATTTGATGGCTGCAAAGAACACAGTAACAATTTATAAAGAGGACATGGAAACACACGAAAGTGATCAATGTGACCGGAGAGCTACTTAAAATCAAGTCTGGAAAATATTTGGAACTTAGGGAGTAGCTTCCCAGATATTTTTGGGTCTGTCTGAAGATTTTTTTAAATCATTTTAAAACATTTAAAAAACTTGCTTTTCTGTTTTTATATTGTACTGCTGAAGAAATTATATCAACTTTTACTCTGACAGGTACTTGCCGATATGTTTTAGAATCGATACCCTGGTATTTTTAAGTTAAATTTGAAAACACAACTCTTTCAAGTGTATATATGCGTATAAAATATTCTATATCCCATACAAGTGCACAACAATTCTTGGGTTTATTGAGGCACAAGGTGTTGTCAATAAAGTTGTATCGATGGAGTCAGTTGTAGGGCAAGAAAAAGAATTTACAGGAAAATTGTTCGTTATTATAAGGTTTAAGCAATGTTCTGAAATTTCTCGACAATTTCTACGTAACTGTTTTGAGAAAGATTTTCTTATGAAATAGAATACATTTATATCATTTCCAGCTGCTTTCAGGCAAAAAGTAAAATCTGCTTTTGCCAAAAGTAGACACATTTTGCTCTCCTCAATAAGAGTGGATCTTAGACTATTTTCAATCCCGGGAGAAAAAACTAGGTGATACTTCCTATAGGGACAGTCTCAAGTACTCTTTGGTTTAACACAGGATTTTTAGCCGAAAAATTGTCATCACGCGCACAAGCAGAATCTGTTAGAAATCTACACAAGCTCTCAGCTCTTTTTGTCACAAATAGCAACCTGGGAGATATCAGAAAATAAAATCACAAGAGCATGCAACGAATAGTGTTCTGAAATATTTGTAACCTCACTTGTAACTACCACACGTAGAAACATCAAAGCACCCAATTTGTTAAGGGAATCTACCATACACTCTTTTTTTATACGAACACCCTTGATAAGAACACTGAGGCTACATTTTCCAAAAAAAATAAGAACAAATTTAGAACATGCTCAGCCTCGGATGAGAAATTAAAAAAGAAAAAACAGAGTGATTTTTGAATTGCAAAACCGTGCAATTCCTAAACTAAAGTCATTCATAAGACAACGTGTTATGCCGTAGTAAAGTAGCTGAGTACATGTATAGCATGTAATGTAACGTAATGTATTGTAATTTAATGTAATGTAAGATAATGTAATGTAATGTAATGTAATGTAAATGCTTTAATGCAATGTAATGTAAATACTTTAAGCTATACTGTACTGTACTGTATATTGTACTGCATGTAGTTTCCAATAAATTTTAGGAAAAAATCGCTCCAAAAATAAGAACATTTTTAAGAACATCAAGCCTCGGCAAAAACTATCTGGTTCTTACAAAAAAAAGAGTGTTAAGTGTTGTGATCATATCCCTTCATTAGTCAAGTAATGAATAAGCTATTTCAATTACGGCGAAAAATTCCTCAGCAAGGCAATATTAATCTTACCATTGGCTCTTTTTTCTATTTTGACGGGTAGAAGTGATTTTTGCAGAGCAAGTGTTACCGTCCTCTCAGCTCATGGAACAAGGTGATGCAATGTCTCTAAATTGATTCTTACGAGTTTCGAAACTAATCTTCATGATGTTATTTGATGTTCACTTCGTCATGAATTTGAGTCTTTTAACAACAGCAGAGTTGGTCTAGAGTTTTCAGTGTTGTGTCAACCTAAATTTCTTGCTAAGAATGCACGTAACTACCAGGCACCGCGCAGCCATTGAGCTAGCAGGTGCTATAGCCCATCCACATTTTTTCAAAGATAAATCTAAAAGCTATTAAAAATATGGCATTTTCAAATGAAATATTTTCTGAACGGAACTGTTGTATATAAACAAGGACGTAAAGAAGCAAAGTCTTTTTTGAAAAGGGCGTTTTTCAACCTTCTAAGGGGCATGGTCTAAATTAATTTTCCGGGGGTTCACCTGGACCATCAGTGCGGCTCGATCAGCACCTCCAATTTGACCGCTGCGAGGTCTCTGGTAACTACCACAGCAAAGAGACATATAGTCAGCGACAAAAGTTAATTCATTGGCTAACTTGCATGGACTAGCTTCATCGAGGCCTCATTGACTTTATATTAATTGATTCCAGCCCTAGCTGCAGATTAATCTGTTCCATATCAAACGAGTGTAATAATAATCTTTAACACGAATACTATTATCCCTTCAGGGTTTTCCATATTATGGTTAGGTGCAACGTAACTGTGTTGAATAATGTTAAAAGGGGTATTATTTTACTTGGGTCCAGAGGTTATGAGTTTTGAAAACACTCATCCGACATGACTCATGGTTCAAAGGAAGTAATTTGTCTTGTCCTAACGTGTCTGACCATTAACCCTAAACGCATTGAAAATCTATTTGAAAATCTACAGATAGAGACCAGAGAGCATTATGGTTCCGTGGCTAGTAACCATTATATGATAATCATTGCACAGTGCTTTTAAAATGGCAGTGGTATAGTGTAGTCTCATTTCTTTTTCCAAATTTACCATGTTAATGAACTTCGAGCCTGTAGACCAAAACAATGTCGTGTTGATATTTTTATATGTCATCATGCATTTTATAAATTGTTTTGTATTGTAATTTTTGTTGCATAGTAATATGTTGTATGGTATTACGCTACATTGTTTCTCAGTGTATTCCATTTTTCTTATACCATATGCTACTCTATTACACCTATTTTATTTTTATGCGTTCTATTATATTCTTTATCTTCATTCATATCCTTTGTATTCGATGGTGATTTTTCCATCTTATTGTATTTATCATATTCCATTATATTCAACAGAATTCTATTTCATTCTTTGCTTCCTTTTATGTCCTACTTTAGTTTCTTTTGTATTCTTTCATATCCCTTTTCTCTTCTACGACATTTTATTTCCATTTTGAATATTCATTTGAATATCTACAAAATTTTACTATTTCTAAATTCTTTTGCAACAAATCAATGAAGGTCGTTAAGAATATTAAAAATCGATAAATTGATAAATGGTTGATTGAAATTAAGGCGGAATTCCAAACTTTATAATTTCATGTCCGCGTTCGCTCTGGTTTAAGGTACCATAAAAAAGACTGAAAACCTGTTACGACTTTCGAATTTGCTTAGTTGCCACCAGCCTGGTTTCTAAGACACGCGGTGTTATATCAATTGACTTCAGCCAGGTTTCTATCAAAGTCCAGAAAAGCTGTAATCTTCCTCCGGACAAAAACATGCCAGAGGGCATTACTTCCTCCCAAAAAATAAAGAAACTTAGGTGTGGCATAAGTGTAACTATTATTTTAGTAGACCTTCCTCCAGCTAGCGACAGTGTGACCGCAATGTTTTCCTAACTCTGGTTTCTATGTAGATTCAAAATAGACAACAAACTAGTTGACAAGATTATTACATCTGATCACAAGGCGAAAAGTTTGCCGTTTAATCGCGTTTGCGTCGAAACCATATTGCTCACGCAACATCGAGCTATTGCCGATAAACAATTTTTGCATTTGCAGTGAGTCTTAACCAAGCAACAGTCAACTGAGATCTTATGCGCCCACGCACCATTTTTGGGTGCCATAACGTAAAATCCCTGCCAAAAGTCTTGGAACATCAAACCACAATTTTCGTCCTGTATCTGCAGCTTCCCCCGCTTTCCTTCAAAACAATGCTGCTGTAGTTATGTTTTATGGCTACCTTTGACCTAAATTAACTGTAAACAGTGGTGAGGTACTGCTCTTTCCAGCCAACACTGTTTTATTGGGGAAGGGGGTGGGGGTGATGCTAGCGTTTAAAGGCCGTAAACCGCAATGGAATCATTAAACACATTACTTCTTATAGGTGTTAAAATGACATGAGCTTAAAGGGTCTAGGCTCTGTTAGTATTATGATAACTTTTATTTTCTTCTATTTTCATATTGAAAAAGTATTAATTTGCTGGTAATTCTAAAATCCGTTGAGAGGTTGTCTTGATGTCGTCTGTACGATTGATAAAATTAAGAAAGCATCTATAAAAGATTTCAAATGCAATAAAATTTCAATGATGAATCAACTTTGGAAGTCACGAATCAACAATCAAATAGTGAACTGGTTAACTATGAAATAGTAAAATATAGCAGCGAAATAATGTGCAATAACAAAACATTGTAAGAAGCTTTAAGGGCCAGCCTAAACTTGTTCTTGGTCTATGCTTAAATTTTGGCCAAAATCCAGGCTCGTCTGCTAATAAAATGGTTATTGCAAAAAAGATATCCAATTAAAGCAATCACTCGTAAGCCTACACACTTTTTATAAGAATCAGTAAAAATGAGGCTCAGGCTAAACTTAATTTTTTTCTTGTGAATTTGATTTGTTCGTCATGACAGAAATTTATAAAAAATTATAGATATTATAAATATGTTGATACAGTATTGTCAATTAAATTCATGTAGAGAAATGACAAAGATGTCAGTTCTTTTCAGGATAACTAGAAAATAACAGCTCATCTCAATATGTTATTGAAAAGCGTATGCATCTTGTCCAAGGTTACGACATTGTTTCGGCCACAGCTTTTTTTCAATCTCTTCGTAATTTCCGATCAATTTCAGGCTCGTGATTTTATAAAATTGTTCGTATTCAGAAAAAATAATGTTTTTCTTAAAAGTAAAAACCTATGCTGTCCTAATCACTCCCATCACTCATAACAACGTTCTAATTATTTTATCTTTGGCAATGTTGCCTTTCAATGAAGAGCCTTTGGTGCCTTGTATTATTATTGGTCCACAGTTTATTGTGTTTTATTGCTAGGCGTCGTATAGCTATTAATGTCGCATTTTCATGTTGATTTGTATTGTGTTGAGGTAGTAGTAACAAGATATGGTTAATGGCTATAGATTGAAATAGAGGCGTCTCAGTTTTAGACCAAACTGCGATTAGGGCATTATGTAATTAGAACTGTGTGCCATTTGGCGAGAATGGTGTTGCCTTTAGACCTCAGAAGTAGCTCAACACAGAATGGCTCAAAGATGTGACACAGCGCAAGA
The DNA here is from genome assembly GCA_964019065.1 of Catostylus mosaicus. Classification (NCBI taxonomy): domain Eukaryota; kingdom Metazoa; phylum Cnidaria; class Scyphozoa; order Rhizostomeae; family Catostylidae; genus Catostylus; species Catostylus mosaicus. The sequence goes on along the minus strand of OZ025193.1, from coordinate 5,185,667 downwards.
ATACAAATGATATTAAAAATATGGCATTTGTGAATGATTAAAGACAAGATCCAAAGAAAGATAGTGATGATGTTGATGATGGTGCTACTTCAATGTCTAAAAGAGTTTTGTTGTTTTTGTAAAAAGTGGACCAATTGGGCTTAAGAATCTTGTTGTAGAAAACCGTTATACCATTAAAAAAACAAATAGAACTGAATTTCAGGCTGGTTGTTCTTAAATTTTTCAGAAATTTCAGATGTGAATTGTCCTGTTTTAAAATAGTTGAGCATGTGGCCAGTCAATTTTTTGTCATGGCAAAAGTCCATAAAAGATTATAAATATGATAAACATGTCCAGACTGTAGCTAGTTTCACCAGGGGCATTATAGAAGCAAAGATGAAGGAGGAGAAACGACATAGGACATGCCTTGACATGTGAATATATATTGGGAAAGTGTATGCATCTTTGAGCAAAATAAAATTTTACAGCAGCGCTTCAGCCTTTGCTTGTTCTTAATTTGCTCTTAATTTCAGATTAATATGAGGTTCTAATAAATTTTTTCTTTCATTTTCGTGTGGAAGACATAAATTACTTTTTGAGATTTGACATTTTGGGGTTGGAAACTTGTGATTTGTAAGTGTAAAGCACAAAACACGTTTGAGTATTTGTAGGTAAGGGAAGCGAATAAGGGGAAATATGAGGATGCAAGTGAAGATATAAGGAGTACAAAAACATAAAGAAAACACCTGCTGCAATCCAGGGCATGGTGGCAAAACCATGTGAAATAAGTCCGAAACATATGGAAGCTAAACATTTAAGCTTTCTCTCGAGGGCAATTTTCCAACTGTCCCCTGCTACGGGGAACTGTATGGCGTCCACTGGTTCCAGTTTCAATCAACCTAATGATAAAAGATGTTTGGATCTACTATCCTGCGAAGCCTGTTGTACATGTTTTGCAGCGCAGAAATTTAACCTTTGCTTCCTAGACACGCAAATGGATTTTAAGGAATCAATTCATGTACATTCAAGCACGTTCTTTTTATAACTAAAATATTTTTCAAATACTCTTACTCGATCTTAAGGATCTTATAATGCTATAAACAGCAATAAAAAATCCAGCACTTCAATAAACCTTGTAATATCTAGAATCAACGGTTATTTTTTCTCGTTAAATACCATTTCAGCAATGTTCAGCCTCGATATTCATATAAAAAATACACTAATCAATAATGCGAATTCAAAGCAAATCGAAAGCGAGGCTCAACCTTTGAAATACAATATGATAGTAGTTTTTCCTGAAATTTATGGGCTTTACTGAATATGCTGATAATTGGATTTGACATAATGACAATTTTTATGCGAAGAGGCAAACATAGTTTATTACCTAAGCAAACTATGACCGGCTTCTTGCTGAGTGACGTAATCAATCTCAAATGCCGACCTCGACAGTAGAGTTTAGAGTTATGAACTGTGAAAAGATTTGCCAGACAAATAATCTCTATTGGCGCCCGGGCCCTACGCGCAATAAGATATTTTCGTTTCTGCGCAATCAGCTTGTGACCGGTTGCTTATTGTGCGCTACAGGATCAGCGTACAGCATCTTATCACCTCTTGTATTGAATTCTTGCTTGTAGAAATACCAGACGAGAGTTCACCTGACCCGATAGATAGAGACCTTTCAAAGTCAATCTCCAGCACTATCACTGATACGATGAATGCGGTGAATACTGAAGCGAGGATGGTGAACGGTGAAGTTGTCGAAGAGCAAAAAATTCCCGTTTGTGGTGAGATCAAAGACCCAAACGTGAAAGTTACTTTGCAGAATAAAGAAATTTGGGATAAGTTCCATGCATGTGGAACTGAAATGATCATCACAAAAGCTGGGAGGTTTGTACACTTTTTATGAATGTTTCTAATAACCAAATTGTTTGGATGACTGTTATTCCAAAATCAAATCATAAAGATTTGGTAACGAATTGCGAATCTCTGCTTATGGATAATTATCGATAATGCTCAGATTTAGTTTCAGTTGATGAGTAAAGGTATCGATGTATCTAATAAAGTCATCGCTTCTTTTTGTCCATTCAACCAACTAGGCCGCTGTATGGATGTGATAAGAAGGCTCTCGATAGAAGCTAATTAAAAAGTCGTGATGATGGCCTTTTTATTTCGCAAATACTTGAGTTAATTGTACATGGTTGTTAACAGGTTCCAACCGCATATTAACAAGTGATATTTTGAAAAGTCCTGAAACCCAGAAACCTTTCCCAAAGGCGATTTCTCGGCCAACTTCATTCATCAGCTGGTTAAGTAAAGACTATCAAGTGTTTAAATGGGAAGATATGAATCAGTCGTTTTATTCTATGTAGATCGGAATCTGAATGTTTTTCAGCTTTGTTACTCAGCAACAACAGAAAATAGATGCATCTAATTTTAGTCATGGCACTATATTATTGCAGTAGTTTTTGTTTCATCAGGAAGTGATCTATAAGATACTAGTTATCTTGACAAAGTTAAGACAGTTTTGCTCAGGGTTCTTGATACATCAGAAAATTGCAGCTAGTTTTCAAATGTAAACAGCACATAAAAGTATTGCACTTTGTTAACCTGACGTAGCCAGACATTGTTTTGTCGAAGTTTTGTCGAAAATGGCTCCCAAAATAGAACTACGTACGATTTCAAAACGTCAAATGTGGGAAAGGTTTAATAATGATAATATTAGTTGGGGTGGATTGCAATGAAATTTCGAGTAATAGGGGTCATCCAAAGACTTCTTACTTCACAACATCACAAAATACTTTTGAAAAATATCTTTCAAATAGAGCAAACTAGAATAAATCATGGTTGTTAGTAGCAAGTCAGGTTCTGTTGGCTTACATGGTTATCAAACTTTTAGTCAACGCTAAATGCTAGCTTTTTTAATCATAACCATAACGTTTAACAAGTTAAAATTACTAAATTCAAATCTTTGCTAAATTGGAACTTTACTTTTTGCAGCAACAATACTTGGGTGGTTTTTTTATATATTTTTCTGTAGCTATGTCTACCTTATCGTCCAGACTCGCATCAATCCAATCATCCTTAAATGAGGGATCTAGTCCAAGGGAGTCTTTGATGTTTACAAAATGCGAATTTAAGCATTCTGCAATCACTTTATCATCTGATATCGAAATGAATTTATTACATCATGGCTGAATCATGGGCAACTTCAAAACCCAGTTTAGACGAATGATAAAGGCCCATGTCCATGGTTCAGTTTGCTTTCAGTTGCTATCAATGCAAAACATTTAACCACACATGGCCTTTACAGGTATACGAATGTTAAGAAAAGTTCAAACCTTTGACTGGAGTCAAATGCACCCATATCTCCTGTTTCTAGTTGCTGCTTTCCACCTTTCGACTGATCTTGTGCTATATTTTCTTCCAACATCTATTGCTAAATATTTTCTAATTTACCCAAATATCCATGAGACCTACAACCAAACCATTTATATAGTTTAAAGAATATAAAACCTATGCAAGAAAAAGCTGAGTAACTTCGAAAATTTAGCACGCCTTCTTATTTTTGGTGTAAGCTGTTCCAAATTATCACAACAATATGCATGCCTAGAAAGTTCTAATTCTATCCGACGTATCTTGACCAGATTTAGAAGTTGATGCAGTTTTTGATACCAAAATAATATATCATAAAATAAAAAATTATATATATATTTCTCAAGTATACTCATAAGGAAGGACAATATTAAGGATGAAAGAGATGCAGACAATACTATAAGTAGATAATTTTTTTACTTTAAATGGCCATCGCCCTAAATTTGTTAGCCTAACTTTGATAGCATATTTTCCTTTTGTAATGTTGCAGCAGCCAATTTAACACACAGTTAACTTTCGGCTAGTTTTTCCATTAAACTATCTTGTTCTGGAGAGTACTTTCTTGCGAAAGGGCCTGAGGTGTTCATTTATAATAATTTACTCATATTTCTACTGGTTTGCTTCACCAGAAAAAAGCTCTTCTGAAGATTTTTGTTACATAGTATTTTTTCTAATTGTTCATCTTATAAGCATTTTTAGATAAGGCATATCAACGTCAACGTAATTTTGAAAGATACCTAACAGCACCCGAAGTTTCTAAACAGGTCTCAAACGTTTGTCGTTTAAAATCAAGTAATTAGGTGTTTGAAAATGGTAGAAGCTCAGTTAAACAGCATCATTGCCTATGCGGATGTAAAATAGAATCTCAAAAGCTTTCTTTGATAGAAATAACGTAGATAGCAAGCGTAAAAATCGATGCTGAAAGCGCAACCCAGATCCGAGCGAAAAAAAACGTTGAGTATTATTCATAAATGATAACTCGGCCAAAGTTTTATTGGCGCAAGGAATTCCTGTGCGTTTTAAGACTTGATTCTTGCGAATCAAATACTCTTGTTTTGACTGAACCGGCGAATTACAACTATTAAACTTACATTTTAGCGAGCTGATTCACGTAAACAACAACGTTCCCATTTTACAATGAGGTTGTGTTGTCGCCCAAATTGTCTCAGTTCTGCGTCTCATTACTTTATTTAACATAGATACATCAAGAACTTTTTGCTCATGCAAATCAAAAGCCCTAACCAGAGCCGATACTTAATCTAAATAGCTTGTTTTAGAGAGGTTTCCAGGACGATTTTGTCGAAAATTGGGTGCAAAATCCTTTATTTGGCGAAAATTTAGCAAAATTTGCCGACATGATATCCTTTCATTGGCAAAAATGCTTTTGAAACAAAGCCCTTTGACAGGGGGTTGTCACCTCCCCCTTCACATCATCACAATGAATTTTAGTTTTTGAACATTAACATCAGATCCGCAGACATTGTTTCGTTTGTCATCTGGTAGAAAGACCCTTGTATAAGACAAAGTTTCTTAAATAATCCTAGAGTGCCGTGCTCTCGCCATTAAAACATTTTCTCGATACCCTTACTATTACCAATAATTGTAGTTATTTTGAATACACATTCAAAACCTTTAACTATTCTCATAAACTATCAAATTTTGAATTACACAGTTTGACTGTAAGATCGAAAACTTACAGTGCAAGTAATTTCTCTTATTAGAAAAGATTTTGAGAACTTCTTGGTTATGGAGCATTTAAATTCAATGCGTTTTTTATCCATCTCACTTATTAAAAAATACATCTAATAAGAATAATGAGGCTATAAATTGCTTAATTGAAGGCCAGACCAATGTTTCGTATAACTCAAAATTAAAATTTTTATCTGAATTTTTTTATTTAGCTGGGCTTATTTGCCTAGTTGCCGTCAGGTGCTTTACTGGGCCTTAAGTTGAGCTCTAATGCTAGTGTGAAAGGAAAGTGAGCTGTTCCTTTCACCTGTTGCTTGTTGTGAAAGGAAAGTGAGCTGTTAAATGAAAATATGCTCAAATTCCTTTGCTTCATGGCTCGTGAACCTCATTATTGCCGTTTCACCTTTGCCATATTCTTATCAGGTTGTCAAATGTATCGAGAAGAGCGCGTGTAGGTGATGTTATCATGTATAGCCCCGTAACATTTCATATGTTTACACAGTTTCCAAACACCTCCCTTAAACTGGTACGTCAATTCGTAATTGAAGAATCGGTGTGATAGCAAACACAGGTTGCTAAACGCAAAGCATTAACCTTGACCAAGTTGTTTACAGGGCCCTATACATTGATTCAATTGTACAAATTTCTCACAACGATTGATCATAGGTTGTTTAGAAAGTTTTCCTCGGGGTTTCAGTATCTTTAACAGACAAAGGGTGTGACGGTGAATGTGCCATTTGGAGATAGCATACATTGAAATAAATTACCTTTTCAAAAACCCTACCTCCTACTTTAAGAAATAAGTCATATATGCTCTGCCACTTTCTTTTCCTTATTAATTTACTATTTTGTACCCTTATGCATTTGCTATCATTTTGCCTTTGTTTTTAATGCTTTCCTTGCCTTTAAATCCTGAAGGGATATGTTGTTAATGGTGTTTTGCAAACAAGCTACCCTTTGATAATCCAACCATCAAAGATCTCCTATAATTTTGCTGATACCATTATCAATCAATCAGCTACACCACGTTCACGTCCATAACTTTGCACATAAACTGTGGATAATCTTATTGGCACCTCCGAATAAGTAGCCCGTTGTGGTTGATGGGATGAGAAAGTAGAAACGCTATTGCGTGTCTATATTCCTTGGTTGTTTGACCTCCATATCAGGGATGTCTGCAGCAGGGACAGCGGTGAAATAGAAGGAAAGGCCTAATGTTTTTTTATAAATTTTTTGCCCTTAATTTTCATTTTTTCCCCTTGCCTTTGAGTGCAGTAAGCATCCCTAAAAGTTGTTAATAGCGGACACTTGTATTTTCTTTTCCTGAATTACCTTCTACCGCAGTGAAAAGCAGCTGCATCGAATTCATTGATTACTGAATTGATAAAAGAAAAAACGCGAGACACAATTTTGCAGATAATGTATTTCTTTCTTAGAAGTGCCCAAGGGTCTAAAGATATGGAATAGTTTAGGGGGAACGCTGTGAGAAAATTGCCATACTTAAACCTTAAATCAAAAATTATATCCGCGCTTAAATCTACATTTAAATCCTGCGATTTCTTAGAAAGTTTGAGCTCGGTCGTATTTCCAAACTATCTACTATGTTAATTTGTAAACCTAGTGTTATCTTATACAAAGGTGCTTGTCTAAGATTGTCTACCTAAGTCACGAAAAACAGATGAATTCTGGAGGAATATGGTGCTAAAATTCTATCAATGGTTTATAAATTTATAGTAGAGTCTTTGCCAAAATTATTTTACCTATTTAATGCAGGGAACATTGTCATTCAAGAAAACTGATAATCAATAATCCCCTTGCAATATGTTTCAAAATGCTCATGAAATTCGTGAAAAATGTCTTTTTATGCTTCAATAACTGTTTAATAATTATGATTGAGAGGTTTTTTTCAGCTTATATGCAACATCTTACAAGAGGTGCTGGATATTACTCAGAGATTTAAATAATGCAAAAGAACAGTTTAAACAAGAGATAAGCCCATGTTATAGTTAGAGACATTTATTCTGGTCCCACTACTGTTTTCAACATCACGTTCCGATATATGTATCTGCCATGGGTACATGTTAAACTTGAGACATCTTTACAACCGAACCCACTATTGCCCAGGGAAATAAACCTTTAACGGATTTATAATGTTATTATAATATAAGGAGTTAAACCTTATATTTGGTTATAAAGAAATTTCCTGCATTGAGTCACAATTCCAGATAGCATTAGAACTTATCATATTTCCCCTTGACCACGCGGAGGCCTCCAAAAAATTTCTACTTGTGGGCATTGGCAAACACAGCGAAAACATGTTGTTTAAGAAATGCTACTAGTAATATTTACCATCCTACATGTTGCCACAATTGGTTGTACTGTAATAAATCCTAAGTACCAGAATGGAAACAGGTTTCAGTGGATGAACGTTGCAGGTACCATAATTGCAACGCAACCACTTCAGTACAGAGAACTAATACCCGTACTTGTTTTTAAATTCCGGGCTCATGGAAATTGCTAAATTTGCTTCACAACATGGCCAGTGGAAAGATAACCCTCTACCATAAAAATCTGCTGACCCTGTTTCAATATTTTTAAAAAAACCTACTGCCCCTTCACATTTCTTTTCCTGCCCTGTATATCTGCCCCTTGAAACAAATAATTATTTCTTTCATTACTTTTGGTCAGTCTCAACGAAACAGAACAGACTGCATCATTATTACATTTTCTAAAACGCATGCTCTACCTGTAATATTCCATCCGCTTGAATGACTTCAAAACTGAAAAATTGGTTTGTTTCAAATTTCATATTGAATTCATAAAAAGTTCTTGCCCCGCATTTACTTTCACAGTAAATTTTTCAACCCTATTCATTGAAGTTTAAAAAAAGTAGTGACCCCGTTGCATTTTGCACTGGCTATGTAAAAAAATAAATGTTCCACTTTTCCTTAATTGGCAAGTTCTGGCTGGAACAAGTGAAATAAAGTAATCATAAACTGTTATGAAAAATGAGAAAAAATAATATTGATGGTTAAAGGAATGCGTGTTTGCCTTTCTACCCCGTTTTTCTGACCATCGGAGGCAGTCAGGTTTTAAACAGCTTTTTAAAAAAGAATATTGTGAACCAGCAAAATTTGGCAAAATTCTCTGTATAAAAGCTTTACCAAGCAAACAAAAGACCAGTTATCAAGACTTGAGTTCTAAGGGATGAAATTCAATGACGTTGTAGAGGGTCGCAAAGTGTTGGAAAGTGTTGCAAAGTATTACAAGGTGTAGATAAAAGTCACAATTATTGCGGTTTCCAATTATTTGCAGGGTGTCTTAGAATCAGGGCCGAATCCAGACATCTCCGACCAGAGGGGCAGGAAAGACAAAATTTCCGACAATCTCCGAGAAAATTTCCAACAATTGACTGCAAAACAATAGATCCATTGTTTAAATAACAAGGTTGTTTAATCTAGTGTTTAAATCAGGTCAAATTTCCGAAGAAATGGCAATTTGTGGTCCTTGTGGGGGCGCTCTGCCCCAAGTCCCCCATTGGTTTCGGCCCTGCGTAGAACTCTTCTCTGAAACATTGAATTTAGTTTGCTGTATAATAGGGTAAAATGCAACTTGAACCGAAGACATTGAAAAGGAAGCAATCTCGGCTCAATAGGATATCTGCAAGCGACTTGAAGGCGATTTTCTATGCGCTTCTGGTTATTTGTGACCTTTGTAACCAGATAACCAGATTTTGCAAATCTAGAACATATACCAGAATGTAGCAAAGGATGAACAAGGCCCAAAATAAATCATTATCTTCACGTCAACGTTTCTTTAAACAGCCTGGTGAAAGGTTTAATTTGAATTGGCACATAAGCCTTTTGATATGATTTATTTTGCTGCAAAATCCATATAATGAATTGACAAAATCTGCACATCAAAGGTTTTGCAGACGCACTTGGATATTCTCGTACTCTTGATTATCTACTATATCTAAAACTCGTGTAAACTTGAACAAGCGTGTTGCATGAAATTCGTGTTATTATTGGAGATTAAGGATAGCCGGTTGATCATTAGCTGTACACCAGCAATGTTTCGTTTGACTTGGGTAAATTGAGTATATTAAATCAAGGAAACCGCCTTGATCATTTATTTGCTGCTGACTGTTCGTTCTTGTGCTCTAGGATTGACCTATGAATGACGTTTGTAGATGAATACGATAAGTGGCGCCTTCAAAAACTATTTCATGGTGAAAGGATTTTCTCAAAGATGCTTTATGACTTGATTTATAAAAGGGGGGAGGGCATTAATTTCATAAGCATTTGTTGCAAAGGAGAACAGTGTGAATATAGTGATTGGTTGTTGGTGACCATTCTTTGACCGCCTCTGCATACATGGTCCACCGACCGTGTGGATACTTGGGCTTTTTATGTTCGCCAGATCTGTGTGCCAGATTACTTGCAGATTTTTACCTCGTGTGCAATGCAAATAGTTAATTCATGCCAAGGATTGTTCATTTGGATTGTTTTTTGACATGTTTTCTACCAAGTGAGAAACTAAACATTTATCATGGCACAAAAAGCTTGGTCAAAACTATCAGAAAAATCTGTTTACATTGAAACGTGGATAATTCGAGGGATTTAGGTGGTTTTACTTCCCCGTATTTATTTCTCTTGTACTTTTCCGCGTTTCCTCAAAAATCTCATATGCTTCGCACTTGCTTTTACAGATTTAAGCCACATTTTCCCAGGCAAGATACGCCGCTTTTGACTGCTAATGCTCGAAGGATATGAACTCAGGTTGTGGTGATACCTGAAGGTTTTTAAGTGCTAGATGCTTATGTAGGCATCTAATCGTGACATCTATTGGTAAATGTTTCATGGAAGTCTAGAAAAAAATTAGCTTCATTCGACCTATAAGCACCTTGTAGGCGTCAGAACTCAAATTTCTTTACAATCCCAGGATTTCAATTAAAAAAATTTTATTGAATTTTCTGCACAAATACTTACTTTTTATACCCGTGCTATTTTTACATTTTGAAGTATTACTTCCAAGAAATCTTTCAGTGCATAACTTTCTTCGAACGTTCTTAGCAAATATGAAGAATTTCTACCCTGCATTTCGCTATTCAAGTATTATTTGCTAGAATTCTTTCAACTATGGCATTTTCGCCAAAATTGAGCATTGAATGGCTTGTTTTACCAGTGAAGTAGTAAAAGGCTTTAAATCAGGCGTTTTCTAAGGAATGGAAATTAATTTCCTAACTAGTAATTTACAAATAATAGTTACATACATTTAGGCCTTGCTGCACTTTTTATTATTTCTAGGGGAGCTGAGAGTTGCCCTCGTGTAGACGGGTTTCTTATAAAAGCCTCTAAAATATATGACAGCGTGGTTGACAGATTCTCTTCGCTGTTTTTCATTGGACTTCCTTCATTCGGCGAATCTACTTTTGACAATTTTCCACTTTTAAAGCAACCGAATGTTCTGGAAATTTTGCCAAAAACTGATAAGACGCATTGCACATAAATAGGTTGTTTTAAGACATCGCCTTTAGACACCATTTTAAGAGACTGTTTACAGTCATCATTTGTAGTTTCAACTGATGGAGACAAAAGCCGAAAGAAATGTTCCTAGTTGTCTTTTCCAAGCGGCGGTTTCCAACACAAGAATCATTCGACACATTCTCTTGCCATACTTGGCAGAGCAGATGGCAACCAAACCATAGTTAAAAGATGAACTTTATTATAAACTAGATAAACTCAAACAAACCTTTTCTTAAGAGATAAACTTAATGATAGTTGAAAAGTTACTCAGTCATTCCAAATGTTGTCTTTCTTTATTTTTTATGTCTGCATGAGTTAATAATCTATGTTAACATAATTTATTCTTTTCTTTACCTTAAGATGCATATGACTAGGTTCATTTACATAATTAGGATAATGTATCATGAATCAGCATAAATACTACCCCTTGATGGTACCACTACTGGAATGAATAATATTCTTTACAGGAGAATGTTTCCAGTGATCAAAGTTAGTATATCTGGGCTGAATCCAAAGCTGAAGTACATACTGGTTATGGATATTGTACCAGTGGATGACAACAGATACAAATATCACAACTCCGATTGGACAATTGCTGGCAAGGCTGAGCCACATATGCCAGGAAGGCTCTACGTGCACCCAGACTCACCTTCCACAGGTGCACAGCTGATGAGACAAGTAATCAGCTTTCAGAAGATCAAGTTAACCAATAATCACTTGGATCAGTCTGGACATGTAAGTAACTTTAATTATGAATAGGCCGTGACTGCAGGTACTGAAACTGCGACGTGGGCGAGCGGTTAAAGCACTGGTGTACGAAGCTACAGGGGTTAAGGCACTGGTGTACGAAGCTATATGTTTGTGGTCTGAGACCACAGTCTGAACCTTTTTCCGCCAATTACCCAGCTTACTCAGCTGTCTATTTGTCCTACGTCGGTAAATTGTTACTCATCAGAAATCCTGAGGGGGCAGGCCTTAGCGCTCCTGGCCCATGTCAGTTTGATAGCTGTTAGAAGCGTAGCCGGGGCCGACGAATTGAAATGCGGTTGACCTTGGTTTTTATCCATTGAGTGTTAGAACCAATTTGTTTAGTGGTTCGGAAAGATGCAAAGAGTTCAAAAATTCTAGGTCAATGAATTTTACGATCCTCACTATTAAATGCAACAGCCAACACCCAATGGGCCTAAGCGCGATCTTTCCCTTACGTCATTCTGTATTTAACCTGTGAACACCTGCTTGAATAGTACCGGTCCTTTTACCACGGGTTTGCATGTTGCACGAGCTTTTCAGACTGGTTTGCGTGAGGGCGTTGTTAAGGAAGAGCAATTCAATGAATTAATCTACAGTTTCAGGGTTTTACTGTTACATTATAAATCAACCTCTTTGAAATTGCAGCAATACTTTCATGACGTCGGCTTCTTTTATCTTGTATTATTTTCTTCATTTCCTTTAATCTTATTTCTCATGCGTCTGCTTTGATGAGAAAAAGACACGATTTGCCTTGATTGTGGAGGATTTTTTAAATAAGTTCAAACGTGCACTAAGTACAAGTAGAAAGCTATACCCAATTTACTTCAAATATCTTTTCCAATCCTTTCAAAAACACTAACAAACATTTTTGCCCTATAGCCGCAGCATCCACAACTCCCCCTCAAAAAATGTTGCTTAAACAACGTTTCGTGGCAACCCTTTGATTGACCAAAATCAATTTAAGCATGCAAAAGGGTAATGCTCATTCCAACCAAAATTTTTTATTTGGGACAGGGGGGGGGGGGTTAATGGCAGCATAACTTACAGCCTTTCATAGGCGCTCCAACGACTTTCGGTAGTGTTTGTTACATGCATGTCAAGTAAGATTGATAAATCGAAGCATCATATTTCTGTTTTAATTATAAGTAGAGTCTGCAAACTAGAGATTACAACAAACAAACAGTAATTGCGTTACTTCGCTGTGATTTTGAAGATCTTGAGAAGCCAATTTCGACCTCATTTTTAAATTCTTATGAACGGTACTAGCGTTCACCAATTTGCAAGACTTTCATCATATGCGAAAGTCAGCCTCGAATTCGCAGACGATTTCTACATCTCATTTCGTACCCCATTAATTTGACCGTATATATGACCGTTGTACTAAGGAAAATTGTTAAAAGTCTTGACATTTATTGAAGTTTGTGGTTTAAATGCAATCCAAGTATACGTCGTTATTTTCAAGCACCTACATTAAGGTCACAGTTTACAATAGGTGCTTATCGAAAAGGTTGTATTCTGTAGTTATAAAGAATCCCAGCTTTATTACATTGCCGCCTCCTCCTAAAATTTGTTCTATCAATAGACTTTTATGACCAAAGAGTTCTTTTCAATTAGGCCACATTGTTTACCGTTTGGCGATAGCTGCATTGACCAGAAAAATCATCGTCTTTACTTTTCTGGGGTCGACATTCAATACCCAAATTGAGAAGCGTAGCCAGGGGGGGGGGACGGAAAAATAATAGTATCTGAGGTCTACGAGATCCTAAAACTTTTTCCACCATTATTGGACCCCCTCCACTCCATTAAAAAAACGACCCCGACGACGCTAGTGCCCAACTTGATTCCTGTGACCCAACTTGATTCCTGTGATTATAGGCGTAAAAGGACATTTTTTATGCACATGATGTCCTTTATGAATTTCTGTTGTATTTAAGCAGATATGATATTACAATCCTTATTATTGTTTGGTCCCTTCTGCGTTTTCTAACCCAACCCAATCGACATTATTATGTAAAGTATTTACTGTCAACACTCCACAAGTTTCCTAGCCATGTTAAGCTACGCGACTATTTCAGGATGAAGAACATTATAGTCCTTGGTTATTGTCGGTTTTTTAAGGAAAATCCGTGAAAGGGAGGTTATTATTTGTATGCATCATCGACATTTGTTCCATTTTTTCAGATCATCTTGAATTCTATGCATAAGTATCAACCTCGCATTCATATAGTTCAGGCCGATGACAGTTCACCTTCAGCCCTTCGCAAAAGCACCTTCACAACACACGTTTTCACTGAGACAGAGTTCATGGCAGTCACTGCTTATCAGAATCCAAGAGTAAGTTATTTAAACCTTCTTTTTATCATGCAGTTTTTATCCAATCGCTTTGAATTTTGAGGTGGCAGATCTCAAAGTTGCTTAAACGTGGCTTATCTCTAATGGCAGTATAATCATACTTTGCTTTTCGTGTCTAGTTTCCTCTCTCTATATCATTTAAGCAGCAGCTAGGTATCTAGGGAACTCACCTGGTGATCTCAGACGCACAACTTACTTAAAAAAACACGACTCTTCCAAATGGTTGTGACTAGGAGCCTCGCCCCTGATGTTACATGCCGCATTTAGTAATAGGTACTTAGTGTATTACAAAATTACTTTACCAAAACCATTAATGTCGATGTCTGGTTATATTTCTAGACGACTCAATTGAAAATCGAATACAATCCATTCGCAAAGGGGTTTCGTGGCGGTTGCAACACAGATCATTATGCAAGTATGAAAAGGTAGGTGTCATTCATTAGAAAGAGCCTATTTCTCAAAATCATCAACATAATCATCATCATTATAATCATCATAATCATTGTCATCATCATCATCATCATCATCATCATCATCACCGTCATCATCATCATCATCATCATCATCACCGTCATCATCATCATCACCGTTATCATCATCATCATCATCATCATCATCATCATAATCATCATCATCATCGTTGTTGTCATTGTTGTCATCGTCGTCATTGTCATCGACACTGTCATCACCTTCGTCGCCATCTCGGTCACCACGATTTACAATATAACTTTTACCATTATCACCAACATCGTGCTTAAAATCATTCAATATCCCTCTAGTCTGAAGAGATTAAAGCTATCATTGATGCTTTGGACTCCTCTGACCAAGCCTTTTATTAGTTTCAGCCCCATATTAGCCGTGATTCTCTGGCACCCAGAATTCTTTTGCATGCACGCAAAAGATTTGCATTTGCCGTGAAACATTATCCAGATTTTAATGGATGGGAGTTCTTGCAGCATGTTCAATTGTATCATTTTCAAGGAAAAGCGTCATAAGCTGGCATTTGAACAACTCTTAGAGGTTGAATCAATGCTTTACTCATTTTGGAAATGAAAGGATTTTTAAAGCCACTAAGTGACAAAAGGAGATTTTGTGCATGATTTATGGCCTAAGAAAAACATCCAGCTTTCCCAAGGTGTTTCATTATTTCGAGAGGGTGTCAATTTGCGAATTATGGTTTCAAATTTTCATGGTTTAACTCTTAATTTACACAACCAACGCCGAAGATCTGAAAGCAGTTTTGTATTAACAGTGATTTACTTTTAGTTGAAGCCAAAATCAAAGTCGTTATTTTTAGTCACTCGAATCACCCGAAGCAACAGAGTATAAAACGTTCTCCGTATTTGCTTGTAGCTAGAAAGTAAAAGGAAGGCTTCTGTCTACCAACTAAATTTCTATTCCTTGATAATTTTCAGTTCAACTATCAAATCTCTGCTGCACTTTTGATTTAATCAGTAAGTAGAGAACGGGTTAATCCGCAGTGTTCACCCCATGCAATCCTTTAACACCCCTCGATTTTTTGTAACTGAGATGTTTGCATGTTTTGAAGTATTTTCTTTTCTGAAGGTACCATGATCAGGACATTTATTATGCTGCAAAGCGTGTTTATCAACCCGGCCTGTCAAGCATGACCGGAATCGGCAGATCCTGTCCGACGATGTATAATCCGCCACAGAAACCATATGTGGACATGTACGGTACGTCCAATTAGTCCGTTATTTCCTCGGTAACTTTTGCATATCTGCTAATGATCGTTTGATTTTAATTAGCTTAACTACGTCTTTTTATAAGAAACAATCAAAGTACCCAAACGTCTTCACGATTTCATAAATAAAACTAGAAGAACTAACCAATTTAACATTTACTACAGATGGCATGTTATAGTACTATGCTATTCCATACAAAGACATTTTAGACATATTATCGCCATCAATGTCTTGTTTTATCAATTAGGTAGTGAATATCTCGGAAACAAATCATGGTTACAGACTGTCTTAGGTTTGCAACACACAGTACAGGAGTTTCTAAACTTCTTTAAAGGCCAAGTAACAATTTCTTCTAAACCAATGTCTAATGGAATAGAGAATTTTTATGGCTTGTGCAATAAGATCAACTTGCTTTTTCATAAATAGTTTGAATAAGGAATAGGTGACGAGTTTTTAAGTGTGGACCATTTTGCTACTGTGATGGGACCTTTACCTTTTTAACGCACATAGAGTAAAGGTACCTTAACTACATCTTAACCTAAAAGTTATAAGATATCCTCGTGTTCCTTTTTATGGTTTTTTAAGTGTGTAGTTGCTTGTAAGACAAGTAAAAAAGACGTTTTTATATTGATGTGTAGATTCATCGTTTATCATTTTCATTGTCAAATTTTAGAATGTTATCTTTCTGTATTCCATCCAACAGGTCCATCTTCCTTCAATACTATGGAATACCCATATGCAACAAGCCAACCATTTGCTACTAAATCTTGTAGCCCTGTCCAGGAGTCTTATGTCAATACCAAGGAAGAGCGTTCACCAAGCTCCTCCCCTGCGTCACCTGAAGCAACAATTACTCATGGTTATCCTAACGGACCTGCCCCACCGCTCGCGCACCCTCCTTCACATGTGATGGGGACTGGATACCCTATGCCGCCAACTGGTTATATTGCGAACGGTATGTCATCTGTTTACGGTTATCCTCAGTCGTATTGTGGGGCCTATACGTCATCTTCGGACAACCTGCATGGACGAAATGAACATTGTATGAGGACATCGTATGGCTGGCAAACAGACCCACCGTATCATTAAGAAAGAATTTGTGTTTAAAGACTTTTCATCTAGCCGTTTTCGGTATGGAGTCTTCAGATTCACAGCACTATTTCTTGGACGAGTGCAAGTGGAAGGTAGCCCGAAATAAAAGAGTTTGAAATGGAAGACTGGTGATAAAGTAGTGGAAAGAATGTTTACAGGAGCAAGAATGCGTTTTACCAGTTGCAGCAAATTCTAATAAATTGCCATTGGACCTTAATGATTTGATTAAAATTGGTGTGGCAAAACCTAAGCTGGCGCTTTTAAAGGATAAGACCAGTAAATGATTCTCCACATTTAAGGGGCTGATTTGGACAAATAGGATGCAGCTTTTCACCTCTTTTAATAAGATATTCGCAGGATTGAAACTGCTGATAATATAAATTGAAATCTTAAAACAGCTCTGGAGTTGCTCACTTGGCAGCTAATTTTGCTTGTTATGTAATTTTATTGACACTTTAGATAGTTAACAGATTTATCTTTAAAAAATTAGGACCCAAAAACAAGTTTCCCTGCATGTCATTAGATTTGGCATCCTTCAATGTGTGTCCGAAATCTGGTTTTTTTACTTAGGCCATAACGTAGTTTGTTTCAAGACCTGAGCCTACTGGCACAGTTAGCGTCAGGAAATTATATCTCGGAACCGAGTATTTTGGCAAAATCAGAATCACAAGCGAATACTTAGCGACAAATTTTCAGATCCAAACATTCTGAAAGTCCAAAATCTCTTGCGCAATTTATTAGTCGTGACTAAGTCTACAATATCGCGAGCAATAATGTATCGTTCTTTTGGTTATGATTTAAAGTTTGTTACCTCGTTAATGTGTTGTCTTTGTTTATGTTTCTTCGTGGTTTAGGTCTTGCCGCCATTACTGCAAATCAATTTCAAATAACGCGCCTGTGAGCGGCTAGCTCCCGCACAGCGTCTTTCCTAGAACGAGGTAGCAAACGCAGCTTCTAAAAACGGAACCGTGTATTATTGCTTTCGGAGTTATTTAAACATAACCCGGTTCCTAAAATTCATAAACATAAAGTAGGCACACTGGCCAATGCAGTCAAGTACCTATAACCTTTGACTACAAGACGCAGGAATAGGCTTGAAATTCTCGCACTTGGTCGTCCCATTATATCAACAAGTTGTCACTGTAATTCAAGGTTATTTAGAGATAGCGTGATAAGAATATTCAAGACTGAGGAATGTGAATAGCGTAGTTACTCTCCTTTGCTTGATATCAGCAATATTTCTATTTAGTGTATGTACTATATAATTTTAGTTGATATTATGTTTGGTCCTTCACTTATGAGAAAGAGTGACTTTTCAGTGTCTCAAATCTATTTTGGCAGGATTTACTTTATGCTGGATGTCCACATATGCATTCAAAAGTAGTTTTTATCGAAAGACCCTTGGAAAACAACTCGCATCCTACCTTAGATGATCTTTGGCGATCCTCAATTTATAAAGGGTGCTATGGATGACAAAGCGAGACATGTTTTGACTCAGGAAAACGACCAGATGCTCAGGCTGCCGGCGTAAGGCTGCATTGAGCTGGGGCATTCCCAGGCAAGTCCACATTCTCCACTCTCCCCAGCTCCTACCAACTACCTATCTTAATCATCATGCTGCTGTAATAGGGGTTCTGAAATCGATGTTATCAAACGTATACCAAATATCAAACGGACTCTATGGAGGTATCTTTTATCTTAATAACTATTAGGACCTAGCTTCCTGAGATCTCTCAGCTCTATAATCTTCGGTGGATGCCCGCTTGCTCCCTTTCCAGGCATTTGTGGCTATTTGGTTGTGCGTTATTGCAGGACCTTTTCAGCTATTTGTGATATACAGTTAAGTCTGTTTGTGAACTTTGATACGCCTAAGACATTTGATTCCAAAAAGTTTTCTCTATGTTTACCTTGTTTGTGCAGAGGAAACAAGACATGACAGCCCTGGTTTCAGGCAACGCAGCGTTTTCTTGGCACCATCGTCAGCAGAGCGAACTTAAGCCACATGCCAATAATTTGGCAGTGCTTAAACGATTTTTGTTCAAATCCTAGCTGAATTACACGATTTATGATGCAAGAGGCTTTCATTATATCATAGTAAAGAGACATTAATAAGGAACATCATGAACCCTCCTCCGCTGAATCCACGTCTCTGCAAATGTAACATCTGCTGTAAACTTAAGTCATCTGAGGTTTGACCCTTAATGACAACAATTCTATTTAAGGTCAAAAGCTTACTTGAAAACTCTTCCTAACAATTGAATATTCTCTTTTAAAATTGAATATTTAGCATTTGATTGATATTTTGATTAATATATGGCGGCCGGTTGGCCTGCTATAAAAGACATTAGTCTGATGGGGAGGGTCTGACTTAGGAAATGTGTAAAATGCAACTTGCTTTCAAGAAAGTTCACAGGTTTTTATAAAATAACCAATATGTACAGTCAAATTTCAAGTTTCGTTTCTTTTTCTTGCGATCAACCACAGAGTTGTCGTAGGGGCTTAGGGGACGAATTTTATTGCAGTGCCTCTAAGGTCTCAGGCTGAATAGCAGAATAGTAAAAATAGGGAATGTGAAATATAGATGGAAGAATATTTTCCTTTCCTTCTTTCTCCATTTTTTCATTGTATTATATTTTTGTTGGCTCTGGTACCGAAGGTACGCATTTTGTCACAGAATAGGCTGCAATATTGTTGGAATTTTTTGCTGTGTAAACTTTTCGGCAAAAAATTCTAATTAGCAAAGAGATCTTTAATGTAAGGACAATTTTTATTTTTTGGTAATAGCACAGTTTTGCCTAAAAAGAAGCTAGTTTTGCATTGACGCTGTCAAACGAACTTTATGGCTTTACATCCCATTTCAAAAATATGTCTACCCTCGTAAGAGCTGGTGTAAAATTTGCAAAAAAGCTCTGAAGGGATTATGAAAATAGGCAGGATGTTGAAAACGACAAACCAATCCTCAAAAACATACCAGGCATACCTGAAAAATTGTATTTTGTTCATGAAATCATTGGCAAAATCCCTCTGCTCTATCTAATAACGTTCAGGCCTGAACTCCTAAAACGTACAAGTAGAAAGGACACAATTTCTTGAAAAGATTAAATTTCCACTCTACAAAAGGATTAGCCACCATAAAAACGAGTAGATAACAGATGTTATGAGATGTGGGTACAAAAAGGAAGACGGTGTTATAAGAAGCACAGCAACCCTACGACCATAAAATATAACAAAGAAAATTATAGATTAATGGAATTGGATTTTATAACATATACAATAAAACTTTTTTGAGGGGATACCTAAAGTTTAAGAGTTAAAAATGTGTTCAGAAGGGGTATTTTGCGGAGAGGGAAAGGTTATCATGGTATTCAAGCGTCATGGCAACGAGCCAGGTCTTCCTGGAATCCGGTCAAATGGTTCGATATTGAGAGGTCTGGGAAGAGTTTAGGTTGCCACATGGCCTAATTGTGAACGAACGACAAAAAGGAGGGGAGGGGTTAGAAAAATTCAGCTGAACAGTTCAAAATATCAAATCCCACAAGATGTCTGAAGAAGCAAACGGTGTAGCAAGCAAAAAGAAGAAGACCGTGAAAGTATGGTGCGATGGATGCTATGACATGGTGCATTTCGGACACGCTAATCAGCTTAGACAAGCGAAAGCGATGGGCGACTACTTGATTGTTGGTGTTCACAGCGACCAAGAGGTGAGAAATCGGTGTTAGGCCTAAGTTCTCTTATCTGATGTCTTTTTTACTCAGTCTTAGGGCTTTTCTTTAGCTCGTTCCCCATATTTTATTTTTAGTTCTTTCATGCAATTACCAGCCGACCTTCTGTCCTATTTGTTACTTGATTTGTTTGTTGACCTTTGCAGCCTTAGTCCAGGTAGTTGCAAGTAGAATAAGGGACACGGTCTAATATTTGCTCATCCCAAGCTGGTATGCATCTCCTGAAGAGCGCCAATAAATTTTTATCCTATTCACTTTGTTGTAAATTGTGTCATTTTTACTTCATGTGTCTTGTTATGATTTTTATTCTACCTTGTCGTTCTTTTAAGTTGAACCGTGAAGTTCCTGGTTTGCATAAGAACTTTGACCAGTGGATTTCTTATAGTGAACTTTGACTGATGGATTGATATTTTTAATTACCCATGGATTTGCAAACCTTTTTTCTTCACCTCACATCTTTTTATATGTTTGCAACCATGCAGCCTTAGGAAAACCAGTATGCTCAAAATCAGCTGGTCGTTTAAAGTCAAGCTTTTTGACCATAATTGAACCTACTAATTTTTGGCTATTTTTCCAAGGCTTTAGCCTTATTTTTTGACCAGAATTGGACCCACTAATTTTTGGCCATTTTTCCAAGGCTATAGCCTTTTTTTGACCTTAATTGAACCTACTAATTTCTGGCCATTTTTCCAAGGCTATAGCCTTACTTTTTGAGCAGAATTGTTGATGTTATGCCTAGTTGCGCCTCAACTTACCTTCTTTTTTTATTCATAGATTAAGTTTAGATTAAGACAAGGTTAATACTGCCAAAATGTTTACCACTGAGGTACATGATATATGGCCATTGTTATTGTAAGCTAAACTGTTTGCAATTTCAAATATATTTTTCTAGGTTGCAAAGAATAAAGGACCCCCAGTTTTTAATGAGCAAGAGAGGTACAAAATGGTAAGGGGCATCAAGTGGGTTGATGAAATTGTTGAGGATGCTCCTTATGTGACCCAACTTGATGTTATGGACAAACATGGATGTGACTTTTGTGTCCATGGGGATGATATAACAACTACAGCTGATGGTCATGATACATATGAAATAGTGAAGGAAGCAGGCCGATATAAGGAATGCAGACGTACCCAGGGCGTTTCAACTACAAATTTAGTTGGACGCATGCTGTTGATGACAAAAGAGCATTTTGATCATGGCATACCTATTTGCAGTGTTGATCCACAAATGCTTAAAAGTCTTAGTTTAAGCAGTGATGCTGCCAGCCCAAGTCCATATACAGGTGTGTCCCACTTTTTGCCAACATCAAACAGAATCGTACAGTTCTCTGATGGAGTAGAACCAAAACCAGGAGAGAAAATTGTTTACACCCCAGGCGCTTTTGATTTGTTTCATGTTGGACTTCTTGATTTCCTTGAGGAAGCTAAGACACATGGTGATTATCTGATTGTTGGACTGCATACTGACATTGAGGTTAACAGATATAAAGGCAGCAATTATCCAATCATGAATCTACATGAAAGAGTCCTGAGTGTTTTGGCGTGTAAATTTGTCAATCAAGTCATCATTGGTGCACCTTATTATGTTGAGAAAGAGCTCTTGAAGCAGTTCAAGGTAAAAGTTTACACATAATATGTGCTTTTTTAATTGTTTTCTCCTTTAAAATACAAAGTTTATGAAAAAATAAGTATGCGAATGCCCCACAGTCATTTTCCATAAAGTGATCAAAATTTGTAGGTTCATTAAAAAATTTGCGCTTTGAAGACTGATTTTTTAATTATCTTACTTTCTCCATCAAAAATATGCAGACTACTTAGAGGGAAAGAAATGGTAGATATTACCACATATTGGATATTCTAGTCTATTTACTTAAAGCAAGGGTGAAGTTCATGTGATTTATATCTCTATATATATTAATATGTAAGTATATGGACACACGCTGCAACTCCACAAAGATACCCCCGCACAAAAGTCAATGAAATTTTTCTTCACCGGAAGCAAGGAAGGGAAGATTCAAAGTAAGGCCACGCATAAACCTACCATGGAAGCTAAATGATGATTTAGAAAGATATTCAAACAGTGGTATGAAGCTGAAGACAAAAAAAGATCTTGAAGAGTTGAAGGAGCTAGCAAAAGACAGGAGGAAGTGGAAAGAACTGACCAATTGTGTTTATGGAACCGCTAAAGCAGAGAAGAACTTAATTATTAGGGTTTTCAATGCGGAATAGCTTATATATATATATGTATATATATAACAGTAGAAACTGCACCCCACCCAGCAATCTAAAGCTAGTATACTGCCACCTGTCTTAAATTATCCTCAATTACATGTGAAGCCCTAATTTTTTATTACTTCTTTTGTTATCACTTTCTCCTGGTGATACTGTTCTATTAATTATTTTTTGAGGTTATTAGCTTATGATGAGCCATTTTTCTTCCACGGCAATTTTTCTTTTTTACTCATGTTGTATTGGTCAAAATTTCCATTCCAGATTGATGTTGTGATTCATGGGAATACCCCAGTCTCTCCTGATGCTTTGGGAAGAGACCCTTATGAACATGCAAAGGAACTTGGAATATTTAAGACAATTGACAGCAAAAATCCACTTACTACAGCAGACATAGTTGAAAGGATTATCAGAAACAAGTAAGTTGAATATTCTGACTGTAAATTATTTTACAAGATGATTGATTGTATTTCAAAAGCACATCAATTTTGATGTTCAATACAGTTTTGCTATGGCCTTGCCTTTGTAGTTTTATTAACGTCTTGATAATCCAAATCTAGATATTACCAAAATATGAGGAATTTCCATTTTGTCACAAGTTGATTGTAGTAGGATGGATACTTGTTTGGTAATTGATTTAATTCATGTTCAGCAGCATTATCATAGGACTGTTTCAATATAATTATTTGGCCAAAAGTAGGAACAATCTCCCATGGCAAGAGATAAATGAACAATTAATAAACATTGTGAGAATTTTCCCGACCACCATCACAAACACAACATCATTTCGCATTTGATCCATGTGTTTATTTATTTATTTGTTCAAGATTTTTTTAGACTGTGTGGCAATCAATAATGTTTTTTATTAATTTTTATGTTGTATTTAATACAAATAATAAACTTGCTATTTATGATGATCATTATTTGACCTTCAGTTTTAATACTGCAGGAAAAACTGTCCATGTTAATGTCTTTTTGTTTCACAAATACTTTGAAAATAAAAATCATGTAGTCATTTCTTGTTAAGATTTCTGCCATTTTTTCTTTGGAATGCAGCTAGATGATCTTTGATAAGGTTCAAGTGAAATAAAAATGTTTAAAATTTCCTTTCAAGGTTTGAATTTGAAGCCAGAAATAAAAAGAAGGAAGCAAAGGAAATAGCCATCATCAAAGGACTTGAAGAGAGAGAGAAAACCCAGCAATCCTAAGAATCCAAAAACAGAAGTAGACATAACCAGATAAAACTTAATTGATATTGTAGATGCTCCTTATAATAAGAAAATTCAAATTTTATTATTTAGTTAGATATCCAAAAAAAATCCACAATAATGGCTCACAGGCTACAGTTACAGCTAAAATTATCTAAATCATCAACCACTTTATAGATCAAGAGTAATATCCAGCTTAGTTGGAAGACCGGTAAAGAAAAATCTATATACTTTATTTCCATGTCATGTGCATACAACAGATCAAGAAACAT
Organism: Catostylus mosaicus; assembly: GCA_964019065.1. Lineage (NCBI taxonomy): Eukaryota > Metazoa > Cnidaria > Scyphozoa > Rhizostomeae > Catostylidae > Catostylus > Catostylus mosaicus. Next base: position 5,161,768 of record OZ025193.1, on the reverse strand, counting down.
TGCAGGCCTTACCTGTCTTTCATTCCAACCCTTCTTAGAATCATTAAACTTCACTTCTTTTTGTCGCTTTTTACATATTACTTCTATAGAGACGATGATCATAATGAAACAATTATACCTATACACTTTAACAGCACCTCTGCTGAAAAGAACCATGGTTAAAATTCTATCCATAATAGGTTTTATAGGGAGGGGGCCTTTAAACTTTTAACCCAATAGGTTTTTCAAACCCTATGTTAATTTATGTAGGTAATTACTGTGCATTGCCACTTTTGGGTAACAAATTTAGAGCTTTAACAATATACTGCGTACAAATGGCTTCCTATGAAGTTTACCCATGTGTTGTAATGATGTTTTCTTTCTTGGTACCTGGACAAATGCCATTCAGGGTTTTTACAGATTAATTTGAAGTTCAATTAAACATTATTCTGAAATTTAAAGTACCTATATTCAGCTCAGTAGTAGAGTTCTATATTAGTTTTCTTATTTTATGAATTTTCAATTCTCAAAACAAAATTTTGTCTCTAAAAAGTTGTCCAGTCTCTTAACCAGAAAAATCTATTGCAACAAGTTCACATTGTTAGCAACCTCTAAAAAAATTAGTCCATCATCCTAACCTTTTAGCATACAATGGAGAAAGATGCACTAACCAATGAACTAGCCACTTGGCAAAACATTGGTCTTCAATTCTGATACACAATGCGCAAATCTTGAGACCTCAAATTTGAAGGCAAAAGCAGTCTTGCGTGCTTTCATTTTGGTTCCAAGAACATCACTTGAAATACACAAAAAGCAATCAGTACAGGGATCGCTTGAAATTTTTATCATTCAAGGAAATATCATAGTTTCTCTAAATTTACCTTGAAAACCAAAATCAATGAAATGATAGGAAGAATCATGGTCACATAAAACAAGGTACGCATTCTACTCTTTCCTGGTAAAAAGGCCATAAGGTTCTGTATATAATATACATTTCCTTACCAAGCTCTATATCATATTAATCTAATTATCTGTTAGAAATTTGTGTTATGTTTTGCACTTAACAGTTTATTTACCTTTGCAAAGAAGAGAACCAATTGTTGATCCATGTAACAAAATTTGAGACAACATGAATTTCTATCAGAAAGTTTTTATCATCATATTCTGGCTGATAGTGTCTTATGTGTGCAAAGGTAGCCAATCCAAAATAGAGGTGATACAGCATATCACATACATATAAGAGACACAATAAGGTTGCAAAGGCCCTGTGTGCCAAAAAGCTCTATTTGATCCACATATCAGAACATTAACATCATGTTGAAATTTAAGGAGTGTCACCTTTATGCATCAGTCATCCAATGTTCCACATAAGCATTGTCCATAGATAAATATGACAAAAGACATCACCCATAAAAAACGTAGTGTGACTGAACTTTTGCCATTTATTTGGATAAAAATTTTCTGAAATCATCATTACTCATTTTGTGTTCTTTCTGTGGCAAATGTTCCTTGGTTTTCACTTCCTCTGTACCAGCGGATTTGGTTGCATGAATTGAACGAGGAATCATAGCAATCTGTGTTTTTGCTCTACCGCGACTAAAAATTGAAAAAGTAAAATACAATTCAATACAACACAGCAATACTGTGTAATATTCAAGAATATAATATAATGTTATATAATGTGATACAGCTCAATATAATTAATATAAACAGCTATTGGCAGCGTTTTGTGATTGATGAAAGTAAAAAATTGACTAAAACGCGACTAAAACGCGACTAAAACGCGACTAAAACGCGACTTCAAATTGAAATAGTAAAATACACTTCAATACAACACACAACAATACTGTGTAATATTCAAGAATATAATATAATGTAATATAATGTGATACAGCTCAATATAATTAATATAAACAGCTATTGGCAGCGTTTTGTGATTGATGAAAGTAAAAAAATTGACTAAAACGCGACTAAAACGCGACTTAAAATTGAAATAGTGAAATACACTTCAATACAACACACAACAATATTGTGTAATATTCAAGAATATAATATGATGTAATATTATGTGATACAATTCAATATAATTAATATAAACAGCCATTTGAAGCGTTTCGTGATCGGTGAAAGTAAAAAAATTCAACCGATGAAATATAGAATATTGCAATTTAACAATGGTAAATTAGGAGAGATGGGGACAGATGAAATTCAATGAATTAGAAAAGAAGAATGAAAACAAAGGATGAATTAAAATAATTTTTATTTCAGTGGTTTTAAATTAAAAAAAAATTAGAAATATTTCTGGTACAGAGGAAAAGAAAAACCGAGGAAGATTTTCCACAGAAAGGACACAAAATGAGTAATGATGATTTCAGAAAATTTTTATCCAAATAAATGGCATAAGCTCTGCCACAATATGTTTTTTATGGGTGATGTGTTTTGTCACGTTTATCTATGGACAATGCTTATGTGGAACATTGGATGACTGATGCATTAAGGTGCCACTCACTAAATTTGAACATGCTGTTTATGTTCTGATATGTGGATCAAACAGAGCTTTTTGGCACACAGGGTAATAGATCAGATTAGTATTCTACTCTTCATTTCCATTTATGAGTTCATTTTACATCGAAGAAATCCTTCGATATTGAGATTGTCGATAACCAAACTTATACTTAAGCTTACTTGGATAATTTTATACGTGAGGGGCAGTAGAGAAAATAGCCTCAGATAAAAGGCACGGTAATTAAACTTGTACAATACCTCCCGTACTGCATAGGTGCATGTGTTTCTTGCCTATTTCCAACAATTGCAGATTTCTCGTTACGCGGAGGAGCTTTTGATATGGCGACATGGATCTGTCTTTCTTTTACCGTTTGGCCGTCTAGTTTTAACACTGCGTTTGATGCAGAAGTCTAAACATACGAAAAAGCGCAAAATTAAAACTAAAGGATTAAATTAAAACTGGAAAAACCTTATGAGGAGAAAAGCTGTAACTAATTAAATACACTACAATACAACACGATACGATATAATACATTACAATGCAATACAATACAATACAATACAATACAATACAATACAATACAATACAATACAACAAAATACAAAACAGTAAAACACAAGGCAATACAATACAATACAGTAAAACACAAGGCAATACAATACAATACAATGCAATACAATACAATACAATACAATACAATAAAATACAATACAAAACAATACAGTAAAATACAATGCAATACAAAACAATACAGTAAAATACAATGCAATACAAGAAAAAAGAAGGTATTGTAATATAATATAATGCAATAAGGTCCTATGATTCATATTACATTACATAACAACTTAAATACCATGACAAAAGCACTTTCAAAAGCATTAATATACATTATATAATACCTCATCTAAATACTCAATATACGCGTATCCCTTTGGCTTTCCTGATCTGTTTGTGACAATACGAACTTCCTTCACATCACCAGCCTGCAAATACGCAAAGAAGTGTATTTTTAGACAGTCATGATTTACTACTAAGAACGTATTCATTCGGTAAAATATGAAAACAGAATAAAACTACCACATAAATACCTTTGAAAAAAGCTCTTCCAATTCTTCTTTGGTCATTTCAAATGGAAGATTAGTGACAAAAACTGTTTGCTTATCTAATGACAATGCATACTAAAAAAAAACTGCAAAAGTTTATTAACAATTCATTTTGAAAATATTTATAGTATAACAATAGTACTTTGGGAACACATATTTTAGAAAGAGATCACTTTTTCAGACATTGATCGCTGCCCCTTTCTCTATTAAAACTCCATAAAAACAAAAATCTCGATGCAAAAGCTTATATAAAAATATCACAAGAGTTTTAAATGCTTTCCCCCTCCCTCCCTTTCTCTTCTGCTTGTCTAGCAAGGAGTCAGTCATTTAAACTCGGTCGGTCGGATTAGAAATGGTGTGGATATGAAAACAATTAAAGACATGATTTGTGGGGATAGAACATTTTTGGAAGTTTTTGAGTGGGTAAGAAAATTCAAAAAAACAATTGCAGAGGTCAATTGACTTTTTTAAAATCATAATATTTTCTGGGAACAATAGATACTTTCTCCATCCTTTTTCGTTTCAGGTAGAAGGTTATCAAAGATCTTGGTCTACGTTGACTTTAAAAATCAAAAATAACAAGAGCAAAAAAAACTCGAGGCATTTATTGTACTAAAGTTTTGAAATTACTATTTCAATAGGAATTAAATGAAAGAATAGTGCTAATGCCCTGCAACCAACTTCTTTCACAGATTGTCCTTTAAACAGTAAAAACTCACCCTAAACTGTGGTGGTTGATCTTTAGCTTTATCTAAGCAAGGCGATACAAAAACTGGACGCCCATTAAGTAAAGTTCGATCCATGGCGAGGGCCTTTTCCGTCGATAGCTGTTCAAAATGAAAGATGAAACATTAAGAAACAAAGAAAAGTTGACATATTGATTTGTATGTGTTTCTTACTTTGGTTATTGGCGATTATCATTATTAGTGACTGTGGGATAAATTCAAGACAAAACTGAATTAGCCATTATTTGGTTGTACCATATTTTGTCTTCTGTTCCTCTGAAGGTTATGTGGCAAACGATGGCAATAGTAATCATACAAATGCCATTTACAAGGTTTTCTAATACTCCATGCCATTGAATATTTCATGTCAAGTTATCGTAATCAAGAAATGTGACCTGGGATTGCGTCAATAAAAAAGAGAATTAGTTTTAATACCTTATCTTTGAATTCAAGGTATGCGTATCCTTTCGAGCGACCATTAGCATTTCTGACAATCCGAATTTCATTTATATCCCCACACTGAAAATAAAATGTCAAAAATATACAGCTTGCTTGTAACTGAAACGTTGATTGCAGCGGCATATTTAATGTAATGTAATGTAATGTAATGTAATGTAATGTAATGTAATGTAATGTAATGTAATGTAATGTAATGTAATGTTATGTTATGTAATGCAATGTAATGTTATGTAATGAAATGTAATGTAATGTTTTGTAATGTAATGTAATCAAATATAATGTTATGTTATGTAATGAAATGTAAAGTAATGTAATGGAACCTAATGTAATGTAATGTAATGGAACCTAATGTAATGTAATGGAATCTAATGTAATGTAATGGAATCTAATGTAATGTAATGGAATCTAATGTAATCTAATGGAATCTAATGTAATCTAATGTACTTTAATTTAATGTAATGTAATCTAATGTACATTTAATTTAAGGTAATGTAATATAATAGAATGTAATGTAATATAATTTATTGTAATGTAATGTAATTTAATGTAATGTAATGTATATAATCAGTTGGAAATATCTATAAATGGTTACAGTAGTTGAGCAAGAAGTGATTGCTTTAAAGGGAAGTCCTACATAGCTCTGAACAATCAACATTTCAATATACCTAAAATCCAGAAACGTTTATCTAAAATCCAGCGTCTTCATACATACCGAGGTAAATATTTTCTGTATGTGATCTTCGTTACTGGTGAACAGAAGATTGCTCAGAAAAACAGTTCGTTCTTTTGATTCCTCGCTTGAATAAAGAGAAAAGGCATTATCTTGCAACACCTGTCTCTAACTTGCACCACAAGGAAGTCTTAAATACACTGCTAAGCTGCAGGTAATGGTGGCTTAATTAATCTTTCCGTTTATATTTTGATGTTTTCTGCCATTAGATTACTTGATTGTTTCAGATAGCGTCGTCGTTAATAGGATACACTCGCACTAGGTTGTGTTGATAAAGACTGCCTCGTAATACATTAGTGTGGCTCATCTGCATTGTAAAAGATAAACTTGTAATGCATGTGGACCTCTCAGCTATGTTCTAATGCATTTTTAAACAAACTAAGACCATATACCAAAGACAGAACAGGTTTATATCCAATGAGTATGCCCAATATCATAACATTTGTTACAGCTCTGAATATTGGCTGTTCTTCTCCTTACATTCTTGCTTTATAAAACAGATCGTTTCTGATCTCAAATATTGATTCATCATCTCCAAAAATCATTGCAAGCGCTTTGACGGAGGTTGCGGGGGAACGGTATGCTTCTGATCATCTTATGTGGCTCTTTGAAACTCCTAGCTTAGTTTGTTCCATTTTCAGTGAGTTTCGAAAGGCGCTCTTCGAGAAATTATGGTGTTTTGTACGATGTGCATAGTACCCATTCACTTACCTCATCTTCTCTTCAATTTGTTTGCCACTTCTGCCTTCTGTCTCCATTTGGTTGTCTTGGGAACTGTCAACCTTGATCCTGTCTTCTGGTTTTTCTACGATAAAGATAGATGTAAATTATGAGCTTAAAATAAAATAAAACTTTGAGAGAGAAAAAGTGAACGAAGACCACAGTCATTAAAGTGTATAAGACAACATTTTAAAGATTCAATCATCAGCTTGGTACAACTGCGCGTGACCCGCATGGGACCTGCATGAGACTTGCGCAGGACACGCGTTCGTAAGTATAATCTGGATGTATAAATAGCAAAGGAAGGTCTTGCATCTTTAAAAGAAGGTGAAGCCCAATCATAAAGCAAACTTTTTAAGTGACTCATAAATCGGAAGCGAAATTAAAACCACCTTTGGGTTTCTTTGAAGGGGGCTCATCTTCTAGTTGTTTTTCTTTGTATTCAAACTGCATCTTTCGCTTTTTAGTTCCCTTGAAAAAATAAGAATTTTAATCATATGAAGTTTCAGAGACAAAAAATCAAATGGTATTTAATGTCAGCAAGATGAAACACAACAAGAATTAAATCTTTTACATAAAGCAGTTTTCCTTTCAGTCCTCTTCTATTAGGCCTTTTCGCTTATCTCCCCCTCCACAACAACCACTGCAACCACCAACATGGTGGAACAACAAAACAACAAACATGGCGGACACAACAAATCATTGGTAAGGCAGCTTGCCAATAAAACATGAAATACCATCAAATAGAAACATGGCATATAAAATACCTAGATTTCCTGGAAATCAATGCGATGCTTAGTGCAACTGTGATACGCAATGTACGTAGTAGAATGCAACATACAGCAACACTACTTTCTGTGATGTAGCATAACTTAACATTTCGAAGAATTTTAAATTCCAATTGAAAGTAGACTTCAGTAAAACATACATTTTTCACTAAATGATCAGTTGCTAGCTTCTCTTCCACATTTTGCTGTTTTCCAAGTTTTCTGTTCTGTTTATTTTTCTGCAGTTTTGCTTGCTTTTGTTTCTCTTTCTTTGTTTCATTCTCAGCTGCTTTCTCGGCATCTCTTTCGGCTTCCTAAAGATAAGAATCAAAATAGCAGAGGATAAACTAAATTTGGCTACCTCGGGACAAAACGACCGTAAATACAAGGGCTCTCTCAATAGAGGTTCAAGGTCATCAGTCCTCTTATACTTTGTCTTTATAAAGCTATTTCTGTCATAGACGTTGCCCTTTATTGCAATAGGTTCTTTTAGTTGTATATGCATTCAACCTGTCACTATTTTCTCATCTAGCATTAAGTTTAAATATTGTTAGTTTATGGAGGTCAGCAAAAATTGCAGTCTTACTGATTTTAAGCCATAAAATTGATGTAACGATTGTCATATAACTAAAGTGCAACAGGGAGGCTGAAGAATAATATCAGTAGCGCAGAGTGAACTTGATACACAACAGACTAGGCAAATCGCCCCATAAGAGTCTGTATGATCATCCGGTAATTAGAATCAAAAACACTTCACTGCAAATGTTGCAGTACATTCTCTCGCTTCATAAACTTCAAACCAACAGCTTCTTAGGGAACCCAAAAATTTGACAACATTAAATCTATGTTTGTCACCAAAAATAGAAATGAGCTTTAGAGTTTTAAAGCACAGAATCAGAATCTTCATAAGGTAGTGGATGGAATAGAATAGATAGAATATCTTAATTTTTACTTGAAGAATTTACTGAAGGATTTTTTTGTGTGTAAGTCTCACGGCTATACCGACTACTTCCCAATATCTTAATGACTCTAAAGAATAACATTAACTATTCTAGTGCAAATTCACTAACTTTTAGACGCTTTCCCTCCATTTTCTTCAGCAGAGCTTCACTTCTTTGTATGGCTGATTCTAACTGTTCTTGAGTACCTAAACGATGACAATATATTTCATTGGATAATAAAGTTCCAAACATCAAACGTTAATACAATGGGTGCAAAGTCTTGAAGAAAGAAATCCGTAAGTATGAGGATAAAATCCACCCATCTTTATGTTTTACTCAATTAACCCATACATCGGGATCATCGGCCAGTTTTATTGACTAATATATTCAGCACTTTAACCCTTTCACCCCTGGACGGGCCATATGGCCCAATGACAAACACCGGAAAAGATGATTTTTCAGAGGGTTAGGTCCAAATATTGTTAATGTTCTGATAGCTGTTTTCTATAATAGCTTACGCTTTCACCAAAGATATTTGACTTTGCTACCCCCTGAAAAGCGTAGAATTCTATGGGTTTTAACAGTTAACTGAAAATATATATTCGGGTGCGAAAAGGTTAATGAGAAACGTTTCCAAAAATACCAACACTAATAATTCCTTTATAAGAAACGGTGCTCGTCTCCAACGTAAAATCTAGCTTTGAGGAGTTTTAAGCTCATTTGATGTATCGTTTTTGCTTAATTTTCCTTAAATCCTGTTCAAATGAGGATCAGCAGTAACCATTTAATGAACCTGCATCGCACCTCAGTATTGATAACATGCAACATTACCACAGAAACATATAAAGACATATACGGTGGCACTGGCAAAGTTCAACAACAAAACAAATTTTAAAAGAAACTGCGGCTTAGATAATCAACGAAATGGTATGAGCGTATCCGAGACTATTTGCCTCCTTTCCATTTCAGGTTTATGCAACAAAATAAAACCTACCCTCAGCTCTTTCAAACAAGACAAAAGCCTCACTCAGTTGCTCAGGGTTGTCAACATTTGTCTGCACCGCTCGTTGAAAAGCACGGCGACATGATAGTGTATCCCCGTGCAACCTTGAAGAATAAATATAGTATAGCTCAGATGTAGAAGATACGTTGAGATATATATACCATAGCTGGAAAAGCCTTGTAAAACAAAGCAAAAGAAAATCGCTATGGCAACTAAAAAGCTGACCAATCACATTGTATTCTGATACTGGGGGATTCATCAGAGATAGCATTGGTTAATTTCCTATTAGCAAGACTTGTGCCAAATTGCATAGACTGTCTTGTTACTTACAACGGTCAGTGACTTCTATTGTGTGGCTTTGTAACTGCAATGTTTTCGTATCCTTAAAGCTGCCTTAGTAGTGGGTGCCCAAAGAACGCCTGCTGCACTACAGAGAAAGGGAGGGGGCAGGAATTTAAAAAAAGAGCAAAAAATAAGAAATTTGAAAAATTAGGCTTGTTTTCTGTGGGCAGGAGGCGTGCCTGTGATAATCGCCCATTTTATTTACTTTTTATGAGTAATTTCAGAAAATAATTTCAGCCTCAAATCGTCAAAACATAATGCTTGCAAATTGAACGTGATCATTTCAACGTGAATCTTATAAACTAAAAGCCTCTGGCATCAATTTTATGTCATTTAAACAGCCGGGACAGGCCTATCAAGATCGAAGCAGTAGCTTGTAGCATGCAGGAGAATTCACCGTAAATGGGTGAAAGGCATATTCACCGTTAATGAGTATAGCAACACAATAATATGCAAATTTATTTCAAGTAATCTTAAACATTGCATAGGGCCCATTTTCTCTTCCCTCCGATGAATTAAAATACTTACACTTCTCCTGAATTACTCAAGAGGATAAAATCACTTACCTGAGAAAATTTGTATATTCTAACCACAGGTAAGTATCTCTGCTGTGGAGTTTCAGAACAGAATCCCATATCTCTAAAGCTTTACGCTCATTATTAAGAAACTTTGCCTAAAACAAACGACAGTTCATTATACGCAAACATTAACATCCTTTTAAAAAACTGGTGGTCCAAAGCTTAATAATCATATTAAACTATTTGGTCATGTTCATTACATAGTATGGAAACTTTTTAAAAGCAGCAAGCAGTATCCTAGTTAATTTGGGTGACACAGCAAAAGCTTTATTAAGAGCCCCTATCTATAATTCTTCTATCTGTAAAACCCCTTTGCAAGATTCTATCTAAATTCGTAGATATATCAATCGATCCTGCTCATTTTGATGAAGATGGGGACATTATGATTGACTAAGGGTCCATTAAAACAAGCTTTTAAACTTTAAGCTATCTTCGTAGACTTTAAATGCTGCATCTATGGAAACCCCAGTTTTGAATTAGCACCCAGGGAGCCTAATGGAACTTTTACTCTATGCTTCAAACATTGTGCAATGTCTAGGAACATTCTGATCAGTTTTAACTTAATAAAACAAGGCTAGAAAAACCTGTGATACAGGCAATCGATATGTGAATGCGTCTTGTTCTGACATGATTATCCCACAACCTTTGTGAATTGCCATTATATTCAAAGAGGTGAAAGCCCTCTAGGCTGGCGGGTATATTGTCAATAAGTCATGAAAAAATAATGAATAAAATGAATAAATGATGAACAAATAAATACATACTGCCAAGGTGATTGAAAAACGAATAAAGTATGAATAGTGAATGCATCAGCTTGCCATTATCAATTGCTACCATGGTTTCATATACACTGAGGCGGTCGGGCGGTTCCTTAATCAATTTTATCTTGATTGATAGAACTTGCTATACGTAATACACTAACTGTTTTTCCGAGCTGAATTGTATATCATTGGTGAAGAATCCCTGCAGGCTTTGCCTGAACCCATCACAACGACAGAAGATAGCTAAACCATTAAATTTGGACGACAACTAACCAGGGAAATAAACTTTATTTGCAAAATGATATGGAACTGCTTTTCATTCTCCCCTTCTCGAACAAAATATAGCAATGTCTTGAGAAATACTTATTTTAATTTTGCAAAATTTTACTAATAGAAAGGGCAAGAATACACGAAAATATAAATTATCTGCTAGAGAATCGTTCTCAATATGGTGCTTAAAAGTGTCGCTTTTCATTGTAAATCTTAGTCACACCAAACGACAGAGAGTTCTACCTATTTAAGGTTTTTATTCCTCTCTAGCTAGCATGGATAGAGATGTTTCTTGAAATAGGAAAAACTATTTTTTTACCTCACAGATTACCTCACAGAGGTCAATGTAAAATTATATCCATGCAAAAAATGACAGACGGAGGTTTATTTAAAAGATAAACATGATAATGTGGTCAGGATTTTTGATGCTATAAATGACTTTAATTGCATGTCATTATCATAAAGAGTTGTTAAAAATGGGAATACTGGGAAGACATAATCATGTTTCGACATCAAATTCCAATGACCTTGGAAACAATATGTTTGTTGGTTGCTACCTGTCTCCATGTTTTAACATTTAATTAATTCATGGACCATTCACTTGTCTCTAAGGTTTCGTTTCTGCATTCAGATGACCATAAACTATAGACATGTGGGATTTTACCATGCTAATATATCAATTATTCACAACTCTCCTTCGCACGCTTTTCACGACAATACAAAGACTTTTGCTGAGTCTCGATGCTGATAAAATTTCGAGCCTGTATATTTTCTCAACTTATTATAATTTATAACTCAATATTATCAAATCAAAATGAAATAGTGAATAAAATGTATGTATTTGTAAATAACTTGAAAAGAGTAATAGTAGTAAAATGTGTATAAGTAAATAACTTGAAAATAGAGTAAAGTTAAAAAACATGATAGCGTGTCTACAAATCATTCAACACATAAAATTTTACTTTACTGGAGTAGAATGATTTATTTTTGTGCCTGAGCCATGACATCGGGCAGTTTATTGACATTCATATCACATGTTCAAAATTATATCAATATATTAAAAATCTAAAAAAGACATTTGGACTTCCAATATTGCGGGTCGCAACCTTTAACGCACAATAGATATCATTTACAACTGTTGTAAAAACACAGAGAGAGTCTTCTGATTACATTTGTGTCTTGCTGTTATTCTAAATATATTCTTAATGTTTCGTAGTTTTGAGTCTCAATGCTATAACAACTATATCAATAACATTCTTACAAAGGAAAAGCATGTTATAAGAACTTTAAATTTCGACATTGAAATTTAACATTAAAGAATTTAAAAAGCAGCCCTTTCTTACCTCAACATTGGCCCAGTATCTTCTTAGGATACATGATTTATTCCCTTCACTCCCAAAATCTGCAAAATTATTCATGATAGCGCTTTTACTTTTGAAATTATGTTCAGAAATCAATCAAAAAAAATGGATGTTAAAATGGACACAAACAACTCTACATGCAAAAAACTCAGATATATTGCAGATATACAAAGAAAGATTTACATACGTTTTACAAAGCTCTGATAGATTAACAAAATGTGACTCACAGTGGTCCATGTAACTGACTCCGTTTTCAAAACATTTTCGCAATTCATCAATCCGTTCTTTCTCTAGACGTTAAAGTAGCGTTTGTTTTTTAGAGGGAACAAATTGAAAAAATGTGCAAACATATCCAATAAAAATTATGAATAAACTGCCAAAAATCTAAGCTATTTCATAAGACCGCTAAAAACAGAGGGACGTGATAACTTTCGTTCTAAAGATGTTTTAGGAAGGTAGGATGAAGCTATTTCAGATGATAAAGTTTACAGCTCATCGAATGGATCAGCTGAAAGTAGAAACCTTTTTAACAGCCTTATTGATTGATTGATTGATTGATTGATTGATTGATTGATTGATTGATTGATTGATTGATTGATTGATTGATTGATTGATTGATTGATTGATTGATTGATTGATTTAACAAATTTAAGGTGAGCTGCCCTTTAGCGTTGCTGATTTTCAAGGGCACTCCAACTGCCGATGGAGCAACGGTCTTAGTGTAGTCTTTTCTTCTTCAAAAAGTCCACGAGTGGAAGGTAATTACAGTGTGAAATTAAACAGAAGAAAATAAGAGAGAAACCGACGGTTGAAAACATGAGACTGAACAAAAGGTTATTAGCTGGACTTTGTAAAAGCTATAGGGGGAAAAAAAGGGGGAGGGAAAAAATAGGTAAAGCAGTGGTGTAGAAAAATGGAGAAAGTATACTTACTTGAAAAGGAAATGAAACTGATGAAGATTGCAGAATCACAAAGAAAAAAAAGGGGAAAGTAGGAAAAACTTTGCTTTGAAAATGAGTGAATCAAGATAATAGATAAACATTGAGATTTGTGAAGACTGATTTCAATGAGAAATGGAAAGATGGGTAGTGCTATTAAGGCGGCAGTTGTGAGAGAGCTTGAGAGCTGGAAGTGTCCGCGAACTAACCGACAAAAGTTAAAAGATTAATTCAACTTTTCTAAAAAATAATTTTATTTGCTGCCAAAATTTTGTAAACCAGCTAGAATGCGTAGACCTTGAATTTTGATGCAAATTATACGGGAAAAAGTCACTGATTAGAATACCTGAATCCCACGATGTGATTCGGTTTTTCATGAAATCACAGTACGTAAGCCACAAATCGATGTAGTCTTTACTTGATGTGAATCCACAACTGAGTGCCTTTTGAAAAATATCTGCAAAGCAATGAAAAACAATTACAGTAAAACTCCCAATAACTCGAAATTTCAAGGGACCAATAAAAACCGTTCCAGCTATGGAAAGTTCAAATTATCGAGGCTCTCGATAACTCGAAGTTTAGGAAAAAATTAGCAGTTATTTCAACTGAAAGGGAGGTTTTTCATATAAAAAAGAACAGCACTAAAGAATCTATTAGACAAAAAAAAGGATCCAACAATCAGTACGTCAAAGTTTTAAAAAAGGTTTAACAAAACTTCGATTATATTTCGCTGTCAAATCTTTTTCATCTATTGTAGTGGCTTTATTCAGAATTCGTTGAGGTCTTTTGCCCTCACTATATGAACATTAAACTTATTGTGAGAAAATAGCCTGCTAGGGGATTGCAAATTGTTCGAGATAGCGAAAGTTCGAGTTATCGGGGGCTCGAGTTAATGGGGGTTTCTTTATGATAGAATTGCACAAGGTAGGTTCGATGGGAAGGCAGCAAAACCAGTTCAACTAAGCGCATGTTCGAGTTATTGGGGTTTGCATTATCGAAATGATTACTGTATGTCGAATTTATCGTACAACTCTTTCATTCCACAATTTTGTGCAGTTAGTACACCTGTGGCAAATCTGGATAGTGTGTTATCTGCACAGAATGCTTCTAATGCTGAGTGTATTATACAATGTACAGTTAGCACATCGAGCGTTTTATAGTGTATTATATTTTTCGTCCGACGCTTGTCAGAGCATGAAACTTTGCATTATAACAAAAAGGCGAATTGAAATACATTAATAATTGCAACTCTAGCATCTACTCAGTTCTTATTGTCAGGTATATACTTGATCATCCATGAACAACTGAAAATTTTGAAGTACAATTAGGAATTCAAAGTAAAAGTGACACAAACCTTTTACTGTAACTAGATCTTTCTTGCATTTTTCCTATGAAAAATTAAAAATTTCTTCTTTCATAGCTCATGGGCTGAGTTTCCGTTGAACTTTGAACTACTAATTTAAATCGAAGTAAGTCGACATAAAACTTCCCAATCTTGTTTGGATCGAGTATCGCCGATTTTCGTAGAGCAACGTCAGGATAACGCAAAAGAAGTAATCGTTGAAATCTCTGCCTATTTATCTCCAACAATTTCTTTATCCATAATGAAATCTAAAAACTGTCTATCTTCTACAAGTATACATATTCAAAATTAAAGTTTGCTTAGTCATAATTACGAGGAAGGAAAGGACTAGATTTTTCTAAGGGAAACATAAAAAATGCTGAGTAAGAAAGAGTAGGCCTAAACAAAGATTATGACGTAAGAGGTTATTTATGTAGAAATGAAGTAATGATATGAAATGCTTAGGAAGGAGAAAATAATGAGTGAGGCGAAGATGCTACACTACACTTGACAAAGCTTTACATAAATATAGACTATCAACTTGTTTATGCTGGATAGACGTGCATAGGACGTAGGAATTATGTGGCCACATCTGTGATTACATAAAATACTAGTTCAATGCACAATGCTTCCAAAATGATAAAAATACCATACTTACCGATGCTTTTATGTATTTGACCCAGAAACAGGCAATCCAAGGGCAGTTTCTTATAGATCTTTCATGAACTGGTAAGGCGACGGAGGGAACTTTCAACTTGTTATCCTGAAAGAGATGAGATTGTCGATAACTGTAAACGAATGGATGAAAGTTAAGCTTTGAAAGGCAGATTTAATAGCCGTGTCATGCATATACGACTGAAGATGCAGTTATCTTCTCAATGCGTTTAAAGAAACTTCATACCTTATGCCAATTAAAAAAAAATCGAAGAAATAAGAACCCTTTCAAGATTACTTCCAATTTTGGGCGAGGGGAAGGGGGGTTGATGTTGCAATATTTTCATCCTTTTATTCCATCAATTATTGTAGTTATCACATTGCGTGTCAAAATCACCGCAGTACATTTTAACGTTTAATTTGGTGGTGATGATGATTACTATGATTATAATTATAACTATAATTATGACTATGATTATGATGATGTATTCATACCAAATAATCGGTGTAATCTTTCCATAAATCGGAATCCAGGCAATTGTCTTTAATGGCTCTTTCATATATGCATTGGATTCTAGCAGGATCACCGTCCTTTATTTCCATATCAATATAAGATCGATACTCAGCTAGTTTTGGCATGGATGCAGCACTCTGGGAAGTAATTATACGATACTATCTTAAGTAATCAAGAATTGCAGAATTCCTCAAAACCTTGAAAGGAATTCTAAGGCACGGAAGATGTGAGATTACCAAAGATGATCAGGAAGTGAAATTATTCGCAAAGGAATGAAAAGGGGTTAATGATATCGGAATCTGCAAATTCTAAACATACCCAACTTCATGCGATGAAAGGGAAACTGTCGGAATGTAGACATTTTACTAGAATGTTCCTAGTTCAAAAGTTACATATAATTAATGGATCCTATTTCTTGTATTTGATCCGAACGGTGAAAATATGGTAATTTCTTTTGTAATGTCGGTTCCAACAAGTAGCGGAGCCACTGGGTGTTTGGGGGGATGGTGATTACTCCACGATTTTCTGAAAATCTGGTAATGTGTATTCGTCAAATTCATTTAGGGTAGAAGTATAGGGCCTTAATGAGTTTCAATTTTTGGTCAAATACTGTCTTCTAAATTGATCACAAAAAAGGTTTGACCTTTCTTAACTATTCTAAAACAGTATCATTGTGTTGAAAAGGGCGTTTTCCAAAATTAAAGGGCGTGGCCGGACCCTATTATCATCTTACTATCTTACTATCTTACTATAATCAGGAAATGCGGAGGCGGGCGCCGCCACTGATTCCAACTGGCATCATACTGAATATGTTTTCAATTTTGGATGTTCCTGTTTATCGATTCATAAGGTTCTGAAAAAAAGGAATTTCGTACCAAAGCATCTTCAAATGGCAAGCATTTTTCGAGCTTAGCCAATGCTTTCTCATATGCTTTATCCAAAGTATCAGGTATTGGTTCTGTTGTCCAGTCTTCGTAATCTTGCATTATCTTCTCCATACCTGAAGGAAACAGAAATCGCACGATGAGCAAAGCTCATAGCAAAGAATCAGTTGGAAAGGATTCTATCCAAATTTCAATACAAGTCAGTCAGAAAAAACATAAGGAGTTAGTGACAACGCCCTCTATATCAGCCCTTGCATTTATTCTTTATTTTCTTGTGATTCTTGAAGCCTAGAAGTTTAAGATTTTTCTTGTTCCTGGAGACATATTAAATAAAAAAATTATGCAGCTTAGATACTCGAGGGTAGAAATTAAACTTACCAAGCAATGGCACAGATAATTGCCTCCTGAAGAGTGAATCCACTTTAGAGATTTGCCCCTCCCTGCAAAAAATGTAAGGCGCAAAATGAAATACCCAAGGTAAGAAACATATATTTTCAACTCCACCATCCTTAAAACCCATATTGTTGTGTTTGTTTTTAAATGCCCCCCCTGGTAAGATACTCCAAATTTCTCAGTAGATTATCAGTGATTATGGTATTACATTGTATTGTTCACTTCAATTTGGTTGAATTTTAAAACTCCACTACACACAAAGGTCTTTCTTTCTTTAAACAGGATTAAATTAGAATTTTGTATTAAAATACTCAGAGGCGGGGGTGGTAACTCCAGTACTCAGTGGTAAGGGGGGTTGTGCCATTTCTTAGGGTACCTCTTTCATCAAGATTTAAGGGCATGCTTTTGAGAAATCTCCAGATCCAGATTTTTAGGGAGTATGTATAACTAGACAGTGAATGGCACAACCCCGTACCACTGAGTACTGGAATTAGCCCCCCCCCTCCCCACAGATATCGAAAATATTAACAAAGTATCAGAAAATTGGACGTTGAAACAATCCCAGAATATAACTGATGATATAGCGAATAATGGTATTACAAAGCAATTTAATATCTTAGCATACCGACGCAGAAAAAGTTTAAAACTATCAGCAAACTAAACTTTAAATAACCTGCTATTAAATAAATTTGACTTGTTAGATATCTATTAATCATGAGAGACTATTTAAGGTTAAGATATTTGTCATGGTTAGGTATTAACAAAAAAACAATTTTCAAAATGTTTACTCACAATTTTTCCGGTGAGATAGACGAGTTTTCAACACTGTATAAAGTCTGGGAGTGAAATAAATACACTTTACTTGATATCGTAACTCCAAAATAGTGCATTTCTCAATACTGTCTGAGTTTAACTTAGTCACATTAACCACAATTATGTTTCCACTCGTATTTTGAAAGATACATAAGTAAATTGCACGTGAAATGGTTATGCAAATGGAACCATAACGTAACATAATTAAACTAGAATTATTCATATTCATAAAATAAATGTACTTAATTTTGGTTATGGACAACTACAAGAAAGTATATCAACGTCGACGTCCTTAAAGACGTCATGAGGCAGCATAAAATAAAAACCATAAACGACTCTGATTCAAAAATGTTCCATAAATATAAAAAAAATGGAACTATTTAAAATAGATGTTTCTTACACAGGGGTGGCGCCAGACTTTGCTCGATTGGGGACTAGGCTCCCCGACAAGGGGGCCATAAAGCAAGATAGAGGGTATTTTTCTTAGGATAAGAACACATTTTTCCGTTAAAAATTCCCCGATAGGGGGGCTGAAACTGCCCCCCTCCGGCGTTACCCCTGTCTCTACAGATATTGCTTTTCATTTCGTTAGAATAATATAGCCAAAAAACATAGCATGATCTTAAGGACACTTAAAACTGCAATAGAAATACCTGATAAGATTGCAAAATTTTAAGCTCAAATTCTCTGTAACTATCCCAAACTGAAGAACCCTGAATGTAAAGAGAGGTTACCCAATTCACTGAATGATTTTTCTATATTGATATGATATGATATGATATGATATGATATGATATGATATGATATGATATGATATGATATGATATGATATGATATGATATGATATGATATGATATGATATGATATGATATGATATGATATGATATGATATGATTGATATGATATGATATGATTGAGATGATATGATATGATATGATATGATATGATATGATATGATATGATATGATATGATATGATATGATTGATATGATATGATATGATATGATATGATATGATATGATATGATATGATATGATATGATATGATATGATATGATTGATATGATATGATATGATATGATATGATATGATATGATATGATATGATATGATATGATATGATATGATATGATATGATATGATATGATATGATATGCTACGAGTCCAAACATAGCCTGTATCAATGCTTTCGCGGAGTGCAATAACAGCTAGAAACCCGCAAATATAGCACCCTTAAGAATTCAAATTGTCCCAGCTTAATACCTCTGTAAGATGCAGCCCAACAGCGGTGACAGCCCTTTCATAAATGCTTCGAACTGAATCGATACCAGTTGATGAATCAATGCTGTCCATTGCCAATTGGCAATATTGAATCCAGATCCTCACACCTTGGAATACGAATTGGTTATGGAAATCAATGAAATGTTCTTGCAAGAAAGAGCTTTAGACATTTTAACACATCATAAGAAGAGTATCTGGATTAACATTGGTGTTGTAATTGGAAGCACTAAATGAATATATTCAGAGCAATTGCACGTAATCAAATGCATTAACAGTGCTGATATCACCTAATGTAGCATCTTGTTGTTATTTCAGCTAATTATCGTAATTTTATGACGTCATCATGACTCGGCGGCTGATAAGGCCAAAAGAGGACACTAACTAAATTCACCTTCCTATAATTAACTTAATAGCAATAACAACTCACAAGTTCCTAGCGATCAATTCCATCAACTTATCTGCCCAAGTTATCCCTCCTCCCCATACGAAGGCATTTCGGGCGCACACTTAGCCAACGGTTGCCATCATTTCCAAATATGTCATCAATGTAACAAGAAATTTTAATTGACTTACTGAGGTAGTCATTCACTGCTTTCTCGAATAATTTTTCCACGTATGTTTTTTGTGAAGGTAACGTGATTAAATGCATTTCATCCTTAAACCAGTCAAGCCAAAGATCTTGTCAAAGAAAAAATATTTCATTACTTTCAGCTTTTTCTTCCCCTAGCTCATTTAATTTCAATTCGAATTTTTTACGCAGCTTAAAACTGATTTTTATACTGGAGGTAAAATAAATGGAGGTTTTTTATACGGGCTATAACTGTATCTCAAAACAATTGTTCCTTTTATTTTTTACTCTTTGACAAAAGGATAAAAAGCAGGAATCGTCTGTAGACAAAAACAAACTGCGAAGAATTATCCTTTTAAAAAAATTTCATGATATGAAAGCGACAAATGAATGCTCATCCCTCTTTTAAAAATAGTAATATCAATTAGAAACACATAAGAAATTTTATGGGAAAAGGGTGTCCACTTTTGGCCAAACACCACCTTCCCCTGTCCGCTTGTGTCTCTATCTGTGCTTCCCCCCCCCCCCATTAAGGAGCGGACATCCTTTTTGGATGACCTCCAAATTGAATAAATTCTAGACTTTCCATATCCGACACTTTCAGACAAAGACCTTTTCGAACAAACTAAGCTAATCAAAGATTGTTGCACAGAGTTTCAAGACCACGATTTGGGCTTTACCTAAAAGTGACAAAATTGTTAACAATCGGGTTGGGAAAGTTTCTATGGAAATGAATATATCTCATGATACCTTCAGTCAGTGGGAAGATATCTGACATCTTTTCCCTTGCTTTTCTCGTTTCATCGATATCACCAGTTGCCTTCAGTTCCTTGATAAGATTGATGTGACCATCATATTGAAATGGATTTCCATTTACCTACAATGAATTCATATAAAAATACTTAAATAATGACATGGTCATAAAACGTGCAGCGGTGTGGCTCTGCTGCAACCACCAACGTTTTAACTCTTCAA
Source organism: Catostylus mosaicus (assembly GCA_964019065.1). Classification (NCBI taxonomy): domain Eukaryota; kingdom Metazoa; phylum Cnidaria; class Scyphozoa; order Rhizostomeae; family Catostylidae; genus Catostylus; species Catostylus mosaicus. Next base: position 5,141,163 of record OZ025193.1, on the reverse strand, counting down.
CTCCCGGCAATTACACGGCTGCAAAGTAACTTTGAAAGTATCTGTTTACATTGCGGGGTGGTACAAAATCTGAAGAAACTTGAGACGAAGAATCTTTACGAACGTTTAGAAGTGTATCGAGATATTTAAGGTATTAGGATCCAGCTCATCAGAAACAACCAGTTCTCGCTGCAGGCCACTGAAGAAATCTGCATTATAGGTTCGAATCAAGCATCAGAAATTATTTTAACACTTTGACCAACCAAGCTGTTCATCTTTCCGAGGTCGCTTTGAGTGCATGGTAGAAAATTATACACAAATAACTAATAAATGGGTACTCAAGAGACATCCCGCTGGCTCCACTGCCAATGGCCCGTAACAGCTGTCACAAATATTCCAGTCTGAATTAGTATAATAACAAGTATGGTAAATCCGTCCGGGCCGAGAAGTAAATCATGCATAGACTAAAATGTAGGATTGTAGAAGATGAAGACCCATCCCATCCCACAGCATAAGGGTATATATCTCCCATCTTCTCTTTAAAGTTTCAGCATATTTACATGTTATCCCGTTCTTAATTTCAGTCTTTTGTAGCGATTGCAAAAAGAGTTACACGACAAGAGAAAAACACAAGTATATGTGCAGATTATATTATAAATCGAGCACAAAATGAACTTCTCATCAAATTGTTTAGAACTACTGTTTCTAGAATAATAGCATAAATATAACATAATAACATAATAACGATAAATTCTTTGTCTTAGGGTGGCTGCTACAGAGGGAAATCACATATCCACCATTTAACTAAAAACTTTATCACCATTTATCGTCATTTAAAGTCCTCTAGAGTCGAGGATGTCAAGGTGAAAAACTGTGTGAAAAACATTGCAAAAAACAAGATAAAAGAACATTTGTGAAAAACACCATAAAAACCCTAGACATAGTTTTGGCATAATCTGCAATTGCATTTAACGTATATCTATTACTTCATGGTCTGTTGGAATACTTACATGAATTTTTAGCTTTTATTTCGATTAGCAATAACTCCCATTTTCTCTTTCCCATGAATCTAACGGTAAAGCTCCATATGTTTATATTTTTGATTACTTATATTAGGGGTGGCTTTAGAGGCCGAATGACATGTGCAAACAGTTCAAGACGAACTAAAGCGCTGATGTTTTCAAAAAACTGCCAAAAAACTCTTAAGTCTCTACAAAATATATTTGCTTTTTACAAACCAGATAAAAGGTCACTCAAATAGGCTGATTGCACGGAAATGGGGCTCTTTTGAGGTACCAAAGGCCTCGTACTAGTAGCCATATGAACCACAAAACAATACGGGAACATATGCGTTGAAATTATGCCTAACTATGCATCGAGGGAGAGAGAGCCTCTAACAGGTTAACATAATTCTAACATGCATTACAACAAAATGCGAACCTTAAATCTATATCTAAATTAAAATGAATAGCCAATCACACGAGCTGGCATATCATTCCTTCACAGCATCACAGTAATGAAGGCCTCTAACCTACTTCCAACGATTGTTATCAAAGATAATATAGATGTATAAAGAAGGATGAAAACATATAAAATATCGATGAAATGTCATAGCACAAAATAATGGTTTCTGCAAATTAAAAACAGTTGCAGAAACCATTATCATAAGCAACAACAGTAGGGATTTCATATTGTACCAGAAGCCATCAATTCAACATTTGATGACTGCGAAAAGATTTTGATCATACGATTTTAAAATCCCTAGCAAATTAGCAAATAAGCATTTCTGAAATGATAAGAGACTATTATGCTCTGGTCAACTGTGCTTCAATTAACTTCCATTTTCATCTCTTATTCATTAATTTTTCATATACTTGATTTGTTTCATATGTTGCATATATCACAAGTGAATTTAAAGACATTTTTTGGCATGCTGGAACATTTCTGAATAGTCCAAAGATTTTCGCATATTTTGAAAACTAAAGCTATAGAGGCCTAGCTTTAAGTTAACGGCTCTGATTATAGTTGCATTGTGTGGCAGGCCATCGTTCACAACAATAATGATCAAAACGATTATCATATCAAATTTAAATGAACCTTGAGATACAACAAACAGACAAGATGCTACAAGGCAGCCAACCAACCTTTGGTTATTTTAAAAATTGTATCGCTGCCCTCTATCTCAGGTTGAATGGCAAACTTATGACAGGTTATCTATGTTCACTCGTGCATAATTTAGAACACAATTGAAAGGGAGTAAAGAAAACATAACGAGATACCTGTAGAAAGGGTCCGATTTTAACATGCATCACAATAAATTCAAAAGCCTAAATCTAAACCTGTATCAAAATAAGTGGCCAATCACACCAGCTAGCAATTCATCATGTTCCCCTTTTTTACGCAGCGACTTTGTATAATATAGTGACTGTTGAGGAAATACTTTCAGAATGCTCGATAAAGTTTCCGCATTTTCGCGTTACTTTGAATAACCTAGATCACCCTAAAAACAAATAGCCCTAACGAACTTAAATGATCGATAATGAAGCTACATATATTCAGCAAAATGTACATGACAATAAGTAACCAAAACAGTTAAAAGCACTGTATTGGGTAGGAAGTCAGGGCAATGACATGACCCATGACCCATGAAACATGACACATGACACATGACACATGACCTTTGTGGCATGCAAAAATGCGATAGTAATATCTGACAGTGTCTTGTGACATTTCCCAAAGTAACCGGATGAAAAAAGCCATTAAATCTGCAACTGCACCCTATGCCTTTAATGAAACAATAAGTTATCAAACTGCAATTTAAGCTGTGTTTACTTAATTTTCTCACTAAATCGTGCACTTACAATAAATCATAAGGTACAGCCGCGTGTACAGAACTAGGGGCAACAATACCCTTGATACTTCATACTGGCCAGCTCTGACTGCCATACCAGTCTTGAAACCATATTTTCTGCCTTGATGAAAGCACCACTTGCTGCAATTACCTCATTCCATTGTGCTTGGTCAAAAGCATGATTCATTTCAAAATGTTCTCCATAAAGTTTTATCTTTTTTTGCGTGTTTGTCAAACCATACAGTTCGTTCTTTGCACCATCATAATACGTCACATTCTGCAATGCTGAGGTGAGGCCATGCCATGTACTTGCTGTTGCATTTGAGTAAAAACATTGTGTCCTTGAATGTTGTCCCTCGGGGCCACATATGAAAACAATTGATCCATTTTCACCAATTATTCTTGAAAAACCGGCCTTTGGATCTATTAGCTGTGGCTTCTTGTACTGAAATTGGAAATTATAGAATTTACCTTTCAGCAATGTCACAACTTGGCTTTCATTACCTCTACTATCTTTGCAGTCTTCTCTATGGCAGTAGTAGATTGCATCAATCAATATTTGTCCACTGTAATTCCTGCCTGGTTTCGCCATCCATTTATCGTCACCAACCAAATGCATTTTCAATGAAATGCTTCTTGTTTCTAAGAATTCAATCTCAGGAATTCGTACTGTTGCCATTGTTTCTTTAATGTCAGCAGCGTCCCCAAGTGCATTGTTCAGTCCGCTTACATCTAGAATTTTCACATACCCTGGAACTAGCAATCTGATTGTAACTTTGTAAGCTCTTACCAATGACTCTGTATAATTATGGGAGAAATCAACCTTGACAGTAATGTTATCACCAACATAGTAATCTCTAAAGTTAATGATTTCTTCTTTCAACATCAACTTTGCCGTTTCATTACCAAATCTTCTTGTTGTTATATCACGTTTAAAGACCTTGCTATAATCACCAGCAAAATCAACTGAAAGCTTCATTGACGTCGTTTCTGGAGAACCAACTTTCAGATCATTGTGATCATATGCTCTGGCAACGATCTGTACTGTTGCATCAGATAAAAGAGTTGTAAGAGTGGCACTTATGCTATATGTTTTACCATTGGCATTGGACTCCTCTGATTGACTTTCAAAATCAATGGTTGTTTTGCAATATGTTGATGTAACATTAATACTTTCAATGAATATAAACGGATTGTTATTTTTCACTGGAAACGAAGCCTTTATTTTCAATGGTCGCAATGATGATGTATAGAATCCTTCCAGTTTTATATCATATACGATCCGCTGCCCAACACTCACATCACCTTTATGATTTGCTGTTAGCAAGACGTTCATTCCCTTTGAGCATGGTGGCGATGCCCTTAAATCATCAAACAGAGTATGACCCCAAACACCAGTATACGAATCGTGAATCTTGATTTGTCCGCACTTTTGTTTGTAGGCAGTTACATCCCACCAAAATCTGCTCATTCGAACTTTCACTCCAGATACCGTTCGTTCGAGGCTTTTTCCAGAACTTTGACGTACTTCAGAATTATCGACTATCAATCCGACATAATTGTTAGGATGAGATCCCCCGCCAATTGCAAAATGCAGTACGTCTGTCCTGATTTGAAACAGTGGCGACAGAAGTGTACCGGTTAGGCCATCTCCTTGAAAAGATGAATCGTCATCAGGCATATCAGAAGTCTTACGTTTTGAAAATGTATCGATGCATCTTTCTCCGAACTTTCCAGGTTTACCAGTGATTGTGTTTTGGCTTAGAACTGGTTGTGTTTGAAATGCAGTTCCAGTCTGTACCCAATAAGATATGTCGTTGTCCTCAAAGTCGAAAATCGGGCAGCCAGTTTGGACATAGATATTTCCATCATCATGTATGGCAAATGCATATTTATCAGTGATAGATATGTCTTTGAATCTTTGTTCTTCATAACTACGCCTCACCCAGTTCAGATGGATTAAATTTTCATCGAGAACATTTACAGCTTCCCAAATAACATGATTTAGATCGATTTTCCAGACTTTTTTATCACCATATGCTGCGGTTTCCAATACGTTTCTGTCGATTCTGATCCAATTATGTGACATTGCTGGCGAATCTATGTTTGGCATCAAAGCAGTCGTCCAAATTTCATTGTTGATTGTCACTAGTACGCAGACCCGTTTTGTGCAGTCTTCTGATCTTATATCTCCACCATAAATGACCTCCCAACCTGTTCCTGTATGGTCTGAAGGAGTAATTCCCACCCGTCTATACATGGTTGGATGATTATCATGGCCAAATACTAGACCATACCGTCCAGTAGCTATGCCTTTAAGAAAGCCGTAAATCATAGTCCAACCAGTGCCTTTTAAGTTCGATGAAGATACTCCTGCCCGATAGTGAATGTAGTGATCTATATTGGTTATCCAGATATCATAGTCTTCATTTACTGTTAAATCCAACATTAAAGATCCGTCTGTTGTGGAAAATCCAGTATCGTCATATATGACTTGCATTAATCTTGATGATGTTATGGCGTAAAGCGCCTTGTTGTTTGCAGCAATTACAAGAGACGCTGCTCCTTGATTTATTTTTTGCCATTGATCTGGAGTCGACATTGATGGAGCTGCCAGCAAAATAATTTCGAATGCTAAAATGTAGCACAGAAACTTCATGTTGATGGTTTAATTCGATTTCAAACCTTTCAATCTCATATCATATAGTCTTGAATTCGTTTATCGTCTTGTGAAATGATCTCGCTAAAATGTCATTTCCTATTTCTCTTATTTGACACGATGCCAAAGTTGACAGGAACAAAGAGTTTGGCAAGAAGCTCTCTCGGTAAAGAGACTGTGAATCAAATAACATGGTTGTTTAGTTAATTGTATCAATCTGACCTGTAGTCGGTAGATAAACAATGTATATAGGCATAGCAACATGGGCAATATTGTCTATGGTTATTGCTTGTGTTCCCATTTTACGATTGAGATGTCCATTTAATATTTGCGGTAACGTTGGCTGAATATTTTGTGCGGCTAAGAAAAACGGTGATTTAAGCACATTCCTTGCTAATTAAGCGATTGCTATAAGGATTCCCCAAGGATTGGTTGAGAAGTTAATAAATGAGTTATGCTTGGCAAGCCTAACAACAGACGAAGTTGTTAAAGCAATCTCATTCGCCTTGGGGGAGCATTGGCGCTCCTTTTCGCTAACAACTTTCAAAAGCACCATTTGCACATGGTCGCATGATCTTCTTAATTCCCAGAGACCTAACTTGTTTAGATTTTCATGAAACAGAGATTTTAAAATCATCAATGGTGTAGGAACCAGGGGGTCCAAAAAGACACGTGCCCCTCCCCTTCATCGAGATCATTTACAGCTTCCCAAAGATTGAAACATTCGCAACATCATATATTCAGGGGCGTTACTTGCACGGGGAAATGGTCGCTCACCACCGCACGACGCAAGCCATGCGTTTTTGTACAACAGAAATGAATTTCGCAGACAGTTGCTTTGTATTAAATCATTACTTTTCTAACATTCAGTAAGGGTAACAATTTTCGATGGGTACCTTTTGCGCAAGGAAACCAACAAATAGCATGAAATGACCGCCCATAATCAGCAAATCCTGGGGATTTTGGGCCGATGTAGCAACAAATATACTTGCACATATCACTGGAATTTCTGTTTGTATTGATGAAAAAGTCCAATTTTTAACAGCAATCTTTAAGGCATCCCTTGATACGTGTAATGACAAATGATGCTGTAACAATGCCTGACTTCAATATGCAAAGTTCAAAGATGTTGCAATCTGAGAGGAAATCAAACAAAATATCGCCTCTTCCCAGATATTGTCGATAAAATCATAAACAATCAACAAACTACAATCCCTGTCAAAATTCGTCAAACACAAAGCAAATTTTTTGTTTACTATCATTAACCGTCCTTTTCTAACTCTCCCCCTCAAAACAATGTTGCTCAAACCGAGTTTCACGCCATTTAATTCCAATACAACATGTAGGCCATTGTGCTTTGATACAAGCATTGTTTTATTGCTTGAAAATGGTGATACGAGTATTTTTTGCCCAGAAACCAAACGCAATCAGAAAAAATTTTTTCCAATGTGTGTCAACGACATTTGACAGGGATTTTAAATCGGCAAAGATATGTTCTACATGCACAGCCTCTTACAGTCCTACCAAAATACTCAAAATATAAAACCTTATTTATAGCAGTACACATAAGATATACTATATTTAACTTCAGATCTCAAAATTGAACGATAAAGTGAAGATTTAGTTTTTCATCCCTTCTTTCCTTAGCTCTTCAGTACAGTAGAATCCCTTTTGACTCGGGCCCTGGGTAACTTAGAAAATGGCTTTGTCGTGCGTTTCTTTGTTCCCCTTGGATTTGACGACCAACATCGAGATTTCGAATGTCTCAGATATTGGCTTAAAACGGACGAATTCGCTCTCCCCCTTAAAGGTCCGAATTGACAAGATTCTACCGTTCTACGTCAACATGCTTAATCATGTTTTAACCTTTTCGTGCAAATTTGCAGTAATAAAGAAACTTTGATAAATAAATACGATGCAACTTTAACTTGTGCCTTCATTAAAAGTGTAGAAAGAACCACTCAAGTGCATCTTCTTCCATTCAACAACATGTTAATCATATTTCATGACGGTTAGATTCAATTACGGGCAACAATACCCTTGATACTTCATACTGGCCAGCTCTAATTGCAATACCTGACTTAAAACCATGTTTTGTGCCTTGATAAAAGCACCACTTCCTGCAATTACCTCATTCCATTGTGCTTGGTCAAGAGCATGATTCATTTCAAAATGTTCTCCATAAAGTTTTATGTTTTTTTGTGTATTTGTCAAACCATACAGTTCGTTCTCAGCAGCATCATAATACGTCACATTCTGCATTGCTGGGATGAGGCCATGCCATGTACTTGTTGTCGCATTTGAGTAAAAACAACGCATCCTTAAATGTTGTCCCTCAGGGCCACATATGAAAACAATTGATCCATTTTCACCAATTATTCTTGAAAAACCGGCCTTTGGATCTATTAGCTGTGGCTTCTTGTACTGAAATTGGAAATTATAGTATTTACCTTTCAGCAATGTCACAACTTGGCTTTCATTACCTCTACTATCTTTGCAGTCTTTTCTATGGCAGTAGTAGATTGCATCAACCAATATTTGCCCACTGTAATTCCTGCCTGGTTTCGCCATCCATTTATCATCACCAACCAAACGCATTTTCAATGAAATGCTTCTTGTTTCTAAGAATTCAATCTCAGGAATTCGTACTGTTGCCATTGTTTCTTTAATGTCAGCAGCGTCCCCAAGTGCATTGTTCAGCCCGCTTACATCTAGAATTTTCACATACCCTGGAACTAGCAATCTGATTGTAACTTTGTAAGCTCTTACCAATGACTCTGTGTAATTATGGGAGAAATCAACCTTGACAGTAATGTTCTCATCAACATAGTAATCTCTAAAGTTAATGATCTCTTCTTTTAACATCAACTTTGCCGTTTCATTACCAAATCTTCTTGTTGTTATATCACGTTTAAAGACCTTGCTATAATCACCAGTAAAGTCAACTGAAAGCTTCATTGACGTCGTTTCTGGAGAACCAACTTTCAGATCATTGTGATCATATGCCCTGGCCACAATCTGTACTGTTGCATCAGATAATAGAGTTGTAAGAGTGGCACTTATGCTATATGTTTTACCATTGGCATTGGATTCCTCTGATTGGCTTTTGAAATCAATGGTTGTTTTGCAATATGTTGATTGAACATTGATACTTTCAATGAATATAAACGGATTGTTATTTTTCACTGGAAACGAAGCCTTTATTTTCAATGGTCGCAATGATGATGTATAGAATCCTTCCAGTTTTATATCATAAACGATCCGCTGCCCAACACTCACATCACCTTTATGATTTGCTGTTAGTAAGACGTTCATTCCCTTTGAGCATGGTGGCGATGCCCTTAAATCATCAAACAGAGTATGACCCCAAACACCAGTATACGAATCGTGAATCTTTATTTGTCCGCACTTTTGTTTGTAGGCACTTACATCCCACCAAAATCTGCTCATTCGAACTTTCACTCCAGATACCGTTCGTTGAAGGCTTTTTCCAGAACTTTGACGTACTTCAGAATTATCAACTATCAATCCGACATAATTGTTAGGATGAGATCCCCCGCCAATTGCAAAATGCAGTACGTCTGTCCTGATTTGAAACAATGGCGACAGAAGTGTACCGTTTAGGCCATCTCCTTGAAAAGATGAATCGTCATCAGGCATATCAGAAGTCTTACGTTTTGAAAATGTATCGATACATCTTTCTCCGAACTTTCCAGGTTTACCAGTGATTGTGTTTTGGCTTAGAACTGGTTGTGTTTGAAATGCAGTTCCAGTCTGTACCCAATAAGATATGTCGTTGTCCTCAAAGTCGAAAATCGGGCAGCCGGTTCGGACATAGATATTTCCATCATCATGTATGGCAAATGCATATTTATCCGTGATAGATATATCTTTGAATCTTTGTTCTTCATAACTACGCCTCACCCAGTTCAGATGGATTAAATTTTCATCAAAAACATTCACAGCTTCCCAAATAACATGATTAAGATCGATTTTCCAGACTTTTTTATCACCATATGCCGCGACTCGAAACACGTTATTTCCGAATTTGATCCAATCATGTGACATTGTTGGCGAATCTATATTTTGCATCAAGCCAGTTGTGAAGATGTCGCTGGTCGTCACAACCAGACATGTGCGTCTGGTGCATGCCTCATCCTTGACACCGAAGCCGTATGTCCGAGGCCAACCCGTGCCCTGATGATTAGACGGACTTATGCCAGATCTTGCATACACGCTTGTGTGATGGTTATGACCAAATACTAAACCATATCGTCCAGTGGCTATGCCTTGAAGACCGCCGTTTGCCATAGTCCAACCAGTCCCTTTTAAGTTCGATGAAGATACTCCTGTTCGATAGAAAATTGTGTAACTTGTGGTGGTGATCCAGATACCATAGTCTTCATTTACTGATAAATCTAATAGTTCACCTCCATCTGTTGTGGAAAATCCAGTGTCGTCATATATGACCTGCATTAATCGTGATGACGTTATGGCGTAAAGTGCCTTATTGTTTACAGCAATTACAAGAGACGGTGCTCCTTGGTTTATCATTTGCCATTGATCAAAGCTGGCACCAGTCGAGAAAATTTGCAGAATTAAAATAGAAACGAGCGTGTTGACTGATGCCATGGCACGTTTGTAGAAGCGTCTGAAGCTAGTTCTTTTTGCTTTTCCGCAGTCTTTAGCTACCAGACGCTATTTGGCTTGTTGGGTCGTTGCACTATCTTGCGCCCTATCTTTCTCCACCTAATCTGGTCTTTGTTGTTTGGTCTGCTCCGCTTGTAGACCTTATCGTTATGGTAATTGATAAATTTTTTATCGCTTAATATTAATCATCAACATCTACAGGTTTTGTGCGAGTGAAATATTTGATGTATTTGTGTAAGAAGCCAAATCAACAACACTAACGAATTGACTTGTTTTGAAATTACCCGTCTCAAGATAATGCACTGGTGCAGTTGAGAGCTAAGATGCTCTAAGCAACATTAAACTATTTGAATATGATATTCATGGTAGAAATGGGGAATTAAGACCTGTGCTTCCAATAAAATGTCAAAGGTGAATTTGATATCTCTACATGAGGCCTCTTCCAACATGCACATGTTGTCGCTATTCGTTGGGTTCTATTTTGATAACAAAGCGGTCGCCCTATACATAACGGGTCAACATTTGCCGACACAATACTTTCTCATTGCTAGAAAACGGCCCATCTCTAAAGGAACTTTTTCCACGGGGTCACCATGCCCCTCACGCTCTCTATTCTTACCACCCTGAACCCAAAGAGAAATTCGTACAGGATTTGCAATATCTTAGAATGAGAATACATTTTTTGGTTTAGGTGTAACATCAATATTTAAATATCCTGAAAAAATGTTTTGGCTCTTACTTTCGCTAACTGTTGCGCAAAATGAATTTTACTAAAAATTAAGCTCCAAATGCTCCTGATACGCATTGCATTTTGTATCTCTTCAATAACGTGATACTGTAAAACTTCCAAGTAAAAGCTGAAGAGTAAAAAAAAACAGCCACTTAGTGCGATGGTGAAGGAAGTGGTAAAACAGAGATAATACTCTTCGTAAACTTGATTTAAAATGCATCTGGGTATTCACTTCCGTTTACCTTTCGTTATCCAACGCTTGGAGGATAATATCGTAGGATAAAACTCTTTCGCGAACAGTTAAGAGGTTCAATACAAAAAAAGTAGAGTTTTACCACCTGAATAGCGTCCGTGACATAAAGATATGCCTAGAACATCGGTCAATATTAGTTAAACATTTCAACACAAGACAAGGTCATTATTTCCAGTTAAAAAGCATCACGCACATTTACAAACTCTTCAATTTTAATATCTAATTCGCATATCAAGTTTCGCGCAATGCACTTTGCCTATACTGTCGAGGAATGCTAGTAAACTAGAAATAATCTTTGTAATTGAAGCGCATTCGGGCTTAATGAATAGCACGGAGGGAAAAGCGCCTAGGCTCTAGGGCCTAAGCTGAGAGAACAGCAATATCTTCAAATTGAAACCATTCTATTCGGCTTGATTTGAAAGTAACTATCAACTGACTAAAAACACATTGATAACAGAATAAAACCCAAAGGCACAGATTGACATCGAAGATATTCAAACATAGGTGCGATAAAACTTCCACACAAACTTTGGGAGTATGCAAAGGAAAAGAAGATTCATCACTTTTGGAATTTGCAGAACCCTTATCAGTAACAAGTTGTTGGGGCAAGGCAAGGCCTTATGATAACTGGTTCTATACTCTGTCATGATGCACCTTTCAGCAAATATATGGCAAAGATTTTCGAAACAGTTACTTTCTTATGCGAATAGTTCACCAAGACCGCAAAAGCAGGTGACCAAAGAATGAATTCTGGTTACGATTGCCTATCTACTAAGACTCAATGCATTTTGAAAACAAACATCATAAAAGAAGTAACAATGGACTAGATAAAATTAAACATTAAGAGGATAGCCATGTTTACGCGACAGATATAAAGCTATATAATAATCATGCCCCCTTATCAAGGTTGTCAAGATACGTTAAAGACCATAAAAACAAACGATATGATGAGACAAGGGTTCTCACTACCTTAAAATGTATGATACGAACCATTCGCAGCCGTATACATTAAGAGGCATCACTTCCATTGTGGAAGAAGAGTCGTTCACCAGCGTAGGCTTCAAACCCCGCCCTTCACAGAACTGAATTGCGCAGTACGACTGTTTTTATAAAACAATGACCTTTCTAATATTCAGTAGCGTAACAATTTAATTTTCATGGGTACCTGTCCTCACCAGACAAACGAGTAGCATGAAACGACCATCCTTGTTTCCAACTGGAATGTAACCACTTTACTGTTCTCTAGAATCTCAAGAAGGAGGTGGTGTCTCGCAACTCACATATTGACAATCTTGCCGAAAGGGAGATCAAGGTGTTAACTATAGCTGCAGCAATAAAGTCCATTGCCTTGCCATCTATAACACATGTTCTTAACATGTTCTTAGTTTCCCTACTTGTTAAAAAATGTGCACTGATTTCTCAAAAGAACGATTATTGCTCTGAAAGGAGCCGCGGGTCAAATTTTAGAGCACATGTCTGTGAATTCACCTTGCATCAAGTGAAAAATTTATGGCTAGACAAAACTATAGGTACTTGAAATAATAATTCGATTACTTTTCAAACACTATTTAACACTGTATTTTACTCTTTTTATCTAACTTTTTTAAAGAAAGCTTTGAAGCTTTGTCATTTTATTAACATGTTCTTAACTTTTAGGCATTTGAAGCCTTATGTTCTTACATGGTCTGTTCTTATAAAAAAAAAGCGTGTACATTAAATGCAGTTCTGAAATTTTTTTTTAACACAGCGCATATAGTCCTTTAAATGATATTCTTCTTCTCGGCTTCTATTTACATCCTTTACTTAATGATGAAATACAAATCTAGATGTCATGAGCAATCAATTATGCATGTTAATCCTACCTCTGCTAATCTTAACAGTACAATGGGTTGTCACTCTACGTTTGTGCAAAAACATATGCATTTCAAAATGCTGAATCTTGTTTCTGTCCTTCAGTCCCAATTCAAAGTAGAAAACAAACTTCAATGCAGAAATTAAAACCACAACTATAATATGTGCCTTGATGAACGTTGAGAGAATAACCCCTCAAAATAGATGAAAAGTATCTCCATGCTTTCAATAACACATGATATTTCTCATGCATGCATGCATGGTAGATGTACCTACGGGCAACAATACCCATGATACTTCATATTGGCCAGCTCTATCTGCGATGCCTGACTTACTGCCATATTTTCTGGCTTTATAAAAGCACCACTTGCGGCAATTACATCACTCCATTGTGCTTGGTCAAGAGCATGATTCTTGTCAAAATGTTCTCCATAAAGTTTTATGTTTCGTCTTCTATTTGTCAAACCATACAGTTCGTTCTTAGCTGCATCATAATACGTCACATTCTGCAATGCTGGGGTGAGGCCATGCCATGTACTTGTTGTCGCATTTGAGTAAAAACAATGTGTCTTTGAATGTTGTCCCTCTGGACCACATATGAAAACAATTGATCCATTTCCACCAATTATCCTTGAAAAACAACTCTTTGGATCTATTAGCTGTGGCTTCTTGTACTGAAATTGGAAATTATAGAATTTACCTTTCAGCAATGTCACAACTTGGCTTTCATTACCTCTACTATCTTTGCAGTCTTCTCTATGGCAGTAGTAGATTGCATCAACCAATATTTGCCCACTGTAATTCCTGCCTGGTTTCGCCATCCATTTATCATCACCAACCAAACGCATTTTCAATGAAATGCTTCTTGTTTCTAAGAATTCAATCTCAGGAATTCGTACTGTTGCCATTGTTTCTTTAATGTCAGCAACGTCCCCAAGTGCATTGTTCAGCCCGCTTACATCTAGAATTTTCACATACCCTGGAACTAGCAATCTGATTGTAACTTTGTAAGCTCTTACCAATGACTCTGTGTAATTATGAGAGAAATCAACCTTGACAGTAATGTTATCACCAACATAGTAATCTCTAAAGTTAATGATCTCTTCTTTTAACATCAACTTTGCCGTTTCATTACCAAATCTTCTTGTTGTTATATCACGTTTAAAGACCTTGCTGTAATCACCAGCAAAATCAACTGAAAGCTTCATTGACGTCGTTTCTGGAGAACCAACTTTCAGATCATTGTGATCATATGCTCTGGCTACGATCTGTACTGTTGCATCCGATAAAAGAGTTGTAAGAGTGGCACTTATGCTATATGTTTTACCATTGGCATTGGACTCCTCTGATTGACTTTCAAAATCAATGGTTGTTTTGCAATATGTTGATGTAACATTAATACTTTCAATGAATATAAACGGATTGTTATTTTTCACTGGAAACGAAGCCTTTATTTTCAATGGTCGCAATGATGATGTATAGAATCCTTCCAGTTTTATATCATATACGATGCGCTGCCCAACACTCACATCACCTTTATGATTTGCTGTTAGTAAGACGTTCATTCTCTTTGAGCATGGTGGCGATGCCCTTAAATCATCAAACAGAGTATGACCCCAAACACCAGTATACGAATCGTGAATCTTTATTTGTCCGCACTTTTGTTTGTAGGCACTTACATCCCACCAAAATCTGCTCATTCGAACTTTCACTCCAGATACCGTTCGTTGAAGGCTTTTTCCAGAACTTTGACGTACTTCAGAATTATCGACTATCAATCCGACATAATTGTTAGGATGAGATCCCCCGCCAATTGCAAAATGCAGTACGTCTGTCCTGATTTGAAACAATGGCGACAGAAGTGTACCGGTTACGCCATCTCCTTGAAAAGACGAATCTTCATCAGGCATATCAGAAGTCTTACGTTTCGATAATGTATCGATACATCTTTCTCCGAACTTTCCAGGTTTACCAGTGATTGTGTTTTGGCTTAGAACTGGTTGTGTTTGAAATGCAGTTCCAGTCTGTACCCAATAAGATATGTCGTTGTCCTCAAAGTCGAAAATCGGGCAGCCAGTTTGGACATAGATATTTCCATCATCATGTATGGCAAATGCATATTTATCAGTGATAGATATGTCTTTGAATCTTTGTTCTTCATAACTACGCCTCACCCAGTTCAGATGGATTAAATTTTCATCGAGAACATTCACAGCTTCCCAAACAACATGATTTAGATCGATCTTCCAGACTTTATTATTACTATATGCCGCGACCCCCACTACGTTATTTCCGAATTTGATCCAATTATTTGACATTGTTGGCGAATCTATATTTTGCATCAAGCCAGTTGTGAAGATTTCGCCGTTTGTTGTCACAACCATACAGGCGCGTCTGGTGCATGCCTCATCCTTGATACCAGAGCCGTATATATGAAGCCAAGCTGTGCCCTGATGATAGGACGGACCTATGCCTAATCTTGTGAACATGTTTCTGTAATGGTTATGGCCAAAGACCAAGCCGTAACGCCCTGTGGCAATTCCTAACAGTAGTCCGTCTTTTAGAAGCCAACCAGTCCCTTTTAAGTTCGATGAAGATACTCCAGTTCGATAGAAAATGTTGTAGCCCGTATTGGTTATCCAGATATCATAGTCTTCATTTACTGCCAAATCTAACATTGAATACCCGTCTGTTGTGGAAAATCCAGTGTCGTCATATATGACCTGCATTAATCTTGATGATGTTATGGCGTAAAGCGCCTTGTTGTTTGCAGCAATGACAAGAGACAGTGCCCCTTGGTTTAATATTTGCCATTGATCTGGGGAAGCATCTGTCCAAACTCTGAGCAATTGCATTATGCAGGCAATTCTCATGAGTGCCATTATAGCTAATGAATATGATCATTTATCAAATGTGTATCTTATCACTTTGAGAACGTGACGTTTATTCCTTGAATTTGATAACGACACGAAATTATTTGAATACCCTGTTGTTTAGCCATACCCTTCGTGCCAAGGTAGCTAACAACCCTGCTGTAACTAGCATTCGTATCGATTTTCGCCTGCTTCATGGCAGTCTTGATTATTTACTTATTGATGAATACATCTGTGAATATGTGAATAATGATTGATATTGCTCAGGTCTGAAGCAATCGACATTCAATGAAGCAATAAGGAAACTGGCAGGAAACGTAGTGTCATTTTTGGTATCTTTGTATAGGAATAAATGTGTGTCTGGTGTGATCATACATGCATTTATATAAGGTGCAGAGTAATTTAAATAATATTCTTACATCTGCGGAGATTCCAACGTGAGTTCAGTTAGCAACCTCAGGTGGCTAGCTACATACACAAGATTAGCACCAGTATCAATAAAGCAGTATAAAGCTGTGAGGGGGAGTGCCATTTTATTTGTTTTAATAAAATATTCATTCATTCAACATATCAAGTCAAGATGTGCTAACCCAATTTTGTTTACGTCTTCATGTCCACAAAATAAACAAGAACTTTCTAATAATCGCCGATCGTCTAATACAAAAATTAGGAATTTAATTCCGGTTAAGCAGATCTTAGCTAATTAAATAAAATACATTTGATTATAAAAGTTTATCTATGATAAAGAGAGATGATAAATTGTTTTTCGTCTGTGAAAATGTGAAGCATTAGTATGTTTTGGAAGAAGTTTGGAACGAAAGAGATTTTAGTTTTAGTAAGTTGATTGACACGCGAATAATGAGATAGGGCGGACATAAGCGAGAATTTGGTTGAATTCTGTATCATGATAGGTAAAAGGAATTATTAACTTAGCGCTTAGCAACCAAGTACTCATAGAGTTCCATAGATACCATGGTGATTGCTTTTCTTAAGTTAAACATCACGGCCCCTCCTCAAGGACTTCCCTGTTCAAGAGTAAAATTATTTCAGATCAATTTCATTGGTTATGTTAGCATTTATATTCTTTACAATAAGTTGTTGATTTTGAAATTGTTTGCAGGGAGGAGAATTTTCAACACGGAACGGAACTGAAACTGATGTTTTAGATTCATTTGCCGTGACTTTGTAAATCCTACCATATTTTTTAAATTATCAAGCTCAGAAATTAGGGCCGACAATGAATCCACCCATTATCGATATACCGATGCTTTTGGCACCGGAGCTCTTAGCATATCTAGAAGAAACGAAAACGTTTGTTTTCAATGCAATTGTCCTTTATATTAAATAGAGACTTCCCTGTGGCAAATGTCGGATTCCCACAGAGCTCCACAACATGGCTTTTTTAGATCTGGAATTGAGTATAGTTACAGTCTTAGACTACGTTTACACGAGCGAAAGTGGATCGGGTGTAAACTGGATCCTATCTACTTTCAGTGCTGATACACCCTGCGTTTGAACGGGATCTCGCGGATCTGATCCAGGTCTTGTCCGCTATCCGACCTTCTTCTTAACCTCTTTCAAAGTAAATCCAGTTGAGATCCGATCCATATTTGCTCGTGTAAACGTAGCCTCACGTTGCAAGAAGGTTTATGTTTTTCGGATAAGTCATCATTCTAAATTTTTCATTACTACCATGAATGAAATCGTTGGGTATGTAAAGAAATGAATGGTGTCTAAATAATTACGTGTATTGTAAACCTACAAACAAATGCAAAAGGCCCATTGGGTAAACTCTGCGGGCTACTTACCTCAAAAGATGCTTCCCATTGTCGCAATTATTGAAGGCCTTTATGTCGCGTTGGTAGGTTCTAGCAGTTAACTATGGCGTGTTTAAGTTAAGATCTAGCTCCTGAACGGACGGTGTAAGATAAGGTAAGAGAAGAATAAAAGCGGATATCAGAGGAGCGAACATAACTGACAGAGAAGGTATACTTGTGTTTTTAAACAGAGGCTCTGAATAGTGGTACAACAAATTAAACCTGTATTTCCTGCAACTCTGAAACTAACTCAACTAGCTTCTTACAAGGTGAGCAGCAATTGGTGTTCAAGAAATGTGTAACCAAGACTTCAACTTCAAAGAAAATTTGACTTTGTTTTTTAGCACGTTGCAAATCAATGCGAATAAACTCATGGAAACATTTTGGATGTAGGCTGCTTTTAACCATTGTCTGATAGTCCTTTGCCCACAACGGGACTAGTATAGTCTACAACGATCATTTGAAATTTTGGGCGTTATTTTGGAGCTATTGTTTTACTGCCACAGGTATGGAATCATTCTAGTTACGAGGACTGAAAAGCACTGCTTCAGAATACAATACATCATTTGCTGCTGAAGGTGTTTTGACAATTATGCAAGGTTAAAAAGTGGTAGCGTGTTGTTCGTTGTTCAAAAGAAGCCACGCTTTGCAAAATCAAACAAAAACAGCGTAGAAAATACTATCATATGGCAGGTAAAATCATCGCCTATTTAAATGTGAAGTGTTTCGTCCACGGTACGGCTGTTACAATGACGAAGGTTAGACTTCTTGTTTCCATTTTGCTATTGCTAACTTTTTCGACTTATGCTCGCCTTGACAAATGGCAAATAATCAACCAAGGAGCACCGTCTCTTGTCATTGCTGCAAACAACAAAGCGCTTTACGCCATAACATCATCACGATTAATGCAGGTCATTTATGACGACTCTGGATTTTCCACAACAGACGGTTTTTCAATGTTAGATTTAGCAGTAAACGAAGACTATAATATCTGGATAACCAATACAGGTTCCAACATTTTCTACCGAACAGGATTATCTTCATCGAATCTAAAAGGGACTGGCTGGACTATGACTGACGGCGGTCTTCGAGGCATCACAACTGGACGGTCTGGTTTAGTATTCGGCCACAATACTGTTCCAACTATGTATAAACGGGTGGGAATAACTCCTTCAAACCATATAGGAACAGCTTGGGGGATCATTTATGGTGCAAATATAAGATCAGAGGACTGCACAAAACGTGCCTGCGTACTTGTGACAAACAGCAACGAAATTTGGACGACTGGTTTGATGCCAAACATAGATTCGCCAGCAATGTCACATGATTGGATCAAAATCGACACAAATGTATTGGAAACCGCAGCATATGGTAATAAAAAAATCTGGAAAATCGATCTTAATCATGTTATTTGGGAAGCTGTGAATGTTCTCGATGAAAATTTAATCCATCTGAACTGGGTGAGGCGTAGTTATGAAGAACAAAGATTCAAAGACATATCTATCACTGATAAATATGCATTTGCCATACATGATGATGGAAATATCTATGTCCAAACTGGCTGCCCGATTTTCGACTTTGAGGACAACGACATATCTTATTGGGTACAGACTGGAACTGCATTTCAAACACAACCAGTTCTAAGCCAAAACACAATCACTGGTAAACCTGGAAAGTTCGGAGAAAGATGTATCGATACATTTTCAAAACGTAAGACTTCTGATATGCCTGATGACGATTCATCTTTTCAAGGAGATGGCGTAACCGGTACACTTCTGTCGCCACTGTTTCAAATCAGGACAGACGTACTGCATTTTGCAATTGGCGGGGGATCTCATCCTAACAATTATGTCGGATTGATGGTCGATAATTCTGAAGTACGTCAAAGTTCTGGAAAAAGCCTTCAACGAACGGTATCTGGAGTGAAAGTTCGAATGAGCAGATTTTGGTGGGATGTAAGTGCCTACAAACAAAAGTGCGGACAAATAAAGATTCACGATTCGTATACTGGTGTTTGGGGTCATACTCTGTTTGATGATTTAAGGGCATCGCCACCATGCTCAAAGGGAATGAACGTCTTACTAACAGCAAATCATAAAGGTGATGTGAGTGTTGGGCAGCGTATCGTATATGATATAAAACTGGAAGGATTATATACATCATCATTGCGACCATTGAAAATAAAGGCTTCGTTTCCAGTGAAAAATAACAATCCCTTTATATTCATTGAAAGTATTAATGTTACATCAACATATTGCAAAACAACCATTGATTTCAAAAGCCAATCAGAGGAGTCCAATGCCAATGGCAAAACATATAGCATAAGTGCCACTCTTACAACTCTTTTATCGGATGCAACAGTACAGATCGTTGCCAGAGCATATGATCACAATGATCTGAAAGTTGGTTCTCCAGAAACGACGTCAATGAAGCTTTCAGTTGATTTTGCTGGTGATTATAGCAAAGTCTTTAAACGTGATATAACAACAAGAAGATTTGGTAATGAAACGGCAAAGTTGATGTTAAAAGAAGAAATCATTAACTTTAGAGATTACTATGTTGGTGACAATATTACTGTCAAGGTTGATTTCTCCCATAATTATACAGAGTCAATGGTAAGAGCTTACAAAGTTACAATCAGACTGCTAGTTCCAGGGTATGTGAAAATTCTAGATGTAAGCGGGCTGAAAAATGCACTTGGGGACGTTGCTAACATTAAAGAAACAATGGCAACAGTACGAATTCCTGAGATTGAATTCTTAGAAACAAGAAGCATTTCATTGACAATGCGTTTGGTTGGTGATGATAAATGGATGGCAAAACCAGGCAGGAATTACAGTGGGCAAATTTTGGTTGATGCAATCTACTACTGCCATAGAGAAGACTGCAAAGATAGTAGAGGTAATGAAAGCCAAGTTGTGACATTGCTGAAAGGTAAATTCTATAATTTCCAATTTCAGTACAAGAAGCCACAGCTAATAGATCCAAAGGCCGGTTTTTCAAGAATAATTGGTGAAAATGGATCAATTGTTTTCATATGTGGTCCAGAGGGACAACATTCAAGGACACATTGTTTTTACTCAAATGCGACAACAAGTACATGGCATGGCCTCATCCCAGCAATGCAGAATGTGACGTATTATGATGCTGCTAAGAACGAAGTGTATGGTTTGACAAATACACAAAAAAACATAAAACTTTATGGAGAACATTTTGAAATGAATCATGCTCTTGATCAAGCACAATGGAATGAGGTAATTGCAGGAAGTGAAGCTTTCATCAAGGCACAAAATATGGTATTAAGTCAAGCATTGCAAACAGAACTCACCACTATGAAGTATCAAGGGTATTGTTGCCCATAGTTGCATCTACCAGGCATGTAATACAAGTACAATGTGTTATTGATGGTTTTGGGAAACTTTGGATTTATTTTGAGGAGTTATTCCCCAAATGTTCATAAAGTCAAAAATTATAGTTGTGGTTTTAATTTTTGCATTAAAGTATATTTACCACTTGGAAGTGGGACTAAATAGCAGAAACGTGATTCAGCAATTTGAAAAGCATATATTCTTGTGTGGTAGAGATTGGCAGAAATGAGCATTCAAATGTGTAATTGATTGATCATCACATTTAGATTGGTACTTCATTTTATAAACAGGTTTTTGGACATGAGAAAGGACAGTAGTCCAGAAGAAGAAGTTTTTTCAATGGACTGTACATAACTTTGATAATAAAAGATTTGCTAATTTCAAGACATGTGGTCTTTTCAAAAAAAAGTTTAGAACTGCATTTATTAAAAAAATTTTCTTGAAGTATTATAGATGACAAAGCAATGGACTTCATTGCTGCAGTTGAAGTTAACACCCTGATTTTCCTCTTTGAAAGATTGTTAATTAAAGTACCCTTTAGTGAAACATCTGTTTTTATTCTTAAGTGTGCTGCCATAAATACTTGAGGTTGTTTAAAATGCCATCACATATTGAGACTCAGTTTATGATTCTATTCTATTTTCATTCACTCAGTTACAAAATTACATTTAGAAGCTGCAATTATTTTCCATTTCATCGATTTGACTAGCACCCTAAATTCTAAACAATTGGAATAACTAGCACCTTGATGAATATTCATGTAAACAATTATCCAGGTTATCCCATTGCTATTCCCATCAATCTGGCTTATCAGATGCCAAAGTGGTTTGGTGTACACCATGGGCATGGTATATGAAAATAGCCCCAAAAGTTGCCTATCTTCTGCCATCTTGTAAGATGAAGATGCTTACACCAAAGAACAACACATCCTTGATACAAGACAATGCACCTGCACTTGTTTGGGGCTAATGCATCCCTAGAGGACTAAAGATTCCGGGACTAGAAAAATGCTTATGGAAGGTCTTCCATGTGCTCAAAATAAGATGCAATCTGGTATAAACAAGGCAGTGGAGTTATTTGATTTGCACACTTTCTAATCAAACACACATTGTGCAAATTTTCTACTAACTGCACATTAAAGTTTCTCATAAGTGGCATACGAACTGGGGGCCCTAGAGGGCATGTGCCCAGTAAGAGTCTGTGAACTCCTTTTTCTCCAAAAAGTACCAATTTTTCTCTGCCCCTCTAATCTTCAAGTAGTATGAAGTAATGCAGGAGAGAATGATATGGTTGTGAAGTAGAAATAGTACTTTAGTGCAAATATGAACATAGTTAAGTCTTAAAATCATATGCACCCTATGTGAATGTGTTTAAATTGTTTTTTGCTTTCTAAGAGGTCTACTACAATCATTTACTGCACTCCAGTTCAGTTCAGTTCAGTTCATATTAAAATTACACTACAAACATCCTTTATATGTACAAATAATAAACTAAGAACAACAAATACAAATAATTTCAAATGCAACAGGTAGAAACAGAAAACTGTGGGGTACGTATGCAGAGAAATTTCTTAACGGAGGAGCTCTCTCAGTACATAAACTAAACGCGGAGCGAGCATCCCCTATTTTAAAACCTATTTTTGAATCTTTTAACTCCATATCGCACAAGGCAACTAAATCTCAGATTGTTTCTACCTGTTTCTCTATTTTATCGTAATGTCTCTGTCCTACCTAGACTGACAACCTTGTGGGTGTAAACGTATTCCACACGGAATAATTTTCGGAATAGGTGAGAGGGTAATACGGGGGGCCGATTGGTCCTTCACTCAAAAATACAATATAGTCTCAAGGACAACGCAAGGTAAGGATAGGGCAGGCCAAAACTTACATATTCCTTTAATTCTTTTATTTTTTCACTGAATTCTATATCTTCATTCTCGGTATCTGATGATTCGGAGCTATTTTCCGAACTTTCCATTGCCAAGTCCGCCTCAATTGCTGTTTTTATGGCATCCATTTTGAATCGCGGTACATACGTTTGTTGTTGTTGCTGTTGATAAACATTTTGGTCTTCAAGGTCACTAACTGGGATGGGAGCTTAAATTTAACCTCGTTAAGTTAAAAACTATATCTAAAAATAGGGAATTACTACGATTTGGCAGGACAAAAATGGGTTGAATTCCCATGCTGACTGTCTCTCCATTTCCCCTTCTAACAAACAATTGATAAATGATAACATTGATAAATTTGCTTGATTCTATCGTTAGGGAATCTGCTACCCCAACCAAAGGGTATAAACCCATAATAGAATGAGTGTATGCCGGCCGCCACTAATTATGCCAGTTTTTATTGTTCTATTGTTTTGTCCTATTGTTATAAGAGGTTCCGTTTGCCACAGATCTGTGGCGCAACATGGATGCATTCCACTGTGGGTACCAACATTATTACATGCAAACATTTTAACTTGCACCTCAGCTCTCAGGACTGTTAGTGACTTCTCTTAAGTGAAGTAGTTTCTTAGGGTACTGCCTTTTAGAATATTAAAAGCATTTGAAAAATGAAGCAAAGGTAGAGAAGGGTAAAGTGTGGCAGAAATAGCACTGTTTCAGAAATAGCACTGTTTCAGATACTATAAAAAGAATGCCATACACGTGAATATGCTAAAAGGTGAAGAGATATTTCAAATCCTCACTGAAAATGGTGAAAAAGGTAAGTTTCATTGTTAAAACTTTCGGACAAAGGTGATCTCATCTTTATATGCATTAGTTGAAATGAGTGGTATAGAGCTACATAAATGTCAAGTGGGGAGGAGCTTTAAGCAAGCTTGATGAAAGGACAATATAGTTATCTAAAAATCTACCCTTTGCCTCATCAATAACCAGGGGCTTCTGACCCCTTGATATGGCCCAGCTTTATCTCTCCATTATACGTATTGTACATATTTTAGTTTAAAACAAAGTCAAGCTGTCAAAAACTGTTCTATTATGCTATTTAAAAGAAGTAGCAAGTCTGAACGTGAATTATATCAATTGTGACAGAATGAAAAGTTGATCCTCAATGTCATCCTCCTTAACCTTTAAGAAAAAAATTTCACTCCATCTTCTTCAACAGAATTTTCACCAATGAGTAGCTTAGCTTTGCCCCTTCTTTCAAGAGCTTGGAGGGCTCTTTTTAACACAAACATGTCAAGTCCAATAAACTGGCGATCTGCCGTCCCTTCATCGCTTACAAGTTCATACAATGTACAGACAGTATCATCCAATCCATTACTCTTTACCCATTCAAATATGACATCAGCCCATTCTTCTGGGTTCCTCCAGAAAATATAGCACCTGTTCCTTGCTTTTGAATCTTCCCATTCAACACATCCTTTTACTTTAAGCTGTTCCAATACCTGGTATATACCATCTAAAGGGAGTTTCCGTTCAATCGTTTTGTTGTAGAATAACGGACTAGCTTGAGCCTCTGTTACATCAAGTTTGTACAGTCCGTGGAATTTAAAGTAATTTAGCACTAGTTCACACCAATCTTCCATCTGCTTTGCGTGCGTATCTGTGTTTGGTTGAACAGTGAAAAACGGAGGAAAAGAATATTGCCATGGCCAAGCAAAATCCACAGTCGTTGACATGACTTGTTCTAGTTGTAACTTCCCTCTTTGGCAATGGTCATGACGTTATCCATAGCATGTAACAGAGGCTGTATAAAAAGGGCGTGGTTGACATAACTGTTGTTGCTGTCTTCTACTTATCTAATTCAAATAGCATTACTGCCCTGTAAGCGGAACATGATTTAATTCTGGACATTTACGTGTTGCTCCGTGCTACATCAAGGCCTTTCCCAAATCAAGAATTATTTTAGGATGTCTCAAGAAGATCAAACCGATGCATCTAATTCACCGCTGCTAGAAGAAAGGGCTGGTTCCAAGAAGCTGGACTACTCTCTTGAAAACGGATTCAGACATATCTTTCACGTACTCGATTTTGATAAGAAAGGATCGGTTAACAAAAGCAGTCTCCAAGTAATATGTGCCAATATTTGCAGGGTTTTGGACATTTTGTACATGCCAGAACATTTGGAATCATTCAAAGGAGAAGGCAAAAAGCTCGAAGAAGAAGGTTTTCTCGAATATGTGCGTCATCTTGTTAGAAAAGCCATTGGTATGTTTTCCTATGCATAGACAAAAAAGCTAGGTTTCCCTCTTTAATTTTTAAATCCTTTTATAGTTGGTTTAAAACATTGCTTTAGATAAGGATGACAAGGTATCTTTTTGGCTTAAAGTAAACTGACCAATACTTCTTGGCCTTACAAGGAAGTTTGTCAAAGCTTGCTTTTCATCAAGACGGAGGTCTAAAGCCACGCCAACAATGTTTTATAACAAACAGATCTGTTGCAATAGGGAACTGAAGTGCAGGCTGGATAAGCATTGCTAAAAACATTAATTGGTATATGTATGGATGAGACCCCCTGAGAAAACATTGCCTAAACTTTGAGGGGTCCGGTCCTTTCATGACATTTTGCCAACAATTTTTCCTGGGCACCCCCTTGACCACAGGAGCTAGCAACTGGCCAGGTAGTCAATAATATGAAATGCCACATTAGATGCATCAAATTTCTTAGTTATTTTTAACTGGAAGGGTGATAACCCACTTCTCACTGCCAACTCCTTAAGACTACAACAAGGTTATTAATATAGAGCTGTTGGAGTGAAACACCCCTTTAATATTCCTTATTTATGGCAACCAACTTTTCTATGGGCTTTTTCTATCAAACAATTGGAAAAAATAACCATTACACAAACATCTTATTACAGTCTTAATCGTTCTCCATCCCCAGTCTGCAGAGCATGGCAGAGCTCAACAAGATCTCTCGTGTGCAAGGTAAAAAATGAGGGTGTACAGGGTGCACAACTGATTCTATCAGGGGCACCAAGCTGCATTAGGTAGTATGAAACTCTAGGTGAACATATATTGAGCCTATATGCATACAATATGCATGTGCAAGGACTAATTTTGGGGTGCACTTTGATCTGCTGCAAATTTTCTTGTACATGCAGTTGCCCCGCTCTGCAGACTGGCTCCATCCTTCACCTGAAAATCATCATCCACTTTTTTCATAGATCATATAATTTGTTTTAGTTGCTGGCAACCAAGTACCTTATCCTAGGCTAGAGGAGGTAAGCTGGGTTGTCATCAACAAAGTAAGATCACCAGAGGGACGAATACTGTCTGGTCCTGACACTTTTCTCCTGTTGAGAGTATTCAATAAGTTTGATATTCATGGAAACTTAGTAATTAACAAGGAAGAAATCGGAAGAATTTTGGAGAGCTTTATGAAAGCAATAGGAACACCATGGACATCAGGACCTATGGAAAACTTTTCATCAGCAGAGTTTTGGACATTTTGGATGCTTCTTGAGTGCCTTGAAACCAAGTACATCATTTCATCTCCAAGGAGGTAAGGCAGCAGTCATTCTGGAGTGATCTTAGGGTGAAGAAGTGACAGAATACAAAGTACGGCAATGGCACACCCAATATAATTCTTAAATGCCTAAGAAAGCGCACCTGGGTGCCCCTCAGATTTTGAAGTTTTTATGTTTGTGCAGTGGTACCCATAGTGTAGTGATGCACCTTATGATTTGTGTATGGTTTTAGCGCACCTGCACCTGAAGTGTGGGACTGTTGGCCCACCCAAAATCTTGTCATGATGGGCCATACTCTGCAAACTGGAAGAAGTAAACAGTTTAATCAAAATCTAGATTTAGAGGTTTTTTGGTATTTTGTGGCACTCCTTCATTATATTTTAGTGGCTATGCATTTTAGATCGAGTTTTATTACTGTAAGGTGAAAATAAAAATCAAGATCTAGGTTGTTCAAATAGCTTCAGTTTTCACTGTTCAGTTTCTGTAACAACATATGGCAGGCTTGGCAAATGAAACTAACAACTTTGGGAACAAGCCAGAAGTTCTGTTCTGCTACTTTCATTGTTATTGAAATCATTTTTATTTTGCCCCTCATAGAAAAAAACCAAAAGCTTACAGGGTTATCTAAGAGGTTGTAAAGCCTTTCTGTTCAGGATATACTATCTGCATTTCCTTCTCCACTTTGCAGCCTGTATGGAGAGGGGTTAATTTCACTTGAAGACAAGTACTTGAAAGAAATCACCAAAGCAGGAAATTTGATCAAAAAAGGGCATAAAGTGAAATCTATGAAAGAGAGATGGTTTGTTTTACAGCCTGGAAAGCTTTCATACTATACAACCAAAACAATGAAGGATCTGAAAGGCGTTATAATTCTTAACAGTAAATCACAAATAGAAAGCATTCCAGATTCAAAAAATGGAAAGTGTAGATTCACTGTAACATGTGGAGAAAAGAATGTAAGCTATGAAATGGAAGCCTCTTCTCAAAAAGAGAAAAATGAATGGATAAATCTTATACAAGCAGTCATTGGTTCGTCTTGATTTATTTCATTTTACTTAATTTCTATAGAAATGAATTTATAGTTACAAATTTCAAAGATGCTAACCACAACTGTGGTATTTATTCCATGAAACCTGAAAATTTCTGCTCCCTTACTTGATATCATAACTAGATTTCATAGTTAATATTCCAGTGTGCAACAAAGGTGCAGAAATTTGGCTAGTTACAGTAAAATGTCTGTATGGAATGTTGAGGCATTGTTCTGTTTGTTACTTTTTGAGAAAAATTTCCTCCACCCCTAATTCGTTCTAAGAGAATTTGCAATGTTTATGATATGGTTTTTTAAAAACATTAAATTTCAGGAGTTAAATGCTATTTTGACTATAGATTGTCCAGTTGGAAAATCCTTACTTTACCTTGAATTGCAAAAAGGTTTTGATGCACGTGCAAAAACACAAAAAGTTGCACATGAAGAAGAACAGAAAAGACAAGAACAAGAATCATTAATCAAAGAACAAATGGAGGTTAGTCCGTAGATTATGCAGTTGCTTGAATATAGGAATGAAATCAGTTTTGAAGAAGGGGCTTGGTTGTACTAAGCCAAGTTATGTTTCATTCTTTTGTATAGAGGATTTCTAATACTTTACTTTTGTAATGATTGGGACATCCTTTTGATGGTATTGTATTGTATTGTATTGTATTGTATTGTACTGTACTGTATTGTATGGTATTGTATTGTATTGTATTTGTTGTATTTTATTGTATTGTATTGTATAATATTGTACTGTACTGTGCTGTATTTCATTGTATTTCATTGTATTATATTGTATTCTATTGTATTGTATTGTATTGTATTGTATTGTATTGTATTGTATTGTATTGTATTGTATTGTACTAAAAAGCATATTAGGTACCTAACTGTGAGGATTTATAATGCTGTATTATTTAGGCTTTAGAGAGGATGAAAATTGCACAAGAAAAGGCTGAGGCCCAAGCTGAAAAGGAGGCCGCAATGTTGGAGGAAGAACGCAAACGGAGGGAAGAACTGGAGATTCTCAAGGAAGAATATGAAAGACTACTTGATGATGAACGAAAAGCAAGAGAAGAGGAGGAAAATGTTAGGAGGCTTCAAGAGAAGATTTTGGAAGAGGAGAGACAGAAAAGGGAAGATTTGGAAAGGATAAAGACTTTGCAAGAAGAGTTGTTAGAGCAAGAGAGAAAGCAACGCGAAGGACTAGAAGAAGAATCGAAAGAGCAAGCGAAGGCACTGGAAGAGGTTAGTTTAGTTGTAGGGGTGGTGTGAGAGGCGAAATTGTAAGATGCCAGAACTTATACTGTCGGTAACTGACAATAAAAACTTTACGGAAGTACCGTCTTAATAGTCAAAGTAAATCTGAACGCATCTATAAGGGTTCCTTGAATGGATGCTGCCTTCTAACTTAAGAATTAAACCGCTAGAAAAGTGAGCAGGGTCCATAAGATGCTGGCATTTATTAGGAAAAGCCCCTCCCCCCCCCTAGCTCAGGAGCTACATCTTAACTGTCATGCAAAGCGTCAATTTTATTTTCGGTTTCAAACCTACTCATCAAACCGCACCTTAGAATGTCATACGCGGCAAAAGAATTCTACCCGCAAAAAATTTGTATTTATAATTTCTATGGTCAACCAATAAATGTGCCACGGAAATACGTCAAAGACAAACGTTCATACATCAATAATTGTACAATTGGCGTTTTCCATGGCTGTTTGGGTTTACTGGAATATTTATTGGAACTTCCTTCCACAAAGAATACAGCAGAGTGGAATTAGTGTGTAATGACGTCGCCATCCGTTGGCGATACAAAGAAATCGTTCATTATGTAACGCTGTTGAAACAAAAATAGAAGTTCTGTGTTCTAAAAAGAGAATGCTAAGCGTTGGCTTTATCTTAGGGGTTTTGCAGGGTGCTGCGGGGGCACAACATCCAAGATCAAAAGTTTCTCTCATGCTTCAAAGCTCCAAAGAAGATGATACTGATGTAGGAGCAGATACAGATACGATTGCTTTGAAGTTGTGCAGGTTTATATTATACTATATAACCTACAATGTAAGCAGTTGTACAGGCTTTGACATCTTAATATCTGTTATGCATCAATATCTTGAGCTAACTCTTTACAAACCTGTGCGTAATAAACACATCTTGGTTAAAACAGATAACCATAGAGATAGATCGATGGACGGGATAGACAGGCAGGCAGCAAAGTTTCATTCGTCGATACCTCGGCTTTGAAAAACAGGATAGTAACAGAAGTAGAATGAGATGAATATTCCTATAAATATCTGCTTACAAGACCAGAAAATTTGGATACTGCTTTGTGATATAGCGATCGTAAATATGTAGGCGTTTATGAGAACTAGACCCTGAATTATTTAATTCTTGAAGTATTTCTTTTAATTTTTTAGGAAAGACAGAAGCTGAAGGAGCTTGATGAAGCAAGGAAGCAAGCCGAAAAAGCGATAGCAGAGGCCCATGCTAAGCTAGAAGCGGCTGAGGAAGAACGTAGGAAAAAAGCTGAAGCAGTCGAATTGGCGAAGGATAAAACGAGAAAAATGAAAATTCCGCCGCGCCTAGCGAGACCTTTGAGCTTGGTGAGTGTAAACTACTTGCTGAGTTAATCTTCTTTTCAATGCAGCATGTACTTGTAACAGACAAGTGCTACTGCCCTTTAGGGCGGCCGTAAGTTTAGTGTTACAAATGATTTACTACAGTGGTGGAGACTTGAGGGATCAACCCCTCCCCCCAACATTTTCGACGAGCAAGTCCTATTACCTTGTATATGCATTCCATGCAAGCACCCAATGGAGATCTGTAAGTATGCAGCGATCAAAGCAGGTATCGTTATAAGGGATACTTGCTGCACTCAAGGGCAAATGGGAGGCAGGAAAGTGCAGAACAATGGTTAAATTTAAGTATTAGGCTTATTTTTTGGGAGCAGGAGGGACAGTTGTCCTAGCCCCCCTCTACTGTAGGCGTCCCTGCTTATTTTTAGATAGCAAGTACTGAAAGAATGAAAAAAGTATTTCACTTTAAGTTTTCTTTCCTTGATTTAGGCCCTTCAAGAAGGCTATGTCACTCATCGTGGTGCAGGTGCCTTTGTTGACGAAGACTTCAAAAAGAAGGACCTTAAAGACGAAACAGTGATACCCGAAGCTGTAAACAAAACCGCAGAAGATGGCAGTGAACGAGCCGTAATTGTTGAGAGCCATCTCGTAAAACCGTCTGAAAAAGACACGTTTTTGAAAGATGAGTAGTTTTTATTGTAACACGATTATTTTAAGCAAAATAAGGACACTGCTCTTTCGGGGAAGAATTGACCTGGGTAGTATTCAAAACCTTTTGAACCTTTGATCAACTCCACTGTAGTTGGTCGAAGATGATCCACAAGTCAGGCCATGTTTGATAGACATGAGGTCCTTCCTTGAGTGAGCGATCCTTCAGATTTGCGACCCCTTGAATGAATGAGCGCAATTTGACTAGAAATCGAGGCAAACAATGACAATCAGTTTGGATTTAATCATGTGAAGGGCATTCCAGGTTATCAACAAATCACGTCATGACTGACCTAATGGAATAGATGTAACACAACCGTTTCTGCTAATTTAAACAAAAACATTAAAATATTAGATTTATCGAGTTCTGAGGTTTCCAACAAAAAGTGGCCCATTACCTATTATCACTTCCTCCTATCGCTTTTACCCTTGAATTATTTGAAGATTATTTAAGTTTGATTCGAATCATTTGAAAGGATTACTTAATAACCTGACATCTTTCTGGCATGAAAAATAAATAATCACTTGTTGTTTTTTACCTCGTCTTTCAATTGTACCGTTTTTTGAGGCAAGTACTTTTTAGATGCCTTATTGCCTTAATCCTAACCCCTATCCAGTCCTTAAACACCTACCTCAAATCTGACCCTAACCTTAAGACATCCAGCGAGCACTAGCCTCTTAAAACTATATTTATTAGTAATCGGTATTTACAACAACCCTTTCTTATTATTTTTTATAATATCATCATATCATGAAAGTGTTCCGTGGTAATTTTTTATTTACCTTCCATCACATGGTAGTGTTGTGTTTTTTGTCGATCTATCTAACGAGGTGTAGTATTATCTTCGTCTTTTTAATACGATGGAGGGCAACACGATGGCTTATTGCAATTACAAAATTACACTCAGGTGGTAGGACTTTTTCAAAATAAAACTTTCAAGAACTTTAGACAAAGCGAAGCATACAAGGGAATCATATATGCTAGATTCATTTGTTTCACATTTACCCTGCACCACAGACCGTGAAAGTAGCAAACGCAACCAGTGCAACGTCAACAGAGTCATGTTCTGGCACCCCCTCATTATCAGAATCCTTCCCCCTCCCCCATTTCTGATCTACTGTACACG
Source organism: Catostylus mosaicus (assembly GCA_964019065.1). NCBI lineage: Eukaryota > Metazoa > Cnidaria > Scyphozoa > Rhizostomeae > Catostylidae > Catostylus > Catostylus mosaicus. The sequence continues at coordinate 5,109,279 of OZ025193.1, read as the reverse complement.
AGATATTGAATTTGACCTCAAGCCTCAAGTTATGTTAGCTAAAACGGGGTTCTACCAATACTGTATACTTTAATGCGCCTTATTTGATCTACGTGGTTTGAATATCTAGTAGCTAATGTCTATAGCGATATTGCTGATTTCTTGCCACAGTCTATTGAAAAGGTGCGCAAGAAGTATATGGCGAGCCACTTGACCCCAAACCAAAAGATAAATTCCCCCTTCCCATCTTTTTTACAAGTGGGGGAAATTTTCCTCTTGTCTTTTTTCTTCTGGGACTAATTTAGTGGCTAATACATAATAATGATAAAAATAAATGTTGGTTTAGAGTTTATAATGCCTATAAAACCCTGATTGTCTATGACTACTAATCTTTTTTAGTTTTGAAATTCGAAATCGACCATTACAACATTTGTTTGACTTTAACTATTCACAAAGGAGTGAGAAACAGAAAAGAATATCAGCATGATAATTTTAATTCAAAATGCATACATTGTTTGACATAAAAATTAAAGACAGGGCTGTATTTATTGTCGGAACTAGCGACGATAATCGGTTCACTTTGCACGCTTGTGGCTATACTCCATAAGTACGATTAATAATACGAAACGTAACGAATATACTGAAGGCTGATAACTACAAATATGATTAAAACATAACAACAATAGGTCAGGGAGGCCAGAGCATGCATTCAAGTGGGCGTTGTTACTCAAGTTAAGGTTGGTGCTCCCTAGAAGTCGATATCAAGAGGTCAAGACATGTTCTAGCATTATGGTGGGGATAATAGCCAGTAGAACACAAGTGCGATGGGCATAAGTCAAATAGCCACTTGTGTATTTCGGCTAGAATCATTTCCCTGCGAATCCGGCGGGCCTCGGGTAGCTAATAAAACAAAATCTTGTGGTTAAAGGTAAATTTAGGTAAGTAGTTTTAAAAATATTGAGGAGAGCTATAGGAGACTCTACGTAGCATCGAGATCATTGCGGTTGCATAGGTATATTCATTTTCCTTTGAAAAACCTCCTATCGAGACTCGAAACAGCTCTCTAAAATAAGAGTGAACCTACCTCTACAAGCACAGTGAGTTTCAATACGAAGAGAAGAGAGAGAAAGTGAGCTATACCTCCTTGGTTTCAATATTAAATGGCAATGTTCTGAAGCATACTTACAGATTGCAAGAAAACCCTTATGAGACTAATAATCCGTTACTAGCATTTATATGTGAAATAGAGACAAAGACATTTGAATTTTCTGGGAGGGTGGCGCTTAAGACAGTTGCAGATAAGATTCGCCACCTCGATTGTACAAAGTGAACTGCACTACAATGTGGTATAAATTTTGTTGAAAACTCTTTGATCCAAGGAGAGACCATTGCCCTCGTTGGCCATAAATGGGAATTAAAAGGAGGAGACCAATTCACATATTCTTTGGCTAAACCTGCTTTTAAACATCCGTAAAGACCATTCGCTCCAACATTACAAATTCTTTTACCTATGGCTGGCGTCAGGATTTCCCGATGGCTAGGTTCCCCAACAGGAGGGCTGTAAAACAGAACAGAGGGTATCTTTCTAAGCAATAGAACACAATTTTGCGACCCTCGCATGCCTTGTTTCACTTTCTTGTACACTACTGCATAACTTAAAAGGTAAAAGCTAAAAAATTCTACCGCTACATATATACAAGCAAATACCTGGTATCAAAAGAGTTTTGGTACAATCCAAAATCATACCCTTGCACTAGCAGTTTTGCCAGGCTTGCTGCTTGCAGTCAACAAATCCTTTATCCTATTAAAGAGTTCCCTTGTTATTAATCTTCTTTCGATTTTACTCCTCTCAAGCACAGACCTGTTCTCTTGGGCTCTTCGAGTCAAATACAGCAATGTGCTATCGACTGTTCCATATGGCACAGATTTGTAGACCTCCATCTCCATTTTACCTGGGAAAACAATCCACATTATAAAACTACAAATTTCTAACGTAAAAAACGAGTAGCAAAACATGCTGAATAATATTCTTTGTCCGACACTTGTCAGTGTATGAAAACGTGGGATTAAGACTAAAAAATTTAATTTGTAAAAGTAACGTAAATCCACGAATTATTCTGTAGTTTATTTACTTATATTTTTGTAAAGGGAGCTTATTCGAGGCAAGAGCTAATCAAAAACTTTTTGTTCTAGGATGGGGTTTATTCGAGGGGGGGGGAGCTGATTTGAGCATTTATGGGATGCATAGCGGGTTAATTTGCGTCATTTTGTTGAAATACACAAAAGGCTCTCAATCCGCCAACTGGTTTTGTATTTCCCTTGACGTTTTAGTAATTATGCCGCATTTTAATCATCCAATCTAGCCCAACGGCCACTCTTGCTTCAAAATCATCAGATTAAGCATTAGTTGTTACTATACAGTATAGTTGTATCAACACCGGGAGTGAAAGGGGTAAGAATCAAATTTGCCAAGCAGAATCATTAACATACCGAGTGCAGTAGCGTAACGGAGCAGTGTAGGGCCCTTAGTCAAAGTAGGGGTTTGGGGCACATATTTGTTTTCGAATTAAGTTTACAGGCTAAGCCCGAAATTACCCTTACCTGCATAAATTTTTCACTTGCAATTTTGAGCAATATTAACTAGCATCAACATAACAGTTATTAAGCAACGCTTATATCCAAAAAAATTTCACAAAATTGCTTGGGGGCCCCCTAAAGACCTAATTGTTTGGTGGCTCTTTGTTTTGCGCCTAAAGGTGTACACCGTGCGTTACGCCACTGACCGAGTGCCTCTGTAACATGGTCACACATTCCATAAAGTTGTGCAAAGCAGATGCTTCTGTTGTCCTTTTCTATGCCAATCTCCTTCATTCTGTAATAATATTGACATTTATTCAGCATTTAGTAATAACAGATGTGCATGATTTAATTGATCCTTACTTCCGTAAAAAGTTACAATAATCAAGGGCTACTATTGTTTGAGATCGATCGGGAAAAAGGCATTGTCATTGATTATAATTATCTATAGTTTACAATTTAAAACAATTTTGTAGCTTTATGGCCAAGGGATTTTTGAGAGCTTCGGGAAACTTTTGCCGATAAAACTCAAAGGCTTTTGATGAACACTTCAATCAACTTAATCGACATGGTATCAGTGAAAAATGCAAACTGTCTTATTAAATAAACCAAAAGCAGTCTGCGGTGAGCTAATGAATTTATAGCTAACAAAGTGATATTATTTCATAAATGCAAAAAAACTGAAAACAGCATGGATAATAGATAAGAGGTAAACCGCAACCATTATAACATAAATTTTATATTTACAAAAGGCTCTTTAACATAAGAGTGACAGCACTTTTGCCCTTCCAAAACCGTAGAAATTGTCCATGTTATAGAAAACGTCCGCCCGCAGCGTTCATCATATAAGAAACTGTTGTATATATAAACAATTTTTAAACTTATGTAAAGACTTTTCAATGAATAAAATTGATACAAAGATTTTAATCAGTTACAAAAATAGGTTAGTGTAAAGTTTTTTTTTATTTAACAGAGAATAGCCATGTCATGTGGATGTGTTTATATCCATTTTTATTCTTACTATTATTTTCTTCCCTGCAGTAGTCAGTTTTTTGCGCTGCAAGAATATGAAATTTTCATGGTTGGAAGGATAAAGCAGCCCCCTCAAATGACACCCTTCCAGCGGCTTCATGCCATGCAGCTGCCGCATTTCCTTGACCTTAGACTGTATAAGGGTGCTAAACAAGGCAAACACTTGTATCATACCTTCTAAGAACATAAAGTATCGTGTTTTCATTGTGACTTGCTATCATAAATCCTGCTTGTCGCTCTTTGATCAAAGGCAACACAAAATCGACAACGGAATGATACATTTCTGAAGTTTTGTCATAACTTTCATTGATTGGGTCTTCCATGCCTGTTTCGGCAGCGATTCGCTTCTCTTCTACCATATAAGCACCTCGCACAATCTTCCCAGCTATTTTAAAACCATGGGCAGTAGCATATTCATAGTCTGCCTTTACTCGAGTCAGTGTATCCTAAGGTAGTAAAAAAATATCGATAAACATGATTCTTCGATATACATAATCATTATCTTTGCTTCGCTCATTACTTGAGCATGGGTTGAGCAGCGGTTCTTATTAACGGAGAATGTGTCCTTGATCAATTGGACTCCTCACCAAGGGAGGCTGCTCTGTGCCACTCAGCGACATCATCATAGGCGTAGCCTTAGTTAAACGCAATAGTTGCGGAAATGTTTTTCCCTACCGCTTTGAGATGCTCCCTATATTTCGCTTTCATCCATTAGTCATTGCAAGCATGTAGTAACAGCCTGCTATTTCGTTTTGTTATACACTAGGTCCTTCTAATTACATCAAGTCACACCATATGAAACAAATAATTTAGTGCGGGAGGGGAAAGGAATCCATCGCATAAGAATGTTTGCTGTTGACCAGTTGATACCCATTACTTAAATGCGTATAGAGCACTCTTTCTCACTGAATAAATTTTCCTTCTCATTAAAAAAATTGAATAACAATTCATGAGCTGCTAAGATTTAACACTAATACTTCTTTACCGGTTTAGGTTTTTCGCCAATCACATTTTCACAAGTGAAAACCCCCATTTCATTACAAAATCCGAATTTGCGAACAAGCGGTCCTAAAAAATAGGTATCATAATATGTCTGCAGCCCATTGACTTAACAATGACTAAAATACCTATGCCAAAGAAGCATGATTTAGTAATAATATTCTCCCTTCATAGAAGGTTAAATCTTACTTACTTTTCTATAGCATTGGTATGTGTTGTAAACCATTGGAACATCTGTATTGTACTTTTGCTGAAGAACGAGTACAAAATAGGCCAGAGCAGCTTGGATGTAAGTCTGTTCTGCATCGATGGTGAATTTTATTCCTTTCTCTTTACAAGACTAGAGGAGACAATTCAGATAAAATTATGTCTCTAGCAATATTGTTGAAGAGAGCCCAAGAAATTAATTGATAGCGGTACCGTCTGTATCAGGCACCGCGGAACAGGGGGGCTGGGGGGGCTATAGCCCCTCCACTCTCTTCAAAGGTCGTCGTCTTTGATCAACAGTGCCAATGCACCTGTCGCTAAAGACAAGAGACACCTCAATTTGGGAAGATTAGTTAAATTTGAACCGTCAAAAACTGAAAGCAAGCTTCGTGTTGTTCAAAATTTATAAGTCTTTCTTCAACATTTCTTCAAAAATTTTACTGGTCTGCTATGTTTAAACTAGCATTAGGGATTTTTAACTACTACTATAGGATGAGCATGGGTAGGGTTTCCAAAATAGATATTTCCTTGTTTCAAAAGGGGCGTGAATCAAAAATTTTTTGGGTAGAAGCCCCCAGACCCAAATTCTTTTCCCTTTGCCCGACTTTAGCGCAAGAATTTATTTTTTTGCACTGGTCTTGAAATCTAGTTACATTACACAGCAGAAAATATGGCTCTTACCATTGCAAGTTTGTCAAATCTTTCAAAAGCAGCTCTCAGTTGCTGATTTGTTTGGTCACTGAATGTTTCGATGTTTATGTCCTACGAAATGAAAGATAAAGAAAACGAAGGGTAGTAAAGGCTGGTAGATGTTTGAAGATGGCTAGTATTTTCAAACGCAATATCGGCATCTTCGGAGAAGTACCTCAGAAAAATATACTCGAATATTCTAAATCTTACTGTCCTGATGTCAGTGCCGCCACAATTTTTTACAGAGAAGTACGAAACATTTATTCAGTCAAGAAAAAGAGGATAAGTGGATCGTAAAAAGAGGAAGACATAATGCAAAGGGATGGAAAAGAAATTGAAATAAGGAACAGGAAAAAGATTGGAATTAACTTGATGTATTAAAAAAATAAATATCAGTGTACCTATAAAAGAGCGTTTTTGGATGATGTAAATCTTTACCTGGTATCTTTCTGTCTTTAGCAGTTCCCCTATACGTCGTATATTCCATTGCTGGGGCTCCTGGTGATTGTACTCGTAGGCAATTAGCTCCTTGTTCATGTTAAGCTGTCAAAGAGAATGCCAATCGGGTAACAGAAAGCATAATCTAGTCTAACATAGCCGTTACGCAAATATAGTGTGTCAAAGTGCTACACTCTTTTTTTCATAAGAATACTTAATTTTTTGCTGAGCGTTAATATTTGTAATTTTTTGCTATTTTGAGCCTCGGAATATTCTTAAATTATTCTTAGCGCGGCAGAAAATACGGATATGGCAGTAAGTTATTATAATTATCATCAATGCCAAAAACCCACACCTGTTACAAATTTGGTGGCTAACAGAACAAGTCATCAAAATAAAGTCTAAAAAATTGACATACAGAATATCAAAGAAGAAGGAGTAAAGAAGTACGAGTAATTGAATGTCATAAAAAATTCAGAAGTAAAAAAACTTCCGCTAAAAATAATTGTTTCATAAGATCTTGAGTCTGACAATATTCTGAAAATATTCTTAAATTTCACCAATTTTGAGCCTAATTGTTCTTAATATTATTTATTCTTATAAAATAAGTGTGTGGAAAGTATCATGAAAATTTGGCGTCATCCAACGTGTCGCTGTAGCAAATCAATCCACGGAATCATATTTCATCAATATATGCCCGTTAAGATTAAAACATAAATCGACATATGCACCAGCGTTTAAATTTCTGCGGTACAAGTGCATAAGAAGTTGATCAACAATAGAACCTCCTTGGAAGTTTAATCGAAATCTTCTAGATTCGAAACACGTGCAGCAAAAACCCCCATAACTCGAATAATTCCATACCATTTAAGGGACCTTTGACATTGTACTCGGGAAGATTTAAACCCATATTTTACTTACAAGAAGTTCTGGTTCGCATAAAGCGGTCAGCTTTATCTGTGAAAAGCCTTCTTTTTCCAATTTATCTACAAATCAGCGGGGAGAAAATAAGACAAATTATAATATATCTCGATTGTAGACATGGCACAAAAACACAGACTGCTGTTTAGTAGGCGTAACAATCACTGGGCTCTGCCACACACAAGAACGCTAGAACATTGATAGGGTGAAGCTGACAGGATCCTAAAAGTGTCACACTCTCTAATCGGCAAGACATGGCAGGTTGCAGGGAAATTAAACAATTTGGCAAGGCGATACTCTTAATTAGTTTTTAGCGTATCATCTAGGCCCTACCGCTTTTCATGGTAGCATTACCAAATGGTAGCATATGCCCTAAAGATTAATGGGACAAAACGTAGCTTCGGCGTGCTAAGTTACATTTCTGCTACTTTCAGGGCCTCCGACGAGACCAAAAAAATGGGGGGGGGGGCAAGCTTTGATGCCGAAAAATTACCACGGCACAAGATCATGAGCTGCCTTAATTTGTAAAAACGGGCGGGGGGCAAGACCGTGACTTTGTCTTGGGCTCAGATAACGAACCGACGGATTTTTATTATTTAAATAAATAAGTGTCAATTGAATGGTAAATTCGCAGAGTATTTAGACTTGGACAAACTTGAGATGTCCCGGGAACGAAGGATGGCCGACATGGGGAACCAGTGTATAATACTTTTATTTTAGGGGTCCAAGTATTCCTCTCCCCCTGGATCATGAATCAAATACCTGTCATATCAATGCATCCACGGACAATGCCAGCATTCTTTTCCCACATTTCACTTCTGAAATAAAAAAATCAATTATTCAATTAGAAAAAAAGGTTACGTAACACTCTTCGTAAGAAACCAAGATCTGATATTTGCACGCCATTCAACTTTCATCAAAGGATAATTAATTGTTTTTTATGGGCTTAACCGCACATTTCCAAATGCCCCCGGGGTTCAACTTCTCTTTTGATCAATTTCTAACCCAATTAAAATTAGGATACCGTCCAGATTTTAGCCCCCTCGCTTATGCTTGGCCCCCAACATAGATTATATGGATGTGAATTTGAGCCTCTTGAATAGACGGAGAGAGGTACCAACACTACGAAAAGAGTATAGATCTGATATTATCTCTTTTGTCCATCCCTCTTCTCATCCACTTTTACCTGTTATAGGCTTCAAGTAATGGGAATGTATATATACGTAGTATGTTACTATACTATCTAAGCCGATAGTTTGTCAAAGAATGAAACATAGAGAAGATAAGTTTATATTTAGCAATAAATTGTTTAAATGTCAAAAATAACCAAGATAGCGTATCATTTTGTTTCTAAATATGAAAGTACGTAGATACTATCAAATGGGCGTGCTCCGGAAAATAATAGAGATAAACAAAGCCTATCAGCTACGTCATCATTTTATAGCCGCACCCAGACCCAGTCATAAGCAGTTGAAACGTAATAGCCTGTGAACAGACTTAACTGGGAAGAGAACTTGGGAGGAGAAAGAGATCAGTATCCCTCCTCAGCTCCCGTAAAGTCCGTACACAGACTACTACGAAAGGCCTTGTGAAACTCAGTTAACATACCCTAACGCAAGATCCTCTTCATTGGTAGCAGTTGTCTCAATCGGTATGCAGAGCATTGATCGGATGTTGAATTCCCTCAACTTTCTCACGTTGCTAGTCAACGTCATCATAGATTCACCTCCCGCGAATTGGCCATAAAATGTTGATCTCATCATTGAATCGAAAAGTTGTTGCCCGACTATTTTCCTTGCTATTTTCAGTATCTAAAATGACATAAATAGACCGATAATGATCATGAAAATATGTAATATAAACTTACCAATGGTCTTTATCAAGGATGCCCCCCCTTTCTTCCCAACAAATCACAGTCATACGAAATCAAAAATTGGTAATGAAACCAAATCTGTTAAAAACCTTCCATTATTGTAGTCAAAATTTTAAGAAACTAACGGATTTGAACAGAGCCTATTTTAACAAATTTTTTCTGGGGGGGGGGGAATTTTGAAAATGGGACCAGATGAGTGCTTGTTGAGTGATGCACCACACTTTTCGACCACACCTTTCAGATTGGCTAGCAACAAGATTAAACCAAAATTTTGAATTAAGATTAAACTTGTTTTCAGGTCATTTATATATAGTCTTCAAAACAATCTCAAAAAAATTAAGTGACAAATTCCCCTTTTTTACAAGTTTCTGCAGTTGGTCTTGAAACACGGCGGTCCTTTTTTTTAAAAAAATCTTCCAATAGCTGGTCTTGGGTCGAAATCTGAAGTCGAGACACCATTCCATGCAATTAGTAGCCTGCTTCTAATTGTATATTGATCTGTTGAGAATCTTAACTTCGAGTACAAAATATTGTATGTTGAAACACTTCTCTCCACCGTCATGCTGTCAGGGGAAACAACAATAATTGCAGAAAGCAAATCTTTAACTAGCCCCGAACTATTCCTCGACATTTGCAGAATTTTAATTTAATAGTCTTTTTCAAAAATACCACTGCTGGGCTTGAAATCATGAAATTTTTCAAAACCGGTGTCGGTGAACTCTTTGACTTGGTCTCCTGATATACCTGCACATTCTAGCAAAGGCATTGAACTGGTTATTAAGTTAGTCGGTGATTTGGCACCACAAATGTCGGTTACATTTTTCATGATGCCTTCCTGTTCAGAGTCAAGTGTTTGCTCGAGGAAGTTTGTAGCACTGACGATCACTTCTGTTCTGATTGTGCAGTAGGGTCTCTTTCTGTGCAGACCGTCAACTAAACTATGCATTTTCTTTGCATGTCTCGTTCCATCAGAGGAATTTTGTGTCCCATCAACAGTTAGGGGTCCATTTTCTTTAACCCATTTCTCCTCAGCACCGCCAAAGTAAGGCGCGTTTTTCATAGCATTGAGCTTGTCGATTGCAATATATCTATATTTAATAATATCTGGTATGATTATTGATACTTTCTGCAACTGTTTTTGCAAAGTTTGGAACAAAGAACACACATCAGACATTTACGAAGTCAAATAGGTGTTAACGCGATCCAATTTCCATGTATAAAGGAATCCCAGAGCTTTTTGTCTTTCCCTCCTTTCGACAGATGCATCTTCTGCAAAACTTGTCCAATGCTGTAAGTTGCCCTTCAAATTGTGTAGGACAGATTTGTAAACATTGTTTATGTGCTGTGCAAAACGCACATCGTGGTAACTTGGGTAAGCTTTCATTGTCGGTAAAACGGTTTGAAGGCCTTTTGTTCTTACAGCAGACGTATGGTAGAATTCTGGGATGGAGAGCAAGTTTGCCTTCCATACTGTGAGCTCAGGTACTCTGACTTCCATATCTTCCATAGGCAGATCGGAACGATGACAGGCACACCAAAAATTAATACGTTTATGGCCAGCATCGTCTTCAAGCCTCTTCCACAAGCCAGTATTCCTTCCAGTGTTTGCAGCTTCACCATCTGTAGTAACACCAGCAAATTTTTCTCACATCATCGTTTAATCTACACCAACACCTTTCATGGACGTCAGGAAACAGTCTTCTAGTCCTTCAGCATCTCTCAGTTCTGAACTAAAAACAGTAACAAACCTTGTTTTCACTTCTATTGGTTCGGCTGGTGAGTTGAATCTGATGAATACAAATTTGTTATCATGCTGCATGAAATCTACGGATCCGTCTATCTGTGATGAGAATTTTATTGCATCCTTTAGTTCAGTTTGAAGTTTTTCAGCTTCAAGTTCAGCTAAAATTGTCAGCATTTCTTTGTAAACTAATGGATCTTTGTGATGCAAATCCGCCGATCTTGGTGCAAGTGGTATAAAAGTAGCATCCATTCCATTCTCCTTTAAATACGTGATTTGTTGCTCAGTATGTGCTGCTCCCAGGGACCTGGCAGGCCAAGACCATGCGGAGAGGGTCAATTACTTGCTGTCGTTATAATTTATAAACATCAACAGCAAGCTTAATAAGGTTTTCCACTGTAACTTTGTTTTGCTTTTCAAGAACCCTCAACCATGGGTGACTCAAGCTTTGTTTTTTCCACAGCTCCTTAAATTTTTTTGCATCAACTGCTGCTTGATGTGCGTTACTTTTAAAATGGTCAACAATTTTAACAAGCTTCTCCATAGAATCGCATCTCACGCCATGAGCAAGATAAACAATTCCATTACGTGAATGTTTCTTAGCATCTTCTTCAAATTGATTGCAAATTAAACACTTGGCTAGGAGTCGCTTGCGTGAGCCGATCTTCTCGTGATAAACAGAGAGAATGTCCTTTCCCACTTTCTCTTGAATTTTGTTCACATCCAGAATATATCGTTCGTAGAGTGCCCCTGACGTTTCTTTTTCTGTCACTTGTCTGTCAATACAGTCAATATCGATTTTGCTATTTGGCAGCCGTTCTGACAGTTGTTTTTCTTTCTTTTCGTTTTTTTCTTTATCGGCAGGTTCTTGGCTAAAGAATTACCCCGGGTAATATTTGTGCAGTACAGTGGATGCTGCTCAGTACAGTGGAGGCTGTTCAGCACAGTGGAGGGCTAACATGAGTACTGTGGAGGGCTAACATCAGTACAGTGGAGGTTGTGCAGTAAAGTGGAGGGCTAACATCAGAACAGTGGAGGGCCAACATCAGTACAGTTGAGGGCTAACATTATGTACAGTGGAGGCTGTTCAGTACAGTGGAGGGCTAACATTCAGTACATACAGTGGAGGCTGTGCAGTACAGTGGAGGGCTAACATCAGTACAGTGGAGGGCTAACATTCATTACAGTGGAGGCTGTGCAGTACAGTGGAGGGCTAACATCAGTACAGTGGAGGGCTAACATTCATTACAGTGGAGGCTGTGCAGTACAGTGGAGGGCTAACATCAGTACAGTGGAGGCTGTGCAGTACAGTGGAGGGCTAACTTCAGTACCACAAAAGTTAAATTGACATAAACAGCGTCTGGCTTTGTTTTTTCACTTGCTTTCCTGAATTTCAGCAGCTTATCGTCATCCGTATCACAAATGTAGGCTGGATCGATCGAAACGTCTTCAAGAAAAATGTCAAAAGACTGGTTGGGGTACTTGTTTTTTTAGACGGCGCTTTCAACAAATATTTAAATTTTTCATCCATCTTTCTTGATTACCTTCAACTCCACATTATCAGTGGGATCCAGAATTAGAAACTTCGTGATGAGCATTAACCATTGAGCGACTCATCAACTGAACATCCATACATAATCTGAATAATTCATAAATTACAAATAACGACACTGTCTGAAACTGACCCTCAAGTATGATAGTTTCTGGGGATAATCTTACATAAACACATGAAACTCCATCCGTTAGATAGAATATGAAATCATAAACAGAAGTAGTTTCTTAGATTTTCTCTCTGACTCCTCATTAAACGGGTATAAAACGGGCATATAGAGTTTCTTATAACAGGTTTCTTGCACTAGGTCCATAGCAGCGCCCCCCTCTCCCCCAAAAATGAACTCAGACAATCTGTTGCCTTCCATCATAATTCCTAAAATAATTTTTATAAGAAACTGGCTATCAGGAACGAATATTGAACAGTCGGAAAAAATTAAAAACTTTCTGACCCGGTTTTGAAATTGTCCTCTCTAAATGATACCAGGCTCAAAACATTTGCGAGAAGCATACTTTAAATCATATTAAATACACCGCATAAAATTGAAGTAACCCCACTCTTTAACAAAATATTCATTTTAGCAACCGGCAAACCGACTATAGTAAAGTGCTTTAAGAAAATAACTGGCAGTAGAAAATAGATTCAAATTGGTAATTGGAAGGGCGGATTAATTTTGCCCTCCATTGTTTTGCACAGCCTACACTGTACCGATGTTAGCCCTCCACTGTACTGATGTTAGCCCTCCACTTTACTGCACAGCCTCCACTGTACTGACGTTAGCCCTCCACTGTACTGAACAGCCTCCACTGTACTGATGTTAGCCCTCCATTTCACTGCACAGCCTCCACTGTACTGATGTTAGCCCTCCACTGTACTGAACAGCCTCCACTGTACTGGTGTTAGCCCTCCACACGCATTATGTTAGCCCTCCACTGTACTGATGTTAGCCCTCCACTTTACTGCACAGCCTCCACTGTACTGATGTTAGCCCTCCACTGTAATGAACAGCCTCCACTGTACTGATGTTAGCCCTCCACCCGCATTATGTTAGCCCTCCACTGTACTGATGTTAGCCCTCCACTGTACTGCACAGCCTCCACTGTATGTACTGAATGTTAGCCCTCTACTGTATTGATGTTAGCCCTCTACTGTACTGAACAACCTCCACTGTACTGATGTTAGCCCTCCACTGTACTGAGCAGCCATTACCCGGGGTGAGAATTGAGTTAGCTTCTGGTCTTTTGCTGCGCTTTCCTCTGCCACAACTCTCCTCTTCTTTTGCAAGTACTCTTTACGTGGCATGTTAACGTAGTAAAACAGAAAATGGTTATAGTGTCAGCAATACAATATTACGATGCCAATGCTGTATCTTAGTTATCTTGTGAAAACATTCAGGCATGACCGGTTAATCGAAGCTCAAAGACAAGCACGACTCCAGTGAGACATGGAAATTGAATAAAGTCAAAGTTAATTTCTAATTACAAATCTACTGTTTATATAATAGACAGGGAAATTACCATAACCATCTAGCAAATTGCCTAACCCCAAATTTTATTTCAGATTCGGGCTCTGGATGATTCGAAAACTGCCAGGGGCCATTTTGGACGTGGCCTAGAATTCACGTGACTGATGACCACGCCTACGGACGGTCTGAAAAAATTTATTTTCGCATTTTCAAAATCTTTTGTTACCAATGGAAAGACCATCACATGACAAGAAGATAATTATAAAACACTATCTACTTTTCTCTTACCAGTCTGGAGATACAGCAACTCAAAGGTTGTGTTGTTGTTGTTGCAGCAAACTTCAAAGTCGATTTCGCCCTTCATTTTAGGATCTGGCACGAAAGGTAATGTTTCGCTCACATAGCAGATTCATGAATTTCGAGCCCGCTGATATGATAAAACAAGTTAAAATGATCTATTTACACTCTTAACAATGCTTGGTTGACTTATCTGGAACCTTTTTTTCAAAATGTTACTGCAGCCATTCATCGCACGAATCTTCAATTGACAGAAAATCCGAAACTTCCAACCCACTTTCATCTATCTTAGATAAAGTGGCTGATTTTGCATTACATGTCGTTGTTTCATCTTCATCATTGTAAATACTCGCTGTCCCTTCATGCGCAGAAGCCTCTTTCTTGGCTGCGAGATATTTTCAGTTTTCTTTCCTTCATTTTCGGCTCTGTTGCATTGCGGGACTCATCTTCTGCATCGATGGATGCCTTCTGTGGAGAATTTTGTCTCTTCCTCTTTTTTGTTGCAAATGATGGTGGTAACTCGCTTCCAGCTAACCAAACTGGAGACAAAATGTTTTCGGCCGGATCCTTTTGCAATGCAATCGATTTCCTTCAAGAAGGATTGGGTCACCTACTCTAAATGATAGTGACAGTTCGACTGACTTGGGATCAGGTTGTGTGCCCATAGATGCCCTTGTTTTTATTTCTTTGTATAATCACATTCTTGTCCTTACTTTGCCTCATCTGCTTTTTAATTATATACATATTTTTTGAAAGAACTCTTTTATAGTTTCAATCCCTTATTCCTTTATGCTCCTTACGCTCCCAAGTTTTCTCAGCTGATCAACATCTTCCAACTTCTCTATGACTTTCTGGAGAACACGAACCTTTGCAACTTGGTAAAAATCCAAAGTGTTCACATCCAGTTACACAGTGTAGTGCTGTTAGGGCGAGTGCCAAATCTTCCTCGATAAATTCACATTAAGATTTAATATTCACGTAGTAACCCCTTTTCAAAGTTAAGAGCCCAGTTGTACTTTACAGTCATCGAATGATCCTTTGCAACTTAAACAACATCGTTTTTGGCAAGTAAGGCATGAAGAAAAAGACGTTTGTCCGCTTCATCTTGATTGCCAATGAAGATTTCTTCCATTTCATTATTGATATATGCAAATTTTATGATTAAGGGAAGCTTTAAGTGATATTTTCTCTCTTGTGTGACACATGAGGCTACAAATTTAATCAACTCTTGATTATTTACATCGTTGTGAAAGAACTGCCATTTTTCTTCCTTCTATCATCATTTTCTTAACACCTGCTACATGCACTTGGACTCTAGTACAACTTGCTCTTTCCGCATAAAGCTTCAAACACTTCTTTCCAAATAATTATCATTCACCATTCCAAGGATTGCGGCTTCGGTGGCTGCATAAAGTGGAGGAGGCATTTAATCCAAACTCTGTAGTTCTGTCTCGGGTCTAAGAACCATAAAGCGGTCATCACTTCAACAAGCCAGACAACATCTTGAGGAACATCTAAGATTACTCCTTATGACTTTAAGATGTGGAAAGATTTCGAAAGAAAGCTTCCTCATCTTGTCGGCTCATAGAATCAGTCGATGCAATTGATAGCGGGATCGTAGTGACAAGGTAATTAAATGCTTCCTGTGGCTAAGAAAATATCGATATCATTAATCCTGATAGTCTTCCTTTTAAATTTCACCAGTCCTTATTGCTTTCTTTTGACAATGTTAGTTTTCAGACAGGCCTACTTTGAAGAAGTTAAAATATCTTTCGAACCTTTGACAAGTCTTTCGTCGACGAATGACTAATATAGCAGTTTCCATCTTCCGATGCCCGCAGCATATCTCTTGTCTTCCAGAAGGTCAAAAGAAAGTTGGAATATGTTAAGCAGCTGAGAAAAACTTGGGAGCGAGAGGATCACAAAAGAGCAAGAGACTGGAAATATAAAAGAGTTCTATCGTTCGGAAAGAATCTCTAGATTCAAAGGGCATTGTGGGGACTATCTTAATGGACCTGTCAAAGGCATATGACTGCCTACCGCACGATTTACTGATCGCAAAATTGGAGGCGTACGGAATAGAAAAGAAAAGCCTGAAACTAATCTACAGTTACCTTAGTGGTCGTAAACAGAGGGTTAAAGTTGCATCGCATTACAGCTCATATCAGCAAATAAAAATTGGTGTACCTCAAGGATCAGTCCTGGGTCCCTTGCTTTTTAATATCTTTATTAATGACTTATTCCTTACCAATCTTCAGTCAAATTTATGTAACTTTGCAGACGATAATACACTATACACTTGTGGCTATTCTTTTGAATCAGTCGTTTCAAAACTTGAAAACGACCTTGAAAAGATCCTAAATTGGTTCCTTCGAAACGGTATGGTTGCAAACCCTCGAAAGTTTCAATTGATGTTTTTGGGTTTGAAAGAAACTGAGCACTTAGGCTTGAATATCAATGGAAAAATCATACGAGCTAGTGAAAAAGTAAAACTGCTAGGAGTTACCATCGACAATAAACTAACTTTTGGCCAACACGTGGAGGATCTCTGCATGAAAGTTAGCACAAAAGTTAAGGCATTCTCTAGAGTGTCAAACTATATTAATTTTGATCAAGCAAGGATATTGTTTAATGCTGTCATAATGTCAAATTTCAACTATTTCCCCCTGATTTGGCTATTTTGTAACAAAGCTGCCAACAGTACCATCAATCGAGTGCATAAACGAGCTCTAAGGGTTTTGTACCAGGATCTTGAATCTTCTTTTGAAGAACTTCTATGGAGACATGATGATGTCACAATACATGTGAAAAACCTACAGAAGCTGCTATTAGAAGTTTACCAAACGCTCCACCACTTAAATCCTTCATATCTCTGGGAGAGTTTCCAAGCAAAATCTATAACCTATAACTTACGTAAAAATTTATTATGCAAACTTCCTCAGAGTTCTCACACTATAAAATATGGGATTAACTCCTTAAGATTTAGGGGAGCTATGCTATGGAATACCCTAAATGATGATGCAAAGAAAATAGAGTCTGTTGCAGCTTTCAAAAAAGAAATAAAAGCTTGGAATGGAACCAGCTGCCTTTGTACAATTTGTAGATAGACGCTGAATTACTTTGATTTTGATATGTACTTTTTAGTTTTATTTTAGTTTTAGTTTGCATTGTAAATAGTTGGTGTAAATTAGATTTACTTTGTAGAACTATGTATGAAACCAACTTTAAATAAATATATTATTATTATTATTATATATTTCATCATCCAGAAACCGAATCTGAAATACATACATACATACATACAAACATACATACATACATACATACATACATACATACATACATACATACATACATACATACATACATACATACATACATACATACATACATACATACATACATACTTACATACATACATACATACATAAAATTTGGGGTTAGGCAATTTCCCAGATGGTTGTGGTAATTTCCCTGTCGATAAAGAAGTACGTGGAATAACAAAATAGAATTAACCAATAAGAATTAAGAATAACAGGAAAGTGGCTAACGTGATATAAGCTTGAGCGGTGAGAAAAAAAACGACAAACAACTAAGTCATGCACTAAAATTAGATACCGAAAAGGTATGAAAACGAGGGTTAGACACAGGTGTGGCTGAAACGATGTGATAAATGTTATCCATAACACTGAGTCGGAAAGAGCGGATAAAATGAAAGAAAAAATATGCCATGACGGTAAAAAGAAGAAAATATCAAAAATGGATGGGAAAACGGGGGTATCATGACAATCTAAACACTAGCTTTCAACGACGAAAGGTACAACGCCAGACCACACATGCAAAGAAAGTTGGTAGGGAAAACCCCGCACTTATAACGAAGACAAAAGAGGGGTATGTCGCTTGCAGACACAGCAACGTGACGTGCGATCCATGAAGAACGAACGATATTTAAAAAAACAGGAAAAACCCATCAATGGCCTGCTCGTTATATGACAATAGGCAGAAAAATCACTCCATACACTGCATTTAAACACGCCTGGCTCCAGAATCTGTCGCATGCGTTTCATTTATGCAAATAAAGCAAGATTTGGTGGGTACAGCGGCTTCTTTAAGCCTGGTTTCCATATAACTTTTTCCTACCGGCGACCTACCGGCAACCCACCGGCGACACGAAAATTTTTAATGGAAACACTTCACTGTTACTGCCGGCGACCCACCGCAGTCATTAAAAAAAAGTTGACTCAAGTTCAACTTTTTTCATTGCGGCACCGGCGACCTTGAGAGTAATTTATATGGAAACATGACTGCGGTAGGTCGGCGGTGCCGCAACAACAACAGCAACGTGTTTCAGATGTTCAAGCTCTGCCTATTGGATTCCCTGTGAACAGCTGATCAACTCGTCTTAAAAAGGCGCCATTTTTATTGATAAATAACGACAGAGTTGTTTTCTTCTGAAGTTCGAAAACAGTAATAAACTGATAAACATAATAAATTAACGGATTCTTCTAATGAAGCATGTAGTAATAAACTGAGCGTAAAAGTTTAGAAAAAATATAAAACTGTACGTTTACATACAAAATTGCGGAACGCAATTGGCTATAAGCGTAAAAATGCTCAGAAACAGACAGCAAACCTGAAGAAGTATTCTCGATCGTCCCTCAATTCTATAAACAGAGTATGAAATTGCCTATGCTGTTGACAAGGACGAAAAAAGCACACTGGGATTGAGTTGCCGGCGAGGCACCGCCGATGGGTGAAGTTATATGGAAACAGGCAAAGCCGGTCACGCCGGTAACTCTGTTTCCATTAAATTTATGAGTGCCGGCGGTACGTCGCCGGCAGTTCAAGCTATATGGAAACCAGGCTTTATGAAGGAAGTTCAAAAGAATGTGAGCACTTCAAGTGCTGCACTTGTTCAGAGTCAACATAAGAAAATTTGATATTTTTTAGCCGGCTATGTCTAGAAGGGGGAATGGGAAATGGGAAGGATGACTTCTACACATAGACGTAGGAACCGGGGGGCACAAGGGGCACGTGCCCCCCCCCCTTCACTTTTGAAAAATTCGGGTAGAGTGCCCCTTTGAGGCTTACAGTGTTGCCCTGTTTGCCAACCGTATAACTAAAATGTACCTTCTAATAGTCAGTTGCTACATGAAATGAGAAAAAGCAATTACATTAACGAATCTCTAACTCATTCACCGCCACCCTAGGCTCTCCGAAGCAGTCTCTGACACCTTTCAGAAAACTTTTGAGGGTGCCCCTCAAAACTTGAGCCCCCCCCCCTTTAATAATGCTTCCCATGTCCATGCTTCTACGTCAATGAAAGGGGCTACATTTGAGACACTGACTGTGTCAAAATCAGTTCATGCTTTCCTTTCGTCTTTGAATTATACCCGCTCAAAGGACGTGAATGATTTCTGAGCTGAATTGAATTCTCAAATTCTCTAACACGCTGGTCCAAACAATGATAATGTTGTCGTTAATGGTTATCTGCTAACACTGAATCCAAATTCTCTGCTTTCGTGTTGGTCGGATATTTAGATTTGGGATATGTTTCTGATACGGTTCAATTTACATAAAGACTTGCAACTGAAGACTTCAAAAGTTGAGAGTTAAAAGAATTATTGTTTTTTTAAAGTTGTTTTGCGAGTTACCCTCAGAACTCAGCCTCGCATCGATTTCGGTCAGGAGAGGCCATTGAAAGAAGCTTTGTTGTTCATCGCTGGCCGTTTTCGTCAAAAAGAATAAGTATTGCGGAGATCTTACAAATATTTTGATTTACTACATACGCAGCAATTCTGAGAGGGAGGTGGCAGCAGGGTTGGCGCCAAGATTTGCCCAGCTGGGCTATATAGCCTGACAGGGGGGGGAGGCTATAGAACAGGATACAGGGTATCTTTATGAGCATAAATCCACAATTTTCCGTTAAAAATTCCCCAACAGGCGTGAAATTTTACCCCGACGAGTGCTGACACTGTGCAACGAACTCACTTGGAAATTTCTTGCAATGAAATTTAAAGATTATATGGCACTACCTCATCAAGGTAGAGACAAAGTTTAATTGGCTTTTGGCTGTGATTCAGAGGTCTTGAAATGTAGTATAGTCATGTACCTTCTTCCATGATTACTTGTGAGGGTACTTTTGAGACACTGGTGGTATGAAAAGCAGTTCATTTTTTATTCAATTAAAAAGGGATTTTTTGAAAATGGGGAAACTGACAACAGAATCTCGTAGACAAAATCAGGAGAAACAGGGATGCCGGTAGCATTAAAGGGCCCAGGGGGTGCAGACATTATTTAAAGGGCACTTTGCCACAGACCACATCCTGTAACATTTTATCAAAATAAAGATCAAAATAAACTTCACGAAATGTTGCAAAGGCCAAATTTTTGAGGGATAAAATTCATCTCTGTCCACTCAAATGTCCATTCCAAGACGATTTGTGCTTTGTTCTGATTAATTGTCGAAAAGTATTTATAGGTTTGAGCAGGACACTTATTGCCCCCCCCCCCCCCAATTTGGGGCGTCGCTGAGAAGATAACATTCGAACGTGCGTCTCTTGATTAATAAAAATCCGCTCTGATAATGTTGGAAAACGTGAATGATTCCTGAGCTTAATGGACGAGTCAAAATCACTAACAAGGTAGTCCAGAGGGCAGTTTTGTTATGAGTATGCAGCCATCTCTGGTTTTCCTTGTGTCCATCGCACTTACCAATTGTTTGCAACATGGATTATTCCAACATTAACTTGCTCGAATAATCCATTGAGTCGTTATTGGGCAGAGGCATTTATGTTCAAAAGTGGCAGGAAAACATGTCTCATGTGCCAAGGCTCCCGAGCGCGAAAGCTCAAGTGCGAGATGGTTTTGCGGCATTACTACAAGAATTTGACTTCGCTGCAGTTATAGATCTCAAGATTATCGTGGAGTCATATTTACAGTTTTTAAAAGCCCCTATCCTTTCAGTTTCGGGTGTAAGGACCGTACCTCGATCACTCGCATCACTTGCATATCCTATTATGTAAGACCATATCTGTGAGAAAGATGCCAACCATTTGCTTAATATTTCTAGAGAAGACGAGATGACGGATGCTTCGGAAAGCCTAAGGTGGCGGTGAATGAGTTAGAGACTCGTTAATGTATTGTAATTGCTTTTTCTCATTTCATGTAGCAACTGAGTATTTGAAGATACATTTTAGTTATACGGTTGGCAAAACAGGGCAACACTGTAAGCGTCAAAGGGGCACTCTACCCGAATTTTTCAAAAGTTGAGGGGGGCACGTGCCCCCTGTGTCCCTCAGTTCCCACGTCTATTTGTATAAGTCATCCTGGAAAAAACTCCCATTCCCCATTCCCCACCATTCCCCATTCCCCCTTCTAGAGCACTTCCTTCTAGACATAGCCTTTTTTAGCCTTAACTTGCGGGTAAGAATCTATTTTCTCGTGACGTTGACAACTGTTTTGAAAAAGGGATAATTTTATTGGGTCACAAGCATCATGACTGGTGGGCAAAGTTGAAGAACGAGTGCCCCCCCCCCAGTTTCAATGATAAAAAAGGCTCTAGATTTGAACAATGTTGAAGTTTTGTGTTAAGCCTCGATAAGGAAATTTATCGCATATGGTAGGTGACCATTTAGAACTCTTCTCATTGGAATTGTTGCAAAGATACTTTGATATTTTTTCTAACAGTCAGTACAAAAAATTAAATGAAAGCTAAGAATCATATCTGAGAAACTTTAGCTTCTTATAAAAAGTGCTCGATTTGCAATCTTAGACTTGTATTTACTTACTTTTAAAGATTGTTAAAAGAATTATGTTTACGAAGTACATATTGATAACCCGTCGAGCTTAGTACAATATTCTGCGCTGAGCAGTACATTCTTGTAAACCACATTTTTTACAAAAAATAAAACAGGTAACAAAAACAATTCGATTCAGTCACTTGCAAGGAAATCAGTAAATGAATGACATAATGGCGCAGAAAATATGAAAAAACGGCTATCTTCCGCTACAAATCAGCTGAATAACAAAAAAGAAAAATGCGAAATATTTCTGTTCTAATTGCACACGAGTAGCAGGTTTCTTATACCCTAGCTTCATACAAAGATTTTTGTTTTGGTTGCGTTGTGAATCGGCATCGCGGATTTCAGAGTTGGGATTTCATGCTGCCTGCGTCATGTCGTTCAACTAATTTCATGTAGGACTCCGTGAACATCCCTGAAAAACCTATAAAATCAGGTGAATAAGGTTTTGCATGCAAAATGATATCATTTTACCTTTTCGCTGTGGTTGACGAATGCATCAATCGCAGAAAATCTCAAAATGATCCACGTCCGCATCAAATCGAAGTTTGTTTTGATTTGGAAAGACTGCAAGCTCTGAGCGTTGCGTACTGCTGCCCTCGGCTTGCCTAACTTCTCTCCATTAACCCTTTGTTTATCTGCTCCAGCAATTGATGAAACAGTTCTACTTAAAGATCGAAATGCTGTAAACTGTTTTCGTTGAAAATGTGAAATCATCATTTTGATTTCAGGCATCGAAAGTTTCTTCTCTGATGGAGGCGAGGGCTTGTCAGATAGTCTACCCAAACGGACTACTGGTCTATCATTACCATCAAAATAAACACGTTCATGCAAAAGATAAATTGCGGAATGAAAACGTACGGATGTTCGGAGTCACCTTGACACAAGATTTTCCTAGGAATCAGAAAAGACCACAGATGGGGCTTTTATCTAACTTTTATACTGAACTTCAAACGTTAGGTTGAGGACATATAAGTATAAATCTCATATTTTCTATAAATCTCAAAGCTAATTTGTGGTTCGAAAAAGGTAAAACGGGGCATTAATACCTGGAGCAAATTATGGTAATGAAAGTAAAGAAAGAAATAAAGAAAAATAGAAAGGAAAAAGAAAAGAACTTCCTAACTTCAACAAAGCAATGAAAATTTCTAGTGTGAGTCAATTTAAGATAAGGCCTCCATTTAAAATTTAACTAAAAGGCTGAGCATAGTATTCAAATTAAATGCTATTCCTAAGTTAAGCAGTCACCGAATGATGATGATAAAATTTGTTGCTTTTCCCCCCTCCCCCCCCCCCCCCCCCCCTCTGCATACCGTACCCTACCTTTTCTTCTAGCATTCCTACCAACTACAACCCCAAAAGTTTGATGCAGCGAAAGTTTCTTGAAAAGAAACAACCTTAAGGATCTTTGTATTAATCACACTGGTTCTTCATCTTGGTGGTCCGGTAAATATATAAGCTGGCTGAATAATGCACGTGATATGCGATAACCAGTAGAATGATTGACGAAACTTGGTCTACAGGTGGGTGCGTCACAGACGATTGACTGTGGTCAGACCAAATGTGCTGAACCTTTGAGGATAGGGCGTGCGAAAGGCCGCTCGACAATTAGCATTAACAGGCCTTAAGTCTAGGGGCTATGGACGGGTGGGCATTGATGCCAGAGGAAGGACGGTAAAAAAGGGCAGAGCAGCTAAATAATGATCAATCGTAAAAATTTGATCAATTAGCCAATTGAAATTCTGCGATTGCAAAGACAGTTTAGGAAAAACGCGTGTGGCAAAGAATTACTATGGCCACCGTAACACTGTTCCATGAATGCAAAGTCATTTATAGAATTTCAATAATCGGTGTTCAACGATCGAATGAACACCATTTTTTCCTGAAAGTGAAGTGCTCAAGATTTCCGACTGGCAAGGTTCAAATATAAATTTTTCTGAAGGCCTAGACTTAAGCAGTTACAATTTTTTTGAAAACATGACCACGTTAATGTTATGTTGATTATTATGCTGATTATGATGATGGTGCCGGCGATGATGATAATTTTGAGTGAAAAGGGAATGTTTTTGTGGTGGCATGAAACTCGGGTAGTTTAGATCTCTGTCACAATGAAAATGCAATGAATACTGAGCAATTTGCAATTTCAGGTATTAGAAAAGCATATCTGAATTCTGTCACTTAGATTCTTAAATGTGGCCAATGTTGACTTGAACCTATGGAAAATAACATCCATACTAAATAAGAAACTGCAAGAAATGAACTATTGTATATAATTTAGAACCTCCAAAAAGAAACAATAAATAGAAACACGATTATTTGAGATATCATGTATTTAAAATTTCGGGAAATGACAAAATAAGGTCTATGATGACCGAATTTGATAGGCAGATACTCAGATAGGTTTCTACGTTACTCAGAGATCTTTCCATTTTAACCTGTCTCTGAGATGGTTCAAAAATTTAATACTCCTGTTTAAAGTCTTGGATATTGATAGCAAGTTTATACAGGATCTGCACTGGCAGTAATCAAGATAGGCAGTGAATTAAGTAGATGTATTGAGGTAAAAAGAGTGGAGCTAGGCAAGGACGTGTTCCATCCCTTGATCTGGCTTTGTTATACAGGGAACTTGCTATGAGAGAAGTAGATAGACAAGACTTGTGGATAGATAGAACAGGCGGTTGCAATTTTTGTAATGTCTCCTGACGTGCTAAATTTTCCGACCCCCCCCCCCCCCCCCCACACCCCCCGGTATTTACGTGCCTGGAACTAATATTTTGAGAATGTTTGAACCAACAATTCATGCTGCAGAATCTGGATCAAGTAAAAATCTATTTGATTTTCTCCCTTTTTTGCTTTTGTTTGATCCCTTCACACCCCAGAACTAAACACTTGTGTCTAAAAACAAATACTCGGCAAAGGCAGAATAAAATGAGAAAAAGTGTTAAAACCAATTTATGGATCTGAGTTGCTATTAACAATAAGTTATCATTACATTGATTTCACTATTCTAAAACTACATCTGTTGACAAAAGGCACAAAAAGATATCTACTTTTTTTAACGCTTTGAGAAATATTTTTAAATTATTACAACTGCATTGAAAACTAAAAACAACAATCATAGAGGGTTTGAAAAATGTAAGGATGGGATGTTGGAATAACAGAAGTGCTTCATTCGACATGTGCAAAAAAACATTTGGAAAATGCATCATGACTACTAAAATGCCAAATGGAAGCACAAAGCACATCAACAAATTTTGGAAGACATTGGGGCTGACACTCCCTGATAAGGGGCTACAGCACCCCCTGCCTTCCACTAGCCCCACCCCTGATTGAGTTAGCACCAACAAATAATCTAACAATGGTGCATAAGACTGCCTACAAATGGGAGTGCAGCTTAACATCTGCCTAGTATTTATTTGTTCTAAATATTTTCTAACTATCATGATACATAATAAGGGAAAAAGAGCCAATGACTGATGGGAGGAGACAAAGAGCCAATGAAAAAAGAAATCAAAGTATCTTGCAAGGTGCCAGTTGGAAAATATTTTAGAATCTCACAGGTTTTTGGCTAGCTCAGACACCAAACATTTAACCGTGGAGGGGGGAAGAATTGGCCCCCTTGCTCCCCTCAAGCTATGCTACTGCAATTCAATGTTATAAAGAGGGTTTTTGCAATCATGTAGCATCAACTACCATTAACTCCTAAATAAAATGTTAGCATGCAAGATTCTTTTACAGTTAATATTTTTTGAATGGCTTTATTTACAGCAAAATACTAAATTTAATGTATATTCATTGGAAAGGATAACAGAGGTCTATATAACAATAGCCATAAAACTGCAAGACTGCAATAATAAAAATAAAAGAATGTTTAGTAATCAAAAGATTCATGGTTGCAAATAATTGCAAATTAATGGTAAATATTCTTAACCTATGTGCAAATTAACAATTAATATTTTTGATTTAGGGAGGGATTGGCATAAAGGGTCATGATAAGAATGCCTTAAGGAAAGGGGGGCAAACAGAATCCTTGACCTAACAGCACTTTTTTTACAAGTATATATTTAAAGATGACCTGTTTATGTTCTTTAAAAACATGCTTGACCCAAGCCTAGCTACCAAAGTTGCTCAAATGTTCTGTGATGTAAAAATCCCCCCCCCCCTCTAAAAGTTTGCTTGAAAAGGCTAAACGTTTTTGTCAGAAAAAGAAGAACTTGATTGGTACATCAAGTATAACATCTAAAAGATAACTGTACTAACAAAAAGAAATAAATAAGTAAGCTTCATTATGTTAAAAATAATGCTTATGAGTTCAAAAGTTAATTGTATATGGTACAATTGTGACATTATGCAATGATAGTGGTGTGATGTATGTGTGATTATAATGAGAAGTATAATTATAGTACTTCACACTGACAAGTTACCCTTATGTGCATTGACAAATAAAGGAAGGGCAAAAGGCTTTAATGTCAGATTGAAAAATTCTTATAGTGAGAATCCAACAATGAATAAATATATCAAGGGTGCAAAACAAGACAAAGTATGATCAAAACTAGTAAAAAACTGATAAAATAAAGAAGCAAATATACTCATACAGTTAAATAAATATATAAGTGAAATTTCATACCTGGCAGGAAAGAATTAAATTGTGCAGGTCTAGCTCATCCATGCGCAACACTGAAAACACAGGCTCAGCAATGCAATTGGCTCTGTAAACAGAATTCACCCTGTTTCATTGACTATACTGCTTACCTAATTTATCAGTTGGATCTTAATGTAGGTTACTTTCATTGTCTATAAAATCCTAAGGCAACTAACATAGTAGTGGGTCATCTAGAGAAAGGAAAAGCAGTGTGCAAGGACCAGTAAGAGAACACAGATAAAAATAGCGAATAAAAGATAGGGAAAGGTCTTTAGAAATAAATAGATCACTTATATAACGATAAAGCATGCATCCCCATAGAACTAAATATGTTTTGATAAACTGTAAATAAACTGCAGCATGACATATCACAGTACAAAGTCGTGAAGTAATAAAAAGCAATGTTAAGCATGCAGTGTAATGTTATCAAACATAATGTTATACAATGTGATTCTAAATAACCTAATGTGATGTGATATAATGTGATACTGTGTATTGCAAGACAATATTACCAAAAACAATTGGATATAGCATGGTGCAGTGTGATGTTGTGTCAATCTCATAATGGGTGATGGCACTATAAAAATATGCTAAGTTTGGTAAAAATCATATGATGAAGATTGAAAGAAGATAGTAACAGGAAACAATATGAATTATATACCCATGTTGTTGCACTGTATCTTTGATTTGCTTTTGAACATGAGTTAATGTTATTCCATCATACTAAAAAGAGACCGAAAATATCTGACTTATCAGGTAGAAAAAACAATCATGTCTACTTAAAATTACATGTTTCAATGCTAAATAAACTTTGAAAACTTGATCCACATTGCAAGACCAAAATCCCCACCTGTCATTCTGGTCATTGTCATTGGATTGTTCGTTTTATTCATTTTGAATTTATTCATTTCATAACCACCATAACAATACCATACATACCCCTGTATCAATACGAATTCCACAGGAGCAAAAGAACACTTGCTTATTTTGTAACAGCTGATTCCTAGAAAATTTAGGAAATATTATCATTGAAAGTCACAGGCAAATGTGAATATATTTAGCAAGAAAAACTAAGGCCAGTAAAACTTAAGGTAAAAAACATCTGAAGACCTTTAGCATGCTTGCAAAAAAGTTAATGGTTAGTTACCATAAGACTTTCTCATATAATACGCAAGGAAATTGAATGTTTAATGGTTAAAAGCTGCAAAAAAGGGAGTGCCCAACATTTTTTCCAGAGAATGTTTTTAGTGATGCATGTAATTAAAAAGTGGTTAAGTTGCAGGTCACTGGACCTATGAACCCAGAGGCTCACTTTTAAGCCAAGGTTGCTGTCTATCCTTTCAAAGTCCTAAATTGGTACTCAGGAGAAACCCAGAGGCTACAGGCCTTAGTGCCCAGATTCCACATCAGCTTGGTAGCTCCCAGAACCCCCACCTTGGTTAACAAATGAATAAAACCAATAAACAAACAAACATCGCAATTAATTCCCTATATCAATGAGTTATTTTAATTAATGCAATGAGAACTGATCTCCTTGCATTATTCTAGAGAAGTTTGAGAGCAGTTTACTGGAAGAGCTTGCAAATAATTTGGCATTCTCACTTTTTACAAACAGGGCATATTACACATTCTGCATCCAAACAATTGATTGCTGCATTGATGTACTTCTCATCAAAATTTTCAAGTTCACTATATTCCTGTAGGATTAATTTTTCTGCAAAAAGAAAGAAACATAAATTACTTCAAAGTTTCAGTGTTAGTTACAGATGCACCTGAGATATCTTTCAAGCATTCCATTCTTCCTTTTACATTTAGTATAAGTTATTGATGGTTTAGGGAAGAACAAACCTTCTTTAAAAAGCTCTTCCCTTATCTCATCCATAACTTTGAAAATGCTTTCAATTCCATCATTGCTGTCACTAACATCCTAAATTAAAAAAAGAGTAAATACTTAACAAATTTTTTCACTAAGTTTTTCACAAACAAAATTTGCTGTAAGATCCAAAAATTAGGGTCAGGTCTCTTCAAATTTCATTATAATTTGACCAGATGGTTAGCCCATTTAACTGTTCTGAAAAGTGCAGGGAAATGGATTTTGACCAAGATTAGTGATATTTAGATCAAATGGCAAGTACCCTGGCCATGTTTGTGGGAAGCAAAATATAACAGAAAGATTCCCAACTCTTGTCTTATAGCAATCATTGCACACAAGGCAGCCTTGGTAGTGCAAGCATGCCCAGAATGCAAAGACCCTTTACTGATATTAACTAAGATACTTGATCTCACCTTGTATGAGCAGCAATCACAAAGGATATTTGGACCTGCACCAATTTTTTCAATTTCTTTTAACTCCTCTCTCATAAGATCATCTATGAATTCTTTTCCTTTGGCCTCTGGAGAGAGCTCTGTTTCATTTACTGCACCTCTTAACTGCTCAACTAATTTATTTCTATTTTTTCGCAGCCTATGAATGCAAGCCTGAAAGAATATAAGAATTCGTTTTGTATGTTACTGCTTTTGTTTGTAGTCAACACAACAATTGAACATGGTTCGTTTTTGAACTCTAAAATCAAGCACTTAAATAAAGAAACACACATATTTATTACATAAAAAGTTAACCACAAAATCTTTTTTTTTGCATTGAGGAAACTTAAAACAGCTGCGTTTTGCTATAAAGTTGAAAATTCTTTAACGCTTTAATTTCTTACAATACCCACACCCACCCGTCTAAATTTGTCCTTCCACGATTTTGGTGTTTTCTTATACATTTCTCTGTGACTTGGTGATGCCTCTACTTTACACCTGCGCTCAGAAGAAGCAATACTACATGCACCATCTTCATCTACCTCCATTTCGAAGGAAAATGCTCCAAAGGGTGTCAGCAAGACTTTTTTAACTAGTATGCAATTTACTTATCCTAAATTTCCCGCCTGAAGAAAGTGAAGCAAATCTCAAGTTGAAAACGAGGTTTGATATGTTTTGGTTGGATGTTGAAGTGGCAAAATGGCCGCGATAAAGTCGGCATTGAAGTGCTGGCGAGACTTCAATCTTCCTGAACATCAGGTAAGTGATTGATAAATGTCTTGAATACATATTGCTTGAGTAGTGCTTTAAACTCTCCAAGACCGATGATGAGATAAAATTGTCTGCCCTTAAGTTCGTGATTTCTCTTTAAAATTGCTGTTTTTAATTTTTTTTTCTCGGGCAGAGCCTTTTAAATGCCACACAAGGCTTAAAATATATATTTTCTTGTCCTTTTCCGTCAATATAACTTAGGTCATTCTAACATAATTGTATAGCAGTCAAGGTCAAAAATGTAGTATAGAAAAAATCATACTTATAAGAGGCATCATAGAACCAAATTAATTATATGGAGTTCAAGGAAATTGTTTAAATTTTTGCAATCTTTCTCAAGAAAATTCTGGATCTAGAAGCAATAGAGGTTGGCAATAGACAGGATGTTGCTGAAAAGTCAAGAAAGAAATTGATTGAGCTTACAAGGGACTTCAAGAAAAATACAGAGGAGGTAAATTTTAAGGGACATTGAGTTATAATAATGACATCAGAGTAGTTATAAACTAATGCCTTAAACATCTTTTGCACCAGAGATGCTGTGGAGTTTGCTGAAGGGGCCTCTCTACAACATTCACAGTGTCCTGAATTACCAGAAATGTGAATGACACTTAAAATTTATAATTTAAAGACTATTTGCCCTCTTTTTTTTCTTACTTTGAATTCTTACTGCATTGTTGTAAATTATTAATTAACTGTCAGCTTAGATGAACTAAAATTTCATTGTTCAGTAATTTCATTTTTGTACTAATTTAGGAAATTCGAAAGAAAGTTTCACCACTCATCAAGGCACTTCAAAATGAAGTAAGTGAATCTCCTTTTGATTTGTCTTTTATCATTTTTTAAATGGTAAGATACTTTTTGTCTTTAGCAGTGCTTGAGCTGATTTTTGACAGAAGGTTCAATGTATTTTTAATCCTAGGTTGATCAACTCAGCAAAAGAAGTAAAGCTTCAGAAAGTAGTTTTCTGTCACTGTATAAAAAGCTCTTGGAAGTTCCAGGTACAAGCAATGGTTTTTCTTATTCTAATTTTTAAAGGCTTTGGATTTTCTTTTTGCCTCTTGTATAGCCAGCCCTCAGATTGTTATACTGCTGTATTTGAAGGAACCAACATTTGGCTTATTGATTTTCCATGGTTATAGTTTGTTGGTTCAAAAGAATGATCTGTTCCTTGGCTTACAAATCAATTTTCTACATTCAACAGATCCTGTTCCAGCCTTGGAACAAGCAACTTCAGTTCAACAGCAGCTTGGCAAGATAAAGGTACATCATACAAGAATGTTAATCATACAAGCAAGAATATATTGCAATATGTATCAATATACAGCTGTGGTCTTTTCTTGAGACAGCTTGATTTTATTTTTAAAGGCAGTTTGATATCAAGGCTGTTTTTGCATCTTAAAAAGGCCTAATTTGCCAGCTTCTGAAAAAGCAAGTGAATGAAATTTAACTCTAAAACTGATGACTATAAAGGCAAGCATAATTAATTGTAACTTTTTGAAGGTGAAACGAGACAAAGGCTTTTGTAAGTTGTGGCAAAACAACTCTTTTTCCTGTGGAAGAACTCTGCCACTTGGTTAGAATTCCTGATTTTGGCATTGCTTCTCATATTCAATTGATTTTGATTGATATTACCATGTTGAATAAAATGCACAATGAAATGGACACAGAAGCGAAAGATTAATGTGAATTTTGTAAATGTAATTTGGCTATGCATCATCACCAATTTGGTCTTGAAGGTAAACAAAAATAAAAAATCAAGCTTTTGGTATTTAGAATTTTATGATTGGAGAGAGAGAAAGAACACTGTCTGTTTCAATGTACAAATGAAAAAAAATTGACTCTCTTATTTATTTACAGACTAGATGTTTTGATTTGAAAAATTTGTAAATTTCATTTTTATTAAAGGACATGGAAATGGAGAATCAGAAGTTAAGAGAAACTCTTGATGAATATCATGTTGAATTTAAAGAAGTAAAAAACCAAGGTTTGTCATATTATCTACTTTTTGTTTGTGCACAACATATTTGTCTGTTTTCCAGAAGTTAAATTGTTGTTGTATTTCATTTCATAAGGTGCTGACCTTCTTGCTTTATGTTGATTGCTCAAAAGATTGATATGAAGCGCTTTGCCCTAATGAATGCTCTGACAAGGCAAGTCCCATTAATTATAAATACATGGCAAGTTCTGGCACATCTCTACATCATTTTCTCTTCTCTAAATGTTGATGATGGGGACAAAAGGAAAAAATCCTACAGGTCTTCAATCATTGATAAACCCCAAACCATATTCTCCCCCTGTCTCTCTAGAAGAAAGCATGGTGGAGGGAAGTGTTTGATTTGGTTGATTTTTTATTCCCATAACATCAATACCCTTTGTTTTACAATCATCAATCATTTGTGCAAGTATCCATAACTTTATTCCTGAATTTCAGAGGTAACAATCAAAGACTTGAAAGATAAGCTAAAAGAGTTTGAAGAAAAGACTGATGAGAAACTTCAGGTATGTCTTGCATTTAACCCTTGATTGACATAAGTATGCATGATTGCCTATGGCCTATTTTAGGCATTTCTGTTTAGCTGATGTATGGCAATTGAGACTATTTTTCAAAACATTCTAAATAATCACCTATTTTAAAAATCCAACCAAAATTTAAAATTTCAAACAATAATCAGTTCTGTAGTTTATCTTGTTTATGTCCTGTTTAAAAATCTGCAGACATTGCACAGTTTGCTGTTCAAACTAATCAATCAAAACATTATTCAGCATGATTTCTTTTCTCAAATAACTTTTTAAATTGTTTTTTGTTCCCCATTTTATTATTATCTAATGCATGATATGCTCTTGAGTGTCAGAAAAAATAGGATTATATCATTTCATGGTTCCTTTTTCTGAAGTAACTTTAATTACAGATCAAGCTGAAAGAGAAAGAAGCAGCTCTCCAAAAAGATTTTTTAATGAAAGAAAAGTGAGTCTAGTTTCATTTTTGGATGAATGGGAGTTTAAAGTCTAAAATAAAGTCAATAGATTTGTGGTTAAATGAGATTTTAAAGTCAATAGATTTGTCATCTACATCAGAGTTAGTTATGAAAAAATGTTCCTAATCACAAAAATTTAACAGGGGTAAGGAACATGCAAAGCATCAGGAATGAAAATTAAACATGACCAAATATGTATATTATGTTAATTATTTTTTGCACCATACTCTGAAGAAGCTTTGGATCCTGGGGCCAAATATTGCTGTTTACAAACAACCGTGTTGTTGTGTTGTTGCTCTTTACTTTTCCTATTACCTCAAACAAGCATTTGTCAGCTACGATAATTTCCCAGGTGGTGGGGAAACAAGATTTTTCAAACTCTTTGTTGCTCTGTTATTTGTTACTGTTTATATTCCATATAAGGCAGCTGCAAGAAGTACATGTGAATTTGGCATCTCAGCTTGGAGAAGCTGAAAGCAAAATAAAAAGTCTTCAAATTGGTAGGTTGCATTTCTTTTGATTTATTTATTTATATCATGTTAGGCAATGATCACTACTTTTGTCTCAGTTGTGCATTTGTCTCAGTTGTCCACAAAATGATTGAAAGTTTTTTCAACCTACTAACTGGAAGTTGAACCTAGCAACCAAGGTTTCTAGACAAATTGCCAGAACTGGCAGTTGAATTACTTTCCAGCAAATATTCTTTTGTTCTAAACTTTTACATCTGTAAGTCATTATCTGAGACCAGTCATATGATGTGGAATTTCTATGGGCTTGATAATGCACCCCTCTCAATATCTTTCAAAGTATTATCAAAAGGAACTAGTGAGTCACATTAATCATCATTTGTTTTTGTTTTATTTATTATTATAGATTCTTCACAAGGTGGAATGTTGATCTTGCTAGGGTAGATTGATTTGTCTAGCTCCTTAAAACCCCGAAAACCCCAAGTACTATGCAAGCTATGCTTGGCCCAAAATGGACCAAGTCAAGAATAAATGATGATCATCCCAGAACATTGGTATTAACTACTTGATAAATGCTAAATGTTGCAAACTTTTCCATAATTAACCTCTTCAGAGTATAAATTATCTTATAAAGACGAATAGGCGAACATTATACTCACAGTTTTCTATTTTTATCGGATATGGCCCTTAGATCTTGAAGAAGCCCATGCTGACTTATTCGACGTTAAAAGCAAAGCTGAAGAGGATGCTGTTGCTAGGTAACTATTGATTCAATTGTCAAAAGGAATGATACTTTGATTTATCTCTAAAGAAGCCCCGTCTGCCTAAGGCGAAATATAAATCACTTGGTTTTTCCGTTGTTTTTTGTGTCTATTTTTTTTTACTATTGCTTCATCTTCTATTATTATTTTAACAGCCCCAACATTCCTCAAGAATCCCCTATACAGCCTGCAAT
Source organism: Catostylus mosaicus (assembly GCA_964019065.1). Taxonomy (NCBI): domain Eukaryota; kingdom Metazoa; phylum Cnidaria; class Scyphozoa; order Rhizostomeae; family Catostylidae; genus Catostylus; species Catostylus mosaicus. The sequence goes on along the minus strand of OZ025193.1, from coordinate 5,075,592 downwards.
TTGGATCTATGATTTACTTGCTAAATAAATGCCTTTGCGATAAATAAATGTAATTAAAATAGAAATGCAAAGAAGTTTGATGCAAGCGGTAGGCAATATTTAAGTAATATGAAGCACATGCCATGACCCCTTTGCTGTGAATAACTTTATAGTTGTTGCATTTGCAATGTTTAATAGATTTTTGATCATGATTTCAGGACATCTGAAATCGAGATGATTGGTGTTGACTTGGAAAGAGCTAACCAAGTAAGTACTGAAATTGTCATTCGGAACACAAGTAAAAAAACTTTGAATGAATGAAATTTGAATGAAGCCCCCATTTTTAGCATTTGGTAGCTGCAAGCTAGCAAGTTTTTTAATAGATTCGTGTAATCTTAATTGCATATTTATTTAAGCTTCTCTCTGTAATTAGCCCCCAAGAACCTCAAAAATTAAATTAGCACAATCTGTAGGGGGCTATATAGAGCTTTTACGATAGTTTTTCAGTATCGCGCTATAGCCTGTCTAACGATTAGATTTCTTGTAACTTACGCCAGAGTTAAATTTTTCAGCGTTGCTTGTCAGCTGAAAAGTATGCGGAGTCATTGAAGGAGCAGTTAACGCAAGCCTTAGAAGCAAGAAAGGTATATGATTCCTTGAAAAATACCTCACTTGCGTAACTTTTAATCAAATTAGCTCATAATTTTTTATCGCTAGTTCTTCATGTGCTTCAGCTTTTCATTAAATTGCTTAAATTGGGGAATGTCTCGAATTTTTTTTTGCAGTGAAATTACATCTATATGAGTTATACTGTTTAATTTCGACCGTAAATTCTTCTGATCAAAGTATATTTCCTCTATGCATCTATGCAGAATTCATTGTTTATTTTGGACATAATCGTAAAAAGATAGCTGGCCAAGAAAGCAGTACATATTTGCTGCAATGATACTCCTCTTTGTCAAAATTTTTCATGATTGTAAAACATTTTTTTAGGTTGAAAAAACAGAGCAGGAGCGATTGGTAAGATTGGTTATTTTACTTAAGTAAATTATCTGATATGATGCAACTCCTGGCCAATGTTTTGTATAAAATGTCTGTATAACAGCCATAACAAACTGAAAAGATATTTCAATGACGTTAACTATATGTCAAAATGTCAACTTTGTTATGGCTCGGTTACCTTTTTTGAACGCCAGGTAGACAATTCTGAGGTTAAATTCAACTATAAGAACAATTATTGGATGGAATTTAAAATTACTTTGGTGATTATGAGGGATGGTCTTTGTTGTGAATGATTCAAATTTCTTGCCACTTGCGTCAAGAAAAATAAGACATCTTAGTAGAATCTTGCTGCGCGTCAAGATCTATCGTTCCGCACGTTAATAGTAGTACGCCTGACATAATTCATATCGTTGAACTCATAAGAATGTGAGTGGTTAAGGTGCAAGTCTACGAATCAACGAGGCAAGAGTACTCAAAAGAAATGAAGTTGGTAAATGAGTATTAAAAAATTATAAGGACGCAGGTGTGAACGCCCCAAGCCCCCCCCCTCAGCTTAATAGCTGCCAGAACCCCAGCTTGCGTAAACAAATATAAAAATGAACAAACAAACAAACAAACAAACAAACAAGTTTTGATTGGTGAGTTCAGCTTCGTGGATTTTATTCCCTGACATAAATTCGCAGCATTTTTCCCTCAAACTTATTGGCTGAATCCAGTGATTTAAAATTGATTAATGAAATTTCCATGAATAAGCTCTCTTATTTCATCTCGGTCAGCTTGAATTTTAATAAACCTTACTTTTATTCTAGGATCAAAGCCTTAATTCAGTGACAACGTCTTCTTTGGAAGTTCAAATAGCTGCAAAAGACAGAGAAGTGCGTATAGCCACAAATCATAAATCCTTCCGGATGCTGCCTTTTTTATTGAAAAGTTGGAAGGCTCGCCAAATCTTTTCAGTAATCCTGCGCTTTCACTAACCAAACTCTATTACTACTTCCTTTGCTAAAAGTTTATTGAAGTAAAATTAATTATTATGAAGAAAATTTACTTCATCCTGGGGGCGTACTGAAGGAAGGGTGCTTTTTGTCATAGTTTGTATAGAGGGAAGGGGCTTATTTGATTGGGGCTTATTCTATTCGGGCTTCTCTTTGGGGGCTTATTTTGGTGTTGGAGTGTCTTGCTACTTTCCTGCATTTTTTGTGAATCACACAAAAATTTCTGTTTGAAACTGCTTGTATCAGAATTTTTCCTAGATTTTTATTTAAACACTAGATTGCACAACTTGTCGATGAAGTCCATCACTTGCAGAGTGTTGCCAACAAAGTCAGGGAATCATCAAAACGAGAGGTAGTTCATGTTGAAGTTTTTGCAATGCCACAGGCCAAAGGTTTATCACATGCACGCTATGATGACAACATTATCATCGGCAATCACATGACAAGACGACATTGTACAATTATAGGCTATCGCTTAGCAATCGCTCACACTTTGTACCTGCATGCTGCCTTACATCATTAACCAATTTTTTCCACAAGTTTCTCATAGTTTTGATTAACGTTTTAACGTTGAGGTTCACTATTAAATATTTTATCCAATATTTTTGCTTATGTAACATTTATATCTTAAGTTCTGAAATTAGAATTAATTAGTTAACTTTAAGCTACTTTTTATGCAATCCAACAATGAACAAACTGTTAATGATAACAAAAAATGAACTGGCATTAAACATTTTGTAAAGACATGCTTAAACACTAGTTGAAAATGTGCAGCTTTCGTAAAATTGTGGTAGAATTTGGGTAGAATTGAAAACTGTGAGTATGTGAAAGTATCTGAAAACTATAATTAAGTTAGAGAATTAGATTATTATGGTTCATATCGTTTTCATTTCATTGCAGATTGCTATGCTGGAAGATCAGTTAAATGAGAAATCATCTATGGTTGAATCGTTCGTAAGTCCAAGACTGTTTCTCTGAATTCATTTAAATTCATCTTCCCTTCGTGTGGAACGTTTTGGTTTTATTGCAAACATCCATCTTGTCACTGTTGTTACTATTACGCTCGCTCATCATTTTGCATCTTTGTTCGCCCAGGTATAGCTTTCTTTATTAGTTTATGTCTTTTGTTTGTTTCTCTGATCTATGCTATTTTGGTCTTTATCGCCGTCTTTCAAAGGAATGGTTTTTATAATCCTAGCCACTTTTATCATCGTCGCATCAATCATATCCTTCTTTCAGAAAGCAAAACTCGAAGCACAAGAAGATTATGATGAGATCAAACGGGAACTTAAGTAATTAATCTTTTATTTTCAACGATTTCGACGTTTTTCACTTTTTGGAGCTGCAACCCCGGCTTAAAGTCTTTTGAGGAAGACCTTTATCATAAAAAACGCAAAACTTTCGTTTGATATTCACCAAACAAAACGTTTTTAGCAAGCATGTTACCTTTATTGTAAAACCTTCTAAACGAATTACGCAGTGGATTTTCTTATTTAATGTTGAGACACTTGGAATGCCACGAGTTAATCTCAAGGAATGAAAGTTCCACATGTTTTGTTAGGTTTTTACTTGTCTTTTTATTGACCGCATGCCAATTTTTTATTTCTAGCATTTTGAAGATTATTGAATTCGGAGAAAAAAGTGACTTGACTGCAGAGGTACTTGAAAGATTTTTGACAGCTCTTTAGATGCAAAGTAAATAATTTAAGAAAGATGATTCGACTTATGATTAGAAATTGAAAGGTTAACCATGATGAATGTAACGTGTTTAACGAAAACAAGCAGCCCTTGCTGTAGATGATGTGATCAAGAAATTGGCCTAACAGTATTGATCGTTGTCCTATCACGGTCGAAAAGTGAAAAGAAAAACAATATCCCTTCCGTTTCTTAAATCGGATATCTTCTGTTTCTTAACTTCTGTTTCTTAACTTCTGTGGTTTTTCCTCAAACCCGGTGATTCCATTTCCCCGTGTACTTTCGATATTTTGCTCATAACTTCTCTCAAAATTGGAAGCTGACCGTTTTGGGTCTCTAGAAATGTCCCATTTTCATGGTAAGTTGTCATTACAGTTTTTGCATAGTATTTCATGTTTCGATTTTGTTTTTCTAGTCTTCGAAGTCATTAGAAAAGCTTCTACTGGAGAAAAACAGAGGTGGGTTCCTGGAGTCTTAAAATATCAACTTTATTTTAAACTATGTCTATTTTCACTCAAATATTTTTTCAGTCTCCATTCATGCACCAACCTGGTCACCACTATCTTGATCAAGGGTTAATTTCGAAATTTTATTCGTTGGTACTGAGATTGTAGAAGGCCGACTTTGAAATTTATCATTTATGTTTGTATCGGAAAATCTTTCAAATAACTTTGTTACCATGTTTACCAAAACAGACCAACAAAAAATGGTTTTCATTGCATGAAGTATTGTATTTTGTGTGCGACTGGCATGTATTACAAATTATTTTGCCGGCATTGCCATATGCTTATTAGTCAATATTTTCTATGCAAGGGCTTCAAACTGAGAATGCTGGTCTAAAAGTCAAAGTGAACGACCTTCAAGGTACGTTGCTATCATTAACTGATACATATAATGCTCTATAATATATTTATTTCATAATATATGATATATCTTAAATTAATATATAGCTAATTGTAAACAGACATCATGTGACTTTAAGTCTTAGAATTCGAAATCTCCACGATGAGATTAATTTTGCTTTTGAGATTTTATGTTTGTCAATTGAAAATTTCATGTCTTTGTAGGATCCTTTGACGAGTAAGCGCTTCATAAATCTATCCACTGGCAGAGTGATTAGGCAGAAATATTTGAGCGTGAGAGCCTGTGGATTGGCAAAACACGTCCATGTATTGATAATCATTAAAATAATATTCATATTTCTAATTTTTGTTCCAAAAATAGTAAAGAAAACAGCACGGTCTTGTAAGTACGTTTTTTGCTGTCTGCAGTGCTGCATCATTTACATTGCTAGTGTTTGAATATAGCTATTACGGCTTTTGTATTTTCAGATAAATATGAAAATTTACAGAAGCAAACAAGCGAAGCTATTCGCACGATCAAAGAACAAAAAGATCTCATAACACAGCTAGAAAATGACGTTTTAAATTTGAATAGTTTGCCATCGACATTCAGAGGACAAGGTGAAGGCGAAGCTACACCAGCTCCTCATACGGAATTAGTAGAAAAAGCTGTACAAGGAGTCTTACAAGAAGGTGATTTTAATCCTATGCTTTTGATTACTTTGTACAATGTTTAGGTGTTCTTCTAATGGCAGTGGCTGATCTGGGTCCTGGCCTGTGGACATAAGCCTTTGAAGATACGAGACTCAGCCAAAACTCCTGTTAGCTTCTCTGAGTGATTAAACAGGCAAACTGCGCAAACTGCGACATTCTTCGACTTCCATGTTCAAGCAAGCAGTTGTTCGTGCCAAATCTGAAGCTGTAATACCGGATGTAATTTCTCATGGCCATTGTGCCTGTTTCGATCAGTTTACGGCCAGCTTATAGCAAGGCTAACAAATTTTTGCATTTGGGGCCATTTCCTGAAAACTGAAAATATACATACTTGAAAAATATAACAAGAAGAAAAATGAACAATTTTTTGCGTACGTCATTCTCCTTTTTTGTATTTTTGACAATTTTAATTTTCAGTCCAATTATTGTTGTTAAATTTTGGTTTCATTATTAAATTTTTAAATTGTTCTTGTCATTTAATCATAGCCGAGGAATCCGATCCATCAAGCTCAGAGTCACTGCTCTCAATCGTTTCAAGTCAAAGGGAAAGATTTAGGACAAGAAATTTAGAACTCGAAGCAGTAAGTCTCTCAAAATCTTATTCTTGGTTAATATTTTAGAGGGATATAGCTTTGAATAACTACATAAGTGAAATATTTCTACTTATGTCCATGAGAAAAACCATGTCATTACTATCATTCATCTCCTTCGCAGCAAACACGGCATCAGCAGCAACAAATAACCAGTCTTCAGAACGAGGTTGACAGCATACGGTCGGATAATATCAAATTATTTGAGAAGATCAAGTTTTTGCAAAGTTACCCAGCACAGGTACATCAAGCTTAATGTTTTAGGTTTCTTTATGTAAAGAAGGAGCGTCGTAAGTCTGGAAAGTTGATGAAGGATAGCGTAAAAGAGGAGTTTAAATTTGATGTTTCCGAACCTAGGTTCTACAGCGGTTTTGGCAAGTAAACACGGCATCAGTTCTGGCACGAAACAAGGAGTCGCGGCTACCCTGGCTTTGCATGGTCGTCGAACAATAGGACTTCTTGCAAGGTTTCGTGCTCTTCTCTTGATGGGGTTTTTATGGCCATAACGTATGAAGCAGAATTATCTCCTCTATGAAAATAAACCGTCGTTTCAAAATGGTGATTCCCCCCCCCCCAAGCCATATTTTTCATGAAGGAATTTCCTCTTGTATGTAACTTAACACGAATGTAGCAGAAATTAGGAGCAAATATTTTTGAGTGAGTCCATATTTATTGTTGCTCTTATGTAACTGAACAAAACTTGAGACAATCCTAAGTTGAAATCTCTGCAAACTGAAGATCACTGTGGTTTGAAATAACTTTTTTTTGTTTCTTACATAAGTTTGAAGGGTTTTTGTCTTTATTCTTTGCCGATTTTACTCACTTATTTTATTAGTATCGACTATTATTTTATATATATTTTACAGCATGCACAAGTGAATGTAAATGACGATTCGGTTTCCAAATACAGTTCACATTACGAGGAAAGGATCGACCCATTCACTGCATTTTCAAGAAAGGTAAGTCGTATTAAATGCTTCTTTTTGTTGCGTCCATCGAGGCATACATCATTTCCTTTTACTTTCTGTTGTTTATAACCTTTTTATTGGGTTGAAGTTAAGGCAAAGGTGGCCATCATGCATATCCGTATATTGACTAGTTGCCTGTGAGAAAAGATGCTCGCCCTCGCCCAACAGCGTGTTCGGTTAAGGTGGACATTGTCTTCCCTTACTGCCTGCGCGTGTGCACTTGTAGCCTAATTGAAAGGACGGTAGTGTATGTATCGTGGATCAAACGCTATAACGTAACAAGACCTCATATAATCTGGGATCTTTATTTTATTTAGGAAAAGCAGAGGAGATATGCAAATCTCAGTGCTCCTGAAAAGGTCACTCTCAGTATGGTAAGAACCTTCATTTTATTTCATGTTAATTTAACTAAGGAGGGTTGTCTTTAATTCGGAGCTGATTCACAGGAGCTCTTGACTCTAGTGAAACTAAAAACAGTTATGTATGTCTGGTGATATATAGTGTAATATACTGTAATGTAATCCAGTAAATGTTATGCAATATACTGTAATTCAATGTAATGTAATGTAATGTAATGTAATGAAATGTAATGTAATGCAATGTAATGTAATGTAATGTAATGCAATGTAATGTAATGTAATGTAATGTAATGTAATGTAATGTAATGTAATGTAATGTAATGTAATGTAATGTAATGTAATGTATTTACCGATGGTATCTAAAAGTAATGCAGGTTGACTTCAAAAGATCTCTAGGTGATAAGCCCTAGTTTTGCAGCCTTGTCCTTCCCTCTTTCCTGTCTTTCAAAACGTCTTGTAACGCGAATGAATATCCTGCCCCACTTGGACTTACGTAAAGCATGATTTGTGCTTTAATGCTTGATATCCTTGCATCCTAAGATTATGTCGGTTCCAAATTACCCCCGTCCCAGTTTGTTAATTTGCTTGTTAGCATTTCATGATTTCCCTGCAATTTTCATGTTTTAGGGGCGCTTCATCCTATCAAACAAAATCGCAAGGACGATTGTTTTCTTTTACACCATTCTACTTCACCTTTTAGTGTTTTTGGTAAGTATCTATGTGTAACTAGTCTTATGACTTTTAAAGCATTCGCCTCATTATGGTAGAAGTAGATTTCAATACCAGGCAACCTTAACAATATTTTTCAAGTCTATACTATATAGAAAATCCAAGCCTGTTCTGTCAAAATGGAGTCAACAGCGTTGCTTTTGGCTTGAAATGTTTCAAACAAGCTTAAAGGTTTTTACGTTAGTGTACCACTTATTGCTGCCCAGCTACCAGAAGATCATGGCCAAGGTTATCATGTAACTAAGCAAAAAACATATTTCCTTTGTAGGTTCTATACAAAATGGCATATACAGAGTCCTGCAAACGGGATTTCGCATCAGATTGTGCTAAAAGGTATGTGATAGACTTTATTGTATCTTACTATATCATTGGAAATTGTTCCTGATCATTTCCATGCTATACCACTTTTTTAATCCCTTTTTGGCAGTTGAATCCCCTTTTTACTCCTACCAAGGACATTGTGGTCACTGTGGGAACCATGCTGTGCAAGTACACAGAGTGCACACAATTGCCCTTTGCGGCGAATAAGTTATAAGGTAGGCACTGCGTAGTAATTTGTCTTCATACTATAGTTTACTCAACGCACGAGCCGTTAGGAGTGCGGTTTCATCTGTCCACATACATATGGGGTTAAGCGGTTTAGAGGAACGGCTATTATTATGGTTGCGGTTGCGGTTACGGCTACGTTTACGGTGTGTTGACATACATAGGATGTTTACCAAAACTTTCTGACGGCACAATGAGTACTGGAATTTTGTAAATCTTCCTTTTCTCAAGGCACAAGTAAAAATTAAAAGTTACCACTGATAAGTAAGCACCCTCTTTAAACCATGCTGCACTTGTTACTTAATATTATTTACTATTAAACTGATTTAGTGTTTCTTCATCAATCCTTTGTAAGGAATTACGCTAAAATTGTACACGGAAAGCTTAATTTTTTCCAATAAAAATACGTATTACTTACTATGTCATTACTACAGAAATCTTAAGTTTTTGCATTTTGCAGGACTTCTTTTCCTTTTTGAAGCAACTTCTTATCAAATAATGTGTATATACTATCTCGTGGAATTATCACGCGAAAAATAGACGCAGTTGACTGACGACGGATCCTGCCTAGACCACCATGGTCAGGCAGCACAGGATGCTTATTTAATAACACCCGACTTGCTTGGTTTCTTTTTATATTTGTTTTTTTTGTAGATTTGCAGAACACATGCACAGTTTTCACAATAAGAACAAGCGATAAAAAGTGACAAATATAAACTGCTATTAAATTTCGCGAAAAGATTAGTGAGTTGTAATAATAAATTTATTAAATAACGCAAAGCCAAAATATTTTAAAAATCATAGTTGCCGTTTTTCTTGTACCCTAGCTGGACTGATGTTTCTTCTAGATTTTGGGGTAATTTCATAGTGTAAGGCTTGTGTCCTCTTCATTCAGAGACGCGAGTAGGTTGAAGTAATGAATATCATATCATATCATATCATATCATATCATATCATATCATATCATATCATATCATATCATATATCATATCATATCATATCATATCATATCATATCATATCATATCATTTTCTTGACTTTTTCGAATTCATTCGCATTTGAGGCAAAACATCTAGCCAAAACCGGTGCCAACGGGTGGACTGCCTTCTCACGGGACTGTTTGTCGGTTAAAACCTTTTTTCATATAAATTTATAAAATATAAAAGCGTACAAAAGCGAAATTACTATGTACAATACTAAGATCTAATATACAACACTCACAAGGACGGTACCAGGAGGAGCAAAGTATCATGCTTAGCCCTAGCCTCACACAACTTTAACACAACTTATAATACAGACTTCGAAAAGCTTAATTTAACTGCAAGAACGGGAAAGAAAATATCTAAAGAGATATAACCCGAATGCTTTTTATACACAATAAAAATTGATAACAGGCAATGACGTCGTAAGAATGATGACATCCGCCCCTCTGTATATCACTACTTGTGTTGGCTTTGCGTCTAACTACGGCCCTGAAGCACACTTTTAAAAGTGAACGGGCCCTTATTGACAGTAGGGAGCGTAAGCATGCTTATACAACATCTGCTCATTCAACATCGAAACATTGATTTAATTGCCAATTTCTCTATCAGCACACTGGATACAATTAATAATTCCTTAGCTTCCGTTGACATGTGCAGTGTCTAGATATCGAAAACAACTTCCTCGCTACCTGTAATCATTGAGTAACTTTCCTATATACGCTTTGAATATGAAAATTGTTAAAGAGAAAGTTGTATACCTTTTTTACAAGAAAACGTGGCGCCAGTTTCAGCCTGGCGTTTCTTATTTTTCCATGTAATTTCAGCCTCGGATTTTTCTTATTTTGTTTCATTAAAAACATGATATTGAAACGACGATGTTTGTTTCTATTACATTAAGTTTTTTTAATTGTTATGTCTTTATTCTCTTCTGTTGTTTTGTTGCTTTGTTTCAATTGCTACTGCTATTTTATTTTAGTTTTGTTTAATTTTTTTTTGTTTTTCATCTTTTTCTTTATCTTTTGGCAAATCAAATTTTTTCTTTAATAGGTACTTCTTATAAAAAAGCGTGTACTCTGCTCAAAAGTTAACCCTTTCAAACCTAAAAGTTCATTACTGACTTTCTTCAATCAAAGACTTGTGCAGCCCTGCTTCATTTCACAAATTGCCTCCATTCATCGACAAGCGGCTTTCTTCAAAAGATTTATCCCTGTACAGGTGAAACGAGGCATTCAGGCTCAACTTTGTCGAAAACATCTTTGTTGATAGCACTATACGTTAGAATGCTGAGGGTATTTTAAGGACATAACTTTTTGTTTATAATTGTTCTAATCCTGCGATTGTTCAAATCGACTCTCTACTGAAATTCAGGCACCGCACAGCCATTGGGCTAGCAGGGGCTATAGCCCCTTCACTTTTTCAAAGATAGTCCTAAAAGCTATTACAAATATTGCATTTTCAACTGAAATATTTTCTGCACCAAACTGTTGTATATAAACAAGGACGTAAAGAAGCAAAGTCTTTTTTGCAAGTGGCATTTTTCAACCTTCTAAGGGGCGCGGTTTAAATAAATTTTCCGAGGGTTCCCCTGGACCACCACTGCGGCTCGATCAGCCCCTCCACTTTAAAACCGCTTCGCGGTCCCTGACTAAAATCCTACGATTGCTAAGAAAGTCGAAGTACTAGGGCGATTCATTTCTTTCTTGCAAAAAGAAGACCCGTATGCCGGACAAAATGACATTAACCCTTGCACCCCTGGATGGGCCATATGGCCCACAGACAAATACCGTAACAGATTATTTGCCAGGGGGTAAAATACAAAATATTGTTAATGTTCTGATGACAGTTTTCTATGATAGCTTACGCTTTAACCTAATTTATTTGATTATGCTACCCCTGAAAAGCGTAGATTTTTAGGGATTTAAACAGTAAAATGAAAATAAATCCGGGTGCGACGGGGTTATTTTTATGTCAGTTTGTTTCGGCTTGGCACTGTTTCTTCCTGGGCTTGGTCATAAGATAGCCAAGTGCGGGCACTATCGCAAATGCAGTTTCTGATGCAAAGTTGAAATTTTGGCAAAATTCTACGAATAACCTTGAAATTTATCGACTTATCAAAAAATGTGGAGGGAGTAATTGCTTCCCATACCCCCATTTATTTGATGAATGAATCCCCCATTCATTATTGCGCTTACCTCTAATGAATAGGAGGGGGAGGTATGCTTATTAGATTTTAATGTTGAAAAGACCTTCTGCACTGTATTTGATCATCTGGTTTATGAAAGTTCCATCAAACCAGAATGCGTATCATTGGTGGACATTCATGGTATTAATTTTGGACATACTTCGGCAGCGAAGTATCGACTGTACCGATTTGGTTCACAGTTATTGCAATCCTGCCTTTAAAAAAAGCCATTTCATAATATAATGTCCAACACTACTGTGAAAGAAGGAAATAGATTCAAAATTAAACCCTGCAACTGCTAAGAAAGTCTGAGTAAAGGAGTCATTTCGAACGTTGTAATGAATAAAAAAGAAAGGGCGGCGTGGCCCATCGACACCTCTAAATAACCCTGGAAATAATACGGGCCCTGATAATTTTAAATTTACCAAATTTCATGAACGAAACCTGTTTTAAAACGTTTTTAGCCAAAGTTTGCATTTCGTTAGTTTGTAGAGGCTGTAGAGATTTTGATAATGTTTATCCAAGTTACATTTTGAAATAATCTGTGGCACAGTTGTCCATGGCTCAACAACCCAGAAGCAATGTTGAAAAGGTCAAGTATAGGCTTAGCGCTCGATTGATTTGAAGATATGAATAAAAGTTCATAAAAGAGATATCAATCTAGGATATTCATTCTAGGCCCGTTTTGTCCCAGATCTGGGGGCGAGGATGAACTCACCAGGTGTATTTTTAGAGTTCTTTAGCAGCTACGCCATGTTTAGCGAGTTCCTACCAAATTTTTATCTATAATAGAGAGAGGGCAGCCTGATGTTTTTTGCTCAACATACTTTAATGAAATTGGAATAGATGATAATTTTTCAAGAAAACAAGGGAATAATGACTCCCCGTATGACTCTCACTGTTGGCGAAAATCTGTGAAAGTTGCAGAATGCATACCTACTAGAAATCAAAGAAGAATTTTCAATCTGGTCTTTCGTGACCTATGCATCCAAGGTTCTCACATTCTTTTACGGATTCTTGTTTATTTCGAAGTCTTCTATCCAAATTTTTGTTTAGTTTACAAATGTTGAAGCACGACAAGGCGGAACGAGTCATCATTTCACTGAGAAAAAATGTTCATCTTCTCAATTTTTTCCGACGGAACATTGAAATTTCCGAAAATTGGACGATTTTTTGTACCAGGGTGTGCCATGGCCCCCTGCCTCCCCCTCGGCTAGGAACGTCACTCGGGGGAGGGTTTGGGGTGGCTCACCCTGCCAAATGTGAAAATTTGATCTTCTTTAGGGCAAAACTAGACATCACAGGGCATCTTTTACAACAAAATGGATAATTTTTATTATTTTTGAAAGCCACAGAGTGACTTTTGCAGAGCAAATCTGCTATCACACTCCCAACACAGAGCTTGAGAGGATGCCCCTGCTGATGCCCCTAGCGAGTAGCCGCCCAAGGAGCAAGTAGAGACTTATTCCGTTAGGAAGATCTAATCAATAAATTCTCTTCTGAACCTCTTCATTCAGACAAGAAGCAAGCCCTGATCACCAGTCTCCAAAGTCGCAGTGCTTGCCGCTACGTGGGCGCTTGTATTTCGCAATGTAACACGCCAGTTTGGCATGTTAAGTAAGGGAATCACCATCAGAGGTGGTTGAAGCTGTATAGGGGATCGCACTTTTCAAAATGGCTGCTAACACATCTGATCCACGTGGAGCTGGTTCATGGAGGCGTCGTGCTGACGTTCGATCAATTCAGAGATGTTATTTTCATGAACGGAAGCATTGGCGTAGGAGAGGCTACACTTCTTTTAGTAAAGAAGACGGTGGCAGTCTCCTATAAAGTGCTGTTAAGTCGATTTTGTGGTGAAGCAATGTGGCAGAAATTCCTTCTTGTTCCTAGATCATATTATTGAAGGAGTTCTGGTGAGTTTTTAATTTACATTTACTTCAATTCACATAATTTATATCTTGGTTTTAGCTTTTTACAGTTGTTTCTGATTGGTTGTATCATAATACAATTCTATGTCAATTTTTTTCGTAAAAAAGAGTTTTATTTTCATTTTGCCGCTAAATTTAACAGAACGGCATTAAAAACACGTAGGCAACGAATTTTTTAGTTTTAATCTATGAAAAGGTTAATTTAACTGTGCTTCCGCAGCAAGATCAAACTATCATCTGTATATTTCCAAGTTCCAGTCAAACAATTGGGGACCAATGCTGTAGTATTTTTCGTCGTATAGCCAACTCCTAATGTTGGTCATTTTACTCTTGTGATGGCTGTACTCTCGGCCACAAATGCGGCGGAATGTCCTCCGTTCCAGAAAATTTAATTTTCTCGATAGCTTCACATCATTTAGACACTTGGTACTCTTTCTAGAAACTTTCTCTTTCTTGTTCGTATCATTCTGCAATCTAATTTCATTTACGGTGGTTCGCAGTCCCACAGTGTCATAAAGCAGAAAGCGATCTACCGCTTATTATTCTTTGAGTGTATTAATAGATTAGTTAGGCAACGACTGAATGAAAAAGCTAGAGGTTAACAACAATGTACTGTTTTTGCAGTTAAAAACCCCTTCCGAAAAAGATTTTTGTGGACGTCTCATAAGGAAAAATTTTGAAAAACTTTTCGATGAAATTAAGTGATTATATTGAATAATCGTTGCTCAAGACTTAACTTTTCTGCCGATGGGTGAATGACTTTGACGATGTTCTGAATGTATTTTATATTTTTGTCTCATTGGTATATCATTGGACTGAATTGACTGGCTGATATGAATGACCGTAACTGTAATTGATTGATTGATTGATTGATTGATTGATTGATTGATTGATTCATTGATTGATTGATTGATTGATTCATTGATTCATTGATTCATTGATCGATTGACAGATTGACCGAATGATCAATTGAATGATTAATTGAATGATTGATTGAATGATTGATTAGTTGTTCAATAAATGACATAATATAGTCTGGATACAAGGAAGATAGTTGTAAGAAAGAGAAATGAATGAATAAATCAAAAGTAATTTCTCCAATCATTGCATGGATGCATGAATGAAAGAAGTAAATGAATTAATTAAAGATGCAAGAATGGGTGAATGAATGAATGAATGAATGAGTGAATGAATGAATGAATGAATGGCAGGTGAATGTGTTAATATAAATGAAGGATTCCTGTGTTCTAGTTTACAAGTTAATGTTTTAGATTTTCATCTGCCTTGAATCCAGAAGGGGATCAATGAGGAGATCAATTATGTAAACTTCACCAGAGAATATTTAACCATCCCATATGATTACATACTTTCACTTTTGCTTCCAACATTCCATGAATTTACCAACCTACATCTATCAAAATTTAAAAAAACTCTATATAATTGAGAATGGAAAGGTGGCTTACTACCTGATATGGAATTTTTGGTCTAAATTTTTTTTTTTTTTTTAAATTCTGACTACAAAATTCTTAACTTTATGGGAGGAAAAAAGTCTATAACACCAACTTGTTATAAACCCCCTTGGGGTCAGTCCTTCTCACAAGTAAGGGGTGTCAGTGCAAACAACATTAGGATACTACATACTCTAGGGAGAATGAAACACATCATTGATGATTTATTATCAATCTTATTATAGATTCAATATTACTTTAGTGGAGAAGGGTTTCTCTAGTAGGGATATCCAGTACAATATTGTGTACCAAATGCTTGTTTGCACCTTATATGGCTATCCTTTCACAATTCATTACAGAAATTAGTCAATCAATCATGGGCAGAGTTTATTCCTGCATTCTGAAAAATCACTCTTTTAGCATGTCAATTTTTTATTCTTTTATTATGGGATGACTCAATTCTGGATCCTTGCAAATTTCCACCAAACTTTCTTTGTTTGCACCCCATAAAGTGTATTAGAGAAAGACAGACTAGAGAGACAAATTAGAGGTAGCTTAGAGTGAAATAAAGTCACACACCAGATATCTTTTCTATGTGCATATAAAAAATTTTCTGCATTATTTAGCATGTTTAATGTTTATTAGCCGAGGGCATACTAAGGGGATCAAGGTGCAAGGCCCCCCTGTTACCAATCACGAAAGAAGTGAACATGCATGTTCTATGATTCTTGTCTTGATATACAAACTGAGCATGGACTCAGTATTACAAATTTAAATGGTTATTAGAATTTCAGTTCTCAAGGGGAAAAAAAGGGAAAAATTCCAGAGTAATGGGTAGACATTTACAAAATCAAGTTTGCTGCAGCCTCTTGTGATGGCATGCATACTTCGAACTGCCAAAAAGTTTCCATATCTAGTGTTAAATTTCTCTCAATTTTATTTCTAAACAAATATCTATGAGTCAAATATTACATTTACCTCCAAATATGACCTTATGTGATTTACGGTAGTTTTTCTCACTGCCTGGTCTCATTGTATGGCAATTTTTGCAAAACAGTCTTTTTTTACCACCCATTCTATCCATTTCTGTAATTTACTGCAAGGATTCTGTCGTTTGCTTGATGGGCCAACAATATTCCTTCTGGACCAAGGATCAATAAATCCCCCATCTACTGCACCCATCAATCCCAAAGGGCCAAAAAGTACATCTTTATGTGTGATTCAAAAGTACCTAGTGTTTACTTTTTGTACCTGTGTTACCTTGCTTGTTACTATTCGCTACACAGTTTGTTTCACAACATGCATCAACAGCCGTGCCTAAAACTGAATTTCTATCTTTATTTATTATTAAAGTATTCTCTAATTAAGGGACACTCTAAAAAGCGGACACCTCTCATTAGCGAACAAATATTTTTCCCCGATTGCTTTCTAGTCAAATTCTTACAAAAAACTTTCTAAAAAGCGGACACTTAATTAGCGGACACTCTAATTAACGGACAATAGTTTTTGCACAAAATAGTCAATTTGGCTTTTTTCTTTCCATTTAGCGGACAGTATAAAAATATTAGGAGCCAGCGAACACAAAACTGAGACGAATGAATATTCGTTTGAATATTTATTTCAAACATTTTGAAGTGACCATAGCCACCTCTACGATTCAACCTCTTTCCAATAACTTCAGCTGTAATGGAGTTTTTGGGACTTTCAAGAATAATAATAATATTGCATATAGCAATGGTTTCTTTTCGTCAAGAATTCACCTAATGTTGCTGTTGCGTTTTCGTCCACCTCATTAGATGGCTCATGCCTGCATTGTAACATTTCCCAAGCCAACGGACTCCAGATGTTCATATAGGCACGATACCCACTTGCAAGAGTGTCTTAGCTCAACCCGATTGCCACTAATTACCCAGATTACACCTTTAAAATCATAAACTCGGGTCTTTTTTTCAAATTTGGAGCTTACATTGCAAAACGTTCCAAAAGGCGGACACTTCCAACGGACACCCTGCTCTTGCCTGATGATGTCCGCTAATTGGAGATAATATTGAAGTTTGATAGTGATGAAGTTCTTGCGCATTCGACCTCTATTTGGCACCTCAGCGACCTTTTTGTCCGAACCAAATACTTGAATACTTCATAGGATAAATAGGTCATCATTACAATTGATATTGATTACAACTGATATAAATATCAATCATACCAGTCTTACCTGAATATGACACTCAATTGTAGTATGCATTGCCATGCAGCCGAAGTAAAGGATATTTTCCAAGTGCCCTTGCACCAAAACTTCTCTTCCTTTCATCTTACTAATCCACTTATCGTGTGTTGTTAAATGTACGTAGGTAAAGTAGTGTAGTATGGTGTTAGTATCGTGTATCTCCGTCATGGGCAAAGCATTTTTGGAGATTAAAATGGTAGAATTGTCGAATTGTAGAAGCGTGTCAGACACACCCTTGACCATGGCAATTAGAGTCCCTTTGTCACGCTTTAGTTAGTTTGTTTGTTATGTGTTATCTTTCTTTTTTTGCTTCGCTGCTTGTTTATCTCGCAAGATTCCTATCGATTATAAACTCCGTTGCAGTTGTTGCATGTTTATAATAGAACTAGAGAAGGCCGTACGCTCCAACCATTTTCCGATATTTAGAGGCAGTTTCCTTGAAAAGATTACTTATGCGCAGGGATAATATAGCAAGAAAGTGAGGCAATTCCTTCCCCTGCCCTCTGAACATTACCCTAATTCTTCTATTTGTCTATTGATGTACCCAAGTTTTTCACTTTCTCTCGAAGAGAAAGTTCATGGAGAAGGCTCTGACAGAGGAAAACCACAGAATCCACGCATATTTCTTACCAAAAGCGCCTGATTGGCATTAAAATAATCTAGTTAGAGACCAAGATCTGTGGACATTTTGAGACACTTATATCCTTTCAAGCCGCCCCAGCCACGCCATCCCCATGGTTTTTAGTTTTTAGGGGCCAAAGACCGCAAAGACGCTCAACAATGAGCCATAAAGCCACCGGCCGTAATATAATTGATTAACTGTGGTCGCAGTTGCAAAAAGTTATTTTGGAGGCTCAAACCACTGAAAATTAATTCTCAAATCTATCAGCGGCAGTTATTTTTAGGACGGTGGAGTTGCAAATATGCTTATTTATACTGGGCCGTATAGCAGGTCCCCCTTCGAAATTAACCTTCTTCCATTTCAAACATTGCGCAATACTGACAGCGGCTCTTTGAGTTTTTTAACATGTTACTTATTCCTCTCACTACTAGATTCTAAAAATACGAATGTGTGTATTTAATCCTTCGTAAAGGGTTCAGTGTGTTTTCAAAGGGAGCAGGTGCAACCAGTTTAAATGACGCAATCTGTCTTCAATCTTGCTACGGCTGTTCATTTGCCATAAATAGATTGTCGGAAGTTATCGCGAAGTTGGCCTATCGCCTATAAATTGGAAGCTCTCTACTTCCAATCAAAGTCAATAGAGAGGAGGACTCATCTGGCAAACCTATTGTCTTAACTCTTTGTTCACAATTTCACAAGTCGTGTGGTCTAACTTAGGGGATCCAACATGCTGCTGTCTATTGTTTTCATTGTGAAGGTCAACTAAATTGTGCATTGTTTATAAAAAAAATCTTTAATATTTGATTGAAGCAAGCATTAATACACCAAAGAAACCAATGAAAAAGGCCCTAACTGACATAGAAGCTGAAATTGATATACCTTGAGCTTATTGTGAATATCGACTTCAATGTTCTGTCTGTAAAAAGCTGGATGAAAATTGGAGATAATGCTGCAACAAATTCTCAAAAACCCTGCAGTTTTAAGAACAGCCCCCAAGCCTCGGACATTTATGCCTTAGAGTCACTTTTAGCACACAGCCTTGGGGGACAGATGCTCCCTTTTCGTAAATGAGATGGTTTTAATTTTTTATAAATGGACATATTGCTATTAATCTGTTTGTTTTACTTTCAACTTTTTAGCTTCGTGGTTTCTGGCGGCATTTCCTTAGACACCAAATGGTGGTGCTGATCGAGTATGCGAACCTGTTACAAGGAGTTTTGACAATGGCATCGAGGCCCAGCAGTTCGAGCGGAGATGAAGATGATTTTCGCCAACATTCACCGGTTGATCGCCCTGGCCACGATGAATCAGTGTTGAGATCGGAGGATGGTATCAGCTATTACGCACATCATCAAGCGTACTTTGCTCATATGCCTATAGCCAACTTCCCAGCTTTTCCCTACTCCTATGCCATGTATGCATCAGTACCCCAGGAAGAAGGGTTTTTAGTGGATATCTATAATCAAATGAGTGGTCAACAAAGCTTGCCGCTGCTAGAGAACTATCAAGAGAGTCACCAAACTGCAGCAACACTGCCAGGCACTGAGGAGGCCCGGTCCATTGCAGCGGTCGTCGAAAGTGACGAAGAACAGGTGGAGCAAACGTGGGAGTTTTTACATCTTTGTGATCGCTCAAGTTGCAACCGACCGTGTCCGGCGCATCCCACCCTGCTGGAGACGTGGACATTCGACTTTCCGACGGAGCTTTGCGGACGCTTGATTGGGAAGAAAGGAAGAAACATGCGCAAAATAATGCAACAAACGAAAGCGCATATAAAAATATGCGAAGAAGAGCGAAATGAGACGAGGCAGTTCGTAAAGGTTTGTGGTACCGAGTTGCAAATTCTCGATGCGGTATCGGCGATCGAGGATTTGTTTGCTCGGAAGAGCAGCATGCAACGACTGAAGAACAGCCGAGTATTACCGATTGTTGGCCCAAGAGATTCAAAAATTGTTGCACGGCAGATGGAACTTCCGAGTGATAGGGATGTATCAGTAGTGATTTCTAGTGTGATAAATGCTGGCCATTTCTATCTAGTTATTCCAAGAGCTACAGGAGCCTCGTTCAGGGATGATTTTGAAAAGCAGATCAACACATTCTACAATTCTGGGCACATTCCAAAATTAAATTCTATGCCTCTACCAGTGGGCATGTACTGCGCTGGGAGCATTTGTGACAAGTGGTACAGAGTGCAAGTCATCAGCAGCTTTGTTAAAGCTGGCAAAGTTGAAGTGCTCCTGCTCGACTATGGCCATTTTGCCATTATTCCATTTGCATCGTTGCGACAAATGAGGTGCGGGTTACTATTATTTCATATTTACTTATTTCTTTTGCTTAAAGTTGATACACCTCGATTAGGTACGATTAAATAGAATTGCCAAGGAACCAAAGACCATATTATGATGGGCAAAAAGGGTGTCATCCCCCCGCCTGAAAAAGGCTCTGGCGGCAAATCTTAGCCTGTATGTCGGTGATTTTTTTCTGTTCTGTTATCCTTTTCATTTAATATAACTTAGGTTTTCCTCGGGCAATTTCAAGCAAAATTGCAATCTGTGAACAAATCCTTTGGTGGATCTAGAATCACACCCCTACCTTTTCGGCAAATTCCTCATCCCACACCACTCCTAGTGACATTGGGTCGCAACGGCCCTGGGTGGTGATATGATAATGGTCATCTGATTGTGCTGATAATGATGATAATGATGAAGGCTAAACCACTAAACAATATAATTAATTGTTTTATTTTAGAGCCGATTTCCTAGATGTCCCATTTCAAGCCATCGAATGCTGTTTAGCTAACATCGTACCCCAAAATGGTAATAAAGCCATATATTCATTCTTTTATTCATTCATTTTTCATTCATTCATTCATTCATTCATTCATTCATTCATTCATTCATTCATTCATTCTTCCTTCCATTCTTCCATTATCAATTTAAATATGCATTACTTTATCCATTCATTTATCTCAAAATTAATTTGAATTACTTTTTAATTCATTTATTCATTTATTTATTCAATTTTGTTTCTTATTTTTTTTCGTCCGTTTTGTTTGACAGGTGACTGTTTTTTCTCACTTTCCGATACAAATATGTTTGAAAAGCTTACCGATGGGAAGAAACTGAGAGCCGTTTGCCGTGGGATACGATCTGGCATATCTTACGTCGAATTATATTCAAGCGATAACGACACAGTGAGTGAATTTTGTCCATTTTTATATTACTATAACCCGTGCTTCTATTCCAGCTATGGAGTCTTTCTAAAAAGTAATTAAAATATAATTAAGAAACCAGCGATTGTCAAAATAATAGGCACAAGCATGTCAATGAGCGTCGAGACATTTTGCCTAGACATGGGAATCGAATGAAAAATGCCCATTTCTTCCCCCAGTTCAATGCTGGGACAAATCTACTTTGCAAATAATTGGAGCTTCAAGATACATGATAATGCTTCTGTTAATTTGCAAGAGGTTCCATTGGTGCTTCCATATTATTATTATTATTATTATTATCAACGAATATTTATACAGGATTTTTCTACAGTCATATCATATTTACACTAGGTACATATATATACTGTTATCACAGAAGTCCTGTTAAATAAATAAAATCAAAAAATATCTCACGTTCTGGGATGAAGGCTACTACCAGATACCGAGAATCATCTTCAGAATCACCCGGTAAATATGCCATTTATTGTCGGTGATCCTTCCTATACTCCAGTTCTTTATAACTAAAATACGTCAATCAACTGTGTCTATTTTCCCCTCAATCATTCCCAAAAATGTCACCTTTTTGAAGACAACGTGTTTTTGGTTGCAATATTGCAATGGTTCCAAAACGTAGCTAAAGTTTGATTGTCTTAATACCAACAGGTTTCTGTCTACTGAATAGAAACGAGGTACTTGATACAATCCATGGAGTCGCCGTATCACAGTATACTTGAACAATGGATGAATTAAAGTTTTACTAGGTACTGTCAAGGCCGTAGCTACAGTGGGTTGTGAGGGTGTGACACCACGGGAAGGGAAAAATTGTGTTTCAAGAACCAACCCCCTCCCCCTGACACCTAGCGACGGCTCTGGTACTGTGAAATGATTTTGATGCTGAAGCAAATGTATCTCTCCTTCGTTTTAGCTTACATCGATAAATCAGAGGTTGGTTGAATGCGGCATTGCGAATTGGGTTGATATGGCATTCTAGACAGCAACTGACAATTAAAATGGGTAACATGTGATTAAGTATAACATTTAATGGGTGCATTTTGTAACAAGTTGT
Source organism: Catostylus mosaicus (assembly GCA_964019065.1). Classification (NCBI taxonomy): domain Eukaryota; kingdom Metazoa; phylum Cnidaria; class Scyphozoa; order Rhizostomeae; family Catostylidae; genus Catostylus; species Catostylus mosaicus. Next base: position 5,053,509 of record OZ025193.1, on the reverse strand, counting down.
TCAACTCTGTAGCACGACATGATTTGACGTGCATTGGTATAGTTTGAATCGTTGCTTCTCAATTGTTTGAAAAAGAAGCTATATCGTGGCTACAGTATAGGAAATATTGGTGCAATTGTCTCTGGTGTTTTACTTAGGATTAAGATTTATGATCTAATTAACAAGGGTCCGAAATTTTGCACTGACTAATGAAGGCAGCATCTTTCAGCAAGGTGTCTACACAAATGGTTATTCTTTTTATCCAAGAGTATATCATGAATTGTACCTCTCTCCCTGCCTAGTTTATTGGGTATAACACTCTCCTCTCAAAAGTAACTAGTTAACCGAGTGTACCCCTCTCTACCCAGTTTATTGAGTATATTTTCTCTGTATAGTTCATTGGATGTACCTTTCCCTGACGTGTTCCTAGTGTATACCCTTTTCTTATACCATGTTCCTCTCTCCCGAAAGGTAGTGTGCAAAGTTTTATAGTTTTGAACGCAGTCTCTACCGCCGATACTTTCTCATTGACCAGTCAATTCTAATGATGGTGGAGCGGGATTGGTCAGGGATGAATGATGAAATATTCATAAAACATGATACAAATTACAACATTTTTAAAGCACTGTTCATAAATGGTGATTTAGAATCTTATATAACCCATGGTTCTATGATCCCTGGTAATTTGATTATCATACAAGCTGAGTAATCCAATATGATAAATGAGAATCTTACCCCTAACCCAAGCTCTAACCAGGAGCGTCACTTCATGGTTTATTTCGACGCCTGTCGAAAACTTGTAAAACTAGATAGATGGGGGAGGGGTCAGTATGATAAAGCGCCCTGGCTCTAACCCTAAGTCTAATTGGGGGCTAGCCATGTTATCCTTACCGCTAAAATTATATGGTATGTTTCACTGATGTTGTTATACGTAAAGAATATTATACATATGATATATCATTGCCATTTAGAACTGGCTGATGCAAAGTTAGTTGAGTTCTCTCTGGCTAGATATGAGACCAAAAAATGCTTGTTTAGAAAACTACCTCTCCGAAATATTTTGCTAGTAGAATTCTGTTATTGAGCGGATACAGCCACCAAAATTGTTCAAAAGAACAAAATGAACAGAAGGATTTGAATTTCAGAAATATTTTCCTGGCATTCATTGCGATAAAATCATTGGTAGAATCATTGAATGTTTGCTTTCATTGGTAAATGTAAGCAGCAAGTTTTTTTCCTTAGCAACAAATAACTGTTTTCAAAGTTCCAATTGCTTTGATAGTTATGCCTATATTCTCAGAGGTCAAGTTATACTTGGTGGTTTGATCGTAATTCAGAACTTGATTCATCTCTCTAGGCGTGTTTAGCTAATGAACTACAGCCCGGTTTGGGCGTATTGCTCACACGGTTTCTGTTTAATCAAGGAAAGGCCGATTCAAGGAAAGTAATAAACAAGACGGAGATTATCTGTTTCTAGCTGGACTTTACATGCGCGATTTCGGGGGCGGGCCTAAGAAACAGGGATAACAGTTGTTTTTTATGCAGTTTTTGCACAGGTGAATCAGCAGAATTGAAAATTCATGCGATTTAGGCGAGTGTTCAATCTTTGCTAAGCTATCTGTTTTGATTTGTATGAAAATTGTTTTTTTTTGGAGAAAAAATGTTTCGTATATAATTTACTACCTTTATTGACATTTAGTCATTCATTCGTTCGATTATTCATTCATTTATTCAATTACGTTTTGACCTTTTTCAAGTTAGGCGCTCTTTTTAGATATGATTCCAACTAAAAAAATTAAAAATATCGTGATATATTCAATCATAGTTAAATAATCTTCACCGTACCATACCTACTTTCAAATGTTTTTACTCTTATGCAACATTTTTTAAACGCCAAGCAGTCTTATTTGTCTACGTTTTTTTTGTAAAAGCAAAGTACATTCGTGTTAATTGGGAAGGTTGCAAATAACTCAACCAGTAGTTACTTTTCCACGTTTTTAATAATTTTTGTTTGTCTATCGTATCACAACCTCCTTTTGTTCAGCCTATTTCCATGAGATGGGCCAGCCGCATATCCAAGCTGACTATGCTTTCTTAGCAAAAGCATAGCTCAGTTAACCAAACATCATTTTGTAACAAGTTGTTTACCCTTGCAACATAATATGATTGCATTCAAAGGAACTCGTCTTTCTAGGCACGTCTTCAACCAATGTTAAAATTAGTATAAGTAAGAAGCTTAACTGCCTTGATAGCCCAAATGCGCTGAGCGAGCTGGCCCAACTCATTTATACAAACCCCCAGAATTAAAGAGTAAAATGCTATTTTATGTATTTCATGGAACAAGTCCCTTTAGGGACGAAATTTTTAGTTTCACGTGTAATTATGATATCCCTAAAAACAGATATTTAAGGTATGTGATGTTTGTATGTTTTCAAGGCCTACACATCTATATGGAAGCAGCGGTCTATTTTTGCCCAGTCCTCGTTTTGACAAGGCCCATCGAGAAGGGATAATGGGGCATTTCTCCTCGGGCACAGACACAAGGTTGTTGGAAAATGAAACAATTCCAAAGCTTTTCTGTTATCTTTACAATGCATTTTTTAGACATTAAATATAAAATAAAGGTGGCGATTTCATAGGCCTAGACCCTTGATTCCCTTAAGGGCTCATGCCGGGTCCCTATGTCCTAGTTTGGAACAAAGCATTAGAGTTGCTTAATCGTCCAGTGAGCCTGGTCTTGGAAGGTGTTTGTTCTAATATCTTGTTCAAAGACAGGTCTACAGCTTTTGCTGCTGCCCTTGGAGATTATTTTACAATCATTTCACCTTCATTTTCAATGGCTTGCCCCCTGCCCTGAAGTGGTCCAGGCATCCTCCAGTCGCTTCTCGGGCCAACCCTTCTTAGGTCGCAGTGTTAAAATTCTCGGGTAATTCCCTACCACCTTCATTTATAGCTTGCTGCTTTCTCCAAGGTATACAGGAACTTTTCTGAAGTACATGTTTTCAATCTCTAGTTGTTGTTATTTGAATATTATAAAACTATGAACTATGTTTAAATGTATGAATAAATTAGTTGCAGATCTTAAATCTTATATAAAGGTATGTTTAAGGTTATAAATATATCATGGAATGAAAATGATGAACATAGTAAATGGAAAGGTTGATATCAACTTCAAATTACTTCGTAGGATGTATGAAATCAATTCTGTTAAGTGGTAGAGTGTGGATGAGTATTTGCTGAAACGCGCAAAGAGGGCCTTTTTATCGGTGGTCCAACGATTTTTGGCATGTTTGTGTCGGAAAATCGAAGCGCAAGAAATTGGTCATATCAACCTCTAACTAACATCCATCTAACTCAAAAGTCTTTGGCATACCATCTTTGAAAAGCTATTTCCAAGGGCAGGAATGCAGAAACTTGGAAGGGAGAAAGGAGGGCTCTATACACTTCGCTCCCACTTAAGAAGTTCTTGACGAAAATTTGAGGGTTGGGGCACCTCTATATATAACCCTGAATTTCCGCTACTGTGGCTTGATAGATTTATGGGCAGATAAAAACAAGGAATTATCTTACGAACATGACTTGAAATATTCATGGACTTGAAAACTGTCTCTATTGATGAACAAAAAGTTTATAAATACACTTAAGTTCATTTGAAGTATTCTAACGTCAAATTACACAAAAAGATATATACACGTTCCATAAAATATATGATAATTGGGAAAAACATGGCAATTTTATCTTTCAAGAAAACCAATTCACAGGGCCAGCACATTTGTACCGTAATTTTTGCTACGGTACTAGCAATGTAGAAGAGTTCATTTTTTATCGACCCTTTGCGCCAATAATTAGCAAAATCAAGGGTATCGTTTCGAGCAAAGCTGTGTCTGCAGTTTATTGATTAATCACAGGATTCTAGGGGCAGTTCCGGACGATTACATTGTACAGTTACCTGGGCCTATAAAGATACACACTAAAAAGTACATTGTTAGTAACGCTATCGTCTATTGGCATATTCTAGTTGTTCTTTGAATTCTGTGTAATGCCTTTGAAATCGCAAGTTTGATCCTGCAAAGTAAAAGATGCTTGGATAAAGAGTGCTTGAACGAATTGACCGGAAAATTCGATTAAAAAACAATATTGAAGACAATTTCTCGGGGAGTTTGCTTTTGCCAAACACTCCCAAAGAAGAAGACTAAATTGTGAAGAAATGGGACGTGGGGGGCTTTAAATCTTTATATTTTGAAGGGGAGATCCACTAGATCTGCTAAGTTATTAGGGTTTCAAAAATGCAACGGGCCTACTTTTAAGCTTTTTACAAGTACTGTATCTGTCCCCATCACTTATTCTGAGCCCATGGGGTCTTCTATAAAACGACCTTTTCGTTGTTGGAGAGGGGGGACTACTCAAATAAAAGCTCTTTTGACGTTTCTCTCTCGCTTCATCACGATTGAAACCAAAGTGTATATTTATACTGATTTCTTGCTGTCTGAAACATTTAATGTTAAACGCTTTTTTTGTATTCGAAATACCTATTATAGGTAATATTTCTTGCAGCAAATCCCTTTTCCGGAATACCTAAAACAAGAAGAAGAGTTACTAAAACATGTGTCAGTGGCTAAAAGCTAGATATTTTTTCAGCATTCAAAAATTTAAGAAAAGAACTATGATCGTTATTAAATTGCTCAAATTAGTGAGGGTTAAGACGGCAAACGTTTGTTAAGAACATCCAAAGAACCTTTCAGTATTGAAATCCAAAGAAACTTCGACTAATGGGTTCATTTCGATCTTTCTCATAAAAAACAGACAAGTAAATATGCAGACAGTGGCATACTTTTTATCTACCTTTGTTCGGAGCAATGAATTTAAAATTCTTACCAGTATCTTAGGTTGCCATGTAACATCTTTTGACACATCACTTTTGCGGGTGCATGGTCCAAGAAAATCTTCACAGAGCTCCCTTAGTCTCGACTCTTCCCCTGAAAAATGAGATTACGTTATAAAGTGGCCATTTATTTTCAAAATCTAGTGATATCTACCCTGAAATAAAAACCTTTTAGCTCACTACACGGCTGCTGTACTAACTTGCAATCTTGTAGAATTCACTTGGTGTTATTAAAAAACACCGGGAAAATGTGCGGTCGAAATGGACATCAATAGCAAATTGAAAGTGCGAGCCTTGTGGTGTGGCGTAGTTGAGATATGCTAATTTTTTTTATTTTTGGACAATATATTTTAAGTAGCTCCACCATGTTGTTTCTATAATATTGTTTAATTACTACTTGCGATATGTTCTTAAAAAAGAACATGCCTGCATAATTCTTTCAACCGAACTAAAGAACCATTTCAGAAAAGATTATTCTTTGGTAGCATTAACCATACAGCCTACTACAATGAAAATAAACATAGACGCATGGTGCAAGGTGCATTATGCAGTTTGGCCTAAATAATTCAGACACGTGTGATAATGTTTTCCCGTCGGCAGTTTTAAACTAAAAACTCTTAAAATAAGTTTATTTTTGCTGATTTTAACGCATATATCTCCTGATATTTAACAAGACTTAGCACTAAACTATGCATGAAAAATTTCTATGTGGCTAGAAGTGTGAAGGATGCACTAAGCTGGACTTGGTTAGCAATTGCTGCTACACATTTCACATAATGTCATTGATTTTACTTTTCGCAAAATCTCACCCACTCCCAGATTTAATTGGTTAGAGAAAGCATGCCTTTTTTCACTCAACCTCTTTACACGGAAAATCCATGTTGAGACCTATTACGTTACTAGTACGCACATTCTACTAAAAATACTATGATATCGATAAATAATTGAACAGTTAACGTCAGCTCACTGTGAATAAATTAAGATGGAAATCATAGAATTTGAGAACTACGCACAGGCCTTTCCAAATATAGTATGAATATTTGATACTGCACCCACGACTAGCTCGTACGATTTCAGTCAGCCAAAGAGGATTTCATTATGATCCACGCAAATAGAACAGCAAAAATAGGTTTAAGCCTTGAGCAGTCACAATTCAGTTCAACTGGTCGATGTAACCCAACTGCCTACACTTTCCTGTGCAAACGAACGCGCATTTAGCTGCAGCCCCTATAAGCGAAGGGGATATCCATATATAACGTCAAACGCCTACCGCTATTCACGAGTAAATATACTAGTACAAAGACCAGGGGGCGTGAGTGCTGGGGGGGGGCTGTACCTAAGCTTTTTAAATACGTAGATGATAGTATTTTTTATTGAAATTATGGAATTATTCACGTTGTTCAACCATGTCGAAAACATGTGAGAAATAACGGACAAGACCTTTTGCACGCTTTTCAAGTCGATTGTGTATAAGAAAAATTTTATAGGAAACCAAAATTCACATGTTCTGAGGGTCTTGTCTAGATGTTACGATACTTTTTATAACTAACAAATAAATCATAACTCGGTGTTAAAAATTAGATTAAAACAACAATCTTTATAATGTTGCAAATCATCTGACGCCATTAAAGAAATAATTAAAAAGGAAATATAGGCACATGGCACCTGCCGCGTCTCAGTTAAAATAACAGAAAAGAAACCTTGACTGCAAAAAACCTCAAAAATTAAAATAATGTGGCTGCTAAGGCCTTTTTTAGTTTCTTATAAAAATGTGTATAACAAGATAATTTGGGTTCTAGTGGGGGTGATTTGATAAGGCGAAATGTTTGCTAAATTGCCACAAAATTAACAATGTAGACAGTTTTCTGTAGCTACTATCAATCAAGCCGCATTGACAAGGCAAATGTTATTTTATCAGTTATGGCTGGAGCTGTCATTTTAAACAAGGAAATATTACCCATTTTGTCCCCAGCCTACCCTACTCTGTGGCATTGTGGCTGGGATGACCCGAGGAATCAACTTAAAATAGTCGGATTTTATCGTTTAGATGTGAAATCAAACTAAACCCGCAGGGCAAATAAATGCAGATAACTTTAAACAGCTAAAACCTGTCATAGTAAAGCCTACTATCAGCTATTTCAAATGGCTTCAAACAAGAAGCAGGCAGTGTAAAAACAGCCAAGTAGCAACTGAAAGATAAATGACATGAACGTACCTGAATGCACAAGGTATCTTACGTATGTCATCAACCAGAAACGGTACTCCTCCGCTGAGCCAAGAACCAACGCTCCGCAGATCTGATTCTGGAATCAAATTTACGAAGTAAAAACGAAAATTCATGAAACTATAACTTTTCCATACTATGCGGACGAAGAAGAAACTGATTAAATAGGCTAAAATATGTTTTTTACTTTTTGCGTAATTTTGATGTTTTGAAGTATGAAAGTTATCTATTTGAACTCAAAGTACTGGAATTAATCAGGAATCCAGCACTTTGTATTCTGATTCTGTTTTCTTATTGTTGTTTGGATTGTAAAAGATAAGCATATTTGCAAAGACTGTAACAGAAATGGGATCGAAAAATAAGTTAAATTTGCTGTCTGCCATCATCATAAGCCCTTGCCGTAGAAATGTTTGAATTAACTATCTGGAAGAGTTTCATCAAAGTCGTTGCGTCTGATTCGTCTACACAGCGTTTAAGCCTAGCCATTTAACTTAGATTAACCTAAAAATAACTTGCAGTAGATGCTACTGTTTGCCTGAGTGAGCTGTGTTATACTTTATGGTCTACGATCTCATATTAAAGTCGAAAGGAATGCCTATTCTTTGAAAGCTATGTAATAAAAGTTGCGCTTTTGAAAGCGATAAGAACTTTGCAGTAAAGTAGAAGTGAGGCGGCTGTTTTCCATAAACGACAGATAGAACGGTAAAGAAGAGAGAAGGAATAGGGAAGCCCTAAATTTTTCTAATACCAAGACAGCTTGTGTGATAAAAACCAGGTAGGTCCTTTAAATAGGTTTTCAATTTTATTGAAAATTCATTGAAAGTCTGAAACTCACTTCTAAGTGGTTGATTGTGCAGCTTTGCTGTTTACTTGTACTCAATCGCAAATCTTGTGATGTTTGTTTTGTTAAGCTGAAATTAAATATTGGATATGTTATTAACCAGGCTACATTAGGATCACAAAAATAAACATATAAAGTATCTCAAGGAAAGGAGGAAATGATAGCAAACAGTTAATAATATTATCTCTTTTCTCTTGGCAAAGAGAGCTAGGAATTTAAAACTACAAAATGAAATAAATAAATTTTTTGAGCCTACTCTGTCCAATAGCCGCGAACAGACCAACATAATAATAAAGATTTGTAGACAACCCTGTACATAACTGCTTTATCAAGCAAACAGAAACCAGATTAAGAGGATATACTCTAAGAGATCAAAATTAATGCAATACACAGAACCTGTTTTGGGGACAAAAATAGTGCAACTTTTGAGAGAAAATGCCTTTGCATACCTTTGTGATATCGTTTGTACAGAACTGAGTATCCCAGTCGGCCTTTTGCCGGGGACGAAACCATGGTAGGTTGATGAAGAGTGCAGAGGATCCTCTGTGTTTGAGACTTGTGTCCTGAAAAAAGTAGGAATCACTTACGATTGTCGATCATTAAGGTGATGATGATAATGATGGTGATAATTGATAATGATGATGAAGATGATGATTATGATGATAATGATGATGATGATGATGATGATGATGATGATGATGATGATGATGATGATGATGATGATGATGATGATGGTGATGATGATGATGATGGTGATGGTGATGATGGTGATGGTGATGATGGTGGTGATGATGATGATGGTGGTGATGATGATGATGATGATGATGATGATGATGATGATGATGATGATGATGATGATGATGATGATGATGATGATAATGATGATGATGATGTTAATGATGCTGATGATGGGGATAATGGATAATTATGATGATGATGATGACTGATGATGCTGAGGAAAGTTTCTTTCAAACAAGTTTCACTTACCACGTATAAAGCGTAGCAGAGAACGCGTACGAGGTTGAATCGGCCAGGACGATCACTGGAACGCCAGTATCGGTGATAAAAGTGCGATTCAAACTTGTTCCTGAAAAGAAGCGAGTATTTGATTTATAAAGGAATCGCCTGTTCACAAATTGATAAACCATATTGATAGAGATGTATGGGATTGGCGCTAGATATAAATAAATTGCAACATCTTACATAATGAGTAGTAAAACTATGCTCAACCCAAAATTACAGAATATGAAGAATCCAACCTTTCAAAAGATGTTGTAAAGATTCTCTTGTTATTTTTGCTTCCCGTTTGCTCACATCCCTGAAAATAATTGAAAAAAAGTGAAAAAATTCAAATAAAAACACGGCTATTCCTTTCTTTAACCTTCTGACAGCAATTTATTGGCAAGGAGCAACCTAAGTAAGGAGTTAACATAAAGAAGGCAGGGTATAATATAAGAATTTTCAATGTAATTGAAGATTCTGCAAAAATCTGCAATCTAAATCTTTTTTCCTATGTTGGTAAAGAGTTATTGCATAAAGGGCAACTCCAAGTCCTCCTGAGTTACTTGTTATTAAGCCATTGAAGCAGTTTTAAACAAATAAATAAATTTTGCGAAGGGTAAACATGGCATGAAAGAATGCATCTTGTGGAAAAACTGGATGGAATTCAAGAAAAAAAACCGAAAACTAAAAACAACCTATTCCTATCTACACAAATCAATTTTAAAGATTCGCATCACAAAAAAGTAATTAAATTACAATAGCAATTCTAGAGGGGGCTGAGCTTTTGTCTGAGCTCAGATAATTTAAATAAACAAATGGAATTACCAAACATTTACGTAGCCAGATGACGTCACAGCGAGTAGATATGCATTGTTGCATTGTAAAATGGCAATATGCGAAGAGAGGACAATAGTAGGCATAATTCTGTAAGTAAAGGCCGTTATAATAGTTAAATCAATCAATTGATAAACGTGTTTTAATTAAATAATGTAGATGTTTTAAATAATGAAGGCATAATTCTGTCAAGAAAACTTGCGTCAGGTAGATCAAAACTTCGATCACTAATTACCTCAATATATCTAGATTATAGTAATGTTTACAAATATTTAACATTAGAAGCTTTTTAAACAAATGTTGCATGTTTAATTACCTCCTGCCCTGTCTCGAGAATACATGAAGTGACTTATTTTGGCACGCAACACAGACGAAAAGCCTGAAAAACAAAAAAACAGCTTGTCATCTAAAAACATTTCCTCGAAAAAGTGCAAATCTGAAGCAAAGAAACTTTCTGTATTTGCCGATTATTTATTTATCCAATGTTTTTGTGTCAAGTTCTGGTCAAAGAAACTGAGCGTTTACTAGAGTAGGTCTTCAGTTAGTTATAAAAGATATACATCTGAAATGAAATAAATTTTACATGCCATCCACCTAAGCAAAAAACACAAGCAATCTTGCCCTCATCTCATTGGCACTTATTTGATGACATTTATCAATCTTGTCCAATCTAAACTATTGAAACAAAGACGTGAAACGAATTTTACGAACAGTCCAATACATTTAGAAAGACGACAGTTGAAAGAAATGACTACTTACTGACTAAATGCTAGTGCAATGCCAGGACTTGTCAAAAATGCTTCCCATTTTGGAGTTTGTTTTTTACTGCAGCGAAGGACATTGAGCATAGAAACTAAAATGAAAAACACGAAGAAGTAATCATTGAAATAGGAACATACAAAAAAGGTTTGGTAGAACATAATTTGAAACAGTCCCTTATCTGAAAGTATTATGCTTAGAAAACACCAAAACCCGCATTTATGTAGACAAAACTTGACTCTCTAGCTAAACATGAAGTGAGATGGTTCTATTTAGGCAAAACAGGTAGCAAATTCATGTTATAAGAGTACAATTCTTAGTTTCACACTCAGATTTCTCTTATTTACACCCTATTTTAATTCTGATTTCATTCCTTGCTCTTCACTCTTCATCCCGGTTTTTCAGACTTCATTTAATTGCCACTGCATGTATCTCTTTACATGTTGTCAATTGGTGATTTAAACAAAATACCAAACACACTTCCTTGCATATTACTCCCAATGGAATGATTGTCTATTTCAAAAACTGTTTCGTCGGCATCCTGCCGCTCATCTCCTTCTTTTACCTGAAAGATATCCCAATTTAAGTCCATATTACAAACAAGCTATTTCTTCTCTAAAGCTCTATAAAATTCTGCTTAATCTGAGTGCCACAAGGATCAGTGATTGCTGCCATGCGATTTCTCAAATATGATTACCTTGATATCACACAAAAATTACAATAAAAAAACTACAATTCAATTTGTTTGCATCATGGACAGCGGGAAAGGACGCTAAAATACAAGCAAAAACAAAAAAAATTAACAAATCAGATTCTTAATTTACCTTCAAAGTGAGGTGCTTTTCAGCTTTTGGATGTTGAATCAAAGTATAAAAACTTTCCAGTCTTGGAGAACCACCTCTAACACTTTCTACTTGTTTTTCTTCGCCACTTTTTACCTGAAATAAATAATTTTTCCTGAAAAGAGTTCTAACTATGAGATGCGTAAAGAAGGAAAAATATTATTGACAGAGCATTACGCTACTAACCCCAATACTTGGCACTTCGTTGTTGAATGTGCTTCAATCTTGAAACTTGTTTTATAAAGTATAGTGCTAATAGCACTAGAATGGCGTAAGGTTGTCGCAGCAACTGCCGGAATCATACCGCAACGCTGCCGTAAGAACACAGACAAATGCGACAGCTTGTCAACCTTACGACAGCTGGAGAATCTGGTTTCGATGAGCTAATTCTAGGAATTTCTGCTACGATTTTAAAGCATGAAATTCTCGATAAATTCGGCACGTCCCAAACTTCAGTGGGTGTGGCTTCTTGGAAAAATTCCGAAATTTTCTTCAGTACTGCTACGCTAGAAAAGCGAATGGCTCTCGATATTTCTAGCGCTTTCGAATTTGCTTAAAAGTTTTTAATCAATTCTAGTTGTCATACATAACTAATGCACATACCACAGCAAAAGCTTCATCTTTGCTCTGCTTTTCTTTATTCTTATCCTTCTCTTTTCTTCCTCGTTTCCCAGGCGTCGTCTGAGAAGGAGCCTCAGCCTTTCGCTTCGAAGAAATGTTTTGCAGTGTAACAGCCTGTGTTGTCGTTGAGCTCGGTTGTGATGATTCTTGCGTCTTTTTGCTTGGAGTTTGCTTGGGTGTTTGCGTTTTAAGGCTCGGTAAAGGGGAAGTTACAGTGCCGTCCAGTTGAGAACGAGGCCTAACAAAAAAGGAATACATCAAACCAATTTAAAAATAGTACAGGAATCTGCTTCTGGTACTATAGCAAATTGTTAAGGTTGCTAATACTCTTGTGCCAATTTGGTAAACCTTAGACATAACTGAGGCAAGGTTTAAAATTATTGTTGTTAAAATATAATGTTTTGAAAAAGAAAGGCTTGCGATATATTGACGGGTCATTCACTTTTAAATTAAGGTTTTGATGTTTTCTACATCCTGGAATTCAATTCTAATTTGATGATACTCACTGTTGTGGTGGACTTTTTAACAATCTTTCAACCAGTACACTATCAGTTTCCTGAAATTGATATAAAATCTCATGATTTCTTACTTCAGCTTTGTTCGGTTTTCATTTGAAACTCGATATGAGTCATAGGACCAAAGAATTTTCTCGCACTTTGCTGAGCTAATCTCTAGTGCAGTGGCAGTATTTAAAAAAAAACAAAATAATCCTCGGGGCAACAGTACTGAACATGCCGAGTATTTCATGGTTATCATTTAGGATATAATACTACTTCCGCTTATGGTGTCTTTTGCAACAAAATACAACTGGGGGGCTTTTTTCAATCATGCACTTGGCATCAAATTTGCAACGAGTATGGCAGTCAAACAGACGTCACCACCAAAAGGCTGGCAATCTGGTTCAATCTGTGCATGCCAAAAGAGTGGCAAAGCTAAAATGCTTGGCAAATTGTTAGTGATCATCTTTTACTCAAGGAAAGAAACTGTTGTTTACTTACTGTTGGTTTAAAATTCTGCGAACTTGAGCTGAATTCTGAGAAAGGTGGCATCTCACTGTCACTAAATGAGACATATCATGACAATAAGTATTGCAATTATCAGAACCGGAAGTAAATTTTGTTCGACACTCCTAAAAGGGTGGCACGTGAGGTAATAATGATCGAGAGGTATTTCATTTTATTTTGCTGCTAAGTAAAATACGATGAGATCGCATCAATTCACGATAGTTTATCAAACAGAACATCAGTAGTTTTACTACAAGAGTACAATCCTAAGTTCTTAACAAAGAGTAAGCAGTTATTAAGGGATCATAAATTAGCCAGATCAAAAAATTTGCGCGTAGTAACGATCTCGGAACGAGGATTACACCCTCCAAGAATCAGCTTGAGTCCTCCACACATTTTAGGTATTGTTATAAAAACCAAAACCATTGAATTCATATTTTTTAAGATAAATGCACAACGAACTCACCTTAAATCCAAAGGTGATGCTATCATCAATGGCGTTATTCGCCGCCTTCCATCTTTGGTACGTGTCTCTTTTTGTTGTTTTAGTACCATCTGACAAAAAATAGAAGACAAATGTCTACTACTTATTATACTGATTACTTACTAAGTCAACCTTCATCCAATAGTAAATTGATGGCCTCCATAGTCATTCCGACACATAACATTTAAATAAAATGTATATCTTCAATCAATTAATCAGTCAATCAATCAATCAATCAATCAATCAATCAATCAATCAATCAATCAATTAATCAATCAATCAATCAATCAAACAATAAATCAATCAATCAATCAATCAATCAATCAATCAATCAATCAATACTTCATTTTTTCAATTGCCCATTTGTTACATTCATTTATTCATTAATTCCTTCATTTTTAAATTTATTTCCTAATTAATGCACGCATTCAATCGTTCAATCACTACTTTGTTCAATTATTTATCTATTCATATTCTACTTCATTTTAAAAATTTTCATCATCTTAGTAATCCTTCGGTTGGATACATTATCTCAAATTCAAATTGTCCCTTGATTTGCATTGTTTTCTCTACAATAAAAATGATTAGCATGCCGAATAAATTGTAAGAAATGCGCATGAAAAACGTACAAGAGCGGCCTCTTTGTTGTCGCTTGATCCGCTTGTAAATGTTGCAGGGCAAGAAAGATTTCGAGTATCTATAAAGACATTATCAAAAAAAATCATGAATAAAATAGCAAATAATTTTGGCAATTAATGAAATCAGAAAGCTTGCAGAGAAAAACTACGTTAAAAGCAACCCCTATAATAATGTTTCCTCCATAACTATTTGACCGAGACGAAAGAAGATTTATCCATAAACCATATAGAACCCGTTGTTAGATTAAAAAAAAAGCACAAATTTTTAATTCACCTGAAATCTTTGCAGAAACTTGAGATGGGGAAGTTATGCCCTTTTTAACAGCTGACGGAGAATTCAACTGTTGCGATAGCAACGCCTTCCTTATTCTTTCTTGTTGCTGCTGCTGTTGGTGAACTTTAAGTATTTCTGGATTCTCGATAATCGACGCTGCGAAGTTGCTTTTCGATGAGATTATGCTAGTGCCATATGTTTGCTTATGATATGCAAGCTGTTGAATGAAGAAGAGCATAGTAATGACATAAACAAGGCTAAGATAACAATATTAGTCAAGTCCTCGCGTCCAAAAACATTACAAAAGTAGATACATAGATCTCCTCAGTCTAGACTATGGCGTAAAATATATAGACAAGAGGACACTTAGATATAAACATGGGTGATAATAATTTAGATAATCGATTCCTTTCTTCAAAAACCATAAATTGAATTCTTCTGCCACAAATGGACATTTGAACAGACCCACAAAAGAATTTGAGCATTAAAAAGTATCATAAAGTATTAAAAAGTATCAAAAGACATAATTCAAACAAAAATATTTAGAGCAGCAGTTTTAGAATAAAGTCATGTTTGAAAAACAACCTTTTCTTGATCTGTCATGGATTTTCCAAGTTCTGCAGGTGTGAATTCAAGGTAAGCGATGGTACCATCTAATGAACATGCAATCAAGCGATAACCACATCGGCTCCTAGAACGAAAATATTAAGCATAAACATAAAACCTGCCTTCTGTGCGAACACCTTATTTATTTATCATATTCAAATTTATTATTATATATTTGAACAAAACCCTAACAGCTACCAACGCATATTAAAAGATACCTAATCTATACAGCGTCTCTTTAGAACCGCAAAATGTCTTTTTTAGAAACTTGGAAAATGATGTTATTAAGAGGATGGCTCTACCAGCTATTCACTGTAATGAACCGATTGGCTATAAAAATAAAGAAGTGAAAACAGTTTTTACTCAAAAGTCAAAGGGCTTTGTTTGGTTTACCCTTGTAGAAAAGCCATCAAACTTTATAGCTTGCAAATAACTTTTTATTACATTGCTTATAGACATTTTGCTTTACATGCTTTTGAAGTAGTTTTTAACATCATTAAAATAATCATTATCATATCCAGTTGCACTATCATTACATATTTTGCAGCAGAAATAAAACATGGACAAACCCGAATTACGGCCCTTTAAGAACTCCCATTATTTGAATATAATTTTTTTTCTTTAGCAAATTCATATCTCATGCTTATTATTTAATTTTTGCTGTAAACCCAGGCTAGTCAATTGTAGATTACCTTGCAATAGTGAGACTTATTATTAGTTGGAATAGAGATAAAATGTTTCCATTTTAAGCAAAAAGTGTTAACCAGTAGAAACAGAAAAACCAATCAATTTCATGCAGTTAGAAACTGGTAGTAACTTGTACGGTGTATGGCAATCTGAAAACGAGGCCTTTTGAGAAGCTCCATAGTCTCTCCGGTGACCTGTGCTCGGAAAATCCTTAAACAAAACAAGTGACACGAAGAAGAGATTTGAGTAAAAACCCTACCATGACAAATCCATAATTGAACTTTGAAACAGATCATGAGTGACTACCAACGGTCTCTTGAGAGATGTTAGCTAAAATAAAATAATTAAAAATTTTGGAGATTTGAAGTTATGGAGTCAAACTAAATCTTGAAAGTAATGCCTTGTATATTGAAAAAGTACTATTCTGGTGCCCAAATGACATCAAGACAACTATTTTTTGCTCTTTCTCAAGTATAATCAACACAAAAACAATTAGATTTCATATCGTAAGTGAAAGGTTTCTTCGGCAGATTCTTGCGGTGGCATCAGTCTAACTTCGTTGTAAGTTGACGTAATTCAGTCATGAAATAGCTTGTATGTAGCAGTACATAGAGAAGATGATGATCATGAAAACACAGGTCTTATATAACGTATATAAAACAGTTTTTTTTTTACTTAATATGTTCTAGTAACGTAAACTGCTTTGCCATATAAGCATTCTTTCAAAAATACTCTAAGTCGTGAAGCAAATTGTAAACCTAATATTGAAATCCCAAAAATTACTACATTGGCACAAAATTTATTTTGCCTCATCCCTGATAAACCTTTAACACCTTCGGCAACACCATTACGTAAAGGTCGAGCTGACTTGGTTCTTGCAATCCAAATTGGTAGGTAATTTTCCCTATCTTCTATTTTTCTTGCACACTCTAATTTTATTTCAATCAAATGGAAATTCGTAGAAACATGCAAAAAGCTACTTACCCATATAGAAAGTGATCGATCTCTACTTCCAATGGCACAACAAGCATATTGCTAGAGGAAAATTATATATTTTCAAATGTAAAGAAAGACAAACGAAACAACTTAACAAAGTCAACGAAAACGAAATGTTTTTTTATAACAGAAATTGTGCTTCAAGTTGCATTGAGATGCAGAAAAATAGCTTAGAACACTGGTTTTCCACTATTTGTACAAATTTTTTTCACATTGAAATGCTTAAACATTTACCTCGATTTATTTATAGCAAGGAAAAAAGGTCGAAAGAAAAAACTACAAAATTTTTACTGCAGCGAGGCAAAGTATACCCACCTTGAACTTTGTTGGGTCAGTTGGATTTGGTCTTGTTAGAAGTCGTGAATTAAATCTCTAAAAGCAAAAATATTTTAGTTAGCAGCATATGTGATTGTGCAAAACGGTCAGCAGTCCTCCCGTTGAAAGAAATGCTAAAAAAGGAAATGCTTCTTTATCATAATCCGAATTTTTTTCATTGCGTTTTAAATCATTCTTAAAAACAATACTTGTGGACTTTTTTAAACTTTAGAAAACATAATTCATAAGAATCTAATTTACACTGATGTGTTAGGTAATATTCCAAAAGTCATTCAACAAGAGTGACGAAAGTCAACCGGAAAGACAAAAACTCGAAACAGATGCATCGAATTGATATGTTTGCGTGTCACCTCCATTTCGCGTAGAAACAATGTTGCATAAAGCTTCGTTTCGCTGCACGTCAATAAAAACTCATAAAAATCACAAAACTTACCACGCAAGTTATAGCTTTTCTGTGTCCAACAAAGTCCATTCTTGCCTTCCAACCATCTCTTTCAATGATCTTGGCAACAGGACCCCCATTGTTCATAGCATGAGCTGAGACCACGTATTGCCCATCTGGGGACCAATTCAAACGGAGCACGTGAGTAGTTCCACCGCACTCGTCAAAAGGGTCTGTTACAGTTGCTTCCAGCTTCCAGTCCGATATTCTCCAGACTTTCATCGCCTTATCATCACTCTGTTGAATGGAAGGGACTAGAAAAATCACTTTTTTGGAACAGAAATAAGCTTGTAACTTATGGTAGAATAAACAACGAAAAAATTATGAGCAATTGGCTCTATAAAACACCTAGAGATGTAAGAGACACGAAGAACGGAACGCATCTGGGAGGTGGGTTCAAAAACGTGTCTTGTTGCCAGGGGTGTAACAATTTAGCAACTGATTGTAGGCGTTGTCGAATGACTTCAGGCATATGAAGGCCATTTATGTTTGACTTGAAAAAAGACGAAGAGTGGAGAATGCTATATGGACCCATCTTCATCTTCTCAATTAAAATTCCGTTGAAAATTGAAAGCTACCACCACCTTTGTTTGGTCTTTGTTGTAAGCATAGAGGGCTGGGGAGTCTAATACAGGATTTAAATTGAAGTCACCTACACTCCAACTCCCCTAAAGTTCTTAAAATTCATATGTATTGTGGATATCATATTACATCAAGTGAAGTAAATATTACCTGAGAAGCGAAATATTTTCCTACAGGATCCCATGTGACTCCTTTGACCAATCCCTGGTGGCCTTTTAACGTCATAATAAGATCTGCCGCAAACACAAGAACATTGAAAATAAAATGGACGTTGTTTTCAAGGATTAAATTGATAAATAAATGGAAAATGAATGATACGAGATCAAATAAAGAACTGCGTAGTAATATAAAGTCTGAACGCTAATCTCGTCATCTTTCTTAATCTCTAGTTACTATCTTTGTTTCTTTCTTATTAGCTGCGTTTCTTCAAGTCTTGTTTTTTTCTAACCTAATTCTTTCTTTATTTTTTCTTTCTGTTCTTTCTTTCTATCTGATTGCCCTTCCTTTCATTTGCATTATTCATCGTTTGCTTGTTCAATACTTTCTATCGACATACCAATATGTTATGTAAAGTAGTAAATAGTACACCAATCTCATGATATCATATGTGTCTTATGTAACGCACCCGGAAACTTTTCTGCATTCCAGATGTTTATGGTGTTGTCGACGCTTCCAGAGGCAAGGTAGCGATCATCAGGAGACCAAGAAATATCTAAAATATCTGCAGGAAATAAACAAAAGAGTTAAAAAACATTGAAATGGCTTGAAACATTTCATATAATATCTGAAATAAACAAGCTATCAAAGGATAGATAAAAGACCATTCGAGACAAAATGTATGAAGAACTCATCCTAGGTTAAGGTATCTAGTGAATTTTTGACTACATTCCAAAAAGACAACCTAGAGGGGAACAATAACTTTTGGGTGTTAGTCCATCCTAAAGGATAGCACACTAGTCCATATAATGCTGCAGCAAATAAGTCGAAGTAAGTAAGAAAATAAGCAAATAAGTAAGTACAAATGTGAGAAGCACTAGCTCCTGTAGAAAAACACTAATTTTTGCTTGAGGTAATTAAACTATGTGTCCTGGTGAGGGATGAAAAGGAAGTAGCCCAAGGTCTCTTGGTATCAAGCCTTTTCTAAATAAGAAGTGTTTAAAGGACTGAAATCAATTGCATAATGTATGTTCAGGTTCACTTCATATTGATTCTTTTCATGGCCATTTAATACATCATCCCATGCTCAGTGAAATAGACCTTATTTCTTCTTACCACCAGTATGTCCACGCAATGAATGAACACAACGCCAATGTTCTATGTTGACAATCGTGCCACCTGACCCAAATACAGTAGAAGATCCAAAGCCCCTGAGCAAGATACAAAATACAATGGAATACATTATTGGAAGTAGAAACAAATCTCCATATTTTCTCCAACAAAACTGTAGCTCTTAATTAAATATGCTTTATGACATTTATGATAAATTCTCTTCCAAAAGAATAAAGAAAAAAATATAACTGAGTGCATTTTCATTCATACATATGATCCCTTATAGACTTTTAATTTATCCACTCATTTGTTAACTATTCCTTCAGTCACTTTATTCATGATGACCTGTTTATTTAATCATTTTCCCATTCATTTGTACATTCATACTTTCTTGCATTCACTCATTAATTTAGTTATTCATTCAAACATTCATTTGTCAAATGACTTATTTCTTTAAGAGTTCATATTCCTGTCTGTATCAGGTCCAAATGGTAGATACGTGAACCTTTTTTTTTCCTTTTTAAGCATCTCTGGTGGTCTAAACACTTTTGGCTCACTTTGTTCACAAAGAAACCATAGGACCAAATTGAGTTTTGACATATGCAAGACACATTTATACCTTCCAAGCTGCCATATCATAATGAATTTATCATCTGCTCCTGATGCTAAATATCTGCCACTGTTTGACCATCTTAGGCAATTTACACAGCCTGCAAAATAAATATAAAGGAAAGTCAGGGGAAGTTTATTAAAATTGTAAAATATAATATTTTCTTAAGTTAATCATTTTAAATCTAATTTTAAGTAATTATCTCTAAGGGGAACATTGAAGATAGTGTTCTGAGTAGGTTGGGTAAACAATCCTATCTCTTCCATTTGATTGTAAAACAAGGACACCAGAGAAAACTTGTTAATTTCTAGATAGTTCATTTTCAATTAAATAGAAAAGCAAGCTTCTATTATTATGCATTTTTTCTACATTGTTATAGCAGAACGTTTTGTTTCCTTAGTATTAAAATGATCTATGTTAGTCACCAAAACTTCAAATTGAGATTTCTCATTGAAAGCATAAAATTGATGCAAAATTAAAGATGCAATGTAAGAAGTGATATATAGGCAAAGAATAAAAACCATAACTGACTACCATGTGGTAACAGCTGCTAGAAAGAAATGAGTCAAAATATAAGGTTATAAAATTAGCTATATTTTATGCAACATGGAAAGTTTAAAAACCAAAATAAAAGATGCAAAACTAACTAGATGAAATAATCCTTTTGAGCTACAGACCTGAATGGTTGTCAAGAAGACACAGCATTTTTGGCACATTTTCATCCTCCTCATCTTTTTCATCTACAATGGGTGCCATGTTCCATATTGAGATTCTTCCTGAATCATCAACTACAACAAAAACAAATAAATTCTCAACTTTCCCAAAGGCCCCAAACCTTATTATCCAGTTAGGAGTCATGTCTTATAGAAAGGGGCAAAAGATATTACATTGAAAATTACACCTTGGACTGCATAATATTTTGTCATCAAATACCTTTTCTGATAGACACTCCTTTGAGTATGAAACCTTAATTAATAACTCAAAGGGACACCAAAATAAAATCAAATTTGCGGATAAAAAGAAAGCAACAGCAGACATAACTGCCTTTTTTCACGCATTTTTTCTAGTTTCCTGGTTGTCTCTTGAGCCATAGAAACATGCTCATGATTCAAAAAATTTAAATAGTAGAATTTTTTATCTGCTGAAAGAACAAACTCATTTCTTGTAGAAAAGGTTCAAGTTTTTTTTGTTTGGTTTTGTAAAAATTTTACAGGATATTTTCATGGTGGCAATAAAAATCTACAAGAAACTAGAGTTTGTTAATCAAGTTGTACAATTAATTTATGGATGGAAGTGCAAATACATTTCCTTATTGCTTTCATCAGTACCAACTAATTATCAATCATTGAGCATATTTCCTCCTATACATTCTGCAGAAGAAGATACTTACCTTGACCTCCAGTTGCAAATCTTGAGCCATCAGGGTGAATATCAACACAGAAAATTGGGTTCCCTAAAAAACGCAAAAAGTGACAAGCCAGGAACATTAGATGTTATCTGATAAATTAACTTAATGTATTATTAATTACATTGATAACTGCATGAAGTTGATGCTCTGCAATAGTCTGTTTAGTTTGCGCCAGTTGTGTAGAGAGTAGTCCACCACTTTCCTAGACAACAGTGATGACAAAAACTACACTAATCCCTAGTCCCTAAACTATGGCAACAATGTAAATAAGAACAGAAAAGTTTAATCCAGTTGATTTACTGTCTATAGTGACAAAAGTCCAGGTGATGATTATGATGATGACCATTATGATGATGACCATTATGATGATGATCAAGATGATCATGATGATCATGATACTGTTTATACTTTATGATGATTGATGAAGATGATGATGATCATGATACTGTTTATACTTTATGATTAATGATGATGATTATTATTATAATGATGATGACGATTATGATAATGTTGATAATTGGTGTTGTTTATGATCATCATCATCGTTATCATCTATGATCATGTGAACACCAGATGCTCCCACTCATATCATGACGATGTCGATGCTGGTATGGAAAGTATGGCACTTTTCGCCGAGATCTCGGGTGTGCGACCAAAATTTTGTGCAAGTGTGCAATACAACAAAGTGTGCACCTCAAGTGTGCAATGTGGTTGATATGGTTTGTACACATTTGGCAAACCAGAATCGGGGCAAGGGCTTTAGGGAAACTTTTGCACTTTTCCACCCTCGCTTTCAAGCTATTACCTGTGTGTCAGTGTGATCATTTTCATTGCATAACAGCCCTGTTTTTATCTCTTCCTCAATAATGGCGCGGTTGGTGTTTTGTCTGGCAGAAAGAGTCTCAGAGGAGTACACACAGTTGTCTCCTCAAAAGGGTAGAAATGGGACAGTTGCTTTTTATATATAAGAACCGGTATAAGAACCCAACGGCCAAAAGTTACTGCGACACTCCCTTACTTGAAACCGTATCATTAAGAAACATATTGAAATGGCTAAAGCAATTGTTATGATTTAGCTTCGTACAAATAATGTTAAAGCCAACACTTAATTCTCTCACGTGATGATTCTGAGGAAAACGCCATTCTAAATATTCTTCAAAAAATTGAGTAATTGCTTGAAAAACGGGAGTAGCTACTAGAAAGGGCATCATCTTTCAGAAACGATAGAACTCGATGACGACCCTAATTAAATTGAATTTTTTGTGTATCTGTAGAATGCGTTTGAACCACGCCCTTTTCACACCCATGCCCTTTTCACACCCATGCCACGCCCTGTTGTTTCAAACACGCCCATTTTATCAAGTGTGCAATGGAAATTTACTTAAAATAACTCGGGTGTGCAACTGCCATACTTTCCATACTGGTGTCGATGTAATCATCATCAACGGATTATGGTGCTCTAAGAAGCCTTTGTGTTCACATCCACGGATATTTTTTGCACTACATCCGTGAGATTTTTCGAAAATTGTCATGAAGTACAAAAAGCCTCAAGATTAAGATATGCTTTTGGGTTCGGGCCTAGTTTAGTTAGAAAACGTGGATGGAGGCTCCCTCTTAGGCACACTGCATCAAGCTTACCAGAGTGGCTGACCCATTTTGCTTTTAACAATTTCATTGCTCAGCTGTATGAGAACGTCTTTCTATTCCAATTTTTGTTGAATCTCTAAGATTTTTCATCGATCTCCGACATAAAACCAATAATCTCTACTCAGCCAACCGCCATTTTCTTCCATATGTTGTTGTCTTCTATCATGTAAAACCCTCTGTTCCCTGTGTCTGACTGCTTCCAATGGAACAAATCCCAATAAATGAGGGGGCGTCAGACACCGTCATAGGGAATCTGGGCCTCCGACGTGACCAAAAAAATTGGGGGGGGGGCAAGATTCGATGCCAAAAATTACCACGACAAATGATAACGAGCTGCCTCTTATAGTTATAATTTGCAAAACGGTGGGGTGGCCCCCCATCGTCGGAGGCCCCTGGGAATATAGGAATTTCATAGAATTTAATTGGTATGGGCCTTTTAATTTGGGGCAGAATTGCGTAAGCCTTTGACAAAAGGGGTAGCTTTGACAGTTTTTTAGTGTCCTAAGCAACTTATTTTGCATTATTTTACTTGTTTAAAACCAACTTGTAAATGTGAAGTTATCTCTAATTTGTCACTTAACTGCACGAAAATGAATTTTTAATTGTTAAGCTGTTATGCCGATAAAGCTTCCAAGTAGTATTGTGTTTATACTTTTCAAATTTTTCTTACTAAGGAGAACCCCTACGCCTAGTAGTTTATCACACCCTTGTGCCAATCTGGAGCCATATGAAAATCAGACTGTAGAGACAAATCTCGACAAGTTGCTGCAGTACAATGAAAACATATTTGATAAAACCATACTCAATACAATTGATGAAACCATAGTCAAAATTAAATGATAACACTTGATTTTACCTAAATAAAAGCTAAAGAGCCCACAATATTCTATTAGAATTAAAATGAGGATTGTTCCAGGCTTGTCACCATCGGTTAATAATAATAATAATGATTATGACGACGTTCGCACACGTCAGATTGCATATGGAAGGTGCGGTACACATCTCGACCATTCAATGGTTGGGTAGGGCGAAAGTTGTTGACCAGTTCCACCTCATGGCTTCCTTGCTTATGCAGCAGTGACCGAAGTTTTTCAATCTGAAAAGTTAAGGATCACTGATTTTGTTAAGGTTCAAGGACTGTTATATAATCATGCAATCAGATCCAGGAGTGGCAGCAAGGGGAATTGGACGGGGCAGGTAATGTAATATAATTTCCTTCTATTACGGCGGACGTTTTTTAGATTTTCATCATTTCATATTAACCTGGTTGAAACCTGTTGAAACCAGCATTCCTCTTCATCCGCCGTCCCAAAGCTAGTTAAAAAAAAGCGTAAGGCAAACTTTCCACACAAGACAATAGAAAATAGACATGGCTTGGGTGTGGCATAGGAATTCTATTGTTTTTCGTGGACGTTCCTCCAGCTAGTGACCATATGAACGTAATGTGTTCCCAACTCTGCTAGGGACATACAATTGTGTTACACAACTTTCTGCAGTAGCCCAGTGTAATTTCAAAATGAAACGATTGCCAATAATGAAAACATAACGGCACCGAACAATTCAATCTTTGGGAAATTTTTCGACAGGCAAGTCAACTGAGACGTGCCACACTACCTCCTACCCCAACACTCTCTCTAAGACCAATCCTGCGCGCATACCTGTCTTGGTGAGATGCTTAAGACCCTTCTGAAAAGGATCCACTTCACAGCTTGGTCGCAAGTAGGAGTTGTCAATGATCCGTCATAAAAGAAAAAACTTTGTTTCTTTCGTGGCATCAGCCTGCTCATCTTTAATCCATCAATACTGGTGCTTGAGCCTAAGAGTAGACATAAAAGTTTGTCACCACAGCCACAAATCAACTGTCCAGCAGTAGCGTATCCAGCAGTAGCGTAGCCAGGGAGGGCAAGGGGGTTAACTAATGAATAAGTTACCTAGTAGTAGTAGTAGCATAGTCGACTCCATCCCCTCATAAGCAAAAGGTTTTGTGTCTGAGCTTAGCAAAATTCTGCGAGGTTCTAAAAATTTTCCAATTTCTAGCGTAAATGGCCCCTGAAATCTCTTGTTTCAATGCTCTTTGCCCCCTGAAGGAAATGACTTTTGCTATGCCACTGCTACTCAATCCAGTCAAAATGGGCAATATTTGGACAGCTGGTCGGCGTAGCACTCGCTCCTACAAGATTAGAGGTCTCATCTTTGTCCCTTCAATTATTAAAAGTGGAAATCGCCTATCACGAATTGGCAAACCATATTTGGCTAGACAAAGCCCCCATATTGTCAGTCATTAATTAAAAGTTTCTAAATAAACCTTATAAAGTTAACATCATTGTTTACATCAGGTTTAAATTCATTTTGTGTCATTCTAATCATTGGAGTATTCAGTAGACAATGGTGATGAAGCATCATGGATTAATAATCCTGAACTGAATAAATATTGAATGAATGAAATTAATAAAATAAATGAGATGAATAAGAGAAGATACCTTGCTTCTCAACATTTGCCAGCCTTTTAAAAATAGGCTGCAACCAGCGGTTGAAGTGGCCAACCTCAAAAATAGAAAATCTGGTCAACTACCGTTCTGCCTAAAGAGAATAGAGACTAATTCATCTTTGCACCCCCGGTGATTATAAAGTTGCAAAGAAGCAGCCAATGCAATTGGTCCGATTGCAAGGAGGTACTATAATTTACGATGTTGGAGTAAAGAAACCTCACTTATGTTAAACTACAAATGATTGAAGCCATTCAAGCCTTAGCTCCTTGTCCTTAAAAGTAACAAATTCTCACTGAAGGTCAAAGGGCTATATGGTCCCTCCAGGTTTCAAAGGCTTTAGGTCAGAGGTGTAGAATAGGAAGGATCTTGTTACCCCCCAGTGATTACAAAGCTGAACAGGAGAATCAAAGACCTCTGCTCAGATTGAAGGGGGTACAAGAATTGATAATGTTTGAGCAAAGAATCTTTATAAATATCTAGAAAAATGTGTTCCCATTGGTTGAAGTTATTACTCTCTAACTTATAAGAAACAGCTAATTCTCGTTTGAGGTCATTGGACCAAATGGTATCTCCACGAGTGAAAGGGTTGCTGAATTGATCTCCGATGAGATTTTCAGTCCCTTAGAACCCTATTTGTCAATTTTCTAGCTTTAGACTATATCTAATGTGTGATATGTCAAGAACATGTCAAAACTGCAAGAGAAAAAATTTATCAAAATATGTAGAACTCATTTTTCACTTCAGTTTTGTCCAAAAACATAGATTGTCCAGTTTCTGCGAAGAGAAGTCAAAAGGTTCAGCGAAGCTAGAAGTGCTAATACAGTAATTTCTCTAATGATTGGTGAAAATTGAAAAGTTGAGAAATGTAGTGAAATACCCGTATGAATGTTCCTAGGACCAACAAGCCATCACGATGTTTCTTGGCTTCAGCTGCATTGGAGTACTTCGAATTCATGTGCACAAAATGCATCTTGAAGAAACAAAATTAGGTTGATATAAACCTGCGATTTTAGTGAATTACGTTGATCAAAACCTAGCGTCACGCCTTTGCAGTACTTCCGAAGAAGCCCGAAGTACATTTGAAGGCTATCCCTTCTTAAAATATCGACCTCGCTGGTACTTTTGAAATCTTAAAAAGACACGAGAGAGAATGTTAGAAGCAATGATTGATTTGAAAATCTAAGCAATGGCCAGCAATTATCTGCGGGGCCCTTGTTTGAACATTTTTTGTTAACCAAGATTATGTTCAAAGTGGATGAAAAGAACACAGAGCCAGAGAGACGATGTGGTTTATCGTAGAATAGACTTTGACTCTCGACTGACTTAAATGAACTAGGCTACAGTGGCGAAGCTTGGCCAAACTGAGTGGTCATGCTATTTGTTGTTTGGAGAAATACTTCGATGGTGCCAAAATGGGGGTCCAGATGAAGCCCATAGAAAATTCAATAAGGCCACTCTACGTCGGAAAACGATCGTTTAAAAAAAACTTTCTTCGTTATGTCTTTATTTGTTCTTTATATACAGTTCGATTGCCAGCTGCATAGATGGTCACTGTAAAAGGCAGCCTTTGAAATACACACTTTTTTCAATATGAGGATGCAATGCTATTTGCTGAGCCTTGATCTTTCCACTTTGGGAATTCTAGTGTGTTCTTGAATCCGTTTTACTAAACTATGGAATCAGCAAAACTGGTCCAAAATGATCTCAATTGAGCCATAACTACCCAAAAACAAGTTCATTACAGCCAAAATAACTCAAAAAAACATTATCATACGTTTCATGCTCTGAGACGTACAAAATCATACTCTTAGCATAGAGTTTTGCGCAATTAGATTGCTATTAACATAGTTTTCTTTTTTTTCACCAAAAATATCAAATGCATAAACATGAAATTCTCTTTGAATGTTCTTGTCAACCAGATAGCTACACATGTATGATAATAAAGGACAAACAGGAAAATTTTCTCTCATCACTAAAATATAAAATGCATAAACTGAGAGTTCTCTTGGAATGTTCTTTTTAACAGATACAAATGTATGATAAAAAAGCACAAACAGGGAGTAGTCTGTTTCCGTCCATGATTGCGATGATCCCGGTTTGACCAGAAAAAGAGGCTCTCAATTATTGCACTTCCACAGAGCGAATCCTTTTTAGAGAACCATCTGTCCTGAAAAACGTGATCCTTCGTCTTTTTTTCGAGTTCTGGCATAGGCCGCAACTGCTGCACAATGGCCTTCTGTTCGGCGACATTTCTTGCTAAAAAAGGCTTTTCTAAAAGGTTATGCACCACGTCACCAGCATCAAGAACACTCGAGCATAAATCTGTGCCATGATATTTGTAGTTAAGCGAGGAAATCGGTTGGGCCCAACACACGCCAGATTTCTGCAATAGGCACCCGGTTACGAAGGAATCAGCCAATAAACTCACTCCGTACATTTTGAGTCATGATGATGATTACGACGCAGTCAGTCTCAAAAATTTCAGGCAGACTTGGATTGTTCTTTTCTATTGTCGAGACTGACTGGGTACCAGGCTTTAATGTAAATTCTATTGTCCAGACTGACTTAACATAGGGTGCATGGTCATGCTAATCGAAATTGGCAGACTGGAGCTTCAGGAAAGAGAAAACTCTATGATTTATTGAAAAGAGGCTGCACAGAAATTCGTCATGGGTATTTTAAACAATAAAAAATATTTCATAGTATCATTTCTAAGAAGAAAAAATTATTTTTTGTGATTTTGAATCTCATCTTTGAAAGCTTTAAGTCTGGCTCAGCCTGATCATCATGACCTTTAATTTCGCCACTGCTAGGCTACATCTTGATATCCCATTATTGATATTACTTAAATTGAAATCGAATTACTTAAAAAGCAATTGATAGGAAAGGCGAGTGAAGAGATAAGAAGAATTAATAGCCTGGTTGACGCATTTGGATGACTGTGAATTTATGCTGGAATCTGAGAAAAAATAATGAAAACAGAGAATAAACAGGCCTAAGCAGAGTCACTACAGACCCAATAGATTGCTAATATAGCCCTTTCACTCCCGGTGATTATACAATTTTAGAGTAGCATAATTTAATGTGTTTGGTGAGATTACAGGGGGTACTACAATTATGGATGTTGGAGAAAAGAAGCCGTATAAATGCTGGACTATAAAACTAATAAAGCTGTTGAAGCATATGCCCCTCTTAGTAAGATGTAGCTAATGCCCGCTGAAAATCAATGGGCCATATGGCAGTTCCTTCATTTTTTTTAGGGCTAGTCAGTTACTCAGTTATTAACAAACCTCAACAGGATAGTGGCGGCCATTAACGGTGTGCTCTGATCCAACGTATTCATCATCACCCCAATGAAAATGCACCTGGACAGGTATGAACTTTTGGCCTAGAAATGGTTAAGAAATGCACTTGCTTGCGGTCAAAACCTCTTTATACATGTTCAAAAATGACATATGTAATATTGGTTACATATTCTTGTTATTATGCAGGGGCCTTTCGGAAGAGGGAATTATTCTCCTCTTCATGGGCTTGAAGTTTTTGCCCGTTCCTTCAGACATTGCAGAGCCAAATTGCGACAGGGCATGGAGGAATTTAAACGACGGGTGACACTGAGGTGGTTTGTAAGGATAATGAAACGAATGACATAAACGATTATAAAAAAATTAAACCAAAATCCACCTGGAATCTCCCTAAGGACGATCCTCTTCTTGGATCTTAATTCTCTCTTCTGGTGAAGAGGGTATTGTCTCAATCACCGGAAGGGTAAATCTTTTCCTAATCATTCATCCTCTGACTTTTCTGCTCTTAAATTTTTGAAACCTAATTTCAATGTGGAGGAGGTTGATAAGAGTTGTTGTAAAAAGTCCAGATGTCAAGTGTGTAAATTTATGTCCTATAGTGAAATCTTTTATTCCCGTGTTACGAAGAAGGAGAATAAGATTTATTTTCCGTTAAACTGTGATTCGTCAAATGTTGTCTATTTGTTGGAATGTCCTCCCTGTTTCACTTTTTCTTTTCTTTCGGCTCTGATGGGACAGACAGTATCAGCTTCTCCAACACCCCTTTCTCACACGTTACCCCGCTTTTTCCTTTCCTTTCAATTACATGTGTTATCTAATGTATTGAATTCCTAAAGAAGTCCACCTGGGGAACTGTAGACCCTAACCTAAACTTACATTAGCAAGCCTTATAATTATTAGACCTTAAGTTAAAAGGCGTGCTTCTGATACCCACATATTGAAAACCATACATAACACACTCCAACGATACGCTCACTCCATACGTTCAGCTGCATTAAATCTCCCCTCGGGATAAACTAAACGCATTTATCAGGTTAGAGGCTACTTGAATTGGGTTTAGATGACGATTGAAAGCCCTCCTCTGTAGTCTCTGTGGTGTAATTGTTAAGGTTCAGAACCAGCGATCTGAGGGTCACGGGTTCGAAATCTCGACTTTACCATTGATGAAGATAGCATCCTTTGTTAACGTGTTAACACTAAATTGTGCCTCACCTTACCCCTGTGTGTGAATGGATACCCGGTCCGTAGTTATGGCCGCCGTCTGTGGCTTCATTCTGCCATACGCGATTGAGCATAGCGACCGGCGGAAAGTGTTAAGTCTCTGGTCAGTAGCACTGTAAACTAGGACTTTCAATTTTCATTTTTCATGAGCTGGGGCATCTATTTTTAAGAACTGGACTCAAAACAAGTGCATAGTTCACCTAATCCATTCTAACCCATTTTTACAAAGTATTATAGTTATTAAACAAGAAAGACAATGACCATTGCCAACTATGACGCAGGCTACCCAACATCAGGGTTATAACATACAGAGAAAAGAATGAAAAACCAAACTTATTTACCAAAGACTTTGGTGAACAGTCCTTTCGCGTTGCTGAAATCCACTTGCGCGCTATGCCCATTGTTGGTGAGCACCATCTTAACATCTTCATTCTGTTGGTTGTAATTATTTCTCAGGCTCCTTCTCCAAAATTCAGTTTCGCACGGTTCTAAGTCGATCGGAGATTGGCGATTCTCGCCACATTTGGGGAAGTGCTTAGACCAATATTCTGGCCCTGTGATAAGCAAATACAAAGTAATTAGCAGGCTCAGGGCCGCCAAGCAGACAAAGCTATTAATATTTTTGAGATTCTAGCAATCAAGTTACTCCCTCATTCCCCTAGTAGGGAGGGGCATTTGACAATATGGTGTTTTGCTCGCCCAGATACTTTGAATTGAAGCAATCAATGGCAAATTTGTTATACTTCCCAGGAAAAAACAATGTTTCCGACCCCATGTCAATGTTGATTCAACGGAGCTGCACATTGTTTAAATTTCACAATATCAGAATTGACCCAGAGGGTTGTGAAGTTTATGCTTTTTTATATTTTTGCTTGGGGTTCAGCAGGTATGGAACACTTATTTTGCTATACCCTTTTTTTGATAACCAATGATCGATATTAGATGATGGTCGTTGTTTCGGAATTGTTACAACCAATGGCCAAATCCACACCCTTCCTAACAAAATTATGGTACAATTTCTTTTGTGTGAAAGTCAATGAATTTTCTGATGATGTTTATAAGAAACACTTGAGCTGACCCTAAAAATCATTCTCAAAAGAGGTCAGTTTGGATAACCTTAAACATTTGCTTCTACGCCACGCAGCTGCTAGGTGCATGTCTCTTGTTACTTTGCTATGTATTTGTATTAAATCACGATGTATCATAGATTTCTTGTACTTTCGTTGTAGCCGAAAGTCTTTAAGTTTATTGCCACTGGGTGGTTATTGTATTTGGCTTGCTGTTGTGTTCACCCCGAAAGCTCTCATAGGCCCCCAGGAGGGAGCTTTTTTAATTTTTGAGGTTCTAAAGGGGAGCTCAATAGAAAGGGGGCTATTTTGAATAAACAAGGTCATGGATAAAATTGAATCTTTTATTCTCCTTTAATTTCCTGGATTTAATCTAAGAACCTATGAAATTTCAAGTTTTGGTCCAGGCAATTTCCTTATCTTTGTCTGAATCAGTAATCAAATCAGCAAAACCTTCCTGAGTGATTCTCGAGGGCTTCTAGAGATGCTGAAGACAGAATTGGACAAGACAATTTGACTCTCAAATACATGAAATTATTAATCGGCAATGTTATAACATATTTTATCATCATGAGCTACAACTAAATCATTGCACTTTACTCTGTATTCTTTTTGTATGAAAATAGGAGGGCTTTATAGAGAGGGGCTTATTTCAAACTTCTGCTTCAAAAGGGGGCTTTAGAGCGATGAGCTAGAGGTGGGGGCTTAATAGAGCTTTCATTGTAGCTAAAGCGTTTAGTAGCCTTTAGATTGTATTGCACGCTTTTATTCGGACATGAACACCGAATGAAAATTTGAGAACTAAATTCTTCGAATCCTGGAATTTTGATCTTTCGGTGAGACAATGCAAGTAGATGATTTGTGAGACTGGCCAGCATTGTTCCTTTTCCAGCAACGAATAATTCTCGTCTATGGTCAGATAAAGGTGGCTTTGACTGCGGTTACGCTTGATAAAGATTTACTGTGGTTAAAATCCTCATTTTCCAACCAGCCTTTTTGCCAAAGCTGTTTCAAGAACGTTTTGCAAGGAGCGGGGTGTTAACAGGGCCGAAGTCGATGGGGGGCTGGGGGGCAGAGCGCCTCTCAGGGACAAAAAATTACCATTTCGTCGGAAATTTGACCTGATTTAAACAATCATTTCAAGATAAATGACAACAGAAGTCGTACATCAATTCTTGGTGAGGTTTGACCCTCATCAAATCTAGGCCCCCGGCCTTAAGTTAAAACATGAGCAGCCCTTATTAAGAAAAAGAAGAAGATTTGATCTTGGTGTAGCATTGTTTTTGGCAACCTTTCTCACAAAAGACGCCTGCTACACTCCCAGCCGTGAAATCAATATTGTCCTGCGCATTTGTTATTGGGTGTGAGCTTTCAGGCAAGCGAACAAGTAAACAAGCATGCAGTCGTATTTCTCAACCTAGGCTGAGGCTCTGGAAACTTTGCGGATCTGCGGCGCTAGGCTTTGTGCCCTACGGGTATGTGGCCTCTGAAGGATGGACCGCTAGGTTGGTCCAATAGCTTCTGGAGAGAGATTTCGACCGTGGTCTCGAGCTGCGAACCTCTAGGTTGGAAGACCTGCACATTATCAACTCGTCTACGCCGCTGTAAAGAAGAAATTAAGCACTTTTCTCAATGCCGTCAATGAGATGAAATGATAATGGCGAAGTTGATAAACCTGTTTTTCCTTCGTAGCTCCAGCTGCTACTTGCATCACCTACAAAAAAAGAAATGAAAATCTCTTCATCTTAAACCTTTTTTGTTTGCAAAAGGCCAAAGTTATTACATGATAAAGAATAACAGGCATAAATTCATTGTGTATCAGGCCCGTCGGAACTAAATTGACATTGAGGGGGGGGGGGGATGCGAGCGCAGCGATGAGAAATTGTTCAGGACCACGCCCTTTAGATCGCTGGAAAACACCCCTGCTGCAACAATTGCACTAGTCAAATTATGAAAAAGATATTTAGATTTCTAATTGATATCACCATCGATAGTAATCAACAACGCTATTCAACTTCAGAGCTTTCTAATGCCATCAAACGCATCACATGCTCCATCCTCTATCGCACACACAAGACATGGTCTAGCTCCGCGCCTGCATCCTATTAACTGTCACATTTTTTTCACACATTTATTCTTTTTGGTTTTTCCTTTTAATGGTGATATCGCTTTTGACGTGAAACAAGGCTAGCCAATTATAAATACCAACCGTGATAGCGAGTTTTGTAACTCGATAGTAATCGGAATTCAAAGTAAAAAGTTGTCAGTTTTATTTTTAAAATATTTAAGGGAGATAACTTTCCAGCCTTAACTGATCTACAAGGGGCCCTTCATCTAGATCCAAAACACAGTTTATAAATCTAAAACTAGATTAAAATTCAATTTAAATTATGAAATCTGCGGAAGACCTAATTACAATGAAGAGCTGTTAAATAACTTATGAAGTTTAAAACTTTAAGAAAAAAGTAAAACATGAAAATATTGATAGATTTTATGATATTGAAACTAAAGAATCATATGTATGTGACTTACAGTTGTAAAGCAAAAGCACGCACGCCAAGAAAACAATCTTCAAATTCATGATTTTATCTATGTTGCACGACGGGCAGATCCTCTCTCACTAAAAGTTAAGTTTGAAACTCTGATATATATTACTGTTCAAAAGTAATGCATCGTTTCACATTCACAATGTCAATGTTATGGTCCGTTTGCAAATATCTTCCGGTTGTTCCTATTTTCGCTCAAAGGACAGAACTCTCAGGAAAACTTTGAAAATGATTGGGCACCCATAAAAAAATTCCTCATAAATTAATCTAATAGCGGCATTTCACATGAAGGGTAAAGACCCCCAAAACGTCTGTTAGACCCGCTGGTCTGCAAGCAAATTAATGAAATTTCACTTTCAACACATTTGCTCTCAAATTGGAGGACATTTTGCAGAAATTTATTCGTTATAACTATATAAGAGAGTATATGCCATTTTAATTCTTTCAAATGAATTACAATTTCAGCCTTTCTCTCTGGCTTTAGCCGCCACCACAGAGTTCGTAACATTGTCGTTGATGTTAAACACGCCACAAAAATTTTCGTTGAGTTGAAGGGAAGAAAAACTATTTAAATCTTTTGCCCATGGTGCCTTGCGAACTTTTGTTCAGCATTGCATTTGAAAATTGGTAAAATCAACAAAAGCAGGCAAAGGTACATTGTAGCAAGAAAATAGAGAACACAATATTAGGCTGCTGACTGGACTCTCGAGGAATACTTGCGACTATGTATTTAAATAATGGAGGCAAGGATCAATGCTATTGTGGTATTTAAATATTAGCAACGAGCTTTTGAATTGATATCAATCTGCGTTAAATCGCATCAGAGTTGCATGAATAGTGCCTGAAAAGCCAAGTAAAGACCATCCGCAGTGTCTACAGAAGTTTCAGAAACTTCATCGAGAGCAAATCAATTGACGTTGGTAAGATTTGGAATTTCTTCTTACTGATATGCTTTGGACGACAATGCTTCAGAAAATTTCCTTTGAGAATTTTTGACCAGTCCCTATGAAGTGACCGCATGAATCTGTGAGATTTTATTCAGCAGTACCCTTTTCTGTAACTTGTGCAACGTACAATATCTTTGTTATATTAACATATATGGAATATTCCTTCATTAAGTTGTTCGATAATAACGGTTTAGATTAATATAAATGTAATTATAGTGTCTCCTATAGAAAATGATTAGGCTCATATATCGTTTTATTTTCCTTTGATTATTGGAATATTTCTTCCGTTTATGCTCTTGGAATATCCATGCATTGAAACAATAATAAATAGGATTGAATCTCAGATCACTCGCTCATGTGCCCATGTTTGTATTATTAATGGAACAAACATCACAAAATTTTTCTGGAATGTTCTATTCCTCAAAGGCTCCAAGAATCACAGTAGCATTTTTCTTACAAGAATGCAATGCATTACAAGGATAATACATAAAGTTTAGCGAGCAGAAATAAAAAAGATAACAACCTTTATGTTTGATTTACAGAGAGGCTAATTTTACTTTCGCTTGGAATATCTTTTCCTACAGTGCTCTCAATAATTTCATTTTGAAATGAACTAAAAGCTGTGGTACTTCGCTACTCTGGTACAAATTTTCAAAGCCTTACCTGTCATAGATCTTGAGTAACGGTAACGTACGTTAGAATGGAATAAGCTATTTTTACAGATGGAATATTCCTCCTCAGAAGCTTCTAGCTTTAGGATGTCATATGTTGTGCTGGAATGACATGAAAAGCTCGGGGATATAAATATGGAATGTTTCAATCTTTTTGTATAGCTTTGCATAATTCTCTTTGTCAATGGGTTCTAAATTGTCTCTAGAGAGCTCCTAAAATAAGACGTGTGTAAAATTACATTTTGGGACAACAAATGTAGCACTGGCGACCATGGTTCTTTAATTTTCCCGGTCTTCCGTTGCTCTGTCTAATGATGAAGTTTTGGCTAGCAATTCATAGCCACTTTCGAAGGTCATCCATCATCCTTGTGCATTGTCGTCCTTGAATGCTCTTTGCACTGCTCCTTCCTGTTGTTATTCAATGTTCAAGTCCTCATCGTCTCATGACATGTCTTAAGGATGTTACTTGTTGCTCTCTTATGATATTAACAAATGTTCCTTTCACATTTGTCCCCTTTTAAACAGTTCGTCTTCTTTGCTGTCCATTGAATATTTAGTGTCCTTCTCAGAACCACATATCTGCTGCTTCTAATCTACTAGATCTGCTTGATAGTATTGGACTGGTGATATTGCATGACATTAAAGAAAATGATGAAATTACTGCATTAGTAGAATGTGCAGATTATGCTTCCACATTTTCTTTCAGGTTGATATTTCTTTTAACCAGATTACCAAACAATTCCCTGCCTAAAACGTGTAAAAACAAGCTCAAACATCGCCAACGTTAGGCACCGGAGCTCTAGTTATTGTGCATTCTCCTGAAGAGATTGTAACAGCACGTTTTGCAGAAAACCAAGGTATATTAATAAGTCCAGGACGTTCCGTAACTTTACGAGTAAAGAAACGAGAAATTAAGCGCTTACCTCATCCATACCCAGATCGATGTTTTATCAAAAAATGCACCGACAAATTGTTTGGATTCTCTTTGAAAAAACCTTTCAAGTAAACGACAGAGCTTTGCGAAACACCTTGCTATCTACGAGAAAGAACTTGGGAATGGTTCTTATCTCTCGGCATTTGATTACATAGAGGATAAACGTTTGCTGTTAGAGAAAGAGAAAATATCTCCTTCCAAGATTAGCTGTCCGTATCCTAAGATCACAGACTGTCATTGCGTCCGCCATGTGAAGAAGAAGACTTTCAAATCAAAAAATCTGAAGTACTTTTCCCGTCTTCAAAATTTCAAGAAAGTGTATTACAGTTGATGTTCACGAAACGCCAAAAATTGGACTATGAATGATGTTTATATGAATGCTCTGGCTATAGAGGTCCATATCAGTGACTTCACAGTTGAAACTATCAAACAGAGTCCAGCATACAACTGGGATAATTTTCTTAGTGACTTGGGTGGTCAGATGGGTCTATGGATTGGCGCATCGGTGTATTCAGGAGTCGAGCTAGTTTCCATTTTACTCAAGTTGATACTTTATCACATCAATAGCAAGAGAAGTACTGCCAAATATAAGAGTTTTGCGAAATCAATTGATGCCAAATATGACATTTTATCTTGTTGATTTTGCTCAAACCTGATCGAGTAAACGTTTCCTCAGTATTTAAATGCACAGCAGAAGATAGCTCTCAGAGGCGGATACAGACGTTATATGTTGAGAGAGAAAGAAAAAAAAGACAACTATTGTCATCTCTGCAAGCTACTTTCGTGATTTAATCACTCTAGGAGATTTCGCTACAGGCTAGTCATAGTTTGGCCATTCTTCTTCTCTATATCATGTACCATATGTATAAAACAAATGAATGCACGGAAAAATTGGGACTGGTCCCCTGATAAATTTTTATGCAATAATAACTGCCTATTTTATACGTCCAAAAGTCTTCAGCGCTTTGATTGCAAATAACAAGCCCTTTTACCTTTCCCAAAGGATTTGTCCCCATTGGGTCCCGACAGCCTCTTGTCAAATCAGCCTCGTATGTAAGTTGGAACTTCTTGAAATTTCACCAAAATGGCGGAAAGTGAGGAGGTGTTGGAAGCAGGCAAAGAGAAGCAGAATTACCCACTGGATATACTCTATTGTGGAGGTAAACTAAGTTTGAAAAGATATATTTTAATTGTGCCAATTTTTAAAATGTTCTCTAATAAAAATCCTGGTTTGCACATTCAACCCTTTCATACCTTTAGGCCTACCTTCAGACCTTAGAGTAGTTTAATGGAGGATTAAAGCATTTAATCCATGTTAATATTTGACTGAGAAGGTTTCATAAGCGAAGGTATTCCTCACAAGGGGGTTACTTCCGTAATCTAGTCTTTACTGAACCGCTCGATGAAACGTGATTTCACGCACGCAGTCCTAGCGAATGATTGACAATCAACCTCATCATTATGCTAATTGAGTTGAGGATTCACGTGGCGTGAACAAATCATACCACCCATTCGCCGTGAAGCTCATGGAAGAAGAACCAACGTCAAGTTACAAGCTCGATGTTTCCCCTCCCTCCCTTCCCTGAGATTATTCGTATATCTGAAGCCAACTGCCCTCGGTTTTTCGTCTTTCTG
This sequence comes from Catostylus mosaicus, assembly GCA_964019065.1. Classification (NCBI taxonomy): domain Eukaryota; kingdom Metazoa; phylum Cnidaria; class Scyphozoa; order Rhizostomeae; family Catostylidae; genus Catostylus; species Catostylus mosaicus. The sequence goes on along the minus strand of OZ025193.1, from coordinate 5,015,730 downwards.
GCTCTCTGCTCGCTTCCTTTCCAGATCTTCCCTTACTAGCCTTCTCCCTCACACATTTCTTCGAGGCGAGTTGAAGGGTGTACCGGGAAAAATTTGGCCATATTTTCCTTGGTCAGCACCGACATTACTATCCCCTAGTAGTCAGGCAAAGCTAGGGCTACTGGTACACCGCTTAGCCCATTTTCCTGACCTTAATGTTCATTTGTTCTGTGCTATGAGGCTGAGTTTAATTTAGGGACCCAGGCCGGAAATATTAATTAGTAACACATGCGCCTGGCTGGAAAACTTGCATGAACTCGCAGCTACACTTTCCTTTGGTGTCGATGTGTCGCACCGCCCCCTACCATTTATCGCACCTTATTTTGTTACATGAAGTGGTACAATATAGGCGTTTCAAGCCTTTTTAAAATCATATATTGTGGCGGTAAACAATGGGGGGCTGGTTCAACTTAAATAAAGTACAAATAAGAAGGAAAAGGGTTGATAACACACGAAGCTTATTAAATATTGGCTTAGTTTTGCTAAGAACTCCTTCGATTTTGTCGCATGTCGGCGCGAAATTGGCTTTGCTCGCACGTCGCAGCGGAAAAATTGTTGTTGGTTGCAACTACGCGAAGGCAAAAACAGGCATATTTTCCAGCCTACATGCGTCCATGTCGATTTTACAGGTATTTTTTATAAGAACAAACTATATAAGAACATTAGGTTTCAAATGCCTAAAAGTTAAGAACATGTTAAGAAAGTGGCAAGGCTTCACAGCTTTCTTTCAAAAACATGAGGCAAAAAGAGTAAAACACAGTGTTAAAATAGTGTTTGAAAAGTCTATGAATGATTATTTCAAGTACTTATAATTTGTCTAGCCAAATATTTTTCATTGGAGGCAAGGTGAATTAACAGGCATGTGCTAAAATATCTTGTGGCCCCTTTTCAGAGCAATTACAGTTCTTTTGAAAAATCAGTGCATATTTTAAAAGCAAGGAAATTAAAAACATGTTAAGAAAATTTTAAGCTTTCAAACCAAAAAAGTTAAGAACTTAAAAAAGTGATGATGACAATGAAAGGAAATGGTATAAGCTTAATAATGGTGAAAGGTATGTGGTGATGCGCATGAAAGGGAAATGGAGAAAATCATGAGGTATGAATAGATGTTAATGTAAATTAACGAAAATGAATTAAAGAATAATTATCATTAGATAAAACATGCTCGGTTGAATTAACAAGAACTGCATTGACATATATCTTTCTTCTAAACCATCAGTAATTTTTCTCAGTACTGTATTGTTATCTTTTAAAGGAAACTCAACATCACAACCCACATAGCAAGAAAAATTTTGTATGGTATTGAATAATCAAATCATATCTGGGCAATGTGGCATTCTGTTTTCTGTCAGCAATACTACAATAATTTTCAACAAACAAGTCATTGAAATTAGAAATTTTCTAGTGCTGAATTTTTCCTTTTTCAAGGGGCCAAGGCATTTTTCTTAGCCAATGCCATGTCTGGCCTACCTACATCAACCAGTCAGCCATTCAGTCTGTTCAATCATATGTGATGCCAATTGCCATCAAAATTAGTTATAATAAAAAAACTGGAAAATTGGAACAGCTAAGAAAATGCTAGCTTTGTATGTAAAAGATCTTGGTCAGGAGAGAATTTAGCATTTTGCAACATGTTTTCCATGTTGTCACCATGTCAGAAATTGTTCCGATCTTGGGTAAAATGTAGCAATTGGAGCTCATTTTTAAAAAACAGTTTTTTCTTTTACAGTGTGTGGAATGCCTCCAGAGGTATGTACACATATTTGACAATAGATAATGCTGAATTAAGATTACACTTATTTATCATGAATTTCCACATGGGTCATAAAGAATATCAAGGGGCAATCTGTCTTGATATTGACTGCTCGAAGCCTTTCACCCCCTTTAAAGTATACATTGGTACATTTACATCAATGGCATCTGCATATATTGCAAGGGGATGTAAGAATTTATAATGTGCAAGCAAAGAATCCTAAAAAAATGTTTGAAAGCAGGTGTATCCAAAAAATGGAAGGATTAGTCTCCTCCTTCTAAGAAATAACCAATTCTCATTAAAGGCCATTGGACCCAATGGTCCCTCCAAGGATTAAAAGGTTAATGACAAAGGATATCAAATGACTGGGGTCAGTGGCAGTCATAACATTGCATTACCAAAATGCTTTTGGTGCTTTAATAACTGATGGTAACTCCTAATATGATCAATACACCATACACTATTTCTCAATTTATTCATTACGTTTTGCATATTTGTTGTTTTATTGTTCCTTTTGTTTATCATAATTTGAATTCTCAGTACTGTGAATATGGACCAGATTTTGACAAATGCAAATTGTGGCTGGAACAGCATGAACCTTCTCTTATGGATGCACTGAAGCAAAGTAAGTCACAATTGTGAATTAAGTTTATCTTTTCAAGATGTTTCTTGTTAGGGCCATGTAATAAAACTGCATACTCTGTGCCCCATGGTGAAATGCAAATATAAATACAAATATTTTTAAATTGCTTGTTGATTCACATCTCTCTTGAGGCTTTGAATGATTTGATGGGTCTATTTTGGTGGGAAAGAGCGCATGATTGTTTTTTGATGGCGTCATAGTTGCGTTGATGACGTCATTTACTTTCGTTTTTGTTGCAAAGGAGTATGTGATTTGTCTGATGATTTTTCTTTTGTGTCAATTATCTCATTTTAATAACAGTGACTTCGTCACTTTCGTTGCGGAGGAGCATTTGATTTTCCTGATGATGTTATCTTTACATGAAGATGACGATATCACCTTGTTGTTGTTATTGCGGAGGAGCATGTGATCAGTCTAGGTTTTCTTGCACTGACATAACGGATGCTGGAATTTTGATCGAAGTTTCCATGACTGATTTTAATCATTGTTTCTCCTTCCAATGATCATATTTTGAATTCAGGTATGAAACAACCCGCTTGCAGCGCATATATGTAGTTATTTACCGCTGACATTAGGAGCAAACATGGAGCTAAGTTTTTTTGCTTTGGTTTCTGATTTAATCATGCGGTATTTGCCAACCAATCAATGTTCCAGACCAGATCGTGTGGTACTCTTTGACCAATCACCGTTTCCCTTTGCTTATTTTCATAGTAATTTTTGTATCAATCCTGTTTAGAATGTATTGTTAGAGCTGTAACGTAGCATACATTTAGTTGCGAAAGGTCCGAACAATAAAGAAATTTCCTACTTTAGTATTTACTGTATAATTTGTTTTCCATCACTAGCATTGATGAATCCGCCCAGCACTCTCTCGTTAAAGGTCCTTTTATAAACATTTATTAATGTTTTCTACTCTCTTGATCTAGTGCGGGTTGATTCTGGTGATGGAGATGAAAAAGATGGGAAAAAACGACAAACACGAGGTTGGTACTTGGTTTTGAGTCATCCATCATTAAGATCTCTCGAAAAAACATTGTTGAGTTTACTGAAAAGCACTCTACAAAGCTATTTCAGCTGCTCACGTGGTTTTCGATACCCAAATGGCTTTTAGTCCTGTCGCTTTTTGAGCTTTATCCCATGTTTTCATATTCTGAGAAGTGTCTTACGAAAAACTAAGTTCACTATCTTCGATTATGTTTTAACTTTTTCCTTCATGTCTCGCGATACAAAACAGTTATTCACCTTTAGTGGAATAAAACTGAAGCAGTGTGGATTTATTTCATGAAGGTTGTTCTCATTCCTAGGATGCAAAATTTTGAATTCGCCAAATGGAGATTGATAGAGATTTACTCCACGCGGGAAGGACAGGAATCTCTTTCTTGGTTGCAAATTAGTAATGTACTATAATTTACAAGAATAGGCTAACGGAAACACATTATTGCTCGCCAAATACTCCTCAGAGAATAAAAATTTTTAGATTGAAACTTTATTAATTATCAAATCGTTAATTGTTTACATCATCATTTACTATATAAGCCAAAACAAATTAATTCCAAATCTATATTATATCCAAACAAATTAATTACAATTCTATAAACAGCTAATTTAGATTACTACAAGTAAAGTATATTGCTGAAGACAGATGAATACATTTCCGAAAAGCTAACAATGCCATCTCCCCCCCCCCCCCTTGAATATGTTTCGGAATAAAGAGTTTGATAAAATTAACATTAACAGCAAGCGAATGAGCATTAATAAAGAGAGATTTTAAATGTTAAATGATAGTATAAAGAGCAAAAACAACAAAAATGAGACCACAAAATAGAAACGAACACCTTGTGTTGATTCTAAACAACTGGACGATGTTCAATGTAAATTTATGAATAATTTCAAACATGGGTGTGAAATTAAGAGACACTTTCATTTCAGTTGTTATGTTTGTACTCTAATTGTTTGATTGCTGCACTGAAAAAGCCCTGAACGCTGGCAAAAAATTAGTCTTATAGTATTTGATTATATAATTATTATTTGGTCATATTTGCTTCGTACTCGTGCCGCTTTGCGTTACTCCATTTCTACGTTATCTACATCGTCACAAGTATTCCTCGAGAATCCGGTAGGCAACCTGGTATTTTATTCTCTACTTTACTTGTTACATTAATTGATTATTTTTTGAGATTTTTTTTACTAATTTCAGGTGGAAAAGCTAATCGCCAAGCTAAAAAGAAGGTTGTTATAAGTTAAATATAAACATTACTTACAAAAAGTCGGATCTTCTGAACATCCAGTGAAAATTTGATTTGTTTTATTGAACGGTGTTTTGCCCTGCCTTACTATATACCTGTAAAAGATCACCATTACATGGTATGTGTAAAATGTGTAAACAACCCAACAGATCTCTTATTCTGGGGATTCCCCTTGTGTTGATGGTAGTGTAAAAATCACGCTTAGTTTTGTCACAAGAGTTACAGAATCGATCATTGACGTTCAAAATCTATTAAAAAAGTCCAAACATATAAATGTTTGTTGTATATATTTACATTTACATTTTATATTTATATGTATTTAATGTTAAATTGTAGCGGATTTGTTTTAAAATACATATTTATTAAAATTGCAGTCTTTTTAAGCAAATTTATTCGATTTCACTTCAGACCGCAGTCCAAAAAGTCACAATATCAAAAGAGCAACGAAGTAAAAAAAAGTCTGTTACAATTGTTACTGGTCTTTCAACATTCGGTAAGTCCTTTAGTGCTTAAACCGCTCTATCAAGCTAACAAAGGCGATTTCTGTTGCCGGCGACTGCGTTTTTCGCTAAGGTTGCCCACCCAGACGGTTTTTGTCGCCACGCCCAAATGCGCACACTCTCATTTTCAAAGTGGTTTGCAGTAAATTTGGCGATCCTTAAAGATTTGGTTTTCTGGCAGCTGGTAAAAAGTGATAAAACATCGATATGCTGATATCAAGTTAAAAAAGGAATTTTTTATCTTCCATCAAGAACAAGTTAGGCCTATACAAATCTATAGAGTTAACTTGAATTAAAAATCATCCGTCGTTTATAACTCGGCTGTTTTTTCGACTAATTCAGCGTACTTCTTTACCCTATAAGAATACTGTCTTAACAGCGTATACGCCTTGGCGTTCTCTTTAGATAATCATAGAATGTGAGTAAAAAACATGTTCACTTGGCTCAATTTGCTTCTATGATTGGACAACTTATCAGAAAGTTATGTTTGAAGTCCGCACGTAGCGCGCGTCTTTTGTTGCCGGAAAATTTGTCGCTTGGGGCAAAAATTGCAATGAAAACACTCCACGCGCGATTTTTGTTGCAAGCGACAAAAATCGCGGTCGCCGGTTATAAGAGTTTAGAATCAATAGCGCCTGTGTGCGTAAGAGTTTAGATTGTTCTTGATAAACATAGCATAGTCAAAGACGGCCAAAGTATAAAACACTGTGCAAACTCGTTAAAGGCATTGAGTCATGGTAAATAGACTTGGGTATATCCAAATTGAAGTCATTGCTGAGTCATCATGATAGTTCTAGCCAATCAGATTTTTGTCATGCAAACTGCCCACATGATTTTTATTTTAACCTGGCAATGAGAGCCTCATTTTTGTTTGGCTGTTGTCTGACCACATGAAACCAGACTGAACTCATGGATGGAGACAGACCCCTTGCAGAGAATGGCTATTTACCATAACTCAATGCCTTTAAGTTCTGATTATTTCCCCGTTATCAGAATCCTGTAACCATGGAAATAACATTGTCCACCGTGTGATTAGCGCCTTCGTAAGTGACAACACAAAGGGGGATTACCTGTCAAAGAATGCAACTGAACAACAACAAACGTGATCAAAATGGCGGCTATAAAAATTAATACCCATGGCTCAATGTTTTCATCCAACATACGCTATGCTGAATTTAGTATTATCTCGATGCACATGAAAGCTTTGAACCTTGCATAAACATCATCAAAATTTCCCCATTTAACGACTCAAAGGTCGATGTTATTAAAAAATACTTTTAAACTATAATAAATTGAGCTTTGTGTAATTCTTTTAACATTGTGTTTTCACCTTTGTAATTCGCAACTTTTGCTCTATAGCTTAATCCTTTACCTACAAATTTATATATGTTTTAATGTTATTTTCCAATTCATTGTAAATAGAGATGCATGCTATGTTATAGGGCAAATAACTTTATTAGTGATTTGAGTTCTTTCTATTCGCCCTCAGCCTTAAAAATGTAGTTAATTTAGTTGAGTATGGTGCACTTAAAACTGGAATGAATTTACGGAATAATAATGATGATGACAGAATTCTTAATAACGTCAACACGAGCAAGTTTCTTGTTTTTTATGTTGCTTATTTCGTTAACTTTTAGGTAGTTCTTTCAAAAAGACTTTAATGTGCCTTCCTTGCAGGAATTGACCTTAAAAAAGCTGCAAAATTATTCGCCAATAAGTTTTCCTGTGGTTCGTCAGTTACTGGTGACGATGAAATAGTTATTCAAGGAGATTTCTCATATGACGTCATAGAACTCATACAAAGCAACTGGCCGGAGGTAACTGACATTTCTGCAATAACCGATCAATGTTCTGTTGCTAGCTTGCTAGACTCTGCATTGATGTGGCCCATACCCAGTAATCTTTTACTCCTGTCCCTGTTGCTAGTGCTTATCAAACTCCCAAAAAGTGGACTTTATATTGGGCCAAGCGCCAAAAATTCAAAGTTCTTGTCTGACCCGACTCATCTATAACCCAGGCTCTTCTCTGACCCAATCTCTTATCCAGGCTCTATGGTGATCCAGGCTCTTCTCTGACCCAACCCGTCCTCTCACCCAGGCTCTTCTCTGACTCGGGCTCCCTCTGACCCAGGCTTCTCTCTGCCACTGGCTTTTCCGAGACCAGGATCCTTCTGTCACCCAGTATGGTTATAACAAAAATCTAAAACTTTGCATTACATGTTAACCTTGGTCAGGATCAATGCTCAACGACGGCATACTAAAGAAATTTACCTTTTCGTAGATTGATGATGACAGCATAGAAGATCGGACTTGAAATTCGTCTTAAATAATATGCATTGCTATGATTAAAAGTGACAACATTATGCTATCAATTATTTGTTATCAATTAAATGAGATCTACCAATGACATAAATATCAATGGATTAATTTGTTTGAATTCCATTCTACATCTTTGTCAGGGTATGTTGTGGTCCTAAGGCGCATTTGTAATTAAAACTAACAGGAGGAGATAATACAAATACGTCATCTTGTGATTTGCATATTTACGATTATCTATGCTTACAACAGATACACAAAAATGTCCTTTCAATTAGCATGAGAAGCGATACAAATTATCAAGTAAGGGAACTGTTTCACATACAAGCTACTGTTGTTTTAATATTAGTCACATCTCCACTACTTCATTGATTGTAAAGGAGGTTGTTTGGACAATATTACCACGACTAAAAATCAGTTTGGGTCCGTTCTTATATAGATCCCATCGAGATTTTCGCTTGCCTTCTCACGGGGACAGGACCAAAACTGTTTGTGTCACAAGACAGGGGATCTGAACTTTCATACCACAAATTGATATTGGTGCTTTGAAATGAAATTCAGCCAAATGTTCATACAAGAGTTCGCCTAATTTTGCATCTGCTCGGCCCGACTCGCGTCATACGGGAACTAAATGCATCGGACCTGAACGAGCACAGTTTTTTAACCCGCACCTTATTGGCTCAGATAGCAGACCCAAACTTTATCGAAAAGGGGGTATCAAGGATGAACGGAAGGCCTTTTTTAAAACGGATCCTATCTCGTATGCAAGTACTCTTGGCGTTTCCATCGAAACTGATAGTTGCCAGAGTGCAAGCAAATATTTTAACACTTACTAATGTAACAGTCCTTGAAAATGGTACGAGCAGCAAACCAGCTGTGAAATCATTACCTGCCTTACAGAATTGATTCTTTCAACTTTAACTGAAAGGATAAGGATACTGAGTACCGCCATCCGCACTAAATGTAATTAGCTTGTTGACAACATTTGTATAATTCAGCAAAAGACATCGTTGTAAAAATCCAGCATGCTGATTGGTCAGATCGGTTACGGGAAAGGGTATGGGAGCTTTCAGCCAATCAAAGACTCAAAAGCTAGACTTCTCAGAGCATATTCCATGTTTGTGTTTTGAATCGTTTGATTTATGATCCATCCATGAGTTCTCACGTTGCATCTTCAGTTGTGGATCTATCAAGTGAATCGATAACATCTCGCTTGCTTTTCTTTTTCACAGGCTCTGAAATTAGAGCAAATAATACGATAAGAACAATGCTGTGATTTTTCTCTCGTCGCACCAAATTTTAGCTAACGTTGCTACATTTCAGTGTTTGACTGTCAAACTATCAACACACAGTCTGTAGAAATTCGGCAGATTTTTCGGTCCGTGAACTACCTCAGTTACCAGAAGATGAATCTGACTCAGTAATTTCCTATTCACCACAGATAGTCACGTTTCTTAGCGCTGAATAACATTTTTAGTTTTCTAGCAATTTTTAACTTTTGTAAGTAAACTTAACGGAGAAGTAGAAAAAACTTACCATCGGAGAAATGTAATGCTGTTTTTTGTCGTATACTATCAACAGTATCATCATCTTCAGCCCATTCCAAAACAAGTCGCCTTCCGTATAAATGAGTACTTTGACAAAGACTCTTAAATGCACGCTGTTGAATGAAAATGAAGAAATGATTAAGGTTTCTTGATATGGGAAATCTTCAACGCTTCCATCCCGGTGGTAATACAATTGTGCAGTAGCTGCTAATGCGTTTGATCAGATTGCAAGGGGGTTTTATAATTGATCATGTTGACAAATGTTGGCCATGTTGCATAATCAGAATAGGACCAAAAACAAAATGGATCTTTCTAAAGCAACCGAAACATTGTGCAGATTCTCTTCCGAATGCTCACTCACATTTTTTTCACTCTCTCCCTGTCTACGTCACAGGCTATGCGGTTTATGCTAGGGCCAGTAGAGATAGTGTATGGGATTGCATTTTCTGGAACTTACACAAAAGTGCCGTGGCTCTCTGCTTATGCCAGGATGCTGCTCGTGTCAGCAGGCTTCATTAATGCAATGAGTTGTTGAAGGAAGGATGTAGTCTACATTTGTTCCGTGCCATTGCCGAAAATTGTAGGGCCCAATCAAGAGTCCGTCACACATAGTCCGTCCTTAAAAGCCTATCTCTAAAGGCAAGATTGTAGGATTTGGGAACAAAGAAAGGGAAGAATCTATGGAATTCGCATCCTTAGTATGTTCTTGTCGAAAATTTGAGAGATCGAGCCCCTCCAAATATGATAACAAAAATAATAGAAAAACAATTTTAAATTTAATACCTTGGCATCTTGTTTAGTAAGATAATCAACAAAAGCAAATCCGCGATGTTTTCCGCTGCCAGTGATCTTTTGTGGCAGCCGTACTGTTTTCAGTTCTCCGAATGCTCTGCAAATGATATCAATACATTTCAACACAGCCACAAATAAAATCGAATTTTTTCTAACATTCTTGCGGGCCTTTTTCCAATCGCTTGACTAAACAATGTCACAAAATGTCATTTTTAACCCGTACGAGCCATATGGCCCAATGACAAACACCGTAAAAGAGAATTTTTCAGGGGGTAAAGCACAGTACATTGCCTGTTGGCAGTTTTCTATAAAAGTTTATGCTTTCATCTTATTCATTTGACAATACTACCCCTTGACAAGCGAAGATTTATATGGTTTTAACAGTTAAATGAAGATAAATGCCTGTCCGAAAGGGTCAACAAGGTTAGTAAACGTCTGGTAAGCTTCTTGTCTTTCCAATGCAAATTTGTCATTTGTTCTCTGAAGCCCGCTTCTAGCTACCGCTCTGCCGTTACCGCATTAAACTATTGTGTATAGGCAGAAATATTTGCGTCTTTCGGCAAAAAGGCTTCGCTCTATACGGCAGCTATCCAGCTAGAGCAGTACTTTTTGTGTATTGGTTAAGTAAAAACGATCTATCCGCGGCCGAAAGAAAGCGTCAGGAGGCCCATCTGCTTATTCGGCGCAAGTTTTATGGGCAAATAAGCACATTCACCCCCTACACTTTCTCTTCTATCGAATCAATATGAAAATACTTACCCAAAAAGCTGTTTAATTTCTTTCTTCGTAGCCTCAAACGGCACATTTCTCACCAAGATTTTACTTGTTCTCTGCTTTTTGGAGACTGCACGCTTTCTTGATGTATCTGCAGTTCTGAATAACATTGAAACTTTCATGAGTATGCAAATTCTAGCCCGCTCCTGGCAACATGATTTTTGAGACAAAAATAAAAACAATTGCTTTTGGAACTGATACCGTTGAATTGACAGGATAGACTGTCTTGCGCAGAAAATATGCCACTGCAAACCGATGAGACATTAATCGAAAAGTAAATAATGTCATAGAAACACATTAACTATGTGGCTTTCGATCCAGGTTACTTATTTCCGATTCCGTCCTGGTCAGTATCGGACATTTTCAAGTACTTTTCAGTATTTTTCAGTAAAATAAGCTACGTTTTCGCCGTGCGATTTAGTGTTTTGATGCATTTAATAATTATTCAGACAAAGAATTGTGAGATGTAACTGGTTCACAGAAAAACTTGGTCGGCATCTAGATTGAACATTAGATTAGTGTTAAGTCTTCAAAACCAGATATTCAAGAGATAACTTTAAGATACTTTGGTCAAAAAGACCGTATTATTAGTTGCACTATACAACTACATCGATGAAAAGAACTCTTAAGAAACACAGCATTTATAAAGTAAACATTGTATAATCAATCGACAAATTTAATCATTTTTTCAAATTATATTTGATAGGAGTTCAAAAAACAAGATTGTTTCATACTGTCAATAAGTTACAGCATTTTACTTTTGATAGTCAGAATTACAAATTCTAAAAACAGATTTTTAATTGTAACACTTTTCTATGAGGTTCAATAGAAAAGTTTCGATATGGGTTGGCTTTATATAGGTGCTGCGGTGAGCAATAAATGAACGTGAGAATGTGGAACCTATTGAGTTCGAGTTGATATAATTGAAATCGTCAGATAATAAACAAAATAAAAATAAACACGAAACTTACTGGTCTTTTCGGTGCGATTTCTTTAGCTCAAGTTGATGGTCATCAAGCATTTTATGCTAAAAAATTGAGAAGCCACTTCAGACAAGCAGCTTAAAGGTCTATTGCTACCCAGCATGCATTGCATCAAAATCATCAAGAATTCTATTCGCTAATTTTTTTTAGATATCATAAAACTTTAATATGGCCTATGCACAATAAGAAATTTAAGAATCAGCAGTAGAAATATTTTCAAAATCATAAATACAAGAAGGGATCGTGGCAATAATTTCATCACAAGAATAATTCATTTCTAATTTAAAATTATGAGTAGAATGTTTGATACCTGCAATGTTTTGATAGCTTCATCTGCACTTTTCTTCCGTCTGAATTCAACAAACCCATATCCCATTGAAAGTAGCGAGTCCGGTTTTTGGGCATCTTTCTTCCGGGCAATTGTCACAGATGATACTTCGCCACATTTTTCAAACAACTAACAGGTTAGACAAAGCAGGAAAAGATATAAGTTACAACACATGCTTAAATAAAAATATTAAGAATGAAAAATATAATTGTGACATAATGATGCCACTATGCAATTGTTCGAGTAATTCAAAAATAGTAATTTGAAATGGCTCTTCAGTCTTCAATAGATTTGTGATAAAAATACGACAAATATAGGCTGCAATTAGCATTGGTCATGAAAAAACACAAGCAAAAACACTAGACAAGCGAGATAGAAAATAACTTACATTTTTTATTGATTCCTCGGTTGTGTCAAAATTCAGATTCTTGACAAAAATGACTTTACCAGAATTCTCCTCCAAATCGCCTTCATCGTCATCATCATCATCTATCGAGAGGAGGCATCACTTAACACAGCTTGAACTGCGTTGTTTAAAGATACTGTCTTTGAGCTTCTGCTTAGTAAATGTTGCTTAATATTGAATGTGTCTTAATGATCTCTACTATTTAGTACTGATTTTTTTGATATAGTAGTTTATTATTTCTTTCAAAATATAACTAAACTAAAATGAAAATTTTAATTTAAATTAAGACAAAACTAAAATTAAATCAAAACTAATTTTAAATTAAAATTAAATTAAAATTCAACTAAGATTTAAATTTGCTTAAAATTAAATTAAAAGAGAAATTTGGTAGTCAAACCTAACTATTTTAATTGAAAAATCATACCTTTTTCTTCTTCTTTCTGGACTTCCTCCTACAAAAATACATATAATAAAATAGTAAGTTTTATGTTTTATAAAATGCCTGACATTAGAAACATTCTATTTGCAACTTAGTATTCTGGAATCTACCATCAATAATATACAAAAAATGATGGATAAAAAGGTTAAAAATGAAAAGCGGTGATAAAAAATAGAAAAAGTATCACAACAACGCTAAGCTGCGATTGCAGGGATAGAATGGCAAACGTCAAGAATGGACATTTTCATATGAAAGCCTAAGCGATGATCATACTATAAAATATTTTTTAAAATACCTCCAGTTTTTGTTTCCCATCGGCATGACTTGCTGCGAATACATCAGACGGTGCCCATTCGAGGTACAACGGGACATGCTTGAACTAAAAGTAACAGAAGTTTGAAAATTATGGAGAAAGTGGAAAGTCAGAATGGAGTATATTAATTCAAATTAAAGTTAGTTGTAATGACCAATCGAAAAATAAATGATATAGCTCCCCCAAGATCAATTTGTTTGCAATATTGTTAATACCTTAATAAGCAGCATGAACTATTTCACATAGGGCTTCGGGGCTCAAGTCTTGGGGTTTGTGGAAGCTGGTCAAAAAATCTTTTTTTAAATATTTCAGGATGAGAACAACCGCAAAAAAAGATAACCTGATTTAATTCATGGTTCTTTATTGACACACCCGATTGAGTTGGACTAATCCAGGGTTACATTTTCAGTTTGACAAATCTATTACGACATAAAACGAATCGACTCAGACTTGAGTCATCCTCAGTTAAGAGATCAGGGGAAAAAAGGGTGTAAATATATGATAGTGAAACAATAGGTGTAAATTCGATTGGTCGTGAAACATTTTTTAAAATGTTCAAAGTTCAATATCTTGCAATATCAATATAAATACAGGCATCTAATACCTTTGAAAATCAAACTTACTTTTGAAAATGCCAAACTTTTGAAAGCAGTTCGGGCCTCAGTTGGGTGCACAAACTGAACAATCGCTGTTATTCCCGAAGGGGGAAGCAGCACTTTCTCCAAATCACCGAATTTCCCGAATATGTTTCTAAGCTCTACTGGCTTGGTCCCATGCGGAAGATTCTTCACAAGAATTACTTCGCCGCTTCTTTTAGCATTGACCTTAAAAATATTGGAAAACAGGGTGATAAAATTGCAACAAGATATTTCCAGCATATAATATTGTAAATAGTCACAATATCGGTAAGGATGCAGATTCCTCATTGAAAAGGATGAAACACGTTCCGTAGTTACAAGTCTCTATTTTGTGTTTTTGTCTAGAATTTTTGTCTTGTTAGTACTACTTATATTTACATTACTAATTCAAAAACTATAGAAATACATACATATAGTCCTGAAGAGTCTGCAAGTGCAGAAAAAATGAGTTGAAAGAGATAAATCATATTTGTTACAACTGAAGACGTTGGTTGTAAATTTTGGGTTTCGACTTAAATATATTGATATATGAATGATATATCAGGTGGAATTTTTCTATTTTTGTGTGCCTGGGTGGCGCAGTGGAAAAGACAGGTAGTTTTGAATGCGGTGGTATGCGGGTTCGAACAACTGTCGAGGCTACCAAAATATTTACAATTAGTGTACACCATTATGGTTAGTATATACTCCATACGCCTGATTGATGTTATATATATATATATATATAAAAAGGTGGCTTTCTATAATGCATTTTCTACATCGAATTCTCTGATTTACTTAGAGAAATAGCCTGTTTACGGCCTGTTCCATTCCAGTTTCTCCACCCCGAAACGAGAATCCATTTTGTCTTGAGTTGCTATGTAACAAAATTCCAGGGAATCTTTTTGATTTATTAACTAAAATTGTTGTGACTTAGATTTAACTATATTTGAAGTATTAGTCATTACTATCAATCTTCCCGACATAAGCTACAAAAACACACATCGTCTAAACGTCTACTTCTAAATTGCATTAGTTTAATCTTATATACAAACTAGGATTGATCTTCTACTATACTAATTTCTATTAACTAATTTTTTAAATTTTTTGGCTTTTAGTTTAACCTGGAAACTGAATCTAATTTAAACTAGAATAAGGAAAAACAATTAAAACTTTACAATCTAATCTATAATGTTACATAAGAATTTTATTGCATAAAGATTTTAGTCAATGAAACAAAAAGAATCCCCAAAATTATATTACTAGAATAATTAAATTTTACGTACAATATAAAAGTTTATATGCCCAGCGACATCAGGAATGTTGCATGCAAGAAGCGCAGTTAGTGAGAAAAGCCAAGGGGTTCTAGGATTGTTATGAGCCCCCTCTAAACCCCAATTATAAAGAGGCCCTATTCCCTTTGCTATTGCGAAGCTTTGGTGATATGGATGAATCAAGGAATCGAAAGCAAAACAGGAACGAAATTTGAGAAACAAGAATGAATGGAAAGGATAGAATATCGAATCTTTTCTTAATCCTTGCTTATGCTTCGCTCTCTATCGAAATATTTCTAGTATTCAATAGGCGACTCATAAGGAACTTCGAACATTGGACTGTGAACAATTTCAAAAAAAGAATTGTAACTACTTAATGGAAGAGATTGTCAAGTTTCTACTCCCACCAATTTCCTGATCCTCTTATCATCCTGACCTTTGCGAACAATATCTACTTGTACCCATTCAAAAGTCAAAAGAACGATATAAACTTTTCGTTTTTCGAATAAGATCTTTATTCTACCGAGTGAGGGCGGAGACGTACCGAAATTAGTTAATTGAATGAGAATTATTCCAGCGAGATGGTCCATTGAGGTTATAGTTTATTTATCAAAATTGGCTTAGCCCTTTCACACCCACTGATTATACAGCTGTAGCGTGACACGAAAGGCATCTACTCAGATTCCAAGGGGGTACAAGAATTGATAATGTTGGAGCAAAAATCCTTACAAATTTTCAGAAGCAAGTGTTGAACGTACTGAAAGGATTAGATTCCCCTTTTTAAAAAATAGCCAATACTCGCTGAAAGTCATTGGGTCAAATCATCCTCAACAAATGAAAGGGCTAAAATAGGAAGTCCCCCCAAAAGGTCTATTTGAGGGTGTGTTATAAAAAGGGGGGTGATTAGTCAAAATTGGCATGTAAGGAGGAGGTTTATTGGAGGGAGCTTCATGATAATAAGAGGTTCTTTTTTAAATTAAGCTATAAACCCTTTTACCCCCGGTTATTAAGGGGTACAAGATTGTCGAAGCGATGAATCTTTAGTAATGTTTCAAAGCAGGTGAATCCACATATGGATTGGATTGCACACCCTTTATAAGAATTGATTTATTCTCAATCATTGGGAGAAATGGTTCCTACGTGAATGACGGGGGGCTAACTCTTGGAGGCAAATGTGGGGGATTTAAACAAGGCCTGACAATTAAGACAACAACTTACCTGGCCAAACACGTCTAATCTGACGCCATTATCAATGAGAAATTCACGTGTTTCTGCAACCAATTGCGTTTCTCCAAGTGCCATTCTAACGGCTAAGCTATCCGAACTTTCCGCTTCAAGAACTTTGCTTTTTTCGGTATTCATTCTGTCTGCAATTGCATCAACAACAGCATTTTGACCAAGGAACAAAGTGTTCCAGTTGTGGCCACTGACACTCAACTTTTTCAGTTTAGAATCTCTCTCCTTTTTGTATGAAGATCCAGCGCCTGGGAGTGGAATGGTTCAAAATTGTTCAAAGTGTTTTTAATCACATAGCTATGGAATCTATAATGTAATTTAATCTTATAACGCCAATAAAATAACATGGGTGGGGAGTTGTTAGTAGTTTTATTCAGTTTCAAATTTTAAATTAACTCTAGCCTTCCAGTCGACGAAAAAATTTATACTGCTGCCTAAAAGATAAATTTTTTAGCAATATCATTGAAAGACTGGTTAATAACGAAGCGGATTTCGCAATAAGCTTCAGAGTTCGGATTCTCTGGCAAAATTCCGCGACTTTGTAAATGAGATTGTTGCGCAGTTGGTCATTTATGTTGTGATACTTACATAACTCTCAACAAGCAAGGTTAGACTGTCCTATAATTCGATAAAAATGTGCATTGCCTTGGCTCTTACTTATTATCATAAAAATTGTAACGAAAATGCCTGTTTCGTCAAAAAGTCTGTTCGGGAAGGAACAGCCAACTATGATGCGACATTAAGGCTAGAAACATCCACCTCTGACATACCTTCGTTAATTGATACCTCATGTGTGGTCTTCTTTGTCTTTGCAGGCATTATGTGCAACAAGCGGCCTTGGAATACCTTCCCGTCCATCTCATTGAATGCTAGAACTGCATGCTCAGGCATGACAAAGGTTACAAATCCGATTCCAGTAATTCGTTTTGTAGATTTGTCAATAGGCAGATGAACTTCAGCTATGGGCCCGTACTTTTCAAATAATACCTTAATCTCATCTTCTGTGCATGTGTATGCAAGGTTTCGTAAAAACAAGCGCCCTGATTCGGCAACTGGTTCCTCCTCCTCATCAGCAGCTAGTTGCTGTAAAATGAAAGAAAATAAGATGCAAGCATATTCAGAGATATCATAGCATATTAGACTAATACATGTTTTATTATAAGAAAGTTCGGGATTTTTTTTAATCCTTGGGATCCACGTACCAAACCCCCTAGCAATCCTAGGATTTTGCTGCACTATCTTTTGAGACAATCCTAAGATTTCAGAAACCAAACTTTCTTGGCAATCATAGGATTTCAAAGTGCAAAGCCATTAGTGATCCAAAATTTGAAAACCCAATCTTATTAGTAATCTGAAGATTTGATCATTCAAATTGACTTGGTTATCCTTGGATTTCAGTGCTAAAACTTCCTTAGCAATCCAGGATTTCAGTTATCCAAACTTACTTAGCAATCTTTAAATTTTACTGGTACTCAAACTCCTAAGAAATCAAATAAAAAAGGCATCAAATCAAATAAAAATGGTTGATGAAATTAAAGAAATGAAATAAAATTCACAGAGAGAATGAAAGTGTGAAATCAAAAATATGAAATGGAATGAAATTAATTAAATTAAAAAATGCAACAAAATAAAGTAGAATAAATTATATGCAATAGAACAATACAAAATGGAAATAAAATTTAATAATTTTTACCTTCTGTTCCCAAGGGGATTTCTTATCTTTATTGCCTACATCATCTTCATTTAATCTGAATAATTCAATATATCTTTTCTTGATTTTATTCTTATTTTTTTTCATTGCTTCTTTGATTTCTTCTTCATTTTCAAAATCAACATATGCATTTCCTTTTGCTTTTCTTTTTTCATTCAAGGGGATTCGTATATCAGTTACTTTTATCGGATAAAAGAAGTCAATGATTTGTTTTTCACTGCATGAAAATGGTATACCACGCATTTTAATGGTTAGGCCTAGAGGTTCTTGGGAGCCTAAATTCTGTGATGCCAGTTCTTCATCAGATTCTTCTGAACTGCTGTCTGTTTCATCTTCATCTTCTTTTTCATTCTTTTCTCCACTTTCTTCTTCACTATCGTCAACACTTTCATCGCTGTCTTCGCTATCATCATTTGTATTCTAGCAAAGCAGTAACCATCCAATATTACAAAAATTTAATAAAACTGAAATCTTAAAAGCTGCAAGAAGGCTGAAACATTTCTAGCATATTAAACATAATTTTTCATCCAAAACTCCTCAGAGTTTAAACTTTCTTGGCAAACAGAAAAGATCCCTTCCTTCTTCTGTTTAAATTTCAAAACAGGGTTACAAATAGGTATAAATAGACATTCCAAAATCTTTTTTGGCAAAAAATTACCAAATACCTTTGAGATTTTTGAGCCCAGCCAGTCCAAATCAGTTTTTCCATCATCCTGATTCTTCCTTTCTACAATTTCTTCCAATTCCTCTTCAGATGATTGCTCTTCTATTTCTTCTTTATCTTCCACATTTTGTATCTTATCTTTCTTCTTCTCAACCTTTAATAAAACATTATGGATTCAGAAAAGATAGTTGATGATCTCAGAAACAGCTGTTTCATCATTTAAGGTGTTGTTGCAATTAACAGAAATCATATATCTTTACACACATAAGAATTCTGCAACTTCATAGCATTTTGCCAAAGAATTTGCATAATCAATTTAAGAATTTAACTTTTTTAACAGCTCACATTTTTTGAGCTCAACAGTGGTGAGAACTTTGGGAAATTAAGGTTTCTAGGGAGAAATCCTATGGTCTACCAATAGTGCAAGTGAGAAATCCATAAGTTTAAGTGTCAAATGCAAGACATCAAGCAAACAGATTTATCCCAAATAGGGTACATATATCTTCAACATAATACTATCATTTCACTTTGTACTTTAAAGAAAATGTTTAATATATTCCCTCAAAAAAAATTAGCCAGACTATGAGCACATAAAATTTAAGAACACAGTGAACTCCTGCTTGTCTGAATGCCTCTGCCCAAATAGATTTGAAAACCATTCGGATAAGCGAAAATACCGGATAGGCCAAAATGCTGGATAAGCGAGTGGGTGTTGTAAAGTTGAAAAGGCCCATAATTTCAGCATAGGAGACCTTTTACTTGATCTTTTTGCATATTTCAAGTTTCTGCTCCATGGTAAAGATCACCCACTTTTGTTTATTTCCCCTCGTACTCGACATGACCTTACTCGTCTCACACTCAATGGATCAATTTAATGATCAAAATTCTAAGCAATGAATTGCGCATGCACATTGACAATTTCCCTAACGTTCGGATTAGCGGGATTCGGATAAGCGGGATTCAGAAAAGTGGGATTCAGAAAAGCGGGAGTTTACTGTATATGCTTAGTAAAATACCTTTTTCATCTTTGATGAATCTGATGCCTCCATCTTATCATTCTTGGAACCGTGCCTTTTTCCATGATCCAATGTTTGATTCTCATTATCAAATATTTCATTAGCCCATGTCTTTTTTACAGAAGGCTTCTCGTGTGCCTTCATAAATTCACCAAGCCCAACATCATCATCATCTAAACTATTTGATTTATCACTTTGTTTGTTCTTTTTGTCCTTATTTCTTACATCACTTTTACTCATTTTATTAGAGTTTGGCTCTTGCAGTTTCTTTATTCTCTCCTTGCGTTCTGTTTTTTCCTTCAAGTTTCTTTCAAACTCAGAGCTTTTTGTTGAATATTTGCTCCATGGTCTCGGGACTGATTGATCTCCAATATCTTTGGCAAATTCAACTTCAATCTTACTTGTATTTATATAACTTTTATTAAAGTATTCACGGGCTTTGGTTGCATCAATTTCATTTTTAAAACCAACAAAACCAAATCTTCTTGATTCACCAGATTTCTTTTTGCAGATTCTCACATCAGTTAGTTCTCCATGAGATGCAAAAATTTCTGCTAGCTTGTCTTTTTCCAATGCCTTTGGAAGATTCCTAACTATGAGTCGAGACATTTCTAGAATAGGATAGATGTTAGATAAGATTTATTTTAATTACTGGGAGAGTTCCTCCTTTAAGTAATTCATTAACTTTTCCGCACACTTAGTTTCATTGTAAAAAGATCAAAGAATTGAAATTAAATGCTTTAGAATTTTGCAAATTTAACCCAAATTCAGCCAAGAATGAAATCAAATGGAATCAAGCAAAATGAATGCAATGAGGCAACCAGTCCTTCTGTAGTATAAAATATTGTTTATCTATTGGAATTGTAGTTAATTAGAAATTTAAAATGTTATAAAAATACATAATTGCAATGTCCCTCAAAATCTGCCTAATTGTGTTTTGTGAAAACAGAACTAGGCTACCATTATTTCAATTTTAATCAAAAGGTCAAATAAATTTCTACATGCTCACAGCTCCTAAACTTTCAAAGCAAATAAACAAACCTATTGCATCAGAAGCATTTGATTGATTCTTTGATAATTCTTCTGCCTTATCATAAATTCGTTTTTTTTATTTGCACCAAAACATGGCCAACGTGCAAGAAAAGAATTGATCGAGGCTGCACCTCGATTTGATATTCGTTTTCTTCACATGAAGTAATTCCTCAATTTCATCTTCTGTCAGTTATCGGACAAAATGGCGAGCTTGGGAACTTTGAGAAGGATTTTTACAACACAATCTGTGCGCCGTTTGGCAACAACTGCAACGCAAAGTGAATTCAAGAGACATCTCATAGAAGAAGAGGTCCACGCTGGAAGTATGAAGTGAATTTTGTGTTGTAACATTGAAGTTTTCTTCTGTTGTTTTGTGCGGGAGTTTGCATTGTGTTTCTGGAACTTGATCGTTCTTCTTCCGCTGCATGCAAACAACTTTAAAATGAATTAAGTGACTGTAGAAAATGCATTTATGGCAATGGAGTTAACCTTGCAAAACTAGATGTGATAGTCTACTAGGGTGCATTCCATGTTTCCTGTCAATGCGAAAACTATTGATTTGTATGCAAAAAATAGAGCAATCATTATTCTGCTTGGTATATAAGTTAGTTCTCCTTCAATAGAAACATGATTATTCTTTTCATAATCTGCTCTCATGTGCACATAGCTGAACATAGACATTGAGTTCAATTGAAATCTTTTTCAGGCACTTGGGTCACATGGAGGAGGATATCAATATTTGTTGCAGTTCCAGCAATTTTGATCTGTGCTTGGAGTGCATGGGAGAAGGAAAAAGAACATGCAGCTCATGGAAGAATAGATTTTACACCATATAACCATCTAAGAGTCCGTTCAAAGGTAACTCGGTTGATACTCTTTCACCTTAACTCACTTTTCAAAAAGTACTGTCAGTGCTATAATTGACACAGGTCAAATGGTTCTTACAAAGCATCACCTCTAGCACAAAGCAACAAGTTGCCCCTGCGGCCATTTTTGCCATGCAGTGTCATTAAACAACACGAATTCTTGTCAGGGATGTTATTCTATGCACTCACTGTTGTCATCATGGACATAGCTGCCTTGAAGCAAATGCTAGTCCAGAAATCAACTGCTGGGCGTTATTCATGCATGGCATTTTTGGGTAAGGTTATGGTTGTCTTAAGGGGAGTGGTTTAGGCACAGGTCTAAGAATCTGGAGGTTCAGAGCATTTGGATGGTTACTCAGGAGATTTCCTGATAGCACCCGCCTTAGTGACCCAGATTGGTCATGTATCTTTGAAGAACCTGCTAATCACATTTTGTCATTTGCTATCAATCGGAAAAAGCTGTAGGCCTGTATGCCAGCAAAAAATGATCAGTTTGCTTTGTTCCATTTTTTTTTGTATTTATTTACTGTTTTCAAAGATCACTAATTATCTTCTTTTTTGATGTTCTGCATTCTGGATGTGTTATTTTATTTTTGACTCTTGTCCAAAGATTCTTTGGATCTAGCAAAAAACTTACCACAGATAACATTTTATTTTTTGATGAATTTTTTGGAAACAATTTTCAAGTCTTTTTGGTCATTTAAAATGGACTTAGCCGAAAAACTGAGAATTCAAGGGAGTGGCAAACACTGGGGGGGGGGGGCAGTGCCTCAGGTTGGTCATGTATCAGTGAAGAACCTGCTATTCTCATTTTGTCATTTGCTATCAATCTAAAAAAGCTAGGCAGTGCCCCCTAATATTTTGAAAGACTATAGTCTTTTGTTCTAAAACAATGGAAATGTGTGATGTCATCCTACCAAAACAATTGGCTTGCCCCCCCCCCCCCAGTGTCCCCCACTGTTTCAAGGTGTAAAGGGCTGTCTTGCTTATGCAATGCTCCCCTTTTGTTATAAAACATTTTCCAAGAGCCCCCTACCCCCACAGTTCTAAGATTTTACTCAATCCTCAGTTTCATCCAACCAGATTTGGTCATTGGAGAAAAGTGACAAACAAATTTTCGTCTGACCATCAGCCATAGATTCAAGTCAGGAATTCAAGGATAAACAGAAATAATCACATTTTATTGCCAGATGTTTTGTTATCTTTATATTTAATATTGGCTTTACTAAACGAACATCCCATGCCCCCTACAATTTTCAAAAACCCTCCCCCAAACTGTTATGTACTTTATGAGTAACCCCTTTTATTAATTAGTGTAATCATCTATCAAGAATAGATGATCGTTGCTCTTTCGCAGATTTCTGCTTCATTCCCATCTTGATAATTATTAAGATTAACCTGTTTTTGTTCATTCATGTTTGATATTATACTATGCTTCTAAATTACTGTTTTTTTACCAAAAATGTCCTTAATTCTAAAAATACAAGTAGAAGTAAATTATATAACTAATTCTTTTTTCCTTCATTTCCTCTTAGATAACTAAAACCAAGCTGAGTAATTTTTTTTCTTTTTAACCTCTTTCTTACCAAGCATTTGAATGAGACAGAAGGTCGAATACAACTAGATTTTGATTTATACAATTATCTTTAATTTTTATCTGCAAAGCTCAAAAAGTGAGTTAACCATGCTTTTTTAATGTGAAATATTTAAGTCGTCTACAAAATGGATTTGTTGAAGATGAAGATCAGCTCTCATGATTATCCTTTTTAAATAGATTTGATTTGTATTTAAAGATGTGATTTTGGCTTGACTCCTAGAACGAAAGGATGATATCATTTGGTTTAAAACAAAGACATTGTTTTGGGGTCTTTATCATGTGACTTCAGTGTCTCTATTTTTTCTTATTTCTTTAGGCATAATTTAAAATATTAGACAGTTTATTTGAATATGGTTGTGTGAGAGTAGTTGAGAGCTGTTTAAATGTGTTTATTAGCTATCAGTTAAATAGCTGTCATGTAAACAGGCTGCAAACTTAAAAAAGCTGACAAAAGTCAAATTAAGATGTTGCATAATGAACAACGCTTTTTACAACCAACACTCTTCAGTGAAGAAATTCTCATGAAATGGTGAAAAAACAATTTGAAAAAACAAATGTTTGACCAATCAATACCCTCCCATTCCACAAATCTTTATTTCAATTTGCATCCAGAGCTTTCATTCCAGATATCTTGCACCTATGCAGAAACTTAGAAACTGGGGGAGGGGCAGGGGGCATGTGCCCCCAAGTTTGTGACTTTTGCTCTTTCAGTGATGAGAAGTGCCCTTTTAAGACTAAAGAAATGGCCTTTTTTAGGTTGCATCTATGTTCATACAGGGGAATTTAAGTAACATAAAAAGGCTGTCATTGTAAAAATTTCCTGGGGCTATGCCTCTGGCCTCTCAACATTCAAATTCAACTGACCCCTAAACTTCAATATATGCTCCAGTATCTCTTTATCAGCAATTTAGCATCAATAGCGATGCCAATAAAAAGTGGTGACATGCTCCCCAAGTTGCAAATGCTTCTTACGTACCTGCACTTAAGAGTCTATGTTTTGATGTATATTTACCAGAAAGGCTATTCTTTGTATAAGGATTATTAAATTATTGTCAAAATCACTATCTGGCAGATTTTTTTCTTAGTGTTTGCACTGGCAGTACCAAAGATTTATTGCAATTATTTTTTGTTTTTTCAGCCATTCCCTTGGGGAGATGGAAATCACTCTCTATTCCATAATGCTCATGCAAATGCTTTGCCAGAAGGCTATGAAGATCAAATTGAAGAATAAATTCCCATTTTGCACTGACATTATCATATTGCAACATTTTAGGTCATTTTTGAGTGCATGTAGAGTTGCTTGCATTACATGAAAAGAGTTGAAATACAATCATTTAGCCAATACAAGATTTTGAATTTTATTAAGTTTTGTTTACAATTAACTTGGGTCAAAGGGTAGCCATGACACGTAGTTGTAACAGCATTTATACATTGTTTTATGGAAGGAAAGGAGGAAGCTGCAAAAAGGAAACGAAATGTGTGGTTGGTGTTCCAAAACTTTTAGCAGGATTGTAGGGCTGTTTCTAAATTTCTTTGCTGGGAGGGTTTTCAAAATCTGTCATTTGTCTCGTACACACGATATTAAAGTTACCCATTTTAATCTCGGGAAAAAAATAAGATAAAAAGTAAGAGATAGAATTTTTGGATGGGTCTGGAATAGAATTATTTCTTACGCTCTTCTCAACTTTCAGCAGTTCTGAGCCTTAACGTGGAGAATCGAAGCAATTAACGTGGGGAGAAACTTAAAACTGTAAATCCATCTTATCGAGCCATAGTTACCACTTAGTTTTTATCAACATTATTGTAGGTGTTTCAGCAAAACAACATTTCTCGGCAAAATGAATGGAAAAGTGGAAAGTCAGATATAAAACCAACGAAGCTTTACACACTTGGGTGGTTATTGAACATATTTGGATTAAGGATGTTATGGAGAAATACGATCAATTGAAATGAAAATCATATTAGAAAATGTACTTAGACAGTATCAGGTTAAATTTTGGTGAAATCGATTGACAAAATGGAATGAAAATATATGAGATTTTACGTCATTGATTAATACTGTTTTCAAATCAATCGCCCTTAGAGACAATGTTCGCAGGGCCGAATTCAGGCATCTCCGTAAATATTGCTAGAAATTCTGTGCAGATTCCAGCCCTTATAGACTGGGATTTCAGCCATTAGAACAAGGACGCCAACTGATGATTTATGTCGGGAGGTTGATAACGCAAATATCACTTTTTTCCTCCCAAACTGTCACAAAGTGCCGATTTAGCATAGAACTGCCCTAAAGCGGCCATTTTCGCCCCGATAGCAGGAAGGGGCGGGGTTGAGCGACCTCAATAACTCCCTTAAATGACCCATTCTTGACCTACAAATCTTCTCCAGTCATTCCTAATTTTAAGAAGATGAAAAGAGATCTTCGTCATCAATCTCTCTTGCCACTGGACTGGGGTGTAGGATTAATGTCACCTTTTTTGAAATGAATCCAACGTCATCGCACTTTGAAATGTGCAATTAATTTTGGAATTTAAATCCCTAGAGACTTAAAAAAACATCATAGAAAGAAAAGTAAGAAAGATACAAATAAAGTATCACATGTCAGTTCTTTGACACCCCTGAAGGAGCTTTAGATTTCAATGACACTAGTCCTCAACTGTATTGGGCTGTCTTCAAAATGGATGGTTAACCTAAGGTTAATGGTGCCTTACAAACTGGATACATTTTACAGGGATTTGTTGCCAAGGCATGAAATTTCTTGAACTGGTGGTCAACTTGAAGCACTCAGATTTCTCAATTCATCAACTTCGCCACTTTTCAGGGCATTTTTAAAAAGTGTTACTACCCAGGGGGGGGGGCATTCTATAATACTTAAAATAGGGATGCTTATTTAGGCAAAATTTTTTTTTGTCTTTCCATGAAATGTCAGGTCTCAAATTCAACCCAAATTGAAAATCTGTTTTTTGTGTGTATTGTTTTCTATTCATCCTTGATACATCATAGAAAATTGCAATATACGCTGGCGGTTGTGGAAGAGATCCATTGAAGTGGGAAAGAAAAAGCTTCAGACAGTCATGTCAGTATTTTTGGTTTACTTAAATCTAACAGTTTTGTTCAAACATAGTTTAGTTGTACTTTTGTTGGACATCCCGCCTTTTTGTGATGTCCAGTTAGCATCAACAGTGAGTGTTGAGTTATGAATCATTCTTTCTACATTCTACTTTGTTACTCAAAAAAGCAACTTTGGTACCCAAGTCCTTCACCATTTTTTTACCTCGGTACCTCTGTAATGTGTTCACTTCTCGCATTTACGAACAGCATAAAAATTACAAATAAACATCTAGGGTCACGTCGCTCTAGGTGGAACGACGTCACATTGGCTTTTTAAGGGATTCAGAGTCTACTCACTTTGAAAAAAACGCGCGAAAATGTTTTGCTGACGTCATATTTTGTATGTTGGTTAATTTTCATTGCTTTACCGAGACAAGTGTTGGTTGTAAACGGAATTTAATTGTTACCAGCATCGTAGAGTGGTAAGATCTTGTGTTTTTCTCTCCGTTCTTTGCACCGCACCTCAACTTTCTTTCTTATTTTCTGCGATTCGCTTTGAGTACATTTAAGATAACATCAGCAGCATATTGTTCGACCCTCAAGTAAATAAAAGTCAAAAAAGTCGATTGATTTTGCGCCCTGCTTTCTTCCTCGGAGGCTTTTTGCATGACCGATATGAGTGGCCTGCTGTCTTTCTAAATGGAACAGTTGCGGAACATCAATGTACTTTGTTCGAAACTTAAACGTTCGAAAATTTATTTTCCGGCGCGTTCTGCAAACCTAGCAGTCTGGTCCAGCAGCAATGTTTCAAAAAGTTTCCACAGTTAGAAAAGTCTCTAGCAAAGTGTGATTCTCCGTTTTAGCAAAAAGGTTGAGTAGAGTTAAGCAGCATTTAATCAACTTAATTTCAGAGTTCAGTTTTTCGTTATTTTGATTTCACCAGGGGAAAGAGGGCATATCAAGTTTGTATTTGGAAAAAATGTCATTCTTCGAAGAGCTGCGTATTTTTTCAAAATTCTTAAGCTACTACGGATAAATATAGCTATTTTATTTAGAAACTTGAAAGGGTCGAAGTTCGAAAAAAGGTTCGAAGAAAACTTCACTACTGTTAAAGTATTACGAGCGAATGCCTCGACCCTCTAAAACGGGGCGACGCCCATTTGTGTCCATTTCATGGCCGGATCATCAATCATCATCAAAGCTATCACCCCTTTCCCGGCTGTTCACAGGTTTCCATTCACAGTCAGGCCCAGTTATTATGAACAATTCCTGTGAATAAAGCATGAATAAAGTTGATTACAGTTGCTATGATCGCATCCCTTAATCACGGTCATGACATGAATGAAAACCACATCCGGAAGAATGGTTTAGACCGGCTTTGGCCATTGCAGCCGCGAGTGGCACTATTAATACAGAAAGGTCCTGAAGGTCCTAATTATTTGCATATTGTGATAGCCATAATCTTATTAGGAAATCTCTAAGCCTTAAGTGTATTCCACTGCTAATTGTAAAACTCGGTACAAGACAGGCGTCCGGAACGAGGCAAGGAAATGATTTAAGGACTCATGGAGACACCAACTGGAGGCTAGGAAGTTTTAAATCAACAAATGCAAGGCAAACGGAATTGCAACAAAGTTTTGAATTAGTATTAGAAATGAAACATTGAACAAAAATTTTGAAAACCTTGTTTCTAATAAACAACTTTGACTTTGACTCACGATCAAGCTCCCAAATTAGAGTAATTTTTCAGGCCTTAATCTTGACCAGGTATTTTCTTTTTAAAAGTTGAAAATGACCCCAGTACTCAAACTTTCTTGGCGAATCTACAATTTCAATACCAAAAGGAGACTAGAATTAACAAAAACTATTTTACTCAAACTATTTGAAACATTTGAAAGAACAACGCAGTTACTTGAAGAATGACATTTTCGACAAAAATCACCTTTAAATGCCTTGTTTCACCAAATAATGGAAATTTTTGACAGAATTCTTTTCTAAGTAAAAGAGAGTAAATTCTGGAACACAACATAGTTAATGTAGGGGAGGCTGATTGCACACTAGGTCAAAGGGGAGGGGGATAAAACCGTGAAAAGATTATACTCAGCTTCTTCCCGGGGAAGGAGGGGCAATTCCTCTCTTTTATCCGGCTGCTCTAGTTGCCCCTGGTTAATCAACTTTCTCTCCTGGAAAGCCCCCTATTAAACTCTGTCAACCTTTTAAGGGTTGAGAATTAGGAACAAACCATTGTTTTTCTGTTGGGGGGATGAGAAATTTGACAAAAATTGTTTGCAGAGCTTAAAACGCCAAAATAGATTGTTTACATAAGTTCAAACCAAAAAGCCAAAAAGTAGATTCTTTGGAATTACTCTTATGTTTGGAAGTATTTTCTTTGATGCCTATATGTATAGCAATTTAGTTTAGTTAAAATGAAAGTATGGCACTATGTTGGTCAGCTTTCTTCTTTCGTGGATGCGTTGATTGTGCAGTGGTGTTTTTTCTAAACTTTTATTTATTTCCATGTTGTTAAATGACTTTCGTTAAGGTGGAGATTAATATGGTACCTGTTTCATTTTGTACTTTCATTTGTAAAGTCACGATTATCTATGCATAATCAATTGCCCTGCCATTCATTTTATGTTCACACTTTCAAAGATACTGCTTTCAGCTGAATAATTCTAGTCAATTTTGTTATTGAAAACTTTGTATCATTTGACAATGATGCATTCCAAACCTCACAAGCATAAGGTAGCATGAAAACAGGACCGATATTATTGAATAAATGGTAACACGAATGATGTAACATAAAAATGCATCATATTTCGTAAAGAATTTGTTTGCAAGACTGTTGCCTGAAGAAAAATTGTTTGTACTTGTAAATTTCTCATCCGACACTCCAGAAAAATAATGTTTCGTCCCTTTGTTTGCAATAAACCACATGAAAAAAAACACTATGAAAATCACAAACAGGAGGAAGAAAAAAAGATTACGATCAATTCTATTTGTCTCGTTGTATAAAAAGGCTCCTTAAAAATTATTACAAAATTATCTTGCTAATAGTGTATTTTTGGCATATATAAGTGCATTATTTTCCTATTTCCTTGGTATAGAAAAGCAATACGGAAATAGGGGGTAATTTTCCTGAAAAATTAAAGCCATGAAAGGACTTTATTATATTTTTGGTAAATTTCATACAGAGCATAACATCTCTTGTTCTGCTACTGGAGCCACTCGTGGAAACACCAACTAAAAATGGCCATTTTAAGAAACAAAGATGGTGAGCAACCAATTAATTCTTTATTCAAAGCAACGCACCTGTTCCTTTATCAATTAAAATGAGGATGACTCTTTCTCTGTCGAGTCACCAATCGAATCAACTGGGCCTTTCACGGCTTTCGATTTTAATCACGAGAAATTTTCTTAGTTTCCGGGATTAGTTTTCAAATCAGGGGCCTAAGAAGAGGAGACGCTACAAGAATTTTGAGACTGAATTTGATTGGCCAATTTCAGAGTCACTATAGAGACAACTAAACCGCCTTTTGATTGGTCTGTCGTGATCTTGTAAATTTTGCATACCATTAAGTTTGCCGATTGAGCAGTATAAAATATTGACTCTGTCGTAAAAAATGCAGCTTCATTGCTCTTGGGGCAGAGGTGTGACACCGAAGAGTACTCTGAAGACTCTCCGCCTGCCCCAGTGTGCATTTTATGCACTTAGGCTCGAAGATCACCGGCGTGGATCCGTGGAACTCGTCAAAAACGACGGGTCATGTGTTTTTCTGTTGATTTTTGGCGTACGATGGCGTAATCTTCGGCGTGGACTTTACATGTAATGCACCTGGCGTCTGGCGGGGCAAAATATTAGTTATATTAGATACAGATACATAGATATCATATGGTCATTTTTGCTTTATATGCCAGCCGTTTGCGCTGTTTCTTATCTCTATTAACTGTATAAATCGTCATTGTTTACATACATCGCAAGCATTCCTTGAAAATGCAGAAGGCAGGTAGGCAGCCTACTAGATTGCTATTTACTTTTCTTGTTACATAAAATACTGTTCTCTAAATGTGAATGAACAAGGCTTGTCAGAATGTCTGCTTGCGGTTTGTGCCTTAATCTGATCTGATAATGTGTTAAAATTCGAATAGCTTCTGTTGTAACCTCTGTGAGTGAAGTTGACTGCATGGAAAACCACGAAATTCTATTTGAAACATACACCGATTCTTCACCATTGCAAACATGATACTATGCTACCTTGTGTATCGCCTCTGATCAAGGTTGGTTGCACCCTTCGTGAACTCGAACCTGCCATAAAAAATTATAGTCGCCTCTACAAGTAGAACCAACGTTTTTTGGGCCTAGGGATGGCAAGTTCATGAAATAGCCTTCCTACTTATTTAAAAACGACACTTATCTATTTATTTACTCTTTTAATTTAAGATATTTGTACAGGGTAAAACATTAAATTTTTACTGTTTCACAAGGTACTCTGTTAGAATAAAAACTTGCAAACGAAAAAACAATAAGTTATCTAAATAAACTACAATCAGTAGGATCTATAAGCAAATTGTGTAAAAATTGTATATACGATCATGCATATGCTGGCTGTGATAAGAGAGAGAATTGGGTAAATGCGTGGTTTGCTGCGCTTTTTTTGAAAGTTTTCAACATCAGGGACAATTTTGATTCTATGCTGAGACAATTCAACATTTTCGCTCCTTTATATGAGAAGTATTTCTGGCCATAATCTATGAGGAATTTTAAAAGCTTTTATTGTATATTTAATCTCTTTTATTCTATATTAAATCTGGTTAATATAAGATCTTACTTATGCATGTGTTATGAAAAGTAGTTTAAAATTCATCGCAAATAAGCTCTTTAAAGTATAAAATGCTTTTGTTAAATGGCAAGTCTCTTAAAAACTAGTGGATGCGAATTGCTGCACTCTTTAATTCTATTAAATATGTAATAAGAAATATATAAAGAAATAGATAAATCCATGAAATAACCACCCAATAAAGAGATGGAACTTCTTGTTAGCAAAAGAACAACATAAAAAGGGAAGTAAATTTTGTGGCAACTATTCATCAATTCAAAAGCATAAATGTTTTCTCGTCATAATTTAAATACTACTTTATTTACAATTGTATGCGAAATGGGTAGCTGGGGACAGCGTAAGGAGATTGGGAGGGGCAAAGCATAAAAGAAAATGTACTTTGCCATAACATCAGGAATAGTTAATTTAAAATGATTCTTGTTTCGTTAATTTCAAATAGCTTGATCATTCGCGACTTAGGTCTGAGCTACGATGAAGTGCATAAAAAAGTCGAACTTAATGGGGTAATGGGAACCGAATGAGAAGCTAGTCGGGTCCAAAAATGTTAATCGGGACAAATTTTTTGGGCATTTGAATGTGTAGGATCGATAAAAATGTCTATCGTAAATGAGTCGGGAATACACATTCTATTTTATAAGAAACTGGTTAATAAGAAAGAAGTACTTGACTTCTCAAACCTTTTTTACGCAAGTTAAAGGAAATCTTCAGCACTTAGAAAGTGTTGGGGTCATTTGCAACTTTCTCATAAGAGGGATGTGTATTTTTCGTATAATTTTTGCTAAATTTTGGGTATTACAATTTTAGATAACTGCATTTTTCAGCTGTTGCGTCCCAGCAACTCGGGAATGCTTTCTAAGTCGTTACAACTTCACGTGTTATGAAATACTGTTACATAATTATGAGTCTGTAATTTCTACAGATGACTGCGTATTGTTATTCTCCTTCGATAATTTATGAGTCCAGTGAAGTTTTCTTTTAGCTTGATCCAACTTTACCTTACAAGCAGAAGTTGTTCGACGCAGCAACTCTTTTGCAGAAGTCTGCCGCTTCAAGTTTTTATTTTCAATGTTATTATTGTCTGGTTCGACGGGCGATGAAGGTCTGCTATCAGAATCTGAACCAGAATCAGACAAAACTTTATCAGTGTCCAAGGAATGCGATCTTGGCCTTGTTACAGGTTTGTCAATGTCCAATAAATTCTCGTCACTTTTGTTCAGCCAAGAAGTTTTTTTGCTCGAGTTTTTTTGCCGTGATTTCGACTTGCGATTTTTGTGCGATCTTCGCAGACTCAGTGTCCTTGAGAAACTTCCACTTCTTTTCTCGTTCAGTGAAATTTCATTGTTGTCTTCGTCGATGACATGCTCCGACAAAAACATTTTCAGTAAGCAATGAAATGCGTCGGTCACATTTTCGTTGTTTTTTGCTGAAGTTTCAATAAGTTCGCATGTTACATTGTCGTGGCTCATTTCTTTAGCAAACGATTGTCCCATTTCTTTTGTAACCTTTCTCTTGCATTCCATCTCCATTTTATTCCCGATAAGGACGATTTTTATGTCAGTTCCATCCGATTTTACACGTTTGATATCGTTCACAAGTGATTTTGCTTGTTCGAATGATTTCTTGTCCGATACAGAGTACACAACAACGAAAGCATTTGCTTTTGAAATCGACCAGTTCTTCATGGCTGGAAACTCGAATGTCCCCGAAGTGTCCATTAGTAAACAAACACAAGTTGAGCAAAGAAAATTAACGACATGTTGAAAATGGTCTTCGATCGTCGGGACATGATTTTCGACAAATTCATCGCCAATAAATCGCTTTATTAGTGATGTCTTCCCAACTGACGAACTCCCAAGAACTGCAATGCGATACTCGAAAATGTAATTACTACGCCTTGCGCTGCCGTTTCTTTCCATTTTGTTTATAGTCCAACTCTCCACTCGCTTGATGTAGTACTGCTAGCCTGCGTATGACAACAAAGCCTTTATATATGCTTTGACCCTGGCTCTGGTGTCAGGAATGTTAGTAATCCAGACCGTATCCTTTGACCGAAACGTAAATAGATACTGGACGGAAACTCAATCACGCGGATAGAAACGAACGATAAAGTCCTACTTGATCCACCAGCCACTTATCTGTATATATATACACAAAGATGAAAAGGGCTTGCCGGATGAAATCACCTAATGATGCATACAAGCCCCGACTTACGGTCTTAGTCTGTGATTCAACCAAAACATTTCGATGACGCACAAGATGGTATATCAGTAATAGACAAACATCGGTTACCACGAATTCCTTTTAGTTCCTCGCTTGTGCAGGACACCATAGAAAGCTATTCTGTTAATCCCCATAGTCTGCTGCCAGAGATTATATCGAAAAATAAAGGAATTTATCGAATGGGAAGAATCTAGGCATAAAATCCATTTTGCAAAGCTGCAGGAAGCAAATTGTGTTATCGCGAATTTGTGTGTGGTTCAAACGAAACCCACAAAGGTAACAAGGGTGTGCTTTAGTAAAAAATGTAAAAAATCTTCAAATACAAAGCGAAAATTACATTGATTTGAAGTAAACAATTTATCACAAACAGTTAGGCGTGGACGTGGGAGGGATATTCTTAATTATTCCGAAATACCTGAATTAAATACCCCTTTATCTTCGCAATTTAATACATAAAGTGGGTTCCTAAAGGTAAATAATAACAAAATAAAAAATTTTGTTTCTAAGGAATTCCAAAATGTAAAGTCGAGAGCACAAAAAATTATCGAATTAACACGCATTTTTAAGAAATGATTTCAAAGAAATTAAGTAGTATTTGGCTGCTCAAAAATTAGTTTCTACTCGTTTGAAGAATCGGCCACATTAACTATTTTATTCGGTAACAAGGCTTTCGAAACTCGACTTTGTCGAAAATTTCATTCGTCAGAGACCTGTGTAGTACTTTAGAAAGTTCATGGTTGTAGGCGGTAAACAAGACGATATCCTGTTTAAGAAGTTTTTAAAATGTTTCAGCAATAAGTCCTTAAAGTTGCATAAAATGCGGAAACGTTTTTAGCATACTGAAAAGAATTTTTTGTCTTCGATTCTCCTCGGAATATGAAAACTTCGGAGTACCGAAATCCTGGATTTGCTATAAAAGTTTGAGTACTAGGTTTATTTTGAAGGTTGGCAGACTATCAATTAAAGCAATGACGCTTGCAGCTTGGGGGAGGGGGGGGGGCAGTCACCCCTCCTGGCCTCTTAAAATTAGCCTTTTATTCAACCATTGTGTTGACTTTATCTTTCGTTGTCTTACCTTTTTGCCCTGCAGTGCAACAGGCGTCTGTGAATTTAAGGTGAAGAGTTAGACTGGATCACCAAGAACAAAATTATCAGTTGAGCTTCGGACTTGAAAAGCATTTGAGCAATAAGCCTGGGATAGGATATACTGTAATTTGTGAAAAAGAATTGTTTTCGGCAAAGCTACCATGATAAAGGATATTGGTTTCCAACTGATAACAATTCTTTTCAAATTTCAAACCAAAAAATATGTGACATCACTCCAAATCTTAGATCCGAAATGAAATTCCACGTTTACAAGAACCGCTCGAAGTATAATTGAAGCAGATTCCAATCCATGAAAAATCACAGTATTTAGAACTCTTGATAAGTCTTTTAACCTTAATCCTTTCGAGACAAAAGATAGAAGGCCTTTATTTGGCTTAGCTTAGGATAGCTCATTGTAATAAAAATCATAAGTAATGTCTAATTTAAAAAAATTCAATTTTTCAGATTCCGAAACAGCCACATCTAAGCGCCATAAATTCCATTCGTTTCTCTCACCTCAGTAATGTAACCATATTTGGTTTTATTAAACCGATACAAGATGCAGTGTTCCTTTTATAACCCAGCCTCATAGCAATCCCTTAAGAGCCTGAGCCCCCTTATCTTTGTGACGTAACGAATTCCAGGCACCATCCCTCATCCTATCATTTCATTATTTAGTCCGCTCGGTACCAACTGGGGGCTTGGGGTAACTTAACACGTAAAAAGTAGCTGGAAAGAGCAATTTTTAGGCCTAGTTACACTCAAAAACACTTTTATAAGAAAGTGAACCTCAAAATTTCCAGAAATTTAGAACAAATTGAGAAGAAGGCTGAAGCTCTGTTGTAAAGTTTTCTATTTATTCATATAAAAAAGATTTGAAAAGATTTAGATTGAAGATATTTACAATATTGAAGAGCAAATGATTTAACTTTTTTGTAAACTCTACATCTGTAAGGACATTGTTAATAATGATAGGTATATCTTTCATCGTAAGTTTATGTCTTTTAAAAAAATACTTGTTTCATAAACACCAAGTGTATACATTATCTAAAGATTAAGTTGCTTACACCCTAATAAGGTAGGAACAAATTAAGAACAGCTTAATCTCAAAATTATGGAAAATTATGAACAGCCAGCCTTAATCACAATTTCCTGGTCCTTTTAAAAACGGAATGTATTTGTTTTCCAATACAGAAACCTTAAAATCATTGGAATTTTGATTTTTGAGATATTAGCACTTGTAATTAGAGCATTTTTGATTTTATCTCTTATATTTAAGTTATTTTAGTAAGGTGAAGTGTACTTAAGCTACTTTCTTAATGTCTGAATCCCAATTTTTAAAAAATTCTTTAAGGTAGACTGTTCAATGTTTAGCTATCCACATCAAAACTTGGGGTTAGTTTAATGTCTTAAGCGAATGGAAAATCAATTAATCATTATATTAAAATTGATTAATTAATGATTAACACACCAAAAAAATTTGGTCACCTTCCGCTGCCGTCTACCATTTATTGGAAAGAAGTTCTAATTTTAGCATAACGGAAGATTAAAAATGTGAAAAAACCATACATCGGTAATAATATAATAATTCAAAATAGTCCAAGTTTCTCTTAATTTATTTTTAATTTTGGAGAATTATTTTATTCAAAAAATTCAAATATTTTGAACCCGTTTTTTGTAACAGCATTTGGCTTCAGTTTTAGCCTGGCATTTCATAATTTTAAACCTCTTGCTTTTTCTTATTTCATTTTTAATTTCTGTATTGCAATTTACATTCAAAAAAGTTATATTAATGGGGTTGAACTGTATCCGCTCCAATACGTGGGTAAAATCACTTTAATGCAAAATTTTTCAAGCCTGCTTTGTTTCTCGTGTTTCACATTTTATTTGTGCAAATCTCAGCCTGATTTTTCCAATAAAGGTTAAT
Organism: Catostylus mosaicus; assembly: GCA_964019065.1. Taxonomy (NCBI): domain Eukaryota; kingdom Metazoa; phylum Cnidaria; class Scyphozoa; order Rhizostomeae; family Catostylidae; genus Catostylus; species Catostylus mosaicus. The sequence continues at coordinate 4,979,520 of OZ025193.1, read as the reverse complement.
ATTCTAATGAAAAAGCATTTATCCTTTTCAAAAACATTTATATAATTCCATCCCATCATTAACTGGTTGTCCTATTCATTTATTGCTACAATTAGAAGTATCAAAAACGTCTCTTTTGTATCTAAACCCGATATTGTCAACGTCTCGCTTCTATCGCCTCCAGGGTTAGAGGTTTCCCAACAGTTGATAAGAATGCGAGTAGACTCCGCCCCTAGGAACCTACTTTTCCTTGTCCCTTCATTATTAACTTTGACGTACTTTAATCCTGCTAAACTTTAACGAAACTGCATTTACAGACCATGATTTATCCAGTTAAAACAGCATAAACCTGCTCAGAATAAAAAACTTTATAATGCCTGATACCGACATAAGGTCCGGCTAATAAACATCTTCCAACTTTAATCAAAATAAACGTTCTGTTAATGCCATTCTAACCTTTCTTTATTAAACAGGCATCTAACACATTCCAATTATTAACGCTTTTTTATGTCAAAGTATACCCCAAGATGCAACCTTAAAAGCTGCCGAAGTTCTACGAGTGTAACTTGTTTTAATGCCTAGACAAGGTTCTCAAAGCTTCTTATAGTTCGAAAGATCTATATATTTTTTATGGTTATAAACTGCCACGACACCCAGTCCAGCCAATTAAGTTATTAAAAGTTCTGTGTTTAAAACGCTTTTTGATACCAAAACATGATTCACAGTCCAGCCCTCGCAGCAATTTATAGATTGTGATATCTATCCGCTTTCTCAAAGCGACAACATACCTCAAAACCCAGCCTATTAAGCTACTAAAAAGTTTGTGATTCAAACGCATTTCAATGCTTAAACATGACGCAAGGTCCAGCCCTCAAAGTTCCTCTTAGTTTGTGAGATCTATATGCCTTTTTAATGCCACAACTTACTTTGAAGCACAGCCCATTAAGAGTCTTAACGCATACGTTTCTTCGATGCGACAACCTACCTGAAAAGCCAAGCCCTAAAAGCTACTAAAAGTTCAATGATTCAAATGCATTTAAATGCCAAAACAAGTCAAGGTCCCGGCCTCAAAGCTCCTTATAATCTATGAGATCTGTATGCCTTTTCAATGCCACAACTTTCCTCGAAACCCAGCCCATTAAGCTTCAGAGATATATTTTGATGACAAAACTCAACCAAAGGCCTAGCCCACCACAAGCTGCTTAACGTTTCTGACACACAGGCAGTTCTTATCAAAAAACTCGATTCAAAAGACAGCCTTCAAGCTTCTGAATAATTCTACAATCCCTGCCAAAAGAGAACTAACCACAATTTTTGTCTTCTATCTCCAGCTTCCCTCTCTCCGCCTCAAAACAATGCTGCTTAAACCACGTTTCATGGCTACCCTTTGACTGAAATCAACTGCAAACAATATTTAAGGTATTGCCCTTTCCAACCAACACTGTTTTATTGGGGGATGGGAATGATATCACCGTTACTAGGCCGAAAACCACAAGACAATCAGCAAAGCACGACTTCTCATAGGTATTCCAGCAACTTTTTGGCAGCGGTTGTACCATTCCCTACTTTGTCTTAAGAAGCAAGGTGACTCGGGATATAACGATTGAACTATCGACTTGTTCTTGGGTTTACACGTGCCATATGTAAGAAAACTTTCTCAATTTGCAGTCAAGCCCTAGCCCTCAAATTCGCGGGAAGATGCTATGATTTACAAATTTCAATTAATAAGCAATTTGACAAATAACTTGAATGTCGCTTAAATATTATCCGATTTCTACACTTTAAAGGTACAAAGCAACACTAAAAAACCGGTAAACTGGTCTTATATCTTGATTAAACTTCTGTGATTTACAGGCTTCTCTTAATCATTCTGGAACCTGAAATTTTTTAAAATATGATTCACTCATCAATAAAACGCATAAAAAGGTTTTCTTGCAGGGAGAAACTAGTTTTTGAAACTCTAAAACGGTACTTATTAACGTTTGCCAGGGTGAAAGATGATTTGTCTTATTTAGAGCAAAAGATGCATGTGATACCCCGAATGATAGAAAGTGCTGATATTGGGCATTGTTCAAAAGAACGTTATTACACAATCGCCTAACTATAAGACGCATATAAAAAAAGAGTGAGCAAGCAATCATGCAACTTTATTTGTTAACCAGAGGCTAGGGTTCTGGCAGCTGTCAAGATGATGTAGGCCCTTTAGCGACAAGGCCAGTGACCAAACTCGAAAGGATGAACTCCGGGGTTGGTTGAACAGCTTATGGAGAAAGATTCCGACCTAACGCCTCCTCTGCACCGCTGTAAGAGAGGTTAGAGAATTGTGTTTGACAGGAGGCGGGATCTCATCTAGATGGTCCATCGACATTGAGGCCTCCTACTTAAGAATTCTATCGCATTGATCGAGATACTTTATTGACTGACATACGACTGATATATCATCACTTGACAAAGAACTGGGTTTAAATCTCAGTTAATCTTGACCTCGAAACATCAGTTGTCAAAGTTTCCATCAGTTAGGGAAGAATCAAACAGAAATTACACAACAGATACCATTTCAATTATCCAGTAAAACTATTAGATATCAGCATTAAGTATTGTTAATAAACCTGCGACATTTTGTAATGTAACTTCCGCGTATAAATAAAAATTAAGCAGTTTTATAACTAGTTTTGTCCCGTTCTAAAACGTCGTCAACTTGTTGGTTCTTCGACGAGCCTCAGCAAGAAGCAATGCCTCAGCACCTAGAGGCAAAAATCCAAAAGACGAGTTAATATAAACAAAGATCAGATTCCTGGCAGAAACATCCTTATATGGATTGCTTTGACGTAATAGCCTGCGTCACAGACCGTAAAATTATAAATACACAGTCTGTGGGAACTCGATAGGCTCCTTGTTCTAAGCAGTCCATAAGATAGACTGCGCCACTGACCATTAAAGTATGAAAACATAGCCTGTACCAAATGTCAGATTTCGTGTTCCAAGGACTTTCTAAAATAGCCTGCACAACCAATAGACTATGGCAACACAAACCATTAAAGTATCAAAACACGTTCTGTACCAAATATCAGACTTCTTGCTCCAAGGACTCTCTAAGATAGCCTGCATCACATAACTTGAAAGTATCAATACACAGTCTGTTGAAACATGACAGATTTCTAGTTTTGAGGACTCCTTAAGATAGTCTGCATCACAAACAATGAAAGCATCAATACACAGTCTGTTTGAACTCGGAAGATTTTTTGTAATGACGACTGAATACTGATACTTAATTTCATTGGTCAATTTCGTCGTTGCCATAGAAACGACTGATTGGAAAAAGGAATGAAAAGCAGCCAACCAAAGAACATATTGCATGGTCTCTATGGTGACTATGAAGACGCCATTAGGGCGATCCTAAGAACACAAAATTTGTCGAATTTGCACAGACCGTGTTTTGATATTCTTACAGTCTCTAAAGCAGAGTATCTTTGGGTGTCCGTATGTTTTCGAAAATATGCTTAAGTAGGAAATTTTGTTATCAAAAGTGTATTTGGTGTGTGGGTGACAGGAGACTAACCCCCTAAAATCACTTTTTGGAATGGAAAACTTAGATAGAGACTTACTAGGTAGGGAGAATCGCCCACGGCAGCCAGTTTTGCTAGCAGGAGGAAGTATTATCACAATTTCTTTGGCTGAGGTAGGCGGTCCATTTTATGAAATTCATAGAAAGTGTCAAGGTAGACCTTTCCTTGATTAATGTATTGATAAATCAAAATCATTTGTCAAATTCACATGAGTCTCTTCTCGGAACAGCAAACGGGAATAATCTTAAGGCAGTTTCCTTTAAGGAGCGTGCTAGGAAATCCTTAAATGGATTGAAAATCTTTATGACTTTGATTTCCTTCTTTAAGTCAAAGCGGATTAAAAAAATAAACTTTGTATCGTAATTGATTAGGTGTCGACTCAATGAAACTTTGTTTGATAATTTCACTGTCTGCAATGCAGGCTGCCCTTCATCGTTTCATTTGCAAAATGAAAGCAAAACTATTTACCTTTACCTTGAGACTTACAATTTGGCAGAATCTTGAATAAGGACATCATATGCTGGCAGTGTCAGGAATTCCTCCATCGCAGGCGACAATATCAGCTTATTCAAAAGCGACGCAGCGTCAGCGAATCTCTGCTTCGTCTTGCCTCCTAACTTCTCGAGTTCATCGTTGAAGAATTGGTTGTAAAGGTCGACGGTGAATGTTCGGCCGTCGTTCATAACTGTCTTGTGTTTTAGCCACTGCCACAATTGCGCGCGCGATATCTCAGCAGTTGCCGCGTCTTCCATAAGATTGTTTATGGCTACAGCACCAACTCCCTAAACAGAAAGAGGTACCATGCTTATATGCCCCGAATGTTCCAAAAAACCAATCATGTTCAAAATAGCTCTCTATGTTCTTTATAAATATTAATGTCCAAATTAACTCTTTGTGTCCAATAAGACAAATTGCCTGTCCATTTTAAGCCCTTAATGTCCCAAATAATTCGTGATGTCCCAGATAATCCTTAGTGTCCCTGGCTGGAAAACTTGCATGTGCTCGCAGCTACACTTTCCTTTGATGTCGAGTGTCGCACCGCCTCCTACCATTTGTTGCACCCAATTTTGTTACATGAAGTAGTACAATATAGGGGTTTAATGCCTTTTTTAAAACAAACATTTTGACGGCAAACAATGGGGGGCTGGTTCAACTTGTATGAAGTACAAATAAGAAGGAAAAGGGGTAATAACACACGGAGCTCATTAAATATTGGCTTGGTTTTGCTAGCAACTCTCTTGATATTGTCGCATGTTGGCGCGAAATTGGCTTTGCTCGCACGTCGCAGCGGAAAAATTGTTGTTGGTCGCAACTACGCGTAGGAAAAAACGGGCATATTTTCCAACCCGGTTAGTGTCCCAAATACCCTTAATGTCTTATTTCTATCACTAGGGGTGAAACGGCTTAATTCATTAGATTCATATTAGTTTTCTTACGTTCTTTAAAAATCAAAATGCACATGAGACAAATCAATGAATTTTCATATTGTTTCCATTAAGCGATTGACAACATTGGCTCTTAAGCCACCCCCTTTCCCAATCCTTCGCCTATAATAATTGGCTTTTTTCTTACCTGGAGCCAACTATTGAGGTATTGCAACGCAACAGAAATGTTTAATCTCGCACCAGCTTCTGAAATGAATCCATTTTCGACTTTTATTGTAATCAAATCCTCAACTGAAACGTCCACCTCGTCTCTTTTCCTATGGTGACAAAGAATTTAATTGCTGTAAATTATCGAAAAGCACTAAACACTAGCGTGCAACCATGTCCAAAGTCGTTGGGACACTTATGAAAACTGATGCCTTGCTAATTGTGCTGTTGTTGTTGACATAATACCGCTGATATCAACCCCTTTCTCCTCACAAAACACAGTTGGTTGCAGAGGACAATACTTTAAAATTGATTTCGGTCAAAGAGTAGCCATGAAATGCAGTTTAAGCAACATTGTATGGTAGAGGACAGGCGAAAGCTGCATGGATAAGCTTCAATGACGATTTTGAATTGGTGATTCTTGAACGGGGCCAATGCCTTCAATATCAGCACTTACATATTTGCAAAGCTTATTTCTTCCAACAGCCTCAGTTTAAGTATCCCCATAGAACCTGGTGACATGTATTAGTTGTCACCGAATAGTTGTATTAATACCAAAAGCCAAAGGGTAAAGTAAAAAAGAACAACAACTCCAAGGAACCCACCTTTCGATTTGATTGTCTTTGCCATTTAGGCCCTTTTCAAAGATGTCCCTTGCTAGCTTGACGAGGTCGGGATGGGCGACCCAGGTGCCATCAAAGCCGTCGTTTACCTCTCGCTCCTTGTCGTTGGTAACTTGTTCCATTGCGATTCTATTCACCTCCGGGTCGCGTCTGCTCGGAATGAAAGCCGACATTCCACCCATTGCACTCGCGCCATGCGAATGACATATCTTGACAAGGCGGTCAGTGTACGCTCTCATGAAAGGAACCGTCATGCCCACCTAGTGAAAGAGAAAATTTAAAAAAAAAATTTAATCTCCTTTCTTCTTCCTTAGGCCTACCACTAGACATTTATTACCCCCTGTTGCTCCCAAAACAGAACAAGGGAAACTTGTTTCAATGGGGACTATTCATATCAACTTAGTTCTTGTTTTCTCTTTCGTTGACTTCAGCACTGCCTTAGGCCTATCTCTAAAAATTTATCCCCTTGTGGCTCCTCAAAATTGATCCGGGAAAGTGGCCTAAATAATCGCCTTTCGTATTAGCTCAGTTTTCCTTCAGCAAAGCTCTGTCTTGGGCCTGCCTCCAAGATTAACAACTCGTGGCATCTCAAATTACTTTTTCATTTTAACAGCTGTATTTCATTGCGTAACTATTGAACATTTTTTAATCCTTGCAAGACGTGTGTAGCACTTTGAAATATCAATGTACTATTCGTAAAACTGTTGTTAGGAAAGTCGTTTAAGTTGAGTTAGTTTTTTATTGAACGATGCTTAAGTTTGCCAAAAGAGAAACGAAAGACGAAAAAAGAACAATTTAGATAGGGGGCGGATAATTAGTCATAAAACAGAGCATTTATATTGCTTAATCATTGCAAACTTTTGCTCAAAGTGTAGTGGTAACTTTGCAATATATTATAGAGCAAATTGAGAATGTGAAAAGGCTGTTGAATTATTGCCAAAAGTTTCGAAAGAGAAGAATCATCAAATTGACGACAGCAGTTTCTTGACTCGAAAAACATCATCAAAAACTCCATTGACGTGGACTAAATCTTCAGTTGATTTGGTGTAACAATTGTGGTACATATCATATTGAGTTCGTGATAAAATATCCTTTCCGGGTCAGGCTTATTATCTCAAAAAGTACAAATGCAGACTATGTGAATCAAAGGTTCAACCCTTGACTTAATACCACTGATTTCTAGTATTTTCATTAGCTAATGCCTACACAATTTTTACAAGGACACAGGCTATAAGAATCTTATGGCTCAAAAAGGTAAGCTATATATGAGTTGAGATTAATTTTAGAATATTAAGGGATAATTTAAGAATAGTTTAACAATAATTATATTGCTTGTTTAGTCAATATGTTTAAGTCTATAAGTTTACATTGATTATCAACATAGATTTGTCGAAATGATTTTATTTGTAGTCGTCCTTTTTCTCCGATTGATAATTAGATTGCGATATCCTAAAGATTACCCTAAATAATTTGTTTTTTTAAAGTTTTTTTAAAGGGCAACAAAACTAGTGTGACATATGACCTGAAATAGAATTTATGCCTTGACACTATGGTGCGACTAATTTGCTCTTTGGGGCAAAAGGGGGTGTTGTTGTCTATTTCTAATCCTCACGGTAGTTTACTCCTTACATCGCGTAATCATAAATTACGACTTATCGCAGTCCTTAAATGAAAATACGTGTACTGAGGTTCACCAAAAAATTAGGTTTTCTTGTAAAAATAGTTTTATTTCATATACCTGTATAATTTTTTTGCACCGCAAAATTCTAAATTTGCACAAAACGCGGAAAAATAATCTAACATACTGAAAGAATCTCCAATTTTCTCCAGCGGTTTCCAATCCGCAATTTTTTACTTATTTCCGTCGTTTATGGTCATAGCACAACGTTTTCATCTTCCTTTGACGAGTGTCGGAAGAAAAAGGACTTTCACTATCCCAGATTATATCCCGCTTTTTCCTGCAATCATGATTGCGTAACAAGAATTTTTTCTAAATTTAATTTATCAACCTATATTAGTAAGTAAGCCTAAATTAGCTTTATATTAGTTATATTTTTTATGAAAGGAATAAATAGGGGCGCATATCCAGTATATTAGTTGGGGATGTGTACTTTAGCTGGTACGACTGTCACTATATTCTTTTATTTGGGACCGATTGGTCTTAACAAAATAAAGTAGCAAGTAATAAAGATATTTGTCTGACGTTTTTTGGTGAGGTTTTTTGCAGATTTGTAGTCCGATTTCTGTGAATTTAGAATTTTTTTTAGCCGAATTAGAAAACACCCTGGGAAGGGTGTTGGAAATCTTGTTTTTTGCTAGGGGTTCAACAATTTTGCAAACTATTGTAGGATCTCGGCTATTAAGGTTTACTGGGTATGTATCACCAAGGACTGCAGATTACGTCGATGAATCGATACTGGCTTATCTGCCTTCCGGAAAGTTTCGCATTCGGCCAGACTACTTTTTAGCGTTTTGTTGTAAAGTGAAATAAAAACAAATATCTTCAACAAGCCTGAACAGACTAATGGATATTTTGTATGAACGACAGGCCTAGAAACCTTGAAATGACCACTGCCATATGAAATCAAATGTGCAGCTAAAGCCGCTAAAAAATTCTACTTCAAAACGGCACATCCCAAGATCAAAAAGTCAAGATCCTGTCTGACCATTTGTAACACAGTCTAGATCGAAATAAGAATTAAGACCACAGTTCATTTAAAAGTATATTAAAACCCAGAGACCATATTGCACTGCGTCAGATGTGATGTCATAATGGATTAGGGAGTGCCGTCGTGATTCCAAACGGGGCTTGGAAAGCTGGCCAAATAAGGGCATCTTTATCTCCTTAGTTCTAGTTTGCTTCTTTGTTCAGAAAGCTCTATTTTAGGCCTATCTATAAACACCTATCACCCTTTGAATCCCCAAAAAAGACTCGGGAATGTCGCTTGAATAAGAGCATTTTATTACTTTAATTCTTATTTACTCCTCCTATATTTCAATCTCACAAAACTCCTTAAACAAATTCATTTCTAGCTGTGGAAAGACCTATCAGTGCACATATCTATTCCATAGTTCCGATAACTTTACCGCATCACAATGGTACGCTTTGGAAAGAAATTTTTCGGTGTCCTGTCAAGCCAACAATATACATTTGTAATATATTGACTAAATCATATTAGGTGATTATATCTTATCATTTTCAATCACATATATCGTCTTGTTTTTGGCCATTTTGCGCCGCTCCTGTAAAAACCGCTTAAATCATAATCATCCTCACAAGAAACTTTTGTTCGGCTTACATAAACATTTTGGCTCTGCAGTGTGCTCAGGGAGGCCGAAGCATCGAGGGACGAAGGGGGGGGAGCCATTCTTTGAAGGGCACTTTACCACAAACCTTATTTTGTAAAATTGCAGAAAAACAAACAAATTTGTGTCTAACTGACGAGAGGTGATACGAATTTGCAAGGTCCACTAATCTAAACTTTTTGAAATCTTGCAAAGGCACAATCTCGCAACGGACATAATTTCTTTTTCATTGATGGTCTAATTTTCCATTCCAAAAGAATATGTGCTTTGTTCCGAATGGTTGTCATGAAGAATCGATGCCCTACTTCTTGCCCCACTCTTTGAAAAAGGCAAGGGGAGCAGCTGCCCCTTTGTCCCCCTCTTCCGGCATCGCTGATTGCGCTGCTAGGTAAAAAACACTTTCTATGGCCCCAAAATTTTTTAGCTTTTTCTAGTTTAATTCAGTTTTAGTTGAAATTTATATTCGACTGAACACCAATTTAATCTATTTCACAAATAATTAAAGAATTCCGACCTGAGCTTCACAATTTTGTCATTCAGTACTTATGCTTCATACTATATTGTGTGATATATTATATATCATATTTAATTTCAATTCACAATTATAACCCTGATTCGAGAGTGGTGGGTAAACCTAGTATTGCATTGCATGAAATTCTTCAAAATGAAAAAAAAAACAAAACTCAACCATTCATCACCAGCTCTCTCCAATTTAGCTCTTAAGTTTCATCCTTTATTGTATGTCATATGATATATTGGATTTAATTTCCATTCACAATTACCACCTAGATAGCGCTTAAAATTTAATTCCTTATTGTGTGTTATATAACATACTATATTTAATTTCAATTCACAATTGTGATCTGGATAGGTTCGTATTTAAACTCATGCGCGCAACGAAGGAGCAAGCTTACTAATGAGACTCGCCAACTCTCGTACCTCATAGCTGGGCTATCTCGTCATGCGCGAATGCTGCTGACCGCGAAGAATGGTACAGTTGGCACCTCTGTAACAGCTGTACTGCAATAGAAAATTTTCAGCACAATATTCAACACAATATTCCTCGGCTCTAATTATGATGCCATATAGCTGTGCGTAGTCTTACAATGATAGCTACTACTAGTCGTATTAGATTCTATTATCTTAAAACAATTCTTACTCACCAGCTTTCTGTCAGGAAACACAGCGTCGTGTTTACTTTGCAATCGCTTGATAGCACTGAAAATGTAATCCCATCTTCCTGCGTTCATTCCACATGCATAATCTCTGAGTTCGTACAACATCTCTTCCATTTCAACTGCGGCAAGAAGAGTCTCTACCATAATGGTTGCTCGGATTGTTCCTGCGAAGAATTAAGCGTTATAACAGGGTCAAATCTTGATCATTAAGAATAAAAGTTTTACAATAGGCCTAAATCTAGTTGCAAAAAGCCTCCAAAAACCCGAAAATCTTATTCTTTTTCTCCTCACAGCCTGTCAGGCCTCTGCCATCAGATAAACTCCACGTATGCTTCCAATCCCAACGGTTTTTGTGCCACTTGCATCCATTTTCTTTCAACCATTGGCTCAATTTCATCTCTTCATTAACACCTTAATCTTCCTTTCGTTCTCCTGCAGTTCCTTGGCGCTCATTCTGTTGGTTTTCTTGCCTGTTAGTTGACTTCCAACCAGGCCAGACGTCCTGCCCTTTTGTTATTTCGCTTTTCAGACTTTATCTTCCACATTTCATTTTATTTCATCGTTTTTAAATACTCATATATTTTTTTCTGTCCAAATCTTGTTCATTCTAAAGTAACTTATTTTGGAGAATCACTTTTAAAAATATGAAATAATACCAGACATATGTACCTCGTTTTACTTTCATGTAATCCTCTGAAAACTGGAAGACTTCATTCCACAACCTGCATTCGAACCTGCTCTCCATTTTAGGCAAGTAATAATATGGTGCCGTGCCATTTGCGAGTCGAACCGACACGTTATGGTAGAAATAGAGACCAAAATCGACTAATGCACCAGCCATTGGTAGACCATCGCAAATGATATGCTTCTCATCAAGATGCCAGCCACGAACTCTTACGAGTAACATGGCAGTTTTGTCTTTCAGTTTTCGAATGGATCCTAAAAGATCAAAATATAGATTTAATCCTTTTTTTCTTCAATATTATTCATCCACAAAAGAAACCCTTCAGCAAATCAAAATACATAATATCTTTTTACAATAATAAAAACTAAGAATAAAAAACCTACATCCCTATGAAATCCAATCATTGCTGTTCTTCTAGGGAGACTCTAGCTCTTTAGATGCGTTTTAAGTTATTTCTTGAAAAAATCTAATGTCGGTAGCTCACTTATCTCAACCAGTGTGAGAGCTCATTCCACAATGTTAAAGCATCGTGATGAAAGCCTTTTTGTCAAATTCTGCCGTAAATTAATCAATCTTTGACCCTTATTTTTAATTAATATTAAATTCAGTTATCAAGGGAATCTGCCTCGAAGTTGATTGGTTCAAAGAACAAATGACATATGATTGTTCTCAGTCCCCTTCGAAATTATAGAAGCGTGAAAACCAAGCCTTTTTCTGTCCTAAAGTTTGTTCTGCATCATGCCTCCCAACCATCAGTCAGACATTCAAAATGTGTCTCCTCTACCTTGCATCCTACATTATCTTACCTATTAAATCACATGCCTTCATTACTTCTTCAAAATCACTTTCTAATAGATGTTATTTTAAATCATTCTTATACAATACTCTGAAATAGCCGCATGGGGTGGGGCAAAATAATTGCAGCTTAATTCAATTATAATCTTGCTATGTTTTCTTTGTGTTCCTGATGCTTTGCCCTGTTCCTTGCATTTCATTTAAATCATGTAATATTATCTGTTGCCACTATGAAAAAGTCCCAAGTGACAGGGTTGAATATTTGTATTATTTTATTTACAATATTTATTTGTCATTTTCAATTACAAAGCTTCTTGTTTTTCACCATCTTGCATTGTTCCTGTATTCGAGCAAATATAGTAGGCCCATGGGGCAAAATAACCTACTTCCAGGAAAATCGTGAACATGAACAAAATTATTTACTTAAGTTGTCTGAAAACCCTAAATACAAAACGATAAGAAATACAAAACATAATCAATATCAATATATGTAATATAAAATATATAACATAATCAAGTCTAAAGATAATTATACTGCTTTTCACTAATAAAAGTTTAAATCTATCTATCTGTCTGCGAGTCATTCTACCTAACTAATGATTATATTTGCTTTACCAATATCTGCCTGCACCTCTGCATACATTGTATATTATACTGCACATGTTTCCCATTTTTTGCTCAATTTTCAAAATTCTTTTCAATTATCAAAATTCAAAATTAAGATTCAAAATATCAAACTTACCATCAGGATTTTTAAACTCGATTATTTTCTTGTTAGCTGCTAGCAAATTGATTTGGCCTTCAATTGCATTCCTCCAAGCTGGGGACAGTGAATCTTCAAAATCAGCCATGAACATATCAGAACCACTGTTAAGTGCATTTATCACCATTTTCCTGTCAGTTGGACCAGTTATTTCCACATGCCTTCTTTGAAGATCTTTGGGAATTGGGGCAACACTCCAGGAAAGGCAATGGTCTGGACTTGGGTACTAAATTTTTCGAAAATTATAGAAAAATTTCTATCAGAAAAATTTGCAGTTATCAGTGGATGGAAGAATCAATCAATCAACCGACCAGTCAATTAACTAATCAACTGATTCAATGATCAATCCTACAATCAATCAATCACTCAATCAGTTGATCAATCAGTCAGTCAGACAGACTATCAGTCAGTCAACCAACCAGTAAATGTTTTAGCTTATCTACCCAGTGATTGATTCATCAGTTAATTATTCCACCCAACAAAAGCATCTAGCTCTGGCATTGCAAGAAATAATGTGATGGTTTCACCATTTTTCTAATAGCCTAGGTATCGCACTAGCATTGGAAAGTGTTTCTGAAAGCAAAGATACTGTGCCATCAAACAGAGAATAATTTAGTTTCCCTATATTTAATGAGACAAAAGCTTTAGATAGGAGCTTGCACTGCAGTCTCCTGACTAACTTATTCAAATGGAAATAGCTGTGCTCTCAGGATTTCTCCTGGAGGGTTCCCACTTACTGACCTTGTTAGGATGATAGCTAAGTTGGCTCAACAGCTTGTGGAGAAAAGTCCTGACTTTGGTCTACAACTGCAAGCTTTTTGGCTCAAAAATTTTTAGACCTGCACCTTAACCATTTACACATGCCACTGTCATTATTTATCATTTGACTTATACGTGGGACCATCTAGACAAAACATGCCTGAATGAGTGATTAACTGAAAGAGTGATAAACTAAACTGAGCATACCATGATAAATTTTTTGTCTGACACTCCTCATAGTATGCACTGTAATATGAAGAATAGTGTTGTGATTGGCTACTTGTTTGCCTTACCAAAACCCACATAAGTCCTTATTACCTTGATTGGGTGACCATCATCAATCTGTTTTTGAAGAGTATCACGAGCAGCCATCAAGTCTTTGCGTGTTCTGTTGAACTTGCGATGAAGTTGCGCCAAATATTCTAAAGCATCTTTTGTCAAGATCGCCTTGAAACCCTCATGCATGGGCCCAACAACATTTACTCCTATAAATGCACAAAAATCATTATGATAAATATAAATGAAGAAGTAGCAAGGGCAAGCAAGCAAGAAACAATTCTTATTTGATAATACACTCTGGAGATTCTAGCAGCTTTGCAGGTATATACATGAGTCATCTGGCTTTACTGCACTGTTTACGAAGGCCAACCTAACTCAAGTTTACCTTTTCACACAACTAGACTTTAACTGTTAAGATAAATATTAAGGGTGTAATTGCTTTTATTTGTAAGATTATTTAGCATTCTCCTATCCCCTCAAATTCTCAAGCTTTGTGTTTGTGGCTTTACAATGCTGTCTTCTTTACAACTCAATTCCTTGAAACAAATGTTTTCCAATTGTTTCAGTTCAGTTCAGTTCAGTTCATATCTTTTAAATTCTCTACATACAACTTGTCATAGAAACTAATACAAACACAATTTAATTTAATACAATTTAATATGCAAATTTAATACAAGTTGAATAGATAAATAAATACAAAACAAACATGAAGACAAGGAAAAAATGTATGTAGGGAATTATTTATAGGAGAAGTTCTCTCAGTAGTTAGACTAATCAAGGAGAGAACACCCCCTGTTAGATAAGTTTCTTATTTTGTATTAATTTTTTTCATTAAATTTACAATAAGTTTATATACATATTTTTTGTACATCTTGCTAAATGATCTTTTTCATGAAAAGTTTATTTCAATTTATTGCGTGGATTACATGTATAAGATAAGATAAAAATAAGATAAAAAAATAAGAATAAACTTTATATTCCCTTACCTTGTGATGTTGCCATATTTAATCAAGTCTGCTTTTCTTCAATACTGGAAAGTAAATCAGAAAATACAAAAATTATTTGGAACTCCTTTTTCTAGTTTATAAATTTCATCTATCTTTAAACCTACTGAATCAATTTTCAATAGTTCTTTGGTATTATTGGTAATGGTAAAATCACATATGAAATTCTTGTAATACATTATTACATCAAAATAATGTAGAATGCACTTGCATCAGATCATTAAATACTGACTACATCCAGCCATTCAGTTAGTGTGCAAGAGTACAAAGGAGTTTTTTTAAATGATCTCTGCCATTGAATTCATTCTGGGAGGAAGCTTGTAATCTAGAGTGCACTTGATGCAAAGTTCATGCCTATGCCAAAACAAGGAAAACATGAGACCTATTGCTTCCATACAGTGCCAAGCCAGAAATTTTTCTCATTATCCTAATTTTCATCATGATTCTTACAACCATCATTCTTTCTCATTTTTCTTCCTTACTTATTTCTTATTCAAACTTTAAATTGTGATGTTGTAACACATCAATTTGGACACATTGCTCTATACCTTTCCCAAAGTTCTTTCCATGTAACCATCAGACTAAAATTTAAAATTTTTAATCTTTGATATATGTATATGCAATGTTTCATAGAGAAAAATATTTTGAGTTTAAGTTTGAGACGACATAGAATGCAAACAAGCAAAAACTTATGGTAGATAGGCTTGGTTTTGTTCTCAATTCCATCAACTCTTCTCAAAAAATTGTTTTGGAATGGAAAATTAGACTGTCAATGAAAAGATATGATTTTTTTTTAAATTGTACCGTTGCAAAATTTTGTAAATTTAAGATCTGTTGACTTTGCAACCCATGTGTCTGTTGATATTGATAGGATGACTACCATCACCTTACTTCAATTAGGCACAAATTTGCTTGATTTTCTACAATTTTACCTGATATGGTTTTTGCTAAAGTACCCTTCAAAGAATGTCAGCCCCACTGCACCCCTCAAATTCTTCTAGCATTCCGGCTTGCATGCATGGCTTATTGCAAGATCTTAATGCGTGATGTCATGTATCTACCAGCAATGCTTGCTATGCTTAAACTGTCCTGCCCAATCTGATCGAAATTAGGGGCGACACCCCATTGGGAAGTTGGCTTCCCGTGCACGTGGCATGCCCTGAAACATCGACATGAACTTTAATCAGAAAACAGCACAGTTCTTGTTTGAATTATATGATTAATGCAAAAGCAAATCTTTAATAAACTTTATAATTCCCAGTTGGTGATGGCGATTTTTAGTTGTAAGTACGGAAATGGCACTGAATTTACAAAAATTTTGACACGTTTTATTTATCCAAAAATAGGCCTCTCCGAAAACCCAGGTTTTCTGTATGATACGCTCTGGGCAAATACCGAATAGCAATTGTTTGCAAAATCTCGGGATTATTTTATGGGTAAGCTATATGGTTATTATTTGGATCGATATGGAATAAATTTGTCCTTGAATTTCCAGATCAAACGTTAATTAATTTCTCACCTTCCAAATCCTTTGCACCCAGTCCAGAGTCCAAACAACAAAGAGAAGGAAAAGTATTGATGAACTCTATCTCCTTCACGGCGCTGTTCAGCACCACGCAGGGTCATTCACATTTGCCTAAAATATGGAAATAGCCTAGGAGATCTTTGCATTCCAGGGGAGGGATGGCATTGTATCAATTCAAAAAATATAGGACCTTGTTTTAGTTGATGCATGATGCATGGTATAATTGCCAATGTCTCGGCAATATTTCTTTTATGATTTCAAATGCAAACTAAATTTCTAAATTGCTCCCTTAATCAGTTACGGTTTTTTCCTTATTCTCTAATTATAAGGTGATAGATTCCCATGTTTTCCATAACTCCATGTGGCCCAATGTTACCCCTGACCATTGAATTTCTTCAAAGCGTTTTCAAAATATCAAAGTACATAAAATGTTACTACACCGGTCCAGCCATGGTCCAGTTATTGCATAACAGTTAATTGAAAAGAGATTGTAAGGCAAAAATTTCAGGCTCCTAAGAGGCCGATAAACACTGTTCAGCCCTAGAAATTTGCGGCACGGGCCCATTGGAGGTCCGGACCCTGGGTTAGTTACCCCTCCTTTCCCCCCTCTCGATGGTACAGATACAAAGACGTGATATTTATGTCCCTGAGAAAATTTTTACTGAAATATCTATTACTGAAAAGACCCCCCCCCCCCCTTCCAACAATCACCTCCTGCTATCCAAGAAGGAACACTTGTGCTGAAAAGCACGTTTCCGGGGGCGTGAATAGATCAAAGAAAGAAGGAACGGAGAACATGCCAGAACTGAGTTTCTTATAAACGAGTTTCTTGTAAGAACAGACCATGAAACGTGGCGTTCGACCTTTGTACTCTAGCAGCGTGTTATGGTTCACGTCGGCTTCCGGTTCAAAGTCCACCGAGAACATTCTACACCTGGTTCAATGCAATCTATTGAATTTTTACATGATTGAACCGGCCGATTCAAGCTTTAATGAATGATTTCGATTGTTTGACGTCATTCCACACATTATTTCAACAACCAACGTGACAAGCTTGGCAATTTCTTCGTCGATCTCTTCAGTGGCAGCAGAAATCACCAGGCTATAATACTAGGCCTTTTATAACGTTAAAAAACGTTGTTTTGAAATTTGAAGACCACAGAAAACAACAAGATGGCAAGTTACAGAAGATTCCAAGGCGTAAAAAGAGACTACAGCCCTGAAGATGTCGAGAAGCTCAAGGGATCGTTCGCACCAGATTGTAACATCGCTAGGTTTGGCGCAGAAAGACTCTGGTCCTTGGTTCAAAGGGGTGGAGACAGTTACATCCAAGCCATGGGAGCTATGACTGGTATGCACCGATGCCCCTTTCCTTCTACACTATTTTCGATATTCAAGATAACTATCTTGGTTTTTTTATATCTACATGAAGCTTTTGAAAAATCTACCCTGCTTACACCAGCCTAAAAAAAGGCTAACTACCTTGACTAATTCCATTGAATAATTGTTTTAATTATACCACTAGGCCTAGCAGGAGCTTCATGATTCTTCATCAGAAACTAACGTCTCGAGGGCATTCATTTCAACTTTCAGAGGAAAAAGATTTTATCTAATTGTCAAATTCAAACATTGGAGTTTAGAAAGGTCGCTAGTCAACCACCACACAAACAGAACAAAGATTAAAATCCTTTATCTAACAACAATAGAAAACGGGCATGCCGTGGGGTGTGTCATGTGTGGCATTAGCTATTGTTCTTCGTTGCCTTGTGAATAATAATTCTGGGTCTCAAACAAACATACGAAAGGGTTGTTTTTAGTTATTGCTGTATGAAATAGGTTTTATTTCCTACAAATGAAAAACACTAAATTACAAAATACATACTAAAATTAAAATAAGCAAAGCCGAATTAAATATGCTTTTGAATTTGAAACCTATTAACAGCCATTTAAGTTTATATAAAACACCTATATCTGAAAAGTAAAGTTATATGACAGGCTGGACCTGCAGCACCAGTGATGGCCACCCCTCCCCATAGACCGAACCATAAGACTCAGCAATTAAAAACATGACTGCAGTAGCCCAAAGCCAGCACAGCAGCCAAGTACAACAATGTGGTAACCCAGATGCCACCCCTGTCATCACTGTGCAGATGTTTTTGAAGTCTTTGAAAAAATACTACCTTTTTGAGGGATTTTGAATAGCTGACGTAATCTTCTTTTCAGGTGGGCAAGCAGTTCAAATGGCCAAGGCTGGCCTAAGTGCCATTTACTGCAGTGGTTGGCAAGTTGCTGGGGATAACAACAGTGCTTTGCAGACATTCCCAGACCAAAGTTTATACCCTGCAGATTCATGTCCAAAAATGGTGCAAAGGATCAACAATGCACTCATGAGAGCTGACCAGATTGCCCACATGGAAGGCAATAAAAGCATTGATTTCAGGCTTCCAATTGTTGCTGATGCTGAAGCTGGTTTTGGTGGGGCATTGAATGCATTTGAGTTGATGAAAAATATGGTAAGTGGGTCTCATAATCAACTGGAGGGCTAACTTCAACGGATACCATCTTCCAAATTAATTTCACTTTGGTGTTCGTTCTGACATTTTCCATTTGCCATGCAATTTTCCTACCTAGCAATAATATTTAATTCAAATATACTGCAGATAAGAGATGCAAATCATATGTGCTCACCCCAATTGTATTCTATTCTCTTAGGCCCAAAGATGTTCTGCTTACACTTCTTTCAGGGTTTGGAAACTAATAGGATAACTTTTTTGCATATGCATAATGTAGAGCTATATTAAAAACTATTTCTATTTCATCATATCATTTCAATTTCCCAAGAGCATCATCAACTCTTCAGCTAGGATGCTTTTATTAGAGAAATTTGAACAGGGAACATCTTTATGATATCAATAAGAAAGGGGAGTCGCTTCTTCTGCCCTGCTAAAGTAGCCAATAATTTCATAGTTGTGGTGTAGATCCCTGATATCCTCCTAAATGATACCCTTAGGTGCCTAATTGCTGTCCTGCCTAATTAATTTTTGAAAATTTTCCCATTCCCCCTGCTCTTATCAAGACCCCCCCCCCCCACCAATTGATGTTGGTACATTTATGTTAATTACTGTAGTGAAAAAAAAACTTTTGGGATATATACTGGAATATACAGCTGAAAGTTTAAGGGTGTGTATTGTTCTGTTGATATGGTTACTATAAAGAGAACTGATTCTAAGTGCATTTTGACCATTCAGTATATGTAACTTCATAAACTTAGACCCCCACTAATTTGGAACCCCTGCCAATTAATTTTAAACATAAGATCTGCCCCATAATTCCACCCCCCTGGCAAGTAGGCACCTAAGAGTACTCCTTTACCTAGAGGGTTTTTGTTACAGAAATTTTCCCAAAACCATTTCCTGCCATAAAATTGCTGACAAAGTTAAAATGAAATAGCATACCTTTCAAAAATCACTTTTCAACTGACACTTGTTAGAGCATGAATCGTCAGATAATGGTCTGTGTCTTGTTATGTAAGTCTGATCACCATTTAGTCATTTAAGAACTTTCCATGCTCTGATGATTGCAGACAAAAGAGTTGCGGTTCAAAAATGTTCATACCAATGAGATTCACTGTTCAGTGTCACATCCAGCAGGCAACTAAGTCAGCACTACCAACTTCCAACTACAATCAAAAGTTCTGTATTAATTCAATTTATTTAAATTAATTTTCTTGCAGATTTTGGCGGGTGCAGCTGGTGTCCATTTTGAAGATCAGCTTGCTTCAGAGAAGAAATGTGGTCATCTTGGCGGCAAGGTACTTGTACCCACAAACCAATTCATCAAAACATTGAATGCTGCCCGACTTGCTGCTGATATCCTTAATGTGCCAACTGTTATAATTGCCAGAACAGATGCAAATGCTGCTGCCATGGTTACCTCTGATATTGACCCGAGGGACAAGCCGTTCTTAACCGGCAAGCGATCACCTGAAGGATTCTTCTATTCCCGACCCGGCCTGGAGCAAGCTATTGCCCGCGCTTTGTCTTACGCTCCATACTGTGACATGCTATGGTGTGAGACTGCCAAACCAGATGTCAATGAGGCCCGACGATTTGCTGAAGCAGTTCACGCGAAATTCCCCGGCAAACCCCTTGCTTACAATTGTTCGCCATCGTTCAACTGGAGGGCCCATCTGTCAGAGAGAGAGTGCTTGGAATTTCAACAACAAATCGCCAAGTTTGGATACCGTTTCCAGTTCATCACGCTCGCAGGCTTCCACTCTTTAAACCATGGAATGTTCAAGCTGGCAAAGGAATACACGAAGCGAGGTATGGCGGCTTACTCAGAACTGCAACAAGACGAATTTAGGATGGAATCTGAAGGCTTTACTGCGCATAAACATCAGCGTGAAGTTGGAACTGGTTACTTCGATAAAGTTTCTGTTGCAGTTGGAGGGGGAGCCAGCTCGCTAACAGCTTTAACTGGATCGACGGAAGAACAGCAGTTTAAGTCAAAGCTTTAACTAATTTCAACTGTTCAGAACCGTTTCTCATTGTTAATGCTGTCTAGCCTTAGCTCATGCTTATACGAGCTTTAACTTTAAGCCTATGCTATTCTTTTTTAGGCCGGTTTTATACGAGACACGAATTTTTTGATAGAATTTTTCCCGTCTTAATTTCACTTACATGCCTTTCTTCTCAACGTCTTTGTTTGGACACCATCAGCCTAGACATGAACTACACTTTCGCACGATCTTCGAAGTAACTAGTATCGATTTTGATTGGCTAACTTGATCCAGGAGAACCGTTGATTGGCTAGAAAGAAAGAGCGAAAAATTCGAAATGAAGAATAAACGTCACTCGAAAGAGTTTCGACCACCAAACTTGTGAACAAAAGATTACATGTAAGCTAGGCTGGATCTAGTTAGAAGATTTCTTCAATATGTTTATCGAAAAATTCGTCTCGTGTGAATCTTCCTTGCGAGCATTCGCCTTAATGGTTATTATTTAGGAGTTTTAAAGTTTGAACACGGGAATTTACGGGTGCGATATATTTGTTAAAGTCAGTAACTACGCTAATTAGACTTTAGTTGCTTGCAAAGCTTAAATTCTGGGTGGAACAGAAGATATAATTTTCTTTGGACTTCTCCTGCCTCCTGATGTTTGGAACCTTTCATTGAACCATCCAATCACACGTCTATTCATTCAATCACACATGGTTCCAAATCCTCGCCCTTGTCTCACTCAATATTTCCTTATTTTATCCGTCCTTTGTTTACTAGGATGGCATCCAATCTGTTCCACCCTTCTATTTATTTAGGCATTTTTAAATCTAGCGGTTGGGAGCTTGCATAAGTACGTCGGTAATGCTTTAAAGTTAACGAAGAAACATGATTTTCATTATGTCAGAGGCTACCGAGATACATACTCTCTGGAATGGGCCTAAAAAACAAATGAACGATAAATATGTTTGTTTAAGCAGGATATCAATGATGCAGAACAACAAGAGCCCCTTAGGCATTACCAACTGCGTACATTATATTTTAGCATATAGTTTAATACTTGTTAATGGATAACAATGTTATATAATATTTATTCGGTTAGGAAATCGTTATTATAGCTAATTTTATCCTTCGTATTATTATCTGTTTAGTTTGAAGTATCTTCATTCAAGTTTAAAAATGATAAGCTGTTCTTCTAATTTCGTTTTGGGAATATTATTTCTGTTTTAATTTGGAACATAACTCGTTTACTAGCGCTCAGATTTTGTGACTATCTTGTTCTGCTTTGAAACGCTTAAAAAGATCAAAACATGAAATTCGCTGCTTATAACGGAAGGGACACAGATGCCACGCCATTACACTGCAAATCTCAAGTTTGTACCCCCCAAATCTTCTTCTTCTTCCGCCCCTGGATAAAAGATTTCTGTTCTGCAGCTGGAATTGAAGCAGAGTAACGTGTGGCATCAAAGAAACAGCGAGTCTGTATTAACAGTAGTCTGATCCTGATATAGATAGGTTTGAAACAAAAAACGTTTTATTGTTCCCAGTTCCCTTCATATTCATCGCAATGTGATATTTCTGACTTCCATTTGTACCTTTTCACGGTTAGAAACGGCGCAAACAGCAATAAACAATACATTACATGGATTAGATTAATTAAGTATAAAAAAATTGATGTAAATTTAAGATTTTTCTCCGGCATGCAGAATCGTCACTGACAAACAACAGATAGTCATTAGATAGTCTTTAGACAGTCCTTTGTCATTAGTTTGCCGCCATATTTGGAGGGGGCCAGGAAAAAACAAACAACCTCTCAACCAAAACCGAAAGTTGGTTACCGATAGATAAAAAAAAAGACATGGCGCAAGGCTAGAGACCAAGTGACTTTCTATTTTGAAAATCGATGACGCTTGCAAGCGGGAGACAGTTCCCATGAGACGTTTTCTCTCAGCTCCTTCTGAGATCTTGCTGTTCATGTGGCTTTTTCGCGTAGCGCGATCCCTGTCGGCCAATGCGAAAACCGATATTGATTTTCTAACAAGGTGACACTTGCTGGTAAGTTTGTTGACCGGATGTACATTAACGCAGATGCCCAATGAAAATCGACATCATCAATCATCATCAGCAGCATCATCATCATCATCCTTTTAGCTCTGAGCAATAATTATCCTTAGCAACCTCATTATTTGTAGCGTATATTTTTGCGTAAGTGTTATATTGTTAGCTTGTGTTCCAATCCCTTATCTCTTATTGTGGGTTGAAATCGTGACCTGGATGTTATTGACACCCAATAAATCGGCTTAGTGTTATTGGCAGCCTTTCATGATCGCTGCAGGCCTAGCTTCGTGCGTCAGAAGATTACATGTGATTCATTGCAACTGATAACGTTCGAGCAACGACGGAATATTCACAATACAACAAGGCTTGAGATCGTGTGTTGTATTCGTGCCAACATGGCATTATCAAAAGTCTTTTTATTCGTTGTTTTGCTTGGCCTTCTTACGACAGTTTGTAAGTATTGCTGCAATGTAACAAGTAAAGTAAGGAACAAAATAGCAGGCTGCCCAACGAATTTTCTAGGAACACTTGCGACGATGTATATTAATATAGTAGAAAAGGAACAACGTAAAGCGGCCGGAGTTCACAGCAAATTTGACCAAATAATTATATATACATATAATATAAAATTACTATGTCGTCCCGGTAAGGGGCCATGGCTTCTTCTCGCCGCTTTGAGTTGTCCCATTTCTATCTTCATACATGATTATAGTGTACAGTTTAATCCCGCAGATTTAGTTGATTTTCAATAAGCTGATAGATTTTTAAACTAAAATTTACGAAAGCCTGCTATAAGTGGCTATTTTTTAATAACATGAGCCTAATATGATGAGCCAAGTTTTCTTTGTAAGAAAGTAGTGCTTGGCATTGCATAGAGATAGACTTTGATGAAATTTAGTGCAGAGTTTCTCCAACCTAAACACACATTGAACAATTTTTCATTTAAAAGACTTTAAGAGCCATTCTGAACTGTATGGCAGTTGCTTTCAAGTTTTTTATTGGGCTCAAAAGTTACATAATGTTAGGAAGCCTAAAGTAAGCCAAAGTTCAACCAGCTCAACCGGTTGCCCATCAAAAAAAACAATATTTTAAGTCTTTAAGATGATGAGTAATTTGTCTTTAAGATGATGAGTCTTTAAGACGATGAAATTTAAGTTGAAGAGAGCAATTAATAGATTTCCCAACGTTGAATCTATTTCTCCTTTTTCAGATACGTGGAGAAGAAGACCTTCGACAACACATCGTAAGCTTTCTGATGCAGGTAATACTTTGTTTTTGAGCCTTGTGTTGGAATATTTTAGTATTGGTGGTCAGGGGAGCAAATTCATATCTATTTTAGAGGTGTATGCTTACGAAGAACCGAATTATTGCCAAGAAACCGAATTTGCGAAATAACAGCTTTATATATATATCTATATATATTTATATTCAATATAAAATGTACAAGAACGAAATTACTTAGGAGTACACTCACAAGGACGATACCAGGAGAAAAAAATTATCGCAACTACCCCCAGACATTTAATATAAACCTAAATACAAACTAAATTTACATTTTGCAAAATTAACCAAAAGAAATGGCAGTTGTTGCTAATAGGAGAGAAAAAGCGTTTTCTCAATTGGCATTGCTAAAAGGTGGAATCATCCAGAGCCAGCCAGAGCCATCCAAAACATGCCTGAGCCATCCAGAGCCATCTACAGCCACCCAGAGCAATCGAGAGCCATCCAAAACCACGTGCGCGGCAATTATCAACAAACCAGGACGCGCGGCAATTTCACACTGCTTGATTCGCAGCAAAGGACGGTGATCGTTCTGTTCCTGAAATTGAAACAATGGCGTCATGGCCGGGGGGGGTCTGGGGGATTACTAATATTGGATTTTTTGCATCATATTTGGTTTCACTTATCAAGTCGGAAAAGTTTTGGAGTCTACTAAGGTCAAGGAAACTTTACATGTTGTGTTATTAATTCACATTTGAGTTGGAAATTTTTCGGAAATTTTTAAAACTTTGCCCCCCTGAAACCGATGTCCCTGAATGAAACAACATCTTTTCGTGCTACAGGACAAATATCAGATATTTATCTAGTTAAAATATGATTCAAATAAACATTGTTTAATTCAATTAATTAGGTAGTTTAACTGTTTACCCCGGTTGCAGCCGTTGATTAATAATGATTTCGGATTTACATTGCCTGCACCTTGCAAGTTTTTTTTCAAGTGAGGCAAAGGCTCCCGGAACCTAAATTCGCTTTCATCAAAAGAACTGAGATTAACTGAAAAGCAAACAAAGTGGGCATCCAAAGGTGCAAGTGTTCGCGGACACAAATGTCGAGTGGGGGGGGGCTGATAGAATCGGGGCGGGGGGCTAAGCCACCATAAGAATTTTCCGAAGAATTGCGTCATGAAAATTATTGGGGAGGCAGTCCTACAACCCCTCCCCTCGGTTCCGCGGTTCCTGGGATGATTTCCTATCTGTATTCTTGGAGCTACATCGCCCCCGTAATATTAGGTAAAAAAGCATGATAGTTCTTTTTAAGTTTTCTTTTAAATCTTAATTTTCTTCAAAACAAAATTAACTTGAGACACCAGTACTCTCCAGTACCTAATAAATTTTTTGATCTCTGCCTGCCATCTCGCTGCGAACTATCCGCCTGCCCTCCTCCGAAATATTTCGCGCATCAGTCGCCCCTGTCAGTTCCATCAGTTGTTAACGAAATGAGGTGAACGATAGAGTGGGAAGGCAAATCGAGATTGGAACTGAGAGAATGACGATAAGAAAGAAAAAAGGTTGCGTGCAAGCAGCAGTTTTTTAAATTCTACAACTACGTATGCTGTAACCTATGGTAGCACGCACACCATCCCACGGGTCATGCAGTGTGAAATTGCCGCGCGTGCTGGTTTGTTGATAATTGCCGCGCACGTGGTTTTGGATGGCTCTGGATGGCTCTGGGTGGCTCTGGATGGCTCAGGCATGTTTTGGATGGCTCTGGCTGGCTCTGGATGACTCCACCTTTTAGCTATGCCGTTTCTCAATTAATTGGAGCAGGATTGAGTCTACTCATTTGAAGCACGGAGTTGCAGCTTTCGTTAAGAAGCAGAAATAATTCAAGTTCAGAACCAGAGAACGCTGAATCTATTGGGGGATGTTGCCACCTATTTTGCACCCCTGTTTGTGGTGTTAAATGGTTTTAAACTTTTTGTCTCACAAAACTTGACATATGAAAGGCAGAATCAATGGCTGATAAACCTTTCAATTCGATACAACAGCTAAAAAGGTCAATGATCTTGTGAAACTAACACCTTTTCTCCTTTCAAATCATTATATTTTAGCTTGGGTCACAATTGGAGAAATAAGAAGCTGAATGTCTTCGGACATGAGCTAATATTAATCAAAGTCCAGAGAAATTTTTAACCTTCCTCCGGACAAAAAAATAGTTACAAGAGAATAGAAAATAGGCATGGCTTGGGTTTGTCATAAGAGTTTCTATTGTTTTTCGTGCACCTTCCTCCAGCTAGTGACTGTGTGACCGCAATATGTTTTCAACTCTTATATTACAAGGATTGTTTTCTAGACAAGAAATGTTTTGAAAAACTGAAAAAATTTGGAGGATCCTCTTCACTAACGTGCTGTGGTGGCAGGATGGTGTTCAAACATGGATATGTTGCACACTGTTGTGGAACAAAATCTTATAACCCTTTGCAACAATTATGCTGCGGTAAAAAGGTGCATTACAAATGGGAGAGGTATACATCTTGCTGTGGTGGTAAGGTAAACATTGACATTGCACAACCTATTAAAGTACCGTGAAATACATTGCATTATACTGTTTTGTATCTTAATGCATTTTATGGTATTGTTTAGTATTGTTTATTTTATTGTATTGTATTTTATTGTAATGCACTATTCTGTACTCTATTGCATTGTTTATATTGAATTGCATAGAATTGTATTGTATTGTATTGTATCTTATTGTATTGCATCTTATTGTATTGTATTATATTGTATTGTATTGTATTGTTTTGTATTGTATTGTATTGTGTTGTATTGTGTTTTTATTGTATTGTATCCAATTTACCTACGTTCTTTTATACATTTACCTACGCTATTTTAACTTTGACACTTCAATCTTGCTATAGCCTTATGGGCACACAAAACAAGGGTGCTGTAACCAGCAGGTAATCAAGAGAGCAGAAGAAGGTTGTTGCAGAAACGTCAAATACAATAAGACAACGTCCACATGTTGTCAAGGAAGCGTCTTTCCAAATTTTGGGTAAGTTCATTTTTAAACTGATCTGTTGGAGACAAGGGACGATTTCTTGCTGCCTTAAAACGTTTGATGCTTACCATTTACAACAAGGAAAAATTTGATGAAAACATTGAAGCCATTTCCTAAACTTCCTCTAATGTGAACAAGCAAACAATCTTATTTGTCGACCCAGACTGGGGTTATTGGCAGCTATCCAGCTGATGTGGTCCTGGGGTGCTAAGCCCTGTGCCCTCACGATTTTGCCTGAGTATCTATTCACCGATCTCGGGAGGATGGATAGATTGGTTGACTAAACAGTTTGTGGAGAAAGGTTCCGACTGCAGTGTCAAACCGCGAGCCTCTAGGTTCATCAAATCGGAATCAAATCAATTAGCCACACATTCAAATTTCTTACGCAATTTTCTATTGCAGCACCGATTGCTGTGGTCCTTTACCATACGATGGAGACAAATTCAAATGCTGTTCTGGTTTCGTTCAGCCATATTCTGCTGGCGGGAAGAAGCACACAAAATGCTGCATGTCCACTGCCTATGACTCAAGGTTCCATCTTTGCTGTGCATATGCTGTAAGTTTTAAAATATACATATTTAGATAAGAATTGAACGGCATTGGGCCCTCGAGACTACAAGGGAATTTAAGCTTTAGATCAATCTCAATCCTACAATCCCTGCAAAAAGTATTTGGAATACCTATAAAAAGTCATGCTTGTCATTGCTTTGTGGTTTCCGGCCTAATAACGCTGGTGTAACTCAAACTCAAAATCTTATATTGTTTTAAAGAATTAAAGTAACCCCCATCCGCCAATATAATAATGTTAGTTGGAAAGAGCAATACTTTTGTGTACATTTGATTTCGGTCAAAGGGTAGCCATTAAACGTGATTCAAGAAACATTGCTTTGAGGAAGAGAAGGCGAAGCTACCTATTTTGACAGAGCTTAATTAATTTTGTACCTTCATCCAGTAGGCACAAGCAAACCAAATTGATCTAAACATTGATTCAAAGAGGAAATTTGCAAATAGCCAAAATTTTTGGACAAACCATTGCATAAAGGCTTTAACAAGTAAACAGAAAATCAGTTTTTAGCTCATTTATTTAAAAATACCAGCATTAACGAAATCCAGAGAAACATTTCTTAAAACAAGCTAGTACAGCTGCTGAGAAAAACCAAGACATGTGGGACCAGGCTAAGGACGTAACCAGCTGAGAGACATGAAAGCCATCGCTCCCCCCCCTTCACAAAGAGAAAAACATATTTTTGTTGCTTTTCCAACAGCTTTGGCGCAAAAAAACATCAAAATAGTTAAGACGCATGCTCCAACGCCACTGCGCCGTTCCAAAACCATTTATTCTTTTATTTACAGTCTTCACCACGTATTCATTCGGTCGTTTACACGGCTACGCTACAAAGTCACTTTCGTTTACACGTTTCTACTCTTTAGAAGCCATGTATTACCCCCTGTATGTCGAGGCGAAATATTGACATAAAATATATAATTATCATCTTGTCATATTTGCCTCGTATTGCGTTGTATTGCATCAATTATTAAGCTATGCTGTGATAATTCCTTGTATCAAAGTAATTTATTTCGTTCTTGTAAGTTTTTTATATTGAGTATGGAGAAAAAAAATTATCCTTCCATTTGTCTGGTCTCGTCGACCCTAGAATCAGCGACTAACTAATGTAGTCATTGTTATTCAGATTATTAAAAAGACGCATCGTAATGATGATAAATGCTGCTTTGGTAAGACTTATAATACCAAAACACAACAATGCTGTGAAAATAAAATCTTGGATCGTAAACCAGGAGAAGACATGGGTTGTTGTAGACAGGGGAATATTTATACAAGGTAAGGATTGAAAGTTCATATTCGACATGAAGTAGAAGACAGAAAGGCTATTCTGCATTTTCGTGGGGTTGACAAATCAGCAGAAAATTACACAAACATCATTAACACTATTATCATCAACATCACCAGTATCAACGTAATCAACGTCATTAACATTTGTTTATTATCATCATAATCACCAGCAGCATTTTCGAAGACATCACGATCACCATCATAGTTATAACCGTAACCATAATTATCATATTCATCACTATAATCATCATTTGATAATCAGTCCCATCATCAGCAGAATTCTCTCTATTTTTACTTTATACACTTTTACCTTCTACATTTCATCTGCGTATATCGCTCTCGTACAAATGTTATCTTTATCTTTCAGATATAACAAAAGAACTCAGATCTGCTGCGGTGGCATAATTCAACCGAAAACATGGAATGACAACACTGTTTGCTGTGTTAAGAAGGCATACAATATTCGAAATCAGATGTGCTGTGAAAACAAGGTGAAAAACAGACCAAAAAGGCATGACATGTGCTGTGGCTCATTTTCCTACAACAGCCGTACTTATCTTTGCTGCAATGGAAGACTTCATTACAAATTCAACAGATACTTCCTCTGTTGCTATGGTCAGTCATATGACAACCGTTACTACATGTGCAGAAGAGGAAAGGTACTGCGTCGTGGAGGAGGCACAGGATCATAAGGAGGGTGGAAATGGTGGTAGGCACCTAAAATTTGGATGGGGCATGTAAAAATCCAAGGATTTTAAAAATGCCCTCCCCTGTTAACTGAGGAAGCTCGTCAGTTTAAAGCTCTAAGGTTGAATTAAGATTGAGGGTACTTTCTAATCCTTTCATCCATGGAGGGTCGATTTGGCCCTATGATAATCAGCGAGAATTAGCTATTTCTTTAAGGTGATGACACATTTTAAAGGCTTCTTTGCTCCAATATCATCAATTAGAGGGGCCATTACCCACTAAATATAGGCGTCTCTACACTTTTTCATCCCTGTCTTCAATTTTAGCTGCCTACCCCCCCCCCCCCCCACGGACCGCTGTTTGTGATTTGTCAATCTTTGTAATCTCGATATGATATTTAGATTCCTTGTCAAGTTATCTTTTCAATATGGTTGCCTTTAATTTTGTTTGATAGCTTGTTAGATTTTTGCAGACTTTGATTCATTAACTATTCATTAAGTGTATGTTATGCTTTACAACTATATATGTGTCCCTTGCTTCAATGAGTCTATGTGTGTCTATGCTTGAATGTTTAACATTTATTTAGCCCAGTGGAGCATATTTGTTTTTGACATTTTTAGGTGGGGCTTATGGGAGAGTTGCTTGTACGAGGGGTGTGTTGTATTTGCTATATGTTGAGGGTTTCTCATAACCTCAGGTAAGGTGCACTCTGACCACTTATATTGACAACTGTTTTTGGCTTCTCATTGGAATGAAACTGTTCCCATCATTAGAGAGGTTGAAAGTCATTGATAAAATACGTACAGGAACAACCCAAAAAGGCGAAAACAAGACGATATGTGATTGAAAACATTAAATGAATATTCAAGTTTTTAGGTAAATAACCAGTAGCCAGGCTTTTCAGAGTAATAAGATATAACAAATAGGTTTGTTTTCTCTTAAGAAGTCCCTTATGCGAGACCAAAATTATTACATTTCCTCTATGTTTTGATATTTATTTACTTTTTTCAATCACAGATCATTCTTTTTTGTCATGCTTCTGTATTTGTTTCAAACTATCAATACAAACTTGTTGTAAGAAGTTACACTCCCTGTTTATAGTTTCAGTCAAAGCATGCATGAATTGAAAACAACTTTAATGAAAAAATGATGCTTGTTAATGGTTGATAAAAACAAATCAACTTTAGCAATAAAAACATGTTTTACAGATGGAGCAGCAATTACTGTGGTTTTGAATTCTACTATGGGTTTTAATGCTAACCATTTGAAATATTCTGCAAACCAAAGCTCTTTTCAAGATCTGTCAACCAAAATAATTCTCTCTTTTACTCTCTAAAGCCACCAAGATTCTGCAAAAGTCCTCAATGTCCCACTAGCACAAAGGTGTAAATTCAAAGATTTGGGGTTATGTCAGGAAGGGCTTAATCCCTTAAAATTCTGACAGTAATATACTTCAGAAACAAAGTGCATAGACTCTTTTCTTGTAGGGATCCATTTTCCAAAGGCTTTTGAGTTACAAGTAAATTGAAAATTATAGAAATGAAACCAATTTCTAGCACTTAAAATTTTCCACATAATTAGGTATATAATATATATCAATACTTGATGCAGAGGGTCTAATCTAACATTTGAGTTGTCTTGAGTTCTGTCAGTACTATTTTCCATGTTTTATGCAACTCTTTGTGCTTTAAAATTTGAATTCTTATTCCTCAAATAAAAACATTTCACTAAAACAATCTTATGGCTTGGAAGCACTTCAGATTATAAAGGTCTTAATTTCTTATGGTTTTTTTAGGCTAGTGAAAATAAGTTTTAACACAATAGTCTGTTTTTCTCTCCTTTACCTCAAGTTAATATAAATATAAACAATGGTACAAAGTTGGTCCTGTCTTCTGTCTTCATCTGTCCATATTTGTCTTGAGACAAATTCTTTTGTATCATAATAGTTCTTAAACTGTTTTCATCGTCGAGTATAATAACCTCTGCCACGTGTTCCTGGTAGTGCTCTTCCTCTAGCAGCAACTAAAAAGGAAAAGTAGAATAAAAATGTGCATAAAAGCTGGCAACTCTGATGACCATGCTGAGTGGCATACAGCAGCACAGCATAGCTAAGTTGGCTGCAGGAGCAACCCGTTTATTTTAATGCAAATACTAGGTATTTTGTTGTATTAAATATAGGTATTAAATCAGCAACAATAAGCCCTCTTTTAAATGTTTGTGCAATAATAAAATAAATGACCAAAGAGCAAAGTTTTAGGCAAATGGATATTGCAAGATGAATATAACCTATAACATAAATTACCTAGATTTGCCATGCAAATGGGTGTTTTACCAATATCTGCCAACAACAATGTGTAACATAAAAATGATTTTGACAACTTTTGAATGTTTGGCACAGTTGAGCTGTGCCGAGAAATTTGCAGGTGAGCTGAATTCATACTGAAATCATGGGCTA
Source organism: Catostylus mosaicus (assembly GCA_964019065.1). NCBI lineage: Eukaryota > Metazoa > Cnidaria > Scyphozoa > Rhizostomeae > Catostylidae > Catostylus > Catostylus mosaicus. The sequence continues at coordinate 4,947,638 of OZ025193.1, read as the reverse complement.
AGAAAGGTTACGATTTATTGGGGGGGGGGGTTAAATGAACACTGCACAGGATAATAAGTACGGAACAACTGACAAGACTACTAATTGCAACATGCAAAGCTTGCACTCCCCTCGGAACTACGCTAGGTTGTAATACTCTTTGTGAACTCCAGAGATCGTGATAGCTCGTGTTGAAATTATTGCAGATTTTTCATTTCAATAATTATAAATACGTTAAAAACCCTCGTTACAACCACACACCTTGCGCTTTCAAAAGGGCTGACTTTCCTCGACCAACAGCAGATCCACGTTCCTTTCCTTGAATTCTTTTGAACATAGGTGCATTTTTTAACATATCAGGTAATATAATAAACCTTATTTTGCTGCCTCTAATGAATATCTGTTCTAGATTTGACACTCGCCCGTCTCTTGCCGTCATTGTTATATGTGAAAGTTGACAGTTCATGTTGTCTTCAGCTTCGATGAGCTTCCCTCTGTAAACTTCACCATTCATTGTTTCAAGCGTAATTGTATGTCCTTCTGCTTCATGCAGCACCTTAATTGGCACACCAATCGACATTTTTATTTAATGATGAGAAAAAGCTTAGGATGCTCGAGATGAAAGTGGATTTTGACAATGGACGTTTGTCAGTCGTTTGTGATAACTTTGATCCGCGCTTAGGCCCAAACACTTGGTATTCAGATCGAGGCAATGATTTTTTTCTCTAAAGTTAGATCGCCAGTTTTATTCTGCGCGGATCAAGGGCATTTTCACAGATTTAGTATATATATTTGTTTTTAAGATTTACCAAATAGTTATCTTTGTTGTTCATTGCATTAATCAATTGATATATGATTTTGATTTTCAGGCCCGTTGCTAAAATATGGGGAAACACCCCTGCCCCAAAGCTCTAAAAGATTGTAGCAAGGTTATAGGATTACTGAGAAATCTCATACCCAGTAAAAATTTTTTCATCACTTCGATTCTCGAGATCACAAGAAAAAAGCTTCTGATTACAATTGTTGATATGATATTTAGCTAATAATATAAAGCGTAAGTAATGTATTTGGTGCGTAAGAAAGAAGTGTAAATGACAAGCAAATTGAAATCGAGGCTGTCGACGAGGGAGAACTTTGAGAAACGAAACACATTCAGAGTTTCAAGATGGAAGATGTGCCTGAAAACGCCGCCGAAAATTGTCCTGGAACTCAAAGCAGCGAAGCTGGAAAGGCAAGTGCTTGCCAAGGCTGCCCGAATCAACAAATTTGTTCATCGAACAAGCCACAGGGCCCGGATCCCGGCATCAAAAAGGCTGAAGCTGCCTTGAAGGGGGTCAAACATAAAATTGTTGTCTTATCAGGTAAAGGTGGCGTTGGCAAGAGTACAGTAACAGCTCAACTTGCACACGCGTTAGCTGATTCCGACAAACAGGTCGCAGTTTTAGACATTGATATATGTGGTCCTTCGTTACATAAAATCTTTGGTGTTGAGTTTGAGCAAGTGCATTTGAGCTCTTCTGGCTGGTCACCTGTGTTTGTACATGACAATATATCGCTTATGTCGGTTGGTTTTCTCCTTGGAAGCCCAGATGAAGCTGTAATTTGGAGAGGTCCAAAGAAGAATGGTTTGATAAAACAGTTTTTATGTGATGTTGATTGGGGTGATGTGGACTATCTTCTCATAGATACACCCCCAGGTACATCAGACGAGCATTTATCAGTTGTGCAGTATCTGCAGTCAAGTGGCATTGATGGTGCTGTCTTGGTAACAACTCCACAGGAGGTAGCATTGCAAGATGTCCGCAAGGAAGCAAATTTCTGTGCAAAAATGAAGCTACCTGTCATTGGTATTGTTGAAAACATGAGTCGTTTTATTTGCCCTAAATGCAGCGGAGTCTCTCAGATTTTCCCACCATCTTCAGGAGGTGCACAAAAAATGGCAGAGAATTTGAAGATTGATTTCTTAGGAAGAATAGAGCTTGACCCAAGGATAGGCCAATGCTGTGACAATGGTAAATCCCTGCTGACAGAAATTCCAAATTCACCATTGACCACCTCTCTTGTTCAACTAGCTACAAAAATAAAAGAACATCCATTGCTATCATTGAAGTCTTGATGAGCAAAAAACATAAAAAACAGCTTTGTAGGGATCCATTGGTATGCATGTGCAAACCCTAACAAACACTGTTATCTCCAAGAACACCAGGTGCATTCAAAGGGGGAAATGGCTCATGTCCTTAATTTGATGGCCAAAAATTTAAGAATTCAGCTCTTTGTTCATAGGCAACAGAGGCAATTGCCCCTTCTGCACTCTTGCTACAGGAACACCTGGTTATATCTTCAAGTGTGCAATATGTCACACATCAGAATTAGGTTTGATAGCAAAATTTTTAGTTTTATTAGGGATCAAATAGGCACACAACATCTTCATTTTAATGTATTAATTCACCTTTTTAATTCATTACAAAAAATGTTTTAAAAAAGAGCCAACCTACAAACTAAATTAGTAAAAATGGTTCACCCCATTCCCCTCCAATTTGTTAAAAGCTTCCACTTTTTGATGTTTAGGCAATGCGCAGCCCCTATCTGTAGTTGGAACATACAATTTTTTGATTTGTTTTCTATCCCCATCAAATGACTAAGTGAACCCTCTCCTCCAAGGGTGAAAGCTTCAAGTTTCACAAGGTCAATGCAGTAATTATTGGTAATGCTTAGTGGAGAATTATTTCCATAATTTGTTAGACAATTGATCAGTGCTTTTAAAGAATGCATTTAAAGTTTATGATTAATAATATGAAATCTGAAGTCAATTATTTGTTTTCATTCAGCAAGTATGCTTTCTTAACACAAATAAATATGTAGCCTATATTCATTGTATCGTGTTTCATGCTTCATGGCAGAGGTAAAAATCAATGAGAACAGATGTTTTAATGACACAAAAGCAATAAATATATTTCAAAATTTTACAGAGGCATGTTTGTATAGAAATTATAATAATAAATTTTAGCTACAAACACAAAATTCAATTTACAAAGCTTGAAAATACAGAAGACAGCACAAAAAACAGACTTAATAGGACATTTGTAATAGATTATATTGAGCCTTAAACCAATGTTCTTAAGCACTTCTTTGCTATAGATTTTCTGGCATTTAATATTTTCTAAATTAATTGAATTATCATGGTTCATTCTTCCATTTCCTCTTTTTCACCATTTTGAACATCATGTTGAATCTTCAACTGCCTTATCTCTGGTTCAATTGCAGGACACTTTTCAGCTTCAATTATAAGTTTACCATCTTTGGTCCATTTGGATCGAAGCGTATCAGGAATCGCTGTTTCAGGCAACGTAAAGCGACGAATAAACTGTCTCTTTTGAAAATATGTCTCTTCGTCACTTTTATTTTCCGATTTCTGTTCACCTCGCACAATAACGTGATTGCCTTGAACTTTTACTGATACGTCATCAGGATTATAAGCATTAACATTGAAAACAGCTTTGAATTTGTCATCATCTTGTTGTATTGCTTGATCAGCTTGTTGAATTGCATCTTGTTTAATCTTTGGTGCTTCGATTTCAAGCAATCCTGCATCGTTTATTCTTGAAGTGAAGCCTTTCACATCAACATCAGATGGTATCGTATATGCTCTCTCAAATTCTGAACTTTCAAAACCATATTCACTCTTCTTGTGGTGCTTGCCTTTAACCAGAAGTTTGTCTCCATCTACTTTCATCTTGATTTCATCTGGTTTGTAGTGCTGCACGTCTAGAAAAACCTTAAATTTTTCGTCGTTATCGTCACCGCCTTTTTCCTTTCGGTTTTCATCGCATTTTAGTCTGTGCCTACGGCTGTAGCAATCCAGATACGGATGGTACAGGATACTGTGCCTTCTCGGTTGATACGCCCAGTCCACGACATTATCTAGCATGGACTCGATCGGGTTTTCTTCGCGAAAGAATGGAATGTGCCAAAATGCCATTTTTCTCTGCAAATAAAGAACAAACGCTCTCTTTGAAACAAAAATAATACAATGCTGTTTTGGATTATCAAATGCAGTTATATTTCGCCAAAATTTAACAGGAAATGCTTAAAATTGCTATAAGTTGGTATTTTTTATTGCAATTTTCAGAAAATATTATTTTTGTGAAATAACATGTTGGAGTTTTTAAACGAAAACGGATATAATATTGGATAAACAATTAGAAACTCACAGTTACTTACCTTCTTTCAAGTCTATAGCATCGAAAAGGTTCTCTTTTTTTCTTTATAAATTCGCTTCGTGTTCACTTGAATGCTTTTATCTGCAAAACATGCCTTGGGTTCCATATTTATTTGTTTTTGATGGAATTTTCTTGAACTCCCGCGAAAAGTTTTGAATATCTAGAAAATTCTGGTTTACTCGTCAAATCTGATTGGTCAGTTGTTCTATGCGCGTATTCCTATTGGCTTAATGGGAATCCCCATGGGGTAGAATTTTCAAGAAAAATTGCAAACGCATAAGATTGCTGTGATGAAACATATCTTCATAATGAAGTAACATAATTGACATTTTGGTGAGGTAATTATGAATTCTAGATGCTAAAGTATATATTAGGACATTATTTTTTCTGCGTGTCTTCTGAAGTCTTCAGCGTCACTAGCTACAATTATGTACTTTGTCCTAAGTACATGGCCTAAGCACATAATTCGTGTTTTTCCCTCCCTGAAATCCGTTAAGGTGCATTTTGGGCAGTTAACTGCAATTTGCTGACTTAAACTGTAACACCAATCTCGAGCATCGCGTGAAGCATTTTGCTCAAATAAATAAAAGATTCTATAAATTGGCTACTTCAACATACTAGATGGGAGAAATGGCAGCAAGAATTACCAGCAAATTTACTCAAAAACAAACAACACCCTACCCGCCCCGTACTCATATCAGTCATATCAGAACTCTCCACCTAAGGCAAGCCAAATTTAAAAATTCACCGCGTGTCCAAGTATACTCTTTATATCATCTACTGCATGTTGATGCGAACTTGTAAACATTCTCATCACTATACATTTTCAGTTGAAGTTTCAATATTCCTACACTGCATTGCATCCGGGGAGAAATTCCATAGGTATCAGTTGTTTTTCCTCCAAAGAAGCCATTCTTCTCATACTTTGGGCCAATCACTCCCATACCTGAGCCCATACCCCCTGAACTGATGGCTCCATTTGCAAGTATAAATGCTTTTAATTGTAGCAAAATCTGGAACTGATAAAAAAGGTCTCCAATTTTGTTCATTCACTAATATTTAGTATTTAGTAACCATGATAATGTCTTGTCCATTATAAGAAATGAAACCATTTTTATTTCTGAGCATAATAGAAGGCACTATGTATTGCATTCGAAAAGTTGTTGATTCAAGGAATTAGAAATCAAGAACCACTTCAGTGTTTGCAAAAGCTAGATATGCAAAATAGCTTTAATTACCAATCAGATCCAAAATTTTTGATTGACTTAAAGTTTTTAAGTTTTGAACTGCGCCTTGGAGAAATTGCTCTTGACCCCCTTTGAAAAGCAATGAGCATTCTTGGCCATAAAATTAAGGTTCTAATAATGATAATACCTCCTTATATTTTTGCTCACTTTTTTCTTAGACATGTCCCATGTAATACAGATAATTGATTACATCCCACCAGTATATCCTAATGCTCTTTCATTTGGTAATTTCAGCAAAACTGGAATATTTGCACCAAAATAGTGTCTTCAGTTGCTGGATCATGAGAAATTTAGTAACCTCCCCACCCCCCAAAAAATCAATTTCCTTTATCCTTATTAACTGGAATTTATCTGCTGTAAAAAATAAACATTATGAATCAGCAAAAAGGACAATGTTTTGATTATGAAAATTTATCAGATATTTCCAGATAAAATATGAAAATAATTGTTCTGTTTTCTTTATCTTGAAACCCCTAATGTTTTTGTAAATTCATGTCATGTTTCCAAAGCATCATGCACCCTCCCTACATCTTTGCTAAAAATTTGAATAGTTTTCTTTACCCCAATAGCAATCTCTAACAAAAGGGTACAATTAAAAATTTTGAGATGCTCCTATTTCATGCAATATGTTTCGTACTGTGTATCCTCATAGAGACAAACTTTAAAGCCATAGAATAAGATTGCTTTCAATGTTTTCCATCACCGTAACAAGCACTAAAGAAATCAAAATATTAAATGCAGCCTTCAAAAAAACTTCTATGAAATTTGCAACTGATGCAACATAAACTTCTTATCCAGATTAACCTACACTTTTTGATTCAATTCCCCTGCTTAGTTTTTGTTTTTTTTTTTTAAACATTATGTTGCAGAGAGTTTTCATGACTGATTTGTAAAGAATTACTCCAATGCCATAACCTTTTTCGGTGAAATTACTCGTCGAAATTTGGTGCAAATTCCTGCAAATTCTGCGATATTCTAGAAACTCTTCGAACTCCACAGGAGGAAAATGGGTATTCCCCTTCAGCCAATAGGAATTGCTAGATGCTGAATGAGCCAATCAGATCGGCTGATTCATCGTGATTCCAGAATTATCTCGAAAATGATCATGGCGGACAGTTTTCAAGAAATTTCGGCGAGAATTGTTATAAAATGGGTTTGCAAACACAGACGAGCCAGAATTAAAGCAACGAAAGAAACAAACAGCGAGCGAGCAAGAAGAGGAAGACAAAGTGATATATAGAAGACGTTTAGCTAACGCAGAAGACTACATAAACTACGGTGAGTGGAAAGTTAATTTAGGCCCTAAGGCTCTAGTATGGCCTAGAAAATAGACTTCTAGAACTACGTAAAATTATGACCTATTTCTCGATTCCACCTCTTTGCAAGTATGTTTTTTCTGAACTTATAACCTTTGTATTTTTGCAGAATTTTGGTATGATGGCGTTGTTTCAAATTCCACTCTTTCGTGAAAGGCATCCACTTGATTCCATTTTTGATGACATCTTCGATTGGACTCCTTCGCCAAGGTGCTACAGAATCGTGCAGTACCCCCGCAGATCCCAAGGCACGGAAAGTGAAAAATGCAGCAAAACCCCTGAAGATGTTTTCAAAGTTTCACTTGACGTCAAAAACTACAAACCAGATGAAATAATGCTGAAAGTAGACGGGGATAAACTATTGGTGAAAGGCAAGCACCGAAAGGAGAGTGAATATGGATTTGAAAGTTCAGAATTCGAGAGAGCATATACTATACCATCTGATGTTGATGTAAAAGGCTTCACTTCAAGAATAAACGATACAGGAGTGCTTGTAATCGAAGCACCAAAGATTAAACAAGATGCCATTCAACAAGCTGATCAAGCAATACAACAAGATGATGACAAATTCAAAGCTGTTTTCAATGTTAATGATTATAATCCAGATGACGTATCAGTGAAAGTTCAAGGCAATCACGTTATTGTGCGTGGTGAACAGAAATCGGAAAATAAAGGAGATGAAGAAACATATTTTCAAAAGAGACAGTTCATTCGCCGCTTCACGTTGCCTGAAACAGCGAATCCTGATACACTTCGATCAAAATGGACGAAAGATGGGAAGCTTGTAATTGAAGCTGAAAAGTGTCCTGCAATTGAGCCAGAGGCGAGGCAGTTAGAGATTCAACATGATGTTGAAAATGGTGAAAGGGAAGAAAAAGAAGAATGAACTATCATATATCTATTGATATAGACATTGGTTAAGGACAGAAATCTATATTAAGCAGATGAGGGCTTGAAAGTATTGAATTAAGGCGTAATATAATGTATTCCGCATTCTCTCCCATATTTTGAAACTATGAAACTATCGTTTTTATTTCGTAGCTGGAAAGTATTACTATGTTTTATATCTAATACACACATGCTTCTGTAAAATAAAGAGTTTATTCATTAATATGCTTATTGGCATGATATCATTAAAGTGTCTGTTTTTGAAGGTATTTCCTCTCGTCGCACATACATTCTTACCTATGCTTTCCTCCCTCTCCTCAGGGTCCCTGTGCAGTGTTTTAATTGACTCGCCAAATTTAGTTTAACCAAGGGCTAAAGTTTGACCTGAAATGCTATTGTGACGTAATCCATGGTATTCCAGAATTAAAAAAGCCATCAAAGGAAATTTCTGTCTCTACTCTAAACATAGCTGGCAAATGCAACACCGTTGCATCCTCTCCCAAAGATTTTTCTAAATAGGACTTCCCTTGTCATGCCACCCTTACTCCTACTGGATCCGCCTTTAGGACGTGTTTTATTTAGAAAATCGTCGATTACTCTCACCTCCTCCCAAGTAAATAATGCCTCGATGAACCTTTGATGCTAGTGAAACAATGACAGTGAAAAATTTGATTAAAATATTCCTATAAAGGTGCTTTCTTTCCATACACATCTAAACTAACAAAAGTACAGTTGTCATTTTGATCTTTTTCATTATGCTTTATTTCTTTCCCACTTAGAGTATAATATTTAAGAGCATTTTTCTTTTTACCACTTGGCAGCTTCGGTGTCTTCTTTGGCCAGTTTCCTCTCAAGTTGACTCTAACGTTCAGAAGTTTGTTGTTTCTTCCGTCGTATAATATTTCCCTGCATGATTGTTTTGGCGCGGTTTTTCTCTGCTTTTGTTCGAAATGAGATGTGAATTTCGATTGGACTGCCGAGATTTTGTTTCCTGGGTTTTCATTGCCTACCGGAGGCAGGTTAAGCCCTTGAACTCCTTTATCATCCATGTTCAATCCTGCAATTCAGATACAGTCGATTATTAAAGGAGACTTTATTGGGAACATCTAATGAACATCCATGTTATGTTTTGTACTATGTAAAACAAAATGCAGAACAATGCAGCAGATTACAATGCAATCCAATATAATACAGCACAGTACTGCACAACAAAATAAAATGAAAGACATTTAAATGCAACGCAGTGCAATATGGTGGAATAAAATAGATCACAATGAAATTCAATAGAAATCAATGCACTCAACACAAAACAACGTAATACAGTTTGATACAATATTATTCAATACAATACACACAGCACAACACAGCACAATACAACACAATACAAAACAGCACAATGCAATACAACACAATACAATACTTCAATACAATACCCTCTAATTTAAAGCAATATAATGCAACTCGCTGCAATAATATACAATCCAATACGCTACAATATAACATAATATGGCACTATTAAGACAAAAAATATATCATCATTATCATAAAACCCAGGGCCGAACAGCGAAGATCCCAATTCTAGTTTATAATATTGCGAACTCTGCTATTTTATTTGCCTCCATCCGGATCCTCTTTCATTCACTTTTAACACATACCTGGATAAAACATTTTCAATTGTCCATCTGTCTTCAAATTACTGACTGGTATTTTAACTTCTGTCCATTTTCCGTTAATCGATTTCTTGCCTTGAGTGTGCTCATTACAAGAGGAACTGACCTCCTTACTTCTATAAGAAGAACTCAATCCTTTCGCCGTTTCCTTCTGATACCGATATCCTTTTGTTTCTATCTTCCCATTTAATATTCTCTCCTCTCTTTGTTTATCCTCTATTTTCATGCTACCTTTATTAGGTTTTTGTGTCGATAAATTAAGAGGATTTTTTTGCGATACACAACACCACATCATATTCGATACATCACATAAGTGTGATTCGTTGTTACCGTCTACTTTCTTCGTTGAGCTAGGTGCTGTTTTTGGCAGTCTGTGTGTCTGAGAACGAATATTTTCTTCAAGTTGGTCGCGCAGAAGTTTGGCCATTTTGGATGTCTTGCAGTTTTTCTCGATCCATTTGTCCATAACGACTCCTGAAATTTAGGAAAGGTGTGGGGAATATAAGAAAATATGTAAAGCAACATTGTATGTATATGAATCTGGTATTGTTTTCAATAGCATTAGCAGAAGATAGAATAATGAAATAGAAGTCGTATCCTTAATAACAATGTTCTTACAGATGCAGAGCTTAAAAAGTATCTGTTTTGAATCAGTTGCACTTCAACTTTGTCGATATGTTATTGAAAAACGTATGCATCTTTGCATGGCTAAACGCTTTGCGAAATTGCTTCAGTCTTCACTTTTTCTTAATTTTTTTATTAATTTCCGATCAATTCTGAGGCTCGTGCTCTAATAAAGTTGTTCTTGTGTAATGTCATCTAAATTCTAATATTTCACTCTGAAATGCAAGATTTCTTCAGAGCTTCAAGTTGAAATATCTTTAAAACACTGAGCTTGCCTGGTGTACAAAGGTCCACTTTATTTCCAAGGACAATTTCTTTCGCTTCGTGTGTTTTGTTTGAATAAGAATGTTTGTTACCGTCTTCGATTTCATCAATGGATTGTACAACAGACTTCTCGCTCTTTCCGTCGGGAACTCCTCTTGTCAAAGCTAGCATTATGTCCTATAAGCAAATATTCTTGAATTCAATATTTATTTATTGGAAATGTGGGTTGCTTTTTCATGGGGTACCAGACTCCCAGGCAAAGGGTTATAACCCAGTACATGAATCTTTTGCAGACAGAGGATATGCCCACCTGAAGAGGGCCATCGTAACAGGCTCGTTTCACACGCGGGTGTTTGCGTCTTCGAGACCTTGGCCATCAAATGATTCTAAAACTTCTGCTCATTGGTCTCCATTTCAATATCAAGCATCAAATGGAGATGATTAGCTGCTACTAAACATACGATTATTTGGGACCAATGACCTTACCAAGGATAATTATTTGGTTAGATGCGCGCGACGAAGGAGCAAACACACCATCGTGACTCGCAACCTCTTTTTCGCCATATCTGGGCTACCTCGTCATGCGAGAATGCTGCTGACAACGAAGAATCGCACATGTGGCACCAGGATAACGACTCTACTGCACCGAAACCTTGAGCACAATGTTTAACTTGCCTCGGCTCTAGTTATGCTATGATATAGCTGCGCGCAGTGTTATTATATAGATACATCTAGTGCATGCTACAAATGAATTTCGAAAGATTGAACGTTGAACGATATTATTTGTAAAACTACTTGCATCATCCAACATCTCTGTTTTTAGCCATGAATGCTGCAAAATTTCTCGTATTGTAATTCTTCTTCTTTGGTTGGCTGTTAGAATCCTTTTTATCAAATCCTGGCATTCTAGAAAACAAGCTGTGTATTGTATTGTATTGTTTTGTATTGTATTGAATTGCATTCTATTGAATTGTATTGTGTTAATATTTATTGTATTGCATTGTATTGTATCGTATTCTATTTAATTGTATTGTATTGTATCGTATTGTATTTTATTGCATTGTATTTTGTTGTATTGTATTGTATCTTATTTTATTCTATTGCACTGTATTGTATTCTATTTTATTGTATTGTATTGCATTTCATTTAATTTCTTTGAAATGCTTTGTGCTCTAGAGCTGCTTTTAAGCACATAAATATTGTTCATTTTTTTTGCTGGCTTTGTTTTCAAAATTTCATTATTAAGGATTGAATATAAATAGCAACCTACCTATCGGAATTTTGAGGAATGCTTTTATGTAAGTGAAAGATAAGGAACACCGTAAAGCGGTAGGAATATGAAGCAAATACGACAAGATTATAGTTATATTTTGTTGGTATTTCACCCTGGTATACATGGCTTGTTCAGAGAGAATATGGAAATAATATACTTTGGGTAGTTGAAGCTTCATATAAGCAAGGCAAATGTGGTAAAACGGAATGTTTTTAAAGCTAAGTTATGAAGAACAATTGTCACTATACCTGAGCTTAATTGTACTCTTGTAGAAAATCGTAACTTGGCCTTAGTTTGCTCCACTAGTGTTGGAATGTCTTTATCGTTAAATGGCAGCCTTCCATTTAGCATAGCAAATAGAATGATTCCACTAAAATGTGGATATAAAATATTGATTAGAAGCGTTATGAAACCACTAAAAACGCGATTCTAATGTTATCAAACGAGACTAAATATATTATAACAAATTGACACTGAAAAAGATCATTGTCACTGGAAGCTTAGTTATTTTAAGGTAAGATTGAGCAAGGTAAGGTGGTGTTTTATAGTCTTGTATTAGCCAGAGGCTAATCTACCGACTTTCTTTGCCCCAGTCGCTATCCGTAATTGCATATCGCAGGGTGCAGGCACAGATGGTGCCCATAGTTACGGGCCGGGTACCCATTTAAACTCCTTGGTTACGAGTGGCAAGATTTTGTGTTAACACCTTGTCCAGTGGCGCTATCCTCATAGATGGTAAGGGTGAGGATTCTAACCGGTTACGTTTAGATCGCTAGTCCTAAGCCTTAACCACTACACCACAAACCTAAAAATGCGCCATGTCATTAATTAGCCCATTCAGATACAACAGCGTAATACTTAACGATTTTGTTGTTGATTAAATGTAATACTTACAGACTCCAAACATCAGCAATTTTTCCATCATATTTTTCAGCTTGGAGAATTTCTGGTGCGGCATAGGCATACGAACCGCAGAATGTTTCAAGAAGAGACTGTCGGCTGGTTGGAAAGCGTGTTGCAAAGCCGAAGTCTGCATGAAAATGGTAATAAATAAGCATAAATAGTCATATCTGAAAAATAAATTTACTGTTTAGCTGAAAACACAACAATAATATATCAATAATATTCAGCTAGAATAGTTTTTTACTGTTTCTGTAAATTGTAGAGAACGTTTGTTTTAAACTATTTTATCTTTCATTGTTTTGTATGGTATGGTTTATAATGTGGTGTATTGTTTGAGGTTGTATTGTATTGCATTGCATTGCATTGTATTGTATTGTATTGTATTGTATTGTATTGTATTGTATTGTATTGTATTATATTGTATTGTAATGCCTTTCTTATTGTATTGCATCATATCATATTGTATTGTATTATATTTTATTGTAAATGGCTTGTGTTGTATTGTGTTGTACTGAATTGTATGGTATTTTATTGATTTGTATTTTATTGTATTGCGTCATATCATATTGTATTGTATTGCATTGTATTGTATTGAATTTTTTGTATTGTATTTTATTAAATTGTATTGTATCGATTGTGTTGTACCGATTTCATTATTGTACACTTTCTACATTTTGTTTCGCACTTTTATTTCATATTGCAACAAACCTGAAATTTTAATGATTTCTTCTCCTTGTATGAGAATGTTCTCGCATTTCATATCTCTGTGAAAATGAAATTCCAAGTAATTGTCTCAATGGTTCGCGTAAGAAAATGGCTTCACTTCATGCTTTGTGACAGTAAAAGTAGATTTCAACGGTATACTACTTCATGTAATTACATCTTCTATTTGAAACTATGCTTTTCCTACTAGTTTGATTTTTGCTTCAAAGTGCTTCTTAGCCCTTAGCTCTCTATTGTCCAAACTTTTATTTACTTTTACTTCAGCAACTTTTCTGCTTTTAAAGACAGAGTTGTCATATAAGTATATTTCTAATCTTTTATGAAAATAAAGACAGCTAACTTAAGAAAGTGTTATGTTTAATCTAACAAAGGTAGTTTTAACGATCAGATTAAAGGTCCTGTTATACTGTAAAGTTTTCTCGGCAACTTGCTACGCAGCGCGTAATAACAGTGTGGTGAATAATTGTCAATAGTACGAACGTTTTAAGAGAAACTATGGATAAGAGCCTCAAAACAAATTCATACAATACTAACCTGTGTACAGTATTACGTTTATGACAATAATCTAGACCTTCGACTAATTGCTTGAAAAATCTCTTTGCTTTTTCTTCACCTATTCCTGGTGAATACGGCCTTCTTGAATTTATGTATTCCAATAGATCACCTTTATCGGCATACTCCAAGACAAGATATATTCTACTTTCTGAACAAAATGTCTCGAACAACTTCACCTATAATGACACAAGATATCTTAATGGGCAAACATAACATCTACAGTTTGCAAATTTTTCTATATATATCTGCCAGAGTATCTCTGCTTTATGATAATAATGATTTTAAAAAATTTGCTTAAAGAGTGCATGAATCTATACACACATATATATATTCATAAAAAATTAGTGTTAAGATTTTAAATTACTGCAAGAAAAGCTTATAAATGCGTCTTTAATCTTAATATATGGTCGCTCTGACACATTTTAATTTTCACAGGCAGTTTGTTGCTGTACCGCTGGGATCTTCTATTTTCTACAAGCAGTTTACAACAAGAAACAAAACCTACAATATTATTTCTATGATAATAAAAAGGAGATTTTTAAAAAGCAAGGCAATTGTCGAGCTTACCACATTAGGACAACCTTTGACGCAAGTTAGAGCTTTTATCTCTCTTGGCATAAATTTGTTCAAATATTCAGCAGGAGCTGTCTTCTTAGATATTATCTTGATTGCAACCTAGGGCAGAAGTACATGAAGTAATTAATAAACAGAATCAAGCCTAAAATGGCCGCCAAGAGTGATTGAAACAGTAGGTTTTCATTGGCCACAGTATTTTGCGCTTCTTGGTCATATTTCAAGTAGACATTCTTCCCCCGGAACCCTGTTGGGAAGAAGGATGAGCGTGTCGCAGAACCAGTGATGCACTTTTTCAATTCATATCCCCATCCCTCTTCATTTTCAAATCATATCTCAATTTGGTATAGATGGGAAAGGAGAGAATGCATTGACTAAAGGAGCATGGTGCTTCAACACTTGTGGCGGGCAAAATGTTAGTGTTGTCACAATTGGCCATAGGAAAAAATTAAGTCGCTTTGAAAGGAAAGCAAAAGATCTCTCTTTTGCTTGTTTTCGATCAACTGTGTTTATCATCTTTCCCATCTTTCTGACGGTAACTGCACTAAATACAATTGCTTTTATTTTGAGTGCTGTTGAAAATTACAATAGATTTTAGAAACAACCCGAAGCGGCAGGAATACGAAACAACAACGAAAAGCTTCTAATTTTAATTTGTTGCTGATTGATAGGCAGCCTGCTATTCCGTTCTTTACTTAATTTTGTACATATTATAATAAATACCTTACTATCTCCTTGCTTTCTTAACTCTTCCTTCAAGTATCTATCTTTCTCCAGTTTCATCGGGGTTGCAGTAGCTAGCTTTACTTTCGCGTAAGCACCTTTTCCAAGAGTGATGCGGGACAACTTGTATCCCCTTCTCTGACATTCCAATTCTTCGCTCGTTGGTACTTGCTTGTCGGCGAATGCTTCGATTGACTCGGGAATGCTTGAGGGTCGAAATTTTGCGCTCGACATGTTTGATGTTGCAGAATCTGTTTCAAGATCTTCTTAAACCTTGCCTGTTTTAGCGTAAGCCTGTCAAATTCGAGACATAATCCTTTGACGTCAGATGAATAGTTGTTCAAATTTAACTTCTGTTAACGTATGATTAATCTTTTCACTCCCGGTGATAATATAATTTACTGTAGCAACTTTTGCGTTTGGACAGATTTTAGGGGGGCACTGTAATTAATTATGTTAAAGCAAAGAAGGCGTAAAAATGTTGAACTCGAGTAAAACAAAGCTATTAACCCTTTCATATCCGTATTTATCTGATTCAACTGTTAAAAACACTAAAAGTCTCAGCTTTGCAGGGGTAAGCATTATCAGATTAATTATTTGAAAGCCTACACTTTTGCAAAAACTAACAACATAACATTTGCAATACTTTGTACTTTACCCCCTGAAGAAAAGTTTACGGTGTTTGTCATTGGGCCATATGGCTCTTCCGGGTGTAAAGGGGTTAAAGCATTAGCTCCTCCTCCTAATAAGTAACCCATGCCTATAGATAATCACAGGGTCATATGGTTCCACCAGGGATGTAAGGGATAATCGACTAGCTTGTACGATGTATAAAGTCTAGCGCATACATCAGGTTTGTTCAGGATGAAATGAGCAGTCAAGGCACGGGTCTACCAACCAAGAGGTTCAAGGCTCAAGACTAAGGTTAGAACCTGTATCTGCGAGCTGTTCAGCAGATTGAACTGTCCATTCTTTCGAGATCGGCAAATAGGTACTCAGGAGAAATCTTGAGGGCACAGGTCTTAGTGTCCATGGCCCACGTCAGAAGGATAGAAGCCAGAACCTCAGCCTGGGTTAACAACAAATTTCTGGCTTGCTTGCTTGCTTGAAATAGAGGCATGTTCATGCTAAAACTCTCAGCGTACGCGGTTTATAATTTCCTTCGCTGGCACTAAAGATTGATCGTTCATAGTTTGGCCGTTGAATGTAGGACGTCACAACCAAAGGAAAGACACTTAAAGCTACTGATAAACGTACTCAAGACCCATACATGCAAGAGATTAACAGGAAAGGTTTTGGAAATGCACATTTTGAGATTATGCGTAAAATAAAACTAAGCTATTTAATCGTTTAATGCAAATGTTAACAAAATTTTGAGGAAGAATGTTTTTCCCAGGGATTGCAGTCAACCTTTTTTCATGGAATGTGAGGTTAAGTTAAGTCTGGGTATATTATTTTTGACGACTTTTTTCTGGGGATTACCAAAAGAAGATAGTTGTTTAGATAATTTTTTCTTTCCAGATTATGTAGAGTTAGCCTCAAAATTAACTTTGAATTAGCTATGTTTATTGACGTATTTCCCGCCGCCAGCGGTGTACTTAAGGCACTGCAACTTGAAATAGTGGTCTCAAACCAACCAAGAAAAGTTGTTGGGGGGTTGAAAGACTGTTTTTTTGGTACCAAGCGTTTTCTTAAAGCTCTGTGGCTTTTTTCACAATTGAGCAGAGAGATTTTTAAGGTTAAAAAGTCTCCTATCTACCGCCAAGGGTTTTACATAATGACAAACCGAAAGTTTTGTGGCATCTGAAGTCTTAACAGGCTAAAGGACTACCATGTTTACCACCTTGGGCAGTTATTGAAGGCACTCTGCCATAATAAATGGCCAAAACTGTACTTAACAAGGATTGAAAATTACCATGTTTACAGCCCAGGGCGCTTATTAAATGCTCCTCGGTTTTAAGAGATTGCGAACAACCACAAACTATTATGAGTCAAGTGAATGCCACTGAACTAGGAACAGAAAGCAAAAATTGTTGTTTTAAAAGAATAATGATATACATTCAGTAGTTTTCGATTTTTTATACTCATTTGAATGTTGTCATTTGTGAACGAAGCATTTCTATCAAACATTTAACTCGATTTCGAAAATTATATAATTACATATACGCACTCGGGTTTTCAATGATTTTTTTGAAAACCTCCAAAAATCTTGAAGCAGTGTCTTCTGCTATCAAGGAGCCATCACATGACAGCGTTATGGTGGATGAATTTACTAAACTGTCATTCTCAGATAAGGAGAGTTTCGGAGTACCAATTGTCAAAATAAACGCCTGGGATGGACGTATTATCTCTGCAAAATGGGACACACCAACGGAACTCAGGTCCACAACTGTGCATGCGCCACGGTTAGAATTAATGTCAGCTGTATTTTGAGTCTTTATTTCCTGCAATGAACAAAAAAAGTTAAACTGCATGGCGAGATAAGTTGCATTGGGAATTATATAAAACCTATTACATGCGATTATAGACGTAAAATCGCATATATTTCATTTCCTCTCAATTCAGTTCATTTCAAGTCATTTCAATTCATTTCTTTACCTTTCCAATTCATTTCATTCCTTCTTTTCTTCCACCTAAGATGTTTTCATTTCTTTCATGTCTTTTCCTTCTTGTTTCATTTCAGCTCTCTTACAAAAGTCTACTTAGCAACCTCTAGATACAATTTTAACCCTTTGACCAAAAATGTGATACTCTACAGTGTTGGGAGGCTCAGGCAGGGAAATATAAAATGAAAGTATACCTGCATTGAATGTTCAATATCTTGCAGATTCTTTTCATTAACATTTCCTACAACACCAGTGTAGGTCCCATCATTTGTGTGAAGTGTTGCGGTGATGTCTGTAGTTTGTCGGGTGGTTATATTGCCATCAACATTTTGAATATTCATTTGGGGAACCAATCTCAAAGATGCTGAAACTGCTTTCATGACAAATGCAGCTGTAGAGATGGAGATGCCTAAAATGGAAAATGATACCCAGTTCCTGAATCATCAACATCATCATCATTATCATAATCATCATCATCATCATAATCATCATCATCATAATCATCATCATCATCATCATCATCACCATCATCATCATCATCATCATCATCATCATCATCATCATCATTATCATCATCATCATCATCAAGATCATCCACATCATCATAATCATAATCATCATCATAATCATCATCATCATCATATCATAAACATATCATCATCATACTCATCATTATCATCATCATCATTATGATCATCCACATCATCATCATCATCGTCATAATCATCATCATCATCAACATCATCATTATCATGAACATGAAAGTGAAAAAACCCAGTAAAATATAAAAAATATAAAAACTCCAAGAAACAATCTCAGCAGTTTCTTGTTACCTTCATTTAACCATTCTTTGCAGGCTGCAAGTGCATTGTTCAAATTGCATTTTGTTGATGTATAAAAATGTGGTATGCTATTCTTTGCATTCAAGTATAAACTTGCACTCAATGTGCCTATTTCACCCAAAGACACATCTTCAAATTCACCTATCCCACTTTCAATTCTTATTTCTTTTGGAGGTTTCTTCACTAAAAACAACAAATATTACCATTAAGAGGTGATAAAAATTACTGTGTGTGCTATTCTATTTCGTAATTCTTTTTTATTTTACTGTAAAAATACCTACCCTGGAAGACAATTCTATTAAATAATTTAGCAACTGCTCTCCAACTGCACCAGGGAATTAAACAGAAAATATTCAATAAATATAAATATTAAAGGGATAAAAACTGTTTTGATAATGCAAGGCTAATTTATTACTTATTTTGATAAAAGAAAAATGAAGAAAAAGTTAGGCAACAACACAAATGATTTAGTTTACAGTCTATATTAATCAAATTTGATCTGAATCATACCTTTCAAATACATAGTCAACACAACTATTCAGCACAGAACATTCCACTTGTACTTACCTTCTGCCTTTGCAACCTTTTTAGTGTCTGCCTGTTTCACTTTTTCTGTGACCAAAGAAGCATTTGCCGTTTGCAGTTCAAGTCTTGGTACTTTGTTAGATTCGATGTACTTTAAAACATCACCCTTTAATAAATGTCCCTTTGGTCCTGTTGCTGGTATTTGCTTTGTCATTAATCCAAATGCTTCCACTAAGAGACGAGAGGCTGGCAGCATAGGGGCTAGCTGCAAACTTGAAGCAATGCCATGATTTGCATCACCTAAAAAAATTCAATCTTTAAATCAAATTCACACTTTTTAAACTTATTGTTACACAGGGAATATTTTAATTGATCATGTGTCTTGTTTGATTGATTAAATTCTTGCAATTTCATTTTGATTCCATTACCTTAATCAGAAACATTTATTCAATATTGTTTGGCATAACATACACCTGCATGTTTTGGGGAGAGGTTGTGATACCCTCTGGAAAAAATGTTAATCAAAAGCAGCAATGTAATTGACACACCAATTAATGTGACAGCTAACAAAACTTTTGTTATCTTAAAACCTGTACAAGCAAGCAAGTGATGCAATTTGTTTGCCCGGACTAAAGTTTCAACATTATAGTTCTGGATTTCTCCTGGGCACCCATTTACCCACCTCAAGAGTATGGACAACTGGGTTGGCTGAACGGCTTGTGGAGAAAGGTTCCAACTGTACTCTAAACTGCACATCTCTTGGTTCATAGGCTCATTAGGTTTTCTTGACTCTAGCTAGATGCAAGGTGTGACCAAATTATGATGGAACAGTTAATTTTAAGAACACTTACCAGCTACAGAATCAGAAGACATTGAAAAATGTGTATCTTCTTCTGGTTGTGAGTCGATCATACCTTGCAGGACACTTGTTAGATTCTCATGCACAGTTTCCTCAACAGCATCAAGATGTTCCTTCTCATTTAACTTCAAGTATTCCATGCTTTTGCCTCTGTAAGACGATACCTGATCTATTATTTGTTCAGACAGTGCCAGATTTGCTTGGAGCATGTCCTCTCCGGATTTCTGTTGTAACCATTTTCCACAATTAAAAACATATCGGCTTCCGCTGTGGTCCTTAATTGTCACCTGCTGAGGCAAAAATTATAAAATGTAATTTAAAATTTCATTAATTTATGAAAATGTGACAGCCATTTTTGCTTGACACTCATTACACCAGATATTGGATCATAGCTGCAAGGTATTAAATGAAATCAAGGGTAGAACACCTTTTCTAGATACCAAGCAGGAGCCATACCAGTGTTGTCATGCCTCACACTAACTTTCTTTAAAATTCCAAGGTCTTTTGATGCAACTTTATATTTATTTACCCTTCAAAACAGAAAAAAATCTTTCATCATCAAAAGGGAATAAACTATCATAGTCTTAATTTTATCATCCACTTTTCAGAAACAAGAAAAAAATTCTTGAGAACAAGAATTGGAAAGAATAAAATATGGCCCATTTTTAAGGCCAAATGCTATATTTGTCTTCATTTAAACTTAGTAATTGCAAATATTTTAAATCATTTGGTAATGTTAATTCCAGTGTTACCACTGTGACTTAATTAGAGCCCAAGTTATGACCATCCACATTGAATTTTTGCATGCAAGAAATGCTACTAACAGGCAAATATACCCACTGGTCATCTTAAAACACCTCTGCCCAAAAGTTTCCCAGAAAAGGTCAGAATAATTCTAGCAATTGCCAGATTAATTGTGGCCTAAATATCGATAGGTAAAGCTTGAACATGTCACTTGATCTTGTTGTTAGTTGATGGTGGTTATTGCTTCATGTTGCACTTTATTATCTTCACCTCTCTAACTTACCTAATCAAGGCCTTGAGAGAACTTTTCAATGATTACAAGCAAGCAGTTAAAAAATAAATTTGTGTGTAGTGGGAGTCCTTAAAAGGGTAACTGAGTGTTCACTCCAAGCTACAAAGATATTTACTTTTTGCACAGCAAAAAAAGGTCAGTACAGGACAGTTTTCCTGTGAAAATGTTGCTTTTTAGTATCAGCAGGCTGAAAGTTTCCACCACCTTCCCAAAAGAAGCAATGATTTGATGGTTCTATGTTTTCCAGAATGAAAAGTATGGCAATGGCACACCCAAGATATTGTCAAGATTGGCCATACTCTGTAAACTGGCTATGTTTTGGAGCCCTTAATTGCACTCTATCATCAATAATTCCTGCAAAAATGCATCCCAAGACACTTACATTCCTCTTTCCAGTTCATTTTTCTTTGTTGGTATTGCAATTTCACCACTTGCACCTCTTTCACCATAAAGTTCTAGGAATATATTTGCATCTGTACCAGCTCCAAAGCGATTCCCAGTATGCAGTAGGACATCATAATAATATGAAACTAAAATTCAACAAAAATCAATCTTAGCTAACAAAGTTCAAATTTTTTCCATATCTCGTCAAGCCTACGCCTCTCTTGTAAAGCTTTACTCACCTGCTGCTTTGACCGAGTTGAAGAAATGTCTTTTCCCCATCACGTTCACTGCTAAACGCACCTTGTTCTCTATACTTCGCGTGTTTAATGACATGATAGGCCTTTTGTAACTTGATTTTGTTATGAAATAGTTAATCCTGCTTGCACCTTTGCCTGTACAACTTGCAGCCATCTTACTTGACAGGGGAGCTCCTGCACAGAGGCCACAACATTCATGGGCGGGTTTGGGTTTGTAAGGTCCTCCCCAAAAGCATAAACCTTGAATCATAAACCAACCTTCATGGCCTACAACAAGTGTTATAGCGCTTATGCATGATCCCTGGTTAAATATAAGAAAGGAAAAGACACATTCGACCTTTTTCATTAACCATGCCAACTCCAGCCTGGCCAGAGTGCAGAGCATGGCAATGGCGCACCCAAGAAATTCTTAAATGCCTAAGATAGTGCACCTGGGCGCCCCTCAGATTTTTGAGTTTTCATTGTTGTGCAGTGATATTCATAGTGAAGTGGCGCACCTGGCGATTTTTGTACGGTTTTTGCGCACCCGCACCTGAGGTGCGGTACTGTTGGCGCACCCAAGATCTTATCAAGATTGGCCATATTCTGCAAACTGGCGGCCAGGTGTCGCTGAAAAACACATAACAGCAAAAAATGAACGTACTCAGTAAAACATCCGTCCGTTCTCTTCATTTAGCTCTTCCTTTTATCCCTTTCATTCCCTTTTCCTACATGGTGAACCCCCTTTCATGTTGAATGCTTGAGCCCCCTTTCAAGCCCTTTCTAAGAGGATTTAGTTGTGCATCATGGGATTCTATCCCATAATCCTTCTAGCCCCGATATAAATGCACCAGGGACCACGAGGTTGCCCTCTTCCTTATCAAAGTGGCAAAATGGAGGAATGTAATGTGAAAGTTCTTCGCTCCCCGTTGTTGGGAGGAATTTCATGTTGTCAAAGACAAGCTGAGGTAATTATTAAGCTATTCAAGTTTTTGAAATGGTTATTAGATTAGGAATAGGGGGCGGCCTAGGCATGATTTTCAATGCCTCACGGGCTTGACCAGCCAGGCCTCTAGGGCTAGGCTAGGCCATTTTTACAATAACTAAGAATCTGAGTTTATTCTCAAATCTTTCTTGATGAGACCAGTACAAAACCAAATTGTTTATGTGTCAAGAAAGGAAGGATGAAAAAGATCAGAAATCTCAGAATAGCACTCTGAAAAAAGTTATCTTTTTCATGGTGAATGTTGAGCAGTTTTGTGTAAAAGCGCAATGCACATGCTTGGCCAGTGCAGTGATGATTACCTTTAGGGACATCTGAGAGAAATTACTCATTGATTTAATCTGTGGAATTGATAGTGGCAGAATCTGAGCACTTGGCCATATTGTTAGAAAATGTAAAAGTTAATAACTTACTGAGCTGTATTTCTTATGTATAAATGAAATGTAATTGTATTTGAAGGTATGAATATGCAGAATACAGTTTAACATGCACATAAAGATAAGGATTTAGGGGGAGGTGTGTGAAATTGCATCAGCAAGGCTATGCCATAGCAATAGGGGGTATGAACGGTTGTGAAAGAGTCCCTCATGTCCAAGAGCTGTATTTTTCTGTGTGTGATCTCATAAATTGTAGATAAATAGTTATCTTGTTTGTCAAAGGCAAGGCCAATGTATGCAGATTCATGAGCAATGAGGAAGTTGATGCAAACCCAAGTGATGGCATTGTGGGTTGATAGATCTACCTGATGTAAGTCTTCTTAGAAATGTCTTCTTGCAAGCATTGTAGAACAATAGATGAGTAGAACAGTTGCTAGGGTTTTTTGTGCCTACAATTTAATGTATTTATAAAATTTTATCTTGAGTGAGAAAATTTATCAACCGAATCTCTTATTTGCTTATAAAGAGTTCTGTTCAAAGTGCAAACAAAACTTGAGCCCAGTGGTGGACACTTATCCAAGATGTTGGGGGGCAAGCCTATTATTTTGGTAGGATGACATCACACATTTCCACAGTTTTTGAACAAAAGACTATTGTCTTCAAAATATTTGGTTGCCACTGCCCCCTTGTTCCCCCAAGTGTCTGTTAAAGCAAAAGCTTCAAAAATGGGAGCAAAGGCATCAAGGAAAAGTGAAAGACTAAGTACTTTTTGAGGTAGCTGTCAATGATGTTAACATTTGCTACTACTGACTCTCGCATGATTAGAGTTACCACCAAGATCTCTGAGACAGCCAAATCAAAATTCTTTAGTGAAATCAGGTTAAGTTGATGGATGAAATTTTTTCTGCATCCATCAACATGTTCCATATCATAAGGTATATATTTAATGATTTAAACTGTCATTTCCTTTCTCAGTTTGGTGTTAACTACCAAGACAAAACCAGACAAAAATAAGGTCGGAAAAGAAAAAGTGACCAAAGAGTAAGTACTCTTACCAAGGAACATTTTTATGTCTTTTTTGTTTTGAGAAACTCCGTAATGCTTCTTGGGTAATCATGGTACTGCCGAAATTAAAATAGCTATTGTATCTTGCATCATAGCCAAACAATGTTTTGTTGTCAGGTTCTTATATGTTGTTGAACAGGCTAAATAGGAGACAGTATATGATGACCTCATAGTTCAACTGATGTTTTTGATGCAAAATTTTCGCCCCTATCTGATACTGTCATGCATCGAAAGCATGGCCTGCATTAACAAAGGTCTTCTACTTTTTCCATTGATTTATTTGTTTGTTCATTTAGATTGGTGGCTAATAGGTGACCAGGTGCAAACAATGGAACTGTTGCCCTCAGGTATCTACAATTTTACCTAATGTATAGGTGTTCAGTGTTTTTAAGAGACTTAGTAATTTTTGAAGTTTAAACTTGCATGTTCATCTAAAAAAAGTGGTTATTTGCTCTCTTCATCTTTATTTCAAATCTAAGTCAATTCTGTGCAACACTAAATGACAGTTTTTATGGCTCCTTTTGACCGTATGGAAACCTTGGCTGATTAAACCCTTTGAACATTTTGGTCGATCACCTCAAAGTTCTCAGTGCAGTGATGATTACCTTTAGGGACATATGAGAGAAATCACTCATTGATTTGATCTGTGGAATTGATAGTGGCAGAATCTGAGCACTGATTCTCTGACAGCATTGTAACTTAAGAAGCATTTGATATGGTAATGTGCTAGTCAATGAACCCTTTTGTTACCAGATAAATCTTATATGATATTCTGCCTCGATAACCAATGCTAGTACCAACACAATCACCCAAGCAACTACACAAGCATGTATATTGCCAGTTGACTATAATCAATTGAACTTGTTCTATTTATTTAATTCAGGAAATCCACCAAAACTGATGGCACACATTGAAAAGAAGAAAGGTAAAGCAATTCCTTCAATAAAATGTCTGATGTAGAGGGAAAGGGGACTATTCAAGTTAGAAGGAAGCATAGCATGGTATAGACTTCAGCTTAGAATATACCACAATTTGTTTTTATTAGGAAATTGCAGCTTTGTTTTTGGTGCATCTAAACAAAAAGTGGAATTGATGGACGAGGGTTGAGAGAAAAATTGAGCAGAAGCACATTTTTTAGGCATCATATGATGATCTCATAGTTCAACTGAGTTGTAATGCTGTATAAACTTTTCGCCCCTATCTGATGATGCCAAAATAACTTTAGTGGTGCTTTTCTCAATGTTTTTGTTCTAATTAAGATGTTAAATGGGATGAAATCACTCTACATTATCTCTTCTGCCACCAAAATATTGGTTAACAGCTAAACTAGAACTTAAACTGTTTTAGGTAATGCCAGTTTTGTAACCGTGGATAAGACATGCTGTTATCAAGTCAGTGACAGTAAAGGTATTACATTTGTTTTCTTTCTTTGTTATTTGGACATGCGCTCACTATGTTTAACCAATTTTCTTTTGACAATACTTTACTTTTAATACTGGAGATTTGTTGTTTGGTTAAGTACAAGGATTCCTGAACTTTTGTTGGTCTGAAGCTTTTCTGTGTATTATACTCACCTTTTAGTTTTCATACACAGTTTTTGTCTGTGTTTTTGTTTGTGTTTTTGGCAGTGTGGGTCATTTCTGCTGAAGATAGTTCGAAATAGATCTGCCTACTGAGCCCTTGAACTGGTCTCAACAACAAAGTCCAAGGCCATAAGGTTTTAGTTGCCCACCATTATATGACACAAAAATTTTGTTGCTGGAAAAGCGGCAAGCCTTGAATTTCATATCTATTTAGTGCATTGTTCTAAAGTCATTTGAGTTCTTCTCCATTGTCATAAAATTTAAAACCTGTATACCTATCTGTAGTCTCTGTTTCAACATTGCCTGCCTTCCCCCCTCCCCCCCTCCTTACATTGTCTACTCATTCTTCACTCAAAAAACCATGCTGATTATGAAAAGCAAGGCAACCACAGGACAACTTAAACAGTCAATTTATTTGCAGTGATAACAAAACATTGACTCTATGACATTTCTGTGGGAGACTGTGATGTTGTTATGATGAGTTTGATACATCCTGACTCCGCGGTGGAGGCATTTAGACTACAATTCTCTGAACAACATTACTTTTACTCAATAGTGATGCTTGAGGTAGAAATGTAAGTTGCTTTTCTGGATGTACTTTCTGCAAGTCTTAAACAAATGTTTACAGTCATTGCAGATTCTTGGCATTCTTTGGTATTTGTTGGTGTGCAATGGTAGTTAACAGTCTTGCACTGTTGCTGAGATAGAAAATTCTATCCAAAAAAAAAACATTTTTCGAGCATTTTTATAATAATATCTTAGGTCTGAGCAAAAAAAAACTTTCTTTAGGGTAGAATACCAAAGCATTGCCTTTTACTCATATTTTTTCTCACATTCTAGTGCAGAAACAACAATATTACAAGAAGATCAGTCCCATGGTTAGTGTTGGGGTTGTGAAGCTATTCTTACTGAAATGCTGCGATTTGAACAATTCTATTTCATAACTTTTACAAGTTAAGACAAAACTTGAGTAAACATTTAACAATGGTGTAAATTTTCCTTTTGAAAGATAAACATATTTTTATGTTGTCCTTCTGTTTTGTCAAAATAAATTGTTGATGGTATTTTTTCAGGACTGCTAACTTCTTGTAACATGGTAGCTTCCTTGTTCTGCCCTTACTACACTCAGAATTTTATGGCAATCTGCGGCGTAATTGCCAGCCTCCACAAGTTGGGGTATGAAAATGGTAATGGGGGGCAGTCAGGCCGTCCCCTTAAGATTTTAGGGAACGCCCTATTGAGTATAATGATACTGTGTTGAAAAGTTTAGGATCTATTTGCAAACAATTTGCAATACAGTATATGACTATGAAGCGAAACTTGTAATGACCTACCCCTACCCGGTGTTTTCACGAATCTACATTACCATATTTTCAGAAAAGTTTGGGCTTGGATAGTTACCCATCCAAGCAATCTGCCACTGGTAATCTGTAGTTCGTTAAAGAATGACAAATATGAGCCTTGGACTTGTTTTACCAGTTCATGTTCAAATTACAGCGATATTTTATACGAAAAGTTAAGTACTTCATGAACAAAATACAGCTGCACTTCTTAGGTTCAACAAATCAAGTACTGTACTAAATTTCCTTTTTGAAGAACCATAGATCAATGGACAAAACGAAAAATTTCTTGAATAAATCCAATACTGTCTAGATATTTTTCGGATGGTTGATGCTAAATGAACTGAAATTGGTACGGCTTCGTTGACAAAAGCTTTACACTTAGGAATCATATCTAAACCTCTTTCGCGTTTGCTGTCGCTCCCAGCTACTCTTGCAGGCGTCAGATACGTCTTCCATATCTTTTCTTGTCTTTTCTTATACTAGATAGGAACGATATTTTATCTATAGTATAAAGAATATATTTCAACAAGTCTGATATGATAATATCAATCCCAATTATTTAATGTCGTTTTGTATCTTTTGTTTTCCATTCAAATATTCCAAGTTGCCAAGATCCTGGATTTTTCCTCACAAAAATGCTTTTGTGTCATTTTTCCTTTATCACATTAATCTAATACAATTGTGCGTCGTCTAATATGTATTTTTTTTGAGATTTTAGAATTTCGCCGCTAACTGGTCTTACCATTAGTCAGTGTTGATAATAATTTTTCGAGTTCCCCTGCCATGGGAACTACTAATTTTCCCATTTTCTATCCATTGCGCAGGAGGGCCGAGGAGCCAATCAAAAAGACAAGAATTTACAATAAAATTCATTCCTTTTTAAAATATATTTCCTAAGCAGTAATTCTGCCATTCATAAACTGTTGCATAAATTGTATGTGTGTTGTAAGTAAGTGACTAATACTGTCTCATAAAGCCTTTTCGCTGCTTCCCTCCTAACCGCCCCGAGGGAGCACTTTTGGAGGCGGAATCCATTTTCGCCCAAAGCCTCTTTGTGGATTATTGAGAGTAGAGGCATACGATTGTTCGCAGTTATTTCAACATGCATGGATTTATATAGATAGGCACGAATTTTGATAGATTCACATTGATTGTGGCAGGTTCGCGTGGATTCTAATAGATTTGCATGGATCCTGGTAGATACAAATGGATTCTAATAGATTAACAAAGTTTTTTGATAGATTCGAATAAATTCTAATAGAGTAGTGTTTGTAATTGCTCGATACTCGTGGATACGCTTTGCTTTTGTATGGCGTACGCGAAACTCATTGTGCAAGAGGTCACGTTGAAGAATATTTATCTTAGTATAGTTAACCACTCTTCAGTTCCTCTGTTTGGGGATGTTGCGATGCAGCTAAGTTTACAACCTCGCAGAAACTACAAAACAGAGCTGTCAAGATTTTTTCTTTAACCCTTTTGACAATTGTACCTGCTGCCACCATTCTGCTGCAGACATACCGCTGCTTGTACCATAAATTCTATCTTTTTAGCTTTGTACCATCCCATGTTCCTAGAGTCGAGTGATAAATATGATAAAATCCGGGCAGTCTTTGATGAATTAGCTCTAATCTTCCTAAAATTACTCTGTCGACGAATTCCCAATCTTCGCCACCCCATTTAAATCGAAACATCTCTTCATTCATTCCTGAGGAGGAAAAATACATCTTAATTCATTGAAATATTAATGACATGATTCATTAAATCGTCAACATACATACTTTTCCATTGGTTGTGTGAGAAGCCTTAAGGCATATTTTTAAAATGTGAAGTGTGGCTGAAATTGGGCAATATTTGGCATTCTTCTTTTACGTGAATTGATAAAATGGATAATCTGTATAAAGGGCGGTTGATTTATGTTTAACTGTAAACAGTAAAGTGGTGCACGAGTGAGTATACAAGGAGCTGGAAATGTTACGAGGAAAAAACAGCTAGGACCAAAAAACCGTGGCAAATTGCCGCTGCTGCAAACTTTATTGAGACTCCATGAAATTCAAACCAATATTTACAACTCATTGCCTATTAAGTCTTTAAATTGAAGCGCAGTTTTCTGGACAACCTACCTCCGATCCGATCCCAATCACTCCTAAATATCGACATCATTCCATAACCAATGTCTTGCCACAACGAATAATCTGTCAACTTCGTGTATTCCGGGTTTTCCATGCCTCCCAGCCTGACTAATGATGGGCAGTACGCCGTTGTACCTTGAATAGTATGCTAAAATAAAGACAACAAGTTATTGTTATCATTCAATAGTACTCCAGACGAAAAATGTACTTCTAAACTGCTATTAGGCCCACAAAGATTTAAAAAAGTAGGCATTACTTTTTATTATAGCAAACTGCTCGACATTACCTTAAATTTCGTTGAATTACATTCCATTACATTACATTATCTTCCAACGCATTACTCTTTGTTACATCACACTATATTACTCTGCAGTGCACTATTTTAAATTACATTACTATACATTCCAGTTCGTAATTTTTGCGTTACAAAAAGTTTCACGTTGCATTTTAGACATTTCATTTTGGGCATGATAACGGACATTACGTAACGAACACTTCTTATCTGTAGTAGCAATGTAGAAGTTGATATTATTAAACTCCAGACATACCTTCCTTGCTTGATCAAATATATGATCCGGTATCTTCAGCTGCAGATCCATGACAAACACAATACTGTCATTATCCGGTATATGCCTTACTCCTTCATTCAATCCTGTAACCTTTGAAAAGTTTCCTTTCATTTGCAAGAACGTATAATTAAGCTTACTTCTTGCTAAGTATGCTCTCAAATCTGCATCGGTGCTGTAAAAATCCACAGTGATTAAATGGAGATTTTTATCACTCGTTCGGGCAATCAGCTCCTCTAAAGATTCGATAAGATATTGAAACCATAGGCGTTGGTTTTTCACTGCGCAAATTAGATAAATCTTAACATCATGTCTCCATTTATTGGCGTAACCTTCAGGAAGACAGAATGTACCGTTGCTTCCAGTTTTTACAAAATAATCACTGAACCTATAAAGTTTCCCATCTTTGGTGTTTTTGAGATCTAGTTCAACGAAGTAACGTCTTTTCTCAAAGTTCTGTTCAACGTGTACAATATTCTTCAGCTTGTAAACACTGGAAGAGAAATCGAAAAATATTTAACCAGGATGAAAGAATTGTACTCATTAAAAAGGTCAATACAGTTGAGTAATCCAGAGGGAATGGTCAAATTGATACACGGGGTCTGCGCTTCAAAAATCACATTCTAGCCTAATGATATGGATCACAAAAAGTGCCACAACAGGTGAATATTTCCAGAGGGAAGTGACTATGGAACTAAAGTTTTGGCATTGAAATTCCCTCAAAATCCAACCAGACCTTTTTAACAGTGCAGTTACTGGTGCAAGTTCCCCTGTAGGCCCAATGTATTCCCTAACAATGGGTAGCAAAATAGAAGGATTATCCAGTAGATTAGGCTCTTGTCAATTCTCACTTACCTACATATATATCGAAAATTACTTTTGAATTGAATTTTCTGTACTTCTTGTTTTGAGTACGTGCGACAATCTTTAAAACAGTGAATTCTTTGCAGGATAGACCCGTCTGCCTCGCTTTCGGTTATTACTCTTCTGGGCCTCTATCGCAAATTTCCCCAAATAGTTTCTTTGTTAGATGCCCCGGTATCCTATTAGTTATATTTTATGTGAATAAAGTGAAAAAGGAACTAACCCTCTGTTTTCCTTGCTGATGGAATTGAAGATGTTGGCTGCAATTGATTTGGCGATACTTTCATTTAGAAATTTTGATTGTTTGTGAGCTTCTTCGTGGTAATTTGTATGATCATAAGGATATATCAAATCTCTTTTCACGTAGGCTTGCCCGTAATACAATTTCATTTTGTCGCCTCTATACAAGTAACTAGGAACATAGGGGCATGTTTTAAAACCCGTGTTGCAGGACTTGCTGGTTAAATGTCTCCTACTGCCGAAGATCGATCGTTTATCTGCATTGAATTTCTTACGTAGCTCTGGCATACCTTTAGTGTATGCATAACTATCAGGTAATGGGACATTCATCGAAGCATTTTCATACAATGGTGAAATATAACCTGCGTCAATGACTTTGTATTCAGCATCTTCTCTTCGTTTGAACTTCAACGAAAAACGTCCAAAAAATAACGTTCCTTGTGTAAGATCAATAGGATATGCTTTGCCCTTCTCTAGCCACACTTCATTGGATACGGAATGGTAAACTTCGCTTAATGAAATATTTTGTTTGATCATTTCAGCTTCGCTAATTGTGAATCTAAATATCACTGTCTCGTTGCTTATAATGTTGTCAAAAACAAGGAAATCAATTCCCATCCTTGTCCCTACATTGAACGTGTAAAACCCACTCTCGTAAATGTGCAAAAAGCCTATGAATCTCCGCGAAAATGTTTTATCTATCCAGTTATCATCCTCAAGCTTACTCGCAAAGTAGCTTTGGTGAGGTAGATGAGGAAATAAAGGATTCCAGTATAAGTTAGTGTTGTCGTATTGTGGAAAAATGTCGTAATAGACATAAACATTTATCTTGCCGATTGAATTTGTCTTTGCAATTTGCATCCTTTTTGAACGGTGAGTTATAGTTACTTGTTCTTTATGAAGCTTGTCACTTTTGTTGCCAAGCTTCATTGGATCTCTTTTGCTTCTTCTGATATTATTTGCATCTTCTTTAACCTTTAAAGCATTGCTATCTGACACCTTTCCTTCTAAAAATACCTCATCTTTAAGGCCAACTCTCTTTCTCTGTTTCCCCTCCTTGCTGCTATCAACATCATTTGCAGTTCCTACGATTTTCACATCATGAAGCAACATGTTACTTTTGTGACTATCTTTAATACGTTCTTTTTGCGCCATATGTTCTTTACTTCCCCCATAATAATTTCCTGTTTGATTAGATGCTGTATTATAACGAAATTTCCCTTCCTCTTCTGATATTCTTTCTTTACCTACTTTTAACAACGATTCAAGTTGTTGTAATGCATTTTTTTCTTTACGGATTCTTTCGTTCTCTAGGAAACTATCCGAATTGCTGTTCTCTAGAATGCTCCTATCAATATTCCCAAGGCGCTTATGATGTACCCTACTTTCTCTACCAAAATTGTGTTCTCTGTTCGTCAAAATTTCTTCTAGCTCATTTAACGAATCATTATGAACATCTTCGCTTAGAAAGTAGATAACAACTCTAGTATATAGTAGAATGATTATAAGATACAGTAGGGTTTTTCTAAAACTGAAACGCATTATTCTTGCTTGTTGTTTGATGCAATATCTTTTTCAATCATTTCAATCATCAAGTTTAATATTCTTCAATCAATCATCAAATCTGAAAGGTAAATATTTATCACACGTTTTTTATAAGAAAGTTCGTCAAGACATCAGCCCTCACAATTTTTGCAAGATTCGAGAACTGAAACTTTTTTAACAAAAATTAACTTACTACTTAATCATCTATGCATTTTCAAGTGCTTTGCATTTCTTTGTAAAGGGAAATTTTGACTAGATAATATTTTTTCAAGACAGCTATTTTCCAAGGTATGGAAATTAATTTTTAAAGCAAAATTTAGTGCATATTCCAGTACTGGACTTGCATGAACTTTTGAGGAGCTGAACACTACTTTCTTATGAAAAACTTCCTTATGAGAATGGAATAGCAACTGTAATTTAAGGGGGTGTATTACACAGCCACATTTTAACAACAAAAACCTTCGCACTTTTTGAATTTTGCTTTAAGTTGCTTCTAGTAAAAATTCATCTGAATACGAAAGACCAAAGAGTTCACAATTGAATAATTTTTCGATTGCTATTTGACATGAATTTGCGACATTTCTCCTTATCACATGTAGCTAAGGAGTGGCGCCAGAGGGGGGGGGCAGAGGACCTATCAGAAAAATTTTAAGCCTGTCAGGGAGTTTTGAACGGAAAACTGTGTTGTTATGCTCAGAAAGATACCCTCTATTCGGTTATATAGCCTTCCTGTCGGGGAACCTAGCCCCCTCTCGGGCAAATCTTGACGTCACTTCTAAGCCTCGTACCTGCAAAAACTAATGAATAAAGATTTACTGAAATTCTACCCAATTAAATAGACTGCAGGTACAATTTCAATATCAGATAAAGATTGCTTATCAAATATGAACAGTCCCGATGATAACTCTATAATTCACGTGTTGCGGCTTGACACTTCTCTCCATCTCTACGTATCGTATTCTCGAAAGAAACCTTCAGCTAATAATGTTTGAGACCTACAAAACCGTACACAAACACATTTTATGTATAAAAAAAATGCATACAAAAAAACTAGCCACTATCTGAGTAAGCTTAGAAATAGTAGGTAAATGCAATCATGGAATCGAAGGGTGGAATCGAAATTTTGGTATCTATGCTTTTTAATAATTATATTTTTATAATCACTGTTCAAAGTAGCATTTTCTTATTTCTTTATATTGATATATTGTATTCGTTCATAGTTTGTAAGTTTTTAAGTCAGGCCTTTCTTAAGCAACTCAATGTGGTGGGCCAATTTGTCGTAAGGGGCAGGCAATTATGATGACTAAAAAATTTTATGAGCTGGAAATTTCAAAAGCTCTTCAAAGGCCCAATTTTGTGGTGCGGGGAGGCTTTTGTAATGTATCTAATTGAAAGTAAATTCCTGGCGGAAAACATCTCATATTCTGTAAAATTAAGTTCAAGTCAAATTAAATGTCTTTAGTGTAAACAAATTAAAGTCTAAAACGAATCCTTGCAAAATTTCACTGCGAATTCTCTTCTGGCATAAACTTCAACGTCTGGCGGTAAAAAGTTTTGCTGATCTGGCATGCAAATTTATTAAGAAATTTATTTTTAACAGAGGGCAATCTGGCCCACCAGTGCTTTAATTTTTCGAAAAGTAGTGGGCCAAGAAGAGGGGCTGGTGGGCCATTTGGCCCACCTGTACATATGTAAAAAAAGGCCTGTTTTAAGTGGAGGGCCCCTTGAAAATTAGCAGCGCTGAAGTGCAACCCTCCTTCAATATGTTAAATCAAGTCAAAGGCTGTCCTATTTAGGATCTGAGCTTCTAAACATTTTGCCCGATAACCTCAAAATCTTAGTATTTTTGGCACATGTCTACTTTCTGACATGAGATGTTTTCATTGAGATGAATTATCTCTCTCATTGCACGTAGTATAAATGACTTTTATCTATTTCTCTTAATCATTTTTTATGTATAAAGAATTAATTTTTGTCCTGTAAACAGTAAGCTTGAATTAGATTATTTCTAGCTATAATTGCTAACAGCGTAAATAAATGAATTATTATATATCATTCTCAGGATTTTCAGCCTTGCGTCTTGCGATTTTTCTGTTTTATTAAATTTTTTTATCATCCATTGGGCACTTCCATGAATCGTTTGCTGAGATTTTTTTTATAACGACTAAATGCCTTGAAAAAATTCTATATCATAAATAATTTATGAGAAAATTGCAAAACTGCAAATTTTCGATTCAAAACTTAAAGAATATTGATACACACATTGCTGAAAATTAAGTGTTTAAAAAGCACACACTATATCAAGATTTTTCATTTTGATATTTTTTTGGCCTTTTCACTGAATGAAACAAATGTGATTTCTATCATGTACATGATATATATATATAGAAGTATCTCTTTTATATTTTTCCTTTGATGGAATTGAATAAAATGCAAAGCCAATTTAAAGGGGTGATAGAACGTGTTAAACTTGATGAAAATAATTTTTAAACGCACCCATCATTTTGCATAAATCTCGTATCAACCGTAAACAACTCTAGCTCGATTAGGTTGTATCGATAACTTACTTTGTCTTGTTTTTGCCGTTGCTTGCTTTTGCGAAAAGTCCAACTTCGATAACGTTTGAACAGGTCTGCGTGACAGGAGATGAAACATAGATTGATTTGAAGTGGATATGGGGCGTTGCTAAGATACAATACTCTTTGATAATGGTATGGACACGGGCAAACAATTATTTTTTAAAAACACACGTGTTCACCTTTCAGATTCGATCGGAACCCGGGGGGGGGGAAGCATCTTCCATACAAACTGATACGGGATTTGCCACTTTAGGGTGCCTTTTTCAGGTTGAAGCAAGATTTTTTGGGGATCATTTTTGGTGACATTTTACATGCTCATAAATTTTGGGGTATCATTTCAATTTCCAGCATAAATCTGTATCTTATTTCCTGATGCACATGGTTTGCACTTCATTTAATGCACCCAAGTGCCATGTATTTATTTGTTTCTCAACAGTAAGCACAATTTTTCACAAGAAAGTTCTTTAATCTTTTAGGTTCAGAAGATTATTGAAATTATTGTTCTGTTTCTTTGATGTTTTTTGATCCAGTAAGTTGTAAATATAGTATAAAGTTAACGATGTTGATGTTGCAGGGAATTTCATATAACTCTATCAAATCGTTGGATTTCTACCCCAATTATGGATCTATCATTAGATATTTATTTCCATTTTGAATTTTGGGGTAGGGTTATTTGAAAATTCATAAATTCTAGGGTATGGCTTCATACCTCAAAGTTGCACACCCCCGTCCACTGCCTATTGAAATTACCCCCGGGATCGGGATGCCCGACTCTGGGATGTGCATGCGACTCTACTAAAGTTGCCGATTGAATTGAATTAATTAACAAATGCGTCGCAGTAGAAAAAGCAATAGCAATAACATTCAATATTGTGTCGGCAAATTCAGTTAGAGGCAAACTAAACAAAAATAGAACAAACAAGCAAGCAGTTTTTTTATCAACTTTTTCTTGCGGGTAACCTGAGAAGGTTAACACAGGCTCGTAGCTGCTTTTGTTCTTTGAAAGCCGGCTGCCCCCAAAAAACTGAGAAATACTATTGTTTCCCAACATAATGACTATTGTTTTGGAACAATACTGCCCCCTAATAATCAACTTCTTCCTACATTACTGGATGTGTTACATACAAGAGGCGGACCGGGAGCAGCACTGGGCTAACATAGGCCATAGCCCCCCCCCCCCACTTTTTTCAAAGATAGTTCTTAGAGCTTATTACAAATATTGTATTTTTAACCGAAATATTTTCTGAACCGAATTGTAGTATGTAAACAAGGAAAAAGGGACAAGCGTTTTTTAAGGGGGCATTTTCCGACGTTGTAATGCGCGCGGTCATAAAAACTTTGTCCAAACTTTTCGTAATGGAAATGAAACACTGAAACAGTGGACTCTGACCGACCTGGAAGCAGAATGGAAGACTTGTTTGGGAATATTTTGTGATCGAAGTCACTTCATTAGGCTTTAAAACCATTGACTGGTTTTATTCTATTTTCATATTGACTCGCAATGCAGCTGGAAATAAATTGCTTATTTGCAATGGAATGCCAAAACATCAGGTTGTTATCATTGAATTCCGTAATGCACTCATAATTAATGGATATCTTTAGATTGTACCAGATACGTCATATTTAAAAAATTGCCAAAACTAGCTATAAATGAAATTCGATCTTGACTTGGATCAGATAAAACCAAAGCAGAATAGGCATGGCGATATATGTACGAAAAGAATCACTTAAAGGAAAAGAGAAGAAAGATATGGCCCTGTCAAACGACGATGGCCATTTGTAAGATTTCATCCGAATGCTTCAATTACTATCAGCTTCTATCTCTGTTCTCGATGTGACAAAAATGTAACGTCACGTACATAAGCTTACTTTGATCTAGCGCTGACCGGTACCGTCTCTGGTCTGGAGTCGCGAGCCTCTCAGTTAATTAGTTCGTAGGCATGCGCCTGACTGCTTCATTAAATTTTTAGTACTGAAATCCTGCGATTGCTTGAAAAGTTCTAGAGCTGAACTCTTGCGATTGCAGGAACGTTTGACTACTAAATTCCTGCGATTGCTAAGAAAGTGTGAACTGTGAAATCCTGCGATTACTAAGAAAAATTGAATGGTGAAATCCTGCGATTGCTAAGAAAGTTTGAAAGGTGAAATTCTGGGATTGCTTAGAACGTTTGAGTACTGGAGTCATTCCGAACTTTCATACAAAAGTACTTTGTTATTCGCCTTCAGTATTTAATGTCCTGTTGACCATGTTTGTCCCATTTATTTCATGGTAGTTCTGGTATTTCAGGAATTGAGTATACTAAAATTTTATTCCATCATATGAGCAGAGAGGCTAACAGCAAAGGGGAGTTATTGCCTTAAAGCCAAATATCTGAGGATTTGGACCTTTACGGCAGATGGAAGTGCCAAATAGCAAGGCTGAATATTGACAATCACTTTACATTATGGCAGCTATAGGGTGCCAATTTTTTCCCTTTAAACCACAGCTAATTTTTGGACACGCCAAGTTTGCAATGCAGCTGGAAAAAAATCCGATGCCCTATTCCCGTGCTTCAAATCTCATAAATGTAACAAGTGATGTAGATAAAAAGAACAGCGGGCTGCCTGCTGAATTCTACAGGAAACTAGCGACGACGTAAGTAATTAACGTAGAAAAGGAATAACTCAAAGCGACATTGGTACACAGAAGAAATGTCAAAATAATTTTTATACATTCAAATATTGTAACGCCCTCCTAATCACATGAAACTTATTTTCCATGCTTTCCTCCCCACACTTCCCCTTGCCTTTGAATGCAACAAGCTTGTCTGCATATGGGGCTTCCTCAGAGTTGGGCAAAATGTTAATCTACACATTTCAGTAATGTTGTTGTTCGTTAATCTTTCCCTCAATGATTTTTCGATTCAATTCTCCTGCTTCGTTTGCTAATTTAGTTACTTAGCAACATTTGTTTGCCATTGTACTTCCCTTGAATTGCTTTTCAGTGGTAAACAATGCAGCACATTGGTCTTGTTTTGTCTGCTTCGGAATCTCTTGTCAAGATACCAGTAACTGAAATCCATCGATTCTTGGACGCCTTGGAAACTCTTCCTCTACAATCTTCGGAATCAGAAGCCAAATCTGCAAGTCCAACTACGGTAACATATTTCAGATTAAGGTTTTGGGATAATATAAGTGATTGGAGGGAAATTAGAAATTTTTTATATTATAGAAATTTAACGAAAGCTGATTATCAAGTGGAGGGCCTAAGCATAACCCAACCCACCTGCCATGCAAAACATCATAATTTCCTTGCTACAACGGCAAAATTGACCTATGTGATTAAATTTGTCCTGAAGTAGCTTGTTTTTTAAGCAAGTCAAAGATATCAGTCAGGGGAGGGTCTTAAGGGGTTCGGACCACCCTCTTAACTGTCAGAATTGTATCCTTTGCAGGAATGTGCAAGTCACTGCGGAGCAATGTTTTGTGCGCAGCGTGTATTTTTTCAAGATTTTGTTGGGCACAATTGATTTGATGATCGGAAAAAAATCTTTGGCAACAGAAGCCACAAGTGGACATCTATGATGGAAAGAAAAGAATGATTGGAAAAGAGAGGGATGCAAGAGGGGCGTATACAGCAGGGGAAAGCGTGGCAGTACCCCTCCACCACTCCGAAAATAATCCTCATTCTAATATTTTGTTATTGGTTTGTTTTTCAATTTCTCCCCCCCCCCTTGCTCTGGGGCGCAAAAGCCTTTAGAATATTACTTATGTAAGTACATAACGTATATTTCTTGCATCTTATATTTGATCTTGCTATTCTATAATATATTATCCTTTATGGTGTAATTTTATTCGTTTTCAATACAGTAAAACAAAATGTCTAAGCATATCATGTTATCGTATCAATGGGATTTGCAAGATCTGGTCAAAAAGGTTTACGAAAGTTTGCAGAAACGAGGCTTACCTGTTTGGATGGACATTGAAGGTGGCGTCAAAGGAAATATCAATGACAGGTGTGTATTTTCTGAGGTGAATGGTCTGTGCGATGGAGCTTTAGGGATATATTAAGAGGAAAGTATAACTTTGTTCTGAATTTCCGTGACGGGAAATGTGCAATTGAAATTCTTAAAACCTAGGAGTTCGACTATAAGCTCAAATGTAATGATAATTCTTTACTAAACTTCAGAGTTTCTCAACAAGGATTTGATACAAGAACGTAAACACGGATTGGTGGCAGTGCCTGAAGGGACCCTGCTTGTTGGGGGGCCCTAGGTAATTGAGGAATAAAAAAAAGGGAGTAATGGGCATAATGATAAAGGGGCCATGAAAGCTTTAATTCTTTAGTAAGCTGCCAGCTGGAAACCAGCTTATTTATCAATCCAAGCAAGGGTATAGGCAGTTGCGTTGACTAAACAGTTCAAGGAGAAAAATGGTCTCGAACCAATGACCTTCATAGGGTCATAGGGCCTTTGATCTTCAACGAGAATTGGTTGTTTCTGAGGAGGAGGAGGAGCTTATTAGCTCCGACATCATCAATAATAGTGCCCCCTTGCAATCTGACCAAACGTATTAGTTGCTACTGTACAACTGCATTGTCATCGGCAGAGGGATAACTACAAGCTCCGCTGTCGTGTCTCCTTTTAGTACGCTTTGTCGTAAATTATCAATTTAATTGGTTTTTTATGTTTAGCATGGCACATGGTGTGGACAATGCAGCAGTGATTTGCCCTTTCATGACATCAGCGTACCAGGTAAGATCTTCAAGCACACCGGAACTGGGGGCTTGGGGGCTGGAAGACTTTAGCCCCTTCCCACTACTTTTTTGCTGAGATGATTAGTTTAAAGTAAATATTTCCAATGGAAATAGACAAGACCAAAGTTGGTTAAAGTCAAAATTGTTGACCATATAATCTCAGAACTTAGGGACTGTGCCAACTACCTACAACAAAAACTCAGCGGTGTGGTATAAACTCCTTATCGTTTAGAGGGAGTCTAATGTGGAGTACTTTAAAAGATCGTATAAAACTGAAAGCTCCCAGAATAGCTTTAGAACTGAATTACGCAGTTTGGATGCAAATAAATGTAGAA
The DNA here is from genome assembly GCA_964019065.1 of Catostylus mosaicus. Classification (NCBI taxonomy): domain Eukaryota; kingdom Metazoa; phylum Cnidaria; class Scyphozoa; order Rhizostomeae; family Catostylidae; genus Catostylus; species Catostylus mosaicus. The sequence continues at coordinate 4,907,828 of OZ025193.1, read as the reverse complement.
GTAATTTTTGCATTTAGGTTGATTTGTATTTAAAAAGGTGATCTGGATTAGTTTAAACCTGCTGTAAAATAGTTTTATGATGATAAAATGATATGATAATAATTTGATGTATTTTCATGCGAAGGATTCAAAAAATTGCAAGAAGGAATTGAATTATGCGGATGCCCAGAATATTGACATTGTGCCCGTCATGGCGCAAAAAGATTGGAAGGCAACGCAGTGGCTTGGAATAATCACGGCTGGTCTGCTTTGGATGGATTTTCGGTATGTAAACTTGGATTTTCGTACTCACCCTTTTACGCCCAGCGCTAACATAACTTTACTGTAAAAAAGACTACATTTGGCCAATTTTCAAGGGGGTTCTAAACTAATGATGTTGGAGTCGACAGCCTGGAAATTTGAGTGCATATGTTGAGAGCGTCAGTCGCAGTCAATTAGGCCAAACGGCCCATTCAATAATTTTAAGGGCTGCATATTGCAGAGTCTGGGACATTGTTGGTAAAGGCATTAATGGTAATGCATTTCAATGGTGTTGATGGTTTATAGGCATTTATCCCATAGTCGCTATGCTTAATCGCATATAGCAGGATGAGTCACAAACGGTAACTATGGACTAGGTACTCATTTATGCTTCTGGGTGAAGAGAGGCACAATGTTGTGTCACCTTGCCTAAGGGTGCCTCATAAATGGTGAGGGCAACGATTTGAACCGGTGATGTTTCGATCGCTACTCCTAAACCTTAACCACTACACCAAATGACCAATGTCCCAAAATCTCAAACACTTAGGCATTCAATTCTGCGAATGTGTTTTTTTGTATGTATTTTGTAGGCCTGGGTCGGATTTTGAGAAAAGTATGACGTCACTAACAAAAGAAATTATGCACATGACGCAAGGAAACCTGGAGACAACTGCTCCATCTGCTGCAAATGTTGCAAGCGAGCTTGTCGCTAGACCTGGGCGTGCCTTCAAGCATTTGATTACTGGAAAGTTCTTGGCTGAATCAGGTAAGATTACCACGCAATTAATCCGTGGGAAGAGTGAGTGTCTAACTCGGTAATTGTGAAATGAAGCGTGTAGCGTGCAGCATTCTACAAATCAAACCACTCGCCAGAGTTTCATAACGCTCCGCCAGAGCAGTTGAAGAAGTGATTACATAAGCCTTCCAACAACTTCGATAGCACTACCCAATTAAACTCCTTAAGGGTTTATTTGGAGCAGACAGAGGTCTTTGCCCTAGACACACCCTTTTCAGCAAGGATGTACACACAAACACACCAAGTGGGCGCCTTGTCAAGTCATGTAGTAGGAGGGTAAAAGCTCTCTTTCCTTGCATGAATCACGTCCTGCCCTGCCTTGCCAAAATGGCACACGCAGCGTGCCCGGCATCGGTCATTCTTTTCCTGTGCAAAGATGACTTGTTTTGTCTGAGCTCCTTAGGTGACCCACTTTCACCCAACCTCTGCATATTGCAACCTTGCTTACAGTCCATCCGTAACTCATCTGTTTCTTTTTTTGATAGGAAGGCAAACAACGCCTCTTTTAGGCCATTGACATGGTCATACAAAATTTCTGCAGTCATTAACGAATGTCTAGTTCTTTTACCTTATAATAATCATTGCATATTAATTTATTTGCCAGGCCAAGTCAAGTTTCATCCTGCCAGCGGCTCTCGAAGTTCGCTTGTCCTTCGAAATGAACCCGAAGACACCAGTTATTGGGTTGAAGAGAGAAATGGCGAAATTTATTATTACAAAAATTATTCAACTAATGGCTACCTCGGTAAGTTTGTTTATTCAGCTTTACCCTTAAATGATGCTTACTCTACTTTCCCTACCGTCAACACCACCCTGACCCCCTACCGTGACATATTAGCTAGTGCCAACATAAGCTCTAGTGTTAGCCTTCTCTACCCCAAATCCCATTTACTTGGCTCCCACATTTTACCCTAGCCAACTTTAACCCTTTCATCCCTGGATGGACCCCCTTCGATCTGCATTGAAATTTGATTCTTTATAAGGAAGGGCCAATGCTTCAAAGGCTTGATACATCCGTTCAGTATTTGCAAGGCTCATTTCTTCCAACATCATCAATTATAGTACCCCTCCCCCCTGCAATCTGACCATATGCATAAACTGCTACTGTGCAACTGTATCATCACCGGGAGTGAAAGGGTTTATACTAAATGCAACAGCTAGTAAGGTCTCGTTTTAAAGTGATCTACCACTTAAAAAAGCAAAACCACCTTACTCTCATGTTACGAAATCTTCTCTGGATATTTTCAGGATACGATCCAAACGGTGACTACATCTACACAAAAGGTCAGCATTACGGTGCCGAAGAATGGAAGTTGATTGCTGATGAGTCCATGTCTACTGGCGAAAGAGCAGTTGTCATATTTGCAAATTTTGGCAAGAAGTACTTGGCCATCCGCAACGGAAAGTTGACCGGTGTCTCTAACAAAGACAAAGATTGTGTCTGGATCTTGGACTAACTCATACACAGCATAGCGACTATTTTTGCAACTAATCATAAACTATTTATCAACAATTTATAACCTATGCTTCGATTTTGTGTTAACTAATTAACTCTTTGATATCTTTTCTGAAAGGGGCCAAAAGCATTAGGCCCCCGACAGGCTGAGCGTGTGTCAAAATTGAGTGGATGTGCTGCTTCAAACTTCAAAGGGCTTTTCCCCTTTCAGAGAGACGTAGGCCACGCTTCTAGCAAATGGATCATACCAATCAAACAAGTCATACCACAGCATTCATATTAACATAGTAATTTTCCGCAACATGTGCTAGATTTTGATAGTGTCGCTGTTGTATGAGTGGTGGGTATCGCGTCATCAACCACCAATGATTGTATGAGCTAATGATGAAAAGCAGTACCAGACATTGCAAAAATCTTGGGGGGGGGGGGGGCTCGAGCGCCCACAAATCAAAACCTTTTCAGAAAAATTCAAGTAGTAATGTTGGTACCAGTGATGGGTTGTTTTCAGTATGCACTAAGATATCGGTTTATCTGCATAGAAACTAATGGAGTATTCTAAGTACTAATCACGCTTTCTTTGCTGCCCTACAAGGATGCATTCTTGGACTCTTCTCTTGATTTAGCCTGTCTAGGAAAATGGTCACCAATGGGTGTATTTCACCAAAGCAGAAGACCCTTTCAAGAGACCACTAGGCAATTGATACCGGGTATTCTTTTTTGGAAAGATTTGTTTCCCTACAAGGGCTGTTTCTGGTAGATGTTAACAAATGGTGATTTTTAATTGGTTATTTGAAGCAAATGTTTCCAACAAACTGTTTTGATGGCAGATGCGATCATTACGAAGGAGATTGCCTCAGTATCAAATTGATGTTTAGGAAAGAGGCTGAAGATACAAGACATGATGACAATGGCGGAAAATCGTTGCGAAGAATCGAACGTGGTATCATGCGTTCATTTTTATATTATTTAATCTCATCTAATCAACCTGATGGAGTATAGATGCTTCTATGTAATCTTTATCTTATTTTGTCGATTAATTAACCTTTCATTATCTTCGCTTGCCATCAATTGTAATTTTTGATTGTTATGATTGGAGTTGGGCAACATTTCAAGGCAATATTCAGGAGTGCAAAACTTTCCGCTGCAATTTTGGCTTGATGGCAGCAAATGAAACCGGTTTCATACCTTTCTTTTCCAAGATCTCTTATTCGTTAATAATCTTAACTTAAGTAACTAAATCGTATCTTTTTATAGCGTGATTAGTTGATTGATTGCTGAAAGACCATTTTGAAAAATGTCTGGAAAACGATCAGCATCTACCAGCCAATCGACGTCTTCCAAAGATGAGCCGCCATCAAAGAAACAATTTGTGGCCATCCCACCTGTTAACATTGGCCCTGTCGCCACAGAGGTAAAGATTGATTCATTGGTATTTTTGTTTGTTTGGGTTTGATGCCTGTTTTGCCCCTGAAATGTTGCAAGCAATGGATTTTCAATGATTCTACCTTAGAAACAAGAGCAGGCAAATGCTCTATATGAGTGGCTCAGATGTGTATTTTGTATACAGATGCTATATCCCACAATGCTCATCACACATATGAAATTTTTTCTGTCATGAACAAGGTACAAAAGCTCCCACTTTTGGGGTTTTCCCTCTGCCAACCACAGATTCTCCAGAAATTTCTTTCTCTATCACCCTCTTCTTGTCACAATGTCAATTATCCCTCCAACACCAGCTTCTCCAGACCATTTTCTCTGAAACATGTTTCACAAGGATATGCTTACAAGAACACAAAATGTATATTTTAAAATCACATTTTATGTGAAGTATGCAAAAATGCAATACACAGATTGCCCTTATTGCACCATTTTTATTCCTTGACTTGTAGGAAGAATTGGATAATAAAGTTCTGAAGTTTCAGAATGTGAAGCTTTATGCAAAATTGGAAGAGAAAAATGCAATGCTAGAAGAAGTAAACTCAAAAGTATCAGAGCTGGATAGATTGAGAGCAAATGATCAAACTATTATTTCCATTCTTAATGTTGCATGGAATCAGGTACACCTTTTTTTAAAACTTTCATTAAATCAATAAAAATAAATGATAATAATAAAACCAATATTTAAAGAAGAGGCTCCTTTTACCAGCAAGTGATTTTCATTGGGTCCTTTATTACTTTACTGTTAATTTAAATAAAACAACCTAAAAAAATGAATAAAACAATTTCAGATACAATAAAATCATGGCAATCTCAACATGGTGTCCAAGCATTTGTTTACAAATATCACAGTTAGCTACCAGTTGTATGGTGGCACTCACTTTATTCCACATATAAGATGACATGTTTTCAAGCTCTCCCATTATAAGACCATTGAAAATGTGAAAATTAAAGAAGACCAGCAACTTTTTGAGGAATTAAATTTCCTTATTTCTAGCTTGACAAAGATGTTATGATCATGTTGGAAAGATTTAATGATTCAAAAGAAGAGGAAAACTCTTGTGGTATGAAGTGAATAGTTTTTTCATCTGAGGTCTGCATACAACCTTTTTCTTGTGTATTGATTGGTCAAAACAAGTAGCCAATCATATGCCCTGTTCCTCCTTTCATGTCATATGTCTCTGAATATTTATATCCGTTGCTCATTCATTTCTTCAATTAGAGGCTTGGAAGGTCTCACGATGTGATTTTTTAACTGCATCTGGGCTTTTATAATGGTATATCTTTTGGTCAGCCTCATTCAAATCAAGGATAATAGAATAGAATGAATCAAAGTTATTGAATGAATGAGTGAATGAGTGAGTGAGTGAGTGAGTGAGTGAGTGAGTGAATGAGTGAGTAAGTGAGTGAGTGAGTGAGTGAGTGAGTGAGTGAGTGAGTGAGTGAGTGAGTGAGTGAGTGAGTGAGTGAGTGAGTGAGTGAGTGAGTGAGTGAGTGAGTGAGTCAGTGAGTGAGTCAGTGAGTCAGTGAGTGAGTCAGTGAGTCAGTGAGTCAGTGAGTCAGTGAGTGATGGAAGGAGTGTAGGGTTGTTGGGGGAGCAAGGGAGTAAGTCAGTTAAGTGACTAAGTGAATGAAGTGAAGCAGTAATTGAATGAATGAAAATGAATGATATGAGATGTCTTTTTCTTGCAGGAATGAGTGATTCTACTGTCACCTTTCTGGAACGGCTTCACAACCGAACAACCAAAGGAATTGAGGAAGAGATTGGAAAGCGTGTTACGTTTTCAAAAAGTATCATATCGCAACTCATCCAGTTTGTCGATAAAAGAGTTACTAGAGGAAAAGACATTAGCAAGATGCTAGATGAACTAAAAAATGCAAAAGGGATAAAAACTGAGGAGAAGGGTGAAGGAGCATCTTCTAATGGCAAAACCACTGTAAAGGAAGAAGAGAAAACAGAAGACGAAAAAAAGGAAGAAGCAGAAAACCTAAGAAAAGAAGCAGATGAAGGTATAATTATTGTTGTGGTAACAGAAAATGTTGGGAATACCCGCTTTTGTCTTTGCAATCAATGAGAAATGCATGCTTAAAACAATTGAATTGTAAAAAGTTATTGATAGTTTATTTATCACTAAATATTAACTAATGATATTAACGTATCAAGCAATACTTTTTGCGGCTTAAGAATGTAATTCTTTTTCAATGTTTGACAAAGTTGTTTCATTTCTAGCTGGTCTTGCCATTGCTTCCATCGAGCTCGCCATAAAACAGGATAATGCAGAACTGAAAGCAGAGAATGAAAGACTCCACAACCTTGTGACTTCACTGCATGACAGATACAACTCCATGTCATCAGAGGTAAGAGTTTTGATTGGAAAACAAGTTTTATCAGCGAGATAGTTTTAACTCTTTTTTAGAAATGATCAGCAGGTTATGGTACCATAATAATAATTAGATAAAAATTTATTTTCATTCCAACTAAAAGCAATAAAAAATTGTTTAGCCTGGGTTCACAACATGAAGATAAATATAATTTGTCAAAGAAAAGATAGATAACAATTTTGGGAGTTCATAAAAGGGCAGTAGTATAGGATTGCTTCATGTACTATTCTTGCAGCAAAATATGTAATAAGAAGTGCAAATGAAAATTGTAGTATGTTTAGAAATAATGCAACATCAGTGTTGTTCATTTTTTGAAAAAGTATCACACTGCACAAGAAAGGAAAGAAACAAGCTAATAATTACCTTATTCATATAGGTAGACTTTCCAGCAAATTGAATTTGCAGCAATCAGCAAAGGACCTGTGTAACATAATGTACCTTGAATAAAGATTTTACAAGACTTTACCTTTAAAAAGTTGTTTATACTAGTATGGTTTCAAGAAATTATTCAGCATCAAAGTTGAGAATGATTAAAATTATTATTAGATAAATTTCTGAATTATTATTTTTTATGCACAGTTTTCAGACATCCATGACAGATACTCGACATCTCAAAAAGAAATTAATGACTTAAACACAAAGTTACAAGATATGCAGTATGATTTTCAAAAGTCTCAAAACCAAATCGAGAAGCTCATCAAGAGGATAAACGAAATATCTACTTCGAAAGGTGGGGCCACCTCCCTACCAGCATCAGCTCCTGCTTCCGCAAAGGCTACCAGTGGTCCTGTCGTATCTAATCCACAGGTATGGCACTTTCAACTCTATTCAGACCTAGATTAACTCTTCATGCTCCTAACATTTACATAGATGGACAATATATGACATCACCATCTTTACACTAATATTATCATATATTTCTTATAGACGTTATTTTAATATACATAAATATAATCACATGAATTATATAGATGTAGATGTATTTTTGGTGCTCTTAACTTGCAACATAGATGGTGACAATATGAAATCCCCATCTTGTCACAATTGATGTTATATACTATTACAATTTGCTTGTAACTGGATAGATGGCAATTGATGTGTTAGGCCAGTTTCTTAAGCACTATAGGAACTACTTTAATTAATTTGTGTTATGTTACTCTATATGATAACAGTCATATTTCATTCATTAACATCTTCTTTAATTCGTAGATTGACGACATAAAATATGAGCTTGAAGAGCAAAGAGCTTTGGCAAAAAGCAGGCTTGAAGAATTGGAATCTCTTCAGCAAACACACACAAACATCACCAAGGAATACGAAAAACTCAAACTTGAGGTTTGTTTCCTTTGAACATGTATTTTGTATTAATGACATTGCATAATTTAGCATGAAATAACAAAGCATAACAAAACAAAGCATAACGTAACATAACATAATATAACATAACATAACATAACATAACATAAAATAACATAACATAACAGAACATAACATAACATAACATAACATAACATAACATAACATAACATAACATAACATAACATAACATAACATAACATAACATAACATAACATAACATAACATAACATAACATAACTTTATATTACATAACATTACATTATATTATACTACATTACATATTACATTACATATTACATTACATTACATTACATATTACATTACATTACATTACGTTACATTACATTACATAATGTAGCATAGCACTATATAACCTGGCATAAGCTTACAAACCCATTTTTTTTGTTTTTTAGACGCTTGATGTGTCAGATGAAGGAGTGATGAATTCTGCACCGTATAAAACATTGCAAACCCAATTTACGCTGCTTTTTGCAGAGGCACAACTCGTAAGTGTCATCATCTGTATTATAATGCTTAGGGTTACCTTTTGAGGGTATTTGCCCAATGATGAGGGGGATTGAAAAGATGAGAAAACTGGACCTAGGGGAATATGTTTATAACAAAGACCTCAGTGATATATGATATTCTTTTAAATCATTGTAAATAAAGTTTTTAATATTGTAAATAGGGTTTTACAGTTCAATTTTATTAATGGTTTGTAAATTTACTTTTTAGATTGTAATAATTGATTTCTAGAGGGGCTCTTGAAAATCAACTTCTGAAGAATTGAAAATCATCCCTCCTTAAAGAAATGAAAATGAAATGAAATGATTTCAAAATTACACCCAGATCTCTTGTCTATGCTTATTTCTTTTAATCGATATTTTAAAAGGCAGGTGATCTAAAAAATCGTTTCTCGTTGGCTTGAACTGACAATGAATTATTAGTTAGCTAAAACAAAATATTACTTTCAACAGATACGAAACCAAGCAGAAGAAGCAAGGAAGATTATTTTGACGAACAGGGCACAGCATTCAATGCAAATGGAGCAAATTGAGGTATTTATTGCGCCATTTGAGAACCATTTATTTTGTATTTTATTACATATTACATTGGAGTTACCTCTAAACAAACTCTTTAAAGGTGAAAAGGCGAACAAAATATTTAAAGGTAGTTCGTCTTTGGACCAGCTCGACGAACTCGTGCTTATTGTGTATTGCCCTCTTAGCTTGCATTATTTTACATGGCATAGCAACACTACAGAACGTAGCATTAGCTGATGTGGTTGCCGTGCGTAAAGAATATAAAGTGAAATGAAGTGAAATGACGTGAAATGAAATGAAATGAAGTAAAATGAAATGAACGAAATGAAATGAAGGGAAATGAAATGATGTGAAATTATATGAAGTAGAAGAAAACGAAATGAAATGATATGAAATGAAGTGAATTAAAAAAAAAGCGTCATGAGCACGAATGCCACGCAACTGTTTTGACTTTCAAGCTATTTGAATATTTTAGGCCGAGATGCAAGCGAATCGCAAGAAAGTTCGTTACGAGGTCTCGCAATTAGAGAAACTGCTGTTGGAATCAAGGCGTGAATTGGAATTGCTACGCGTCGAATATGAACACAATATGAAAGCACACGAACAGATCGGTCCAATGGCAAAAGAAATGCGACATCTTATCAATAGTTTGCAGGTGAGTATTTACATAAGTTACATGTGTAATACAGAATAAAATGGCAAGCTGCCCACCGGATTATCGAGAAATGCTTGCGACGATGTGTGTATATGATAAATATAAGGAACAACCACAGCGGCAGTAACAGTAAGCAAATCTGACGAGATTATGATTTCTAATTTTTTACTTGTATTTGGCCCCAGTTTACGGGGCTTCTTCATAGTATTCTTTAGACAATGGTATAAATTAACTTCCATAAAGACTTGCTTTGATTTGCTTTGTTTTCCTGCCGCTTTTCTTTTTTCCATATATTTATCGCATATTCATAGCTAATGGTTTATAGGAATAAACGTGTGAATAACTTTTGCATTCTCTATAATTTTACAATTGTGAGAAAGACAGATTCATAAAGTTGCATACTTAAACGTGCGTTTTTCATTTGGCGCCTATCAGAATGACCAACATTGACATTAATGTCTAGTTTCCGATTCCTTGGACATTAATTGGCTCTTGTTTTATACTTTCCCCTCATCATTCGAATGAATTTTTCTACTAAAATAGCCGACTTTTGTTGCAATTACAGCAATGGGAATAATATCAAGTACATCATTTGTACAGTTATTCATATTCTTCTTCACAGAATCACAACCAGCAACTAAAAGGCGAGGTTATGAGATATAAAAGGAAGCTTGTGGAAGCGCAGCAGAAAGTTCATGAGGTAATTCAATACCTAGATATCTCTTGATAAACATTTTTACATCGTACACCGAATCAGTAAGCTTTTATATTGTACTCTTCAATGGCTGCAATTATTTCTTAGACCTTTTTTTTCCTTCCAAATGATAAGAAATGGCGTTTTCCTTCCCTCTATGCAATGTTGGTTGATGAGCTAGATGTAGGGATTGTGGCCTAAAGCTCGTTATTAATTACCAGACACACCTAACGCTGCCATACTGCAGACAATATGCCCTTAGGGTAGAAGATATTTTGCTTGCCCAAAGAACCATTAATGAAACGTGAAAAATACAAATTACATCAATACGTGTTTGGTTGCTTACTGAAGTGTCGTTAAGACTGCACATAAATGCAGTCAAACGTAACTACCAAAGTCAGACAATAACAAAAGGAATTAGTGCTCTACTTTTTATATTAAGCTGGCCTATAGATTACCATTTTGACAAGATTTAAATATGTAATGTTCCGCCCATAATAATGTATGGGGTTGGATTTACAGCATGAGACAAAGATAAAAGACTTGCAAGAACGCGAAAAGAATCCTTTGCCATCGAAGCCCGTGGAACCAGTGAAAGAGGAAGCTGTTGCTGCTCCGGTTGCACCGCAAGACGCCGAAAAAACAATGCAGGAAGAGGTATCGGCGTCATCAGAAGAAAAGGAGAGAACTCCATCGCCCCCTTTGAAAGTTGATCCAAATGAAAGTGAGGCAATGAAAGACCTGAAAGCAAAGTTAAAGTGAGTAAATATTTAATAAAGATAGTTTTCTTATATTACATCTAATTATACCAATCTTCTTTTACTGGTTTATTCTTTTCTTTTTTCTTCGTTTTACTTTGCTTTCTTACACGATTTTATCTGATTAATTTTTTCTTTTTTTCTTTCTTTCTTTCTTTCTTTCTTTCTTTCTTTCTTTCTTTCTTTCTTTCTTTCTTTCTTTCTTTCTTTCTTTCTTTCTTTCTTTCTTTCTTTCTTTCTTTCTTTCTTTCTTTCTTTCTTTCTTTCTTTCTTTCTTTCTTTCTTTCTTTCTTTCTTTCTTTCTTTCTTTCTTTCTTTCTTTCTTTCTTTCTTTCTTTCTTTCTTTCTTTCTTTCTTTCTTTCTTTCTTTCTTTCTTTCTTTCTTTCTTTCTTTCTTTCTTTCTTTCTTTCTTTCTTTCTTTCTTTCTTTCTTTCTTTCTTTCTTTCTTTCTTTCTTTCTTTCTTTCTTTCTTTCTTTCTTTCTTTCTTTCTTTCTTTCTTTCTTTCTTTCTTTCTTTCTTTCTTTCTTTCTTTCTTTCTTTCTTTCTTTCTTTCTTTCTTTCTTTCTTTCTTTCTTTCTTTCTTTCTTTCTTTCTTTCTTTCTTTCTTTCTTTCTTTCTTTCTTTCTTTCTTTCTTTCTTTCTTTCTTTCTTTCTTTCTTTCTTTCTTTCTTTCTTTCTTTCCTTCTTTCTTTCTTTCTTTCTTTCTTTCTTTCTTTTTCATTCTTTCTTTCTTTATTTCTTTCTTTCTTTCTTTCATTCTTTCTTTCTTTATTTCTTTCTTTCGTTCTTTCTTTCTTTCTTTCTTTCTTTCTTTCTTTCTTTCTTTTTCTCTTTCTGTCAAATTTTTGATAAGCCGCTTGCTAGATATAAGACTATGAACCTTCAGATTCATTAAATCTTTAAAGCAAATTTTTGATAATTGCAGACATTCCAAAGAAAGCCAGAAAGAGATGAAATTACTCCTGGACATGTATAAGGGAGTATCGAAAGAAACTCGGGAGATATCAGAGGTAAAAAGCGAAAAAATGTTACTTCTAGAGTTTGAATCAAGGCATTAGTTACACAAGAACCTATTCCTTTGAATCCAGTAAAAGTTAAAGATATTGACGGTGAATATTACGTTATATTGCAGCTTTTACAAAGCGAAAAACAACTAAAGGAAGAAGCGGCGACGCTGAACCAAAAGATCGAGCACTTGAATAAAGAACTTCAAAGAAAGAACCAAAGATCTGAAGATGATCTCCATCGTAGGCTGAAGCATGCGGAGGAGACGATTTCTCAGCTTCAAAAGAGGCTAGCCAATACTAAACAGGTAATGTCAACATTGTACTGAAACCATCAAGGTGTGATGGGGTACTTTGATTGGATAGCCCAAACAAGAAAAGGCACTTCTTCTGTCTTCTTTGATCAGGATTTCACCTTTTACCCTTCCATCTTGATGTGGGCATATGGCTCAGCGAGAATCGGGTAATTCTTAACAGGGGCCTGTTGCTGTCAATAGTATGGTCCATCCGTAGTCTAATATACCTGCTTCGCTCCAATATCATCAATCATCATCAACCCTTGTGCCCTGACCAAACGCATCAGTTGCTGCTATACAACTTTATTATCACCGGGGGGGGGGGGGTGGGGGTAAGGGTTGATGTAAGCAAAATCTAAAATTCCTAAATGATTCGACGTTCACCGTGTGATCATTTCCTGATTTTTTATGCACTGATGAAATTGTAGCGAAATTTAGTTGTCTGTTGTCTCATCTTTTAACAGTTTGTCTTCTCAAGTTACAACAAGTAATTCACAAATTATTTCATGCTTTAGGAGGAGGAAGCATTGCTTGCCGAAATGGAATTCACTGGACAAGCTTTTGAAGAAATGCAGGAACAAAACATAAGGCTGATGCAGCAACTGCGGGAGAAAGATGACTCGAACTTGAAACTGATGTCAGAGGTTAGTATAGTAAGCTCAATAGTCATGCCCTGCAACCTCCCTGATACCTGGCAGATGGATGTTAGCCTTTAAAAAGCAAACTCGCTTTTCTTAGAAATAGGTATAAATTTCCGTTAAATTGATTGAAAATGGAAGCATAACCACCTCTTGTTTGAATTCCTTGGGAGATCAAACGAGCGCTCGAATTTTAAAAACGAAAGAATTACGTCAGCTGTCTTGTAGTTTAGATGGATACATTTCTCCGGCAGTAGCAGTTGATTGCTGATCTATATTGCATTGTGCAGTCAAACCCTAAAAAAAATGGACATTTCTTTCATTATTACTTTCATTTCAGAGAATTAAAGCCAACCAGGTGCAGAAACTACTGCGAGAGGAAAAAGAAGCTTTGCAAGAGCAAATAAATGCGATAAATAATCGATTGCAAAGTACGGAAGAGGTCGTTCGTCGTCTTGAAGAAAGGGAAAAAACTTTACAAGCAGCTGTTCAGAGCATGGAAAAAGAAATTGGCTTAAGAGTGCAGGCAGCTGAAATGCACAAACGAAAAGCAATGGACACTACACAACAAGTTGCTGATGTTTCGTTTAAACTTGACAGTTCAAATAAGCAGTTAAATGAAGTAGGATTTTTTATATTTAATTATATTTTATTACATACACTTTGATAATCATTAGTCCTTGTCCTTCATTTCATTTTAAATTTCTGTAACCACGTTTATTCGTCAGTAAATTTATAACTGCAACTAATATAAAAGTTAGACGCGCTCTGAAAAAGGCGTTGGCTTGAAGGGCCTCAGTGTGACAAAGATCATGTTTTTTCTTTCTTGCTTGCTTCTAATTTTTCCTTTTATATCAGCATCGTCGACATGTTTTCTCATTTATATATCTTTATATCTACATAAACTCAACAGCTTTTGGGCAACCAGGATTTCTCCTTATTCGTGCAAAGAGGAGGATCATTATTTTCAGAAAAATCGTGTCAAAATTAAACCTTGCCAAACATTTGTATTGCTAAAAATGATGTTAGGTATTACTAGTGTAACAAGATTTGAAAGGTGTTACATAGAGTTTAACGCTAAATGCAACAGAGTCGTCAGATGATCACATTTAGCGTGAAATTCTGATTTACAAATTCCATAATTTGCTCTATTAGTAATATCTTTCCTGCTCTAACTGCATGACATTTAGCACTTTAAAACAGACGGACCAACAGTTATTTTTATTAGATATGATATTATTGTATTTTCCTACACAGGCGAAGGAAGCGATGGTGGAAAAAAATAACCGGCTTGAAGAAGAGTCTTTCAAATGTAGAAGAGCTTTGGAAGAAAACGCAAGTCTACAAAGGAAAGTTGAGAAGCTAAAAAGAGTTGAATATCTTGGATATTCAGATGAAATACTTGTCGAGGAAGTTAAAATGTACAAGGTATGCTCTTGCCTAAAGAGATTGATGCCTCTAATCAAAAGAGTTCAATTTTTTAAATGGATATACCCGTGTTACATCCACCACCATCCTATCTCCTCTGCGATGCATCATGCATTTTCCTATCCTCCTCTTTTTTTTAGATATTATTTCATACAATGCTTAGAATAAGCCGGTATGCTGCCTGCTACTTAGTAATGCCCTTCTACCAGTTGTGAGTTCACGTCATCATCTTTTTTCTCATGTTATCCTTTTTAGATAAACAGGTCCTCCACTAATAACAGAATTTCTATTCAAACACGTAAACATTTAATATAACTTTTTTCCTCTGTTCTACTCTTAATATGTGTAATATATTTTCATTCTTCTTATGTATATTTTGTTTTTAGGCGAAGCTTAATTGTCCTTGTTGCAACACAAGGCGAAAAGATGCAGTGATAACGAAATGCTTCCACGTGTTTTGCATGGAATGCCTCAAGACAAGATATGATACAAGGCAACGAAAATGCCCAAAATGCAACGCTGCATTTGGAAACAACGACTTTCGCAAGATTTACATGTGAAGTATTAATCTCTGTATTGCGTTGGAATCCAACAAAAATCGCGGACAGAACGAACATAATTTGGACTGGTATCTTGAGCCTGTTTTGTTTATAGCAAAGCGGCTATTGACTTCCCTTATGGCCACTTCTGGTGCTTATCTATGGAACCTTTATTTAGGGACATTTTTAGGGAAATGTACGTAAGCTAGATAGAAACCTTTCCCTTATATTCATATCTAAGACATTGGCCGGGGTTGGAATCTTTACACAAGAAAGATAATTTTTCTTGACAAATGGTATCTCTCTTTACAAATCAGGGCCAGGGTGTATGAATTGAAGAGGTTTGAAATTCATTTTCGATTGGAAGAAGTGCACGAGCAAAGTTCTAAGAAAAACCTGGGTGGCAATATTAGCTTTTAAAAGTTTTAAAGAAATTTGCCCAAATTTAAGAATTTCCTTAGAATAAAAAATATTGATAGTATTTCATGAATAAAAACTTTTTTAGTTTTGTTTAGTTTTATCTCATTCTTCCAGGTAGGGTGACGAATGCGACAGTCGTCTATTTACGTTCCCATTCAAGTCAGTAAATCCTGTTAAGAAGGGAGGCTATAGATATACATTTTGAATCGATCAAAAGTAATCATGACGATCAAGACGAATCCCACTATAATTTATCAAGCCTAGAATTGACAAAAACTAACAGTGAAAGGCTTGCTTTTTTGACCAAAATTTGGTCTTCCAGAAATAGGCAAAAATTAAGGCAATTTTTTTAAAGAAGGCCAAGATGGCCCTTAACTGCATACAAACAAACGGCGAATTACATATTTTTTTAAACTACTCAACAATAACAATAGATTGATGTTAATTACAAGCAAAGCGCAATATCAAGCGAAAAAAGAACTAAATTACATGATTATCAAAGGTTAAGTGCTGCAGTGTTGCTTAAAATCATGAGACGGAGAAACATAAGTCCTGTAGATTTCTCCAAGAGAATCTTGTCTTTCCTCTTTAAAATGGGAGAAAGATTGAAGCAAGTGCATTTCATTTTCGACGGTAAAAATATTCAAGGATTTACGACATAGCCTTCCATTTTTGATCAAAAATTGATCAAACAAAAATGGGCAAATAGTAAAGTGATGCGCTTGCTTTTTCAACCAAAAATTGATCGAACAAAATATGGCCAAAAAGTAAGGCTATAACCAGAGGCGCCGGAAGCTTCATTAAGCAGCGGAGGCAGAAAAAGGGAAAGGGCACATTAAGGTCAGCGCCGGAGCCCTCACTTGAGAAGTGGGGTGGTTGGGGGCGTGGCCCAAGAAAATTTTGCGCGACCACACCCTTTAAGATTTCGGGACACTATTTTAGCGTAATTTAGAGTTGAAATTACCTACGTAGAAAACTTTATTAGATTGTTTAACTAATTATATCTCTTCAAAAACTCTTCGAAAAGTGGGAGATCTGGACCAAACATTCCTCCTCGTGGCTCCACAACTGCTCAAGATGTCAAATTTTGTTGTTGAAACTAATCAGGGATTGCTGTTTAGCATGTAGTTCGAAAAATGTGAGCTTGAAAGAATGGTTCTGAATATGTATGGGACAATACTGGAAAGAATCGAATTGTGTAATTTTGTTATTGCTTACAGAAATCTTTAAGATAAGTTTTCAACAGATATCTTAGTGTCCTTTCACAACAAAATATAATTATGCCCTTTCACAGCGAAGAATTTCTACTAGTTTGCATTGTGTACAATTTCCATGCTAGTGTTGCTGTTGATTTCAATTTCATTCTAAATCCAACTTCACAAACATGTTCATCATTTGACCCTACGCGAACACTTCTGTTTCACAAATTCTGTCTCTTTGAAGAACATTTGGTAATCATTTAACCCTACGGGAACACTCTTGTTTCACAGTAAAAACTGTAAGAAGGTAATTTAAGTATGAATTTAGTTAAATTGCTAAATTGTAAACTCTTAAGCGGAGGACCTCTTGAAAATCAGCTTTGCTGAAAAGCTTACAACAAAATATAATTATGTCCTCTCACAGCAAAGACTTTCTACTAGTTTGCATTGTCTCTGTGTATAATTTCCATGCTAGTGTTGCTGTTAATTTCAATTTCACTCTAAATCCAACTTTAAAAACTAATTGATTGGCACATCGATATTGATAAGGCACTGTGCTGCCCCTGCACTGCCCCCGTACTATTAGGGCATCGGAGGCACCTGCCCTCGCAGCCCCCGTGGCTCCAGTGCCCGTGCATTTAACCCTTCGCGAACACTTCTGTTTCACATATTTGGTCTCTTTGAAGGACATGTGGTCATCATTTGACCCTACGCGAACACTTCTGTTTCACAAATTTTGTCTCGTTCAAGGACATTTGGTCATCATTTGACCCTACGCGAGCACTTCTGTTTCACAAATTTTGTCTCGTTCAAGGACATTTGGTCATCATTTGACCCTACGCGAACACTTCTGTTTCACCAATTTTGTCTCGTTCAAGGACATTTGGTCATCATTTGACCCTACGCGAACACTTCTGTTTCACCAATTTTGTCTCTTTGAAGGACATTTGGTCATTATTTGCAGGTTCGTCGATGTGAAAAAAATAACAGCAAAGTAGTATAACTCTATTCCTTGATCTGTGTTTTTGGAAAACAGTTTCAAGAATAACAAGCCTATGATTATTGTTCTCAGCTTGTATCCTGCCTGATTCTTTTCATATTTTATTTGGCTTTGTGTTGCACTATTAAGTAAACAAACGATTAAAATGGTAGCATTATCTTGAGCAATATTGTTTATAAAGATTTAGGGTAGTCAATCGTTTAGTTTTATCCTTGTTTCCTAATTCTCCTTTCACTTTCCCTTGCAAAACCCAAGAGAATTTCTTGCTGTTCCCCCCCTCCACCAATGAAATGGAGAGAAAAACACATTTCAAAATTGCCCCACTGCCCACCCTATTGCTCCTTTGATCCGTGAAGGATTTTGCAACAGGCTATGAGCCTATGCAAAAATTGTAGAAGTATAAGTATCAAAAAACTTTTGGCCTTTCATGTTAAAACATATATTTTTCTGGAACTTGGAATCTCATGTTATCTCGTTATACCTTCCATTATGTGACGCCTAACTAACCTGGCATCGAAACATTGCTTCAACAATTTCTTGGACTCTCCCATGATTTTTACAGTATTGCCTATATTGAATATTTTAATTATATTATTACCTAGCTATTGGCTTCTAAGATGTTCTTCTATTCATTTTTAGGTGAAAGAACGTTTCAATTGGTTGCTTTCAAGAGGGTACGGAAACAGCCTAAAGAAGCAAAAAAGACGATTTTTTAAAGTGAAACTATTAGCCATTAAAATATTAATGTAATATACACTACCAATATTTTGCTCCTGTGAAATATTAATCCACAAAATTAACCTTGTTTTGGAAAACCGATCGATCGATGTTATCCAAAATTAACCTCCCCCCCCCCTTCCCTCCAAAAGTGCATAAGATCTGTTCGTCTTGTACATAATTTTCTTTTCCACCTCATTTGTTTCCCTCAAAACTCCAGACTTCTTTTTTCAAGTCCTAATTATA
The DNA here is from genome assembly GCA_964019065.1 of Catostylus mosaicus. NCBI lineage: Eukaryota > Metazoa > Cnidaria > Scyphozoa > Rhizostomeae > Catostylidae > Catostylus > Catostylus mosaicus. Next base: position 4,889,519 of record OZ025193.1, on the reverse strand, counting down.
CCGTCCCTTTTTTTCTTTTACTTAACAACACAGCTTGAAAATTCTACTCGAAGTCCAAAACATCTCGCTTTGAAGTTAACAAGTTTTTTGGAGTCCTTTGAAATCTTTTTGAAAACTCTTTGTTAATCACATTCAAATCGCTCTTGCAAAGGTGTGAACACTATTGAATCAATGTTAGAGGAACACTTCAAATTCTCCTGAGCCCAAAACATCATCAAATGTTATGAGTTTTCCCCAGTATATGAAAGCTACTTAGCTGCGTATTTAGGATTTTTTTCATAATTTTATCATTACTTTCAGCCACGTTATTCACAGTTGTCGTACCTCAACTCCAAGAAATCCCAACTTACACAATGCAACCCTTTTGTTTCACTAACAATGAAGCAATTAAAACGCAAAAACTTGATTTTTGATTTCTATCAATCTCCAATACCTCACATTTTTACGTAGAAAGATGCAGAACACTTTTCTTCACCTTGTGATATTTTATTCAATTTTTTTGAACCATTTTTGGCGAAGATATTTCACTTTTTCTCCGCCAATATCTCAAAAATCCCATTTTACACAAAGAGATTCAAAAATGACAATGGCGACCTCGTTCTGAAAAGACAAAAGAAAATCGGTTTTTTGCAGTTAATTCCGAATTTTGATAAAGACATACCCGATTTTATTACATCATAAGATGCGCCGTTAGATTCTACATCGTTTGATGTATAATTAGCATAGATTTTAGCTTTAACGGCGGAATAAAAAAATAATTTCTAGTTTTATCCTTAATGGCAGAGAACAAAAGAATTTGTAAAAAATTTTTTTCAAAATGCGTCGCAGCGCCCAGGCTAGAATCGAGCTGGATGCGGTGGCGCTTTGGGTTTCTGACCTTTTCGGGTTGATTTTCTTGGTTAAAAAGTTGATAAAAACGTGGCGGAAACGTGAAAATATAGTAAATTAAATGAGCTCTTTCTGATAAGCATGTTTTTTACATTTATTTAAGGCCTTTTCTTCTAATTCAAATTGTTTTGGTTGACCTTTACATCTTTGAGCAAAATCACATATGAGGAAAATCATATTTTTTGTTATTCCATGTAAAACTAGTTTATTACACCCAATTATTGGAATAAGTTATTTTTTAAAGCTTAAATGTCATCTTTCTAATGCCCAACCATGGAAAGTTTAGTTTTAGAGGCAGGAATTTAATTCTCGCATTATTTTGTGCATTATTACATTTTTCCGGCATAGTTCTTTTCAAAATTCCTCCATTAAAATTTGCATTTTGAAATCAATTATAACTTATTGAGCGTTTTACTTAATGTAGATTTGAAGTGCGTTATAATCATGCTTAAATATTGATCGATAAGAAATTATTCTGATATTTTCTATGAATTTTTCTATGAATAAATGATTTGAAAGACAATGTTGGCACGGGTCAAAGGTCAGGGTTGGGATCAATGATTTTTAGGTTAATCAATGACCCTTGCTACTTTGAGATCGGTTTTAACCTGAAGACAACCCGGCAATAAACCTCGAAATTGACCAGAAAATCGCTTCAACGATCATTTTGAAGGAAGGCAACAATGCCAAAAAATATCGAAAAAAGATTCTCACGGGTTTAAAACTCCGCTGAATTTATTGCAAACAAATTTAGAAGCGTGTCAATTTGAGTGCAAATATTACCCTAAGGAGAACCCAGGAATGGAGAAAAACATCAGAAAAAACAGCTGATTTGATAGAGAAAACCATTCTTGCTAGAATAAAAAATTATGAATAAAATAATGCATGAAGTCGGTTTGAAGTTCGTGCAAGTAGTAGGTCCATGCTGCAAAGGTATGGGGTCTTCGATCACACCAAATGCCCCTGAAAAAGAAATGAAATATTTTCAAAATGATGCCGGCCTATTTTGAGCACGGAATACTGCCGGCTAATTGGTTTTTTTCTACATTTGAGGCAGAAATCATGTAAAAATTTGATTGATCATGCTAGGCCAGGGTGAAACGTAATGCAGGAAAGAAAAACCGAAAATTTTCTACGAAATCGTTTTGTAAATTTGTCAGAATAAATGTAGAATTAATATAGAAGCTTGCAGCTGCAAAATAATGTTTATAAAGCAATAGAAATATGCCAAAACTGGCAGGGAAAATCAACTCAAAATTAGATTTAAAGCTGCCCTCGTGCTGCAAACAATGGACCCAAAGGTCAGTGCGAGCAGGGGTATAAATAGCCTTGCTCAACATTTGCTCGTCCTTTGCATCTCGAGCACCCGTCGTGGAAGGAGCTCAGGAAATCTATCTGATTGATCAGGTTAGTGGAAGGCCACCATGGAAATAAATTCACAAGTTTGATACGAAATACCGTCTTTGATTTTATCAGCAACTATCAATATTATTCGTGACATAAATCTAACTAAATTCTACATTTCTTCCAGGCATTTGAGCTCCGAATTTTGACAATAGTATTGGTTTTCATCCCATTAATGAAAATAGGCATGCGTTGGCGCCAACGTGTAATTTCAGGTCAGTTTCAACTTCAAATCTTCTACTTAATTTCCTCTAATTTGCATTTTCCTTATTTAACTTCTGACTTTTATCGAATTATTCCAAAATATTCACCTTTTTTCCTTGCATTTCAGGTCAAAATTCCAATTTTGCATTCTGCCCGTGCATGCCTTGTTTGTCGCGATGATGAGAAATTTCAATGCCAATTCCAAGCAGTGATGCCCAAAGATACCTGAAAATTTAAGATAAGTTTATTTGCTTATTCTAGATTATTGATCCTTTAGAAACTAATGGTTATTTTGCTAAATTTGGCCAATCCACCCAAGGGCGTTATTTAAACCTAGCTCGGCATCGTAAAATCTCCCTTTTTTACTAAAAATCAGACGATAGGTTCCCCAAAGGTTTCTCAGTCCTTAGTCCAATTTTGCAAAATTTAAGACTTTCTGAGCAAAAAGCACAGAAAATAGTTTAAATAGAAAATTGTAATGTTTGTATGTTACATATTTCCTATTTGGTTGATTGCGTACAAAGTCAAAATCACTCGACCTTAATTCAGTCGTAAGAAATGTTGCAGAGAAACTGGCTTAATATACTTTAACCTTTGCAATTTCGATTCATTTTGCAAAAAATTTTTACTTGCAAAACAACCATGCTGCTAAAGAACAAAGCCAGTTGGAGGAGAAACTCCTTTGGGAAGGCAAAACACGACTTGCATAAGAATTAAATGGAGTGAGGGGAAAACAAAAGAAGCCTTTTTGAAATTGCACCTCTCACTTTTGAAAGGAACCAGTTCTATTGAATTTTACAAAATCACATTTATAAAAGAAACATAATACAAAAATCGTTTCGAGGAAAATTTTCTCAAAAATCTCAGGGTATCTTTTACTTTCTAATTTCTATATTGTAGTATTGAAAAAAATTTTCGAACTCATTTTCTTGCCCCTGACATCACAAACGTCTGAAAATCTGGGGCAAAATTGCCCAAGAGGTCCGAGAGCTATGGATTCCCTTGCATTTCATTAATTTTGATTATTAATTTTACTAAAACACATTCTAAAAAATTTGAAAAATTCGTTATAAACCTCCAGTTTTGGATTCAAAACGTTTTGGTGCTTGGATGGTATAGATAGGACATTATTCCGCGCCAGGGGGCTTAAAATACAAGGCATAAATTCGCACTGTTTTTGAAACATTTATTGAGGGGTGGAGAGTAGATAGTTTTCTTACTCCTGATTAAAAATACATCCAAACAAATTTAGACATTTTATCATTTGCATTTCAACATTTTAATGATTAAAAAGCTCTTTTACATTTTGGCAAGGTTTGCGACGATTGATATTGTTAGTGTCTGGAAGAATTGTTGGTTAGAGGTTTGGAGGGGTGTGTTGCTGTTGTTGTTGGTTAAGGTGGATGCGCGGCGCTAGGGTGCTAACCTTGCCAAAAGGTAAAAAAGCTTGTTAGATCAATTGGTAAAATGGGGACTATAAAAACAGTACACTAAAAAGTAAATACCAAAAATACCATGAACGAGCACCAAGCACCAAAATTTTATGAATTATAAAAATCGCCGAGAGGAGTGGAAATCGGTTCCTTTGTTCTCATTCTAATAACAACCCATTTCAAATTTTATGTCTCTCCAATAACACCTCTCTCTCTCTGATTACACAGCTTTCTACTTACGCCTCTCTCCAATGAAAGTTCCCTCAAACGACACCCCTCTATAAATGAAACTCTCTCTAATTACCCTAACCACACCTCTCACACATTAAACCTCTCATAAATATACAAATCTCTTATTACACTTCTCTCTAATTACCCTTCTCTCTAATTATACTTTTCTCTAATTAATTTTCTTTCTAACAACACATCTCTCTAATTACACATCTTTTTTATGACACCCATCTCTTATTGCACCCCCGTTTAATTACACACTTCTACAATATGCCCATTTTGATATCACCTCAAAAGAACCTCTTAAATCAATGGGGAAGGGGAGATATGTTTAAACGGATATTTAACGATGTATAACATTAATCTAAAATTGATTGCAAACATCATACCTTCCAATTAGAATGCCCAATTCAAACGCTTGAAAGCTTCAGCAGCCAATTCATATTTTCTACGAGATGAAGTATAAAACTGTTTAATGAAATTTCATTGAGACTAAAAAAAGAATTATTCAAATTATTAAGAATAAGAAATACTTGAATGTTAATTAAACTTTTTATTTCATTATTTATAACTTCTTATGCAATATACCATTTCCCTTATCGTAGTTCAAAAGACAGGAGTTAAAAAAAACAGGAGGGAAAAGAAAAGTGGAAAAGCAAAAAGGGTGTGATTAACTTTATTCCTTTTTTGAATCAATTTCGTAGTTCTAAAATCTTTATAAAAAATCGTTGAAGGAGAAAATGCAATGGACAAAAATATGAAAAGCCAATAAGAAATCAACAGCTTAAATGGAAAACGATTCATAAATAAATTATATTATCAAAAATTCTTATTGAAGTTTTGTTTTTTCAAGATGGTCAAAGACCTACAAGTTTGGTTTTAGTTAAACATGGTAAAGAAAAAGATCTGGAATCGATGCATCAAAAGGTTTGGTTTATTTATCTATCTATTTACCTATTTATTTACTGGTGGAAAAACATGAAAAATAAGATGGCAAGGACAGGTGGTGCCAGAAGGGAAGGCAAGAAAAGCATTGAAAAGGATTGGTTTTGATTATGTATTTGATTGATTGCTTATTATATTTCACAAATCCATTATCAAGATGACGAAATTAAAAATGGAAAATAAAATGAAGTTTATAACCTACAACGAAGGAAGAATGGAAGCAAAGCAACAACAACAACATGAATATTATTCTAAATCTGAAATAATTACATATTTTGATTACTGGGGAGCAGAAAAAGACTTCAACAGAATGGAAATGGTTGAGGCAAAAATGGCATGGAAGCAAAACATCAAAAAAGTTTGGCTTAAATATTAATTGTTTCAATATTTTTCATGGCTGTTATAAAGATGGTGAATCTATTATTAACATGGAAAATGCAACAAGAATTCATCAATTTTGGAATAGAGGAGGAGACAAAGTCAAGACGCTATTTACGTTTATTTATTCTATGGAAAATTTCATTATTTATTGTTAAAATGGCGAATCTATAGAAAAGAAAGGTGATAGTGATTGAGAAAGAAAGAAAGAAGAAAAGTGGTTTGAGATGCAGCTTCGAAAAGGTTTGGTTTATATTTTCTATTCTATTGCTGATGCCAGATATTAAAATAAAAGAAGATCATTAACTGGCGAAGGAAATGAAACTGATAGAACATGAATTCAAATTTAATGAAACCTTTAAAATAATATTTCTAAAATGCATGCTGGTGATAGAGATTTGGTCATATTGGAAAATATCGAAGAAACTGAGAAATAGCCACGAAGAAAATAAAAAAGATAATGTCATTTATTATTTAAGAAATGCATCTTGTACGTAATAATCTTCTTATCTCTCGTGGCATGAAAAACTGAGAGAAAGGTGGAAGAAAGTTGAAGATTGAGAAGTAGATGAAAAAGCAGGAGGTTAAAATGTAAGGATTTTGATAATTAATAAAATTTTATACCACTTTCTGTATTTTTTTTTCAATTTCTTAAATGATGGAATGAAAAGAAACAAAATGAAGTTAGAATGGGATGAAACGTGTGAAAACTTAAAGCATTCAATCTTGAAATATCTTCGAATTTAGGTTGGAAAACATATAAAAAAAACTGGCATTTGAAGATAAAGACAATGCTATTTAATTTTAGAATTAATCAAGTTAGGCCCAGTTTTAGTTAGGCCTACTACACTCGATATTTAATCATATCACTATTTTTTCAGATACTTAAAAAGATGAGAAGAATTAAATTTCAAAGTTAAGTTAAATTTCCTGTCTTTGCTCTCGCCCAATTTATAAGTATAAAAAGTTACAAATCCATGACGTCAAAAAAAAAGTCGAAGAACTTTTGATGACCAGATTCTTAAAATTATATTTGAATGGTCGATTAAAATGACATTTTAAAGATGGAAACTGGATTGATTGCAAATGCATGGCACATGTACAGAAATATCTAGAGGAACAAAAACAGACTTACTTATATCTGAATTATCATTGATTCAATATTTCTTGTTTCACACCGGTTTGAGACATAACTGCTGTAAAAAAATATATTATCAAATTTTTATAGTTTCTTTGTTACTTTCAGAGCATAAAAATTCCATGAAAAGAAAGAAGAAATGGCAGTTGCAACAGTGGATGGATCAAATGTGGGTTTAATTTACTTTTAAGTTGAATGACAAAAGAGCAAGGAGAGGACAAAAAATCAACATCATGGCAATTATAAATTCCAATAAACTTGAGGAGTTTATGTTATTATAAAAAGGAGAATCACCCCCAAAGAATTCAACCCATGGCATTAATTGCTTTCCTCAATTCTGGTTATTATGATAAATATCTTAGCAAACATGGTTGACGGATGCAATAAATCAGTGTCTATAAAATCGTTATTTCACAAAGGGAATAATATTATGAAAAGGACTTCATAAATCAAATTAAAAGGGATAAGTGGCAATGGCAAAGTAATTCGTGGCTTTATTTTACAATGGAATGTAAGGAAACGGTACGAAAAGAAATGATTATAGAAAAACAAGGAGAAGAGCATCAAATATAAGTCTAACAATTGCGAAAGAATGGAGAGAGAAAGACTTCATTTTTTGCAAGGGAAATGGAAGGGGTAGGATCTGCTTCCACTGCCCCTATTAAGCAGGTCATAATGAGAAATATGAAGTGAAGTACATGCTTTCTTTAAAATTGGAAACTGTTGAATCATTGTCAATGGAAAATAGACAATTTCAAATTCATTACATCAAAACGGCTTCCATGAAACAATTGAAAACGGTTTCTTGAATCAGAGGATTTTTGAAAATATCTTAAAATTTGGAATGAGTTTTTTAGTAAAACGAAACTGCAGTTTGATAGAAAACTGGTGAAGTCTTTGAAGCTTGAAACTTTATTTACTATTCAATTTACGTGACATAATTTATCAAACATCTAACTGCTTTTCAGAGCGTCGGAATAGGCAAATAAAAACAGACAAATGGCAAGTGGAGCACATGGAAAGGGATGATTCAATTTAAGTTATCCTTTTACTATAGCAATTTTAATCAGTTATACCAAAGAGCAAGGGTCGTGGCAGGGGTAGGAGGCAGATTAAAGCACCCATATGATTCTATTACATGATGATCTGGATCATGGTTACAATAAACCGTTATATGAAGGAATTTTATTAAACCTTTTTTATGAGTTAAGTCTTGTAAAAAGTAAAGGACACAATATCTTCTTAAAAGCTGCTCTTGCTCTTTGGAATATCGGTTTTATTGGACTGTCACCTGGCAACGATGTTTTTTTAATGGAAAAATAACTTTATTCTGGGGAACTTACTTAGAGGCAAAGGACCAAAATTTGGACCATGAACAATAAAAAGCCTTAAATAAATCGGTAAACTAATAAAATGTTGATTGAAACAAAGCTGAATTTTGCTGTTTTTTTAAAGAAAAAACTTTGATCGAAAAATTTATGATTAAAAAATTTGAAATATCATGCTCGACAGGTTGATTTCTGAGGATTTATTTCTTTGGTTTTGAAAAGAAGTAGCATCGAAAATGCTGAAAAAGAGAGAATTTAAAAAAACAGAAAATTGGGCACATTGAATTGTCTTTAATTGGAAAACATCAAGGAAATGAAAATGTAAAACCAAAAATCAAATAAAAATAGATAATTGTATTACCTGGTTTGGTTGCATCGCAGAAAAAATGCTGAATGATGGTAATTTCTGAAATAAAAAGAATCGAAAAACTTTTTGAAAGCAATCCAATAATGTTGATTAACAAGAGATAAATATTGTTGGTTGAAGTTGGTTAGATTTGGTTAAGTGGCGAGGAAGATATTGAGATAGGTCTGGTGGATGTTGGATAAGATGTGGTAGGTGGTGGATGCGTTTAAGAGGTGGATTGTAGATTTAGGGCATATTTCATCTCATGTTATTCAACAAATGTTAGAATGATGGGATGAAAAGGTGAAAATTGTTTCTAAAATGGTCCTAAAAAATCAGCGAACCAGACAATAAAATCAAGCACCCTTTTATCATTTTACTTTTTAAACGTTTCATAAAATTTATCCAAGTGTTTTGCAGTTTTGAACATATCCAGGGGAGGCAAAGCCTTGAGATTCAATGTCATATCATGGTATAATGAGGCTTGCAACATATTTCAACTAGAAAATTTTCAGTTCTCATAGGGCCTTGTTTTCTAAATTTAATGTAATTTTTGAGAGTCTGATGAAAGTTAATTCAAGGAAAAAGCCCAACGAAAAAACAGAAGCAGCTCAGAAAATTAAATTCCTCTTGGGAACCAACGCCAGGAACTGTCACTTATTATGAATAGAATCATAAACAAAAGCCTTTTGAAATCCAGCATTGTTTGATACTGTTCTCTGCATGAAAAGTACAAAGAAGAAACTGCACGTGGACTCAATCGAAAGGTTTCAAATCCGAAGGCATTTAAATGAAGCATGGCCTAAAGTTTTTCGGGGATGATTTAGTGTCCAGCATCCTTTCGTGATATTATTGAAAATAAAAATTTACATTGCTGAATATGAAATCGGTTGAAATCTTTTACTTACGTCGAATCATCTGAATTTCTCTCTGAGGATTATCATCACAGTATGGATCATTTTGCTGGTTCTTTACTTCTGTTTTCAGGTGGAAAAATTTCGATGATGCTGACAGAAAAAGACGAAGATTAGTGCAGGAAAATGACGAAGTAAAAAAGATGAACTATCATTGTCGAATATAAAGGACTAAATGGTATTCAATTAAAATTTTGATTTATTTGTTTGTTTATGAACATAGCCATTGCTGTGGATGTAAGCTGATCGCCGACAAGATAGACCCGCACAAACATTTCTCTTTTTAAGAAATCTCATGTTTGCAAAACGAATCTTGAGGGAAAGTAGGATGTTTGAGCTCACCATTTTGCTTTCTTTCAACGATTCAATGAGAGAACTTGGCTAACCCCTTTTTTGTATAATAGACATTAGCTAATAGAAAATTAGGCCTGCGACTCCAACAGAAAACTTGGTGAACTCCTCCGATATAATAGACATTAGCTAATTTGAAATTTGGCCTACGATTCAACTAGGAAACTTAGCTTATCCCTTCGCCTATTATAGGCATTAGCTGATATGAAATTTGGCCTACGATTCAACTAGGAAACTTAGCTTATCCCTTCGCTATTATAGACATTAGCTGAAATGAAATTTGGCCTACGATTAAACTAGGAAACTTGACCTTACCCCTTCGCTATAATAAGCATTAGCTAATATAGAATTTGGCCTACCGCTTCGAGATAATAAGCATTAAGTCTCACGAATCCCTATTTCGACCTTTCGTAATAAAATAAATCCCTTTTCCCTTCTGGCAATGTTCATTTTTAATATTTCTTGTAAAACTTCTTGGTATTATTGTATTCTAATTTGCCTTTGAGACTATTTTGATGTTGTGTTGGGTGTCTTAGTTTCGTGTGGTGTTTTCTTCAAAGTCAATAAGTTTTTCTTCTTGACCTTTGATTAAAACACCACGTTAAATTAAGCCACCCTTCACTTTATCAAATAGTCTCTAAGGCTTTTTTTTCGTTATGGCTTAATCGATGTAAGGGTTGTAAATATAAGTCTATACTTATCTTTACAACTCTCACATCGATTAAGTCAAGTAGAGTAAAACCTATAACTAAATTGTAAGTAGTAGAATTTAAGATCATTGAGGATTAAATTTACAAAACTGATTTCTTACCCCCGTCTTTCTGCTGGTCTGCAAGCGAGGCTGCTCGAACTGAATCAAAAGGAGGCTAAAAACGGCCGCGAACAGAGCCACGTTGATTGGCTAGAAAACAAAAGAAAAAACAATTGAAAAATTTAAAATACTGAGCCCTGATTGGGCGAAATTTGAATGTCCTTTCAAAATAATGCTCTCTGATTGGCTAACAATATAAAAGAATCACTTCGATCTGATTTGCTATTAGACAAAAGAACAATTGAAATAATGCAATATGATTGGCTGAAAATTCAACAGATCAATTTAAAAACACAATTTGATTGGGTCATAAACAAAAGATTATTTGAAAACCTCGCCTTTGATTGGTTGGTTCCACAATAGAGTGGGGTCAAAATGCTGCAATCTGATTGGTTGATAAACAATAGGCGGCTTGCGGCTACTAAATTTGCTCAATTTTGTAGGTGACGGCTTCTGGCCGCAGCCGCGAAAAGGGCTAGAATTGAGCAATCTGATTGGCTAATACAATAGGGCCATTGTTCTACGTAGACTCGGTGGTTGGGAGCCGCCACTTTCTAGCCGTGGGGCCATTTCAATGGGAAACAATGGGAAATTTTAGAGTCAGAAGCAATGGCAAAAACAGTTTAAGACTGAGTATTTTATGAACAAATGAAGTGTAAAAAGCCATATACTTATTAATTTACAAATTGAAAAAAGGGTGAGCGGTCTAAAATAGTATGATTTGAGTGTAAAAGCGAGAAAAACATGTTCTTTTAAAGAAAAAAAAAATTGAGGGGTAGAGAACGAAATTTGCATTTTGGAATAAGATATTACAAAAAACATGGAAATACCTTAAATTTGTTGTAAGTTTCCGCATAAATCTATCCGATATTATGAGCAAAAGTTCTATCAAATAAATCGACTGTGAACTCGAAACAGAATGCAATGGGGTAGTCCTAAGAAACAAAGAATGAAAGATGCCCTTACGTAGGATGGGTGAAGAAAGTGTCTCCAAAGGCTGAAGTAACTGGTGACCAATCGATTACATATGGAGTGCAAACGAGGTAAATGTTTAAACCTTCCAAATACCTGCGTGAAATTAGGGGCTTCCTAGAGACATTGCCACAAAGTTTCGAGACACCATCCAATTGAAATTTAACGACTGTATTTCCAATGACAGTCATTTATAACTCTGGATACAGGGGCGGGTTATAATTGGTGAGGGTATTAAAATTATTCCAAGGAAACTTGAAGGGTATATAACATTTTGGAGATATTTGGGAAGGGTATGAAATTTTTTGTCAACAGTGAATTCTGGAGAAAATCAACTCAATAGGATGCAAAGATCTATTTCCTACTATACTACTACATCTTGGCAAATGTCGTACATCTGGCGGAAGGAAAGGAAGTAGCTTGCAGATTCATATCAATTTCTCCTGCAACACTAGCAAGGAGGCTATTTAGCAAGCTTATTAATTTAAGGTGATTTATACTGTTAACTAACATAACAATTTAATACTGTAGATGACAACTGGGTATGGAATTTGTTTCTTATTTCTCAATGGGGTATGAAAACTTTTGGAAAAAATTTGAAGGGGTGTAAAACTTTTAGAAGGTTAAGAAGTTCTAACCCGCCCCTGTATCAAGAGTTATAAATGATTGGCCCTTTATCCGAAAAATTTTAAGGTACGCTTTCTTTTATTCAATGGATTTTTAAAATCTAAAGCTTTTTGAGTCGTAGAATATCTATGTTCACACATTCACCAAAGAATATAAATTTGCTTGATAAATAAAACACTTGAAAAGCAACTATGGCATATCAACTTAAAAATACGCCGAAGTTTTACAAGAAACTAGGTATAAGAAAAGTGTATTAGGGATTACCAAAATTTATTCAAAAAGCCAATTATTGTTTTCAAAAAGTTCAAAATTCCCTAATTCTAAATGAAAAATTCATTCAAACTATTTCTCTACAAAAATACCTAAAGTTCCTTTAACCTAGTCCAATTTCAAATATGAATTTCTATTTTGCAAGAGCAATACAGGAAAAAATGTGAATCTTCTCTAGCAACAAAAATATGGAACCACCCTCTTTTCTATTTGAAGTTATGAAATAATATCAACATGTAAATGAGATCAAAAAACTTCTTTCTCAAATATATATCAATCATTTCATGCCTGATGTCAATATTGCTATACAGTAACACCACACTTCACTAGTTTCCCATGGGCTGTCAAAACTTATGATGCTGCTGGAGCAAGGGATGTATTTGTTGAACACCAAGATATTGCAAGCATTAGGCTCTGTAAGATATCACCACATCTTGGCTGCGAAACTTATGAAATATCAGAATACATATATCCTTTTTTTCTCCTCCTTGTGAGCAATTATTTAGTTTTGTTTTGTAGTTTGCATAAGTAGTCGTATTTAGAATAATGTGAAATGCTAGTGGGTAGTCATGACATTTTGCTTCCTCTTGTATCATCCTTTAAGTTTTGGTATAGCAGTTTCGAATATTGAATAAAGAAACATGTTTTTGTATCTGCTGAAGTGTGTGATTCCAATACCAATTAGGCTATGCCTCTTTGCATTATGAAATGCAATCTAATCTTGTTGTGGATTGGTTAGCAGGAACAATAGGTGGAATGTTTTTGGCTTTTGATATGCTTGTTTGCAAACTTTGAAAAATGACAGCATAAAGCTCTGTGGCCTGATCTTAGAGATCTCCATTCTTTATGATATTCTGCTATTATGTATATAGCTTTATATATTACAGGATTTTGGTCTTTCACCTTTAAATGGGAACATTTAAGAATGATACAGAACAGTAAACACAATTCTGGCCCTTCAGAATATTTTTTACAGCGTGTGTATCAAGGGGGGCACTAGCAACAATAAAAAACCCTATGTTCTTATGATCAATCAATGTAAAAACAGATTGTCTTTAAGCTATATTTTCTTATAAGATGTTTTCTTCTTTAACTGTTTAGGTGCAAGTTCTTTTCTGCAACAAATTATATCTAATTGTAAAAAGAGTCACTTACATTATTAAATTAATGTTCAGCTTTGCTATCAACAGCATTTGCAAATACAGGAGTTTATTGCACGGATTTACAAGATTCAATCAATGTCATATGCAGTAGTTCTACCATTGAGAAGCAACAAGGACATTTCACTTGCCATTGCATTTCAAGAGGCAATCACAGCCATTTTCAGTCAATATATCTGAAAAATTAAATTAATGAGAAATTTTAATCTTGCTGTTTATCTTTCCTGTCACTAATTTTTGCAAAATTTATTTGTTTATACAGGTATTAGGCCAATTCAAATCCAGTTATTTGCAATGTTCAGAAACAAGTTTTCAAAGACTATCTATCTACCTATACTATTTATGCACAGAAGCCAAATACATGGCTATTACACACAAAAGTGTCAGTGGTTAGTGATGCAAATTTGATGAATGATTTCTTATCTGAAAATCCTTTTCAAAGATTTTCTTCTGACATGGCAAAAAGCACCATCTGCATCTGCTAAACTTATACTTTTTATTGTTAAGACTGAACTCATACAGTCATGAAACAAAGATTTTGCTGAATTTAGATTTTAATGACACAAGTATTTTGGAGCCACAAGAAACTTTTAGATACATAGATAAACCTTCATTTATTTAATTGGAGGTCCTATATACTTTTTACTTGCAACAATTTCAGCATACTTTTTACATTTCAGGTGAGAAAAATATGCACTGTGGGGGCAGGTGATGTACTTTCATAACCTAGGTTAGAATTCCAGGGCTTAAATCACAAATGAGCAGAGCAAATAATAATATATGCTTGTTTAAAAATGTGGGTTTATTCCAGGTTGGAAAGATTAATGTGCATGGGGGATTAATCCAGCGTGAAAACCTTTTTCTCTATATTTTGAGATTTTGTTCACGCCTTTGACATCATTTTGATGGAATTTAATAACGTTGAATCGACTGTTAAGCTATAACTCATATGAAACATGTTTAAAACGATGTTTAAAAAATCGCTATCGCCATTTTCTACAGCTGTTTGAAAATCCCCTGCGCAGTTTTCAAACTTTCCAATCTGGTAAATTAGGGTCTTTATTCATTAATATATGTTTCTGAGAGTTCTTTTGTATTGTCAATATCTAACTGAATATCTAATATTTGGATGGTCAGGATTCTTCTGCACCAGATATAATGTATCATAGCTCAGGCCAAGGTTATCAATAATGTTCTGCTGGGTGGTTTTGGTTGCAGTTGCTGTGAATATTGCAAACTTCAAGTTTCTGGCGAACAATGATTTAAGTTCACTTAGTCTTGAGTACCAAACTCTAAAGGGCTTGAAATTCTTGTCATCCATCCCCTTAGAGAAGAAACAATTGATAGGTCAACAATCAGTAAAGGATAATTTGAAATTGGAATATAGCTATGTGCTCAATTTACTTGAAAGCATGAAATTATCATCCCTGTACCCAATTCAAATTTCCAGCAGGCTGTGAAGTAGAGATTCCCAAAAGCAACCTGAATCCCAGTAATTCTGCTGCCCCTGTGCTGTGTATAGCCTGCAAACATATCCTTAAATTTCTTGAAAATGCAAGAAAATTTGAATTAAGGGGTTAGGATGGACCATACATGGAAGCTTTTCCTTAAATGTATTTCACTGTAAGCATAGAGGCTTTGGGAAAAATTTGCACTCTGAATTTGAATAATGCAATTGAGCAGCACCAACACATACTACACATTTCCAACCAATCACACTTTGCAGCCTATGCTCCTTTTTGCATGTGATTTACTACTCAGCAAAGAAACAGCATATTTTAAAAATTACTTAGCTTACCAATGGGGAACGCAGTGTGCTTCATCAATTGCAACACCAATACAGTGCTCTCTGAAAGTTTCTGATGTAGCAATTTGTCTCCAATATTTGTTGTCCAACATTGACTCTGGTGATGCATATATTAAGGACCCTCATTTACATAAGTTAGCTTTTTTTCAATTCCATTATCCATGTCATGTAAAGAGATGGCATTTATTCCAACTTGATTCATTCTGGCACTTGATCCTCTTCTAAAGCTCTTAAAAGTAAAATCACTATCAATGTGCTTGTGCCGTAGTTTTGCTCTCTGAGGGCTTCAACAACGAATGGGAGCGACTGGAATACCATAGAGACTTCCCATATCCAGTGCTAGCGCTAAAATATATATCATTTCCTTCTATGAAGGCTTTGATTGCAAGCTTCTGATCTTCATGCATGTCTTGGATACCAAAAAGGTAACAAATAAACATAGTTACATCTGAAAACCTTTCATCGTCATGTGGGATTGGGCGCAGGTGTAAGGTCCCTCTGGTCGCCATTGTTGTTCTACCATTCATGAAAACATGGAATAAATTCTCTCTCCTCAGTTTACAGGGCAGCAAACGCCTCCTTATTCACTGATCAGTGCTCCTTATCACACAGACCTTACGATTTCCTTTTCGTTTCGTCTGTGACGCAGGCTAGGCCCTGCGCGAACACTTCTGTTTCAAAAATTTTGTCTCTTCAAGGACATTTGGTCATCATTTGACCCTACGCGAACACTTCTGTTTCACAACATTGGTTCATTTGAAGGACATTTGGTCATTATTTGACCGTACCCGAACACTTCTATTTCAAAACTTTGGTCACTTTGAAGGACATTTGGTCATCATTTTATCCTACGCGAACACTTCTGTTTCACAACTTTGGTCTCTTTCAGGCAATATGGTCATCATTTGACCCTACGCGAACACTTCTGATTCACAAATCGCATCTCATTGGAGGACATTTGGTCATTATTTGAACCTTCACGAACACTTCTATATCCTAAATATTGTCTCTTAAAAGGACATTTGGTCATCATTTGACCCTACGCGAACAATTCTGTTTCACAAATTGTGTCTCTTTGAAGGACATTTGGTCATCATTTGATCCTACGCGAACACTTCTGTTTCACAACTTTGGTCTCTTTGAAGGACATTTGGTCAACATTTGATCATACGCGAACACTTCTGTTTCACAACTTTGGTCTCTTTCAGGCAATATGGTCATCATTTGACCCTACGCGAACACTTCTGATTCACAAATCGCATCTCATTGGAGGACATTTGGTCATTATTTGAACCTTCACGAACACTTCTATATCCTAAATATTGTCTCTTAAAAGGACATTTGGTCATCATTTGACCCTACGCGAACAATTCTGTCTCACAAATTGTGTCTCTTTGAAGGACATTTGGTCATCATTTGATCCTACGCGAACACTTCTGTTTCACAACTTTGGTCTCTTTGAAGGACATTTGGTCAACATTTGATCATACGCGAACACTTCTGTTTCACAAATTTTATCTCATTGAAGGACATTTGGTCATCATTTGACCCTACGGGAACACTCCTGTTTCACAGTAAAAACTGTAAGAAGGTATTTTAAGTATGAATTTAGTTAAATTGATAAATTGTAAACTCTTTTAAGCGGAGGACCTCTTGAAAATCAGCTTTGCTGAAAAGCTTACCCCCTATAAAGAATGTAAATGAAAGGAAATGAAACTAATCAGGGATTGCTGTTTACCATGTAGTTCGGAAAGTGTGACCTTGAAAGAATGGTTCTGAATATGTATAGGATAATGCTGAAAAGAGTCGAATTGTTAAAACTTGTTACTACTTACAGAAATCTTTACGATATTTTTTCAAGAGATTTCTTAGTGTCCTCTCACAGCAAAGACTTTCTACCAGTTTGCATTGTCTCTGTGTATAATTTTCGTGTTAGTGTTGCTGTTGATTTCAATTTCACTCTAAATCCAACTTCAAAAACTTAATTTATTAGCACATCGATATTGATAAGGCACTGAGCTGCCCCCGCACTGCCCCCGTACTACTAGGGCAACGGGCCACCTGCCCCCGCAGCCCCAGTGGCTCCAGTGCCCATGCATTTAACCCTTCGCGAACACTTCTGTTTCACAACTTTGGTCTCTTTGAAGGACATTTGGCCATCATTTGACCATACGCGAACACTTCTGTTTCACAGTAAAAATTGTAATAAAGTATCTTAAGTATGATTTTAGTAAAAGTGCTAAATTGTAAACTTTTTTAAGCGGAGGGCCTCTTGAAAATCAGCTTTGCTGAAGAGGTAACCTCCTATAAAGAATTGAAATAAAAGGAAATTAAATGGAACAAATTTGGTCTCTACATTTGGTCATCACTTCACCAGAGGCGCCGGAAGCTGCATGAAGGGGCGGGGGAGAAACAGCGGAAAGGGCGCATTAAAGTCCGCGGCGGAGCCAGCACTTGAGAAATGGGTGGTTGGGGGCGTGGCCAAAGGAAATTTGGCGTGACCAAACCCTTTTATATTTCGCAACAACGTATTAGTGTAATTTAGGGTTTGTTTTTACATAGGTAGTAAACTTTATTGGATTGTTTAATTAATTACATATGTGTAAAAACTTTTGGAAAAGTGGGATCCGGACCACACATTCCTTCTTTTGGCTCCACAACTGCTCAAGATGTCAAATTTTGTTGATGAAACTAATCAGGGATTGCTGTTTAGCATGTAGTTCGGAAAATATGAGCTTGAAAGAATCGTTCGGAATATGTGTACTTGATCGAACAAAATATGGCCCGAAAGTAATGCTATAACCTTTCTTTTTCAAAGATAAAAATTGATAGAACAAAATATGGCTAAAAAGTAATGCTATAACCTTACTTTTTCAAAAAAAAAATTGATCGAAAAAAATATGGCTAAAAAGTAATGCTATAACCTTACTTTTTCAAAGAAAAAAATTGATCGAAAAAAATATGGCTAAACAGTAATGCTATAACCTTTCTTTTTCAAAGAAAAAATTGATCGAACAAAATATGGCCAAAAAGTAATGCTATAACCTTACTTTCTTAAAGAAAAAATTGATCGAACAAAATATGGCTAAAAAGTAAGGCTATAACCTTGCTTTGTTAACAAAAAATTGATCACCCAAAAATGGTCAAAAAGTAAGGCTATAGGCTTGCTTTTTTGTGGGAAAAGTGATGAAATAAAATATGCCCAAAAGTAAGGTTAAAAAA
Organism: Catostylus mosaicus; assembly: GCA_964019065.1. Taxonomy (NCBI): domain Eukaryota; kingdom Metazoa; phylum Cnidaria; class Scyphozoa; order Rhizostomeae; family Catostylidae; genus Catostylus; species Catostylus mosaicus. The sequence goes on along the minus strand of OZ025193.1, from coordinate 4,871,090 downwards.
TTGCTTTTAAATCGAAAAACTGATCAGGCAAATATGGGCAGAAAATAAGGCCTTGCTATTTACATAAAAAATTCATGAAACAATAATCGGGAAAAGGTTAGGTTACATCTTTGATTTTCTAACCAAAACTTGATGAAACAAAAAATGGGAAAAACTTAGGTTATAAAATTGCTTTTGTGAGATAAAAAGTTGATTAAGAAAATAGGGAGAGACTAAGTTTAAAGGCTTGATTTCTGACAAAAAATTACAACTTGAAGCTAAAAACGGGCAATGATTAAAGCTATTGGCTTTCTCTTTAAAACAAAAATTAATCAAGCAAAAAGGGGGACATAGTTAGGTTTCTATATTGGCCAAAAATGGATCTTGTGAACGATTAAAAGGAATCTTAGACCAACTAACAATGGCTACATTGAATCAGTCAGTTAGTTTGTTAATAAGAATTCTTTTAGACAAGATTACAAAAAACAAAACAAACATTATCTTCCTTTTGTTTCTAACTATGCACCAATAAAAAGACTGACCAGATTGCTTAAATCTTGGCATACACGTGTCATAAAGAGGTCACAATTCAAATTTACAGCTTATTTGTTCCATTAAATGCAGCTTTGGCCTTGTACAAAATGGAATGGGTATCATGATAGTAAGACCCAAGGGACCCTATGCACCTATTCATCCAGTCTTTCACATTTTGAGATAAATCAACAAAATCTGGTGGCAAAAGTTCAAGTTCGCTTAATTCGCAGACAGCAAGAATGTCAGCAATTGTAATTTTTTCACTGGAGAGTTTTTTCAAGGAATACACCATCATCATTGTCATCATCATCATCATCATCATCATCATCATCATCATCATCATCATCATCATCATCATCATCATCATCATCATCATCATCATCATCATCATCATCATCATCATCATCATCATCATCATCATCATCATCATCATCATCATCATCATCATCATCATCATCATCATCATCATCATCATCATCATCATCATCATCATCATCATCATCATCATCATCATCATCATCATCATCATCATCATCATCATCAAAATTATCGTTGTCAATGTCATTGTCATCCATGTTGCCATCATCATTGCCATTGCCATCATCATTTTTATCATGATCATCAGCATCATAATTGTAATTATAATCACCATGATTATTACCATTCATTGTCATCACCACTGTCAATGTCATTGTCATCATCAACCCACTAAAGATATGACCTCTTTTAGACATAAAATAACGGTTAAGGATCACATGTCATGTTGAATATGAGAAATTATTACATTCTACTAAGATGGTATGATCACCTACCTTTCCCCAGAGGATATCAACTGCAGCCAATCTTGTATTGGTATGATGCCATGACAAGTACTCATCAATTTTTGAACGCTTGTTGATGTCAGCTGGGTACCAATGATCAGGTAGATTGTACTTGTGACAAATGTACCTCATGATTGCAGTGCTTAAAATAGAAGACTTTTAATTAATGTCAAAGCTTACAAATCTCTCCGGCAGCATTCAATTTATTGTGTGAAATCAAATTTTGGAAATTTCTTCACTGAACTTGTGTGTTTTTTCAAGTGTTTCTTGGCTTAACATCCAGCATAGACACAATGTGGAATGCACCCTGGCAAATTTCACGATAGGTTTAAAGAACATAGACCTGATTGGTAATCATGCTGAGCAAAGTAAGAAATGAGACACACATTTGATGATCTTAAGTTAAGAATTACCATTCAAATAGCTTGAAATCCCCATCCTGAATTGCAGGGACCCTTCGATTTGGGTTTACTTCACCGAATTCACTGTCTGAGAAATGCATACCTACGAAAAAAAGTAATTTGGGTAATGTTTAGAATGAAATGGCACACCCCCCCCCCAAAAAAAAGTAAACGAAAGAAAAAAGAGTAAGCTTGAACTAATAAAGAGACAATTTTTCAACAGTTAGGGGTGTATTATCTTTAATCTAATACAAATGAAGGAAGGCTGTATTACCTGTGTGCTCCCTTGTTATTATGATGCCCACTCTGCCAAGCCCCCTTTCTACCAAGCCCTTCGTATATCTTTATAAGTAGCTATGACTATGGAAGCAGCTGGTATTTACTTAAACATTTACTTATATGTGAGGTGTGCAAATGGCCTTAAAAAAAATGATACACACAAAAGCCATGGGATGCCTGCAGGAAAGGGTGTGGGGGCAACTGCCCCTTTTGCATTTACCGGAAAATTCATAATTCTTTTACTTTCTTTTTGTTTTGTCTTATTTTTCATGCATTTGCCATCTGCCCCAAAGTGTTCCAGGCCTTCCAAAATGCCTAGAAAAAACTTCAATTCAATAGTTCCTGACATAGTTTAAGCCCCACTTTTCCATCTTCCCTTGAAAATCAAGACGGAGGATTGATGGGGCTTTTTAGGCGCAAAGAGTGCGTTCCTTGCAATCTGCATGCCAACAGATGCTCTGGGGGCAGTTGGCATGGGAGTAGTACACCTAATTTATATAAAAACTCTACAATTTGCACACGCCAAAATTTTTTATTTTGGTTTCCACACCTAAAGCTTAAATAAAGCCAAGTGCATGCAGAAGATCTCCGGGCCTATGTGTTTTGTAATCACTTTACTCAACACCTCCTAAGTAACGCCCCTTGTAAAAAAGCCTCCAATTATTCTCTGGACTAGGTAACTTACCCTCTGCAATATTGATGATCTTCAGGGTAAATGGGACTTCATTCGCTTTCAGCAACATCACAACGGATCTTGATGGTTGAGACATCATGTCTGCGAAAACTTTAAGCGAAGACATGGCTATCTTTCGTTGTGAGTTGGCTAATTTCTTGCTTTCATAGAGGACAAGCCAATCACCTTCAGAAAGAAACTTTTGCTTATTGCCAATATCAACAACAAGTAGCCCCGTATACAAATTTGTTTGCGCGGGAAATTCAAACTTATACATTCAAAGCGTGAGGAATTTTTCGGGATGAAATTAAAAATTTCTTGGAAAGAAATCTGCTATTACAAAAACGCTCCCTTTCTCCTTATTATTTCCTCTCATGAGAAGACAAATTTTGGTAGAATAAATCGAAATGTTGACAAAAATGGATCAAGCCAATAATGGTCAAAAAGTGAGGCTAGAGGCCAGGCTTATTTAGTCAAAATTCGATCAAGCCAAAATTTAACAGATAATTAAGCCTATAGGCTTGCGTTTTTTTCACAAAAATTAAGGTTCCATTTTTTTGCCAAAAATAAACTATTTTATTCATTTCCGTATAACACTCCCCAGTATATAACGCACATCCAAAATTTTTTATTAAAACCTGGTATTTTTCACTGTTTCTTGAGCAGAACCAGAATTCCAAGTAACAAACGCTGTTGAACACGCGTACCCTTGAGAAAAATCATTCATTCATTGATCATTTATTACATTTACACCTCTGGATGTTGGTAATTGTGGTAAACAGCAATGCTTTGCACACATTTCAGAGTAGGCGATTGTGGTCAGCCAACAAAGATATCTTTCACAAATTAGTCATTGTGGAAATTATATAATTATACATCTAGCATCTCACACCAGCCCTCCTAGATAACACACACACCCCAAATTTGAGTTCTTTCTAAGTATAGAATTTTGCGCGTTGTACTCAAATAAATACAGTAAGTGAGAGATTAAAAGGTTGCCAAATTGGAAGCTTTGATACACAATCGTAGAACAACAAACAATAACCACATTGAATCAGTCAGTTAGTTTGTTAATAAGGATTCTTTTAGACAAGATTACAAAAAAACAAAACAAACATCATCTTTCTTTTCGTTTCTAACTATGCACCAATAAAAAGACCGACCAGATTGTTTTGATCTTGGTATACACATTTTCAAAAGAGCTCACAGTTTAAATTCACAGCTTAGGTGTTCCATTGAATGCAGCTTTGGCCTTATATAAAAAGGGAATGGGCATCATGATAGTGAGAACCAAGGGATTCTGTGCACCTATTCATCCAGTCTTTTACATTTGGGGATAAATCAACAAAATCTGGTGGCAAAAGTTCAAATTGACTAAATTCACAAACAGCAAGAATGTCAGCAATTGTGATTTTTTCACTGGAGATAAATGGAGTTTCCTTTAAAAAGTGTCCATCATAAATCTTCATGCAATTTGCCAATTGCTTCTTCCCTCTTTGGATTTTCTTTTCATCCACAGGTTTACCAAGCAATTTTGGAAAGAACAGCTAGGGAAAGACGTCACACTGTCAGCCAGGAATACATAGATCATCATTGTCATTATCATTGTCATGATTATTGTAATTTTCATCATCATTATCACTGTCATCTTCAATGTCATTGTCATCATCATTGTCACCACCTTCTTCATTGACATCAACATTTTCATCATCATTGTCATTTTATTGTCATTGTCATTATCATCATCTTTGCAATTGATATTGTCATCATCATAATCAAAATCAACAGCATCTCAATTGTCATTGTCAATGTCATTGTCACCATCATTCCACACACTCTCCATATGGCAGTCCTGAAGTTATGAGTTATAGAGTCACCTTATTTGTGCATATTGGTCTGATATAACCTCCCCCCCCCCCCCCCCCCGGCTGTCAAGCAAAACATAACAAGTAATGGCAAAAATATAACATTTTTATTCATATTATAAAATCACTTACTTTTCCCCAGATGATATCAACAGCTGCCAATCTTATATTGGTATGATGCCATGACATGTATTCATCAATTTTTGAACGTTTCTTGATGTCTGCTGGGTACCAATGATCAGCTAGATTGTACTTGTGACAAATGTACTTCATGATTGCAGTGCTTAAAAAAGATGAACATCAATCAAAATTGACTCTAACAAACTTTTCAGGATGCATTCAATGTACTATATGTTGGAAACTTGGTATGGAACTCATGGATTCTTTCAAAGGTTTCTTGGCTTCACATCCTTATGGACTCAACATGTAATGCACCCTGGCAAATTTCATGATAGCTCTATAAAGAAAAGATTTCTGATTGTGAAAATCACGAAAATCTTAAGCAAGGTAAAGAAAAATACAAAAATTTGATGATCATAAAATTTATAATCACCATTCAAAAAGCTTGAAATCCCCATCTTGAATTGCAGGGACCCTTCGATTTGGGTTTGCTTCACCAAATTCACTGTCTGAGATATGCATACCTTGAAAGAAAAGTAGTTTGGAAAATGATTAAAATGAAATGCATTATCTACTGAGCACATTATTAGACTAAAAAAGTAACTAGTTAAAACTTTATTTAAAACTCTCTTATGTATGTGAAGTGTGTACTTTGCTATGTGAAATATGATGCACACAAGACAAGGGATGCCTGAAGAAGGGGCAACTGCTCTCCGTGCCTTTACTGAAAAAGCATTATAATTCTATTTTACTATTGTTTTTATTCTTATTTTCCATCAATTTGCACCCTACTTGAAGTGCTTTAGGCCTTCCAAAAGACCAGGAGAAAAATTCTATAGCCTTCCACATCAGTCATTAGATTCATTGTTAAAGCCCTCCCTTTCCATTTGAAAATCAAGAATGAGCTTCTACAAGGGGGACATTCCATGCAATCTGCATGCCGAAGATCTGTGAGAGGAATTGACCTGACATGCAGAAAATAAAAAACACTGCAAGTGCCAAACATTTTCTATTGGTTTCCACAATGAAAGCAGAAAAAAGCCAAGTACAAGCCGAAGATCTTTGGAAATACATCTCCCAAGTAACGCCCCTAAATCCCCCACTTATATCATCGTCATGTTTAGATCACCTTTTGCGATATTGATAAGTTTCAGAGTAAATGGGACATTGTTTGCTTTCAGCAACATCACCACAGATCTTGATGGTTGAGACATCATGTCGACGAAAACTTTCAACGATGCCATGGCTGTATTTTGCTGTGAGTTGGCTAGTTTCTTGCTCTCGTTGGGGGTAGGCCCTGCAATCTCATGAAGAAGTAAACTTTGATCATTGCCAACTTCAACAACAAGTGGCCTCGTATACAAATTTGTTTTGCGTGGGAAATTCAAACTTATACATGCAAACCGTGGGGAATTTCTAGGATCCAATTGAAAATCCTAGCAAAAAAATATTGCAGAAAAACTTTTATATCATTTCAGTTAAAAGACCTTTTCGCCAAGAGGGGTTTATCCTATTAGTTACCTTATCCCTAGTCAGGGGGGCGTTATTTTCAAACTTGCTCTGGTACAAGCCAATTTTATCTTGCCAAAAAACAAAAAATTTCCATCTTTGTATTAAAAATATGCTCTATTTAGCTCACTATTTTCCTGCAGTTGTAATTTTTCCTCGCAACATTGCGATTTTTGAGAGAATACGTTGGAACTTGTGAGAATGAACCACCATCCAAACCCCCTGAATTGAGGTCTTGTCGCAAACCCACCATTTGACCTAATAAAATTATCAGGGGGATATTCTCAGAGAATTTTATTTAGTTATTTTCTGTTACTAACAATCATTAAAACACACCACGTGTAAAAGTTACCCCTAGGTTTAAACTGTTGTAAAGGGCTGTTAATAATAATTCTCTCTAATTGGCCTAAAGCCTCAAAGCCTAACGCTCATTTTCTTTAATTTCGGTTTTTTCACACCCTTGAATGCAAAAGTAGATACACAGTTTGAAACATAATATGAAGCCAAAGTCAGGGACGTTGCCAGGAATTTGACAGGGGTGGAGCCACAAGCCATACAAAATAGTTTAAGACAAAATTTCCAAAGAAAATTGATGTGTGTATCTTGAATGAATTTATACTGTTGAAAAAACAATAAAAATTTTAGCAAGCGCAATTTTCAATTAAAAATAGACCAAACAAAACAATGAACGATGAAACATGGACTGTGTAGCAATTTTAAAGTGGGGGAAGGGGTGAAAAGGAGCGAAAGAGATTGGAAATGGGGCTGCGGGGACATCATTAGATTTAGCAATATCTTTGCTACCGATTGCATTAAAAACAAGTTATTATGATATGGCTTGAAATTATGTTACGACACAGGGTGCCCACCAATAGAGGACTTGCATGACGATTGCATCATACTGTGTCACGTTTATTTATTTTTCTTTATGTCGTAATGATTATTTTAGGTTTGAATGAAAAGTATAAAAAGGGTTGTTTTGGAACTTTAAATTAGTCTAGCCGTAGGTTTGCCGAGCTGTGTTTTGCCGTTTGTTTGTCGAACTAGGAGATCAGTTTGTTAGCCGTTACTAAAATTATATTTGCCGTGTTTCATATATTTATTGCCGTCTACTCAGGAGAATTTTGGGGTAAAAAATTAAAGTTTTGTCGATTTTGTTTACTTTTACTTTGAACGAACTCACATCTATAAAACCCGTTTCAAGAGTGGTTTTACAATAAATTTGATGCTGGAAATGCTTGAAGGTTCACTGCAAGTCACAGAAAAGAGAGATTTACAAAGACATAAATTTATTTGCTTTGAAAAAAGATTGCAGAAATTGAGAGAAACCCAAGGGTGGTTCTGTCGCATAAATTAGAGGCCCTAGCTCTGCCCCAAATGTTGGCTTTTGCTCTCAAAAGCTGCACTAGCTCTATCCCTTCTTCAAAAAAACCTCCAGACTCTCAAAAAATATGCCCTAGAGGCATATTTATATTTATTTTTACTTGTTTGAAACTTTTTGTCCCAAAACCTTAGCTTATTTGAAAATTCCTCCTCATAAGCATTGTTTAGATCAGGTTCAGGTAGGCTTGACCGCCCCTGAAAATCCATCTGTGCTTCTAATTAATCCCTAGAAATCTGAATAAATCCTGCTGTTTTCATACACATCTCATGCAGTCTTTGTTACCTGTTTGTCTGTGGACAATTGCTTGTTTCTCATATAAGAAACTTTATGCGGGGAGATGAAAAGATCAATTACTCAATCGAACATTCTCAAGATGTGATCCTTTCAAAATGGTGGCTGGATTTCAAACGTCAATAAACGACACCTTATCTCTTTTATCTTTGTAAGTATTCTAATAAACGATATGCTATCGTTGAATGTCCTTACTTAGGCTATTTAACTACAGTTTTAATTGATGTTTGATATTATTTGTATCTGTTTTATATTGAAGTTTGCTCTGTCAAGAGACCATTATTTACGTTAATTTGACACCACCTTCCGTGGCAGCCTTCCACATTTTTAGGCCCGTTGATCTTCGGTATAATTTCAACGACTTCCATGCATGCTAGCGTCAATTTGTTTGAAATAAACGTCATTACTTCGTATTTTGTGTGATAACTAACATTTTATCGTCTGTAATTTCCAGGCGTTTAATCGATTTCTTTGGCGTTTATTTCAACGCTCGAGGCCAACTGGACATGGCGTCTGCCGGCAAAATGTTTTTCAAGGAAAAGCCCGATGCGATTCGACGCTAAAAAGTATTTGCATGTCGTACTGTAAGAGTAGATGATAATCGTTAAAAAAATAACATCCAAGCTGTTAGCAGGCTTTGTAGATTGCAAGAATGGTCGCTGCGATTTTTAGCTATAATTGGTAGTCGTTAACGGTTCAATTTCAAACAAACGGTAAATCAAAGATTTGAAGGGGGCTGTTTCAAAATAAGGCGTTTTTGGTCATGGAGGGGTATTTCATCAGGTAATTTTGCTAAATTGTCGGCAAAGAAAGGATTGTACGCCAATTTTCTAGGAAATTTATCTTGGACACCCTTCTAGAACAAGACATCCAGGTACGGCCCAAAGCATGACCTTTTATTGAATCAGCATGCAGGATTTCTTGTAAAACACGCTAGAGGAAGTAGGGTGAAGTTTATTTGTGTAAAAGTGTGCACCTAGTTTTGACAATAGGAGGTGGGAAGGGTGTGACACCTGGCTGGAAAATCTTTCTTCAAAAATGACCTTCGTGGGGTGTTGGTTCAGCAAATGTGATTCTAGTTGGCCTGCATCTTTTTGTATACCCAGTTTGTCAACAAAATTGCCCTCGGAACCCTCTGGAACATGATGGCTAGTAATAGCCCCAAAGTAGCATCTTATTCTGGCCTGAGGCCAGAAGAGGGCTAGGGGGCTTAGCCCCCAGATGATAAAAAATAGAAATAAAAGAAAAAAATGGATATATAAGGAAAAGAACAAAGAAGAGTATTAATTTAGAACAGTAAAGAGTATACAAAAAATTTAAAAACTTTAAATATAAATTGCAGTTGAGCCTTGCACCCTGCATGCTGATTCAAGGCGGTGCTTGCCAGCCAAGGCAAAGGTGGAGGAGTGAAATCCAAGATTCAAAAAGCACATTTTGTTGCAATTTTTTGAATTAAGCTCCCCCCGAGAAAATTTTAAAAGAAACTTTGGTGTCAAAATAGGGCCACTTTTATTAGTTATAAGCTTAATGGCTTTGCCAATGTCTTCTTGATAACAGTATTGGCAGTATTTGCAAGGATTACTGAGTGATTCTGTAAGGCAGTTATAAACAGTATTAAATCAAGTTGCTTCTGCCTATAGACAGCAAAAAATCATCATCATCATCATCATCATCATCATCATCATCATCATCATCATCATCATCACCATCACCATCATCATCATCATGATATTTGATTTCATTGATTACATAATCTATCAAATATAATTATGATATGTAGCATTATGTTCTTTGTCCCCTAGAATGGTTCAGAGATGATAAGATGGATGACTTGTATTTTGACTGGAGATCACATGTCCTTGCAAATCGACCTGAAAATGAAGGGTTTTCTTTGCAAGAGCTCCTCAACATTATTCCAACAGATATTCCCAGAGACGCCTCAGAATTTGATGAAGAGCTTCGTAATTTGATTATAAGTTTGTATTCTGATGTAAAAGACACAAGCCAGGCCAATTTAAGGGGAGATAATCAGAGGAGACTTGAAGTTAACAAGGCACATGGCAGTACAGATTTTGGTAATGAAAATTTCGAGGAAGAAGTTAAGAAACGTTCTTCAAAAGGAGTGCTACAAGTATTAGGTCAAAATGAGACAGAAAAAAAGCAACCAGAGCTGATGGATACTTCATATCATCATCACAATGGCATTGAAGGAACTGATATGAATTCAGAAATCAGTTTTGAGGAAAGAAAATATTCAGGGAAAAGCAATGTCGAATTGCCATCAAGTTTAAGATTAGTGGAAGGTTTTGATGAAGGAGAAGTGTCACAGCATGCTAATGAAAAGGATTTAACTACCTCTAATATTGGCCCTGAGTCTGATTCTAATACTGGCTCAGAATTAGAGGTTTTACCATTGATGAGATACGATCAAAGTGTGTTAAATATCCATCACGATAAAGGTGAACATTGTCTCTCAAATGAAATCGTAAAGAATTGTCCTCTGCAGAATGGCATCAAAGTGTTCCATGAGACAGATAGCAAGGGTGGTGGCTATTTAGATGAGAGGGCACTGACGACAAGCCAGGAAGGTGCTACACATGATAGTGAAATAACTCCAAGTAAAACTCTGAGCATTGACAAGGAACAATCAATTAAAAAACAAAACGAAAATTACCAGCAAAACTTAGATGAATTAGGGGACGATAGAACTGCTACACTACTCAACAGTGTCACTGGATGGTTTTCAAAAATATCAAGCGATTCATCAAAAGATTTGCTTGGTGCTGTATCTCTGCTTGAAGATCTTCCTAGTGTGGGGGTCCTTGATACGAGCAAGAGAGAAAATGTATCAAGAACTGAGAAAGAAGTACTTAAAAGTCTCGGTAGCCTAAGAAACGAAATTGAGGATCATTATTCAATGCCAAGTGAAGTTTCTAAGATTGATGGCGCGATGAGGCAGCATTCTCTCAGCGTCATTGCTGAAGAGAATGACAATTTGCTAAGTGAAGCAGCTGAAGAAAGTTTCGCTCATTGCAATTCAAATGCATCAATAATGGATGAAACTTTGAGTAATCATGATTCTGGTCTTGGTTCTTTGTCAGTTTTAAGCCAAGCAGACAATACTAAATCAAGTTTGAAACGTGAGTTTGAATCATCTTTAGACGCCTCGGTTTCTTTGTGTCTGGAATCGTAAAAAGATTTCTTAAAATTAGAACTACTTGAATTCTCGAAGTGGTTAAAACCCTTCTTATTATGAGGAAGATAAGCTGTGAGGTAAAAGTTATTAAAGTTCTTGTCTGGATAACCGTTTGGTACTGAAAAAACTAGAAAATTTCACACAAGGTCTCCTTTAGTTTGTTTTCTCCTAGAGCCATACCCACGTTTATTTGTCGCCGTCACTTATAAATTCGAACCAATCAAAGGTAACGTCGCTATTGTCGCTATTTCTTTGGCCTCTTGTAAGTATGACATGGTCTATTCCAATTCATTACCCGGATTCTAGTGAGGCGGGGGATTTCTCAATGAATTTAGTCTGTCCAGTCGTCAAAGATTGTGGTCTTTCATGGTCTGTGACCCATGCTTCATGAGGTCCTGAGACCAATAAATATTTCGAGCTTGCACAAACCGTACACTGATACTTTTAAGGTCTGAGACGCAGGCTATCTTAGGGTCTTCTCAAAACATGAAACCTGTCGAGTTGCCCCAGACCGTATATTAAAACTTTCACGTTCTGTGATGCAGGCCACAAACCGTTCGCGTAAAATCATGAAAAAAGGAATGGTAAACAAATCGTGTTGGCCTGTGACCACACGATTTCTAGTATTTCAAATACACTCTGGCATTAATTTCGTGTCTTGAGCTATTAACTAAATGCATTAGATGTATGCAATGTCCCTTTACAAACAAAACTCTGACATGTAGACAGATAACTGTTTTTTCGCCTAGGCTGTTCAATCCAGGGAGGGGTGACTGGGCGCTGATTGGTCTAAAAAGAAGCCAATCATGCTCACCATTTCCAGTTCACATGCTGTGTTCGATTTGCAACTGGCTGTTCATTTACGTTCGTCTTTCTGTCATTTTCTGACTTCTCATACTGTGAGGAGTGTCGGGCAGATAAATACTTTTATCCTGCGTTATTTGTCCAATTTGAAAAATAACATGTTTTTCTCGTTATTATTTTTGCAGAAAACGCAGACGAGTCTTCATCTTTGATGTCCGATGATACTCTGAGTGACGTCAACGAGAATGTTTTGATCCAGAACGAATTATTGCCAATGGGAATGCATCTGGAAGAGGCCAACTATGTTGATGACTTTATGGTTAAGCTTGAATATAAACTAGGCCAAATGGAAAAGCGTGACAAGAATTCTGATTTGAATATCAAATCATTTAACGATCTTGAAGGAAGATTCGACCAGTTATCAACAGATTATGGGAACTTGCTGAAAGAAAAAATGACGCTGAAAAAAGTAATTTGGGATTTAGAAGACAGCCTCTCGTTTGAGAAGAAGATGGTGGAGGTAAACCAAAATGAGAAATGTGACATTAAGAATCAAAAAGCGGAGATCGAAGCTGCTGTTTCAGAACTGGAGGATAAAGTAAAAGGGTTCGAGAAAGAATGCAACTCGAGAGATGCAAAGCTGAAGGAAGTTGTTGACAAGCTCGATAACAGGAATAAGTGCTATGAGAAGTTGAAGACACAGGCAGCCAAGACTGAGAGCGAACTGAAAATAAAGAGTAACGAACTTGAAAAGACAAAATCAGATTTGAGTAGCTATATCTCTGCTTGTAGTGACGCAAGCGAAAGCAGGGAAAAATGTGAGTTGCAACTGAAGATGCTTTCTGAAGCTTTCCAGAAACTTAAACAGAGCAAAGATTGGCTGGAATTCCAACTAAAAACATTGAGCGACTCGCGCGCAAAGATGCAGTTGGAATTCGAAGAAAGTAAAGCCGAACAGAATAGCAAAGCAACGGCGATTTTAGAGTTGCAAGCGGAGAACAAAAAACTGTCTGCAAAGCTGGTCGAAATGAATTTTGCCAGTGCAAAAGAGAAGAAAGAGATACTGAAGGGAATGGAGAAAGTGGAAGAGGAAATACTTGAACACCGGGCGTATTTTTCGGAGCTTGAGAAGAAGAACGAAAATCTTGTCAGTTTATTGAAAGAAAAGGACATTGTTATTGAGACAGATCAGATGAAGATTAAGGATCTTATAGATATAGTTACCGATGCAGAGAGCAAAGTGAAAGGGCTTCAAGAAGAGGTTGATGCTAAAGAAAGGATACTCAAGGTTTTAAAAGTGGATTTTGATGACGTAAAAGCGAAATTACAAGAATGCGAGAAGATCATTAGGATAAGGGAGGAAGAGAAAATGTATTTGTCATCAGCCAACACAGGATTAGAGGAAAGGATTTTGGGATTGGAAGATAAGGTCAAAACCAAAGAGGAAGATTTGACGAGCATCGTTGAGGAAAAAGCATCTTTAGAAAAACAGTTGGAAGCTGCAAATGAAGAGAAAATTGAATTCGAAAGAGCAGTCATAGTGCTGAAGAATGACATGCAAAAAGTGAATTTGATTTTTCATGTGATGAAAAAAGATTTGGCATCAAAGTCGTCCATGTTGCAAGCCATCGATGAGAAGAAAGAAGAACTTTTAAAGGAGATGAAGGATCTTCAAGATTACATGTCGGAGCAAAGTCAAGTGCAAGAGGAGCTAAGGTTAGTGACAGATTTTTTCAAAAGCGAAAGATTTTAATAATCTAAACTGCAATTCACATTAAGCTGTGTTCTTTACGGCGAGAAAGACTTACCTCAAAGTGACCAATAATCTACATCAAACGAGAAGATAATTAGGCCCATCTGCCATGAATTCACGAAATCTATTCTCTTTTGTGACTTGCGCCTTTCTGAACAATGGTATCATGCTTTATCCTATTCATTCTTTGATATTGACAGAGTAACTTGTTTCAGGGCTTCCTTTTCATAAACTGGAGCCACTAGCAGATCTTTTCTTAAGCTGTTATTTCTTCCTGTCATAAAAACTCGCCGTCTTCGTACTTTGAATTTGATCAAGACCGAAGTTCTTGCTTATAGGCCTATCAAATACGGCATCTCTGCAGCTATCAATTTTTTTATCCTATTCATGTTTACCTTCCAAATCATTGTTTGTTAAATGAGCCAGCACTCGCTTTCATAAAGACTAGAAAAGTGTTTTTCAGAGGGTAAACTAATTCTTTGCATTTGTGCAATCTAAATGGCGTCTGTGGTTTATTGGGTAAGGTTTAAGTTTAACGACCCAAACGTCGCTGGTTCAATCCTCGCCCTTACCATTTAAGAGGATAGAACCCTCAGGCAAGGTGCTAACACAAAAAGTTATGATCAACGTTTGAAGCTGCACCCTGCCATATGCGATTACGTATAGCGACCGGGGGAATTGTTAAGTCTTTAGAGTTTCCTCTGGCTAAAAACATACTATAGATACACTTTGTTTTTAAGCATTGCATTAAAGCGCGTATTCACATATTCCTATCTCTAGAAACACGCTGCGAGAAAAGATGGATATAATCAAAGACCTGTCATGCCAAAAAGAAGAGCTTTCTGAGGAGATTCGCCAGTTAAAAGAAAGATATACATCGTTGCAAACAGAACTAGATACATCGATAAAGGCAAGAAAAAAGATTGAAGCTGACGCAAGTAATGCAAAAAGGTCAGTATTTAAATACATGGGTTTTTTACTCATTCCGGGGAGGTTCAAAGATTACTAATTATTATCGCTAGTTTAATACTACTCTTCATATGAGTGGTGATTTACCATGTATCTGGCTCAATTTCCAATGTATTACCAGCTCTCCCTCTGGCCTGGCACTCGGCTAGAATCTTCTTACAGGCAGTAAGCGGTAGATGCACTAATTTTGTTTTTTGTAAGAACTGCCGAAACCTCGAAGATAATTTGCTGGAATGATGACAACCTAAAAAGAATCTGAATAGAATTCTTTGTTGAAAGCCTTAACTTTGTTGTTTAGAGTATAATACTGATAAAACTTTTTTAACGACCGGTCGCCTAATTTTCAACTAGGCTGGGGTATTTGTATTTCAAGCAAAGTGAAGGATCGATGAGGGATGAATCATTGAAGTGAGGGATCAAAGGTTTTCTGACATAATTGATATTTTCCTGCAACCCTCATGGAAAATTTTCGCTTTTCTGAATTTTTAATTTTCCAATTGCTTCTTTTTGTATAATATTATCATGATTTGATGAATGATTTGCATGATTTTGTATGATATATATATATATGGACCAGATACCTACCTTGAGAAAAGACTTTGGTACGATTAGGGTGTAGCAGATCGGGGCGGGACCTATATAACGTGTTTAATTATAGGCAATTATAATGTGGAATAACTGTTAATACGAGCGCGGTGATTACGCTTTTTATAACTTGCCTTATACTTGATCTTCTTATAGTAAATGGATGCAACAGGAGAGCAAATTCCAGAGCGAAATAACCACGTTAATAAAAAGTCGTGATGCATTGGATGTTGAAAATTCGGAGAAGGAGCAACGTCTTATTTCGTTGAAGGAAGAGAAGAAATCTGTGATAGCTAACCTTCGAGCAAAAGAAAATAAGTTATCAGCAAAGCTAAGAGAAAGACAGAAGGAATGGCTTGCAAAAGAAGAAAACTATGAATCAAATATATTATCACTTGTAAATAAATTAAAAGATGAAAGCATTGCTAGACAAAATGTTGATAGAACAGTAATAGAGCAATCGGAGCTGATGGAAAAAAGAGAAAGTCAACAGAAATTTGTATTTGGCAAAATGAAGGAAATTTTGAAAAGTTTTAACTCCTTGAAGGACGAGAAAAATGCCATTAAAAAAGAGCTTCTGCAGTATAAAGATTCTAGCTCAAAACTGTACAGCTTTTTGACTAGCATAGTCAGTCGAATGTGTAAGCAAATTGAAGAGAGTGCAAGCAGTAATGAAAGTTTAATGCATGAAATAGAAGAACTAAAAACTGATCTTCGTAATAGTGATAAAAGTGCTGAGATTTTGAAGGCTCAGATTAAACATGAGAAAGTAAGAGCAGATGGTTACGAAATTGAATGCGAGAAACGAGAAGAAGAAATTAGAAACCTAAAGAAGCAGATTGTTGTCCTGAAAAAAGAGAAGGATGTAGGAGTTTTGAAACTTAGCCAGTACAAAAAGAGCACTGAGAGTAAAATTGGGGAAAATGATAACCTTATTACGAATTATTGTAAACAAGTGGAATTCCTTCAGAACGAGAATTCAATGATGTTGGAAAAATCTAACAAGCTAGAAGAAAATCTTGCAAAGCTACAAGACGAAATCAAATTTAAAGATGTAATGGTTTCCGAACTTGAAACATCGTTAAGAGAGGTTTCAAAGTTAGAAAAAACAGAGGGGAAAGAAATGTCAATGCTCAAGACTGCATACAATGAGCTACAAGGAGTTATATTCAGCCTAGAAAACCAACTAAGTATAGAGGGGAGTCAGAGGAAGGTTTTAGAAGATCAGATTCGAAACCTTAGATGGCAAAACAAACAAGCAATTTCCGAAGTCAAAGCGAAAAAGGGCGAATTAGAGCTAATGAAATCACAGCATCAAACAGAAGTGCAAAACATTACATCGTTACTGAGTGTTGCAAAAACCGAGTTAGGTTGCCTCAGAGATGAGAATTCTGAAATTCGCAAAGAAAAACAAAAATGTAACGGGCAATTAATCGAAAACAGGGAAAGATTGAAAAGGCAATTGCGCGACTTTAGAAAACTGCAAAGTGAAGTGTGCAAAAGGAACGAAGAGTTGTTAAGGTTAAAGGAAGACATGAAAGATTGCAAAAGTGCGGCAACAAGAGAGATGTTAGATTATATAGTAAAAAAGGCGGTGATAAATATTTCGAAGGCGAAAGTGGCTGAAGATGGCAAAGAAAAAAGGGAATTGTAAGTATATTTAGTATCGGTCATCTTTTTTTAACCCTATCACCCTCGGTAATTATACAACCTTAAAACAACATCAATGCGTCTGCTTATATTGCAAGGGGGCATAAGAACTAATGATGTAGGAAGGAAAATCTTTATAATTGTTGAGAATTGTTTAGGCGGTGGCGGTAGTGGTGTTGGAAAGGACGGAAATTTTTGAAATGCTTGTGATGAGTGTCGTGTTAATGGCTGCTTTAGTTGTGGTGGTACCGTTGGTGGCGGTAGCGGTGGTTGTAATGGCTTTAGCTGCAGCTGCAATGGTAGTTGCTGAGGTAATGGTGCTGGTAATGGTGCTGGTTATGGTTGGTGATAATGGTGGTGGTTATGTTTACGATTGCTGTTGGGTTGATGGTGACTTTCTTACCGGCTGTGGTGGTATTATTGATGCTGCTCGCGGTGTTTGTGACGGCGGCTAGGTCGTTGGTGATGATGCAGCAGTGATGATGGTGGTGATTATGTTGGTGGTGGTGGTGGTGATGGTAATAGTGGTGGTTGAAGTGATGGTAGATGTGATGGTGACGGCAGTTGGTTGCTGGTGGTGATAGCAGGAGCAATGATGCTGGTTATGATGGTGGTGATGATGATGATGATGCTGGTGGTGGCAGTGGCGATGATGGTGGCTCTTGTGGTGGTCACTACAGTAATGGTTTAGGTGGCTATTGGTTTATTGTGGTGAAAATTCTGCCAATAGTCCTTGTGATGATCCTTGCTACCGTTAAACATTTTTCATAAATGCTCCTTTTTACATTGACCGGAACAATTTGCTTCTTTAAATACCTACCTATCACAAGTAAATGATTCTATTTTTCAGCACAGCATTGCAGACACTACGAAAGTGCATGGCCGGACTCAGGTATGTAAAGCATGTATTATATTGTATAGAAATGGGATCGTTTCCCTGTGTAATTTGTCGTTTGGTACCTTTGCGGATGTGGGACGGTGGCACATGGGCAGCGGGAAACGCAGAGAGGCAGCTAGACATGCAAAAGGGTAGTATTAAGCCAAAAAGGCTGCAAGGAATGAAGAGCAGTTGTCAATGCAAAATAAAGGAATGCGAGAGGGCAGTAGGTAAAGCCAAAGGCAGCAAAAAATGCAATATGGCATCAGGTAATACACAGGGGCAGACAAGCAGATTTTACCAGATTTTAAGACAACTTTCACTGCAACTCTAAATTCACGAGATCTTCGTAAAATATCAAAAATCAATTGATTACTTCTAATTTGCATTTTTAGGGATGAAATGAACTCGCTGCACTCCGAAATGTCTTCTCAGATGGATTATTTACAAGGTTCCAAGTTCAAAATCAAGTATGTATAATTTCTTTTTCAGGTGCACCTCGTTAAAATTGTCTCCCCCACACCGTTGATGTTTTACTCTAGGCAGCAGAGCCGCAGTCCAACACGTAGAGAAGGACAACAAAACGAGTGAGAAAGATATCGCAACAATGGGCAATCTCTTGCAATGGCGGCTATCAAAAGGGGCAACAGGGGGCAAAGTGCCCCCACGTGTCATCAAAGTCTGGAATTTTTCAATCAACTTGGCAAGTTAGTTTGAATAGAGGCTAGGCAAAGTTTGATCTTAAATGCTATTATGACACAATTCATTGTTTATGTGAAAAATGAACAAATTCAAAGCAAACTTTGTCTTTTCTACTTAGCACACGGCAAATTCAGCATAAGTGCCCCCTGATTTTTCTTTCATGTTCCCCCCTGGTCACCACTGTCCTATTGCTGTTCCCATTTTAGAGAAATGCTTTGCTTCTCTCATGCTTTGTGATATCATTTTTGCAGCTCACTGACATCATCCTAGATATGTTAGATTCTTCATCAAATTTGGCATTCATTTTTCAGAGAATTTAAAGAAAACCTTGGAGATTTACAAACGGCATGCAAAAGTCTTCATGACAAATCTGAGTTGAGTAACACCATAGACCATGGTTCAAAATAATAATTTTGCTTCTGTTATTTTTAAAACCATGAAAACCAATCCATTTGCTTTAAACTGCTTAAGAGAGAATCTTGATATTAATGACATTGATATTACGAGTCAAGTGTATATTAATTTTATGTACAAATGTAGCCTAATTTGCCTTTTTAGAAGTCTTAGCACCTAAAGCGCTCAGTTTAAATTAAGACGTTGAATTTGATTTTACAATTTCTGTAAAAGTTTATGTGATAATATAGATGGTTTTACTAACACTGTATCATATTATTTAATATATATTTTTATATGTATTTTGCTTATAGTGAAGATAAAAATAAGTATGGGATTGTTAAATTTGTTTATCTTAACGTTCATTCAACCATCATGGCGTTTCTTCCGTAATTTTATTTCTTGTGTTATTTCTATGTATTTATTAACGTGTTTAACTCGATACCAAATTTGTATAAGTCTACATACCAAAAGATATCACTGAGCAATCGCGACCAGCTGTCACAAAACAACGTTGATCGACTGCTTGCTGAGAATGCCTTATGAGAATATAACAGAATTTCTACAGCCGTAGGCGAGGCTCGTAAAAATGAGGCCTGGTCTGACGGGACAAAAAGTAAAAGTTCCAACCTCCCTTTCTCCTCTGAGTCTGCTCGGCTCGCTCCCACCTGAGTCTGCCCGTCTTTGTCCAACGCGACTTGTTTCTTCCGACACTCCCCAGTGTATGAAAACGGTGGATAATGACCAAAGAATGAATAAATAACAAGTTGTCGGACAAAACAACCCGAAACCAGAAAAGCCGTGCAGGAAAGAGTTTCGGACGAAATAAATAACGCTAGTTAATTTATTTTTCGGCTTTATCAAGAATTACTTTATCTTCGAAAATTTCTACAAAAACTTTTAGTACTCAGAGCTGTAGGCATAGCGAGCCATTATTGTAAACAAATACGCCAGAGCAACTGGTATGAACGCTCGTGCTGGTTGGAGATTTCTAAGTGAAGGTTTATTCGAAAATATATAAAGCTGTCAAGACAAAGCCCTTAAAATTTCGACTTAGGAGAGGCTGAAACGAAACTAAAAGCGAGGTCCCAAAATATTTGGTCCTAAAATATTCATAAAAATATTCGCCTCAGAAACTTGCAACGATATTGCTGTTAACGTCAGAGAGCATTGCTGTTAACGTCAGAGAGCTCCCCTCCGGTTTTAAAAACAATTTTAAGGTTATGTTAAAGTTGTAATCAATTGGAAATACGAAAGCCTGGTTGTTGATTAACAGATAAGAAAGGGTATGTAATTCTAGCTAAACTGTATACAATATTTCAATATAACAAGTCTATCTTACCAGGGTGGTTTCAGTTGCACACTGCATGAAGTATAATAGCGTCATTAAAAGGTCGACACGTTTTAATGATGATTTAATTGATGGATGAAGTAATTCATAGATGACGTAAATGAATGTTGACGTAGTATAAAGATGACGTAATTCGATGATAACGTAACGTAATGATGGAGCAATTTTAGTTGACTCCCCAAACCTCTTCAAAAGCAGAACATATTTTAGCACAAGTTAATGCAGCTGATAATGGATACTGGCTGATTGATACAGTTTCTTCTCCATAATCCACTTGGACCTAAAACGATGGGGGACAAAATAACATTACCTTATAGCTGAACCAATATTAAATGGGCTAGGGTTAAGGGTAAGGTGAAGATCTAGCGCTCATGTAAGGGGGTTTGGGCTACATGCCGTGTAAATAATATGTCTTAACTCTTCACTTTGTTAAGGAAATGATAAAAATTTATAAAATAGCATACTTACCGATCCGTGAGCCATTGCACCAATGACAAAAACGATTGGTTCATCTAACGGTACATAATCCCTTGGGTGTATGGCTTTTGTTGCACTGTAAGAAGTAACTGCAAACAGAACCGGGGTAGAATAAAGACAAAAACGAGGATAAAAATGAAGACAAAATAAAGATAACACCAAATGAAGAAATGGAGAGAAAATCACACAATGCGGCACAAAACAAAGAGTCGCTCATCCGGCCATTCACCTATGTTGTATCGTCGATCAACCGGGCCCCTCATTTCTATGCGCAACTCAGCGCCGTCATCATAGGGGTAGCCTTAGTCTTTATGGCAGCACAATCAACAAAGATCTCATGAATATCATTACTTAATGAGTTTCTCTGTCGAAAGGTGCTATGGAAACTGTAAATTGAAAGTTATCCGTTGAAAATACCCACCGATTTTTTTGCAGCCCACAGGTAGATGATCCGTTATTGGATTCTTTATGATCTACAAGCAACAAAGCATATAATTTGGTTTGAATAACAAACAACGGTCTGGGGTTGGGGGCTAATAGTTGATAGCCGGAGCCTGGTTCATGAGGGGCATTCTAAGAGGTTCCTTCTCTGCACTCTTACTTGCATGTGTTTCTTGTATAATTCTGTTCAGGATCATTGTCTCTCGTGTTCAAGGAGTTGATCTGGAATACCCACGCTGTATCTATGTAGTCCTACCAGCTTCGAGAATGTAAATGAAATGAAATACAATGCAATCAAATGGAGTGAGCACAATCATGTGGAATGAAATGTTATGAATGTCAAGAAGCGAAGCTTAACTGTCCCTGAATGGTCATTAAAGTGATGAAATCAAAATGAAATGAGATTTGACGAAACAATTTGATAAATGTTGGCAACCCTACCTTAAGTAATTTCTGTTTCCCGTCATTTGCTTGAATGCTAAGTTTGTGAAGCAGCTGAACTAAAAAAGACAAAAAGATGAACAAAATATTGCATAAAAAAACTTGAATTATTGAGCAAAAAAGTAGAAGCATTAAAAGGGACATCGAACATTGATTGGTCACAATAACAAGAGTAACTCCTCTCTCACGTGGTATTCGTTCCACGCATGGTTATCTCCGTTTGCTATTGGTCAGTATCAGTATCAGACAAAAACAAATTAGTCACCATGCTTATTGATCCTGCCAAGGGCCTTTACAAAGTTTTAGAAGCAGGTGATTCAAGACATTGGATGGACTAGTCTCCGCATTCTATGAAATAACCAATTCTCGCTGAAAGTCATTGGGCTATGGTCCCTCCAAAGATGAAATAGCAAATATTACATGAAAAAATGGCAGTATAACTTCGCATAACTGCGTTTTAAATTACAAAATCGCATCCACCATGTCTTTTTTAAAGTATTTCCTTTCTGTTGTCTCTATTTTGTTTTTCTTTCAGTTGTTTTATTAATCTTTATGTCCAGTTTGCCCCGGGGTAGACATTGCCCTTTCTTCTTTAGGGTTCCGTTCTAGTATTGTCTTATAGTTATATAGATATTTTGTAAGGTAGTGTATTTGTTGATTTGTACTGTAATTTTTTAGTGGGTAAAAAAAGGGGTTAAAGCAATAATCAACTCTGAATCAAAGACTTACCCATCAAACCAGAAAATCGATTGAAAGTCCTTGGGATCCGCGTTTGTGGGTTGATTTCTATTAAAGCGTTCTTTGCAGTGTGAACGTAAACTTGTAATAAGCCAGCTCTGTTTAGCGGACTGTCCATTAACATTAGTAAACATTGATGTGAAATGTCAGGCCTAGCCGAGCCCAAATCACGACCATGCTTCTTCAGAATTGCTTTGTGGTCATCGCAGTTCATCAGCTCAAAGCGTTTTCCAGCCTGAAGAAGAGAAAAGAAAAGAAAATTCAGTCTTGAATTAAGACTAAAATTGCGTGAAAGAACAGACTAAACCTTAAGATACTGACTTATCTAGACGTCAATGCCTACCGCAAGAGAGACAATAACATTCCTCTTTTCACCAGCCTTGCACAGCCATACAAAGCAGTAAATTTTCTAAATCTTTCCACCAATTCTTTGGGAACCCCTTGCAGTCTTGATTCTCCTTCCTTGAGATGTGTATAGCACTATTAATTGACCATAATCATCAATTCTATTTGACTTCAAAGCTTTCTAATACCATAACCCGTATCACCACCTTTTGCCGTACAAACAAGAAATGGACTAACCACCTGGTCCACCTTACGTTTTATATCTATTATGTATGTTACTTAGGGCTTGATTACATAAAGAGTGCTGGCCCTATCAAGAGGGGGCACCCTGGTACCCGAGATGAAGTTTTGATTGGGATTACATGAGGAAACTCAGCTCTCGGTCGACCTCTCACCCTTTTGCAGTAAGTTGCGCCATATTGATTTGAGAAAACACAGCCCTATTTCCAGCCCTACCCAATCGATTACACGACGAGAGCAACGCATGCCCTCTCGAACGGATAACCCTGTCGGCAGGGCAAGCCCTCTTACGAGTAGGCTTGATCATGGCTACCAGGGCTGGCCCCGTCTGCATGTAATCGTATTCTCAGATCTTAATATGTTTCTTATTAATACCAAGATCTCGGTAAAAAGTATCTGTCTCGGGTAGGAGCGCCAGCCCGCCCTTATTCTTAAGCAGTAAATCCAGGCTAGTCAATAACAAATTACCATGTAATAGCAAAATTTGTGGTTTTATTTTAGTTGGAATTAAATAAAACAATTTTATTTTATATCTACCTTAAATCCTCGAATAAGCGCCTCCAATAAGCGATCACCCTCAAATAAGCGCGTGCCACCTCGATCTTAAGAGAACAGGCCCATATTCGAAATTTTTGCCAAAACGAGTTTTTTGTGACACAGTTTTAATCCTACAGGAACGGACAAAGTAAATAGCCAAAAAGAAGTAGAAAAAACAAACAATTTTGATCTAGTTTGTTTCACTTTTATTCTATTTTTTCATAACCTGGAAACTTTTTAAATACGTTCTCAAGTATGTTTATGTCAATTGTCCTCTTCTATTCTTCGAGCCTGTCCAGCAAAATTTTAGCAAACTTTTTGACGTTCTCATTGTTGTGTTTTTGGCTGGAACCACCAGAACAATCCATAAAAACTAATAAGCGCCCCCTCGAATAAACACTCCTTTGAATAAGCGCCCCTTTATGGCTCCAAAATGAAATAAACCGTAATTCAAGGCCTTACGGTATTGCAAGCTTGAGTACAACACAAATTATACTCACAGTACATTACTGTATAGCTCTATTGATTGACGGGCCTACCATCATCAAATAAAAAAAATCAAAACGGAAAAAGCAGTTTGTAAAGCAAGGTTACAAGTGGCATGGTTCATATCAATATTGCAGGTAGGATACGCACAATAACGGGTAATTGCTCAGGTAATAAAATGACTGAGCACAGAATCACTGACCCGTTTTAATAGTTGATAAACAGGGCCACTCACTGACCATTTAAAGCTCTCAAGAACGCGTAAACAGTTTCGAGAATTTTGTCAGTTAAAAAGTACTGTTTATGGCTATCATAAAACACAATCGAGAATGGCATACAAGATATTGATATTTGTTTGGACAGCAGTTGTCTACTGCCTATATACATACGCTACTATAACGACAAAGTCAATAAGCGATTTCAACATCGGGATTTTATTTGCGAGCTACGATTTGGAGTACATTTGCAAGTCACCCGTGCAATTTGTGATGGCGAAAAAAAGCAATGCTGGTGTTTGCCAATGGAAAATCGCCGACGATTTCGCAAAACAAAAGGTTGGCAACGAGACGGAGCTGCCAGTTGCAGACATTGGCGGAAATTGTTTGTTTTCGTGCAACTTTCTAGCCGACGAGCCAAAGATGACGGCTGAGTTGCAACTGCTGTCGTTCTTCTCGAAAAGCACATCGGTGAAAAAGTCGGACTACGATTTATACACGTATTTAGCGCCGTGCGACAGGACCATTCGCGGTAACGTTTCCGAAGGCGATAGTAACAGAACAAAAGCATTGGAAGATTTTGCTGGGGTGTATTACACTAGCAATGCGGACGACTGCAAGGGTCTTGGCACCGAGGTATTAAACGACGCTGTCCTGCGGAACGACAGTAACACGGGACTTTTCGCTGCGAGAAAAAACACGCAGGTAGATGTGCGAAGAGTTCAAGAAGCCATCAAAGAAATAAAGGAAGATAAATCAAAACTATCAGCTTTAAGATACGAATCCGAATGGCTTTATAATGCAGTAGCTGCTTATTTTGATCAACATCCGCCCAAAAAGATCCTGGGTAGCAAGGACTAATCTAATATATATGCCTTCTTCAATCAGCGGCATCCAATTTCAAAACATTCCTTCTGCCTCAAATTCGATCAAATTTCAAAGGGGTTGCTTTATCATATGGACTTAGACGTCTCAGGTTTGTCCAAAAAGTTAGCATTCCTTCTCAAAAATTGTCCCAGCCTTGTCCAAAAATCAGGTTTTTTTGCTATATTATTAATTTTAGTTTCCTTGGACATAGTCTTTTAAAACTGGCTTTCTGTTTACTTGGTACAAACAACCTGTTGTGGTCTGGGTGTGGCAATTTAGTATCTATTATCTTTGCTGACCTTATTCATAGTCTCTGCCATAATATTAGAGGCAAAACTCCAAAATGAGTCCCCCCCCCTTGCTTGAGGCGAGCAGAAGGGGCAGGAAGCAAGGGAATCTTGAGGTAATGAATCTGGGGGTTTGTTTAGAACCTTGTAAGCTGCTCTTTGTTGGAGGCTCCTTTAATACATCTTAAGAGAATAACAACAGGATATTGGTTAATGCGGCCCCCTAAACCCTGAGCAAATTGCCCCCTGCCCTCCTCTCAGCAGCCCTGATCTTAACTATTAAATGGTGGATCCTCCTTTCGATTTGAGAAGAACAGTGCACTAGCAGCAGTGGAAAAAACATAAACATTTTAATGTAATCGATAAGCATTTTTGAAATTGTTGAACGAATGCATGTTGCTTCTTTTAGACAAATGAAATTTGGTCACATGCTTGAGAATAGCTATGATAAAAATATTTGGTGCATAAAATATTAATGACAGTTATTCAAAACAAACAACATAGGAAATTAATGCTTCAGATCTTAATTTAGAGGCCATCAACATTTGGGTTTGTCTTTCATCAGGGCTTTTGGCCGTGATTGTTTGACACCCCTCCCCTCCTCCCCCATCACAGCCTTTTATGTGTTGTGCATGTCAACTGTGGTCAAGAAAGGCCACATATACCACAGGCCTATTTTGTTGCACCATCCCTCCCATCGCCAAAGTCGCAAAGAAAGACTATACCTAAATGTTGATGGCCCCTTATACCATTCCAAACAAACTGTAAATAGCTTTTTACTTGCACTTTTCATCAGAAATATATTGTAGCAGCTTTGATAATTTTCCTGATCATGAATTTTAAAGAGGCTTGTAATTAATTATAAAAAGATACATTGTCATAAATGATCAAAACTTAAAAAATTGTTTCTTGTTGATCTCAGGAATCCTAGCTAGCACAGCAATAGAATGAGGATTCAGGCAAAAAGGCTTACTTTCATACCTATTTCTGCTGGTAATCTATTTACATTTCGATAAGAAATCAAGCACTAAGCTCAGTAGATAAAGTGCCGTGGAATTTTTCAGGGTTATGCCTTTCCAATATAAAATTTGTGAATGGTTTCGTAATTAATACGAAATGCGTGCACAGCACAAGCAAATATTAAACATTAGAATAGAATGGATAAAGAATCGTTAACAAATGTATTCAGGAACAGGTGAGTCTTAGTTGCATAGTAAGCTCATAAGCAGTAAGAACCAAACGATGGGCGCCTGGGTTAAAGGCAAGCCAGGCTGGAAAACACGCCAGAGCTCGCAGCTACGCAACCAGTAGGTACCTTGAAGTCGCAGCCAGATTTCCGTTCGCTCGCACCTCAAAATATGAGTTGCACGCAGAGGCCACGGTTTATTGCACAATACATGGAAACCCAGGGGAGAACTTGGCACACAACCATACGGGGGGTTAGTCTGATATTTTTGGATTTTCATGAGATTTCCATATCTGTATCAAACGTATTGTTCATAGACCTAATTGGCTGAGGCTTGTTTCACCAATCACAAGTCATGTGACCATACTCTTGGGAAGTTTTACTGCAACCATTTAAAGCAAATCTGAAATAGCAAATCTGACAATATGTAGCTATGTGATTATATCTCATCTTAAATTGCAATTTGTGATATTTTTGGATGCAAGACATTAGTAGAGTTGATATTTTTGGATGGGCTGCAAAATTCTTGGACTTACCTCTATACCAAGATCTATGTGCTGAGTGCCCCCCCCCCCCCCCCGGCCATGTGACTTACATAAAGGGAAATAGGTAGTTAGACAATAAATAACCACGTAAGCATTTTCAAGTA
Organism: Catostylus mosaicus; assembly: GCA_964019065.1. Classification (NCBI taxonomy): domain Eukaryota; kingdom Metazoa; phylum Cnidaria; class Scyphozoa; order Rhizostomeae; family Catostylidae; genus Catostylus; species Catostylus mosaicus. The sequence continues at coordinate 4,844,045 of OZ025193.1, read as the reverse complement.
ACGGAAAAAATAACATATTATATAATCCAACATAAACTTCAAACCGTAACAAATTGTAATAACAGATTATACCTTTATATACACTCATAAAGAAATTGGTGATAGCTGAGTGTCTCTAACAATGAAAATGCGTATTTGATAAATTGATAAGTGAACAAAGTTTTGCGCTTTCCAGTTTTGTGTAACCATAGTCAATAAATACACAATAAATAATGCTACTTTAAAAATTTGAGACACTGAAACCAATATCTTGATCAGCTCTTGATCAACAAAACAATTGATGGAATGTTTTTCTTCTTATAGCAAATATTTATATTTGATAGGTTCATTTGCAATTCTGTGTACAACTTTTGATTGCTCATTGCGCTTGAAATAGCTATCAATTGCCTTTGGATCTCTTAATAGGGGAGATGAATTGTTGTCCAAATACTTTCTGGCTATTCCTGCTACAATGTTGTCAGTACAGTTGCCAACATAAGGTAGAAGCCAGTCAATTTTTGTTCTTAACTCAATCACTTTGTTTGACTGATGGCATCGTTGTTTTTGAATGGACATTACAGAATAAAAACTTTCTGCAAGAGCTTCAGAGCCTCCTGAGGCAAGGGCAACGTCAAGTGCAATCATATATTCTGGGCCAATCTTTGAGTAAATGTCCTTTACTGTGAACAATACTTCCACAAGCAGTGACAGCATTCATCAAGGAATGCTGTCACTTCACTTCTATCAAGCAATTTCAGTTTGAACTGTTGGCGTATTCCCGTTACCACAGGATCAGGTGCCAGGGAAATGAAGTGCTGCTTCAATGGCTTGTTTGCAACTGATAAGCAAGCAATACCATATTCTCTGAGATTGCCCCAAAACAACTCACACATAACCTCTTTGAAGGAATGGTAAACTGCTTCTGCACTGCCCTCATCTAAGCGACAATATTTTTCTGCACTATCTTGTAGATGGGAAAGCAGTGAAACATATCTGAACCATATTGCAAATTCTGTCTTCCCCATTTTCAAATATCTATTTCTATCTTTAAGGCAATGCAATGGACTTCTTGCCTCCGGTTTTAAATTACCCTCCAAGGCTATCAACATTTGTTCAAAATCAAAGCATTCAGAGAGAAGACATGAGATTTTCGAAACACCGCCATCAAGTCTTTTTGAACTTGCATCTTTCAAATCTTCTGCAAATTTTTTCAAATCATTCAAAGATGCATCTACATTTCTCTCAACCCAGTTGTATGCAACAGATGCTCCTTTTTCTGGATGTTCTATTTTTTCTTCATTTGTAAACTTCCAGCCTTCCAATAGCTCTACATCGTTGAACTGGAAATTTCTTATACCTGCCAGATGCTTTTTGATTCGAGGCGTCCCTTTCAAATTCAATCAACTGCGTGATTGGTGCCGTGATATCCATGAGACCTATAAGATCGGTTACAAAATCTTGGCCAAACATTCTGTACTGAAGAGGAAAATCATTATCAGCACCTGAATGGATTGTGAAGAAGGCAGCATGCAAAACTTTGAAGCCTTTTTCTATTGCTCCCCATTGTTTAATGGCTGAGCTTAAAAAACGCTGTTTGGCAAATGGAGTGACCACCACTGCTCTTTTCTTCTTGGCTGCTGCACTTTCTTCTAGCTGGGAATAACCTTTACCGCTTGATAGGAGATGATTGAACTCATTTGCTCGTTCAATAAAAACTTTGAAAAATTTGCCTGAGTTACCAGTTTTTTCATCTCTAACATCAGTTGATGCCAAATTTAACAAATGGGTAGCATCCCATATTGTTGCTTGGCAAAACTGCAAACTTCTAGGCAAATTTTCTCTTCCTGTTTCCTTTAAAATTTTCGCTTGAAAACTCTGTGCCTGGTACTGCCCATCAGCTGTTGTTCCGCAATATCTGGTGAGATCTTCCCGAGAAAATTTAAGCTTCAGCTCAATGAGATTCAGTAAGTTCCCCGCAAGCTCATCTGCATTTCCACCGCTGACATCGGGGAGGCTGCCTGTCGCTTCATCGGAAGAGCTTTCATCTTCAGGCCCTGGATCTTCATCATCGGAATCGTTAGATTTGGCATAAACAAGTGGGGCACCAAGAGGATATGCACACCTTTTGCCGTTGCTCAAAAATACCAAATATGATGCCTGACTAGTCCTTCTATTGACTGTCCCCTTATCAATTACCCCAAAGAAATGAGGCTTCATTAAAGTGGCGGGAAGTTCATCATTTAAAGTCAATGACGTTTTCTCATCTACAAAGTCTTCAGCCGCAACAAGTAGCGGTAACATCTGTTTTCTACTGTGGATCCTCTGCCCAACATTGACTCCGCAATCATCCAAAAGTGCCAAAAGCGTTTCGTAATGAATTGAAGCGGCTTTCATTTTTACGTCCGTGATCATGCATTTCACAAGAGTCTTGGTAATGGAAAGGGCAGTTTCCTTGCGACGTTCTATTTCTTCAAGCTCCTTGGAAGCAGTGAAATGTTGTCTTCCATGAGCAGTCGTTGAAATTCCTAGCAAATGAGACCGCAAAGTCGATTTCAGAAGACGCCAATCAGCATTGCCACCCATGATATACTGCTCTGTTTTGTGTTGTCCATGCCAAATACCAGTAGATGGATTTCCGTGACCAGATAGAGATTTTTTCTTTGCAGCAAGATAGGGTGAAATATCTTTAAGCTTCTTTTCGTTGTTTGAAATTGACGTAAAGCAGATGTTGCATCGAATAACGCTTTCTTCCATTTCTTGATCATAAAAAATTCAATGCAGGGTACTCTGTTTACTAACTCGCTAATATTGTTGATCCTTTTCCATTCATTTAGATCTATGGCTACTTCACAAGTATCTAGCAATCTATTTGATGTTTCCAACTCGTTATCCTTGTCATTGAAATTCATATCCTTCATTAAGGATACCACTTCAAGGGCTATATCTTTAGCTGTAACATGTTTTGCAGCAGCCACAGGTTCCTCATAAGTATTATCATCAGCCATTTCGTTTGGAGATATTTCTCTCTCTTCATGGTGCCCAAGATATGCAGCTATTGACGACTGTTCATGAATCTTGGCTGCAGAATCTCTTTTGCGGCTGAATATTTCATGACTCTCACTCTCAGTAGCATCAACATCGTAATCAATAATGCTTTCAGTACTTTGATTGATGTCGTGCATCTCAGCAGGCACATTCTGGTGTGTGATTTGTTTTCCCTCCTCAGTTTGTCTGGATCGTTTGCTTTTTGGCTCAGCACTTTCGTTTAGATTCCTAATTGCTTTTCCTTGGTTCTCCATTTTTGCTTTCGCAGCCAATAACTTTCTTTCAGGTGAATCACAAATCACTGTGGTAATTGATTTTTCCAAATGCTGGCTGGATCGACGATGCCTCTCGATGTCAGATGGCATTCCATTTGAAATTGTGAAATATTTCCTTCCACCTAGCAAACATTCTTTACAGAAAACCTTTTGGTATACCCTTTTCTTTACTGAAATCGGTGGAGTTGATGGCGCTGTCCTGTTTAAAAATCCCCACGCAGAAGCTAAAATAAAATGTTTTGATCATAAAGATGATTTTACTCCCATTAGAGAATATAAAACACAAATTTCACTAAAATCATTACAGCTGACAACAAATTTTTTATTAACCTGTTTTTGTTGATAAAGACACTGGCTTGTCTTGAGATGGTAATGACGATTCCTTTCCTGGAATAAATAAAAAGCAAAGTGTCAATTTACCCAATCCAGAATAGTTTTGATGTGATTCCATTAATGGCAAAAATGGTTTTTGTTCCAATTGTGCATTTATTGACCCTCAAATACACAACTTCAGACCAATAGGCAATATTTGGTTCTAAAAATAAGCAACCAGCGAAGAAACTTTCAGTATCAAAATGCAAAAATTTTGATCGCAATTTGAGAAACTTTTAGTACTAAGGGCTGATCCAAGTTTCTTATGAAAAAGGGTATTATTTTGAAAATCAGAGTACATGTTTATTCAATTCTTGTTTCTTGCAAAAAACAACAATGATATAGAGCAAGAAAACAGTCAAGCTCATAAAAGTGTGTATGTTTACTATAATTTGGAGAACTCTATCATGATAAGACAAAACATTTTAAGTTTTGAGGCCTGACCTCTGCTTTTCAATCTTTTTTAAATAAACATGTTTCCGTTCCACAAAAAGATGTAAATTGAATAATCTTGAAATTTTGTAGTGGATATCTATATAGTGTTTTTGAAGTATTCTGCAAAATAGGGCGAATCCAATCTGAGTAGCCTATTAAAGATAAGACAAGGATTACTGGGAGCATCAAATTAGAAATTATTTACCGTCTTTTTCATTTCCTATACATTTCCCGCACATAACTTTTTGTCCATATCCCTCTTCTGAGTCTTCTTCATTTTCTACTGTTTTTCCACAAATTAAATGCACTACCTTCTTGCACTGAATACATTTGTGTGCACCACCAACCTCCTTTGTACACACATGACATCGTTTTTCCATTCCTTAATAAACGATACAATTTCTACTGATCATTAATATTGCTTGGTGTGATCACAAAAAAACATTGAGAAAAATATAGAAAGTTGATTGCAAGTCCTCGCAAAATAAAACACGCAAGTAAAAACTAACCTGAAATCGGGGCTTCTGCCAATACACCCTTTTCTTCCTGGTTATAACAAAGTTTGTGCAATGTCAATGCGGCGAATGTTTCCTTTCTCCTAACTTGAAAAATCTTCCTGAAAATTCAGGCTACACGTGTTATTTACTGTAATTCACTATCATTTCCTGATGCCTTTTGACCTTTGATGCCCCGTGAGCTGAATCTGATATTGATGACGTTTCCAATTGCAATTGATTATATAATTAAGTGATAGTGACATCGTTGCTGATTTGATACGCGCACTTTGTCTTTTGTTTAGGCATCTGGTAAAAACCAAACCTTAAGATCCATAGAAGCCCGACTGGACACAGACTGGACCTCCGTCACTCCCTACTATAAAGCTCTGACAGTGTAATTATTTTTATTTGTAAATTGAGCTTACACATGGAATGAATTGCAGTTAACCCCTCATTTAGGAAAACCACCTTAAAGAACTACTAGGCTACTGAGAATGAAAAGCTCTCTTAGTTATAAGAAACTTCTGAGGCTTGGAATTTTTAATGCTGCCCGATATTCCAGAAGTATCAAAAAAAGGATAGACTCTTTCAAGAGCGATTTGAAAAAAACAAATGAACTTTTAAATTAAGTGTCTTTCAGCAAAAACGCACATTTGATACTGAATAACAGAGGGATTTTATTTATTACTAGAGTTTTTTGTTCGCCTTTTAGCTAGAGTGGTTTAATTTAAAGATTTGAACTGTCAGAAAATTTTGTTAACAGTTTAGTTTGTCTTAGAAGACAACAGAACAACATCAGTTTTATAGTTGCATTTTCACGCAACCTGATTAAACAAATAGCAATTGTATTGATGTATGTATGTATGTACCTATAAACGGGCAGGGATTCACAAAAAACATATCCACGCAAGCGACATGTTTACCATCATACCTATAGCAGTTACAATCTACCCATCACGTACAGGGAAATTCCATTGGGAAGTTATAGGGGGATGCCAGGCAGTAAATATTCCCTTTTATTCATTTTGGAGAAGGAGAGACAAAGACCCACCTTAAATCAAGCATAACATTAAAAATCGATTACAATGAATACTAAACAATGTGTCTGGCTGTATAGGCAGTGCATACCCCTTCCTTACAGCATATCGTTTTTTAAAAATGAGTAATGTAAACAGTATCACACACCATAACCAAAACAATCACAACAGTCCGCAACCCAGAAAAGCAATATGTTCAAAAATTCTCATCAAAAAGATTGACAAAAATCCAAAACAATTCCAACATATTTTTAAAAAGTTAGTACAGTAAGTCTAAGTTTCTACGTTTCTATCTTATTTCTTGGAAAGTAAGAACAATCAAGTCACAAAAGATTGGATTTTTTGTAGATTTATTAGTCTTCTCATCATCATAATTATCAATCAAATTTAGGTAAAAATTTGATAAATCTATATCTCAATGGCAATTTCTTTTAAACCCTGTATGAATTGGAATGTTTCCAGTCATCAGATCAGAACTTGGTATCATCAAAATCAGGAAACACCACTTTCTGTGTGAGCTTCAAGAAATCCTGATAATAAAAGGTTCTTCAAGGTGTTTTCTTAAAAGTGTGTAAGTTATTAGATGGGTGAGCACAAATTACAAATAAAAATAAATACGCATGTAGTCAATGCGACATGAAACGGATTGACAAAGGTCAAGTCCGGATCCTATGGGTCATATGGTCTGGTCTTTACCATATACCATTTACTTTGCTCACTCAATTCATTTTATTTTCTTCTTCCTCGCGCGCCTAACTTCGCTCGCACCTCTCTGCCTCTGTCTGGCCTCTCCCAAAACATTGCCAGTGTCTCGCAGCATGTCGCGCCCAAGTGATGATTGACCTATTTGCTCGCACTATTTTTGCCCCTGCTCGCATGTCGCAGCGGCCAAAATACTGCTGCTCGCTGCTACGCGTAGCGAAAATATGACGTATTTTCCAGTCCGGAAGGCAAGGCCGGTGTCTCAGAAGAAAATAAAACTCCAAATTTTCATATTTACCTTGACAGTTTCAAGAGAAGCGTGCTCTAGTATGACAATCAGTCTTTTACTCCTATCTTTTTCTTTTAAAACACGAGGTATCTTGTTATGTGGTTCATCTTCGTGGTCCGACATCGCTTCTTCTTTATTGCACGTGCATGTAACATCAACTTTTTCTCGTAAATTTGGCCATTACGAAGTAGCCTTCTCACCAATACGAGGTACAATTGGCGCTCCTCGTCCACCGCCCAGTGTTCATAGCATTTATTTTTGGGGGGGGGGAGGGAGTAGGGGAAGGGGATAAAGAAATAGGGAGATGATATGACGGAAAGGGAGAATTTGAAAGTGGGAAGGGTGTTAATAGTAGATGAGAGGGGAAGGAGAGAGGAAGAGGGAGAGGCAGGGACGCCTGCACGAGAAAAGGGCAAGAGGGCAAACATTGTGAAAAAAGGAGACCAAAAACTCACCAAACGCCTCAACATGTTCAAAATTCATTGATATATGTACTGTTGCTCACGAATGTATGCACATGCAAAAGGGTTATTCCTGCTGCAAAAGTTTCTTGTAACATTTCGAGGTATTAGAATTATAAACCCTTAAATCTAAGACTCTTTCAAAAAGAAATATTGGAGAATTCGTGGTGATGATACCAATGTGGAAGAAAAGCGTTAGATTACGCAAACAGATTAAAGCGAGAATGTACTCAAAAACATACTACAAAAAGAAAACCTTAGAGTGAATGAGAAAAAAACAGAAGAAACAATAATAGCAAGAAAGAATAAGGTCCAAGGTTACAGTTGCGAACAGACAGATGATTTAAAGATAGTTATAAAGAAGAATGAGACTGAGTACCGGAGAACAACAAAGAAATTAGGATCCCTGCTAGGTGTCACTGAGGATATCAATCGAAGGAAGCAACTTGCAACCGCAGCATGGAACAAGTTGAACAACATATGGATTAGAAAAGATAAGATCAAGCAAGGTTTAAGACTGAAGTTGTATAAAGCAATCATCAAACCAATACTATTATACAACTCAGGAACATGGAGCCCAACAAAGAAGGAAGAGGAACAGTTAGACACATTCCACAGAAAGCAACTCAGAAAAGTGATGAATGTCAGATATCCAGCTACCATGAGAAACAGAATTGTGTATCAAAACAGTAATGAGGAAATGCTATCTTTGACAATTTTGGAAAACAGATGGAAACTATTTGGACACACGCTGCGACTCCACGAAGATATACCCCCGCACAAAAGTCAAAGAAATTTTTCTTTACCGGAAGCAAGGAAGGGAGATTCAAAGGAAGGCCACGCATAAATCTACCATGGAAGCTAAATGATGATTTAGAAAGATATTCAAACAGTGGTATGAAGCTGAAGACAAAAAAAGATCTTGAAGAGTTGAAGGAGCTAGCAAAAGACAGGAGGAAGTGGAAAGAACTGACCAATTGTGTTTATGGAACCGCTAAAGCAGAGAAGAACCTTAATTATTAGGGTTTTCAATGCGGAATTGCTTATAATATATATATAGATTAAAGCGAGTTATTTCAAAACCTGTGAAACAGTTATTTAACTTATTTTGAAAGTATTACACCCCATCGCATGCTGCAGGATCCAAGTCCCTTTGGTTGTCAAATGTGCTAGTCAATGAATTTAAAATGTCTCCAACTGATATCATAAATGTTGGATTTTTTGGCACGAATTCTCGTGCAACGTGCATTTCCGGCACCAGCATTGATAGCATTGAACAGCATTGAGTTTTTGCAGCATTGCGGGCCACTCCCAAAACCCAGCAGCTGTATATGAATTATGGTTCCACCAAACTTCTGTACATTTTTTTTAAAAGTAACAATGGGCAGATACTTTTTTGAGTAATGATACATCCCTAGTCCGCGCGAAACTTTTTTTCGTCACTGCTGAAATATGCTCGTCCCAGCTGAGATGGTTATCTACAATGACCCCAGGTTATTTCATATTTTCTACTGTGGAAACATTCTCTTCACCATTTATCAACACTTATACCGTTCAGTCGCCTTCTACTGCCAACTACAAGACTATTTGTCTTAGCAACATTCAGGGACAATTTATTACATTTTAGGCAAGATTTAAGGTTACTCAGGTGTTCATTGATGCAGTCGTTAATATGCGTAACCGAATCCGGCGCAAACATGAGGCATGTATCATCAGCATACATATTAACGTCTCAATGTTTCATCTGCCGATGGTGGTCATTTATATAGATAATAAATAACAGGGGCCCAAGACAGAACCCCTGCGGTACTCCACATGTTATAGATTCTATATTCGAAATCTTCTCATTTACCCTACAGCACTGCTTTCTATTGGTTAAACAAGAACAGAACCAATTAACACCAACGTGAATCTAATGATAAGGGCATATCTGGCCCACAGCTGACCCCGTTGGCTGAGTGCAAGGGGGTCGGTCGCCCCGCTGCCCCATACTGCAGGCGTCCTTGGGGAGAGGGGAATGACACACACTACTCAGAGATGACAAACTGGCCTACGGGGGCTCTAGTAGTCTCTGATTGGAAACTAGGAGGCAGACAAAATAAAAAGTTCTGGCAAATGTACTCAAATTCTACAGGAAGAACCTCAGTACCCTTCCAAATAAGCCTTTGATAAATAATGGCTTCTTGGGCCTACTACCAATACTACTTTAAGAAACAGAGTCGTTTAGTAGAGCATTTATGTCTTTGGGCAAGTCAGGCAGAAATAACTACAATCTTTTTTCGTCGTTGCGACAAACTACAACCCTCACAATAAGCAATTTACGTTCCATGGTTAACATAACAAATGTGAATTACTCGCGAATTATATATTCTTAAATAGTCTAAATAAGTTACAATAGTCAGAATACATTAACGGATATACTTATAATGGAAAAAATGAGTACAATCCCTGCCAATACTAGTCAGAATAACTATGAAAAACAATGTCATTTTACGCCAAATATCATGACCCCCAAACAAGCCCATTCCAATTGCAAAAAGCACTAATAGCAGTTTATTCTATCTAGTTAAATTTATTCTTGTACATGTCCTTTTTAAAGGCAGGTCCAGACATTGCCTCGCCAAGATCTTCGCTAAGCTCGGCCAGCTTCTTCGGGTCGTTGTAGTGTGTTACAGCTTGTGCCATGGCATAGGCTCTTTTAGCAGGATTCCCACTCTTGAATATCCCCGATCCAACGAAAACTCCGTCAACACCAAGTTGCATCAGCAGTGAAACATCAGCTGGAGTTGCTACGAAACAAAACACTTGTATAAAGCTTAAGCCTTTTCACTGGAGAAAAGTTGTTTGGAAGCTGTGGCTTATAGTCTGTCATCAGCCAAAAACTATTCTACCGACTTACCCCAGTCGCAATGTGTAATCGCATAGGGTACAGCCACAGACGGCGCTCATAATTACAGACTAGGTACTTAATTGGCTCCTGGGAAGAAAAAGGCAGAATTTGTGTTTGCCAAAGGGTGCTAATAAGTGGTATAGGCGAGGATTCAAACAAGCGATATTTAGGTCGCTAGTCTTAACTCGTAACAACTCCGCCAAAGAGGCCGCACCTGTTGGACCTGTTTGATTTCCGGAAAGGCACTTTCAAACTCTCTTTGCTATCAATCTCCCCTTTCTTTCAAACCCTCTTATAATATGGCCAATGCGAGGACTTCTATGTACGTTCAACCAAATTTGATCCTATCAGGTCTACTCTACAACAAGACACTGAAGTGAAGTCTAGAAAATGCTCCAGATTTAAAACTTACCGAGGCCACCAGCAGCAAAATTGACAACAGGCAGACGGCCCATCTCAGCTGTTTTCTTTAAGAGTTCATACGGCACTCTAAGCTCTTTAGCGTATGAATATAACTCAGATGGATCCATGCCTTGTGCTCGTCGGATTTCACTTCTTATTGTCCTTGCGTGTCGTACAGCCTCACAGACATCACCTGATCAAAATTATTAATATAATCATCATCTGGTAATATTTGCTGTTTACTGCTGCCGTTTTGAGTTTTTCCAAGTCACATGCAGGTAAAATTGTATCCCAGTATTTGATGGGAATATTTCCACCATTCTTTTATAGCAGAACTCCAAAACTAGCCTGTTCCAGCTTCGCTCTTCTCTGTCAAAGATTACTAATTGCAGATAATATTCAGGCTTATGAGCGGTTAGAAGTTACAAAAATAACAATGAGCGCTTAGTCTTTAGAGGGAACTTTAGTTACTTTGTTTTGTGGAAAATGTAGGTCTTAGGATTGTCATGCATTTCGGTGCTCCCTTTCCCCTTTTCTTGTAAGAAAAATGATTGTATTATTGTATTATTATTATTTTTGTAATTGTCTTTGTAAATTTTTATGAAAATACCTAATTGTGTTTCAAAAATTGTAAGCTGGTACTCAGAGCTTCACTCATACTGCGACCATCAAACAGGCAAAAAGATTCTAAAGATATATATAGGCAATGTAAATTTATTGGTGACTTCGTGATTTTTTTGAGGCAATCATTTTTGTACAAGCTATTTCTTTAAGTTCCTTTACCGTAGAGTGAAATTGGGGGAATATTTCCATCATTCTTATACAGAAAAAATCTCCAAAACCGACCTGTTCCAGCTTCGCCTTTCGTTCTAATCATAGCAGCCCCTTCTGAAATTCGTCTTAAAGCCTCGCCAAGATCTTTAGCACCACATACAAATGGTATGTTAAACTTGTGTTTATCAACATGATTAGATTCGTCTGCAGGAGTCAAAACTGTGATAAAAACAGAAGGATAGTAATTAGTTATCTCAGAAAAAGTTACATGCTTCACAAAAAAATTTGATGGGTACATGCATTTTGCTGAATCAACATTTTAAACCAGTATACTTTTCAGAAAAATAAAAATTTCCACAATGTCAATACAGGCCTTGATAAGATAGAAGTTTTTTCTTCTTGAAAGTTAAAGGAATCCCGAAAACAATGACCATAAACAATGACCATAAAAAGTGACTGTAAACACAGTCTATTAGCCGAAACTCTTAACTGAGACTATAAACATTGACTTTACACAGAGACTATAAACACTAACCTTAAGCATTGACTTTAAACAGTGAATATAAACAGTGACTATAAACAATGACTTTTAATGTTTAATGCACACATATAAAATGCATAAATAAAACCATTAAATGGTACCATACCCTCTGATTCGTCAATCATATCCACTTCAAGGGACTCTAGAATCTGTGCCTCAGCAAAATGTCCAATTCTGCATTTGGCCATAACAGGAATTGTGACAGCGTTTAAAATCTCTTTTATCATCTGGAAATAACAAAAAAAAATGTGTGTAACATAACTCTTTGAAACTGATGAGCCCCAGCATGGGACAGTAGGGGTTTAAACCTCTGGAAAAAACCCACTAAACTCCCTACCACCCATCAGCAAAAATTAAAATATAACTCTCCCTTGAATGTCTAAATTTTTTACAACCTTCAAACTTATTTTAGTTACTTAATTAGCTTTAATAAGTCGTAACAAATATTCTTCCATTAATATAGTCATAATGATTTTCAATCTTGCATCTTTTGAAACTTGTGAGAAATACTTGGTAGCAAGATATCCCCGGCTTTAAAAAAAAGGCCACAACTGAGTACCTTTGGATCAGACATTCTTGCAATTCCACCATCCTTTCTAATATCAGCAGGAACTCTTTCTAGTGCCATAACTGCACAAGCCTAAAATGAAGGAAAGAAACTTGAATAATCTTTGACCTTCTCTTGCAAGATTTTTAATCCACATCTACATATATATGTGTTCTGTTGACTCAGGAGAGTATTACTGATGAAGATATAATATCAGTTAGGCATTGGGTGACATGGAGTAAAATTTTGTCTCCTGCTAAAGCAGAAAATGGACTAAAAGTAACTTACACCAGCTTCTTCCGCGATTCTTGCCTGCTCAACATTGACAACATCCATAACAATTCCACCTTTTGCCATCTGAGCCATGCCTGCTTTCACTTTGAAGGTTCCTGCATAAAATTGATTATTCCCTTCTGTCAAGAGTTGACATCATACAAAACTACAGTAGTAACAGAATTTGATCACATAAGTTAATCCATTAAAGGAAGGTCTTTTATGAAGCAGGTATCATTTACGAAAATGTGGAAGTTCTTGCTTATGGTCTGTTATTAGCTAGAGGCTACTCTATAGACTTGACACTTTCCCCTTCTTGCTATGTGTTGCATATGGAAGGGTGCAACCACAAATGCTACTCAGAATTATGGACAAGGTATAGAAGATGACAAATTAATTTCTGAAGGCATGGAAAGCTCAGTTGAAAATGTTTGTGAATTTTTTTGCTTCCATTGCCATACTGACCTACTTTGGCTGAAGATGCAACTTTGACATCGTTTTTGGTATGACCATTCAGTGAAAGATTTGCAACTTCATCTACAGAAGGTAAAAACGCTACTGATGTTAAAAAATATGGGAAGAACATCAATTTTATCATTATAATGGAAAAGCAATAATTTCTGTGAGATTAATAACAAACAGTTGTGTCAATCCGAATAATCTTGCATCGCATTCCTCATTAAAAAGCTTGGCTGCTCGATCAGTGGAACCTGAAAATATTCCGCAACAATCCGACAAACTTTAGAAATTTCGCCAAAATTTCCGATATAAACCTTTTTGGAAGCTTTGGGGGGCTTTGGGGGGGGGGGGGGCGTTGCTCCCAGTCCACCTTTCGCTACGCCACCAGGCGCGAATTTGTTTTATTCAATTCAGTCAATCATGGAAATTCAGCGCAATTCTCCCACATATGTTTTATCAATGTATTATTCATTTAATCGAAAATAAATTAAATTGGGAATGTAATTAATTCTCTCATAACCTGCATCAACTGTCCACTTTTGCAAAGGCCCAATCTTGCTGTTAATATTTGTTCGCGGATCTGTTGCTACTTGAATAAAATATCCCTACTTTTTAAATTAGCAGGATCTTCTGACTAGCCTTGAATTGATACTTCCTTAAATTATATAATATTACGAGACTGATTCAAGGCTTTGCTGTTGGAAGCGCATTACAGCTATACCTCGTTGTTTAGGCCTAAATAATGGCATAGGTCACCGGCACTGAAACTTGCATTTCGCTCAGATATAAAGAAAAATCAACTAAAAAAGGAAATTACCAATGACAGAGCTTCCATTAATCGTTGCCATTTTGATCTTCACTTGTGTTGATTTTATTTAATTGCTAAATCGTTGCTTAGAGAGCTTGCCCGTACGGTGTCTTTCATACGCCAACTCGTCAAACACGTGTTACATAACAAGTTGTTTTGGCCAAATTCCAAAGCTGCTGGTCTGCAAAATACACTGACATTTTACAATGAAACTTTCGATACAATACACCAATAGCATCATGACGATCGTATCGTGTCGATTTTACGGCTTGGGCATTTTCAGACTCATTTCTCATCACTGATTAGTGTATTTCATCAGAAATTTTAAAAAGTCCGGAGAGAGGCTGCCAGAACCCTCAGTTAAATACAGTCGACTCCGGTCAAAGTCACTCCGCTTATAGTCATACTCCGGATACTATCACAATTCTGCTGTTTCCCAAATTTAAGTCTGGTCAAACCCATAAAATTGAACTCCTCTTATAGTCACTCCGCTTTGTGTCACACTCCGCTTAAGCCTGGTACTCACTTGACGATTATCACGATTACCACGATTACGATGATCACGATTACCACGATTACGATGATCACGATTACCACGATTACGATTATCACGATTAAAGTCTTGTTGACATTACGATGTTTAGCTTAATCATGTACTCATCATTCACGTTAATCGTGCATTCAAAATGGCTGTTCAGGGGAAAAACAAGCTCCTTGCAATGATGAGCGCTGTTTATATTTTGAGAAAACGTAGACAGAGAAGAGAAAAATTCAAAAAAACGGCAGAAAAAGAAAAGAAGATTCTTGGTTAAACATATTTTCAGAAATAAAGCTTCAAGCGAATATCATGCATTGGTGGAAGAACTACGACTGAACGAACGTGAATTTCATTTCAGGTATTTACGTATGTCAAAAGAGAGATTTGATCATTTATACAGTCTTTGAAAAGCAGCGATTGAGAAGAAGGATACACGTTGTCGTAAATCAATTCCTGCCCGTCAAAGGTTGGTTATTGCATTAAGATATCTGGCAACTGGTAGCTCCCAGCAAACGCTCAGTTATTCATTCAGAGTTGGCCGTATAACAGTCAGCAATATAGTCAGAGCGGTTTGTGAGGCAATTTATCACGTCTTGGCTCCAATTTATCTAAAGCCACCAACATCTGCCGATGAGTGGGGGCGCATAAGTAACGATTTTGAATCCCTTTGGAACATGCCACACGTTATTGGAGCTATAGATGGAAAGCATATAGCCATAGACTGCCCAAAAAGAACTGGCTCACAATATCACAATTACCAGGGATTTTTCAGCCTGGTATTACTTGCTATCTGCGATGCAAGGTATACATTCACAATGGCTGATGTAGGTCAATATGGCAGCAATAACGATAGTGGAGTTTTGCTAAATTCAGAAATGGGGCAGCGTTTTGAAGAGGATTCTTCAGACATTCATCTTCTTGAAAAAGTGCAAGGGTGTCAGGTAGAGAAATTACCATATTATTCAGTTGGAAATATAATATTTCCTATTCTAAAAACTTGGCTGATGCGTCCATTTCCTGGAAAACTTAGTGAAGATCAACGAATCTATAACTACAGATTATCTAGAGCACGCAGAGTTAAAGATAATACATTTGGTATATTGGTAGCACGTTGGAGGCTGTTTCGATCGCCTATAAGGGCAGCAAAAGAGAATGTGATCCAGTATGTTTTGGCTGCAATTTGCCTTCACAATTATTTAAGATTAACAGAAAATGCCCTCTACTGCCCAACTGGTTTTATCGATTCGGAAGATAGTACAGGACGCCTTAAACCTGGAGAATGGAGGAGAATTGTGGCCTCTGATAATGGATGCTTACAAGGCATCCGAAAGACTCGTGGATCGCGTTATGCAATATCTGCCACAGGGATGAGAGATGCAATAAAAGATTTTGTAAATAGCCCAACTGGTTTTGTACCCTGGCAATTAGAATATGTCAGAAACACCGGACAAAAAGAATGACTTTACTTTTATTAACTTTCATTATAATAAAACAATTCTTCAGAGTTCCTTAAAAAAAAATTGAAGTGTTTTTCAAAATTAATGTTGCGATGGGCCTTGACTTGATGCTGCATATAAATTCGTGGTACTTAAGCTGTGGGGAAAATTTTGAGAGGTAGAAGGAGAAGGAATATGAGAGCAAAGTGGACCTTGGGAAAAAGCATTACATGCAGGAGGGTTATAAGAAACTGGAATGAAGTTAGAAGCTGTTGGGGTAATAGAAGCAGATGGGTGAAAAGCTGCAGCTGGGTTATAGGAGTGATATGAATCTACCGAGTCTGCCTCCTGATTCATTTGAATATTGAAAAGCAAGTATTGAATTTGATGTTTTGCAATTCTTTGATTTCTACACGAAAGCTTCCTCAGTTCTGCTGTAACCAGCAAGCCAAATAGATCGAGTTCGTCTTTTTCTTTGCAATAATTTTGCTCAAATGCCTTTTGCATTGATTTAAGGAGAAGCAGTTCTTCTCTATCCATGTCAGGTTTTTTTTTCATTCATTTCTCCTGGCTTGTCACTTTAGATATATTACTTTCTGCTGTACTTTTCCTTGATCCTGTTGCCGTTTCTATAGTTAATTCAGAATCAGATTGGTCTGGCTCCTTGTTACTTGATATCTCAGAGATATCCTCATTCTCTGCGTCTTCAGCAATATCTGCTAATGACTGAGTATCTGCTAAAGAAGTACTCGGCAATATCACTTCAAAGTCTTTTGCAGGCAAATTTGTCTTTGTAGATCTTAGTTTGATGTATAGCACCAGCCACATGAGAAAAGAAAAATCATTCATTTTCTATCTTACTTTCTCTACGGCACCTGCAGACGTTCCAGAGCATTCTGCCTTTTTTAAATCGTTTCGTCGCTTGCTAAACCTTTTCTTTAAATTTTCAAAAAGCTGCTTTGCTCTATCCCCTGTAAAAGAACAGTATCATTTCATTAGATTTCTGGAGTGAATAATGAGTAAAGCTACGAAATAACATATTTCAGGATCTCAAGATCAATTTTTTCTGGGCCGTCTGGCAGATGATCCCAAAGTTAAGAGGCTTAACCTACGAAAAAAGGACCAAAGTTTCTCTAAATTTGCCGACAGGCAATTCACGTGCAATTTAATAACCCCCCCCCCCCACCATATTCCACTGAAAGGCCATACCAGACCTTTTCCATACGTAGGATTAGTTGGGCTTTTTCTTAGTTTATACATTTGTGTTGGTGCGTCACATCAATCGGTATCTTAAGATAAATGAAGTCTTCATTTAGTTTCCTTAACGGTGAAAAAGGGCAACATTTTAAAAAGTACCCCCCAAAATAAGAATGTCGAAGTAAACCTACCATCAATGAATTTAACCTACCATCAGTTATACAGACCTCCTCAGCTACCTTTGCCCAGGCATTCTTGACTATGTGCTTGTCTTTGTAATCAGCTTTACTTTTCTCAAATAAACATGGAAATTTCCTGAAAAACCTCGGTCAATAGTAGCCAAACTTTGTTCCTTCAAGCCACCTACGAACAACCGGCTAAAATAGATGTACGATTGCACAGCTGCCCAGAGACGAAAATTATAGGGGGCTTGGGGGCAATTGTCCTTTCCCAATTCGATATGACTCAGAAAATTCTCATAAAAGTCGGATATTTTTAACTTGGAAGTAGAGAAAGAATTTTGATTCAATAATATCTGATACGGTTTCTATTTATGTAAAATTTTGCAACAAAAGATCTCAAACAAAGGACATGGATTCTACTAAAGTGAATAAAAAACAATTAGTTATGGGTAGACTCATTAATTTCCTAGGATTTTCCCAGCGTTGTAGATTTGGATGTAGGGTTATTGTTAATAATACCTTCTAAGGGTTGAAGCCATGGAATTTTTCACAAATTGTTGTTTTGTCTGTAAGGGCCTGGTCACAAAATGAGCGTGATCATTCAAGGGAGTGGCTATAATGGTGGTCGAAATTTTTGGGATGATCACGCCTTTTGTTCTCGGATAATTCATTGCTCTTGCCCCCCTTTTAAATCTCAATTTTTGCCACTGCCCCTGCCACTGCATAAGGCTCCATCGAATTATCTCCCACCAAAATAGCAAATAATTCATTTGGTCTGACAACACAACAACAAAAACAAAAGTGATTATCCAAAACGAGTCAACATCAAAATGGTTGGAATTTAAGAGGAAGAGGAAGCGAATCTCAGTATGGTTTGTTCTTTGATCATGTGATAATTCCGGCAACCTGAAGCCATCTGTTGATGTTTGAAGTTGTGCAGTGTGTAGAAAACAATTTTTTTGGAAAATGGAAAAAGGTGGTCTAATGTATCGTTACTGTTTATTCACGTTGCTGTTTGTTTTTGCCTGCACTACGAATGCCGACTCAGAAAACCGTAAAAAATGGGAATTGGGAACTGTTGCAAAAACTGAAAAACCTGCAGCAAAAGAGGTTTGATTATTACTTATATCCACAGACCTTACCAATTTTTTCATAAAGCATATATTCTAAAATTTTGCTTTGTCTGATTTTTTGTGATGCTCAACACATTTGTTTGTGATATTCAACATATATGTTTGAAGCCGGAAAGTAAAATCTGGTACAATGACGTCTGTCGACTTATCGAAGTTCAAAATACTGAATTCTGTAAGCAGTAAGAGTTCCTTTTTGATAGGAGTCTTCAAGGAAGAAATGAATAAAAGGTCACTCCTTTTGAGATATTGATATCAACTTTCCATCCCTTACTTCAATTGGCATTTTGCTCTCTCCAAAAAAACTTTTCTTCTGCTGCGTTCTGGACCGACTTTTAAGAATTATTCAGTTTTTTGTAGATTTATAGACTAGTTTTATATATATGTATATATAAAATTTGTACCCACTCATAAAGTATTGAAAGTGTCACAAACTCCCAACACCCCCCCATAATTAACATCCCATAATTAGCCATATTTCCCTTGACCTTAAGTCAAAACTCTAAATTATTGATAATTAATCATTTGCAGAATGAAATGCATTTCCTTTAATCTTGCTGGAAGAAGACACTGGAGCCATAATGGAATAATTGTATGCCCAACCCCACATGTTACACCAGTTCCTTTCGCTCTGTTGTTTTGTCTTATTGTTATAAGCAACACTTAGTCAGGTTCCACTCTGGATTATGAGAATGTATGCTATTCAACCCTCAACTTATTTTGCAGGTGGAATGCTCCCATGTTAGAAAATTAAACACATCATCTCAATGTCACTTTGCAAAAGAGACTAAAGACTGCTACTACTCCCCTGGTTATCTGCAATACGTTTACATCGTCTATTGCAACTTCAATGGACATTCACCAGTGGCATTATTTTTACTGGTAAGCATTTTATTAATTGCTTGGCAAGATAGGTATTTTAACTGTAAATGTTTAAAATTGTGCATAAAACAAGAGACATAATATTTTATGGCATGTTTTTCTACCCACAGCTGTTTAATATGTAACCCTTTTCTCACCTTCTTAAAATAAACTTTTTCAGGGCCCTCAACCCCCGGTTATTATTTGAATTCTGTAAGATTGGACACAATGCCATTGTGCCATTAAAAATTTGATGAATGAAATGTTTTTCACATATCACCCTTTTGCAAAAAGCACCTTTCATGAATAAATTTCTGCACTGAAATTCCATGCTTACCAATAATTGTCAGAAGAATTTATTGTCAGTTAAGATGTTTTATATACATATATAGTATGTTATTTGTTTTGTTCTTTTGAGACTGATGATTTTGGGTGTCAAAATTATAGAAATATGGATCAATCAATGTTGTTGTTATGTGACTGGTTTTGTTATTGTTATGGATATAGCAAATTTAAACAAAGCTCAATAAATATGATTTATGTACCATGATTCACCTCCATGATTCATGATTCCTCCTGGCATGGTTGGACTTCTTAATGAATGCAAGACTAAGTGCAAAATTGAAATCAGAGGAGGTTGGGCATGAATTACAAACAGACAAGTATATGCTACAACAATTTTATAATACATGCATAATCATTTTATTTTTGACAGGGACTTCTATTGATTTTTCTTTTCATTGCCCTTGGTGTAACTGCTGAAGAATTGTGAGTTTTTTTAATAGATTCTGTATACCTAAATTTACTCAAATATTCATATTCTGTAAAAGATATGGATTCTGCATACCTAACTTTACTCAAATATGCATATTCTGTACATAGAGAAAGTTTCCTTTTATCTCTTGTGAACAGGCCTGATTGAAAACTGCTCAAAATTATTGCAGCTGCTAAAATACTCTGAAAGAGTCCCCATATGCAAGGACAAAGTATTAGTAACAAAATATAGATTATGATCAGCTATAAATTATTAAAATTTTGTTTTGTATTCCTGCTGCTCTGCGATGTTCCTATGTTTATGATTTACATACATCTTTGCAAGCATCCGTCAAGAATCATTTGGCAGCCTGTTATTTGGATTCTCACCTTTGCTTGTTACAAACACTTTGTCAAAATTCCCAGTTTTAGGCCTTCTTCATGAATTAAGTTTGATAATATTTAGATTAACATTTAGTTTGTTATTGTATTCTAAAGCATTTAAGAGAATATTAATTAATAGATTCCTTTCTTTAATTGCAAAGCTTTTGTCCATGTTTGAAGACATTCTCAAAAGCACTTCATATGAGTGACAGTGTAGCTGTATCCTTTTCATTTCTTTGCTTATTCATTTAACTATCAGGATCCAAAGCTAAAGATTGCTCATATACTGTATATTGTGTGATTCCACTGAGCAAACGAAGAAGGCAGCACAAAATGAAGGCAGGTTTACCAAGCTGCTAAAAAGTGAACCAGTTTGCCTTATGAAATTCGATGTAACAAAACATATTGTAATATATAATGTAATATAATGTAAGGTAATGTTATGTAATGTAAATTTAATGAAATATAATGTAATGTAATGTGATGTAATGAATGTAATTTAATGTAATGTTTTAATGTAACGTAATGTAATTCTATGTAATGTAATGTAGTGTACAATCAAAAAAAAATTTTTAATTGGTGTTATATCAATTTGTTTACGAGAAACTGCTAACTGAGCATGAATGAAGGAGACAGGAAGGGATCAGGTGAAAATTTTCATGATAGATCGTCATTGATTGCTTATCTTAAGCCTCACCAGACCCCAAGTAATGTTGATTAATTTATCTGACTAGCTGTTTATCATGGAGTCCACCAAATGCGACTGAAGAGAAAAAGGATGGCAAATTAGCCTTGAAAAGACAAGAAACTTCATCATTGGCATTCCTAGGTCAAAGATTTCGGGTTTTTTAAAGAGAAAAGTACCGCAAAGGATCATGGTAAGGTGACGTCATGGGTCACTCCGAAGGAGCATGAAATTATTTCTTTTGTCCAGCCAACTCAGTAGAGTTATCACACCCCCTTCCCCTTCAACCCATTGTAGCTTCGGCCCTGGCTGGAACTATTGATTGTTTTTCCTTGACTGTGATTTAGGGCGTTACGCTGTTAGCATTAGGGAATGGAGCGCCCGATATTTTCAGTGTCCTTGCTGCAATTACGTCCGGAGGCCAAGGCACAGCACCACTTGCTTTTCAAGAACTATTTGGTAACTACATGATGCATGTTATTCAAATGACTTTTTATTTTGCCAGTGGCTGCTTTTTATCTAGGTTGAGAGCTATCCATGCAAGACATTATTTTTTTCTCGACAAAAATTGCAAAAATTGGTACCTTGTCCGTTATGGACAGATCGCTCATAGCAGGGTACAGCCACGTACGCCAATCATAGCTAAGGACCAGGAACCTATTTATACTCCTAAATAGAGAGAGGTATACTTTGTGTTAACACCTTGTCCAGGGGTGTTATCCTCAGGGAAAGCATGGATTCGAACCGGTGACGTTTAAAGCGCTTGTCTAAAACCTTAACCACTACACTACTGAACGGGAAATGACCAGACTCAAAATCATCTCATAAAGCTTTTCTCAAAATCGAAATGCTTTTTGGTAAAATAATAGTTACTTTAAAAGTTAACTAATTCTTTGAAATTGTCCCATAAAGGTGCGGGCATTTTCGTGACAACAGTTGTTTCTGGTAGCATTCAGCTGCGCAACTCATTCAAGCTTGCAAGAAGGCCTTTCATTCGCGACTTGGTTTTCTATATAAGTGCAGTATGCTGGACATTTGTTGTCATGTATCGAAAGGAAATCCAAACTGCTGAAGCTGTAGGTTGGTAATGTTATAATTCATTGTTATGTTGGTGTTTTTACTCTCTTCTTTAGATGTATTCTTTGATTTATGCAAAACACAATCCTCAGTTAATTAACGCTGTGTTTTTAAAAAGTTTGTATCAAGCTTTTGTGTTGAATGAAATTTAAATGATGATGACGATGATGATGATGATAATGATGATGACGATGATGTTAAGGATGATGATGATGATGATGATGATGATGATGATGATGATGATGATGATGATGATGATGATGATGATTATGATGATGATGATGATGATGATGATGTTAAAAAAGATTTTTTGCTGTTTATAGACAGAAGCAACTTAATACTGTTTACAGCTGCCAAACAGAATCACTCAGTAATCCTTACAGAAACTGCCAATACAGACAGACAGATACAACTATATGATAGTGGCCCTGTTTTGACACTTAAGTCTTTATTTTGAAGCCTGCAACAAGATGAGGGGGGGGGGGGGCACAAAATGCGTGTTGGATATAAAGGCCCAATCTGATAAGTCTTTATCTATTTTCACTGTCCAGGCTTCATCGTACTGTATGTAATATACGTAACTCTTGTGATTGCTGGCCAAGCAGTTAATAGAACGATCAAATCAAGAAAACTGACTGCCTCTGATTACGGTTCAATTGTGAACACTTCTGATGAAGGTAAGAGGTCTTTTTCGACAGACCCAAATATCATGGTATACTTAAAATGGGACAGACCAAATTTAGATCAGTTCGGTTGCTTTGATTTCAAATTTCTGATACGTGTTAAAGAAAGAAAGAAAGAAAGAAAGAAAGAAAGAAAGAAAGAAAGAAAGAAAGAAAGAAAGAAAGAAAGAAAGAAAGAAAGAAAGAAAGAAAGAAAGAAAGAAAGAAAGAAAGAAAGAAAGAAAGAAAGAAAGAAAGAAAGAAAGAAAGAAAGAAAGAAAGAAAGAAAGAAAGAAAGAAAGAAAGAAAGAAAGAAAGAAAGAAAGAAAGAAAGAAAGAAAGAAAGAAAGGGGTTTTTGCAATTTTATCGCAAGCATTCCTCGAGAATCTGGTAGGCATCTTGCTATTGTGCCCTTACTTTACTTATTACATTTGAACCAAAGCCAAGTTTGAAACTGAATAAAATTTACGTGAAGATTTTTCTCTGTGAATTTTTAGCTGTTGTTCAAAGAACTCGACAGCAAAGGAAAGCATGGATTGAAGATTTGCATGCAAGTGCTGATTTCACAACCTTTGAATCAGGCGAAAGGTCATTGTTTATAAGAAACCAGTACATACAAAGTATTCCTTCAAGTGTCAATGACGAAAACCTTGCTTCACAAAGTACAGGTAACTCTTCTTGAAGAAGGCATGAATATAAAAAGGTTACATAAGATGCAATATGTTAAAAGATCGTATCAAATATTGGTGCGATTTCTCTTCCATGCTAGGGCTGAGTTGAAATAGCTAATCTCTTATCACAAAATGGAATTATAACAAAAATTTGAAATAACTATATTCATAAATGGTTAGGGCAAGGATTTTAACCGGTGATGTTTTGGTACTTCCATTAGCCTGTGTTCCAGACCCCCGACCTTCAGGTTGTGGATCAGGAACACAGGCTACTGTATACTTTCATTAGTTAATTATTTCATTCTACCTTATGGTCATCATCTGACGTTACATGCTCTGACGAGCGTCGAACAAAAAAGTGAACTCCAGTCTGCTCAAGTCTTGATTTTGCTGCAATAACAATGTCTAGGATCACGAAATTTCATAAGTTTTGTTAATTATCACAGAGACAATTACCGGGAGCAACGATGACAATGTTTCAGATAAAAGTACATTAGAAAGAATCACTGGAATAGATTTAGATGAATGGAAAGAGAAAGCTCTTTTTTGGAGATTTTTTGATATTTTGAAGGTTAGTTTTAAAATTTAAAATATATTTAAAACGTGTTTTTCTCTATATTTCCTAATTTTTGTCATTGACTAAATGATTTGGAAAATGAGGATGAATTAATTAAAATAAAAATAAAACATAAAAGTCTGCAATAATGTGACCTATAACACTCTTCAAAGGAGATGTATGGAAGAACAAAGAAAGGATTGTGCATTTTCTACGCCTCCCAACAGAAACGTATGTGCGTTAACTCGTACAGTAATATTGAAAGCATCTGCTTGGATTGCACAGGGGGTACAGGAATTGATAACGTTGAAGCGAAGAATCTTTAATAACATTTAGAGATAGGTGTATCCAGACATTGAAGAGATCAGTCTTCCCCTTGTAAGAAATGACCAATTCTCCCTGAAGGTCGTTGGGCTGAATTGTTCCTCTATGGATGAAAGTTTTGAAGGCATTGATTCTTTGTAAAAAGGCGTAAGGTCATCTGTTATTGGCCCGATAACATTGTCTTTTTATTTAAATCACCATCAAATAAACAGTTTAAATGAGGCCGCCCTAGGCTCTCAGGCAGCTTTGCAGCCTAGTTGAAAATTTCCTGTAGCTAAATAGTATCTATTATTTCAATCTTTTTCAGATTCCGTTGGAAATCGTTTTGAATCTGACGAATCCAGTAATCGATGTCGAATCCAAAGGATACAGATGGCATAAGTTTCTGATTATGTTACAATGTGTATTGAGCCCAGTTGCCTGTGCATTTGTTACAGAAAGTATGTTCAACATGCTATCTTTTCTAAGATCGGGGGTGCTCTCCCCTCGATTAGTTCACCTATTGAGAGGCCCCCTCTTTATAAAAATTATCTGCATAAAAATTCAATACCTTATCTCTGTGTAATTTTTATTGGATAGCGCTAATATCTTTTGCAATCAGTTACTTTATTTTGAAAGTTTGAAGTTTGTATATAGTAGCATTAAAAAATGGGAAACTTGAACTTCAACTGGAACTGAAGCTGAAATTATCTTATGCACGCTGTATCCCTGAAACCAACAAGTAAACTTAGCTTGGAACAAGCTACTGCAAGACTGCAGGCCTCTTTGATAAACTCAATAGATGATGAAATGAATGTGATTACATAAGTTCCACCGCTAATCGTGAAGCAGAAAATCATGACTCCACGCTATTAGCATTTACATGGCCTTTACGAGGATAAGATCATTACCGAAATGGGTTTGAAAACATCACTTTAGAGTCTTTACAACCTAATATTTACACGTGAGTGTGTCTGCTGTGGGCTTAGGTTCATCTTTTACGAAAATATTCCTATAACTTGGGTGCTGATCACGCTTTCTTTGCTCCAACTATAATCTGCTGTGGGACATTCTAGTTCCACGTTTCTGAAATGCTGGCACCCCTTTCAGGTCTATATTAAAATTATGTTTCTCCACTTTTCAGTCCCTATAACCGTGGAATTATATGTCCCAGGAACCATCCCAGGAACCATCCTAGATACATCCCAACTGTCTTTATACTTTTTTGCTCCATTCAGTATAGTTCAATAGCAATTAAGTAACACTTAACCATACACCTCTGCCTGCAGCGCCGCTCCTGTCTACGAAGTACCTATATTTGTGAATCTATGTCAAAAGTAAAGCGATTTAAATATAGAAAACAGCAATCTTTATCCTTATTTTTAGAGGCATTTATTCCAATCGCTGGAGGCTTTGTTGTTTGGGAGATACTCCTTATTGTTGGACCAGTGTTGGCTGTTGTTGTTATGCTGACAACCGAAGTCCGAAAGCCACCAAAATTCTGCGCGGTGAGTATTTTCCATTCGTAGACATATCTGAATGTTTGGCAACCTTTTCCAGGAGGAGTTAAACTTACAAACTCGGTTTTAGGGATGCCATTGTCCACTATTGTTCCATTGCTTGGCGAACTCATTTGCATTCTAGACTAATAAGTATATATAGTTAAAAAAGAGCTTCAAATTAACATAAACAGAAATGTTTGTCATATTTTCCATGTGACCAACACTGGATCGACGAATGGCTGATAACATAATAATGATACATGTGATCAGATATGACTCCACCAATAGGGTAACAGCATGAAACTGGTGGATCATGAGATCAGCGTCGGCTCCAGTTATTTAATTTTGATCATGATAATAATAATAACAAGCTATGATCAGTATATGAATTTGTACATTCCACTAAATTTACTCAATAGGAACTTTGGTGCATGTGATCAGTTTTGGCTTCATCAATAGCATTAGCACAAAACTGTCTAGTTCATGTTATCAGTGTTTTCCCCATAAGTTCATATGTAGCATCAATACAGTATTTTACGTTGGTAAACGTTTCCTATGCCAGTAGATCTGTTAAATGAATATGGCAATTCATGTGATTAGTGCTGGCTTGACTCAATATATCTGCAACATGAATATCGAGACTCACGTGATTAGTAGTGACTCCAATAATAGGTTCATAGCGTGATAATAATGATTCATGTTATCAGTGCTGGCTCCACCGATATACCTACAACTTTATAATGGTGTTTCACGTGACCACTGTTGATTCAACCAATAGATTCGATCAGGATAATGGCAATTCATGTGATCAGTGCTGGCTCCACGTATGGATTCATACCAGGAAAGTTTTGCTTCATGTGATCAAAGTTGGCTCGTGAAATGTATTTACAAAATAAAATCAGTGAATTCACCACAGAGTATGATTTTATCACCAATAATGGATCTTTTAATATGTTCGTAATTCATTCTATTTTTTTAAATATTAAAACGTTGTATTTTTAGATATTCGCAGTAGCTGGATTCATTGTATCCGTTATATGGATATATGCGTTGGCACAAGAACTCGTCAATCTTCTTAAGGTTTTGATATTTGTTATTTTAGATTTACTCATTAGAATTTCCGTCATGTTCTGAACGCAATACAAATACGATTGAAACAAGATACAAGTTTATATATTTAAAAAGAATCATCTTATAGAATAAGATACTTACCCATCAATGCATTTAAACAAGACAATGTAAGATTTCAGGCTATGGGCATCGTAGCATCGCTTACCAATAATAGGCAAAAAGGTCTCTTTTTAGGTATACGTAAAGAAGAGTGCCACAAGATTTTTACTAAAATTGTTTGTGTAATAGCAAATGATTAGCATTGTCCGTGAATGATCTTCCATTGATTTGGTAAATCATAACGAAGGCCCCGTAGACACTGCTCCGTCTTTTTATGAATGTTTTTACAACGCACTGCTCAAAACGGGGGTTGTCGAAACGCACAGTTAATTGAAAAACAAAAGCGGATATTAATGAAAATGGACATCTAGAGATCAATCTGAGATGAACCCTCTGAAATGGATACTTTTCTCTCCGTTCATGACCAAAAAGGCAAGGATGGCGCTAGAGGTTAAAACATAATGTACTGACAATCCAAGAAAAGCTTCAGTGCCGACGATCTGAAAAAAGCTGCCGACAACTTTTTTTATTTGATTACCACGTCTGTTTAAAATCATGCATTCCTTTTGTACAACAATGCCACTCAAATGCGCAAATATTAAGCTCTTCTGAGGTCCCCAAGCGTTCGTACTTGTAATCATAAAGGCCGACCTCCACTAGAGCAGTTTTATTCGTGCGAGCGCTGCGCTCGAACAAGTGCATGGTTGATTGGCTCTTCAAGACGTCTGCGCGCGAAATCCCTGTTGGAGTAGGCTCAGAACCTACTACCAAAGCGCACAAAATATACTCCTCTGCGACCAGAAAGATCTTTTTGCGTATGCACTTTTTCGAGCGCAGCGCTCGCGCGAACAAATCTGCTCGAACAATTAAAGCTCTCCAAAAAACGACCAGCGTTGACGATAAGCAGGTCTCCACTAAAACAGAGAAAAACAAAAACAAAGCGGTATGAATGAGGCTTAGATGAAACGCATGACAATTTGGCCTAAGCCCAAGTGAAAATGATTTTATTTTTTAACAGACGTTTGGTGTAGCACTTGGAATAAGCAACGCTGTTTTGGGTCTTACGCTTCTGGCTTGGGGAAACAGCATCGGAGGTGTGTATGTCTATGGGTTATGGGCATAAACAATGATATAAACAATTTGCAATAAATAGATAAATAAATAAATTAATTAATGAATGAATACATCAATAAAAAGAATAAACAAATTGACAATTTCTACTGATGTAAAAGGAAAACCATTTGATCACTCCAAAAAAATAAATAAATAAATAAATAAATAAATAGATCCATGGATAAATAAATAAATAGATGAATGAATAAATAATAAATAGATAAGTAGATAAATAAATAAATACGTAAATAAAAAGATAAATAATAAAATAGATAAATAAATAAATAAATAAATAAATAGAAAAATCAATAAATGAATAAACAAATTGACAATTTATACTGATGTAAAGAGGAAGACCCTCAAACTCTTCGGTCATTCCAAAAGATCAAAGTGTGGTGTCAGCAAACTATGCCTAGAGGAATTGTCACTTGAAAAAAGAGCAACGGACTAAAACTAAAATGCTGGCGTGATGTAATCGTAAACCTGGAGGACCTCGACTTCAGTGAACTAAACTCTATCGTGCGAGACCGGGACCATTGGAAGCAACTCACTTTTGTAGATGCGTATTCTGCCACTGGCGGAGATAGTGAAAGATGACTGATTGAGATTGCATAGACCAGTGGTTCTAAATTTTTTCCCATTTATTGAATGTAAATGCCGGGTGCAACTGCAGGATACAGGCCTATAATTTACTTATATTCTACCAGGCTGCTTATTTCATGCACGTAAAATAGCAGATCATTGCGACCAAGGCCCTTAATTAAACCTATAGAAAAAATACCTGGTAGGTTTGTTTTATTCATTGGTTTGATACATGCAGAAAAGTAGATCAAATGAAGCAAGAAACGTATTCTGTGGCCTTGTATTCTGCAGCTACTCCTTATACAAACATTTTGCATAATTATTCTCACCTGTTATTTTAGATTTCATTTCTAATTTGGCCATGGCAAAGAACGGTGCACCACGTATGGCTATTGCTGCTTGTTATGGTGGGCCACTGCTAAGTATCCTTTTCAACGTCAAACCAATCTCTTGCCGCTAGTGTTGTACATTGAAAGTTGTGGTTTATAGTCAGTTAATAGCAAGAGGCTATTATACCGACCTAATTTTTTTCGAGGTCTCTATGCAAAATTGCATATACCAGGGTAGAGCTACAGTCGGTGCTCGTAACTGCAGACCAGGTAACCATATTTACATCTGGTTGAGAGAGGCACAATTTTGATAACACCTTCCCACAAGGGTGCTATCTTCATAAATTGTACTGATTCAGTCTTGTTGTCAAATCATTACTGAAAGCATCAGAAGTATTTTTATATAAAAAGAATCTATCTGCTTAGGCGTATAGCCCTGTTGCCTAAGCCTTACTGACCGTTCACCTCCATTAGAAAAACCCATCAAACGTCACATAATCAAATAATATACCATACCATATTTCAAATATTGTTCTTCAAAATCTCTAATAGTTTGTAGTTCATGCAACTTTCCTTAACCAGGCATAAGATATGATGCTTGGGGTTGGAATATCATGCACTGTATCATCTTTAACACACAATGGACATGTTAAAGTAGGTTTATTTCATTTTATTTATCACCATTCCAACACAATGAATCGTTAACAAGACATATCATTAGATCGTTACAATATGTTATATGGCATCACTATGAAGATGTCCCTTTAGCCGAGATAAAAAATTGATGTCATAGGAACTGGTAGCCCGAACGGGGAAGGAACACACCTCTTTTCCCCTGGCAAAATAGCCTTGAAAAGGCAAGAGACTTTCTCACTTCACAATGCATCGCATTCTTACATCTAAGGTCCCGAATTTACAGCGAGAAAGGATCGGTATATGTACTTCAATAATAAAAAATTCATTTTTGATTTTTAATTACTTATAGCCTCATTTTTCGTCATTTTTCCTGTATTTATTCACATTATGAAGCTTGGCTCCTTCGTCGCGCGCTGATTCTATTGTGCAATCTCTTTGTATTTATTTTTCTAACGACTGCATCTACAATACATTACACAACCCCTGGCGAAATTCGTTGGAACACCTATGAAAAGTCATTTTCTTCGGACTGCTCTGTGGGTTACGGCTAATAACGCTGTCATCACCTCCCATCCCCCCTAAAAAATATGTTGGTTAGAAACAGCATTAAGTTTGGCCTTAACTTTTGTTTACACTTGATTTCGGTCAAAAGCTAGCCATAAAACGTGGTTTAAATGACATTGTTTTGAGAGGCAGAGAGAAAGTTGCAGATAGAGAACAAAATTATGGTGTTCTAAGACTTGTGGTAGAGATTGCAGGTTCCTTCCAAGCTGGGAAAAACACGCGGTCACCTAGTTCTCTCTTGAATCTTCTTGTATTGATTAAATATTGCTTTTTCTTTTAGCTTATTCGTGGTAATTTGCAGTACATCATTTCAGCATCATTCCTCGGTGCAAGCCTTTTTGCGGCTTTAATTCTTATGCCCATTTTGAAGTTCGCTAGTTCAAAGATAATTGGTGTCTTCCTCATCCTTTTTTATTGTGCATATTTGACAATTTCGATTTTAAACGAAGCTAGATTTTTACAAAAAATTGGGTAATAATTTCACCGTTACTTTTCACATGTTTGTAAAAACGAATTAATTTGTTTTCATTTTAATTTTTATCATTTTAATCAAAGGAATCGACACTGAAACGAAACAGGACGATAACCACCATTCAGTCAATTTGATTTGTACCAATAGCATTGCAGAATGTTAGTAAATTAAGGGAAAGGCAGGAGGGGAAAATAGTGAAAGGGAAAGGAAAGGGAAAGGAAAGGAAAGGAAAGGCAAGGAAAGGAAAGGAAAGGAAAGGAAAGGAAAGGAAAGGAAAGGAAAGGAAAGGAAAGGAAAGGAAAGGAAAGGAAAGGAAAGGAAAGGAAAGGAAAGGAAAGGAAAGGGATTTAAGTCGTCCAATGAAACTTGTCCAAGTGTTTTTTCTCCATTTCTTCAAATTTCCAAAGATCTTCCATTTTCGTCAGCACGTCTGACCAAAGGTTCACGGAAAATTTCAAACCCTTTCTTAAATGACCCTTAGATGATTAGATGAGCTTAGGTACATCCATTAGATGAGTTTTGTCCATTTTTTAGAGGTTTCAATCTATTTAATAGCATGTAACATAATTCAACTTTTTTTAAATACTCCAAATGTGAAGTAATTCAGTTTAGCACCTAGTGGCAGTGTTTTCAGGTATCCGTTATGAAGCATGTAAAGATTTTTGGTTAATTCGCAAACAAGGCTGTCGGAGGTATTTCAAGGAATATGCACCCTTTACGCACCCTATAGCTGCGGCCTTGCGAGGAGGGGCACAGATAGGAAGAGGCGCAATTAAAATAAAATTGTTTGAAAAAAATTGTCTTTATGGAACATAGGTTCAAAAGGAGTATTAAAAAAAGCTTATTTTCAAAATTCTCAGGTCAGAAAAAGCTCCTTATTTAAATGTCCTATGGTATCTTTAATGCACCCTTATTGACTTATGAGAGTCCTTTTTTAAAAGCCATTTTACTTTTAACCGTTTGAAAGGAATTGTTTCTAAAAAAAGCCAAACATTCGTAGAGTTATGAAGAATTTGGAGCTCGAGAGATCTTGTATCTGCCCACAGTCTTGTTTTTTATTTCATTTGTGAAAATGTGCAAGTTTTTTCTTGGAAAATTCACTTGTATTTTTATCATAATCCTGTGTTTTTAGTCGTGTAAATATGATTACTGCAAGGCAATTTGTATAACCATGTAAATCTACTCTCTAATTTATCTATATTTCAACCTGCCTGCGGATCGGGGATGCTATGGAGGATGTCATTGAGGTCCAGCCGCCTCCCTAAATATCTATGCTCATACATTATTTTAGGGTGTAAACTTCTTGCAAGCACATGTTTCTTTGGTTGCAATTTCGGTAACTGCTTCTGGTCCCTATGGTGTAGTGGTTAAGGTTTAGGACTAGCGATAAACGTCGCAAGATCATGTCTTCGCCCTTACCTTTTGAGACGATAGCAAGGTATTGACAGAAAATTGTACCGCACTTTACCTACGAGTGTGAATGGGTACCTGGTCCGTAGTCTGTTGTTGCAAACTGCTATATGCGAGCACGCATAGCGACCGGTATTGTAAAGTCGGTACAGCAGCCTCTGGCTAAAAGCGAGAATATTCCACAACTCTCAAGATCTTGCTGTTTCTCCATGAACTCTTGTTAGATGATTCTAAAAGAAGAGCAATTTATCAAAACGGGGGGGGGGGGGGCGTTAGGCCCAGGTGGAAGAGTTGCCCTAGTCCCTGAAGAAATAGATACAATAAAGGTTCTTAACAACATTTTATGTTTAATCATCATTTATCTTTATCATAAGAGACGAATAACTGATGAAGTTTTAACATAAACGTTTAGAACGCGATTCAGTTCAACCCTGCTGTCTCCAACGAACATGCAAAAATTATCTCGTACCGATAAAATCGGCGGAATTAAGCTGTTGTTTGATACCTGGTATATGGAGAGATGATAAGAAGTGATAATAAAGGCCTCTATTTAAGCCAATTTCCCGGGTCATTTTGAGTAACCACGAGGTGATAAATGCTTGGAGATATACACAAGGCAGATCGAAACTTAACTGAAAGGACAAACAGGATCTAAGATGATAAGAAAGGCACTTTTAAAGAGCCCTGCCAGAGACTTTTTGAGGAGGGACAAAGTGGTAGGTGTCTAAAGACAGGCCTAGAACATATCTTTGCTGAACGAAAGAGCAAAAAAAGCAAAAATGATTAGAAAGTCCTCTATCTGATATACTTTCCCGGTCCCTTTCGAGCAATCACAGTGCTTTTTGTGTCGCACTGGATCTATATATGACGCAAGTATCAAGTTGCTTGCCGTAGAAGGAACGTGATTATCTGAGATCTGAGGATATCACGTGATTATCATGTGAAAATAATAACCCTCTCCCCTGCTCTTATTAAAAAATAATGACTACAAACCTTATTGACGAATAACAATCAATTGGTCACGTTTGGCTCAATGAATGCTGGAAATATTACAACGAAAAACCGTGCAGTTTTCATAATTTTTCTGCAAGTTTTGAGAATGTATTATACTGAAATTTATTGTGCTTTGCAAACCTTGAAATCTGACATTTTGAAGAGCAAATATAAAACCACAGATTGCAAATGCAATCCAGAGTTGAAGAAAACCCAAGGCCTTAGTTTCTTATAAAGAGTTGGGTGTATTTCAGTTTAGGTGCTAAATTCTCTGCCTAAATGTTTAGCAGCGCTAAATTATGAACTTCTGGAAGCATAATAAATGACCAAGCAACAACCAAAGAAGCTTGCATTACAGCGAAGTGGGGGGAGGGGGGATCGCCCCAAGAGGGTTTCGAAAGTAAGGCTTACACTTTTATTTTCTATTTTTCGCCTTTATTTCTCTCTGTCTTGCCCATCTTGCCCCGGCGTGCAACATACGTCCCTGAACGTAGGAAAAATTTACTACACGTGTACTCTTGCATCTTTTACTCTACTTTAGACTATGGATAGTTTCAGGGAGGCCATAGAATTAGCTTCAGTGAGAACCGGAAAAAGAAGATAAATTTCCCTAATAGCTTATCTTGCCCATCTTAAGCAGCAAAAATACCCCTTATCGATCGTTCTGGTCTTGATTAGTTGGGCAATTTTGTCAATTCGCTGCTTTCTCAGTAGAGCATTGTGTTTATTATGCTTGATTTTGCATTTTTCCTTAAAGCATGCATCATTGGCAACAACAGGATTTAACTTATTTCTACATCAATCTATTTTTTACCACACTGTCGCTCAACAATTGGAGTTTTCAAATCTAGCAGTGCTAATGCACAAGTAATTTTTTCGTGAAATTCACGCTCTTTTTCTAAGTTCTTGGTGATGCCATACTCATACCTCGGATTTGGAAGAAACATGGCAGGGTGGCGGAAACCTCTTAAAATATCAATGTTCTCGGTCCTATGCATCAGCATCGAATGTCGCATCTTCCAGCCATGCATCCATTCTTGGACATTCTTCTCCCTTGCAAGATTTTCTATGTTCTCAATAACCGACTGATGATGCCCTTGAAACTTTGCATTTTTTATTTTGATCGCTTCTGGGCTGCCTCTGTTTGTTAGTCCATCATTCGTCTGCCTACCAGCTCCTTTCAACCTCTTTGCATTGCAATTTGTATTCATCAAACTGATCTTCTTCGATCTCCAATCGCGAATCTGCTTTTCATTAATACCCAGATACCTTGCCGTCGCCCTGTTTCCGTTGATTTCAGCGTGCCTTACTGCCGCTAGTTTAAACGTGATGCTATAGGATAGACGGCATTTTTTCTTAGGGCTTGTAGGCAGGCTCATGTTCGTACTAGCGAGGCCTTGCATTAGCTACTGACATAATATCTAGCTGGATTTGTAATGATAAGCCGCGCAGTAAAGCGTGATAGTCAAGATTCGGTAATGGTTTGGCGCTCATTGGACAATTATAATTAATCAATGGTGGCTGCTCAAAACTCAAACAAATCTTCGCCGTCGTATGCCGAATACGAGGCTGCAAGCAGGGTATTTGTTTCTCTCAGACCTGTTTCATAAAGTGCTAATATCCGCATCAAATCCCTTCCTAAAAGTTCACTTTAGAAACATTCCTTTTTATAGGATTTCATATTGAAGAGGCACTGTTTGAAATCAAAACTGCTCATTCGCTAGCTACTTTAAAAGCGAGAGTGAAAAGGTATTTGATTGGTTAAAGAGGTCATTAGTCCAACATCGCACAGCTCATCCCATTGACATCCGAGTAACTTTCTTTTTTATAAAGTTTCCTTATCTCATTTTAAATTTCTTAAAGGTAACTTGTAATTCATGAGTTCTTATTTGTCTTTTGCAGAATATATTTAAATCAGGATATTCATATATAAAATGGATGTCTTTTTACCCTTCTTAAAGAAATCGAATTGTGATGAAATGAAAATGAATCGAATTTGATAAACAACATTTAATCTAACTACTGACTCCCCATAACCCGGCGTTGCAAATCTATATAAACACGTTTTGAGCTGCATGGAGCAAAACTGAAAGTGAAATCTGACCTTGACGTATGCAGATATTTTCAGATGATACAAATTTAAAAATCAAGGCAAGGTTGCAATTCTAAGTTTAAATTAGGCATGCGAAATAGTTTTGCATTTGCCATTTCGGCCATGCCTGCCTCATGGTTTTAATTCAATAATTCAATTAAGAGATAAACACAGGCTAAGGGGCAATGCAAGAGTTTTGGGCAAGGGGTAAACTTGTAACAGTTGTGGGCAAGGGGAACATCTTAAAAAAGGGGCAAGCTTTGTCGAACGGCAGAGAAACTCCGCGGATAAGAAAGAATTCTAAAGACAGCAAAAGATGAAATGGGAGAACCAAGATCAAATTTCACTCCCTAGCCCCCTTTCTGAGGGCAGTAGCATCGCCCCCTTACACCCCTGTCTTTCGGTTCCTCTGCTAGGGCTCCAATGCAATCCATCACAGATTCACATCAAAATTCATTGTGTGAAACGCCGGCCTATACCTAAACCAACTTATGCTAGACCTGTTATCAATAACACTTATGCATTGTGCGACTAACTGGTTACCCATTGACCTTCAATAAGCCTCAGTGGTTGATGGCTGGTCAAATACCAATTAGCCTATGTCTGCAATAATGTAATAACCATTAGCTAGAGCCTAATCATATCGGATGCAAAGACAACGGCACCGGGCAGGCGCAAATGGAAGTGTTTCATTGACGATTGCAAAATATGCCCTAGGTTATGTGCCCTCCTTTGAAACAAACAGCAGGAATCCTAGCAAAGTAGCGGACCGACCTTAAATGTCTACCTGGAAGAGAGCAGAGGCATTTTTTGTTCATTTTCGAACAATTTCAACGAAATAACTGGAACGGTTAACTATGTACAATCAACCAATCAGTCAATCCGTCAAGGAGTCAGGCAATTAATCGATTAATCAATTCTTTTGAAAGGTTTCTCTATCGCAGAGGCATTGATCGTATCTATACACTCCTTCCGTTAATTTGTAAAGTTCTCTTGCTCCTCCCTAATGTTCAAAAGTACATACCCTCAAAGCAATGCTTGTCTACAAACTCTCTGAGACTGGAGACTAAATTGGGGCCTACAAAAGAGAGCAGCTTTATAAAAATATTTATAAATGATGCGTGAAAGCTATAGCCACGTTTATCTGAGCACTAGAACCTAGAAATAAAAGGGGATTTGGGAATAGGTGACGAAATAAAAGTGGAAAGGAAACAAAAAGGGGGAGAAAACGAAATTCTCCGCTTCTTTTCAACCACTTTCACTCACCTAATCGCGGCTGCCCCCTCCACCTCGCCTTCTCTGGTATAGCCTACAGATACCTATGTGAATGTATTGTCTTTTTTTAACAAAAGTTTGATTGTTAAAAATTCAAATTTTGCTCGAGAGAGAAAATGATGAAATAACAATTTGGAGGCCACAAGCGTCACAGTAAATCGGTCTTTTCCAATCATACTTCATATGAAACTTTGAGTGCCGAAAATTGAAAGCCTAGCGATTTTTCGAAACTTTTTAGCATGGCAGAAAACAGCAATAAGATGGAGAATCAAACGGATGCAATAGCTTTTGAATTTACGCTTTTAAGTTACTGATGCTTTTAGGTTTTTAATATTTTGAATCACAGCTTAGTGGTTTTTGAACGTTCATGAGGCTCAGAAATAAGTTTCTTATAAGAAAATACCCCCAAAGAAGTTTTCCTGGAGTAGCTCCTGCTCCTAGGGTTTCACCATCTCAGTTCTACATTCAAAATCCTACAGCATGACCTAAGGAATTATTTCTGTACATTTTTATTTGCACTTAATTCGAATGAGACTGACTTGGTCAATGGCTGGGCAGCCAGGCCGATGCACACGGATTACCAAAACCCGAGAAATGATACTAGCGGCTAGTATCGATAACTAACGATAACCTAAGCGAATTATCACATTCAAATATAAGCTAGGCTTGTATATGCTCGCAAGGAACGCCTCAAAGTCGCTTGATTTAAGGTGAATTGTCCTAAGTAACAAAAGTTAAGATTTTTGTGTTCCCTACTTCTTTAGAGCTGTTTTTACCGAAAAGCATTATCCTCAATCATATTTCGTTTTTTGTGCAATTTAAAGTCTTTTTTAATATCATCCCGGGCCCCTCCTTACAAGAGGATCTAAAGTTTTGTGCATTAGCACATTGAATAAGGGAATCCTTGAGTAAGACTTGAACAAGAATCAAGATAAAAGATAAGTTCAAACTGAAAACTTCTCACAGAGTCCTCCTTTTACTTGATATTTTAAGTGACTCCAGATCTAGTTAGTTACTGGTCCTCTGCTTATTAACCCCTTCATACACGGAGGAATCATTTGACAGAAAGAGATCTGGTTATTTCTTAGAAGGGGGAAGGCTCTAACCCCTTCAACATCTTGATACACATGCTTCTAAACATTGGTAAAGATTCTTCTAACATTATCAAACATTTGTTGGTTTTAGGGGTAAAGTATAAAGGATTTTTTTAATTGGAAGAGGCTTGCTGCAAGGGGCTGGGAAGCGTGCGATGTTCAAAAGATCATGAATTATAAATGAACCAGGGCCCTTGCTTGCAATGAGTGCTCACTGACTTGATAGCATTACGGAATAAAAGTTGTCACGGTCAATTGCAAAGTGTATGCATTTGATTAACCGGAGCTATTATGTCAGTCGCAGCTGTAACCGCGATAGCTTCCAAGACGCTAGACAAAAACATGAGAGGCCCAACAAAAAAGAAACAGCGTTTGTCTTATAGCGTTATGTTCAAGCTAGCGGCAGTGTGCTACGCAGAAACATATGGAAACCGCGCGACAGCTAGATACGTTGGAGTTAACGAGAAGCAAATCAGAGACTGGAAAGCAAAGAAACATCATTTGATACTCTGCGACTCGCAAGCGAAGCGGTTGAAAGGAGCTGGGAGGTACCGAACCCAAAACACAATCGTTGAAACTAATTACGGCAAAAAGATCAATTCTAGCAGCGACTTGACAGGACAGCCGCTTTCCAGTTTTGCAGGAACTGAAGAAGAGAATAAAAACTTATGGCCCTACTTTTTTGATACTTCCAAAACGCTTCACAACTCAGCGCACGAACGACGTTTTCAAAAACAAACTTTTAAAGACTCAGCTGAAAGACGAAAAGAAATAGATCAAGAGTTAGACTTTCACGAACGATTTTCTTGCGCCCTTGCTCTTCTCGACCTGAAAAAGGGTGCATAACCTTTTTTTTCATGCAGTTTATGGCATTAGCGTCTGCGCAGTTTTTTACTGCATTATTACTTCAAAACAAAACTACCTTTCTCCTACCGTTCTGAAAAATTCACAAACGCGGCTTTGTAAGAAATGCATTGGGGCTGCTTTAAAAAATGAAAGCCTCCTTGGATCAAAATCTGATTGCAGCCCAAGTGGAGGAAATTAAGGGGGGTCTGGGGGCTCAAGCCTTCTCAATTATGAGCTTGTCGAAAATTGAAGTCCCTGAAATCGATTTCCCTTTCTTAATTTCTATTCTAATTGCAACTCAACACCCTAGACTGTAAAGGCAAGAATGCAGGGACTGGGAACAAAGGAAAGGGGAATATTTGCACTTGGCTGCTTAAGCATATGCTGGTTGAAAATTTGAGTCCCTTGTAACATCACCCTGAATTTCCGCCGCTGTTCAGCCCATTCAGTCTTTTTGCTATGACGTGATATATCATTATTTGTATATTATCTGCCCACAACAAATTTTAAGAATTTTTGCTGTATTTTTGCTTCTTTAATGCCATTTATTCATGTGGAAAATTGTGCAAACATTGTCAGATTTGCCTGAAAAATGTTTTGCCTGGAATTGTTGCAGAACCAAACTTGCAAAAGATTTGACAAAATTTCTTACAAAGTTAAATAAAATATCCCAGAAGTTCTGAAAAGCTACATAATATTATTCACATTATGTGTTTTGAATTTTTTACTCTTATCAAATATAGATTTGGTGTTCCATGCATAAATTATCAAAGCTATTACCTATAGTCAGGTTGAAGCAACAGAATTATATATGAAGCATAAAGTTGAAATCACTCCAAAAATGCCAACAGCCTCTTCTGGTAATTTTGATGCCCATAAAATGCCACTTGGCAGCCAATTAATGCCATTCATTAAATCTGCCAAATTACCAACAAGTCCAATGATTATTTGGGTATTTTTCTTGCTGTTCTCATCAATGGAAACTTTCTCATTGGATTCGCTCCTAGAAAGAGAATGTTTTTTGAGATTTTCAAAGGGTTCCATGGAGCAAACATGTATGCAGTAATGCTAGGGGGTATGAACCTTCATTGTTGTCAACAGTTAGCCCTAGAAATACCTTTAAACTGGAGAGAAAAGACAGGGCGTTGACTAAAATGTGAGGTGAAAACTTTGACTTTGAGCATTCTATGCCTTTTCTAATTCTTGAACTGTGAAGCTTTGCATAGCAAATTTCTTGAAGCATTTTGGTCCATCGTTGACATAAATCAGCTGTCAAGAATATGAAATTTCCTTAAAATTAAGATCTGTTGTTTCTCATTAATTTCACTGATTTTATTTAAAAATTGTTATACTTCAGGTTT
Organism: Catostylus mosaicus; assembly: GCA_964019065.1. Taxonomy (NCBI): domain Eukaryota; kingdom Metazoa; phylum Cnidaria; class Scyphozoa; order Rhizostomeae; family Catostylidae; genus Catostylus; species Catostylus mosaicus. The sequence goes on along the minus strand of OZ025193.1, from coordinate 4,804,384 downwards.
TCGATAATCTTGAAAGATTTTGAAGATACACAAGTCTGAACATAGGCGATTAGTAAAGGATCTATCGTCGATCTGTCAGAAAATATTTCATTATTAAATTGTAAACTGTCATTATACTTCCTCATTTCATGAAAAGTTGAAAGTGTAAATCAAAAAAGGAACCAGGAGCATAATTGATGACAGAAATAAAATTTGGCCATCTTCAATCATGTGCCTTTTAAAAACTACAATGTGTCATTAACCATCAACATTATAATAAAACCAATTCATACTCATTTTCAAGCAATTCCTCTTCAGAACTACTTCTCTTTTGCTTTCGTAGCAGCATGAGTTTTCTCAAAGAAATCAAGATGCTAATCGACAATGAAATAACCCAAAAGAAGCAGCCTGTTGACCACAAATGATTTGAATTTCCTTTCAAAATCCCTGCATCACGTGCCCATGCTATGTGTTCCAAAGGGTAGTAGAGTTGATCGAAGCAGTTTTGAATGACTTGCAAAGCTCTGCAAATTGGATCCTTCTCCTGTGGATGAAAAATAATTTCTAACAAAACTTAATTGTGTATAATTACTTTCTTATACGCTGATTCAATTGATTTATTCAGTACATACCAATAACCAATTTGTGCAGACCACTGTATATTAATAACAACTAACTTCAGCTTCAGGGTGACAACGTAAATTGAAATAATTGCTTTGCAGACCGCTTTGCAGAAAATGCAGCCTTTTTTGGGAAAAATCATGCAGCCAGGAAAGGAAATGAGAATAGACATAAAGGCACTTTAAGGCTCTGTTTTCCTGTATCTTTAAAGTACTTACTGATGAAGACCCTGTGCCGTAGGAAAGAGTAAACTGGAGCATTGCTAGATCATCTAAGAGGCGTAACATAACACGGAGATTTGAGAGTTCTGCAGCTAATTTGCCAGCATTCAAGGCGTTCTCGCTGCCACTTGCCCTTTTCAGCAAACCGCTCACAATATAGAGACTATAGTTAAGCAATCTTATAATCTTATCCCTTCCTCTGTAGGTTTCTAAATAAGCAACAAACTTTCTTAGGCAAATTTTACTGTCGACCACCGCCGCCATCTTGTTTTGTTGTTGGATTGGATAGTGGTTGCTGTTGCTGCAAATTTGATTGAAGCTCTGCCAGTTATTTTAAAGACGAAGTCTCAATAGCCTGTTCTCAATTCTGTTACACTTTAAAAAGATGCTCATTTGCTATTATTTTTATTCCCAACAACTTCCCAGTAGGTGAACTACAGCAGAATGCAGAGTATGGCAATGGCGAACCCATGATAATTCTTAAATGCCTTAAATCCTGAAGTTTTTATGTTTGTGCAGTGATATCCATGGAGTAGTGGCGCACCTAAAGATTCTTGTACGGTTTTAGCGCACCTACATACCCATACTCTGCAAACTGGATGCAGTTGCCTCCCCTTCCCTCAGAAAATAGGTCCAATAAGTCTTCTACTTTTGTATGTTTTGGAATTATTCCCTTCTGTTCAGCCCCCTTTTGCTGGAGTGCAGCAGGTTTCCCTGCATTCCAGTCAGTTTATTGGCTGGCACACTTTCAGATTTACAGAAGGTCATACCTATGGTTGTTTGCTGATAAAATGTTGATAATGTTTTATTGGACTATTTGAGGCACCATGCCCACTCTAGTTCATGGCAAATTCATCAGCAGTTTGATGTTGATCAAATTAAAGATTATTACAGTGCTTATTTTTCAAAAGACTCCTTCTTGCCTTTACCCAAACAATTACTAGTTTCCACGTTTTGTACTATCTTAAAGCATTGCCAGGTATAATAGAAAAGGGCAGACACACAAAACATTCATATTTTGCTCCAGTTGCTGGTCATATCAGAATATGATACACATCATCCCTCAACTGAAACCTTAAATAAATTTCTAACTACATTTTAGCAAATACAACCCAGTGCAATATGAGAATTAGTTCCCTAACTAGGCTCATCTATAATTTGCATAGACATAAAAGTGTTGGTAAGAAGATGCCAATAGCTACTAAAATAGGGTAGATAAAAGACGAGTCTTCAAGGTCATAAGGATTAGCAGCTTTAGGCCCTGATGTCTTCCTTTTCTTTGCTGGTTTGTCTGATAGATCATCTGGTTCTTCATCTTTTGCTTCAACTTTCTCTTCTTGGACATTTAGAGCTGGCAGCTTTGGAATATCTAAAAACAAGTTTGAAATTATTGGAATCACATAGCTATGTTTAAGGAACATTGATCATGATTTACATTCTTTGCAGTCAGGGGCAGAGCTACAAAACTTTTTTTAAGGGCCACATAGTTTTGTCTCTGGCAATCTAAAGAAATGGTGGTGAAGACAGTAAATAAAAGAATGAGATGGTTTTGAGAATGGCACAGAGGCAGTTGAGAATATGCTTTGACTATTTCACTGTTCTTAGTGCTCAAAACTGTTGGTAAAGAAGCAAAAAAAATTTTCTCTTTCAAAAAGGGGGAGCACTGGTTCAAATGGCTCCCCCTGGCTATGTTCCTGTTTTGAACATGATTGATCCCAAAGTAAGGGAGAGAGCTGACCTTGGCAAATTATTTCAATTTAAAAAACCATTGTCTTCTCCACTCTCAAGCTCTTGATTTAAAGAGAAGCCCTAAATTACAATATTCTACTTACCATCTATTGTGCCTTTAAAAACTGCAAGAGCATTGATCTTTGGGTTGTCAAAGTAAGTCTGAATGAAGAGGATAAACTTTATCATAAAAAGAACTGCATGGCAACATGTGATACATGAAAAAAATATAACAGTGATTTCAAAATTTTTTTTGTACATGGCTTAATCTGTTTATTCAAGGCTTCTTGTGTTTTGCATTCTGTTAGCAGTTGTTCACAGTGCAACAAGTAAAAATAAGGCTAGAGCTGCCTCCAGCAGAGATCAGCTGCCATGTTTCCCAAAACAGATTAAAGCAAGTTGTACTCAAATACATTAAAGGAATCTTAGTTCAAACCCATATTTTTATCTTATTGTTGCCTTTTTAATTCAATTTATATTTGTCTTTGCTGTTAAGTTCAGTGTATTTAAGTGGCAAAGCCAAAAGTTTTGCTTGTTCTGCCGGGCACAACAAAGAATTCTCAGGCATAGCTTCTTTTATTCCTGAGAATATTAAAAAAGTGCTTTCAGTTGCAATGACACCCTCCACCGGTTTGCTTCAGAGCAAGACAAATGGAGTATCAATGTCTATGTTACACATGATATTTACGGTGTAGACATGATGTTATTTTTGAATGTTTTTTTTAAACAATTTTTGCATTTATTGACCTTAAAATAAGCAATTTCAAAACAATAGGGAAATCTTTGGTTCTGAAAATAAGAAACCAGATAAGAAACTTTAAGTACTAACTTGCCATTATTTTGATTGCAAATAAAGGAACTTTTAGCACTAAGGACTGATCAAAGTGGCAACAATTTTGGTACTCTGAGACAATTTCAAACTCAAAGACAATTATGATCAGAAAATAATTGAACTAGGAAGTATTCCATGCACTTATGCCCAAAGATCTCTGGCATGCAATTTGCTCTATTCTAGCATTTGGCATGAAAACTAATGGAAGGAATTTCAGCAAATGTTAATTTTAAAGAGGCTTTTAGAAACTGTATCTTTCAGATCATATTTCGAGTACAAACAGCATGGAATGAATGCTTATAAGTGAAAAATACCTTGACAAACTCTACATGCAGCTGTCCTGGGAATGGTGCCTTCTGCTTGCCAATAATAAGTGTGCTCTTTTTAATGCTAAATGGGATGTATTCATCATGGGCAATGCCGTAACCAACTTTGTCATAGATATCTAAATCTTTAATGACTGTGAACTGATTGATTCGGATGTCAAAAACCTAAAATATACAATATCTAGATAAGCCCAATGTAAATTTTTGCAAACAAAGTAATAAAAACTGTCCCCTATAGAGAGTATTGGAGAAGGAAATTATATGTACTGTATCAATTAAATTCATTACCTCTCTCTTTACTTTTACAGTTAAGGACTGTAGGATGTAAATACTGGCAAATGAATGAATGATGACAAGAGAAATAAATAGAGTGAGATCAAATGAACTGATTTAAATAAAAATGTAATGCACTAAATGAAATGAAGATTTCTGCGTTCCAATGATTACTAGAATCACCTGTTAGTCTTCTTTTAGTTAGGCCTAGGGTAATAGTATTAATGTAAACTTTACCTTTAATTTTGACCCTCTAAAGTAAACTTCACTAAATTTCAGCACAAGAACAAACTCGCCTTCTTGTTTAATCGGAATGTTGTAACCAAAATCAGCAACATGATATCGCTCCGTTTGATAAAGTATTTGGTCGGCCGACGCTACACGGCCTATCTGCACGCTTTTCCCGTAATCTGAAGAAATTCCGACAGACAATTTATCTGCTTGATAATGAACTCCGTTCAAATCTGTATGAGACGAGCCTCCAGAATTGACGGCATATATAACTTCACCTATGCAGTGTATATAAGGTGCAAGGGTACTAAAAAGCAGTAGAAAAACAGCTACTTTGTCTAGCCACGTTAAGCAAAACATGGTCGCCATTTTCCACCTTGTTGGAACCAGAGCACATGCGCAGTTTATTCATCATGATTATCTTCATAATCATCATTATCAGGAATGGGGTTCTATTTCATCCAAAACCATGGACGTAGAAATTGAAAAAAGAGGTGTTTTTTGAAACAAGCAAAAGAATTGAGAAAAGGTAGTTATTAGGTCCAACTCACCATAAAAATAATATGTCTTCAGCAATCTTTTTGTACAATATGTTCATTCAACAAAGGCATACAAACAGTTATGCACGCCTTTGCTGGGCAATTTAGATGTTTCAAGTTAGAAATACTTCTATGTTTTGCAAATTAAAAATACTTCCATATTTTGCAGTCACAAAAAACCAGTATGTCCCTTCCCGACAAGATCTTGTATGTCCTTGCCTGCGTCACAGACCAGTATTTTCTTGTCTCTGCCGCAAGCTAGTATGTCCTCGTAGGATTTTCTTTGTTTCCAGAGAAAACGGGGGGGGGGGGGGGTAAAAGTTGATTTTAAAATCAGAGAAAAGGGTCTATTTCCTAGAACCTCAGACGTGGGTGCCTAAACTTAACAATGAGAATTGACCCACCGGGTTTCTGCGTTTTTCCAAGTCGCCACGGGAAACGAACTTGCCGTAGTTGAAATTTGCATCTCGCTACAACATCAAGTTGAGATTCACGTAGGAGGTAGAAAGAACGGGCAGATGTTTTATTAAAGCCCCAAAATTGCAAGACAGTTGTTTGAGTATCGTATTATGAAGTTTAATACGTTTTTAAGTTTCTCTGAGCTGACGATCAAATTTGGTTGGTGAAGATAAGAGAATTTTGAAGAAGGAAAGTCAAGGTAGCTCTAGTCTGGAGAGTTAAATTTGGTGGGGTTCTTTATGCTGGCTTCTCACATCGTTTAGTGTTTCTTTGGTATTTCGATATCGTACTGGATGTTTGTTCCGGTACTGGTACTTTACCAGAGAGATCAGATCTTTTCAGATAATTGCGGAGGACAGTTTGACACTGAAGAAACTAAGTCAATGGAAGTGTTAGGTTTGAACCCAACTGGTTCATAGGAAAAATGATGCTACTCAAAGTGGCACTGACAGGTAGGTCCAACCATTGGCGAATGTATATGGAAAAAAGGTTGTCTATGTTTTCAATCATAACCCTAATCATAATCATCATGATCATCATCATCATTGTAACAATGATTATTTTTATCATCAATCATAAAATCTCTGGTAATTTTCATCAGTGGTTTTGTCTAAATTTTGTTCTGTTGTATCCATCATTTTATCATAGTCAGTAGGAGCAAGAAAGTGACAAAAAATAAAACCGTAGTATAAAACAAATTGATCTAACTTTCAGGCGCGGATCCAGAACGTTTGGTGACCGGGTTTCTTGGGGATCTGAAAACTTCTTGGACCACGCCCTTTTCCCGTTTGGGCGACGCCCTTTTTCTTTTGGAAGTGCCCTTCTTCACGTGGTCACAGCCTTTATTCACTATATGAGGTGTGAGAAATTAGTGGGATAAAATCAGCGGCAAGTCTGCGTTGTTTCAGATCGTTCCCTTTCAAAAAACTTTCGGATATCTCTCATCTCCATCCTCCTGGGGTATTGCAAAGCATACAAAATTGAATTTGTTTGCATTTAGCATTGTATAGAGACTGTCTAAAAATTCTATTGAGTTTTACTTGGCCCAGAAAGCTTATTGGATGGAAGGAGAGAGAGAATTTTGATAGGAAATTATAAAACCCTTGGACTTAGGCTATAAATTACATTAGGCCCATACCTTTCAGCTGTAAGGGAGACTGGGTGAGATCATTCTCTAGGACTGCTAGCTTAGCCTGTACATTTTTTGTCTCCCTCCAAAATTAGGTCAAAAACCTCTCTGTTTCTCTTTTCAACAACTTCTAGCGTCCGATGCAAGATAGCCTTTCTTCACCCTCCATTTTATTCCCTCCAAAAGGATCAAATTTATCGCCTATCATACAGCACTGTCAAGCAGTTATGAGCAGTATTATGTGTATTGCGCAACTTAAACAGGTTTCCGACTTTTTCTGACTGGTTTCGGACTTTTGAGACAGGTTTCAGACTCCCTTACGACACGGAGAACAATGAAGTGACCGGTTTCGGACTCGTCAAAGAGAGGTTTCAGACTTTTTCTGAAAAGATGTAATTGTGCAATCCAACAGATAATGACGCAAATAGATAAATTTTCCATTGTTCAAGAGATAGCTGATCTCATACGACTCCTTTTATTTTCGCGTAACAAGCGAAAGGGCAAAACAATAGTTCGTTGGCAGGGAGTCGTTCAACAGGAAAACAGATATTTGCTTCCCCGTTGGCAGTATTTGCTTAATGCGCCATCAAACTAACGAAGGAATCGTTGGAGAGAAAAAGGCTACATACATTTAAGGAAAGGGGGTCTACTTCTTAAATTATCTGACCGGGTTTTTGAAACCTTTAAACCCGGTCTGGATCCGCTCCTGAACTTTAGACCAAATATCAAACTACTCTTTCACAAATGTTGTTCAAAATTATCATCAATCCAAATTTATTATTATCTATTTAGGCAAAATAAAAATTCTAATCTTTAAAAATATTTCAATTTATACACATCTCATTTTCAATGCTGATCATGAATGTAAGTTCTGTTAAGTTAAAGTTTGTATACCATAGGAAAAAAACTTGTCCGTTTTTGGATAGTTTTTAATGGAAATGCCAAGTTTGATCTTATTTTACAGCCTTAACATCTTATTATTTTTGTGCTTATTATTTACATACTCACTTGCTACTTATGTAGGGCTTTTAATATGATTTATATGATATATGATGTGATATATGCTGGATATATGATATGATATGTTATGATATGACATTATATAATTGCAATCTCGATCAAATAGTTTGAGCAGTGCAAAAAAAACTAAATTTCATTCAAAGCGCATTTTTGCCCCAGTTTTTTTAAAAACAAGAAAAATTATTATATCCTTTTGGGTCAGCTGGCCTGGTGTTTTCATCAATCCACCCTTGGCATTTCCATTCAAATTAAAATAAACATTATTCATTATAAATACTTGTTTAAAAATCTTATCTTGCATTTCATATGATGTGACAGAAATGATGATGCAGCTGAAGCCTTACCCTCTAAATACCTTCAGATCTTTTCTGGGGTTCTTTTTGAACCTTCTCAATCAAAAATTTATGGTTCTAAAATTGGAGTGGCCCATCAGAATGGGCTTGTGTGCTCCTGAAAGATATTTCTTTAAAAGTTCCCCACATTCCCATGTTTTTCATAACCTCTGGGAAGGCATGATTATGATCATAAACTTCTGTCACAGATTAGACAATCATGAATTGTTGCACTTCGAGAGGTATACTTTGTGTGTTAAAGTAGAAAACTGGCATGAAATTTGCATGCCAATTTCACTGTTACCCATCATGGCAACATGATTATTAACCTTAGTTAACATTGATAAAAGGTCTTCCTTTTGGGCGTGCACAGTGAAGACTTGCTGCAATGCCTCTATAAACCATGAGTGTGCAATTGCATCATAACCTTTGGGATATTCAGTATATTTATGGGCTGATCTTCCTTGTGTAGTAGAGCACATTAACAAAATGTCACTGTCAGTTGGGACTCGGCATACAGGCTGTTTTGTCATCTGACCATCATGGACAACATCTTTACCGCCACGTCCAAAAAGCTGTCCTGCATCAAAGCCAACTCCACGGCATGCTTGAGAAAATATCAGCTTTGGTCTGCCTACCATTAATGGGCATTCATCTCCCTTCAGCCTATCCATTATCTCTTCATAACTGATTGATTGGTTATCAGTGCCCAAGACTCCATTTTCATTGCCATGACTTAGTATCAACAGTGCATAGCAGTCATAGTTTTCTGCAACAAAGTTAATATCCATCAGTATAAATGTTAACTGTTATACTAGATGGGGGTATATGCAAAGGAATTTTGGTTATATTCTATGTTTCCCTCGTTCCTCTCTCTTTCTAAGTCGAGAAATGGATATGCCACAGCTTCACTAGCAAGAAAGCAAATTTTTTTTTGTTAACCTAGGCTAGGGTTCTGGCCAGGGATGCCTTCTACATGCCTTGGCAAGGGGACAAGACCGGGAAGAACAAGGGTTCTAGTGCTTGCAGCTTGTTCTTAGCTTATGTGAGCCTGGGGTGCTAAGGCCTGTGTCCTCGGATACCCATTCAATGACCTCAAAATGATGGACAGCTGAATTGCCTGACCAACTTGCAGAGAAAGGACTTGATGTGGCCATAAACCAGGGACCTCTAGGGTCATAGGTCCATAGAACATGACCATGATACATAATCACTGATGGCAAACAATCTTTCAGATTTTGAGCTTTTTTGAAAAATACTACAGAATTATAATATCACTTGAAGTACATACTTAAAGCAGGGTTCTTTGTTGTTCTAACCAAATGATTTCTAATATCAGTCTTAGTGCAGTTATACTCCATTTCAACATGAAATCCAAACATTTCAAACATTTTCATGACTTTTTCACCCTCTGCCTTTGTACCATTTCTAGGATCCATTCTTTGGTCAAACCAAACATTGTTGATGATTAAAATGAAGCCTTTCTTTATGATGAAGGCATCTTCCTCAAAGCTAGATGTGATACTATTGTCACTTGAAGATTGGGAACTAAAACCACTTTCAGATGACTGAGAAGAATATGCTGAAAATTAAGAAAAGAGATTTTTCTGTTTTAAAAATCTAGGGATGTTGAAATTTGCAAGCAAGGTGTTACTAGGACTCTGGGTGCATCATTTTTTGTTTTGTTATATAAACAGCAGGGCGATGAGGCAAAAACACATATGTAAGAAATTGCATTAATAATATCTCCAATGTAAATAACAGGACTAAGCCAAGTATGTTTTCAGCCAGTTTTACGAATTACAGTGGGTAAAAAATTAAATTTAAAATGCAATTACAATAATAAAGGACAAAATTATACAATAAAACCACAGTTAGTTAAAGATTTGTCCTCAAATTTGTCATGCATTTATGCATTGAACATTTTAGATATTTCCAAGGGAGCATGGGAATAAATGATAATTTTTCAAGAGAACAGAGGAACAAACGAAAAAGGGTCTCTCACGATCTCTGCATCCAAGGTTCTCGCTTTTTAATGGATTCTCGATCTTTTTGAAGTCTTATATCCCACTTTTTTTTTTTTTTTTTTTTTTATATTCCAATAAGATACTACAATACATATTTACGGTCTACAATACTTACAATAATTACTTTACAATACTACTGGGACGAACACCCCAGGGGAGCAAAAGGCCATGTCTACCCCAAGGGGATTAACATAGATTAAAGAAAAAATAAAAATAACTTAAATAACTGAAACTAAAGAACTAGAAACAACACTACAGATAATAAGAACAATTTGATACTTAGGTCTGCTTCACATTAGACGTCAGATCGAGGTGATGGCAAAGGTGAATGAAACTAATGAAGAAAACTTCTCATGGAGTTTCTTATAGTATGTAAACATGAACCACCGTTCAATCTGACGTCCAATGTGAGACAAACCTCAAACGAAAAGAGACAAACAAAAACGGACGGGGACTTTTTGGTTACGTGATATACAAGTTAGAGATGACTTAACTCAAATCGACCAGTTTTGTGGATGAACTGTAAAGTCAAGTTGAGAATAGTTTTATTGAGGTCGTAAGGAAAATTTTCATCGCCATACAGTAAGAGCTGAGTTAGGACCTTGTTTGATAGATTACTATGTCCATATGGTCTCAATACATCAAAGACTCCAGCGAGAAGATCTCGTCGTTGAGCATCAAAAGAAGGGCAAAGCAACAAAAAGTGCTCCGCATCCTCAATGCCATCATTCGAAGGGCACATTGGGTTAACAGTATCCGCAAAATTGTGTTTGAATTTGTGGAAGTTTAATTTGCTTAAACCAACTCTAATTTGAGTAAGAAAAGACAAACCTATAGGGTCATGAATTCCGAAGACAGGGTTTGCAAGGGGGGCGGATGATTGACAAAATCTTCTTCTTAAAAATAGCGACAGACGGTGCAAGTCTGAGTTCTGGTTCAATATCGTTCCATTCACGTAGACAGTGAGGATAAAAGCTAGAGTTGAATTTTTCTGTCCTTGCCATTATTCGCCCTACGACATCCCGCTTACGAAGAGAATAATGAGTCTGATGAAGGTGAGGGATTGGAACCATTGTATAATCAGGGGCTAGATTATTTATGATCTTGTAAAACAAGGTAAGTCGTCTGCTCCACCTACGGGAACTCAGTGATTCCCAGCCAAGCTCTGCATACAGCTTTTGTCGCGAAGTTCCTTTCCATGTACCAGTTATAGCTAGTGCAGCAGAATATTGAACAGACTCTATCTTTTCCATTAAATCCGGGAGAAAGGTATTCTGACTAAATTCGCATATTTTAGCTGGGATATGGTATATTACATCCCCGTAATCCAGATGAGGTCTCACATAAAGCTTATATAGTTCATTTAAGGTATGCCTGGGAAGATATTTGGAGAGATATTTCAGGAGGCCGATACCCTTTCTTGTTTTAGAAATGGCTGATTTGATGTGAGCAGAAAATGAGAGTTTTGAGTCTAGGATAATTCCAAGATGTTTATGTTCATTTACTTTTTCCACTGGAACATCATTGAAAAAGACCACCGGATGATCAATTTCAATTCTTTTCCTTGAAAATATTAATTCAACTGCTTGCTTTTGCTTTTTCCCACTTTTTGTTTAGTCTTCAAATTTTGAAGCACGTCAAGCCAAAGAAGTAATCTTTTCACTTAAAAATGTTTCACCATCTCTAATTTTACCGACAGCTAAATTCATTACAAAAACTTGACTTGAACCTTTTCTTCGGGAAGCATTCTTCGGAGGGGGGGGGGGGGCTCTGAATCACCTTCTGTCGTTCTTTAACCGAAGGTGAGGAATGTCTGGAAGAACATGGGTCGAAGGTAAGAGTCCTCCGGAAAAATTTTAATAAAAATCAAAATGACACAATAAAAGTGTCTTTATAAAAATTTAAATTTTTCTAGAACAACTGGCAAGAGAATTTAAAATTTAAATACAACAAGAAAGGCATTGAAAGACTTGACAGGTTTCCAAAAGGTGATTTGGCGGGCAAATGAGCAGTTACCCGACCTGGATTGTAGTTAGAAATAATTTAAACCTACCTTCAAAACCTTTCCAACCAGGCCTAGGAAAACTCGCCGAATCAAACGAAGGCTGCCTTATTAGCAGTCCTTTAGAATCGCTGCCTTTAGGCAAGTGGCTAATTCCTTGTTGAATCTCGACAATACGACCCAACATTTGATGAATTTCTTTTTCCACTGGGCAAGATGATTTATTTGAATGACATAAGCATGAGTCCAGTTGAAGAATGAGGTCGTTGAGGTTTTGCTTGATAATAGACTTGATATCTGTAGAGTTGAAGTCTGTGGAATACGACGGCATTCTTTTATACTCAGCAGGCCTACGGAAGGTACGATCTTCTTCATCAAAATTCGACGCACAGGCCATCGTTAAGCTACCAACAATTTGCTGAAGATGTAATGATATTAATACTCGTTACGAACAGGTCGATCTTTCGCCCTGGATAACCTCTACCTTGGTGGAGTGAACTTAGTTATGGTGAAAACCACCTTGATTTATAGGGTGTTCGCATGTGACGGGCGTTTGGTTTCGAAACTTGGAAATTCCCATTTGAATGCGCGGAATGCCGGAATGGAATTTATTGAATGTCCTGATGGAACATTGCATGAGTCACAAACCCAGGGCCCTCAAGTTACTGCATCCCATGTCGCCTACATCCCTTTGTCTGATAAGAAACTTCCAAATAAGCAGAAATTTAGGTAAAACATCTGCATACAAGTCTTATTAATGGAATGCAGAAAATCCTGTTTTGGGGGCCAAAAGTAGTACATTTAATCTGATAAATGAGAGCCACCTCTGGTTTTTCAAAGGTACAACTTAATTTTCTATTCAAAACCGTCGAATTTTTGGTAAGATTTTAGATTGAAAATAGATCCGTGATTTTAGTATTTGATTAATACTTATTTAATGTTATGAGAGAGCTGCTTGATAATCAAAGACCTCGCTGAAGCAGAGGCCGCGGAACGATCTGAAAGTTGGGGGGAGGGGCTAAAATGGGGTGAAGGGAGAAGAATGAGGATCTGGGAGCTTCTCCCAAGAAAAATTTTTTGAGTCACGCCCATTTTACGAGCAAGGAAAGGCTATTTTGGAAGCCTTTATCTTATGTTCCTCCTAGTTAAAAATTCCCAGTCCAAGTTTAAACTAAGCAGACCACATGAAGAATTTGAAGAAAAGTCGAAAAAAGAAACGAGCTTCCTGTTTATGCCTGTTCTAATAACGAATCTCCCAAAACTGAGGTGCCTGTTGTCTCTAGCGACAGGTGCTTTGACTCAATTGACAAAAGACGAATACATTTAATATAAACTTTTTACTTTTTCTAAATTTTGAGAAAAGTGGGGAGGGGGGGGGGTGATCATTTGAATTGCAATAAAGTTATATGCTTATATTCTTCAAGAAATAACAAGCAATGGAGGGCAACAAAAATTTTAAGTTAGGTCAAAAGGGGCTCAGACCTCCAGAGACGCCAATCTCTACACCTCTAAAAATTGCTGAAGAATTTAGAGACTTTTCTAAAACAAAAGAGTTTTACGTGTGCATCTTTAATTGTCTTAGCTTCATGACTAACTTTAGAGTATCTATTGTTCTTGGAACATGACTAGCAGGGGCGTAAATTAGAGGTGTGACAGCCCCGCTGATAATTTCACCGTTCGGTTTCAACTGATATTTTACTGCGATAAAATTGGTCTCGTTCTGGCTTTGAACTTGAATAATCAATGATATTGTAAATAACCTATGTATTTTCAGTCCTATTCAGAGTTGCAACATCATGCTTCAGGGTCGATCCCGCTCCAATTAATGGAGAAATGTTAGTTCTTGAAAAGAACAACAGAACAACTGCTATTGCCCACTTACATGTGGGACCCGACCTTTAAATAAACTTGAAACGATCTTGAACTTGATGTCACACGTAAACAAAACAGAAATTATCAGACTTGAAACGGAGGCAACTGGATATGTATCAACGGAAGGACGATAATGGAATAAATATTCACCGTTTAAGAATAGCTGACACGGAAATCCAGACAAAAGATTTTTGGTTTGTGTGAATGTTTTCATATTTAATCCAATTGATTAATGACGTAAAAGCTAGGCAAATCTGAAGTGAAGGTTATTATTTATTGTGTGTTCTGCAACTCTGACGTTTGCGAGTTTTGCGTAATTCAGCAAGCATTGAATGTTCACCCGCCGACGCAAAAATCCATGAAAACAATTCTTGGTTTGTGATAATCTCTCCATGGATAACTTTTAAGATACTTCGATATTTTAATTCAATTGCATGTAGCAGAGACAGCTCTCTGATGGATGTTCCGCTTTTGGAGGCTGCGTTTGAAAGAATTTGCGTTGTAATCGGGCGTGCAACATCTACTTTATTAAGTGGCCAGTTCAAAATACATGACCCCGCATTACTTTATTGAAACTTCAAAGAACAAAATTTACGAAAGAAATAATCATTTATTATATTGGGCAGGCATACAGGGCAAGAAAGATTGACAGGACAATAGGTTTTCCTCAGTAGAGATTGAAGCAGGGTCAACAATTTTTATAGATAAAGTACCTATTTTTACTGACCATGCTGTAAAAGTTCCTAAGGATCAATAGCAAAGTATGCGTTATAAGTATGACGCAGAAGCTAAATTGGCGAATAGTGAACAGTGCCGCCTGGAGGTTTTCAAGAGCCAGGGGCAAAACTGCAAAATCAGGCCCCTTGTGTCCGTGATCGAATCGAACAGAAGGGGTATAAAGCAAGGGAATCTGGGGAACTGAATCTGGAGGCACTCTTAGACCCTTGTAGGTTGTTCCTATTGGGGGGTTCCTTAAATACGTCCAAAGAGGCTATAAATAAAGATTTTGATATTAGTTGATGAGGCCCCCTGGAGCGTGCGGCCTCACTGCCCCTCCCTCTCGGCGGCCCTAATAGTTGCTCATGTAATAAAAGATGAACTTGTAGTCTTTTGCCCTGGGTGCCAGGCCACCCTTTTGGATATTCAAATGAATGGATATGGTACCAAGGGCATACGTATTTGGGTATGAGGAGAGTAGGGCAAATCTGACGTTCAAAAGCTTGAAAACTGTGACCATCAGATGTCTAGCAACGAAAGGCCAGTCAAGTTTAAAAATATGTGCCGCATCAAAAATATTCTGGGCCTACGGACACGGAAATCCACGCAACTAATTATTCATTTTTGGTAAAACCACAATACAAAATGTATCATTGCATTAAAAAAGCCGTATGTTGTAAAGTAAGGTCAGTGCTAGAAATGACACACGTATTTCAACTGTAAGAAATGTTATTAACTATTTACATAATTTCACAAGCCAACCCCATCATTCCACGCATCAAAGACAACTAACTCAAAAGCTTCACACACGTTTATATTAACACACCCAAGTTTGTGCACAAAAGATTACGTAACAAACAATTGACCAGAGATGCTACTGATCGAGCCCCAGTGGTGGTTAGAAAATTTCATTAGACCAAGCCCTTAGGAGGTGAGAAAACGCCCCATTCAAAAAAAGATTGCTTCTTTACGTCCTTGTTTGTTTCCAATAGTTCGGTTTATATGAATGAAAATATGAAAATATGGAAATATTTCAGTCGAAAATGTAATTATTGCAATAGTTTTCAGGACTATCTTCGAAAAAGTGGAGGGGCTATAGATCCTGCTAGCCCAATGGCTGCGCGGTGCCTGGTTCAGAACAAGAAAAACTAACAGCATAAGCCTCCCAAAAGAAAAATTCACTTACGAAAAACATTTGGCTTGAACGCACAAATTAGAACGACACAAAATGTAGACGGGCCTCCGACGAGACCAAAAAAGTGGGGGCCAAGCTTCTATACCAAAAAATTACCACGGCAAAAGATGATGCGCTGCCTTTAAAAGACAAAATTTGCAAAAAAGTGGGGAGGGCAAGGCCCCACCAGCCCCTTCTCCCCCCCCCGTCGTCGGAAGTCCTGAGCACGCTACACATCCTTTAAAAATCAAGCTTTTTTAGCTGATCTCAAAATATGAAAAACTTCTAAAATTCCCAAGGACCATGTGCCAAATCACATTTGGGACACCCCAATTTGCCAGGAATTGCTCCTTCCTTCCAGACTGAAAGTGTTTTCTGTGCGCGGGGAATGAGTTTCTCTTCCGCTGCGCTTGCGCGGGAACGTTACAAAATAACAGATTGGATCATGCGGGATTTCATATTCAAAATGATGTTTGTCTATTCTTTGTGCTTTATCCTTGATTTTAGTTTAGGAATATCTGTGCAGTAATTGCGCGTATTCAAAATTCAGAAAAATGCGCGGACGGGATGCGAGGAACAAATTATTGCGCGGGGAACGCGCTACCCAAACTTTGCAGTCTGGCCTTCCTTCGGCCTGTGAGAAAGAATTTTTCATTCGGTTATTTTGATTTTTAGTCCTCATATTTCATTTGCCCCCCTTCCTCCTTACGTGCTACAGGGGCACCAGAAATAGTCGCTGTACATTCATTCTCATGAAATGGCTCCAATAACACATAGTGTTAGCTCCTGTGGACACGATTCTAAGATTGCACTGTTCCGTCTTTCATCGTTGCGTCAGAAGAGTGCTTCAGTGTGTCATGTGTTACTTCAGTTTGACATTCAGTTCAATGTTTTTAAGTGCTGAAACTTGAAAAGGATCTCTTTTATCTCTATAAGGTTTTGCTTTCTCCACTTAAAACATATAGTTATTGGAGGAGACGCCTCTATGACTCGCAGGCAAAAGGCAAACCAGTGAGAAAATGGGGTCGCAAGGCTGGACGGGGCGAATATAAAGGGAAATTAATGGAAGTACAAGAAAGTTTTACAAGACGTGTGTATCTTTTAACAAATTACAGCATACGAAATTACAGAATCATTGAAGACATCAAAATGAAAGTATCCGACAAATGATAGAGCACGCTGACATAGAGCTGATCTCAGGGACACCTACACGAGGGGTAATTGCCCCTTCTACGTCAGAAAATAAGCCTAATTTTGCCATTGTATTGCCCTTACTTTCCACCTTCTTGCCCCCTTTCCCTGGAGTGCAGCAAGTGTCTGACCATAATCTTAAGCTCTGGCGAGTTGAAAAGAATCCAACGTCACTTTTGATCCTGCTAAAAATTAATTATACTGAAATGATCTAATCACATGATGGCCAATGTAAGGCATTTAAAGCAATACTTTTGATCCTGCTAAAAATTAATTATACTGAAATGATCTAATCACATGATGGCCAATGTAAGGCATTTAAAGCAATACTTTTGATCCTGCTAAAAATTAATCATACTGAAATGATCTAATCACATGATGGCCAATGTAAGGCATTTAAAGCAATAAATCCAATATGAACATAATAAACTCTTCAAAACCTAAACAATGGAATTATTTGTGAAGGAAAGGCAACTTTTAGAAAAAATCAACGGTAAGTTTAGCAAATTTTTATGAATTCCATTTCAAAAATGTTACACAACAAACTATTATTCATTTGTATTGGATTAAATAAAAATAGAAACAGATATTAAAAACATGATGATAAACAATAGTGTAGTCAGGAAGCAAGTGCACAGATGAACCCCAATAGTAAGAAGTTTAGTGCCCAAAATACACAAATCTGAGGAACCCAAAATTTTCCCACTGGAAGCCCACAGTCATTACTTCATTGGCTCTTTGCTTGCCCCCTCCAAAAAGAAATGATCCTGGCTACACAACTGACAATAAACAATTTTGTATTTGTATAGTATTTGTTGTTAATTCATTAGGGGCCCTGTTGATCAAGGGTGTCTGTTAGACCTTTGATGCTTCTTCATTATTGCACCACTCCAATAATAGGATTTTGGTTTTCATTATTTAATTCCTATGGTGGGCAGTAAAAAAAAATTTTGAAATCAAGCATTCCATCCAAAATTCATACTGATCCACTTGGTTTTTCAACTCCTGACTATGGAACGGTCTTATAAAAGAGGTGGGCATTCTCTAAGCATAACAAAGGTTTCAGTGGCAAATGATGAAATTTTAGGACTGTCTTTGTTTTATTTCCAGCATATACTCAATAAGTGTGCAAGTGCTAGGAAATTAATTCACTGGTTATAAAAAAGGAGAGACACATATGCATTATTTTTGTTTCTTAGTGTTGGGTCTTTTTGTTTTGCCAAAAAACGGGTTAGGGCCCTAGAGCCATGGCCCAGTGTCAGCAAATTTAAACTTTGTAACTCCCCCCAAAAATTTTTTAATAGCTCCTTCTGTTTATAACCCTGATGAATTCCTTCTCTGTACCCATTCCTACTTCTGTTTCTTCTAGTTCAAAGTGTTTTTGACATCTCAACTCACAAATTCCAAACATAAGAGCACACATGGCAAAAAATGGCTATACATCTTTAAACTTAGCAACGCGGCTACTCAAAACTAGTTCTAAAAAGTATTTATGCCATCGAAAATCATTGGTCAACTCAGGATGAAAAGCAGTTGCCATTAGATTATTCTGTTTCACAGCTACAATTACTGGTTTGGTGCTTCTACTATGAACAACGGTAGCTAGAACTTGTACATCATCACTTTCCAATGCATCAACAGCTGGGGCTCTAAGAAAGACTCCATGGGAGGTATCCATTCCATTTCCCCTCAAATTGTCATCTTTTATGTCAAGACTGGCTTCAAAGCTGTGAACTTGCCTTCCAAAGAAATTTCTTGATACCTGCACATCAAGACCTCCAAGCTAGAAAAAGATGTTCAAAATTAAATTTTTAACAAAGTGACAAAGCAAATGGCAAAGTATTACAAAGTTGCCCTGGGGGTTGTTAAAAAACTATGTAGTGATAGGCAGGTAAGAGATGTCTGCCTTTTCAATGACAAGCTCTTATGAAAATTTGAGGTGGCAGGGAGGGTGTCACACTGAAGTTGATACATAATGCCAATATTTGTAACATTCACATGAAATTGGTACTGCAGTCTCTCACAATAGTGAAGTTGCTCTAATCTGGTCCGATGACACTTGAGACTGAGTATGATCTTTGAGCTTTGTTGCATTAAAATCATCAGTCATCAGTGATTCATTGTTCACTATACATTCCATCCTTTTAAAAACGAGTTCTCATCCTTCTTTTAGGTTGTGATGCTTGGGGGGAGGGTTCTCACAAAAAAATAACATAACAAATAGGCGGTATCAATTCAAGCATGGCAGGCTGTTTATAGAAGATCAGGGATTTAAATATTTGTTTACTCCTGTTTACAGCATGCAGATTTTATTGCCTATTTTGACAATATTCTCTAGCATACTGCTATATAAACTCTTTCAATGTGTTATGTTTGGCTTGTGACAAACATTTTTTAACCCAAATGTGCCAATAAAAGTATATCTCCAGTTACACAACAGGTTTAAAGCTAACTTTAATGCAGGTTTATTCTTGTTTTCACCTCATCTTTATTTCACAGGTGCCATCCAGTTTGCAGAGTATGGCCGTTCTTGACAAGATCTTGGGTGCACCAAAAGTACTGCAGCTCAGGTGCGGGTGCGCAGAAGCCGTATAAAAATCATCATGTGCACCATTACACGATGGGCACCACTGCACAAACATAAAAACTTCAAAATCTTAGGGGCACCCAGGTGCGCTTTCTTAGGCATTTAAAATTTCCTTGGGTGCGCCTCTGCCATGCTCTGCATTCTGGGGTGCCATGGTACTTGTGCTGTACTGTCAAGTTCTTTGGTAAAACCATAAAAAATTTAGATTCTCAGATCATAAAAAATCATTTAGATTTAGATTCAGATAAAAGACTACACCCATCGCTCTAAACTAATAAACTGGGTTTTTAATTGGTTCAACTAAACGCTAGATATCCAAAACACAAAATCTTCTCACATAATATTGGCCTCCGGTTTTCGTTTGTTGCAAGTTTTTAGCCAGAAGTATCATCCCAGCACATGTTCCCCATACAACTGGCTTTGGTATTCTGTCCATCCAAGATTTAATCGCGTCACCAAACCCGTCTTTCTCCAACGATTTGCCCATTACCGTGCTCTCACCTCCGGGGATGATCAGGCCATCGATACCTTCTAAATGATCAGCGCGCTTTACTTCAACAACGTCCAGTCCAAATTCCCTACTTTCAACATCAATTTGCTCTTTAGCTTTTAATAGACAGGCATGATGTTCAAAGAAAGCTCCTTGTATAGCTAATATTCCAATTTTAAGGCTGATATTATCGTTGGGTTCTTGATTTGCCGCCATTACTCCTTGAGTTTTATTATGCAATTGCAATGCATGCAATCGAGGTTGATTTTATGTGGCCAACAGGCTAATTCCACTGAGTGGGTAATTCCAGGAAAATAAATCAGTTGTGTAATATTCAAAGATGGTAGCTGCGATCTTATAATGGTTGTATTCAAACAACAAGATAAAGGATTGAATTTGTTTCCCAAGCTGGAGTTTAGCTAGTATGTGCTTACTTCCGTGCAATTTAATAGAGCGTACATTTTACCTTCAAGCAGTTTCTACTCTTTTCTTGTAAATGTTTGATGTTTTGTGTTATCTTTTTGTAAATCCTGTTACTATCTGTACATTTTGATACTGTAAGTTGCTAATTTTTAAAAAGTTTAAAAGTTGGAGTTTAAAACAGCAATTAAAATGGTAGCATTTAGTAACCTTCAGGTTTTGGGTAAGTTTGTAGGGGAGACTGCAGATTGCTGCCCCCTCCGGGGGTTTTGTGGTAATTAATAGAGGACATCTTGGAAAGACTTGAAGTTCATAAATAAATCATGATTTAGCAATGGAATGAAAGCTGCAGTAAAACAGGTCTTTTTCACTTGTTTTGATTTTACATTTACTGAGATAACAACCAGACTGTACCCCTCTGTCTTGGGTTCCATGCCAGTTTGTTGCCTGTTTCTAATATAGTCTCATGTCTGTTAAGCCCTCTCCCTAAATAGGCTCTTCTCTTTTCATTTCATTCATATTACTAGCAAAATTAACAAAGATTTTTAATATCAAACTTTTAAATGAAATATCAAAGAAAAATGCTAATCATTTTAGGAATTCAAGAGAGTTTTTGGGCAATGAGTCAATGATGTATTTAGTAACAAAAAATTTGTATTATCATATTGTATATAGAAACTATTGATATGAAAAAACTAAATTCATTTCCTTTTTATTTTACCCCTTAACAAGAAAGTTGCAATGGAAATGGAAAAAAGAAGGATAAAAAGCAGCATGCATGGGAAAATTTTTAGCTCCGAAGGATAAAAGGAGAAATTTCAATAAATATAGTTAAATGTCAAATAATGTGAATTTTTTTTCTCTTTATTTTGAAGTGTTGCACACCACACGACTTATCATGAATGTAATTTCTGGCTAACTGGAGAAAGAGTAAACTTTCTTTTATTTAAAAAGAGCAATGCTCAACATTAAACTGGTAGCTGATGATTTTGGATACTGTAAACAAAGAAACAGAGGTGTGATTGAATTGTGCCAAAAAGGATTAATTCATAAGATTTCTCTTCTTGTAAATGCAAACGAATGTCATGATGCTGTTTCTACCTACAATGCATTGCCTGCAAATGTGAGGTTAAATGTGAAGGTTGGCTTGCATTTAAATTTAACTGAAGGTGAACCAGTTACAGAAAAGGTGCATGTACCCTCTTTATTATCAGAATCCGGACATTTTCTTGGCAAAATAGGACTTCGTAACAAACTTGACCGTGTGTCAGAAAGTGAAGTAAGTTGACAAAAATAGTGTCTTTTTATATTTTCATTTGACAATTTAATACTTTATTTATACAACTATTCGGCAAAAATGTAAGGGACAGTTAATCCATAATGTTGCTCCCTAGTGGTTGAAATAAGATTAGTGTTTTTTGTCACTCAAGTCTCTGAATAAACTTTTACTTAAGAACTGAAACCATAATCCCATATCTGTCCAAATAACTTGGAAGGGGCACTTGACTTTTTAAAAATTCATTGTCAAAGAGTTTATTGAAGATAGAGATTTAATAGAGACGGATACTTTTAGGGAGGGGCCTTAATAGATTAGGGCTTAAAGGAGAGTGATCTTAAAGGGGGATTCATAGAGCTTTGACGATAGACAATATGCTTTTTACACATATCAATACCTACGTTAATGTTGCAGGTACGACAAGAGATAGTCAGTCAAATTGAGCGATTTAAAGATCTTTTGGGATATCTCCCAACATACGTTGATGGGCACCAACATATCCATATCTGCCGGAAAGTTCGACATCTTTTTGCTGACGTTTTATCTGCATATGGTATCCGAAAAACTCGTGTTCCGTTTGAGTTAGAGATACGAAATTGTGATTGGCTAAGAGAACCTCAAATCTCTTTCCTGGAAACTGTATGCGAAGACTCGAAGCTTGCTCAAAAAGTTTTTAGCAAACACGGGCTAAAGTAAGATTAATGCTCATTTACTTCTTGTTATCATTGACTTTGAGTGCTCAGGCAACTCAGTTTACACAGCATCCAGGTGAATTAGTAAGAATTAAAGTCGCAAAAAGGGACGCCTGAGGCACTTCAAGACAAGGGAGCAAAATGCATTAAAATATGGCAGACTATTTATTAGATATAGAAGTAAAATATAGGAGTGGCAACTGTCACCGCAGCTCCCTTTTGCAGGCGTACTCTGGTCACATAGAATAAAAGTCTTCATGATTGTTAACTTGATATTTTGCTTTTTAGATATTCCGATTTCTTCGTTGGACTGAGTACGATGGGCAAGAACATGACTCGTGAGAATGTTAGAAGAGTGTTTGAAAATATCATGAAAGCTGCAAACAACGAAAGGCAGAAAGGGCTTGCGGGGCACTCAAACATTCCTCTCGATGTGGAGTTTATGGTACATCCTGGATACAGAAGTCAAGTCGGACTTGGCGGCTTTGGGCTGGGACCGGATGAATTCTCAATGTCGGACGAGAGAGAATTGGAACTGGTGTTCCTAAGAGACGAATTTAAAAGTGTTGTTACCCGTTTCGATTCTAAATTGTCGTAGTTATATTCATAAACGGATCAGCAAATATAGATCCTAAGTGGGTTTCAATTCATACCCCTTCTCTATAAAGCCTCCTCTCTATTAAGTCCCCTTCTATATTAAGTTCCCTTCTCTATTCTGATGCGGGTCACCCTGAACCTGACATTTACTTATTAACCCAGGCTGGTTTTGACAGCCACCAGGCTGATGTGTGCTTTGGACGCTAAGGCTTCTGCCCTCAAGATTCCTCCAAAGTACCTATTTACCGACCTCGGAAGGGCGGATAGCTTAGTTGGATGAATAGCTCGCGGACAAAGGTTCCAAGCCGCGAGTCTCTTGGCTCATAAGCTCATAGACCTGCACCTTAACCAATCGTCCATGCTTCTCTTTGGATGGCAGAAAACCATACATATTTTGCTCTACTAACACGGTATCTTATGTTTCACAATCGATATGTTTCACAATCGATGCCTGTCAAAAGCTTATTCCCTTCTGTAGGATACGGCATTGCACTATTGCATTCATCAGGCATGACTTTGCAATTTCTTTGTAGGGCGATTTCCTGCTAAATTCTTTCGGCTTTCGCGTGCATTGTATCAGGCCCCGAAAGATTCATGGGAGAAGTTTAACGGGGGTTTTGCGGTCCAATAAATATCATTGTAGAACCTGGTTCATTCATGTGATTACATGTCTGTAGGACACCCAGAAATGGACTCTCTTTTAAAAAATATTCCATAACATATGCAAGCCACAAAGCATTGTTACCAAATATAAATCATACCCTACTAAAAAAACGAAACCTCCAGGGCCAAAATATTCTATCCATCCAAAAATCTTAACGTAAATAAAACGAATAAAATAGAACAAAACTGCAAGTAACAGTCCCATCAAGTAAGTAAGTTTTTTCTCTGATGTGTTCTGGTGAGGGTTGGAAACCAATTTTTGAATATATAAAAATTTGCTGCAATAATTTTTGATGATGGAAATCAAAGATGCTCAAACAATGCTACACTGCTCTTTAGGTGTTTCAGTCCTTTAAAAAGCAAACCTCAACTACCCTGCATTTCTATTTCCCATAAAAATGATGTGCTATAATACTAGGGCCTCCAACCCTTGAGGGCCTCCAAGAATTCGAGTCATGTATTGAAGAAATCTAGCTCAATAACCCCCTTTAGCCTGAATTTCTCACTTTAATTTTAACAGCAACAGGAGAACATATTCTTCTTTTCGTGTCCTTCACAACATAACAAGGCCACAGACGAGATCAGAAAGCAGGGAGGGCTATTCTTTGATTTGAATTTCGACACAACATGATGAGGTGCCTCTCCGATCGTCAGAGGCCTTTCATAAAATAGTATTGTATGATACAGCTGAAAATATGTATGAAAAATGTGTATTGGCAAGTTTTCACTGATTGTTACAACACCCCCGCTCCAGCATTTTCGATGGCAATTGCTTGATGAGGCAAACCTATACCTATGTTTGAGAAGCATTTTTCTTGATTGACCAGGTTTGTGGCTGTGCAAACACCATAATTACATAGCTGCACTTCTGGACCACACTAGGCGAATAAAACACGGATTTTAATCAATGATGTGAAAACCTTCTTATAGTTAAATTCTGCACCAAATCAATTCATTTTAATTTGCTTGCTTTCAAAGGATGGAAATGAAAGGTAAGCATTTTCAAATTTGGCATCAATTTGCTTAGTAGTGAACATAAACTTATTGCAAAGATCAAATAGGTGAAAATCAAGCTTCTAGTCGATTTCTCTATTCAGCCACAATTTTTTTTATTCTACATGCGGGAATATTTTCCATTTTATGCGAGAACTAGAAACTAGAAATTTGTTTCTTTTTACGAAGGTTGGAAGTGACCCAAAGCCTCAAACGTTGATAGCAGATAAAAAAGATTGGGTTTCAGTTATACATTTGTATAAAAATTCTTCAGAAAACTGTAAGAGGGCAAAACCTTCTGTTGTACTGAAGTCCTGTAATTGATACGCAGTTTGGAGATAGCTATTTGCGTCATTTTAAAGGGTTTATACCAAGTTCCATGAATAGTATCAATATATCCCTACAACATTAAAAAGGCATTAATTCTGGCCGGGGAGGGCAAGTGGAGGGAAGGGAAATTGGGGGCGAAACCCGTTAAAAGAAACAATTCAATTCAATGACAATTAATTGTTTCCGTGTTTACAAGATGGCGGGCGTAAACTATGCTATATGCACTTAGCAGAAAGAAAGCCATGAATTATTAATGAAGAACCCAAAGGTATCATTGTCGCTAGTTATCAAAGTATTTAAAATATGTTATATCGTATTCTGGAGTATCCTTGGCGGTGTCGTTTTTATTTCGAGAATCTTTAGCGGCGTTATTTTATCTTAGTTAGTTGAGCATTTTAGGTACCAAAAACCACGGGACTTCCCTCACAACGTGATCTCCCTCACGTGTAGAAAACTCCTCGTGCGCGTGCATATGTGCCTCAACACAAGTTAGTCGTGTTAAATAGGATTGATATTCTAGGTAAAAACTTTGTTGATTGATGTCTTGCAGGTGATCAAAAGAACAGCGTCTCTTCTCCAATAATTTCGTCTTCTTCTATACGATTGTGTTAGCAACTCTTCCAATATAGTTTGAGCACTATCCTATGCTGGATGTGCGCTAACACCATTGATTTTTATGTTATGTGACTGCAAATGGGGCATTTCTCCACTTTTATTTACCAGGGTAAAGAGCGGAAACCTTAATAGAATAGCCTTTAGAGTCTGGGTTGTAGATGGATGTATTCCTTTAGGGGAACAAATCCATGTCCGAGAGGAATTTGCTGAAAAAATGGGCATCTAGTTCTTTATTTGCTGAAAATGTAGCATAACTGGCAAAAATATTTATTCAAATTATTACAATGATATTTGCACTCTGATTCCCACCTTGGTAACATTTTTTGAATCAATTTATTCATTTTCTTAATTTGTAGTTTATGCTGTCATATCTTGGTTTCTTCATTATTTTCAAGTAAATATATCCTGTTGTTAAAGCCACAGAGCTGCTATGTATTTCATTCTACCTATTAGATTGATGGATAAATAAGTTTACAGTTGACATCCCCAATAATAGGCAATAACACCTTCTTTTTGTAAAAACAAAATTTGCCTGTATTGTAGCTATGGCCCTGTCATTAACATATTACCTATGTCTCAATGTGACTCAGTTATTTGCTACAGTCTCCCTGCAGTGAAACTCTGATTTCTTTTTTTCAATTCCAGGTGTAAATCAAGTTAAAAAGATGCTGTGTTCTGAAACTACAGAAAAAATATGCAAAGCAAACATGACAGGGGTTTAAAACACTTTTATCAACCATCTAATAATAGTTATCAATTTGTTTCAAACCAAAATCCAAGTAAAACCAGTAACGTGAGCTCTGAAGTTGCAAAGATGGAAATCCTGAATAAGATGAACAGCAATAAAAAATCAGTCATATACCACAAACTGGAAAATATAAATGATGATTGTGAAACAGCGCCCACTTCTGTTCAAAGAGTCCAACCAAAGACATGCTGCTCGAGAAGGTCATGTGTCCTTCTTTGCGTGTGGAGTGCATTGTTTATTTTTGGAGTGCTACTTTTGACGGTATTTGTAGTGCGGGTTATTCAAAATGGAACCAAGAAAACCCCAAGAAAGCTATTTTACTCAAGGTACAAAGATTCAGAGAGTTCATCAGAGAAGGTAGACATCCTCCCATGTGATGATGTTGTAGTCAAAAAAGTTTGGCATTCTAATTTTGACAAACTTCAAACTGAAACTGCTGTAAGGTTTATCGATGTTAATTCTGATGGAATTGATGATCCAATAATTGCATTTGGAACTGGTGTTGATGGTTACAATGTGGATAAAATTGTCTGTAAAATCTATTTTAATGGCACATTTCCATGCTTTGGTGGTGCATTAGCCATAAATGGTAAAACTGGGAAAGAGATTTGGAGGCATTATTCTGGTCATGAAATCTATGCAGTTAATTGCAATGGGGACATAGACAAAGATGGAATACCTGATTGCCTACTAGGTGGACGGGGAGGTATTTTTGATGCAATAAGTGGTAAAGATGGTCATCTTTTGTGGTCATTTTGGGATAAAACTGTGCGGAGTGAAGTCATGAATTTGTATACTGCACAATTCATTAGAGATTTAAACAGTGATGGTGTCATGGAAGTTTTACAAATCCATGGTGGTGACCCATTAGCGTTAGTTTCTTTCATTTTGACCCAATATAAACATTTATCTCTTTCTTTCTTAATTTCTCTCCTTAGTACCAATGTTACTCTAGCTGAAAAAATTTTTTTCTTGAAGATTCATTTCCAGATTAATTGATTGATTGATCAGTCGAACTATTGATTGATTGATTCATTGATTCATTCATTTGTTTGTTTGTTTATTGATTCATTTTTTCATTCATTCACTTACCCCTGCCCATTCTTGTTCAAAAATTGATTTCATCCATAATTCTCCTTGTTTCTCTGCATTACATAATATACAAGATGAAAAATTTAGCTAACAAATTTTCATTTTACAGGGAGGCTTACAGCAAAAAGCGTTTAGTTGGTCGTATTATGATTTTGAGCGGTAAAAGTGGAAGAGTCCTCAGATGGGTGGAGACACCAGATCATAAAGAAAGTTACTTTTCACCGTTAGTTTACACATTGAAGAATGGCACAGATATTGTCATTTTTGGCACTGGGGGAGAGACGCATGGAGGGAGCCTCTTTGTCATACCTCTTATGGATTTATACTATGGAAGAATCCATAAAGCTGTTGCTATATACACTGATAAATATAAAGGTATGGGGATTGGCTGTTAAATGTCATTCGACTGGAGTCCTTATAACTTATATAATATGTATTATGAAATGGTAAGCATCGCATGCAAGGGGGTAGCCATACCAAATTGTTGTATGCTATGTATAGATAAATATTAAGGCACAATGCCCTTATCAGCAAGAACTGAAATTGAATTCAGGGTAAAGCTGCACTTCCTAAAGCTGCTACCACTACCCACCTCAGCTTCTCAAGAGTAATCTCTATGATCCCCTTCAAACAAAGGCTCATGTGAATTTGAAACTGATCTTTGTAAATTCTAATCGAGGTTTGGGTGGATGTAAATTCTAGCTATTTCTAGCTGAAGTATTTGCAGTTCTCTTCATGCAAAGGACTGTTATCCATTCCATACTTGCCAAGTGATTAGTTTTCTTGACTTCTTAATCATCCTCACAATTCTCTCTATAGGAGTGATGAACCCCCCGGTTCTGGTTGATTTGACCAATGATGGCACTGTTGACATGGTGATGGCATTATTCAACTCAACCGTTGCTGCGATCGATGGCGAATCATTTAAAAAAATTTGGTCTTACAGTATCCCGAATTCAGAATCATATTCGTAAGTTTTTTAATGCTTTTTGCCATAAATCGTAGAATAACATCCGTGAGTTTTTTCAAAAGTTTGATTTTTTGGGTCTGTCTAGCACTGTTTTAAACTGTCATGTGAAGTCTCGTTTTGCCAAAAGAGTGGCACATCGTGACAATCTTCAAATAAAAAATTAGAGATAGATTTGAGACTTCCTTGTCATTATTCAACAATGTAGCTTTTGGATCCGTCTTACGAGAAGACGAGAAGCCCCGATTTTCCAAAACTTTTGGATAGCGTAAGAAAGTACCCAACTTCAGATGAAAAATCAAAGACAAAATATCGTGCTGTTTTCATTACAACACGAATCAATCGTAGTGTTGGTATAGGAATTTCATTTCTATATCAAAGAGTCAACTTTTCTACTGACAACGACATTCAAATCATCTAAAAATCATCGAACGACGGAAAAAGTTATCCCATTTTCTTGGAATAAGTTGCAAAGTATCCCAAAATGATGTTACTTATTTCAATATGCTAGGATGCACTGGAACGTATTGCAACGTTCATGAAGGCATTGTAACCGTTGGAATATGCTGCATTGTGATGCAATATATTGCATCTTATCCTAATACGTTTCAATATCTTGCAATGAGCTACAATATTTTACATGTATAAGGACCAATGCGAGCAGATAACAAGTGATGCTGATAGTTGATCTGGCAACAGAGATAGGGATGTCGGCGACGGAGCTCATACGTGCTGTGGGTAACCGTGCTCACTGTTCCTGTTTAGTCAATGACATCAGTGGGCACGGTAACTTAAGAGAGATTGATAAGGAACAACGCAAAGCGGCAGGAATACAAAGCAAATGCGATCAAATAATAATGAACAGATAACAGCATCTATAACCGAAGCTCGAATAAATGACTGCTTTCTATTAAAGAATTAATTATATGTTGTGATGAATTAATTGAGAATTAGCTCTAGTCTCTGTATCGTTTGAACTGATTTTGGGAGAATCGATTTTGTTTTAGGGTTCCAGCTGGAGGGTACTTCAACAACGATGATGTTTATGATTTTGTGGCAAGATTTAATGTTGGGGATGGCTTTCCAGTTTATTATCATTCAAACGTGAGTTTGGTATTATTATCATTATTATTGCCAGAGTATATTTGGTAAGATTTAATATTATGATAATCCCTGAATGTTAATAGAAGTTGAGATAGGCAGAAATGTGGTTGCTGTTCCGTAAACTTGGGCAGGGATTGTAGCATCATTTTCCAGCATCATTTACCTGATGGCAATGTAGTATTGTAGTGAATTTTGCCTAGCTACCAACCGTCAAACACCTAATCTGTTAATTATTGTTGCTTTCTCCATCCATTCACAGTTAACTATACTAAACGGCAAGAATGGAACTCCAATTGTTGAAAAACCATTTAAAACATCTGGTGCTGCCAACCCATCACCGCTTACCGTTAGCATGGAGGGAACTGGGAACGATTTGTTCCTTTACTGGATAGCTGACTGCTTAGGCCATGAAGGAGAAGGCGGGAAATTTGAATTTGTGAAAGGCACTAATGTACATGAACAGAGTCGTGCAGATACTTGCTGGTTGCGTTTTAAGACACGAGGCTTCAGTCGCTTTAATGTGATGAGCAGCAAGATGCAGTTTCCGGGAAGGACAATCTATGATTCTGGTAGGTGTCAGAGATTTCTTTTTTATGCCTAATTAAAGCTTTTTATTTTGGGTAAACGAAATGTTTTCTGAAACTAACGATCCGATACCGTTTTCATCCCTGTAAGTCGGGGTTGATCAGATAGCTGATAAGCTTACGGGCATTGTGCTGCTTAGGTCTGTGCCCTCAGGATTCTCCTGCGGACTCATTCATAGACCCCAGAAGTATTGTCAGTTGGGTTGGCTAACCAGCTTGTGGAAAGATGTTCCCATTGTGGTCTTTTCCCGTTACCAGCAGAATCGTAGTCCAACGCCCAAGCTACTCTTCCATCCCACCTTTGAACATAATTTTCTGTTCATTTAACTTAATTTTTACACCTTTGAGGACCATCTCCTCATCTTACTTGGCAGGACAGATATTGGGGGATTTCCAGGTTTCCAGAAACCCCCATTTGCCATTTTGATATTCTTTTGTATTGTAGTTCAAGACTCAGACAGACAAATTATTGTATTTTTTGTGTTTCATTGCAATACCGAAATTAAACAGTAGGATCCTAAGCCATTTTCAGGCCTCTGAAAACTCGGATTCTCAGGAGCTTCCGGGGGCTTTACCCCCTGCATCCCCACCGGGGCCCAACCTTGGACCGGCTAGGGGCCTTACAGCGCTCCTACACCTTTAGTTTACAAGCAGTCTTTCCCTTACTCTTTACTGCACTATAAAAGAACATATGAATTTGGAATTGTTATTGATATAATTATTATTGATAATCTGAAACAGAATCATACTATAAAGAAGAGTCAGAGGCGTCAAGCCAAGATTCGACTCTGTCTGATAGCAAAGACCGGATTAAGCGCCATATTGGCGTTCCAGATCATGGTGGTATACAAAGGCTCATTGCAACTGGGGGTCTGACAGGAGCTTTAGATGCAAAAACCGATCGATTTGGTCATGCGGATTCAATTGATGTTGTTTTCCCTGTTTATTGGATGTTCCCAGCAAAGACGAGAGTTTTAACAGCCAATGATATCAAATGTGTTGAGAATTACCGAAGATTGATCAGACAAGGTTGGAGATTTTTATGTTTTTATCATGATTTGTGTTTCTGAAAAGCTGTTAAAGCTATTTTAAGGGCATAAGAGCCTACCCGTGGCATCACAGCAGAGTTCCAATCTGCAAATTTCCTCTCTGGCCCCCAGGGGTGGCGCTTGAAGTTTATTAAAGGGCGTTTTATGCCAGTGCTGAGAAAAACTTAAAATATCACCCATTTTCATTGATTTTGTAATTTTATGGACCACCAAGTTTGCCGAGTGAGCAGTACAAAACACCGATTCTGCCGACTGTGAATGCAGCTTCATTACTCTTGGGAGGAATATGACAACCCCCGGCTTCATTTCTTTTTTCCCACCATTCACAGATATTTCTTATATTGTTATCATTCGAATTCTGCTCATGGTATAGCTATCAGACATAACACCTGCTACATTAAATAGTTTCAGCCTCTCAAGTGATACTACATTGGATTGTGCACCTGTAGTTCTATTGTTACCCATCTTCGATCTCTCAAGTTTTGTTGCATCTCAGCCTAGTGTTTCACACCACCACTCTCCTTACAAAAATGTGTTAAGGCTATTAGCGGTCCAGGCTGTTAAGTAATGTTTTTGGGCAATTTTGAACGTTTCGCATTCATGGTAGGCTTGAGCTTGTGATGAAAGAAAAGACAAAATATAGCGTGCTTTAAAATACATTTATAAATCTAGCCACTTTATACCCGGGCTGTAGAGACTGCCTTACATTGAAAGAAGAATAATAGCGATAATGGCAACTTGAATATTAATTTAACAACACTGCAATATCAAACTTCTCTAACTTAGGGTAGATCGCATTTACATGCCTTAAGATCACAATCTGTGTAAATATCAGAGTAATGTCAACGGGATAACTAACGGACCACTGCTTGATTAAAAGGGTAAAAGTTCAGGCTTTTCCATGGCTTATTTCTACAGCAAAAGATAGTTGATGATAATGTAAATGGTTTTAAGATAATAATCAAAGTTTAACAAACGTAACTCTCGAAAAGCAGGAACATGTTCAGAAAACCCACAACTTAGAGAAAGGGAGGAGGCTGGCGGGGCTATAAAGGCTAGCTCTAGTTTCATTGGTTGTGATGCAGGCTATAATGACGTAGCATGTAAAACGTGGTGTTTTTTGCAGGAAAAGTGAAAGTTCAAACCCAAGATAACAAGGCAAATGGATTCTATGATGAAGGAGATGCAGCAGTAAATTTTTGCCTGAAGGACAAACCTGATGAAAAAGGACGCATTTATCAAAGTCAGTCAACTTATGATCCAAAGAACGTTCATCTAGGAAGCTTGACAGTGTATCGCTTTAATATAAAATGCGTTTGCAAAGAAACGCGTTCGAATACTCAGAGATGCTCTAGAGTCTTGCCTATGTCGCAGCAAGGATGGAGTGGATATATGGGAACTTTTGCTAATGGATTTTATAACGAACGAAAGGGTAGTTGAATGGTATATCTATGATTTACAAAGATAGTTAAACGACCCGCAAGAAATATTACAATACTTTGTAGTTGAAATATTACAGTGCCACGAATGGCAACTCTTGATGTGTTTACTAAAAGCAATATTGATTTCGCGATCAAACCCAATAACATTAGGCCTGCCCCGCGCCTCAGTGGAAGCAATCGAGGAGTTACTACTTAGACTAATGCCACAAGCCTCAGTTTCGCTCTTGATCTCACTTGAGCTTCCAGCAATTTGATTCAACAGCGAAATGTATTACTTATTGCATGGGCCTAGTTTCTTCTTGTATATTGCCTCAGGTGTCTGGGCCCACGCTCCTCCGCAGTATGTTTATTGGTTGCGTGCAAATCATTTTAATTCATTGTCTATCTTTCTCCATAATGTCTATACTAGACTAGCATGGCCTAATATCATAAACAGTTGCA
This sequence comes from Catostylus mosaicus, assembly GCA_964019065.1. Lineage (NCBI taxonomy): Eukaryota > Metazoa > Cnidaria > Scyphozoa > Rhizostomeae > Catostylidae > Catostylus > Catostylus mosaicus. Next base: position 4,771,621 of record OZ025193.1, on the reverse strand, counting down.
TCGAACCGCCTCTAATCTGCGTTTTCTATTGCGATTAACATGTTGTTCAAAACGCTTTTTTTGCAAATCATGGTTTGATATTTATACGAATGAAACGAAACATCTTTATTAAGCTGTAAATAGGGGTTTTTCAACTATGCTACATAATATTTCTGCTTTTGATTGCTATTTTGAAAGAGAGCTTTTGACTACCATTATGAAATAGCCTCTTTTTGTGTTTGATTTGCTTCTTAGGCCAATGCCATCAGCCTCGGTTCCACTATTCCGTTTGCGTCTGAGTACATAGATTTGTGTTTTCATTATACTGGCCAGGGCGAGTACAAGCTTTGTCACGGCTACAAGCATGGATTGTTACGCCGGCAAGGCCCATGGGCTGTCCATTGGCAAGGTACAAGTGATCTATGTAATGCAAAACGTTAATTTTTGTACGGCAAAAGTTTTATGGCCAAAATTTTCGACCTTCGCAACATAAACCATGAAATGAAGCCCCTGATTGATGAAAGGGGTTATGGAAAGGTCCAGAGCCTAGCCCTAATTAGGTTTTAAACTTAAAAACGCGTTTGGAATATAGGGTTTAGGTTTAGCCTCTGTGGTGTAGTGGTGTGGGTTTTTAACTAGCAATCTACACATCGCTGGTTCGAATCCTTGCCCCTACCATTTTTCTGGGATAGCATCCTTTGGCAAGACGTTGAATTAATGCGTGCCTTTCCCTTCCCATGATTATAAATGGGTACCTGATATGAGCGCCGTCTGCAGCTGCATCCTTTCATATGCATAGCGACAGTGGAAAAGTGTAAAGCCGGTAGAATACCCTTTAGCTAGTAACAGACTAAAAATGAAGAATTTGGGGATAGGGCAAGAGGTAACATTTTGATTAAGGACAGGCTTAAGGACTCGACTTTTGCACAGCATGTGCTTTTAAAATTCCTCCAAATTGGTAAATCCAGTTTCTTATACGAAGTAGACTTATGGTTGGCAGGTGGAAATATTAAGATTTGTGGATTTCATTGTAAATGGAAGCATAATTAAAGCAAGCTTTTAGCGAAAGAGATCCACTGTTCTTTGAAATTTGAAATGTTGATATGGTCGGATTATTTTGACTATACATTATTTATTGTGAAAAAAGCCAGCTATTCATAATGAAAAAGGCGAATTAGTCAATACCGATGGTTGAAATTACACTAGACCAAAGCAGATTGTACTGTAATGATTAATAATTCATCGTTTGATCTCCTCAAAGTGTGGCATATTTCTGTGAGTTGCTTCTGCCGGCGGTGTAGCGCTGTGTCGGTTTGGCATTTTCAAGGTATGTTTGTATTGTCTGGTAACAATTTCTTTTAATCTTAATGTCAAAATGACCCCAATACTTAAACTTTCTTAGCAACTGTACGATTAAATATACAAATTTTCTTAGAAATTTTGTACAACATTTAAGTGCATTCACACTTTGTACTACGTTAAATGTTTTTTATACTACTGTATACTAGCATACTGCCTTAAGCGTTCTAAAGAGCTACGCAATTTTCCGAAAAAGACTGACTTTTTCGAAAAATCTTAAGCCTTACTACATTCCTTGTTTCACCTTTTGAATAATGACATTTTTCAACACAGGTCTTCTTCAAAGAAAAAGAAATATTTTTCTGGAATAAAACATAGATGCTTTCTCAGGTTGTAGAAACATAATACTGAACTTTCTAAGCTTTGTGAAGAGCCGTGTACTACTTTCTTCTAAACGATTTTCTCATTTAAAAAGTTTATACTTATCTTGCAGTAAACACATTTTATAAGAAACGGTTGCTAGTGTTTTTACACTTGTAAACAATCCAAAAATTATTATGATGAAGATGATTGCAATCGTGCATCACGGCATAAACCAAGCAAAATTTAATGAAATTGATAAACTAAAGCTTGAGGCTGCTTGCATTAAAGTCTTTTATTTTTTATTCTTAAACATTGAGAGCAGTGACTGAGTTTTAGGAGAGGAATAGAAGAGTATTATAGTTATCAAATATAGATTCAGCTTTTTATTGTGCATTTTGGATAGAGGGCCTCTTGTATAGGCCTTTTTTCATAAAACTTTTTTCAAATACTTTAAATAATTATAATAATAATGATAAATATAGTCCCTCCCCACATCTCCCCCCTCTCCCAAAGGATTATACCTTAAGACGGACCTGATCAGATTGCATTTGATTTCTCATTATTATCTGTGTGACCTTTGGCATATTTGATTTGCAGTTACAATGTTGACCGTTGGGAATGAAAACATGCAGAAATTTTATCAGGCCGAGAACCACAACTGCTCTGATTTCGAAACGAAATGTCTAAGACGCAACGATTCCACGGACGAAGACATGTCAATATTTGTGCAGGCCGGAGGTAAAGAGAAGCAAAGCTCGAAGTACACAAAACTTAAAAGAAAGGAATCAAGGAGCCAAATAAAAGCAGAAAATGTCTCGAAGTACGATGGACTGAGTATCAAAACAAAACGAAAACGACGTTGCTGCCCTATCCCTACGCTTGCATTCTGCTTTTGCTGGGTCTTTCTTGTTGTCATAACTTTTGTGAGTTTGTTGAGATATACAACGCCTAGAAATATACCCGGAAATACGATAGTGCATTTAAATGGGGTAGGACGGAAGGAAAAATCGAGGAGAAGCGAAGACGCGAGTAAACCATGCGACGATTTTCAAGTTAAGTCTGTTTGGACATCGACCTACAAGGAATTTACGACTTCAAGTGCAGTTAGATTTGTTGATGTGAACCAAGATGGCGCTGATGATGTCATCATAGGTTTTGGTCATTACAGCAGATCAGAGACCTATTGTTCTTCAATAAACATAACTTACCCTTGTGAAGGCGGTGCTTTAGCGATTGATGGAAAATCAGGGAAAGAACTGTGGACGTATTTTACAAAGCATGAGGTTTTTGCTATCAATTGTAATGATGACATAACAAATGATGGAATAGCTGACTGCTTGTTTGGTGGTCGATATGGGGTATTTGATGCAGTCAATGGTAAAACTGGGAAGCTTCTTTGGTCATTTGACACCCAATCTATATACAGTCGATGGATGAATCTGTACACTGCACAGTTCGTGCGGGATTTCGATCACGATGGGGTAATGGAGATCTTACAGATTCATGGTGGTGATATCCAAGCGTAAGTTTTGTCACGTTTTTTATTAATAACCAACATAAAATTTATTATTATAAAATTATTAGTTATATTAAAATATTTATTTATTTATTTATTTATTCATTCATTTATTTATTTATTCATTTATTTATTTGTTTATTTATTTATTTATTTGTCTATTTATTTATTTATTTGTTTATTCATTTGTTTATTTATTTATTTATTTATCTATTTATTCATCTATTCATTTATTTATTTATTTATGTTTAAATGCATCATATTCTTTTCATTTCGTTTCGACCTAGATTAGCTATCTTCTTTAAAATCATTTAAATTTCATTGCCATAATTATCATTTATTTTCTGCAAGTGAAATTTTCTGATTCACGAAGTCTGACACGGATTCCGGATTCCCCCTCCACTCTCCCTCCCTTTCCGAATAACTTACTTTGAGTTTCACGGCGCTCACTCCCTCCCCCCGTCTAAGTAGAAGGTTTGTGTCTGAGCTAAGGAAAAATCAGTGAAGTCATTGGCCCCCTCAAGGAATTGAGCCAGGCTACGCAATTGGATGCAGTGGGCTGGGGGAGTGCGCATTTCTACAACAAGTTGATGTCACAGGTCATAATGACGTCACTGTTCGTACTGACGTCTGTACATACTGACGTCGCAGGTTGAACTGACGTCAAAGGTAACAATGACGTCACACGTTGTACTGACATAACAGGCTGCAGAACAACAACTATTTCCCCTTTATTCACGCCTCCGCCAAGATTTAATTCAAGGTGCAGTGGTGACCAACTTGTGCAGTGATGGATTCATCACTCTTCAGGTTGAAATACTACTGATTTGGATGTTTTCAAAATAAAGACACATGAATCAAAACCTTCATGAAAAATCAAACGAAGTAATGGAATAAATCTGCGAGTGGAACTCAGCTGAAATCAACTTTAACAATTGAAAAAATAAACAGTCATAAAAGCACTTAATAATGTCTTTAAATTTGAAAACCCGTATCCTAGTTACCCACGAGTGCCAAAAAACGAGGATGGGTGAGAATGATCGAAGGTTGAAAATGGTTCAACATAATGATAATCGTTGGGTTTGAACAATCAGGGGGGTTGGAAATAGTTCTATATAATGAAACAAACAAATTAGAATACAGTCAATAACTTTACTTAAAGTGCCTATGCAACGAAATTTTCCGATACTATTGGACTGTACCGGGGAAAAACCCCCTTTCATTACGATTCTTATGATATGCACTTTTCCTGTCATTAATTTGAAAATTAGCTCAAAAACGTTATATGAAAAAGTTTTGCATTGAGCAAAATCACTGTCGACAGTTTTTGCGCGGTCAATGAAGAATGTCTAGAATGTATGACGTCAAAGCGGTTGTAGCCTCACGCAAGTCACGAGGAAACAGCCACTGTAGCATTTAGTTACGTGTTGCTATCTGTGAGTTTTACTTCTAAAATCACTTGGACAACATTGACTTTTCTATTTGTGGCAATTTCGTTTATGGTTTTTAATTTTTCCTATTTCGAGAGATCTTCGGGCTGTATGGCTTTTACATCATACCGTCCTATGTTATCATTTGACGGAAAAAATATTTGTTTCGCGAGCATAATGTTTTTTTGAAATATCACCTTTTGTTAGGAAATAGTATCCACAAAGTTTTCTATTTTGCCTATGATTTTCAATGGAAAATTAGGGGGGCTGAAGCGCCCAAATTCGTACTTCCAAATCAAAGTAAGCATTTTAGATGGAAATTGGTAGACACTCGAGCCCCCTACCTCCACTGCCCAAATAACTCTACTCATGGCAAAAGATGTCGCGAAGCAGACCTGGTTGGAGGGGTTGTAGGGTACGAATTTACCAGATTAGAACTTATTTTACCTGAAATTCTTTAACAGCTTCGCAGGTTCGAGGGCAAAAACCTTCGCAATATATTTTCTCGATTTGACTTTTTTTTGGCACGTTATTCGTACAGCAGAACTTTTAATTTTTACGTTAAACTTCAGGAAATTTCAACAGTTTTATATATACCATTCATGCAGTTGAGGCATAGCAAATTTCCACATCAATAGTTCCCAAAGGCCTTTGCCAGGAGCAAAGGAACAGGGTAAAAGGTTTGGGAGGGGCATGGCAAAAAGGGGGCATGAATCTGTGCTATCAGGCGTGCAAAAGGAACACTTTTCAGATAAAAGGGACCGCTTTCAGTAAAATGGGGCAGATATTTTGTAGTTGCAAAAGTGCCCCGGCAAATGGTTCCTGCGTCACTGAGATGAGGAATCCTCCCCCAAATAGAATCTGATGATGTAATGGATCTTACTTGGGCATAAACAGCATTACTCAATGTAATATTTCTCCAAAGTGATGAGTTTCGTATCAGATACAAATGCTGATACAGCCCACATTCACACATCCCCTTGGCTCTGAAATTCACACCTACATAAGATATGACGATGTAATGGAAAATATGAACAAACAGCATTGCATTACCACATACCCCCTTTTAGGCAATTTTTCTGCAAAGTCATAAGTTTCATATCAGTTAACAAATGCTTATACAGCCCACACTATAGTTTAAATAAGGGTCAAGCAAATAAATTGAACACTTTTTCTCTGAAATGGTTTTAATGACCCAATATAAATTACAGTCAAATATGCATCAACCAAACAAATTATATCTTTATGTTTCCATTACAAATGGTTTTGGTTTTGGTATTCATAAAGTTAGACGGGCATAGTTTTGAATGATTAGTAGCAGTTACAGATTTTTACTAAATAGTTAAAAAACCCGTATTACATTAAAGAATATGTAATATACAGTAAGTCTTTGTTTTGGACAGTTCTTAGACACATTGAAATATGTAACAATGTTGGAGATTTGGTCTCTAGAAGACAGCTTTTTGTGAAAAGAAACAACAAGAAACAGTTGATTTACCTTTAAAGGGTGAATCAATAGCTTACAAACACAGTAACTTGCATTCCCCTCCCCCCCCCCATTCCCAAAGAATAACTAGATTAACTTCATAGGGTGGAAGAGAAAAATAACTTTCTTTCTGGTTTGCTACTCTTTTTTTTGTCCAGTTTAAAATGTTCTGGTAAGAAGGATACATTCTGGTAATTACCTTAAGCCACGCGCAAAGCCACACCCTTTTGGCCAAAAATCTTCGATTTACGTTTTTTTGTGCAGTAATGAAAATTCCTTATATTAATGCCCGACCTCCGCAATGCATGTTGGTGTTATTGTCGATTTTTCAGAAAACCATACGAAGAAGACAGAATGCCTGGACGGATTATAATTATCAGCGGAAAATCAGGAAAGGTTCTGAAATGGGTTAAGACGCCTGACGGAAAAGAGAGTTATTTTTCCCCACTGGTTTACACGCTGCAAAATGGCACAGACCTCGTCGTGTTTGGAACTGGCGGAGAGACGACCGGTGGAGCTTTATACGTTATTCAACTGCACGATTTGTATGATGGCAAAATTGATCTTGCTCGAGCGATATATGCAGATAAGTTCAAAGGTACGTTCTATAACAGAATAGTTTCTAGAAAGAATTATGGTCAGATCCTTAGTTATCTGTAGTGCTCAAAGAGGGGGGAGAGGTTATCCAGCACGAATTTTCCGACATATCTTTTGATGCCGAGAGCATGGAAGCGTGCATGGTGTCGCGATCCTTTACCCCAAACCCTATGACTGGAACTCCTCAATGATTGGATTGAAAATTGTCATATCCTTGAGATATTGTCAAAATCGAAGTTGCCTACTATCTTTAACTTATCAAACAGCTCAATTAAATTGTAATGTTGCAATAAGATAAAAATCTGTTAAATTTCTAAAACTGCCCGTTTCTTGCTTTCAGTTTTGAAAATCCTTAATTAAAGCGATCTTCCTTTGAAGCTCACTTTTGCTCCTTAATTTTGCAAGATTTGATTTCGGCATTTTTAAACTTAGCTTAATTTTGTCAGCTGCTTTACTAGAACATAATGAACTAACCTAATGCCACTTGCTCAGTTTTCCACTTTCCTCATTTGAAGCAATGATAGATTGATCTGCGGCATGCCTTTGAGGGCCAATCCTTGTTCCTTGCAATATATGTCATTAATGCAATTTATGCAATGTATGTAATTCATTCAATTTATGTAATCTATGTTATTTATGCTGCATTTTCATGTAACAGGTGTCATAAATCCGCCAGTTTTGGTTGACCTCAATAAAGATGGAACAGTTGACATGGTAACTGCATTCTTCAATTCGACTATTGCTGCAATAGATGGAGAAAATTTCAACACGATCTGGTCTTACAGTGTACCAAATTCAGAGACATATTCGTGAGTATTTGTGACAGATGGCACCTTGAATTTCCCACAATTATACAGATTGATTAGCCTGTGTTCAAGACAATCACCACCAAGGTTAGGTGATGATTTGGAACACAGGCAGAATTTATAAGAAAGTGGCTTATTATCAGTAGCTTAGCCAGGGGGTAAAGGGGTAAGGGGGAGGTGGACACCCCCCAATGGTAAAAACGTAAGTGTTTGAGATACTCAAATCTGCGAGGTTCTAGAGATTTTACCCTTAAAACCTCCAAGAAATGACCCTAAGAAAATACGCCAAAGTTTAAAGTTTATCTTAATTGATCCAGCAATCATTCACATGAGTTTGAATGTTTATACAAATTGTTTTGAAGCTATAGAAAGAAACTTGATATGTTCTAAATGGATGACTACTCCAATTGAAGTGTCGTTTACACAAAATGTACCATGCATTCATTTGAGCCTGTCCAATGATTCTAAATAGGTTGTAAATAATGAAATTATATCAAACCGGTTTACCCACATCACATGTGAAGCGCATAAAGGATTTGTTGGGTTTGATGAATCTTCTGGCAAATAGTAAGGATACCCAATACATGCAAAAAAATATGATATTTTTCTTATTCATCTCTGGTGTGCCATTTTATTGTAATAACTGCATGTAAGCATACCTCACCCTCTCCCCCTTTCCTTCGTGCTTTCGTCTAAATGACTGTCCCCCTTGATAAAAGATTTTGTATAGGCACCGCGGAATGATCTGAAAGTGGGGGGGGGGGGGCTAAAATCGGGTGAAGGGAGAAGAATGGGTGTCTGGGAGCTTTTCCCCAGAAAAATTTTCGAGTCACGCCCCTTTTAGGAGCAAGGAAAGGCTAGTTTGGAAGCCTTTATCTCATGTTCATTTAATGTTAGTTGTTAATAATTCCACGAAGCAGACCACATGAAATATTTGAAGAAAAGTTGAAAAAAAACAAGCTTCTCGTTTATGGCTGTTCTAATAACGAATCTTCCAAACCTGAGGTACCTGTTGTCTCCAGCAATAGGTGCTTTGGCTCAATCGAAGAATTTCATATCTTTGAAAAAACTTTTTCTAACTTTTGAAAAAAATTAGGGGGCTATAGCCCCTCCTTAGCCCCCCTGCTCTGTAGTACCTGGTGTAGAAAGATGAAAACATTCGAGCAGAAGCTATTTATGCCTTATATCTCTTTTCCCGCAAAAAATGAAAAAAAAAAGAAAATATCAACTTAAAGCCAAAATTAATTGCTTTGTTTATTTTAGAATACCAGCACCTGGGTATTTCAACGATGATGATACAATAGATTTTATGGTAAGGCTCAATGTTGGTCCTGGTTTCCCTGTTTATTTTCATTCACTGGTAAGTGCAAGCCTTTTACTGAAAATCTTAAAATCTTAGGGTGTATGAATCAGGTATTTTTAAAACAACATTAGCAGAAGATGAAAGGTATTCGTATCCTAAATAACAAAGCTCTTACAAATGTAGAACTTAAAAAGTATCAATTTTAAACCAGTTGCACCTCAGCATTGTCAATATCTTCAATTGAAAATGTAGGGAAATCTTCCTGGCAGGATTCAATAGAAAACTTTACGACAATGCTCCAGCGCCAGCTTCTTATGAATTTGTTCTAAATTTCTAAAAATGTCGAGCTCGAGTTTTTGTAAAATTGTTCCTTATTTATAACCCCTCTAAAAGAGCTGTTATTCTTTCAAATCGTGATCCTTTGACTCACCCTTATTTGTGCAACCTTTTGCGGGGAATATGGTAGCAACTACCTTAATACACGCAAGAGCATCACTTGCAAGAGAAGCATAGCGTACCGCCTACTTTAGCTTCACACCCAGCACGGCCCTGGTAGTAGCTTTACAGGGATTTCTCCTTCCCTCTATGATGACCCACTTCGTAATGCACCATGAGTCAAAAAGTAAATAGCTAAATATGCTTTCCTTCACCTCCCTATAAAAAAATTGCTCTTATCTCTTAGGTGGTAATTATTGATGGCCTTACTGGAAAACCGATCACCAACGAAATAAAGTCGTCAGTTGGCATCGTCAGCTCACCTCTAAGCATAAGCATGGAAGACCATGGAAATGACCTGTATTTATTTTGGTTGACTGATTGTTTGCGTCATGAAGGTGGGGATGATGAATATGGCATCAGCTCTCTGGCGTTTTTTGACACGTGCAGTTTAAGGTATAAAACAAGAGAGACTACCAAGCTGTGCATTACAAACAGTGCAAGAAAAGCATCATGCAAGACTATCTTAAAAACCGGTAGGCTCAGTTTTGCACGGGTCTATTAGAGGCCCCAGGAAACAGCTTTTATTAGCGGAATGTGGAGGATAGAACTGGTGCTTAAGTGGATGGAGAGGAGGACGAATGCTTGAAGGAGAGGAGCGACTGAAGAATATGGCAAGTTTGGATCGGTAAAGTCGAGGAAGATCAGGGAGTATGAGAATGAGAATGAGAATGGGAACGAACAATGGAAAATGAGAGGGAAAGTATTATCTGAACCACTATAGAAGGGGAGACAGGGGGCAACGGAAGACGATGTAGACGCCGGGTGGAATGATTGGACAACATCAAAACATGGGAAGGCAGAATGGGGTAGGCTCACCGGATTGTCAGTGAGAGAAGGTCAACAGCCCAGTAAGGGATGGGGGCAAATTCTGGTAGAGCTGCCAGTATCCCTGCCTGATTTAAAAAGTAACATTGCTTGCTTGCTTGTTTGCTAAAGACTTAAAGAGTTGTAGTAGAAGACAGATCTTCAGCATTTCAACTTTTCACTTTTTTGCAGATCTCGACAACGTCGAAGACAGACTTCATGTTTATGAAAAAGACATATCATCCTCGTCTCGCAGGCAAGATTCTAAAAGAACCAAAATGCAGAGAAATTCGGAGAAAAATCGACTTGTCCAACGCATCATTGGAACGGGAGGCTTGACAGGATCACTGGGGAGAAGTCAAGAAGAGAGGCATAACAGTATTGATGTTGTTGTGGCTGCAGGTTGGTTTAAGCCATATAATAGTGGCTTGACAAAGGAAGATATCAACTGCATAGAAGATTATTTCATAAAACATGGTATGAGTACTATTTCATGTTATAGGACCAACATTATGCAACAGGTACTTCATGGATAAAAAATAACAAAAAGATAAGAGTTACCATCAATCAATAAATCAAATCAATCAATATAATACATCGATCGACCGATCAATCCATCAAATCATTTAATCGCTCAATCAATCAATCAATCAATCAATCATTCAATCAATCAATTAATCAATCAAATAATCAATCAATCAATTGTCATCATCTTTTTCAATTATAATTAATCATCTTCATCAATAATGATTCATCAGTCATAACCATCATCAATCAAAATCATAAATTTCATCATCACCATCGTCACCATCAGCCATGACCATCATCACCACCATGCTTACCGTGCTGCCTGCATAAATCCAACGGTGCATATTTCATTATTTCATTTGTATTAAGAATGCAATCACATTTAACAACTGCTCTGCACAGGGGCGCCGAGAGATTTTCGAGACCCAGGGGCAAAATTGCAAAATGAGGCCCCCTGCGCTTGAAGCGAGCAGAAGCAGAAAGCAAGGGAAAACTTGGGTGACTGAATCTGAGATACGTTTGAAACCTTGTACACATACAAAATAAAAATGTTGATATCAGTCTATGAGGCCCCCTAGACCCTGAGGCGCTGGGACAAATTGCTCCCCTCTCGGCGGCCCTGGCTCTACAACCTTTTGCACCAGTACAGTTAATAACTTCCCATAAATATCGTTGTACAATTTCAGGCAACAAGTCTTCAGTTCCTGACAAGAATCGTGTCGTTATATATGACTCCATTAGTCCAGCTTTTCTCCACTGCATGAAGCAAAGCTCAAATGTTTTTCTTCAGAGCAAATACACAAACACTTCAAAACCCGTTGACCTAAATGAGGAACTATTAATCAGCAAAATGGTTATATACAGACTAAGAATAAAATGCGTTTGCAACAAGCAAAGAAAGCAAGACAGATGTGCAAGATTTCAGCCGATTAAAAAGCAGAGATGGGCTGGATATATGGGAAGTCTTGGCAATGGCTTTTTTAATGAAAGAAGGTCACATAGTGCCAGGGAGAAACGTCATCGATGACTTAAAGGGAAAAGGCATCAATAGAGTTATAATTTTTTAAAAAGACACATCATATTATTGTTAAAGTAGGCCTGTTTATCAGATTTCATCGAATGGTAAATGTTTTATTTGCAGGGTGGTTTTCTCCTAAATGTTTAGATGTCTTAGTGGTTCCAAAGGCTAGCTTCTACTATCAAAAGCTGTACCCACTTTACCCCAAAATCAGGTTTATTATATTTGGTTGATTTTTATATCTTTTGTTATATGCCCTTAAACTGCTTTTCCGTATACTTTGCAAAGCTTTTATGCAGAGGTTTCTCCTAAAATCTTGGCTTATTTACATGATTCTGCAGTCAGTAAATGTTTGCATCAGGTTGGTCTGCTGGACAAATGTAGGGCCAGGAATTATCTAGGATGTGACAACCCCTGAGTTCGGAACGAAGCTAGTTTACAACAATTTGATTTCATATAATTGTGAATTAATCTGTGCTAGAGCCAGTAACCCTGCGAGCTATCAAGGAGACTATACTGCCTTAATGAGAAATAGATTATCTGGAAGCAAAAAGCTCCGGTGAGAGAACTAGTCCATTTTTACAAATTTTGCCTTACCGTCTAATTTCCAAATGAATTCCACAATTTATCTGCAACTCTATTTCTATTTGAATGTAATTCAGTCATATCAGGGTGCTATAGCCGTCGAGGAAAAATCTTACGCCTGTCGGGAAATTTTTAACGGAAATTGTGCTCCTATGCTCAGAAAAATACCCTCTGTTCTGTCATATTGCCCTCTCTATAGGGGAACCTAGCCCCCTGCCGGACAAATCCTGGCGCCACCCCTAAGTTATATAATTTGATCAAATTGTATTTAATTAGTATTAATGCTGTGAATAGATGAGTGAATTTGACTTTGTAGGCCATTAAAGTTCTAAAGCGTTTTACTTTGTTTAATTTCTACACTAAATGTATCCATCAATTGCGTGCAAGCTTGTCTCTCTCTTCATTACAAATTTTAGACAAAACTATAACAGAACAATTGAAGAATTAACACAAAAAAAAACGATACCAATAACAATGATACACCAGTATTATGAAAGCTTTTGAAGAGTGTATCTCAAACATAAAACGCGAAAATCTTGCTCAAAACCTTGCCTTTTATTGCTCAAAAACTCGTAAAGATAAGAAATCAAAACTATTAGTGAAATTGCAGCTGGTTTTTATTGTTAATAAATGATTCAATTTCACCCTTTTCGAACCCCAGTTCAATCGTTTTTATTAGGAACCACTAACTAAATGCTTTTATAACCTTGAAATTTCCTATTACCCGATGTTATGCAATCTATTTCTAGTATATTTCCTGTATATTGTAATTAACTGCTCCTTGAAATTAAGTTTTTAATCATGATAATACTGCCGAAGCCTCAAAGTCTTAAATACTTTCTTATAAAATATTCTGAAAATATTCTTCAAAAATTGTTATTCCTAATGTGTCCGGGCCTTGATATTTTTCTTTTGTATTATAAGATATACGTATCAAAACAAACAATTATATACAAAATTTGTCCATTGGCACTTCCATCATCAATGGCAACGATGGTCATGTGATGCGTTCTAACCAATGAAATTAGTCCGCGATAAGGGTTAGCATTTTGTCTTGAGAGCGTGGTGTGCACTTGCGCATGCGTTCTTGTACTTGATGTTTGAAGGCCGGCTGCCATTTGAAAGTTAAACAGGCTGAAGTTAGGCCGCCGATAAAACTCGCTTAGAAATTCTAAAATCGTCACTGAAATGGAGACAGCTCACTGTCGTACTGTCGAAGAAGTCTTAGAGTATTTTCAGGTATCTCCAACGGATGGTTTGTCAAATGAGAGAGTAGAGAAAGAAAGGGAGAAATACGGTCTAAATGGTATGACTTTTTCAATTGGAGCTTTAAATTAGCCACACACATATTTTATTTTCTGCCGTTTTATTGCGATTGTAAACGTTGTTTGACTAAATATAAGTTAATAGATTGAAAGATCTATTAGTTGGGTCATAATTAATAAACATATATCTTCCATTGAGGGAGATAAAATGAACTCTTTAATTGCTACCACAGTGATAAAGTTCTAACAAGTTTCTGTTATTTCAATCAGTGTAACGAATGTTGAATTTGTAATTAAATTCACCTGTAAAAGAATCTATTTTAAAACCATGGTTTAATATTTCATATAATTTCACAAAGTTGCCTTTATCGTAGAATTTTAAAGAAGATTAAACAAACATGATTTTACGAGACTTTTCCCTGATTCCATTGTTACCGACCAGGTGTTAGCAAAATCTACAGATTTATAGTATATTGTTGAATACTGACAAGTTTCTCAATCTTTATTTTAATTGACGTTTCAGGACATTTTTCATTGACGTCTTTACATAGAATTTAACAAAGACGGAATATATAAGTTAAAACTGTCATGAGAATGAAAAACAGCTGCTGATAAATTGATTTATTTCAAAGGGAAAGAAAAACACACAAAACGACTTTTAATCCAAAATTAATATTCAAAGTCGGATTTTATATATATTCAGCATTTTTAATCATTTTTCATAACTAAATTTCTAAACCTTGAAGTAAAAAAGCTTCAATAGAAACTGCTAGAAATAAGCAGGACAACCCTGATGCAAAATTAGATTTATTTAAGATAGCAATAGGGCACTTCTTGTAGTTTTATGAAACTGTTCCAGGCTTTCTAAAACTAGCCTTCTCTTCTGCAAGATAGCAACAGAAGAAATATTAAACCATATAATTTTAAATATATTTATGTGCATTATCAAAAATTTACTTTGTTTTATCTGTGAAGGTTATTAATTACTCAAAATAGAGAATTAATTGTATCAGTCATTGGATAGGATAATTAGAATTAACATGATATTACACAAAAAGAAGAAATAAATATAAACATGCTATGAATAATATTTTTGTAAAGAGTGCTTAACTATTTTTGCATATTTTCATGCAATTTTTGAGTTTTTAGCGCCAAACAGTTTTATATTCATGTAGTTTAATGTAGCATCAAAGATTTAGCATTTATTGGCAATTCTCACTCAGGCTTTTCATCTAGAATTATTTCCTGCTGCTTTGCAGCTTAAAAAGGCATTTTACAATTTTGAATGTATTATTTGATAAAGGTTTTTATTCGAAATTGTCAATAATCAAATCCCCAAAAAGAAGATATAAGCATCCTTTCCAAGGTGAATTGGTTTTAGACCTATGCACACAAGGGTTGATCCTTTTTGGGCAGTACACCAAATGACACAAACATGTCTTCCATATACTCAAGAACACCACATTCTGACCCAGTTTTTGGTCTACCTGCTGCGCAATGGAGGTACAGATAAATGTGTGCTTGTTCCAACTATCTCAAGTCCAATCATTTGAAACCTGTGTGATTACATGGATCAGGCTGAAAGAACAAAAAGTTTTTCAACAAATTTGAGACTGTTGGAATAAGTTTGCTAATATTTGATCATTTTATGATATCAAAGTACAGGTCCAGTCTTGTATGAACGCAAAACTTTTGGGTCTGTTCCCATGTGAAAGAAGCCATATTGTAGATCAGACCAAAATAGAAGCAAGCCTAAACAAAAGAACATATATTTTGGGATGATCAACCCCTCCCTCTCCTGGAAAATCTCAAGCACTTTCAGAACATGGTCTACCTAACTTCTTTAAGAGATCAAAAATCGATCAGTTAAGTGTGGCTCAATAAACAGTATAACATGTTATGGTATTATGTGCAAATATACATTCACATTTAATATAAATGTAGCAATGTTTAAAAAGGGAACATTTATGTGAAATTTTAAAGAGCTTTGTTTCATGGGATGTAATGTTGTTTGCAGCACAGGTGCTTATTCCATGAATAAATGAATTTCACACCACAGAGTTGTAAAAAGATCTGTAAATGACCACACACATAAAATGGCAGTGCAGGAACAAAGTGGGTTTGTGGGACCTATGGGAACCAAATTTGTCAGGAATATTGGTAATTTTACTTAATCAGACTTTTTTTTGGATTATTTGGATAGTTTGCTGTGTCCAATTTTCCGTCAAAGTTGAAACTTAGCTCGTTTGTTAACAATTTTTCTTAGTTTCTATTCCAATATGCTCATGCAATGAAAAATGGGTGTCCTTATTTATGAACTTATGAGTTTATTGGATTGCCAAACAAATACACTTTTTGTTAGATGTGGAACTTCACTTTCAAAAGATTAAAAAAAAATTGAGAAATTTGTGACAAATTGCAAAATTATCCAAGCTAAGTTTATTTGCTAATCAAGACTAGGGCTCAGGCAGTTCCCTACACTATGTGGGCCATGACTTACAAAATATTTACTGCATCCTCAGGATTTCTTCAGAGAACCCATTTATTTACCTCACAAAGATGGACAGCTATGCTGGCTTTCAGAAGAAAGTTTCAGCCATGGAATTGAACCCAAACCCAATTAGTGTATACAGTAAGAGAGCCAATAAACTGATAAACTGCATGCCTTCGTCTAAATTTTACACATTGTACTCTGACCTCATTCATCTGATATACAAATATTTTCGAAGAAATTGCATGCTAAAATTTCTAGAAAAACCACTTTCATTTCATATATACTATTTACGCGCAATGCCTTATCAGCTAATAATTATGATGGGTTAACTTAAAATGCAAAAAATGAGTTTTTAAGAATTTAAGAGTTTTTAAGGAATCAAAAAGGCTGATCATTTCCCAGTCAAGTAGGTGGCCACACATCCACCCACCTTAGCTCTTAAGGAATAATTTGACTTCTTTTTTGAAGCAACATAGTGGGGGGAGTATGTTTTTAGGGTACCTTGACCTGTTGAATGCACAACTACCAATTAATGTCTCCAGAACATGCTTGGACATGATCTGCTTTTAAGATAAATTACTGGATTAAAATTTGTTTACACATACTTCAATGATTTAGGAAAACTAACATATCAAGTTATAGGTTTTCTTAAGTTTCTTAATCTGGGAAGCGCAGTCTTTTACTTAAAAAAATACTCTTTTATGACAGACTTTATTTTATAAAAAGTTTGTTTATTTAATAACCAGTATTAAGAGGAATTTCTGAATTTAATTAAGAAAAGAATGCTTCTTTAATCCTCAATATTGACCTAAATTTATCTGTTTAATTAGTATCAACAGAAATTTCTGCCTTACATTTATAAAAGCTTGTTTATTCAATGCTCAGTTTTAAGAGGGAGTTTTGAATTGAAATTACAAATACAATCACTGCTTTTAAGTTTGATAAATATTGATACAACATTCCAACTGTTATGTTGTACCAACTCAGAGATAGGGGGTTAGCCTTAAAACTTCATTAACAAATTATTTGGCAGATAAGCTTGAGTCTGAGCATTTTAGATGCAGGTTTCCATCAAGTTGTATAAAGTCCCTGGTTATTAAGCCCCTTTTCAATTCAGTCCTTCTTTCATTAAAACCACGTTTGTATTAAAATTCTCTTTTATATCGAGCCACCTATTTAGCTAGGCTCCCTCCTCTATTAAGCTCCCCTGCCTAAGTAAGTCTAAATTTCTTTTAAACCTCCTTTTCATTTAATGTCAATCAACCAATGCTCAAGCTTCTCTTTCAATTAAGCTTCCTTTTGTCAAGCACTTTCTTCTCAACTCCCTATTTTATCGAATGCCTCTTTTCATAAAGTTTCTCTTCTTTTGAACTCCACTTTCTTAACCTTCCCTTTTGAATAACCATCCCATATTTCTAGTAGAAAGCATTCGTTTCAAAGATGTTCCAGAGACTTTTTATTTTACCCTGACGATTCATATAAAAGTGCAACATGTTTACGTGGACTGATACAAGAAATAGGCGATATAAATTGACCGTTTACATCAGTACCGCATGCAATGGATTCTCCAGGGTAGAAGAGAATCATAATCCTTATTTTGCACACTATGTGTGGGTGGACTGTTGAATTCAGAATTAAATTTTACTCGGTTTATCCTCGTGTATTATAGCCATCTGGCCGATAGAACTATAGACGAGAACTGTTTTATAAATACTCTTAATACGTATTGTATGTCTGGACAAAATGATTAGTAATGATTCTCAAAAGAAGCCCTGCAGATGCCGGGGCGAAATATTAATGAAAAATTATACTAGTAATCTTGTCGCATTTGCTTTGTTTTGCTGCCGCTTTGCTTTGTTCCTATGATTTATAAGTTATATAAATCTTCGCAAGCATTCCTGGAGAATCTTGTAGGCTGCCTGCTATTTTATTCTTTACTTTACTTGATACGTCCAGGATAAGTAATTTCGATTCGGATTCGTATCATTTATTTTGCCATCCAGCTTCGTTCCTTGCTTCATGTTAGGGTACGGGGGAAATGAGAGGGGAAGGGTCAAAGAAGGTGCACACAACCACTCCCATAAACGATCAGCTTTCGGGTTTGGAAGGGGCGCTTTTTCTTTGTTGGCCCCCATAGTTCCTACGTCCTTGCTTCATTTATATATTAAAGAGCGAAATGACAAGATTTCTAAATAATACCCGAGGAATGCTTGTCAGGAAGTGTTCTATCCTCGTTTGTTCAATTTTGTATAAACTTGATATACTTCATATTTTTCTTTGTAAATTAACAAAAATATTATTTTCTTTTTGTAGAGTTACCACCAGAAGATGGTAAGTGTTTTCCGATTAATACATCCATTTGTTTATTTATTCATATTTTGTGTTTATATTTATTTATTCATTTATTTAATTATTTAATTGTCACTATTCATTCAATTATCTATCCATTAATTTATTTTTTTGGATATTTATTCATTTATTTTGAGGAATTCTTTGTAAGAAACTACAAACACGTATCATGTACTTGTTTCATTTCGCTTTCTTGCTAATACATCAATTTTCTGAGCTGATGAAATGAAAAGAATGTAAGCAGTGGCATTTGTATATCTTGTTTCAATAATGCCATTTTCTCGGCATTTTTCTCCTGATAACAAAGCATTTTGAATTTCTAAATGCAAGATAACAACTAACGTTGAGTCTTGCTTTTTAGGTAAGCCATTGTGGAAATTGGTTTTAGAGCAATTTGATGACCTCTTGGTTAAAATTCTGCTAGTTGCTGCAATTATCTCATTCGTAAGTTAGCAATGTTTTGTTGAAAGAAACTTTGCATGGGGTGCCAACCTATTTAGAGCCGCAATTAGCTATATGCTTCTATATGTAGAAGGCGGGAAGTATGATTTGTGGCACAATGAAGAGAAAAAATTTGGAGTTTTAGAATGTTAGATAGAAAATGATATATTTTACGATGTCTATTAAACTCTAGAAACCCCCATTGTAGAGCCTGTCTTTCTATAAAATTCCCGATTTGTAGCAGAAATTTCAACCAACCCCCCATTTTTTAAACTTCCTTTACATGAAGAATGGCAAATGCGAGGATTTTTTGGGACGTGCTAATTACCTAGGAAACACCAACCTCGATGCTTTCTAAGCTTTCTCCGAGGAAGATCTCCTAGACTGTCGCTTGACTGTTGCTATTCTGATGAAGATGAGGACAAATTGACGGAGTCTTCATTGAAAAATGATGTATAATAATTCTGTTGTAGATTTTGGCATTCTTTGAAGAGGAAGAAGATAAAACCACAGCATTTGTAGAACCATTTGTTATTCTTCTTATACTCTTCCTAAATGCAGTAATCGGAGTGTGGCAGGTATGCGCCTTGTTTATAACAAATTTGTCCTCTTCAAAGTGTTTTGCAAAAAATGAACACTGTGATATGTATTGCTATAAGATGTCAAAGCAACGATTTCAAACATTCCATCCTCAAGTTTTATGAAATATGATCTAATATGATATCATAGTTAATCTCATCTTTCGTAAACATCTGCCTTTAGCGCAATGTATTTCATGCTTGTCTTATTTGAATTTGAGTTTTTTACAGATGCTACGAAGCGTTTTTTGGCCTCATCGCATACTGTACTTTCCAAGCGGTTGTACCTCTACATCACACTCTGTCACTAAATTTTTACCAAGGAACACATATATTACAACACTAATCTTTCACAATTAAGGTATAATAATTACGTATTTCATCACATTTTGCCAATCAGCATATCAAGACAACAACAGGCATAGTGTAAAAACAAAATAATGCAACGATTCACAAAGTGACGATGACTTGTTTACACAGCACATATTTACAGTCAGTTCCAGGAAAACACATGCTTAAGTTTAACCGCATTGATTATTTCTAGGAACGCAACGCAGAGAGCGCGATTGAAGCACTCAAAGAATACGAACCGGAAATAGCGAAAGTAATTAGAAAGGAAAGATCAAGTGTACAAAAAATAAAAGCGAAGTTCTTAGTTCCTGGAGATATCGTAGAAGTGTCAGGTAAGGGATGCAAACTAGCTAACTTTTTTGCAATGGTAGATGATACGGGAAGAATGCGAAACGGCAAAAAAAGATACTAATTGAAAGAAGTAAATTAACGTCAATATACAAAAGTAAATGTGGCAATACAATTTATTTCCATTTTTTGATTTTCATTTACTACTTTCAATCACATATCTTCTTATTTTTCGCCGTTTTGCATTGTTCCTGCATTTGTTTTATTCTGTTTTTATGTTTCTTAGATCTGATTGCTTATGACCTATAAAAGCGAGGATGAAGAATCGTGATGAAAAAAGCTTAAATTTATTAGTCCTCTGTAGAACCCTTAACGGTCCTTGTAGTTAACTGGAATCCAAGCCTAAAGATCCTTACAAATGTAGACTTCATCCAGTTATCCTGCGGCATCCCTATAGCCAAATTCAATCCATGATTAAGGATCATTAAAAGTAAGGTTTTGGTGCCGCTATCCCCTCCTGCGATCCGTGAAATCTCAACAAGCCGGGCATAAGGGCCGTTCTAATGGAGGTTTAAATCCATGAATCCCTTTTTTAATCGTTGTTATGGCAGTTTAAGTCAATTTATCCTTTTTGTGATCTTTACTATCGGCATGGCCAAGCGATAGCCTGGATTATGGATCCTAATGGTCTGAAACCGCACATCCAATCGCAGGATCCTTACAATGTTGTCTGTCCGTTATCTGTCTTGATTGGCCTTTAAAGTTTGCCACCATTAAACAGCCTGTTTCTTTCTGTTGGTATTAAGTGCTTTACTTGTGGCAGTTAAGGCGTCTATTCAGCCTTTAACAATATTTAAACATCGTATTTGTTTCTAGTTGGTGATAAAGTTCCAGCTGATATTAGAATAATCGAAGTTAAATCAACAACATTGAGGATAGACCAATCAATTTTAACTGGTATGTTTGCTTTTTCATTTGAAATAGACACGCTATTTATACACAGCCACAACAACGTGTGCTATTGAAGCTCTAAATAAAGTCAATTTTTTCCGACGTTAAAGATCATGTAAGATGGTGCGTGTAAGATTATGTATAGATCTTTCAATCTGCCTACTGGTAGATGTGATGAAGAAACCGCATGGTTACATATTTAAATCTTTCATCCCGCCATCCAGAAACTGCAATTTGTAATTAAATCCCTCTGAAAGTTGTGTTTTATTCACAGCAGCTAATTTCGTCCTAACTTCCAGCCAATCTTAGCACTTATGTCGGAAAATTTCATTCGAATAGACGAGACCCGACAAGCTGAGAGCAGGATCACACTTGCTTAAATCGTATCTATATGATCAGATTACACTTTAATATGTGAAGAAATATTAGATGTCACATTTCAGCCCATTGGCTGATGAATGGGAAAGATTTGTTTATTAAAACAGGCTTTGAAAGTTTCTGCGAAAAGCTGAAGAGATTCGGTGCCATTTTTTCAAATTTGACCTTTTGCATTCACTAGTTTTACAGTTAAGACGGATTAATTTAGCATTAGATTTTAAAAATTTCATACATAAATGGATCGTTTTTCGCCAAAGTTTGAAGTAAAACTTTCATGTCATTTGGCTCACTTTCGTTTTGGTCGTTGAGAGTTAATTGGTTTTGATTTGCAAAAGTTAAATCCTATTAATCAAAGCTTCATTATCGCTGTTAGCCAATTTAGCTGTTGAAGTTTTTTATTTGAGAGCCTCGTTTGTGGCTTCCAACCGTTTTGAATTCCACGGTCTTCTCTGATATTGACCTTTGATAAAACTCATTCCCTAGGGAAACGCGTTTTATTGAAGATAACAAGGGGGATCCCAGGGGAAACGCGATACTTTGCGGATAACAAAGGGACTTATAATGTTATGAAAAAAAAGTAGCAGAGGATAATGTTAATCATTTGATAGATCTATAATTATTGGCAAAGCAAAAAATTCTTTCGTGCGCCTATGAGCCCTGTGGAAATATGGCGCAATATAAATGCTTTTATTATTATTATTATTTCTTCAAACGACTGATCAGAGATGGCAAGATAAATCTGACATTTGGATTTAAATGGTAAAATATGATAATAATTTATATGGCACTCCAGTTTGAGCTTGGTAACATGTGTAACAACTATAGGAACCAATGATGCCTGGTGCACTCCAAGGCAAGAGGAACACCTGCTTGACGAGTAGGGACAAATCAATAGCAAAATATAACAATTCAGCATAATTGAAGACAGGAAGGGCTATTGCCCCCTGGAAGAGTGGTCATGATGTTGGGTCCCCCTGGTACTTGCCCTTGTGGTGTGACTCAGTAGTTCATTAGTAGTTATTTAAATAATTTGCTACTGTAAATTTTTATATTGAATAGAAGAAAGGTATTACGTGGTATTTACTGTATTTAATTAATTTCTAGGTGAAAGTGTAAGTGTAATTAAGCATACAGAATGTATCAAGGACGAAAAGGCAGTGAACCAAGACAAGAAGAATATGCTATTCTCGGTGAGACTTACCCGTTTATTTGATTCAGATGTAATTATGGGGATTCTTGGTTCTAGGAATTAAGTGATGGTAAAAGGATTGCAGGTCATGTGTTATTAGCCCGTTCACACTGTAGAAAGTATTTGAAGACTCGAGCACTCCTGCATTCGATCATTTCTTTTGTTTGGTTATTTTGCTGTTCATGGTACTGTTTATTTTATTATTTACTTCATTGCTTATTGTTTACCTTTTTTGTTTACTTTCTTTTTTAATTGTTTACTGTATAGTTAACTTTGTTGTATTATTGTTAAGTTAATTGTTTATTTTATTGTTAATTTACTTTATTCTTTTTCTTGCATTTAGGGCACAAACGTCTCCGTTGGGAAATGCGTTGGAATAGTTGTTGGAACTGGTGTGAGCACTGAAATAGGTTTGTCTGATTCACAGTCTAAAACTGTCAATCTGGATCGCTAAACTGAGTGATTTGATTCGATATGCGATAGCCTTTCCCAGCAAGTACCTGGCTTGTTGAATAGTTTGGTATTACATTTCAAACTTCTCATAAGCCTTTCTTCATAACTTTTTCAGGAAAAATTAGAAACAAGATTGTAGAAACTGAAAACGAGAAAACGCCACTTCAAGTGAAACTTGATGAATTTGGAGAACAGCTGTCAAAGGTAAGAGTAGTGGATTTTGAACCATGGCAGGAGGATGGTCAAAGGACACATGCCAAACGACATAAGCCAAAGGTCGATCAGTTTACCATGCAATGCGGCTAGATGGTGTAGAGCAGATAAATCTTGAGATAAGAGTCTTATTGCATTGTATTGTACTCAATTGTGCTCAAAATTTTCTGTAGCAGTGGAGTTGATATCCTTATGCCAGAATACCATTCTCCGCGATCAGCGAAGTTCGCGTATTACGCGGATGCCCAGCTATGTCTTTTGTTGTGACATAGAATACTATGCTTGCTCCTTCGTCACTAGCAATAGGCCATGAAAACTTAAGCTTGTCTGAAATTGATCAGGATCTAGCCTGAATTTTTCTAGGAAAATTTTTTTATCTTTCAGGTTATCACTGTAATATGTATTGCTGTCTGGGCAATAAACATTGGACATTTCAATGACCCTGTTCATGGTGGTTCTTGGATCAAGGTAAGACATAAATGTTTTTGTCAGCGAATGCAAGAAATCACCTGTTAAGGCAAAACCCTCAAATACGGTTTTTTAAAAAAGAATGGGCCCATTTAGGGTATATGATTTTGCTTCTTTTTGCCAAACCCTTGTATTTAATCCCTGCAAATGTTTAAATTTGCGATGTTTTATGTCATTTATTGTACCAAAACTCTTTCTAGGGTGCAATTTACTACTTCAAAATTGCTGTTGCTCTTGCTGTCGCTGCCATACCTGAAGGCCTTCCCGCTGTCATTACAACATGCTTAGCTCTCGGTAAGAACTTGGTTTCATAATATATAATAGGCTAGATCTAAAAAAGGATGGGACTTATTTTAGTTTTCTTAAAATTCGGTTACTTTATGAAGCGATGTCCACATAAGGCATATAAGTAAAGAGCAATAAGCCCTTACTCTAAAGTGACTGTTGAAATAAACGTGCCCAGTCCTTATTCAGTTTAACGCTGATTGTTATGCGCGCAAGATAAAATGGCTGAACACAGATGGTAATTCTTCAATCTACTTCAATATGTTGCATTTGATAAGCCAGAGCTTCCAACTCTCCTATTGTCTACTACTTTCCCATTCCCACCATCTAAAATTACTTCATCTCGTTTCTTCTTATTCTTGCATTTACCACAACTCCATTCGAACATAAAGTTAACGTAAGATTAATCGACAAAAAATTAAACCTTCAGTTTTTCTACAGAATAGGAGACTTATGTTCTTTCGTAATAATAGTTAATTCAGTTTTATTTTGTGAAGATTTAGTCAACAGGCTCAGCGGCAAACCTCATTATAAATTCCGCAAAATTGTCCTTTTTCTTTCCCTTCCTGGTTGATCGTTTATTTTTCTGCCAAATTCGATTAGTTAAGCTTCAGTGTAAAGCGTCTAAGCGCACAAATTGCTACAATAAGAAGATTTAGGACGATATTTTTCGAGAAAATCAAGAAAAAACAAAGATAATCCATCGGCTTGCCCTCAGCATGTTAGCACAGTTTGTAGGCTTGAATCGTTACAAACACGTCTGGTAACGCATCACTGCATTAGGGGGCCTGAAAAAATATCTTATTTTTCTTATTTAACATCTGTTGTACGATGAATCGAATGCATTGCCCTTTCTTTGTGTTGTATCATCTGTTTAAAATTACTGAGAGCAACGTACGTCAGGATTGTAAAAGCAAAAATGTCGCACTCTTAGAGTGATATGGTCTCAAAGATCGTCATTTTGTATATAATCACACTTCATTACCCCTTATCTTAACTTCCTTCTGCAATTCCTATTTTTACTTCATTCCTTCACTTTACCAAGCTCGATTCTTATAAGATTTGCACGCTCCGCTCTATCAATTGCCCTTGTCTTGATTTGTTCTTAGTATAGAGCTATTTAGCCTTAAACGACATCGAATTGTCTTTAGCGTCAGATTCGCTACTCTCCATGCTTCTTAAACGTCGGAAACTTGAGTTATGCCAGCGATGTTTTCGACATTTTCAATATTTTTGACATGGGAATATGAAATTTGTCGTGAATTTACTCCCCTATCCAGCTAAACGAACTTCACTTATTGAGAAGGAAGGTCCCATTCAACTAAGCCTGAAGGATGTTCCTATATTGATATATTATCAGAAATGAAATTGTGCGCAATGCTTGAAGATTACTTTCAATACTATTAGAGAGCAGTATTGGAATACAGTTAGTCAGTAATTTTTTTTATACTTTCATTTAGGAACAAGACGAATGGCTAGGAAGAATGCAATTGTTAGATCTCTACCATCAGTTGAAACCCTTGGCTGTACTTCAGTTATTTGCTCAGATAAGACAGGAACGCTGACTACAAACCAAATGTCTGTTAGTAAGGTGAGTTGAATCGGCAATCTGAGTTAATACACCCATTTGCATAATCCGGGAAACATCCATAACACCTAGCACTTAACGAAAGATTTTGCCTGCTTCGCATTGTAAAGAATGTAACAGTACTCCAATATCAATCCCGGGGCATAATATTAGTTAAATTATAAACTTTGATCTTGTAGTATTGGCCCTGGGTTCCTGCCGCTTTGCGTTGTTCCTTTTATTTATCATTGTAAAGAATAGTCTCGACTAGAATTTGTTTATTTTTTTGGCAAGTGGTCCTATCTGCATCAGATGAAAATGTGCGACCATTCAATGGCTCCAAGGACCTGTAAAAGTTTTATATATTTCCCTAAAATATTGCACTATTTCTGTCCCAATTTTCAGTAAAGTTGTTCTTCTTTTATTTCCTATTTTTCCCATAGATATTCGTGGTTGATAACTTTGAAGGTGGTGAAGCATCCTTGGCCCACTTCGATATTAGTGGCACAACTTATGAACCAACTGGATCCATGTAAGTAAATGTGTATTGAGATAGGAATTACTGTTTGCCATCTTACATCGCAGCGCTCGATGTCTTGGCGACCAAACTGTTTTGATTTATGAATGTGGAACATGAAATAGAAATTGCTGCTGTGAGTTTCAAGCGTGGTACGATGCTAGCCAACTTTGCTTGTTTGTTTATTTGCCATTAGTTGGTGCATATTTGCCAGAGGATTGCCCCTAGCATGCTACTCAGGATAACACTTTCAACCATCATATTCCGCATAAAACTATTAAGGTAGTTTTCATGTGCTCAAATTAATGTCGGCAATTTCAAATACAAATTTCCAATAAGGGTTACTGCCTCGCTGCTTCACATTTCTTTTCATCATTGTGTAGAGTATGACAAAGCCTCTCCAGCCGTATCCAATGCTTGGTTTCTAGTGTGCTATTTTCTTTCCCGTTAAAGGTTTTTCACTTTTAATGAATGCAAAAATGTGTCTTTTCCCCCTTTTTACTCCTGGTTTTAATACTACCATACAGTAGAAACTGATATATTTTTGCCAGTTTCCCAGGGGATGCTAAGCCTGATGATGTTGGAGCAAGGGGCCTTACAAGTATGTAAGTGCATATGCAAAATGCATTGGCCCCAGTAAAAATTGCTGATACTTGTTGTAGTTATTTGGCCGTATGGCCCGTCCAGTAATCCAGCAACGGTCACAAAAATCCACTTTATCCTCCTTTTAACATTACTTACTATCCTATTTCATTCACAGCACTATTGGCGGTAAAGATGTCACTGTAGAACGCTATCCTGCCTTGGAAGAAGTTTCTGTAATTTGCTCCCTTTGCAATGATTCTGGAGTTGATTACAACGAGGTCAGTTACTACTCTCTTGTACCTTATTTTTCTACTTTTAATTTTAACACATTGAATCACGATTAACGGAGAAGGTATACCCAAATATGATATACCATACTCTGATAAAACCCCGTATGTCAGGGCGAAATATTGGGAACATTATATGAAAATATATAATATGTTCTTATTTGCTTAGCATTCCTGCCGCTTTGCTTTTTCACTTATATATCAAAATACATCCAGTTAGTATTTTGAAGCTACACAGCTATTGGGGGAACCATTAGTGATAACAAGAACATATAGTAGAATTTAAAGAAAGTTGTCTGGAAATGTTTCTTTTCATCACCATTATAGACCTCTGAAGTTTTCACTGATATTCAACCACTGTATTATGCATTTTTCATTTACAGTCAAAGAAATGTTATGAAAAAGTTGGCGAGGCAACAGAAACTGCATTGATCGTTCTAGTCGAAAAATTGAACGTAACTGGAATGGACTTAACCACGAAAACAAAGGCAGAAAAGGCACATTCATGCAACGATGCTCTGCGCACGCTTTATAAAAAGGTTTGTACTCCAATTCAAATCCAGATTTGAGTCCCTTCTGTCTTTAGTTATAGTCCTTAGTTTGGATTAGTTGTCACTGGATAGACCACTATTATTTAAGGGGTTGGTGTTTGCATGTGCGGAGTAGCAGTTGACATCTATCTTTACCTAATAGTTCGTATGTGGTATTTATCTTAAGTAATTCTGCTAAATTGAATGGAAGAAAAATTAGCCAATCACACAAACTCTTTCTCAAACCAAGTGGTTTTTTATCCAAGATTTGGTTATTTTTTTTCATTTAACTTTCTGAACAAGGTCAACTATTTTTCTAAAATTTTCCGACGCATTAGAGTAATAATCTTAATTCATTCAATGATTAATCAAGAATAGAGGGGGGGGGGGCTGAGGTTTCCTCCTTCTTTAAGAGGTCATAAAAACAGATCCAACATCTAATTGTTATAGAAAGACTACCTGTGGCAACAATCTTAAAAAAGCTATTTTTGATGCTCACTCTAGGTATATATTAAAACAATGTCAAAAATAAGTCCCAGTTTTTGTAGCGTTTATGAGAGTAGCCAGTTTTTCTATTACAAATTAACTGCTAAGAAAAGATTTTGAAAGCTATAAGTAGTATGGATGGGAAAGGGGGGGAGGCTGCTCCTCTAAGTTATGCGCAACATACAATTCAATTTTTCTATGGTTAGTATTTGTATCATTGCGTTAATTTCTTGTTTAATTTTATCTATTTGCGGTGAAAATTATCTAAAATTTTATATTTTTGTTTACATTATTGATATTTTTATTGATATTATTAAATCTTAAGCAAGGGAAAACTGAGGCCATGCTATTTGGAACAGCAAAACGTCGCTCACTGACAGAGGGCTTGAACATATTTTTTTGAGACACACGAATAAATGTTACAGATTCATATAAGTACATTTATATATCACCTGGGAACATACCTGGATCAAAGCCGGAGTCGTCATTGATAACGGTAGGCTCATAATTGAGTGGCCGTGAACCTCTCCACCATAATCATTGGTGTCGAGGTTTGTCAGGAGAAAAGAAAAGTTGATTGGAATCCCCCCAGCTCCTTCTCAACCCGCAGTCTCCAGCTAAATAGGAGGGGCTATCTCCGCCGCTTTGGAACAGTTGCACTGCAATACGCCAGACATATTGTCTGTTAAACCAGTAATCAGTAGAACCGAATGTGTTTTCACCAGACATCCACTGCGCTGCTGTCGACAGCTTCGGGACATAAAGCCTGAATATGAGATTACATATTGATTAGGTATATAAGAAAGCATCTAGCAAACTCCTCTTGAGGATGAGACCTTTACTGACTAGATCATCTACGGAGAGTGTTTATAAGGCGGTCATCGTACCGGGAATCCTTTACTGTTCTACCCCTGTCGTAAAAATACCTGAAACAGACTGTAAAAAATTTGAATCAATTCAGAACCGAGCGTTAAAGATTATCTGCGGAAAAGAACTGAGAGATAGCAAGTTAATGTCGATCGAAAGAAACAAGAGATACAGGGCTTGTCTGTTGGTTTTCAAATGCCTAAAGAGAACATCTATTTTTTACATTTTTTTTTGGAGAACTAGAACGTAATCAATGTTTTAAACTCGACCATTTTGACCTAATTATCATATTTCTTTGCTATAAAGATTTTACTGTAATACATCTTAATTTTTAGATACAGGGCCCTCGTTGATAACAGCATTTCATGTGTTGAAGCGGTTTACCCTGTGTAAACATTGTCATTATTATTATTTGAGTTGTATGTATGAAGTTTAAAATAAAAGCTGAACTGAGACTGAAACTAATCTGATTCACTGTAAGGCGTTATCCGCCATTATGCATTGGTTGAGAGAGTGCTTTCGCATGTAGCGAATTTTTTTCAGCTGTCAAATGCAAAAGGAAATAATTCAAGTATCTTCTTTTCCAGGAATTCACGTTGGAGTTCTCCCGACAAAGAAAGTCAATGAGTGCTTATTGTTTAGCGAAAAGCAATGGTCCTTCAACTAGATCACATAACAAAGGAGGCTCAAAAATGTTTGTTAAGGTATTTATTCTGTCCCCAGATTATAAATAATGTTCTAGCAACATCTTTATCATCATCATCTTTATCATCATCATCTTCACCACCATCATCATCATCATCATCATCATCATCATCATCATCATCATCATCATCAGCATCATCATCAAAATCATCATCATCATCATCATCATCATCAGCATCATCATCATCATCATCATCATCATCATCATCATCATCATCATCATCATCATCATCATCATCATCATCATCGTTATCATTATCATTATCATTCCCAAATCGCGTGGCATCCGTTGTATGACTGTTTTACTCTTTTTTAACAGGGAGCGCCTGAAGGCATTTTAGAGCGATGCTCTTATGTGCGAATCGGAAAAGACCGTAAGCCAATGAGTGAAGACCTAAGGGTTAAGATACTGGAAGCCATTACCACTTATGGAACAGGTCTGTTTATGTTGCTTATTGCTAGAAAGACTCCGTTCAAGCTGCTTTCATGATCTTAGCTTCTATTTCTTTATCTTTTTCTTCATCTTTTTTTTTCTTTATCGTTATCATCATCTCTATCTCTATGTGTCTAATCTCTATTTTTCTCCACCAAATCGCAGTTTTGTCTGTGCAATCAGCCCTACCATTAATCTGTAAAAAATTAAACTGTATGTATATATAACTCCATTATTTCGTTGGTTGAAAAACAAGTTGTATATTTATCAAGTATTGATTAATTCTAGGCAAAGATACTCTGCGTTGTTTGGCCCTTGCAACAGTTGATGAGCCACCTGCAATTGCTGAAATGAATTTGGAAGATTCATCTAGATTTGCTCACTACGAGGTATCTCGTTTATATCATCATCATCTAAAACGGTCATGGACAAATCTCATCCAGTTTATTCCAGTCCAATCCAATTCATCACTTCATCTTGCTTTTGAATGACCAGCCTTTCCTTTCTTTGCCTATTTATCATACTTTATAACTTTTACCTTATAGCCTTTTACATAATATCCCATCAACTCAATTTTTAGATCCATCCCTGAAGGCTGGATTTCAGGAATAGAGACTGGAGGGATATATGCGCTTCGTTTCTCAAACACATTCTCGTCTGAAATTTGAAGAATCTAACCCTTGCAAATGTAACATTGAATTTTCACCACTAAAGGGCTGAAGGCATAAACTTATTTTGAATTTTTCCCTTAGAGTCAAATGACTTTTGTTGGTGCTTTGGGCATGCTCGATCCTCCTCGCGGCGAAGTGAAGGCCTCAATTGAAGAGTGTAATGAAGCTGGAATTAGAGTCATCGTTATTACAGGAGATAACAAGGTATTAGACTGATAAGTCTCTTTACCCTCCGTTCTTGTAGTCAGTATGATAGGGGGGGGGGGCAGGTAATTAAATTTAATCGATCCTCTTAACGATGTGATGTTTAAATTGTTATTAAATTCTACATAAACTTGTATACTTGCAAAGAAATGTCCCACGTTCAAATTCTTAAATGAGATTTTTCATGTTGAAGTATTTGATAAAGGATTCCATATACAATTGTATTTCTTTGAATATTTATTGAATATTCAATTAGATGAACTGTTTACTCCTATGTTCCAAACGAACCTCAGTATAAAACTACACAAAATAATATTGTATGCAAGTATGAAAGTGTAAAAACGCTGCCGAATGCATGACCCTTGAGAAATATCGACTTGTCTAGCTTGGCAGTTAATTAAAATAGTAATCAATAACATAGTTGTTTTGCGAATGTAGTACCTTGAAACTAATAATTGAACTTTAAGGGTCATCCACGGTGGGAACCAGATAACTTCTTGTCTTTCCCCGCAACGAATAGCACATGTAAATCGTATTTGCTTTTTATTTGGACTTATTTTTGTTGTTGTAGAAAAAATTATAAATTGAAATATGACTGTATAAATACTTACAATTCAAGATTACTTCCAAGAATTTTTGTTTTCGCTGGAAAAAATGTTGTTATATGAAGAGTCAAATGTACTGTGAAAAAGTAAAATAATTTGTCTTTGATTCTTTTAGGGTACTGCCGAGGCAATCTGCAGACGTATTGGCGTTTTTGGTGAAACAGAAAACACCCAAGGTAACCTCGGTCTTCAACACGAGTTGAATATCATTACTATGAGATTACTTCACTGATTTTCATGACACCTACTATCAATTCAAAGCTGCTCGAATTATATGGACACATAAAAAGACCCAAGAACGGGGGGGAGGGGGAGAGGTGAACATTCCTTTAAGGCAGATCACAATGAAAGAAGAAAACGTGCATGCCAAATTCATGGCTACTTCATGTACACCAATAGACTAACTTGGTCTAGGTTTCATTTCATTTCAATTTATCTTATTTATTTAATGCGCGTTTCCTTTCAGCAAATGCCATTATTAAAGGGGGCCTCCATCTACAAAAAAATACAACGCAATAAATTACAATGCTATTTAATAACCTAATAACAATGTAAAATTAATGTTGCTGATATAATACAAGCATAGATAAGATGAGGGAAAACCAAAGGAAGGAAATAAAATTTTGATGTAGAAGTTTATGTAGCATCACTTGACACCGCTGCTAAGCGACTAGAGACTGATGATTGAAACAAATGAAAACTAATGTCACAAGACGAAGCGTGGTCTGTCTGACGCAGAGGGACTGACAGATTATTTGACCAAATGAATGAATGAATAGACTCAATCACGTTTTTAAAAGTAGCTTAAGGTTCAAAGGCTGGTTACAGAAATGGTTCCTTAATAGTTTACTGAATCCTAGTATCTATTTGAATATCAGCATCTTAGTTTGATATGATAAATGTATAGTTTTTTGATAATTCGTATTCTGTTTTGTTTTTCTTGTAGGTCTGTCTTTCTCTGGTCGTGAATTCGATGAATTGACTGAAGGTGAACAAATGAATGCATGTCTCAATGCAAGGTAGTTTTATTAATATTTTTATCATGATTTTTTTTTCACTTTATTTTCACTGTTGACACGACACAAGCTTAAAATCGCACGTGATTGGCACAGGAAGCTTTTTAATCATTGCAAAGACGGCAGAAGCCAAAGAGGCGTCATATTCAACATTCACACAATTTTTTCCCATGAGTAAAATGAGGATGTCCTTACTTTCACGAATTGACCGCAAATATTTTGATAAATAATGTTGGAACTTTAGCTTGCGTATTTTAAGCAGTAATATTAATAATACCAGCCAATAAATTTCTTCTTCTCATATTTTTATCTACAAGTGACTGCTTACTTCAGTCCACCCTCTGTTCATCATCATCAGCGGACGTTTTCATTCTCTGGGGAATGCCTTTTAATGATAATGGACACTGTATCATCGAAGCCCCCCCCCCCTTAAAAAACAGGCACATGCGTTTTATACAGACAAAGAATGTTAAAGTAATCAGAGAAGTTATAAATTCCAGGCATGTCTGCCAAAAATCTATATTTTGATATGCTAAATTGCGTTTCCGCTTGTTCTTTACAATGTTGACGGTTTGCAATGCGAAACAGTGATTTGATTAGTTTTTCCACCTTCTAGGCTGTTTTCAAGGGTCGAACCAAACCACAAGAGTAAAGTTGTTGAATATTTGCAAAGAAATGGGGAAGTAACAGCAATGACAGGAGATGGTGTGAATGATGCACCTGCTTTGAAAAAAGCGGAAATTGGTGTTGCCATGGGATCAGGTACTGCTGTTGCAAAATCAGCATCGGGTAAGCACCAATGATCATTACCTCTACTATCATCTTCATCGTTGATCATCATCATCATCATCATCATCATCATCATCATCATCATCATCATCATCATCATCATCATCATCATCATCATCATCATCATCATCATCATCATCATCATTTTGTCATTAGCATGATAAACACCTCTTCCCCTTCGTTCATAAAGTTCTGATCACCATCAGCATGATCATTCTAATGGCAGAATCTATGTGGGGATTCATAAGAAAAGAATTTCATATGATATCATGCTCATTGAAGAAGAACACTTTTATTAACCGTCAGTTCTTAATTTGCTTTTAGAAATGGTATTAGCTGATGATAATTTCGCAACAATTGTCTCTGCGGTTGAAGAAGGCAGGGCAATCTACAATAATACAAAACAATTTATTCGATATTTGATATCATCCAACATTGGCGAAGTGGTCAGGTAATTATTCCATCATCTTCGTAGAAACCGTCTACGGTTTAGCCCTCTCATACCTGGTGGTTAAACAGCTGTGCAGTTACATCATACAGTAATATCAAAGGCGTCTTCTCAGATGGCAAGGGGGTACATGAGTTCAACATGTAGAGCGAAGAATCTTTACTTATGTTTAGATGGAGGTATATCCAGATATTGAAAGGAATAACCCCTCCCCTTCTCATTCACGTTAATTTGGATAAATAGTCTTTCTTTAAATGAAAGGATATCTTTGTCGATCTATGTGTAAGTCATTTTTTAACTGGATCGAAATAAAGTCTGCGAATCAATCAATCAATCAATCAATCAATCAATCAATCAATCAATCAATCAATCAGTCAATGCCCCAATCAATCAACCAATCAATCAATCTATTAATCAATCAGTCAATGCCCCAATCAATCAAATGAACCAATTGATGAATCAATCAATCAAGCAATCAGTCAACCAGTTAACCAATCAATCAAGCAATCAGTTAAATCAACCAATTACTGAATCAATCAATCAACCAGTGAACCAATCAATCGATTAATAAGTCAATCAATCCGATGTTTTTACTAGCCGTCTTTCATTTATTTTTATTCCTTTTTCATCTACATTCTTCATTTTTTCGCAGCATTTTCCTAACCGCTGCTCTGGGAATGCCAGAAGCACTTATTCCAGTCCAACTTCTATGGGTGAATCTTATGACTGATGGTCCCCCTGCCACTGCTTTGAGTTTTAATCCACCAGAAGTTGATATCATGAAAATGCCACCAAGAAATCCAAAGGAATCTTTGATTAGCGGATGGCTTTTCTTTAGATATTTGGCAATTGGAGGTATGGCTTACTTTTTTTTTTCTTCTCAGTGTTGAAGAAAATGCAAATTACTTTTTTAAGTCAGATTTATGTATGCCAATTGTGATTTATAATATTTAAGAAGGTTTAAGATACAAAGTAATTTTCTTTTCACAGTATACGTAGGAGTAGCAACTGTAGGCTCTTCTGCGTGGTGGTTCATGTACTACGAAGGAGGACCATCGCTGAGCTTTTACCAACTGTCTCATCATCATCAATGCTCCGTCAACCCTTCTCAATTTATCAATGTTGATTGCAATGTTTTCAAGAGTTTGGAACCAATGACTATGGCCTTGTCTGTTCTCGTAACCATAGAGATGTTGAACGCATTGAATAGGTAGGTCATTTACAGCATATTGTATGTGCGGGAAGTTGAGAAACGAAGTTTTCTAACCTGAGTGCAGACGAGACTATCTTGGATGGTTGTTTTTCTTCTTCTTTTTTACCACTTTAACCCTTTCATCTTTGGAGGAATTGTATAGCCCCATGATAATCAGCGAGAATTGGTTGTTTATTAGAAGGGGGAGGTGATGCTGTTGAATAAAGCAATGCTTCAT
Source organism: Catostylus mosaicus (assembly GCA_964019065.1). NCBI lineage: Eukaryota > Metazoa > Cnidaria > Scyphozoa > Rhizostomeae > Catostylidae > Catostylus > Catostylus mosaicus. Next base: position 4,736,566 of record OZ025193.1, on the reverse strand, counting down.
TAAAAGGGCACCTCTGCTCTGTTTGATAAAGACACAAGTCGTGCCTGCTCCATGCTTTCGGCATCCATAACTTTTTATCGAGCTATTTGTTTGCCCATGTGGGCGTATTCTTACAGCTTTATACCTGGCGTCAGCTTTATGCCCACAGGCCTTTCCCTCAGTATTTCTCCCAAATCCCAATAAATCTTTCTCAAAAGCCTTATATCTATTACAGTATCAGCGAGAATCAGAGCCTACTGGTAATGCCACCCTGGAGGAACTGGTCGTTGTTAACTGCCATTACTGCATCAATGTTAATGCACTTTCTCATCCTTTACGCACCATTTATGAAGGTATTTTAACTTTAAATTTGATTCTTCAACATCGTAACCCTAACATATTTCATCTCATCGCTCCTTAAAGGCACTAATTTATGCAAGTAGAAATATTTCATTTTCACCTGCTTTCAGGTAGGTGGCCCCTCAGAGTGCTGATCTGCGAAGGACCCTCCCTTGAATTTAAAATATAAAAGTTACGGCATTCAGGCCCAAAGTTAACTGCTCGGACACAAAAAACGTGATGTAGAAAGCTACAATAGATACAATTTATAAATCTATCTATTAACAGTAATTTCTATTATGATAAAGTAGTTCCACTACTTGAGGTTATGATTTTACTGCGTCGTTAAGGAAACTTAGAAAAAACTATACTGAGAGCTATCTAGCTTAGGACACTTTACTTATTGGCTGTTAAACTGAATGGAAGATGGAACGCTTGAAACAGCATAAAGTGAAGAGCGTAAAAGACAAGATAAGAAAAGAAATAAGAAAATCTATTCTGCTACTTTGCAACGCTTTTTTGTGATTGCCACTCCTAGTTTTGCTGAATCAATTTTTGTAAGCCCATCGTCAGTACTTGATTTTATAGCATTGATACGCAATTGAGATTTACTTTAAATTTTTTTTAGCCAATATTCCGAGTTACACCTCTCAGTTGGACTCAATGGATGGCTGTGTTGAAATTTTCAGTCCCGGTTATTTTCTTAGATGAACTTTTGAAAATGGTTTCAAGAAGCTTAATTCAATCGTCCCGTAAGTTTCAATTCTGAATCTTTTATTTTGAACTCAGGCATCAACGTTTGATGAGAAAAATTGATGAAATTTAAATATCAGAGGCTGCAGTGAGTTGAGAGGAGAAAGGATGAACCTGGTAAATTGTAACAATGAAACAATCTTCTAAAGCTCAAAACATTCGGTAGAATAGATTGATAGTTGTGCTGCCATCAAAGCTAAGAGCGCGATTATGATAGCGACGTTGATTGGCGCAGAGCAGACTCTTGCGAGAAGTCCTGTCTATCTATTGAGTTTAAATCTCAGATACAAATTATGATACACAACCGTGATGTAAGTTTATAATCTCCCTCATAAATCTTAGTCACAACCCTAATCAGGCATTGAGGCTGCAGTTTCCTCATCATAGAAAGCATTGCTGGCTGTTGGTGCATCGGCTCGAGTCGCTCGCTAATTCCAATCAAATCCTAAGTACCGAATTAATTTAAATGCCAAATTCAGGTAAATTCTGGGCAGGGAATGGGCAAGAAAGGGTTACTTTCCCTCAGTAATCAACCAGTGCACAAGTAGAACCAGAAGTAAAGCCGAAAATGTTGGCAAAGCCTATGGTATCAGAAGAGATTTGTTAATCTTTATCATTTCACTCTTTATAAATTAGTTGCTTGTTAACCAAATTTTAGTGAAGTTAGAGGAAAGGACCAGAGCCGAAACACTTTCAAAGACTGCCAGTTGGTAGTTCTTTTACGTTATTTTGCAGACTTTCCGTATAATTTTGATATTTTTATGTACAAGTCAGTTATAAAAAATAGTCAGTTATAAAAAATAGCATTTACGAAATCAACCAATTTGTTAAGACAAAAACTTTGTCTTTTTCAGCAAAAATGAAGAAGGAATGAGAGTAGCTGGCATTAGTTATTTTCAGAAGTTGATATTAAATGGCATCAGATTGCAGGAAGATATTGAACATTGGAAAAAATATAAGCTATGTTTTTACCATTATCAATTTGGAGGGTATCAAGAATTCTTTCTAAGGGTGGTTAACTGATGGCAGTTACTATGTTCATCGTTGCACCGCATTTAATTGGGCGCTTTAGATTTATCTATATGAAGAAACCTTTAGCACGTTCCTGGTCAATGAACTGTTTAATTTTGCACTAAATATATTTTGGGTTCGTTTAAAGTTTAAATGCCTTTTAAAATATGTTACTTTTTTATAAAATTTAGTTCAGGTCCGTAGCTCAAAATCGGTGTTATATGAGTCATCTGCAAATAGATCAACCCTTTTAGCCTCCAAAGGAACATTTGACCCAACTACGGACAGTAAGAATTGGTTATTTCCTTAAAGGGTAGTCTTATTCCTTCAATATCTTTATATACCTGCTTCTAGATATTTGTAGAGATTCTTCGCTTCCAACATTATCTTATAACCCCTTGCAATCTCAAACCTCCTTTGCTGTATGATCAACGGAGGTGAATGGGGGGAAAATCGTAGCGCCTAGGTATTACATGGTCTTTTGTGCAAAGGAATCATCGCAAAAAAGTACCAATGACTCGGAGTCTTAGTTGGTGTGTGCTTGAGTCAAGCTCAATGTGCAACTTGCTCTTGCTATGAATGCTATTCTTGCGTTCTTACGGATACTGCTCTTGGTCTACGTTCTATTTTTGTTTTGCTGTTCGCAGATGAAAGAGATAACCATGCACAAATATTTTGATAGTTTAATATGCCAATTATGACGTCATGACAATCTATTTTCAGAATTCGTTATATTTTCCTCAAATGCTCTGAAAAGGGACCTGGAATTAACAGCTTCGTTGCTGAAGGGCAGCCCTCACTAAAATGATATGCTTCACCGATTCTGCTTTACCGTGGATTTCAGTAAACTAATATGCATACTCATTGGATCAGTCTTGGTTGGACAGTATAAAACTATTCTTTAAATAGGTGTCATGACGTCATGACATTTATGCTGTGCTACCATAATGGTTAAAAATAACGAACCTTAACTTTGAATACTTAGAAAGAGCTCAGTCGAATAATCGAGATAGATGCCCTTCTCATCGACCCATTTTGTATTGTTTAGACGTCTAGGTTTTCTCTCATCAAATTCACCTTCGTATTTGTGTTAGCTCTTGACGGGTCGAATCCATTGGCTCAACTACCTTCAGCGAGAAGTAGGGGTTTTTCCCCATTATGGCAAATACTTTTGATAGCTGCACTTGCATATTTGCATGGCCTCTTTCCTCCAATACCATCAGCATTAGTACCACCTCAGAAAGAGGCGAAACGTATTAGTTGTTCCATATAGTTGTGTATAACACCGGGGGTGAAAGGGTTCATTTCTGTTACGTGTACCTGTTTCTAAATTTGATCTGTATTCGAGGGCTTAATAAGTATCACGTATGAACATAGTAGGAGCATATTCTGTCTTACTTTTTCATCAAGTTTCCCTTACCTCTGCTTGTTTCCATCTTCCATGATTTACAAGCAACCTGTCTCTATGTTGGCTGGCCTACAGTCCATGGTTCCCAGTCTCCTTTGAATCTAGTGCACGCAATGTGAAATTAGTCCAAAAGTGTGAAGTTCTCACCGTTAGACATTCAAGTTTGCATAAAGCTACGATGCATAAATGTTCGTTTGTTGCTATCGTAATGATTGTGTAGTCACCGGTACTATACTGACCATAGAACTGCTGCCGCAATTTGCATTGGGAAAACTGCATTCTGTATTCGTTTTTATAAACATCCCATTTTGAGACATTGTTTTCTTGCAACAATTGTCTGTTTCGTAAACCTTTGCTTAGACATTGGAACGCGATAGCATGCTAAATTACCTTCAGAAGGCTTAAGTTTAAAAGAGGGTCCATTTAGTCAGACGTCTGGCCTTGGCAGCATATTGGTACACAAGTTTACAAAAAACGGGTTATATTGAGAGATACAGCTCATCGATTTAGGATGATTTTTGGCATTATATTAACCAAAAAAAGGATTTCTCCATGAAGAAAAGCTAGATTGTTGTTTTCGCCACCAGTTTTTGGATGAATACAGACCTAAAAGACAGTATCATTCATCACCCATTTTTTACTGTTCTCAATCATCCAAATTGCGGTAATTATCCCTTTTTAGAGCCCCTTTTAAACTGTTTAAATGGGATTTAAACTCCCATTAAAGTGTTTGTCACACATCTCCGTCCACAAAGTTTATTTTCAGTAGAACTTCACACTTTTGGAAGGGAGTTATATAATTTAGATTTCGGATTGTGCCAACAACTTTTGGCCGGTACCTAGGATTTCAAGCTTTATGCACTTGAGAGTAGAATAACCCTTCATTTTACTTTATTTAATTTAATCGTTAAAGACCACATCAATTTGTCCAGATGCCCACTGATCTTTTTTTGAACTTCCCCTAACATTTGCACACTCTGCGAAAGTAATGCCACGCCCCAGTTTCGATGCCAGATCAGGCAGAAAATCCGAAAATTTAAGGACCTTGAAATTCTATTTCTCTGAGCTCACTTTTTTATCTATTCATTGATTATGTTGCCAAGTCAGAACCTGAGTTGTAATACACTTATTACTTGAATATCCTATGTAACGTAATAAATAGATATTAAAAGTTTTGAAAAAGAAAAGTTTAATGAATAATACTGTTGCACCTATCATCTAAGACTTATTTTATCTTTGTTTCTCGTGGATTTCTGCAAAGGCCCCCTACTCTTGGAAGCCCCCCACCCTGTTTCCCCCCGTCTCGCAGTGAATGATGTTGCCCTCCCCTCAGGCTGGTGATTTGTTGTTGTTGCTGTTGAGATCAATGATGCAACAACCACTCGAGGCAATATGGCTTTTGGAAGCAGTATGTGGAACAGGACGATACTAATTCGAAAGATTTGTGTAGACAGTACTTTATTGGTAAGAATTGCTAAGAAAAATCGTAGGATCTTTATCAATAGCACATAATCGCATGCACCAATTTTAATTTTCAATTTAGCCAGAGAGGTTTTCTTATGCAAGGACTCACGGCTGCACTTTAATGACCTAGGAGGGGTCATCGACATTTGGTCGCGATTGTTTAACCCCACTACCCCATTACGCCCTGTTATGTATTGGTCAACTGTGGTAAAGGAAGGCCACATATACCATAGGCCCATTTTGCTCATTGCAATAATTTCGATACAATTTTGTTTCCCTCGTTATTTTCGAAATTTTTGAATTTTGAGATGAGATTTCTTTAGCATAAAGTTTCTTTTGCCTACTCACAGTGGAAATAGACATTGCTTATTATGGGAGAAGGTATTCATAGTGTCAATTTTAAATTAACAGGTTTGATCCTTAAAAAGCATTTAATCATGGCTTTCGGCTGAAACCCTCTACCCCTCCCCTGCTCCTCCTGCTGTAGTAGATGTTTCTGGTTTCTTGTCTCAAGTTGAAGACCATGGAGTAGTGAGTGAAAGCAAAAATGGATTTTGCCACCAATTTGGGCTGGGGATTTGAAGGGGGTTAAGATTCATTTGAGGAAGGGGTCTGTGGCAAAACATCTTCCACTTGGGGTTGTGGGGGGCTTCATCCAACCGAGTGGAATTCTGCTCACAGAAAAGATTGCCTATGATAGTAGATTTTGCAAAAAAGGTTTCCACTGTGTGGAAATTGACAAGATTCTTACCCATTTGATCTATCCCAATCTAAACTTTGCCACCATGAAACTGTATGTACAAAATAGTTGAAAACCACTCCTGTATGGGTGAAAAAGAAATAAATGAAAAGATCATGCATGGAAATTCATCTTAACTGTAGATTTGCAATGATGCATTGCATGCAATCAACACCCTGATTCTCTGGGGGATTTTGCCTAATATGCTCATAATAAAAGTAGCTTCTAAAACTCTACAATTTACACACACTGGAAACCTTGACGTTTGTCTATAAGTTTCCATGTTGAACACTAAAAAAAGTGCACACAGAAGATATTTGGGCCCAAGTACTTGGAATGCACTCTTAGCTCGTAAGGGGTTTGACCAACCCCTCATTTTCTCTTTTGGTGCTTGGATGGGAAATTAAAATCATGGCAAATTTTAACAGTTTTTAGCAGAAAATGTTTATTTTTTTATTTTCAGATAAAACAAGCACAATTACCGTATTTGGGAAGTTTTCAATCACAACTTTCACTAAGATGCTTCTGTTCAAGCGATGATCAACAAGTCAAGAAAGAAAAGGCAAGACCAAAAACAAAGTCTCCAGCAACTACCATTTCAAAGAGAGACAAAATTGTATGTTATATAATAAATCTTTATTTTTCATCATATTTTGCACCATAAATCTATTTCTTTGGCTTAACCACATTTCGGGTTTAAAAACAAATTTACTTTCCATCTGGCTACATAGTAAATGGCCATGCATTGATTTATCTTCCTATTGTGCATTCTGACTTCAAGAGTGGCTGAAGCCCTCAAACCTTAATGCAGTTTCCCTTGTAATATCAGCTATTTGCTGATTTTTGACTGGTAGAGCAAGTTAAAGCCAACATAACTCCCTTGTTAAATGGCTGCATTTATATATATACCCCTCCCCACAACCGTACTGGATACATGACATTTCACTCTATATTTCCTACCAGCAATTCAGCAAAGTTTTGCAATTTCTATGGGTTGGAATTTTCCAGATGGTTCCTAGAAAAAAAAGAAATATGAGCTCTAAAGCTTTTCTTTTATATACTTACATCTTTGATATTAGTTTCATTGATCTTTTGAGCCGGACTTACACACAGTGTTAGATTTATAACTTCATAGGACCCTGATTCCTACCACTGTCTATCAATAATGTGACAAATCTGTTGTTGCTTGTGCCCTATTGAATCAATGTAAAGAATCCATATATCTAGATATATTTTATAGATTTGAAAGATTTTGCATTCTGGAAAATGGTATCAGATAGTTGGTGCCAAACTCCATTGGTCAGTTTCATGGTGGCTTTATTTTTTTATAACTCCATCTGTAGACGGCAATGATGAATGGAGAAGGGGAATGATTATGCATAGCAACCAATCAAAGATCAACCAGCATTGCAGCAATGGTATTAACGATGCTTACCTATCAGATGTAGTACTTTTCCACAAAGAATAAAGGTTATTACTCCATGCATCTGTGAGGTAAAAGTGATGGCTTTATGATAATGCATTTATAATTCTATTGCATTTTTAGTTTAAAGAGTTGGCAGTGCTGATAAGGAAGGGGAAGGTTGATCGGCTTTACAAGGTATAAATGCATTTATCAAGAAAGTTTCATTCACCATTTACTACATGTGTCAATAAACAACAAAGTAACCAGGCAACTGCAAGCTTAATAACTAACCAACTAACTACCTAACTAACTAACTAACCAACTAACCAACTAACTAACTAACTAACTAACTATTTAACGAACTAACTAACTAACTAACTAACTAACTAACTAACTAGTTAGCAGTTAAACGAACTTACTAGCTATTAATCAATCAACCCGCCATTGATCTAACTATCTAGCTGACTTAGTGCACCGTTCATTTTCTCCCCTTTATAAACGAAGCCTTAAATTTTTCATTCCTTTTTAGGACACATGGTTATGCACAGCGTATTCTACCGGCGAGTCATACAACATTGATTCTTTGAGAACGTATTTTGAAAGGCGAGCCAGTTCATATGAAATTGCAGAGCTGCCTAAAGACTCTTCAGACGTGTTACAAATTCTGGGTCGTGACGGCGATGGTAAAGTCACTCACGAGGTATTCTTTTTTCGCCGGCTCGGAGCATTTGTATGCTGGAATGTACCGGAAGCAGAAAGAGTCAAGTTGAAGTTGGTGTTGAAGGACTTCCAAATCAAACCGTACTCAGAGGAACTGGTTGAGAGAGAAAATGAGGAACTCACATACATTTATACAGAAAGAGACTCGAATTTGGTGGCAGGAGACATCCATTTTAACAGGCATGCTAACGAGAAAACGAATGCTTTAGAAAAATATGCATTTTCTAATGCAATGGCATTATCTGGTAGGTTGTTTTTTGGTCTTAGAGCGTTATAATTCTATACATTTATCACAACTTCTCTTTGTATCTGGTCCCAACATAGTCATGAAGGGTTGTTGTGGATCTTTGCCGGTGGTATGTTTTTAAGGTCTTTGCTGGTCCTTGATTATTTTTGTGTTACAAGAAGAAAGAGGAATCTGGGAAAGCGAAACAAAGATGATATTTTGCCTACATGGTTGGGATAGCTTTCAAGGCCTAGGCATTTGCAAAAGTTACTTGAATTCATCAAACAGAAGCTTAATTTAAAGACAAGAGTTATTTACTACTTAAATATTGTATCCCTTTAATTAAAATCTTCCTTTATTCATATTCTTTAAAACGTATCATGAGACTGTGTCTATGTTTTCTCTATATAGTTGCTTTTTGAAACTTTTTTCTTACTTTTTCATGTTGCATTTCTTGCAGTAAAACTTGCAATTTGGGAATCTGCGTTGGACAAATTTGTAGATTCTTTAAAGAATATACCAGAGGTGCATCATCGTTATTTACATTCATTTTTGTTTGCATATTGATTAAATGATTACTTTTGACAATATTTCATGGTTAACATGACTATTACATTTGCTCCATAGTATCTTCACGCAATAAGGCAGCTTATTGGCCTATACTACGCTGCAGAAATAATCTCAGAAAAAGTGTCTGTTCGGTAGATCACATTAGCTCAAAGCCTGAAAAACTACTTCATTCCAACGCACTTTACCTAACAGCAAGTTACATTGAAAAGTAAAACTTGAGAAATTTTCTAAAGAATAAAAATGTATCGTTACCTTTGTTTTGACCATTTTTATGCTGAGCTTAAAAATGAACAATGCGAAAAATCATCCAAATTTAATTGCTGCCGAGGAACGCAAAAACCTAAAACGTCACCGAGTTGCTTCCATACCCAATAAAACACGCCATGAAACAACATTTAAAGTAAACTTTACCCAACCTACAATACTATACAGATAACAAGAAGTCGCGAAAAATAAAAATACCATTATGTATGTAAACTTAATAACAGAACACGACGGTTAAAGTTGTAACTTAAAGTTTCACGCTTGATGCGATCTTCAGACAACTATGTATGTATATATATATATATATATATATATATATATATAAATTTGGTAGCACCCTCATGGTTAGTATTTATATTCCATATCAGCGAATTTCGAATTGATTTAATATTTCTTTTTAGTAGTCCAAGGCTAAAGAATACTATCAGTGATAAGGGCAACATCCAAAATTAGCTCATTCAAATCATTTCGCTTTCTTTTCTAGTATTATAAGTTTTTGCTGATAATACAAATTGTAGCAAGTTCTACATTTCATTTTTGTAATTATTTTTTACCATATTTGCAACAATCTGTATTCATACCACTTACTCTCATATAAATAAGGCATTGACAAACCCAGAGCTACTTTGAATATGTTTTCTTTTTTCTCAGTTTGATCTTCCTACATTAGTTATTTACTTTTACACCCAGAGAAGCCAATTAAGAATAACCTTTATAATGAGATTTTTAATTGTATGTTGGATCTAATATCAATGAAACGTGTCCATTTACAACTTTGTATTTATTCTTTCATAGGATCTTCAACGAGGTCTTAATCCAAACCTTTCGAGAAAAGAAGTCTTGCAAAAGTTAGGTGAACTTCTCAGCCTAAGGTGAGACAGTTTCTGTTAATAATTGATTTAATTTTCATGCGATGGAAGCTGTTGTAGTGTTTTACGACTTGTTTTAACAATGCAGTCCTTAATAAGTCTTGAAACAAACAGGACATTTTCGGAGTTATATGTTGAAATCTGCATATGAAGGATTCACCTGTCTAGGATTTTAAATGTCTTTTACATTAATGCAGTGTATTGTGAGCTTTTATATGATATGGTATTGAATTTTCATAAGTCGGTACCTCTATATCTTTTTATATTCTTTTAGCAGTTGCTCTAGCTTTTGGCAGCTGTAAATATTTTAGTTCACAAAGACAAAGTATTTGTTGCACTCATCAAGAACTGGATAAGGAATAAGATAAGGAAGGGCGTTTTGTTCCTGAATAGATATGTTATCAGCAAATGCAATTGAAGACAGCAGATGGAATTTTAGTCCTAAACTTAAACGAAAAAGCATCATTTTAAATTTGTACTCTTGAAATGCATTTGTTAAATATTAAAATTTGACTGAAACAAATAGACTTAAACATTTTTAATTATCAAGTAGACAAAACTAATTTATTGTTGGCGTAATTTTCATGTAAATATTTGTGGAATTTCAGGCATCAAATAAATTTATATTCCGACTTGTTGATGACACCGGATTTTTATTGGGATAGAGAAGATTTGGAATTGCTTTATAACAAGACATGTAATTACTTGGATGTTGGAAGACGTACAAAGGTTAGTTGTATTTATCAACACTTAAATAAGATAACGAAGAGTTGATTTGAGTAAATTAGATTTAATGTGGATGATTGAGAGTTAATATGAATAAATCAGGGTGAATGTCGATAACCGATAGTCAAAATTGGTAATTAAAGAGGTATTTTGACTCGAACATGGATGCTGGAAGATGAACAGAGGTTTATTGTTTTTATTAACAATTTGATAAGATGAATCAGAGTTAGTGTGAATAAATCAGGATTAATGTCGATGACGTAGAGTTGAAATGGCTAACTTAGAGTTTATTCATCTCTGATTCAAACCTGTATGCTAGGATGTGGAGAGGTTACACTGTAGTTATTTGCAATTTAGTAAGGCAACTCATGATTGAACTTGATAACTTAGAGTTGACTTTGATAGCTAAGAGGCATTATGATTAACTCAGAGTTAACATAGGGAAATCTATTAAAGTTTCTTTGGGCAACGATGGTTCCATTACGATTACTGGAGCTTTGAGAATAGACCAAAGCTACTTATCATTGCTTATGCTCCGATAGCATAGATAAAAAAGTCAGATTTTTAGTCGAACCTGTGTTAGTTTTACTGAGCAAATTAACCTGGGTTTTCTTGGGGTTTGTTTGTGTAATGCGAACATGCTTTCAGTCTCTTGATAACGATTATCAAAACCCCCCGAAACTTTGCATTGGTTACTATACGTAAATTAACAACTATTTTTGTATTGTTTGTTTTATGTTTGCAGGTTACCAACGAGAAACTAAGTCTTTGCTCAGAAATGGTTGAGATTTTAAGAAGTCACTTAGATGAACGTCATTCACACAGATTGGAATGGGCAATAATTGCCCTTATAGCAATTGAGGTAATTTCATCAGTTTATTAGGGGGTAGGCATCTAATGTTGTTACGGGAGGCGCTGTTATGGGCAAAAAAACCTGTTTTCTGCTAGGCTACGCCTATGCTGACGACGCTGAGTGGTGTAGAGCAGCGTCCTTTGTTGGTATACGACACAAAGCTAAGAGCGTCTCGTTGCCTTGTGCCATAACGGATGCCGTATTGACTTTTCAGAACCGCTGTTAAACCTAGGCTCATGATGGCTTTTGACTCGAGTTGAGCTCACCCTCCCTTTGAAAGGTATTCTTGTTCGTCCTTCTGGGTGTCAAGATTAGTTTATGCTGTCAGTTTGTTGGCTCCAGATTTGGGAAAACTTTACTGTCACACGGTCACTAGCTGGATCAAGGTCCAAGCAAAACAATAGAGAGTCCTATGGACTCACCCAAGCCTTGCCTAATTTTTATTGTTTCGGAAGAAAGTTTGCCCTCCAGGAATGTTTTTGTCTGGAGGAAAATAAACAAGTTTTCTGGACATTGGTTGGCTCTAGCAACATGATTTTAACAGGAAATGAGAGATTCAGTGAGTAATTGTGTACATCTTTGCCTTTGATCATATCCAAATGCATTTAAAATAACTTTATTGCTTGCTTTTCAGGTCATTTTTGAGATTGGACATTGGATTGAGAAATTCTTCCCGCCTTGATAAATCATGCAGAAGTAAAAATATGTTTGAAAATGTATGATTATAAAAGTGGGAATATTATCAATCAACTTAATTGGCTTGGTGAAGAACTTTAAACTGTCTACGAAGGCGTGATACTCGAATTCTGATCATCACCTGAGTCATGAGTGTGGCTTTATCTAAAGAAGTAATCGAAAAGTTTAACAGAATTTGATGTTTTGTTGTTCTTCATCATTGGCAATAAACTATTGTCTCTTCGCGACCGATGGGATAAAGAAGGGCTACTTCGTCAAAGAATAACCTGCTTTTATTGGTTTCTGAGAACATGCAACTCTTGACCCTTTCCTATTTCAAAGTCAAAAACTCATGATAACTGGCGAAAATACACTTGAACGTGTCTGCTGCAATATGATTGGCGGATCCTACAATTATCACATGAATATTATCACCTGTTGAGTTGCCAATGCTGTTTTTAAACTCAGAGCGACGTCTTTCAAACACGTGTGCATCAATTGATCACATGAACCCAGTGTAGAGAATCTGATAATAAATTAATTATAGCTTAAGGTTTCTTTTTACTGTTACTCAATATCTTTACGAGTAAAATACCTGTTTATTTCCTAACACTTCGTTGGTTGTTGATGTTTCTTGTCCCCTCCTTCTCTAAAAAATGCTTTTTTTAAAAGCCTCAATTCATTTTGTCGCAGAAATTTTTTACCCAAACGATAGACGCTGACGCTGAACTGATTTATTTTATTTGCTGAAGCAGTTGGGAGAACGGACAGTGGCTCTCAAGCTATCCAATCATATTCATCATTAACGAAGATAAGGAACAAGGAACAACGCAAAGTGGCAGGACTACAAAACTAATATTAATGGACGTAATATTAGCTATGGAATAACATGATATATATTTTGATTATTGTACTCGTACCGCTTTGCGTTGATCCTTTTCTAAGTTACCTCTATTATACAACGTTGCAAGCATTCCTCAAAAATCCTGATTGGCAGCCTGCTATTTTATACTATACTTTACTTGTTACGTAGCATCATTCCTTTCTCACGTGATTGCTGATGAAGAATGGATAGCCAAAATTTTGAGTACCCATTCCGAAAATTTATCGACTGTTTTTAATTTTCTCTAATCAGTTTAAAAGCAACTGAATTTTCGCCTGCATTTATCATAACCGCTTTTTTCTTAAAACATTAAAACGTTTAAGAAATTTAAAATGCCTTTTGATAACTAAAAATGAATAAAACTTTAGGAAATTTTTATTATTTTATTTGAACTACTGTTGCGTCTTATGAGGAATCCTTTCCAAAATTTTTGTTTTGATCTTGCTACAGAAGTCAAGTATAAGAATTGTCTCAAGTTTCCCTTTTTGTGCTCTGCTTTTTATGGAAATGAAATTCCTCTTGTGCTCCTTTCAGTTATTTCCCAGACTTTTATAGTGAAAATTCGAGCGAAACGCAACGTTTTGGGTTGCACGAAATTTAAACTGTCCCAGAACAGGGTCCCATAATCTCCCTGGAGGTGCGTCATCGCAATCGCTATTGATTGGTTATTTTGAATCACGTGATAGTCTCCATTGCAAGCGAGTGTGTTGACAACTCAGCTACGTTCCTTTTCACCCCAAGTTGCAAGGAAGTTCCACACGTGGCGACGCAAGGTTCTCACTCTTATCCAGCAAAATGGCTTACTTAAGTGATGAACAGCGAAAAGAGTTGAAAAAGGTAGCTGAAGCTATCGTTGCACCCGGCAAAGGGATCCTTGCAGCCGATGAGAGTGCAGGAACGATGGGCAAACGATTGGCAAACATTGGCCTAGAAAACACTGAAGAAAACCGAAGGAGTTATCGAGAGCTGCTCTTCACAACCGATAAATCAGTAGGAAAATACCTTGGCGGAGTGATTCTTTTTCACGAAACTCTGTACCAGAAGACGAAGGATGGTGTCCCGTTTATAAATTTGATCAAAGAGCGAGGAATAATTGCAGGGATCAAAGTTGACAAGGGACTTGTGAATCTACCAGGAACGGTGAATGAGACCACCACACAAGGCCTAGATGGAATGGCTGAGCGAGTGCAGCAGTACGTAAAAGATGGATGCCAGTTTGCAAAATTCCGTTGTGTTATCAAGATCAATCAAGCAGCTAATGTCCCGACTGACGTTGCAATTCAAGAAAACGCGCAAGTCCTTGCCAGATATGCTGTGATTTGCCAAGCAAATGGGTTAGTCCCAATCGTCGAGCCGGAAATCTTGATCGATGGCGAACATGAGCTGGCTGTTGCTCAGAGGATAACGGAGAGAGTTCTTGCATGTGTATACAAGACTCTGGTTGACCATCATGTTTACTTGGAAGGAACGCTGTTGAAACCAAACATGGTTACTCAAGGTAAAAGGGTTTCCATTTTTATCTAGGTCAGAGGGGCGTTCATCTCCAGTTTACTTGTTGCGTGGCAGATGACTGCACATTTGACTTATCAAAGTTGCGTTTTGCCATGCCAAAAACTAAAAATTTAAAAGTAATGCTTCCATTTCGAAAGAATTTAACATTTCAAGAAGATTCCTTTTGCTAGATTTAGCCAGCTAGTGTTGCATCTTGCAGACAAGTGTTATTCCAAGATGAAGTTAAATTAAAAAATTCCCATCTTATCCTTGGCCGAAAAACGTGCTTATATTTGCAATTTTGCCGCAATAAAACTGTATTTGTAGCAACTTGTTACATTGCAGACTTCAACTTGCATATCAATTCTATTGAATCAAATAAAATCCTGCTTGAGATGGGATCTTCTAACAGCAAATCTATATCTCCTTGGATATATGCATCCATTTTGGCAAAATCAGTTTGACAGGGGACCAACCCTTTTAAGTTCCTTGATTTGTTTTGACATGCTCACTTGCAAACGATTGACCCAAAATTTTTGCTTATTGTTGTTTCTGTTATTGAACCCATAGATTGCTTAATGTTTGTTTTTGCTTAGTGTTACTGGTAAATTGCAAAGTTCTTATATTTATTATAAGCTTATGCATGTTTAAACTTTGTGTAATTTGGAATATTAACAGCATGAAGAAACATCTTTGTATTTACATGTTATAAATTTACACAGGACAATCCTGCCCAACTAAGTACACACCAGAACAAGTGGCATTAGCAACTGTGACAACCTTGCAAAGAACAACGCCAGTGGCTGTTCCAGGCATCACATTCTTATCTGGTGGCCAATCAGAAGTTGATGCAACTGTTCATCTAAATGCAATGAATAAATTAGAAGGTCTGTAAAACTGATACTACTTCACAACCTTTAATATACACAAAGTCCTGTGTTTTTTATCATGCATTTGTAACCCCATTTTGAACCAACATCAATGTTTAAGTTCATAACGTTTTGCAGGATACTATTATTGATTGAAGGATGAGAAAAGTTGCCAGCTCAGGATACAAAACTCAGGGATACCTGCAGCAGAGGAGCAGCTATTGCCTCTCCTTACCTCATGAAATAAAAATAATTCTTTTATTTGCTATTGTTTTGCACTTTTTTGTATGCTTGCCCCCCTTCCTCTGCACTGGAAAGCGGCCAGCTTGCCTAACAAAACAAAGCCCCTTTAAAATAACTTTTATTTATTTTACTACCATACTTTGAAGTCGGCCAGTATGCAAGGGCAAAATATTTCTAATATTTTATGGTAATATTAAACTATTATATATTTTCATATTTTCTTTGAGCACCTACTGCTTTGTGTTGTTCCTTATCTCTGTTTAACATCATCCTAAGCATTCCCCGAGAATCTGGCAGGCAGGCTGCCATTTTGTTTTCAACTTTACTTGATACATGGGTCTTTTGATTTGTGACCTTAAATCCGTACATTCTTTTGATCTCATATCATTGTTGTTATTCAGGTACAAAGCCATGGGCACTTTCATTCTCATATGGACGTGCTTTGCAAGCATCTGTTTTGAAGGCATGGGGTGGTAAGCCAGAAAATGTAGCTGCAGCCCAAAATGAGTTGATGAAGAGAGCATTCTTGAATAGCCAAGCAGTGTTTGGAAAATACCAAGGTGAAGAGACCTCAGAAGGAGCAAGTCAGTCCTTATTCATTGCCAATCATTCATATTAAAAGAATTTGAAATATGCATGCCATACACACAACAGCATGTCTGCAAATTGTATTTTAGGAACATTGCTTATTTAACTGTGAATTTATATATTGATGCTGCTATAGTATTTGACATTTTAGTAATGCTTAATGTCAATTTTTTCTCTAATTTAATCTTAAAAGTAATGTTTTCGGCTGTTTTAAGTATCAAATCATGAAAAATATATACTTTTGATAATGATGAGATTGAAACTCCTGCATTTGAAGACATTTTCTTTTCCTCAATTTTTTCTCCTGTTAATCTTTACTTGAAAAAATGAAGTATGCAAAATTTGGCTACCAGTCAACCAATAGTATATACTGATACGGAAATAAAACCCTTGACAAATGAAGCAAGATATCCCTAGGTTTAGAGATGGAAGAACTCATAATGGTTCTAATGTATGCAATGGCCATGAGAACTTTTTTCTGCATTACATGACATAAAAGCGATATTTTAACGTGATGTAATTATTGATAGTCCCTTCAACTTCAACTCTTGGTAAGATGATCTCTTTCTATTTATTCAAGAAAAAGATGCAAATAATTAAGGAAACAAATAATTTTTTCAAATTTAAGTTATCATGTCATAAAAAGCATTGATGGTTACAATGTTTTACTATGGACAAGAAGAGAGAAATTCATAATTTCAAAATTTTCACAAGCAACAGGGAACATTTGTCGCAATCAGTTATTGAATAAGGTCAAATTATTTATGCCGAATTTAGCATAGTGATTTATGCATTTCCCATCTGTTGTATTGGGGAAATTTTGTTACATGTCTTGTAGAAAATGAAAGTCGTCTACAACTTTATTGTATCTACCCACCTGTTCAGCAAAAGACCAACTGAAATAACTATACTTTGGTCAGGTAATGTATTATGGTGATGATAAAGTTGACGTTTTCTGAACTATAAATTAATCAAGCTATTGAAGCATTAGGCTCTTCTTAAGTAGTGAACAATTCTCATTGGAGATCAAAAGCCCATATCCAAGAATGAAAGGGCTAAATGAAAAGCACCTAGCAATATATCTAATCAATGAAACCAGGGGTTCCAGCTACCAGGTAAGTCTTGATCTTAGATTTTATTTACATTACTATAAACTACATTTTATTCCCTAATTTTGCAGTAGCTCAGACACTTTTATTATTTACCATATTACTGTTCTCGGTTGAAGAATTTGACATCGTTTATCAGCTCTAGCAACGCTTCTTGTAGCTAAAAAGAAAGATTGGAGTATTGTACGAAGATTAAGTCAAAAGGTGTCAGTTCAGACGGTAGTCAAAGTAACTAGGGAAACAACCTACCGCGAAGGTAAGTGCGAATTCTATTCATCAACTTTTTATTTGCATTTGTCGCTCTAAGGTATCACTTTTAGGGCGTCAAGTAAATTTGGAGGGGACGGAAATGCCGCCCTAACATACAAGAAAGTCCGATCTCTATACCAGATGTGCTGAATCATTGGCTGAATGTTAGAGATTATCTGAAAGCTAATTTAACACCGCTTTGCTCTTCTCGTAATTGATTGGCTCAAGTTTAAGAAGTGAATCTTGTCCTACTTGAAGTCATGTCCGATCTGAAGGCGGCTTTGTGGTACGTCTCGCTATTTGATGCTGTTAAGGGTCACTGCAAAGGGTGCTTAGAATGTCGGCAATGTAGCCTAGGAAGGTAACTTTTAAGTTTTCGTTCTTACCTCGCCGTTGGCATTAACTGCAACTGCTCTCATCTTATCGATCGAAAACTGAAACAAGATTGTGTTGCATTATAAATCTTGCACTGCTGATATCAAGTCGAACAACATTATTACTGGATGCGTTTGCAGTACCAAAGGTGACAACCTCTGAATATCGGCCTCAATTAACCTCAAAATTTTAGTATTCTACAGTGAAATATGCAGTTTTAGGCGGGTTTTTACTATAAGATAATAGAATAATAGAATTTTATGAAAAATGGGATTAATAATTTGCATATCGACAGGAAATTTTCATCCGATGGTTTCAAAACGCCAGAAAATGAGAATTTAAGAAGATAGTTTATAATCAAATACAGGCACAACGCAAAAATGGGGAAAAACAAGATGGTAGGTGATAAGTAAATAAATATCAATAAATAGAAGTAAATAGAATGAATAGAATGATATTTCGCCCGACGCACAGGGCTTCCTCAAAGTTGCTGCCACAAAACAGGTGATCATCCACTTCTGTTGGAGGAAACAGTTCGTCAGAAGACCCCTTCCCCCCCCCCCCCCGACAAAAATGAAACAACAGTCATTCATTGCAACAAGGCTGAAGAATACTTACATACTGAGATACCAAGCTGCTTGTGCGAATATTATCAGATTCTAACATCAGTGACTGAATCAATCTGTTTACAAAAAACAATTAAATTAAGTGCAAGTCTGAATTCAAACATATTATTTATCTCCAAAATCAGTGGTTGCTTTCCAATAATAGTGAGAGGCGGTGCTGAATTTGATGAGTTCTTTGGATATTGAGACAAGGGTCGTTTGCTTTGCATTTATTAGGCAATTCTGATTAAGATTGAATTGTATCGTAATAGCAGCGTTGTAATTCTGTTATCCAATGAATTTTGTCATGATAGCAATTGTGTTCAAAAATAGCCTAACCTCTAATCAAACTAACCTCAATGAGTTGATTGCAAAATCCGGACCTGATGGCACCTGGGGCCATCTGCCCACCTCGCCTTATGCCTTTAAATGCAGGGTCTCACTCAGCATCGTCCTCCAGAGTAAATGGCGCCAGCCATGGCGATAGCCAATTGTTGGCTTTTTCTCACGAATGCTTTATTTGCTTTCTCCCAAAAAGGGTTTTCTACATTTCGTTGCTTATGGCTTCTCTTTCAATATACCTTTTGGAATGATTTACAGAGAAATGATGATCCTAAATTTAAACAGTAATCTGACAAACCTGACACTCAGAATGCGATTTTCAAAACTTGCGTCAACTACGAAAAAATAGCGCATATCATATTGGTCTCTAAACTAACTTGCAACTTTCTTGTTTTTATACGATTTGGTGCCAGTAAATTTCCCTGCTTCTGGCTTATCCCACTTGTGGTAGAGTCTCTGCTATGTGGACCTTTCTCCTTCACGCCCTCCTATCGATTCGGAGCCAGTAAAATGGTATGGAAAAATAACAGCATACGAAATCCAAATGAATTATTGTTTTGTTATCGAATACCTTACCTTCAATAATGGAAGCCAATACACGAATAAGAGATGATCTCTTTGATAACTGCTTTATCCCTTCTTGATTAATGCTATTTGACAAAAATTTTATAATTTTAGAGTAGTGGATTTTTTTAAGAAATGGCGGTAATGGATTTTTTTCTCTAATTTTCCATGATTACTCCTTCTGTTAACAATTAATGAAAAATCAATTAATGAAACAAATTGTTTACGAAAATATTTTCAGAAATTCTTTTATTCCTTAATTTTATCTAGTTTTTCCTTCAATGAACAAACTTTTTAAAATCTGTTATCTCCTACCTGATGTTGTAAAGAAACTTCAGACATAAGTTTCTGATTTTCATTTCTTGTTTTCTGTTCGGCGGAGCCAGTTCCAATGTACCAAGTACTGAATTTGCTAGTTTCTGACCGTTTGCATTATGCATTAGAAACTCTCTGCCGTACGATGATGCTGCAATGTTGGTTGCCACTCCACAAAGTGCAAGCACAAATTTGATCTCTTTGCAATTTTCACTGTATTGGTTTGCATCTTCATCAGATAAGGTGAGTGAAAAGCTCTCAATTGTATGGCACATAAGCTGTAAGAATTCTTCAGTGTGTGACTGTATGAAGTAAAAATATATCTTGGCAGTTTCGAAAATCCACGAATTACTATCTTGGAGACAATACGATAAGACAACAATAATTGATTCCCTTTCCCCCCTTTCCCCTTGAATAAATTTTGGATAATAGCTAAACAATGAAATTTCATTTGGTCATCATTGAGTGAGATGGGAAGGGTAAAATGTGAAAGTAATGCCAGTTCCTTCGAGGACTCCTGTTTGTCTCATAGTTTCTGTCTAAGGTTTGTTGGGGCTTTCATTGCAAGGATCAGGACCGTAGCTATATGTCTTATTCTAGAGGTCGACCGTTCT
This sequence comes from Catostylus mosaicus, assembly GCA_964019065.1. Lineage (NCBI taxonomy): Eukaryota > Metazoa > Cnidaria > Scyphozoa > Rhizostomeae > Catostylidae > Catostylus > Catostylus mosaicus. Next base: position 4,716,318 of record OZ025193.1, on the reverse strand, counting down.
CTCCAAGCTGTTATTTGACTGCAATAAAATTAGGCCCGATATGGCTCTAAACGTGCATTATTCTTGTTTTTACAGTCCTAAACAGAGTTTTACCATCGTGCAATCTTACAGTGGATAATGATAACAGTATTTCTAGGGAGACAGAGTCAGTCATGCTCCAAATACTTCAGAAAATCTTATTTTTCACTTATTTGCAACAATTCTTTTTTGCAAAAATCCCTTGTGCCAAAAGCTTGGACCTTATTTGCCAAAACTCTTTAAATGCACCCCTTGTTGAACAGACACATATTTGCACCCCTGATCATAGCTGTCAAGTGAAAAGGACATAATGATTTTACCCCAGCTAGTAATGTCTCCATGCAATCATCCCTTTGTGACAATCGCCAAAGTACAGTGCAGCTTGCAGCACCCATTCGAGAGCAGTAGTCAGACTGCTGGGCGTTAATTTCTGTAAGTTCATCAACGGTGTGCTAAGAAAATAACAAATAATTTAGTAACAGTTTAATATAACGAATGAATTTATTGCAAGATTAATTTAACGACTAATTTAGTGACAGGGCCTTTTTAACATACTAACTGGGTGGGCTGTTACCTGCAGCTCCTCGAGCCCCAAAATCACGATCTTGTCGGAAAATTTAAGCGTTCCTATCACTGTAGGAAGAGGAATGATAATTTGTCTTTATTTGTAGAATGTTGAGTAGATAGAAACAAGAGAGTTACCTTCATGTTTATTTTCTCCTAGAAAAGGAGGAAAAGTTAAATAATCAGATAAAAAATCCATATGGTGATTCATACTTATATTGATTATGAACATGTTAGGTAAAATAGTTGCATAGGAAGAGCTACATTTCGAAAACAAATTTTCTTGATATCTATGCACAGCGTAACGAAAAGGTAAATGAAAATATGCAACATCCGCAAAATCTACTTTCGGTGTTGGCCCTTACTTCTAACAGGTGAAGTAAATATCCACTTTTTAACACTGTTTTGAACGTGTGAAGGGAGAGTTTCCTTTGATGCCGGGCAAAATGACTCGGGAAAATATGTTTTGCTGTTTAATGCATCCAACAAAGATTGATAAGTCCTGTAAGTCAACTTAGAAAATATTGCAAATTTATTCCTTCTGCTTACACAGAAAACTTACCCTTAGGATTGAGCTTTTTTTAAGGTTAGTGAAGCTAAATGAAGTTACCTCTTACCTGTTTGTCTTCTTCTAGTTCGCTAAGGACATTTTGATGTTTCTTTTTCAATTTATCAAGCTCAATAGAAAGCTTTTGCTTTTCTGCTTTTGACTGTGAAAAAGCTTCAAAGAAATAGAATACATATATTAGGTAAGAGGTTATTACGGCAGTAGCAAGTACGGCATTTCTAGGCCACACTAGGAAAAGGTTGGTCCAATTTATGATTGTAGGTCGGGGATTCTTTAGAAAATTCTGGCATTTCATATTCCAAAAAGACATGATGGGATATCATTTTGATTTTAATATATTTGGTCTGAACTCTTGTGCAACAGAAGTTAAAAATGGCTAACTTACAAGCTTCTATTTTGTCAAGCTTTCCATATGCTGTAAAAAAGTCTTTTTTCAAAACCTAGATAATAAGAATTTTAGTTAATGTTAAAGATATACAGAATCATCTTGGAGTTTCAATTCTTTGAAAATTCGAATATAATAATTTTTAGACCTTTAACTATGGCCCATGGTTAAAAGAAATCAAAATGTCTAACTAATATTGCAAAGTTATCAGGGGATTTTTATAGGGGACCAGATCACGGGGGTACCTTGGCAGAGGTTGAAAAAATTGATTTTCCCCTCTAAAATTACTTGATAATTTTTCTCTTTCTTATGTTTGATGTTTTACCTCAACCTTCTTTGCCGTTGTAGTATTGCATATAGTTGGTATGAATTGGCATGATGAACTATATACGACTACCAACTGTAAAATATCTTATAATAATGATAATAAAAAAGGGTACGATGAGCCGAATTATCTATTGTTTCCTTTGACAAAGGGTAAAATAAGACTATTGTTCTACTGCTTTTTTGTCAAATGGCACAATAAGTTTATTGTTTGAAATGAAAAGAAAAAGGATTTCAGTGGAGACTGCAGGGGCATAAATTTATCCCATTAGTATGTTAAAAAATATCCTGGAGTTTAGATACCTCGAAAGCACCCATATAAAAATGGAGCAGGCAAGTATGTATGAAATATGCAAGAAAAAACCAGAAAATATATCAAATTTTTACTTATTAATAATTTGATACGAACCTTTGGAAGAAATTCTTTTATTTGCATTGTCTCGGTGATAAGTCGCTCCACATCTTTCTTACTGATTAGCATGTAATTTTCAGATTCAAGTTTTGTTTGCTGTGTTAATGTTGTAAAAGATGGAATTCACGATATACAGTAAAAACGGCCTAAATTTGGTTTGTAATGAAATAATCACAATTATTTCATCACTAATTCTTACGTTCCAAGTTATTTAACAGGACCCTGTTGATAACAGTATGTATAGGTTATCCTGTTAAAATATTCGTATATTATTAACTTTCGAGATTATTAGGGATGACAGAATGATTTGGTTTGAATCATTGTTTAAATTGGCCACACAAGAAAAATAAATAGGAAACTTGTTGCGTTCATGCTCATAGACCTATCTGCAATATCGTTTTTTATTTTATAATTTGTTTCCAAGAAATGGGCACATAGTATTTTGAGAAAATTATTTTGTTTAATAGGGTGATAATTGGTGATAATTTTATAGATATCAAACAATTAACACCGCTATTTTGGTTAAATTTTGATAGTTCAAGAGCAAAATCCTACCAATCTTCTCCAACTCTCTGCGTCAGACTCTAGAGTTTTATTCCTATCAATTTCTTCTCTCAGTTCACGATAGATGTCATCAGCTTCCGTCTTTATTCTCTTTGTTGATTGCACCTTTAAGAACAATGTAACAAATATAACCTTCTTTTGTTTTTCTTTAGTCTTCTTTGTCCTTAAAAACTGAAGAACAGTTTCTTTTCAAAGGTTAGCGTCGATGGTTTTTCATCAAAGCGACGAATATTTTTAAATACTAAGTTGATAACATACTTTGACTCACCAATTTTTCAAAATCGGACTTCTTGACAACTGCAAGATTGTTTTTAAAGGATTTCATGGTTTTCATGTCAAGTAACCAACCAATTTTACACAATTTTCAAAAATTGTTTACCATTTCTCGATTGGGAAATGACGCAATCAATTTCCCGCCAATTTTTAACTTTATTCGATCCAGACCTCCTTGGCCTTGCCTAGGCCCTCTTAGGAAAACACAACTTAAAAAGGTACAATTAAAAAGATGCCAGTACCAGACGATAACATGTCTGAATTGGATGATTCTGACGAAAATGAGGAGTATTTATTTGCTGCTAGAATGGACAATGCAAGAAATCTTACAAATGTGCTTAAAGCAATACATTTTAAGGATGTAAGCCCACTCAACTAACAAATACGTTCTGTTATTTCTTTCGTTTCGTTTTGGTAACTTTTTCTTGTACTTCCAATATCAAACCGTAGAAATTCATTAGAAAGACAGATACTTAGTCAAAAAGAAGGCAAGAGTTAGTAGGTTGCTAGACACCATGCCTCTAAAAATGGGTACCGAATTGTCCAAATTTCCCATTCAAGCAGGTAAAAGGGGACCTTTGTTGTCAATGTTAAAACTCTAAATTGTTATGGCAATTATAATGATTGGGTAATTGTTTTATTTTGGTGGTTTATATGTATTTCATGATATCGGAAAAAAAAACTGAACAATCAATCCTTACAAAAAAATTTGATGCAGAACACCTTAATTATACCATAACAACCAAAAAGAAAATGATGAGATCTCATTTAACCATGTTATTTTAACAGTTTACCTGTCGTTTTTATTAAATTATAACTTTCTTTTTAGGTTGGGTGCATATTAAGCTTAATCTATATTATTTTTTACATTTCTGAGGATCATTTCGTTTTTACGATAAATCCCTACCACAGCTATTGAGTCACCTCTAACCAAATTAATGAAATAAAACATTTTAATTAGATTAATGAACAAGCGCAGTAGCGCTTTCAACATTAAATTTTATATGGATATGTATATGTATTACATTATTAATTATTTTACATTATAAGAGTTCAATCTTGTTTTCAAAATTTATCTTGGGGATGCAGTTTCCATGGAATCTAAATTCCTTGTGATCTAAGATTGGCTGCCAATGTTTTCTGCTAATGAAAATATACCCAATTAAGATGTACTTTTTATATTTGGATATACTTTTTAAATCCAAATTAAGAGAATATTTTTATCTAAAGAGTAATTGTAAAGTAGAGAATATTTTAAAGGATTTTTAATTTCAAGGCTGTTAATTGTAAATAAATAAGTTTAAAGTTTAATTTTTTCTAAGATTATATATGTTTATAACAGGGCCCTTATTGATAACAGCACCTATGTTGCTGAAAAGGCAACCCTGTATAAATAAATATACTATAATTATTCTTATTACCCCTTTTTGCAGTGCCATCCACTTTGTAACCCATTCTTATGCACTACCTATTCCTGTCCTTTGTGCACCAGGCCCTTAACTTTTTGTTTAAATTCCAGATTGCTAGGCTGGGATAAAAATTGTAGCAAGTAAGCAAGCCATTTTTATTAATTAACCCTAGCTGAGGTTCTAGCAGTGATCAAGCTGATATTTTGAAAACAGAAATGTTTGCTCTCTGATTCTTAAAAATCTGATTCATGCTCATGTTATCACATAGGTTGCTACAGTTTTCTTGTCAGATAATGGTTTGAAGATAACAGTTGAAGACAGCAAATATGTTCAAGCAAGTGCATTTGTTCAATCGTCAATGTTTCAAGATTTCCAATTCAAAGAAGAAAATGCTGTTTTCAAACTAAACCTGGCTGTTATGCTAGTAAGTTACTATGATGCTTGTATGTTGCATGAAAATACTTGCAATATTTGGGGAATATTTGAGCCTCACATCAGCGGTTGACAGGGAATATAGAATAAAACATGCCAAAATAGGTTTATGCATTATCTTGGGTTGATTCCTGAAGCATAAGCGATAGGTGCAAATACTCTTTATAAATGTCCTTAAAATTAGATTGAATTGCTGATTGAATACTATAAAAAGAATTTGCATGTTTCAAATGAACCTAGAAATCCATTTGAGATAAGTTTGAACCTCTCTCCACAAGCTGTTCAACCAACAAAGCTTTCCATTATCCAAAGTTCAGTAAATGGATACTCAGGATAAATATTGAGGACACAAGTCCTAGCACTCCTGGTCCACTTTTTGCCCTTAAAAGCATGAAACAGTGCTGATCTGGCATAAGCTGCCCATATGTAGCCATTTTTGCCCTTCAAGAAGCTGAAATCATAATCCACATTGTGTACCATCCCCTTTCCACATCTAATGGTATGCTGTTACTGATTGTTTGTCATTTACCAAAAGATTATTTCCTGATGATACCTTAATCTTTCTAAATCTTTCGTTTTTGTTCTTGCAGGAATGCTTGAATATTTTTGGCAGCAACAAAGATTCAGGCTCTTTTACAGCTTTAAAAATGTGCTATGGAGGTCATGGATCACCTCTTAAGCTGATGTAAGTCTTACAACTTTATTATTACACTTGGAGGACTGCTACTCGAAAAGAACAAAGGTCCACTTTGAATTTATCAAACCCCTTTGATGAGAGGAGCCTACATTTGCTGACATTGTTTCCAAAACTATCGGTTTTTAAAATAACTAGTTCCTTTCCCTGGGTCTGGCCCCAAATTTTTGTCTCTTCAGGTTATTTATTGCCAAAATTTTTTTGAAAGGTTAGTTGAGGATGCTGGTATATTGACAGATTGCAGTATTAAAACACAAGAGCCAGAAGATCTTCTTGATTTTGATTTTTCTGGAGAGAGTGTTGAAAATAAGATCATTATGAAGGTATCACCTTTTTTATTAATTGTAATTAAGTTTAGGAAAGGAAAGGTGCTAAGATATGATCCTTGAGAAAGCCCATCATTAATTGATTTATGGAGGATGGCTTTGGGTGGCTGGTTTGGCAACATCTAGCTCTCAGGTTTATATATTTTCCTTAAAACATGTGCATGTTTTCTTTGTCTGAATTTTTGTCTAGTTTTGCCTGTTCTGGTACCCCTGAAAACAGGTCCTTTTTTAAGTCTAGTTGAGCCAAGCCTCTCTCCTACTGTAACTTTTTCATATTCAAGAGCAGACTGCTTTCGCTTATTAGGCCCCCTTCTAACTCTGACTTCCGTATTTATGATCTACCGGGTCTCTCCATATTAACACAACTTAGGGTAGGGTTGAGCAATTTAAATTGTCACAAATTCAATCACAATTTTGGTGACACAGCTAACCCAATGTGTCCAATCAACAACAGTCCTCAGGATACAGAGCACTACCTACTGCTGTGGCATTCTTTTGAAGAGCAAAGGCATGACCTCCTCGCTTGTGTCCTTCTGGTGTTACGTTCATTTGATTTTATTGACGTTCCAAATCCTGCCCTTTTACAGATCCTTTTGTATGGCAATAAAATTTACCATTTAAAGAAAATCAATCAATCATACAATCTACCATTCTGTATATCTCAAGAACGGAATGTTTCCTAACTACATGTATCATGCTCCTGTCCACTAAATGTCCCTAATGCTTGTGCCTAACTTACTTGTTTGTTTGTTTTAGTAAGGTACCTGTAGTTTTTTATTTTAGGTATGTGTGTTAAGTGCAATTATTATTTATATATTGGTAGTATCTTGTTAGCGTAGTTGCAAGTTTTTATGTCATAGCCATGGGGCAGTCATTGTCTTCTGCATGGTATCTTCTCAGTTGTTTCACACAGTAATCAAGGTATAGTAGAATGTAGCTTGTACTTGTATTGTAATATTTCAAATGGATATAAAAAAAATTTACTCAAAGGAGGAGCTATCTCAATAGGTAAAATAATCAAGGAGAGAGCCCCCCTCCCCACCCAACCCTAACCTATCCCAAGATATGTCAGGTAAATGCAGTTGAATTTAAATTGTAGTGAATTTCAAGTATCAGGCAAAATGTTCATCGGTCAACCTTGTTTTATCATTGTCCCCAGCATAATTCTACTCTTCAAACTCTTGAATTAAACTTTCTTTAGTCAGCAGCCCTCAAAGATGTCTTTGCAGAACTGGATACAACAAGTGACTATATACAAATATTCATGTCACCAGATGCTCCCTATTTTAGAATATCAACATTTGGTTATGCTGGTAGTAGTCATGTAGGTATAACTTGATATAAAGGATCGTTTGACAAACTTGTTAGCTTAACCCTTTCACTCCCGGTGAAATTACAGTTGTGCAGTTGCAGCTGATGCATTTCGTCAGATAGCAAGGGGTTACAAAGAAGCAATACAAATGTTGACGAAAATATGAATCAAGCTATCTAGGGATCGTTCAATAAGTACGTAATGGAAAATATAAGCACTTTACCCCTACCCCCTATTTTGTCCTTATCGTATACGTAACCGCGGTATATCTCTGCTTTTCTTTCCTTCAATATGTCCTGTGTGGGTTAAAGCTTCCTTTCCTTCTCTCCTCATTATATGCCTGAAAAATCCATTTTGCCGCTGCAAATCGTTTGCAGCAGCCTCCTTAGGTAAGTAAGATTGTAAACAATAATTTCCCCCATTTGATTAGAAGAGAGGAGGTAAATCCGAAAGCAGAAGGAAACATTTCTCTTTTATGGAAACAAAACTCATTCACGTCTGTGTCATGTATCCTTTTTCAGCTTGAGCAACTGATCCAAAAATTCATCATCATCTATATTTTACCTTGCAGGCCGATTTCTCGAAAGACTCGGACTTTGTGGAATTGTTTGACTGCAATAAAACACAAACCAACAAGTATGCCTGTCTAAGCCGTGAGAGATACCTTATGAAATGCTATACTATTTTACTGTTTCGTAGAGTATTTTATTTACTTCGCTTTTATTTTTGCATATAACGCTAGCTTTAATACTCGCACTTTACCTTCTAGATATAAAACATCATTGCTTAAGCCTTCAACAAAAGCTCTCAATCTTTCCAACAAGGTATCTATTCGTATGGACAATCGAGGATTTATTTCTCTGCAATACATGATTCTCACTGATGATTCACAGATCTGCTTTGTTGAGTTTTTGGTATGTTGCGTTATATCGTTAGATGTGTACCTAGACACTATATATATTTCTTTAACTTGCTCTCATCTTCATTTTTCCTCTTAATTTTTTTTCCTTCTTTCTTTTCTTGTTCCTCTTCTATTTATTCTTCTCCTTATTTTTCTTCATAGTTTTTTTCTTCTTTGCTTTTCTCTTCTTCTGCTCGCATTTCTCTTCTTCTATTTCTTCTCTTTCTTTTTTAATTTTTCTTTTTTTCTTCTTGTTCTTGTTCTTATTCTTCCTGGTACATCTTCTTTATGTTGTCCTTCCTCCACCATGTTATCATTCTTCTTTCTGTTTCTCTTTCGTTCTTCTTCTTTTCCTCATTCTTCCACTGCTTATTGTCCTTCTTCTCTTATTCTTCTTTCACTTGTATTCCTTTTCATATTTTTCTACTTCCATCCTATTCCCCTTCTTCATCTTGTTCTGCCACTTTCTTGTTCTCATTATTTTTCTTGTTCACGTACTTCTCTTTCTTCTTATTTGCTCATCTTTATCTTCTACTTCTTCTAATTTTCCTCTTCTTCTTGCCCTTATTGTTTATCTTCTTCCATACTTCTTATGTATGAGTATTTTGTCCAACTGCGAGAATTTTACACAAATTAATTATTTTTTAAGACCTTGCATAGGAGCACAGGCTGTTACCATGCAGTTAGTATGTATGAATCTCCCAGTCACCCTGTTGTTTATATTAACAAGCCAGGCAATTTTTGCATTTTTCTGAGTGATGGCAAGTCTTTGTTTTAATGTCGATGCTTTTCCACAGTGCTCCCCAGATGAAGAAGACAGCGAAGATGTCAATGAGGAATAATTCCCCTCATCTCTCTCCCAGAAATTATCAATCGACCAGGCTCAGCTTCTTGATAGACTTTGGCATACAGACATCGAATACAAATTACAATACTGTTGGAAGGGTAATGATCCTAGACGGATGCTGACACCTAGCTATAGGACACTCATTATTTCTCATGTTTGGTATAAAGTGATGCCGATTTAAAAAACCTTCACAGATTATTTGCTGTGGTAATTCGAGTAATTCGAGACCCTTAAGTTTTTGAGAATTTGTGCAATGATGACATCAGTAATCTAGAATTGATATTCATGTCTGTCAAGCATATACTTTTAATTTCGGATAATTTAATGCTTAAGTTTTCCAATTTTTGCTCGCGTTTCAATATTAACTTTTCTACAATTATATGCAAAACATTGTTCTAGGACCGTGAATGCCAGATTTCCTTTCATTGTTTGTGAAACTGTTGCTCAGCTGAAAAAATCTGTTTTCGAAGCCCCATTTACCTTTTCACCGCTTGAAGGGACCATATGGCCAAGTGACTTTCAGTGAGAATTGAACACCTTAGGGTTCCGACATCTTCAACTCATGTACCCACGTCAGTCTGACAAAATGTATATGTTTTGAACAAAATAAGACTTATTTAATTGTTTTCTCTCATAACAAATTGTCTTTTTCATAACTTTTCATCTGAAGCTGAGTATGGTCTTATCAAATATTTCTTTTAAGGCCATGCCTTAGTGCCAAGGGATTCCTACAGTAGGGTAAAATTGTCCCCTCCTACCAGAATAACTTGTTTCACTTTTTTATAAGCTTACTCTTATTTTGTGGGTTGCAGCCCCTAGCCTTGAATACAGCAGGCAGCCATCAGTGATTTTGATAAAAGAAATAGGACTATAATCTTAATAGCTTCTGTTTAGGTGATGTAATGTTACATCAAGAGCGTGCACATCCCCCGCGCAAGAGGTAAGGCTAAAAACGGATATTCTTAACGTGCTTAATTGCAATACAGAGAAATGTGAACAAGTTGGAATTTTTTAAACGGTAGAGCACTATATAACCCTGAGGTCCGGGAATATTTGAGCGGTGGATGCCCCCTCTCCATCTCTGTGCTTTTGAGGAACGTGAAATAGAGGCTTAGTTGTAGCTCAATAGGAGGCCATTTGGCCTAGTCATTACCACACTGATAGTAGCGCACCAAATTAGACAAATTGTGTGCTTATGCACATATAGAAGTAGTTGATACTAGCATTTAGGTAGAAAAGACACCATGTGTATTATATTTTTTAAATTTACAAGAAACTGTTGCGAGCTGAGCTCAAAATATCGCTTGATACTGGCAGCAAACCGTGACGAACACTTTGCGCGCCCAGCTAAAGGAGCTCACTTTTGGGAAGATGGAGCGTCAATTCTTGGTGGTTTGTACTGAATTTAAAAAAATAATTCACATGAAATTGTGCAGTGTTTTGGTTGACTTTTAGGCGGAATTTATGAACGGATTTTACCAGATAACCTGCGCAAGATAAATTCAATAAGGCGCATGTCACGTGATGTTTGCTGCACTTGATCAATAACCCGTTGAATCACGGAAAAAATTGGTCAAAATACAGTTAGGCTGTTGAGTGTCAAATTTCATGCCAAAGTCAACCCGGATATTACGCCACGGAACAATAGCACGTGACCTATTGTTTTTTCGCAAAACAAACCTGAATTGTGCACTTAATTCACAAAATTATTACCATTAAGTTTGAGGGCTGGAAAAACTGATGTCTGTTATTTAGTATGGTTATTCAATTTTCGCCCCTGGTTGACACTGAATTGTATAAAAAAGAAAAAGAAAAAGGAAAAGAAAAACATGATGAGGCTAGGTCAGGCTCATGCCTTTGGCTTTCTTTGCTAATGCTCTATCAATTCTCCCAATGCTGCTCTTAAATCAAGCCAAAGGCCAGCTAAACTTCTCTGGTGTCTTAGCCCCCAAGAAGAATGATGGAACAAAAGAAATAATTGAAAAATATCACATTTTAAAGCAATTTTGGAATTTTGTCCCACCAGAGAATTCCTTCTTAGATTGCCTTTGTAGCAATGCTTTCTGAATTGCTTAAGTTTCCTGGAATTGTTATTATGTTCTCACAGCATGCAATGTCAATAAAATGTAGTTGCCAACATTTACCCTTGCTTGTCCCATCCATCGTCTCATCATAAAACAGTTCTTTCTAACAAATTCTCCCATCTCATATATGCCCTAAGAATCTGACATCACTTCATAATGTTCTAATACTATGCAATTTTTAGGTAGAGATAAAACAAAGGGCAGAGAAGGTGGAGCATGGTTGGCAATGGATAAGTCTGGGAAAATTGGTACACTGACAAATTTCAGACACAGATCAGATTTGAGTGGGATAACTGCCCATTCATCTTTGAGTCCAAGAGGGTATCTAGTAGTGAATTACATGAAAGGAAGTGATGATCCAGCTGGCTATATTGACCAGGTTTTGAATGGAGAAAAAAAATATTCACCTTTCAACCTCCTTCTTGGCAAGTATTCACATGATGTTGGATTCAGTTTTTTCTATGGATCAAATGTAACAAGATCTTCAATAGAGGACTATCAGTTACAACCAGGTATAGATGGTTAATTTGCAGCTTTTTTGCTCTTGAGTAACATATTGGTAACTATAATAATATCTATTCATGTTTTAGCAAAACTGTTTCAGTTTAATCTCTTATTTGTATTAGAACTGCCGAATTCAATGGATTTGGTTAGTGCTCTATGTGACTACTTCTCTGCAATTTTTCCACATTTCTATCACAGGCATTCATGGTCTGTGCAATGCTGAACTAAATTGTTCCTGGACTAAGGTTCAAGAAGGAAAGAGGATGTTCTCGCAAATAGTCGAAGACAGTCACAGCAAAGAAGACCTTGTTGAGAGGCTGTTTCAGTTGATGAAAGATGACACACAGTAAGTTGAAACAAGCCTAAAATTTGCTTTCTTTTGGAGCCCCCCTCATTTCAAGAAGATAACTTGCTACATAAAAAAAATATCCTGTCTTGCAAAAAACCGTGAATATTTGATAGGAGCTAACTTTGCTAGCAAGGAAAAAAATACAAAAAAACAGATGTTTTACAGATAAATAACAAATCTATTCATTTGGGCTTTTACATAAGAATTACAAATCCATACCTACCCTTATTTTGGAAGGAATTTGTAAGTATGCTTTACCAACATTTTGTCCGGACAAATTTTAGGCAAAATGCAAGCCTATAACCTTAATTTTAGATAAAGAATCGGTGTTTATTTTTGGTGAATGTTTTGGGAAACTATTTATCCAATTTTTGTCTGCCAAATTTGTGCAAAAATGCAAGCATATAGCCTTACATTTTGGTATAAAATTGCTGGTTATTTTTGGTTATTTTTTTTGGGGTAAAAATTTGTCCACCTTTTCTCCATCCCAACTTTTGAGGAAAATCCAAGCCTATAGCCTTCCTTTTTATAGAAAATGCTGGATTTTTTATGGTGAATTTTTTGAGTAAATACTTGTCCAATATTCTCCGGGCCAAATTTAGGCGAGAATTCGAGCCCATTGCCCTACATTTTGCTAAAAAAATGCTCCATATTTTTGGTGATGTTTTTGGGTAAAGATTTGTTCAATTTTTGTCCGGGCCGATTTTGGGAACACTGCAAGCCACTAGAGTTACTTTTTAGTAAAAATCGGTGGTTTTTTTGTGGAAAGTTTGGGTAAAATTCTGTCCAATTTTTCAATTTTTGTCCAGGCCAAATTTGCGAAAAAATGCAAGCCTATAACCTTACTTTTTGGTGGAAAATGCTAGTGATTTTTGGTGGATTTTTTTGCGTAAAAATCTGTCAATTTCTTGTCCGGTCCAAATGTGGGCAAAAATGGAAGACTGTAGCCTTGATTTTAGGTAAAAAATTATTGTTACTTATGGTGAATTTTTTCCTTAAAAATTTGTCCACTTTTTGTCCGGCCCAAAATTCGACAAAAATGCAAGCTTATAGTCTTAATTTTTGGTAAAAATCGGTGGTATTTTTGGGGTATTTTTTGGGTAAAAATTTGTCCAGATATTGTCCTTGCCAAATTAGGGAAAAATGCAAGCCAATAGCCTTACTTTTTGATGGAAAATTCCGGTTATTTTTGGTTACTTTTTTGAGTAAAAATTTGTCCACCTTTTGTCCGGGTCAAAGTTTGGCGAAAATGCAAGCGTAAAGCCTTACTTTTTGGTATAAAATTGCTGATTATTTTTGGTGAATTTTTTGGTAGAAATTTGTATATTTTTTGTTCGGGCCAAATTACGGCTAAAATGCAAGCTTATAGCCTTGCTTTTGGTAAAAAATTGGTGGTTATTTTTGGTTAGTTTTTCGAGTAAAAACTTCTCAAATTTTTCTCCGGGCCAAATTTGGGCGAGAATTGAACCTATTGCCTTACTTTTTGCTTAAAAAATGCTGGATATTTTCGGTGAATTTTTTGGATAAAAATTTGTCCAAATGTTGTCCGGGCCAAATTTGGGCGAAAATGTAACTCATAGCCAGCCTCATAACAACTGGCCTACTGGGAGGCCACTACTGGGAGGCCACTACTGGGAGGCCAGATTAAAAAAATCTGGCCTAATTTTAAACACCTTTGCAACGAGTATATTCATTTGGCCTCCAACTTTTTTGGCTACTTTTAGGCCCACTAGCATTCCATGACATACTTTCTGTTTTCTTTGCAGTTTTATAAATTTTGCTAAAATGATAATTATCATGCTTCCTTTGTTATTATCAAATTTTAGAGAATTAGACTAACCCCCTTGAGATAATTATAATATAGTTTTTTAGGACAATCTCTTGGATCACCTTATTAAAAGTGGGGGAGGGGCGGACCCCCTTCCCTGCATGGGAACGCCATTAAATTTGATTAAATTCGGTTCAAAAATTGTTGTTGTTTCTTCTGATGTTAATTTTGGCTATATTTTGGCCTCCTCCACAACCATGTTTGGCTACTGCTGATCAGTTGGGTCTGGCAACGCAGCTTATAGCCTTACTCTATTGTAAAAAATTGGTTATTTTTTGGTGGATTTTTCGGGTAAAATTCTGTCCATATTTTGTCCCGGCCAAATTTGGGCGAAGATGCAAGGGTTGTTAATTTTTTGTCCAATTTTTCTCCGAGGCAAAATACAAGCCTATTTTTGGGGCATTTTTCCCGGGTCAATTGTTCATAAGTTTTGATGAATGATTTAGGTTAATTTTGTTTATGTTTTGTCAGGTTGAATTTGCAAAATTGCTGTGGTATAACCTTGCTTTTTGGGGGAAAATTCCCTTGTTTCAAGTTTGTTGTTTAGGTATATACTAATTTTGGTAGAATTGGGAGGGTGCTAAACCCAATTATTTCTGCTCAAAAAGCAAGTTTATTTTCTTACTATTCTACTCACAAACAAATGTTGTCAAATTGGGGCGATTTGTTTTACATAGTGAAGATGTTGAGAGAGGTCGCCATTAAGTCCCAGCGAGGGTGGTTTGGAACGATGTTAGGAAAACTGTGGCATCTGTGATAATAAGTATCACATATATAAACTATTTAAAACCAGTATTTTTTGACATTGAAATTTTTATGTTCTAGATACTACCCAAATCATGGCGGATCTGCAAAATTTCTTGATGAAGATAAGGCTCGTTGTTTGAGTGGTATATTTGTTCTTGCGCCGCAGATTATGTATGGCACAAGGTATGTTAAAAATAGTCATGAGATAGAATTCAAATAGGAAGGAAAGACATCGTGGTAGTAGCCACCGTTTGCAGCATTCATTGCTTCCAGAAAGTACTCTTGCTAATAGTCTGTATCATAGATAGGAAAGAATAAAATCGCAGTCTGAGGGCACTCGAGAGGTTTTTTGGTTTTTAAGGTTTTCCAATAGCCTGTATCATAGTTGTGAAAGAATTAAATCACAATGGCACTTTGAAGGTAATTTGCTCCGAAAATTTTCCACTGGTCTTTACAGGTAAAAGTTTTAAGTTATGCGTCAGCCGGCAACCTTTCGTATCGTATGCAAAACAAATGCACTAGTGCGAAGCTGTTTATGTTAAATGCAGCAGCCTAACAAGTACCTGAAACTGTGAATAACAACCTACAGCGCTTTGCCTCGCAGAGAAGATTATTAAACTGACAATATATACGTATACTGACAATATTGCTTATGGGGAACTAGCCAAGCTATACTTAATTTTCCTTTGCTTCTGTAGAGCCACAACGGTGATTTTAGTCGACAAAGAAGACCATGTGACATTTATTGAGAGATCAATGGCTGACCCCACCAATCTTGATGACCCTGGATGGCAAACACAAAGGTTTGAATTTCAATTAGATGCGTCAGAGCTTTCTGCTGATGGAATTTTGTAGCATCAGTTTTAAATTTTATCTTGCTCAATTTAGTTTAAACTTACAAACAGGAACTGCCCCGTATTCTGCGTCAAAAATATCACAATTCAAGCACCATCAATCAGCCTCTCTCCCTTTTATTGTAATATTTAACTTAATAGTTTTGAACATCCCATCTCCCATCAGAGTCGGGAGACCATTACGGTCACACGGTTGCTAGCTGGAGAAAGGTTCACGAAAAACAATAGAAACTCTTATGACACTCCAAAGCCATGCTTCTTTTCTTTTATTGTGTGAGGGAGGTTTGCCTTCAAATATGTTAATGCTCGGGGGTTAACAACTTTTCTGGACTTTGCATCCCATTTCTAAAAGCAAAAATGCAGGAACGGTGAGGCGGGAAGAAGGAACTTTAGTCCTTTCAGACCGTGGAAATCCTAGTTTTACGACAATTCTTATGAACAGGGCGAAGATATAAAAAGATATATTGAAGAGCTTTTGTTGATGTCTTACAAACTATTTTTATCGTACTAAAATGTAAGTATATCTGAGAATTACATAAAAAATCTACCAATCGACAAGATGTTTTAATTTTTGCTACATTATATGCCCACTAAAATGGAGAATTTTTCAAAACCTACGTGGCATCAGTACGTACCTATGAAAAGATAAAGATATACAAAGTGCTGGGAATGTCATAATGATTCCACATCGAGTCTTTCTGCCTTGACGCAGCTTGTCTTCAAAGTTGGAGTGTAAATCACGTGAAAACTCCAGCCACTGGTAGCTCCCACATGGGACTCAGCGCTTCAAAATTACCTTGAACGTGACTGTAACTAAGCATGCAAATCTAGCAATGTATTCTGTAATGTTTTCCCTCCCTCATTTTTAAATTGAAATTTTCCATAGTTTCGACATAATTTTTGAGTCTGTATGGTATTATGTTGTACACTTGTTTAAGCTCTTAAGATTTTTATGGATAAGTTTCATATTTTTCGAGAACCTATTGCTTTGAGCAACAATATATAAACACTCATTTTATGTGAGACTACACATCGTAGGGAGCCTTGATTATATAAGAACAACTAAAGAACATGTTCTGATGAGAAATTAGAGAAAGTTTAAATATTCACCCACAGCGATTTTCGATCACTTATGCTACAAATTTACATATATTGAACAGATCTCATTCCATTTTCATTTCATTGCATTCATTTTTCTAATTCAGTTTCTAATTCTAAAGGGAGGGTAGCCCCTCAGCAAAGAGGCTGTTTTTGACGTTTAAATCTACGTTTAAATCTACGTTTAAATTACAATCAATTACATTTAAAATAAACTATTTCTTTTTCTTTGATTAACAGAATCGACTGTGTTTCCGAAAATGTCTTTCAAAAACCAATAATTGTGTGGAAACATAATTGTCTTGAATGAGAGAAATTATGAGCCATCATAACTTAAATCAACCAAATTAACAACAACCCAATCCCCCGCAAAAAGATGTGGTTCTTACAAAAAAGAGTGTATTGCACTTGATAGCAAATACTGTATCTTAAAAATGTATATCTAATGAAGATTTATATTATCAGCTATAGAGGTGATACATAATGATAACTATTTTCCATTGCTCTATATGTAAATATCTGGATTACCTCTTCTTTAGTTTTTTAAAAGTGCTGGACATGACCCATTTTCCCCCATCGACCAGTAAAAATTCGGTCTGAACGGTTCTTTTTTTTTGTTTGGAGACTCCCGGTTGAAATTTTCAGATACTGCTGTCTTAATTTCTAACATAATTAAATTTTTTAGCATTGGTTTAACTTCTTTGCTTTAGTATATCAATTTTACAAAAAGAAAATTTAAGTCTATTTAGCAACATAAATTTGAATAGGAAAGTATACTTTGATAAGATTTATATCGAACCTGCATTTATGCGAAAAGTTATATTGTATTTTACCTGTATGTTTAAATTCATGCTTTTTTCTCATACAGAACATGTCTGTCTATGAAACGTCACTTTACTTGAAAATTCATTGTGCATTCTGTTTCTTAGCCGCTTTGTCTTTCTGCTTTGCAAACCATTCATCACTTTTGTCTTTCTCAATAGCCTAAAATATATACCATCCTGCTAAAAAGATCGATTCTGGAAAAGCTTGCATATTAAGGCTTTATTTACAAGAAATAAATTTCCTCTTATATTTCGTTATAGTTCAGAATCTTAATCCGCAGGATAGTACATGATGAACACGCACATGAAAGTAGGAAAAACAAGGCAAGCAATACAACCCTTGTGGCACATGTTTTAATACTATAGTTACATCAAAATTGTCAGCGCTTTCAGCAAATGCTTAACTGGGCCTGTTTGGCAACCATTTTTAGTCACCTCTGGGGACAGCAGCAAGGCTGAAAATTACGCCAATTAACCCTTTAAACCTTGGTGGGATCATGTGGTCATTTGATCTTCAGCGAGAATGGTTAACTTCTTAGAAGGAATGGCTAATGCTTCGATAGATTGGCCTATTTCTAGCTCAACATTTTTAAGGCTTCTATGCTTTAACACTATCATCATTTATAGTACTCCCTTGAAATTTGACCAAACGCATTAGTTGCTACTGTACAACTGTATTATCAAGAAGATCAAAGAATATGACCACGTTATATTTCAAATAGTTCATTTATCAGAAATGAAATTAGTCATACAAACCTCGTTGAGCAATTTATCTCCTTCGGGATCTGGCTGCGATAATTCTCTGAAAGCTTCATCGCCAACAAAACAGATTTCATGGCCGTCCTGTAGACATAGAGACAAGCAAATTGTAAAATTATAGAACCTAGAGCACTGCATAACAATGTAAAAGAGAAAGCAGGTAAGCAAGAAAGAAAGAAAGCAAGCAGGTAAGCAAGAAAGCAGGTAAGCAAGAAATCAAGCAGGTAAGCAAAAAAGAAAGCAAGCACGTAAGCAAGAAAACGGGCAAGTAAGCAAGCAAACAAGCAAGAAAGCAAGCAGGTAAGCAAGAGATCAAGCAAGAAATACTTCACTTATTAAACAACTAGCGGCCTATCGGATTCTCGAGGGATGTAAGTGACGATGTTTGTAAATGAAAGATATAATTAACAACGCAAAGAGGCAGCAATGCAAAACAATACTCTATAGAATACTCTGAAAAAGCCCCGTATGCCGGCGCGTGATATTAGTTTCGAACAATAATTTTGTTGTATTTGGTCTATGTTTCTGCTGCTTTCCTTTGTTCTCTTTATGATTCGAACAATTAGCTTGGTAATGTTGCTTCACACTGCTTTATGAAATTGTTGCATATTTTATTGTAAATTATCGAGAAAAGAAGCATTCTCTATCGTTCAGAGCGTGGTTTTTGTAAACAAATGACAATGTTACTCACCGGATCTGCTAAGATTACAACTTGTACTGTTGCTTTTCCAGGTGTGTCTAGGCTAACAAGAGGTGTCAAAATTGTATTACCAGTATCTTTAGCCTTCTTCTCAATGTCTGCTAGCTCTTTGCTTACACATGAGAATGCGATTCTTCCAAAGGCTGTAGCATGGTCTACTGGCCCATCCACCTGCACTAGCCTCAAGGTACACTATTGCAAAAAACAAGAGTGGGTTGACACAGAGCTTACAAATGTAGGCACAAAATTTTACATTCAATAGTTTTGCAGACACTTTTTGCAAATCGGCTCTTGGTGAATTCCCAGCATTTTTTTGGAGACATATCCTTGATTTAATGCGGTTCCTTTAGTTTCATACTTTGTTTGTTCATACATCGTGTGATCTCATAGCAGATAATAAACGTTTATCATAAAAAGTACCGTCTAAGGTTATTTCAAACATTTGGGAAATCCAACTCAAATAGATATGCCAAATTTACTGTCCACTATTCTTCCGTTAAACAATTTTTTCCAAATAATACATATTTTACGAGGTATGAAGGGGCAGGGGCTCAAAAATCTCTACTTCATGTATTTCTGATATAAAATGCATACTGTAATAAAAGCACTTGAGGTCAAACTTTGCCTTGCCTTTGGTCAATCTAAAATTGCCGAGTTAATCGTGAAATTTCGTTCTGATGGCATCTGCGCGTTTTGCAACCCTCCCTCACCCCGTAATATCTGCCACTGCTTTTACATTCTATACAAATGTGTGCCTTGTTGTGACTTTGCCGATAAATACCTTCTTTAGCAATGAAGGGAAAGCTGTTCCCTCCCACTTTTTTCAAGATAAGAAGTTCGCCCAAACCAAAATGGTTTCTTTTTATAAGAAAATGATCAGTTAATCACCCACCTGACTATCATCAAAATTTAAAGTTGCAAATTTCTCTGATTTTTCTTTTATATTCATTCCAAGAACACCATTCCAAAATTCTAAAATAAAATATACCGCCTGTCTATAAATTGGTACTTAGTAGCCAATTGGTGTGCCACATCGGCCCAAAGGGCAAAAAATATTGTTTCAAACACAAGGTCTTTGGCCATGTAGGGGAATTGCGTTGGCAAATTTTACTAACGTGTCATCAAATCAAGGTTTGTATACCCATCATGTCAGCAACTTCGTCCTGGACACCTCCCTTGACAAAGAAATGTAGCTACAGCCCTTTTTCCTGCCACAAATTTTCATCTTTCTACTAACCTTTGCAACTTGACAAACAAATGTCTGTTTTCAGCCCTGATTTGAATAATTTGATAAATCCTATAGTTTTTAATCAAATGAATATTTTATTATGAAAACTTCTTACCAATAGACTTTTGCAGATTGGAGACACCAAGACTAACGATTTTTACTGGATCTGCGAAAAGCAATAAACAAGTTATCTTAATCAGTGATTAGCAGGGGTGTGGCTAGATAAGGGTCCAGTGGGTGCTTTACCCCCAAGTTTGTGTTTGTCTGCAGAGCAAGGGCTTCTTTGTCAAATGATAGAATTTTGCAATTGTCTTGTTGTTTTGCTTTTGGCATATTTTCAACAAAACACCCATAAAATGAAAGCATAGAAGCACAGTATAAAGGAAATGAACATTCTAATGCTCAGGGAATTTTAGTGGTTATAACAGAAAAGAAACAGATGCCACGCCCTTGTACTGACCATGCCCTAAAGTCACGCTCTACTTTCGGCAAATCTCAATTTTGTACCTACTCAAATTTTTTGAGGCTACACCCCTGGTGATTAGAATAAGGTAAGAATTCCTAATGTACTGTTTATAAACACTACCACTATTGATTTAGACTGGAAATTTGGGAGTGAGGAAATAACTATTTTTCTAACTGTACTGATGAAGGCTCAAGTATTCATCATTATGTTCCAATATACTGTTAAAATTGAAAATGACGAATAGTACTTATACATAATTATACACCATACTCCGAAGAAGCCCTGTATGCAAGGGAAAATATTAGTTACATAAAATATTAGTTACATAAAATATTAGTTACATAAAATATTAGTTACATAAAATATCAATACATAATCATTATCTAGTTGTTTTTGCTTTGTACTCCTGCTGCTTTGTGTTGTTCCTTATGAAGATAATGATAAGGAAGTCATAAGGAATATCTCTGTTAAAAGGAAGCATGCTAAGAGTACATTTTTATATCTTTACTTTTGGGTCAATTGTTCTTAAGAATACTTTATTGCCAAAAAAGGCTTACCAGATCCTTGCTTTTCTTTATTATGCACGTAAAATTTGTAGCCACCTGGAGCTTCAAGGCAATATTCATCGTTTCCTAAGTTGGAATATGGATAATTGTGTTTCTTTGCATTTGGTATTATATCGGTTGAAAATATACTAAGGCCCTAGAAACAAACATTGAATGGATTAAAGAAAGTAAGGTAGAAAGCAGATAAGTAAGCAAGCAAGAAAACAGAAATCTTTAAGAAATATCTTACACTGGTAATGCGAGTGGATTATAGAAGAACCGCCAAAATATGAATTTGAGATAAGAAATTATGAGAGGCTTTTGAGAAGATTGTTGTCTTTACTAGGTCTAGAAGTTCTTATGGATTCATCATGGACATCAAAATAGAACTTTTCAGCAAATTCTTATCATTTCTTAGCCTCATAATGAAATCTTTTTACTTTATCATGTTCTGCAACATTGTTACATTGAGTTGGTAAAATAAAATAGGAAGTAAGTAAAAAGTCTTTAAAATGTCTTTTAAAATGAAATATTCAAAAGCTAATTTCACCTGGAAATCATTTCCAAGTTTGTATTCTTTGATTCCATAGTTATATGTCAGCTCAACTACAAAGTGATTGTCTTCTGGTCCAAATCCAACCATTGATTTGCTCCACTTTCCATCATAAGGCCTAAATTATGAAAAGAATTTTCATAGTGTTATCCAGATCTTTAGTGTGCACTTTGCATTTACAGAATGCCATGCTAGGAATTTGGCAGCCATCTTATGCAGGCCTTGGGACCTAAGGGTCTACCTTTGTGATTATTTTCTTGAGTACCAACTTCCTGATGAACAGCTGGGTTGGCTGAAAAGCTTCTGAGGAAAGGTTCTGATTGTGGCGCTGGTCAGTGGCATAACAGAGCAATTTGGGGCCCTTAGTCAAAGTAGGGGGTTTGGGGCCCATATTTTTTTGCAAATCAAGTTTACAGGCTAAGCTCGAAATTACGCTTAACTGCATAAATTTTTTACATGCAGTTTTTAAACAACACAAAATTTTTTGGGCCCCCCTAGGGGCTAAATTGATTAATTGTAATTATTTTGTGCTGAAAGGTGCACAGCATGGGTTACGCCTCTGGCCATGGTTCACAGCTTCAAAGACCTGTACCCACTTTTTTATGGAGAGAACCAAAGTGATTGGTCTGTTTGGGCAACTTTTTCATTATTCTTGATGGCATTTAGCACCAATCCATATAGAACTCCCAATCAAGAGAGAGGGTTGCCGGTTGAAAAAGTTGATTGAACTGGATTTATGGGGGGAGGGGAGAATTTCCTTCGCTTCTATGAGTGACATAGTGTAACACCACACCATTAACCATAAATTAACTATGTTCAGAAATGTCCAGTTTAGCAGCTGAGAACTTACCCATTACAGGCAGCTTTGCATCCTTCTTCAAATTCTTCATGTCTCAGTATCTTTATGAATAAACATAATAATGCATGAATATACTGAGAATAAATGTATAAAATTTTTTTGAATTAAGGGCACTGCAACAAAAACACAATATATCATACAATACTAGGAGGTAAAAAATTACTTTCTAAACTGGGCGAAACTTGTTTGTTGAAAGAAATGTAGTCGGTAATAGAGCTAAAGGCAAACATAAAGTAACTTATAGTTTTATACGGAAGGTTTGACAATGTCTGTTGCTGGTAATTAAACTTTGAACGAGATTCTTCATGCTGCTACCAGCAGACAAAGGCTTCAGCTCATAGTAGTCAATATCAAGAACTAATATTTCATCAGAAAAAGAATCAAGGAGGGAGAAAAATAATAAAATTAATAAAAAATCTTACATAATTTGACTAAAGACACGTGATTGATACAAGGTCAAAATTCAATTTTACTTTTTTACCTTCATTCCGAGGACATTTCTGTAGAAATCTGCAGTTGCTTTCCTATTGGCAATCTTGAATACAAAGTGGAGAGCTCTTTTCGTCGCCATTTTATCTCAGACTTTCTTCGCAAATCTCTCGTGAGCAACTTATAATTATCCAAAACCACAATTACAGGAAGAAACTTTGCTCACACGTTTGTTTACAACCAACTGGCTAAGATAAACTCGTTTTCATGTCGAGGCAGCAAATACGGGTGGTCAAATGGGTATGAAAAAGGGTGGGCATGGGCGCAAGTAAGGGGGCTGCAGGTTGTTTGACACCGATCTCCTAATTAATTCACCGGTTGGTCCCAGCATGAAATGGGGCAAAGCTATAAGTACAGCAGCAAAAAAATAATGACTCAATGTAGACCGGTATATTTGGTTCTTTAATAAAGATTCGATGTGTTTAATGATGATAATTGCAACATACAGCATGTTTGCTTATTAAACCACAACTCTTTCAAGTGTACTTGGAAACATACATGCGGAGATAGGGGAGGGGGTGACTGTTTATGTCAAATATCAAAATGTTGCAAAAATGTCCCATATTGGAACAACTAAAGAGGAACAATTAAAGAGCAATTACTAAATGAAATCTAAGACAAGGACCAAGATACATTTTCAAATGTGGGGGAGGGGCCAATCATGAGAGATGAAAGGGGACACTCTTGAGGGGTGCAAGGGCCAGGGCTCCCCTGGCAAGAGTTTAAGTCCCCTTTAAAATGGCTGAAAAGGTCTAGTTTAACAATGATTATAGAAGATTTAGATAACTCCTTTCAATATTCCTGAAAACATGACAAGTGTAAAAAAAATTTAACAGCAACTAAAATATGGGTCTGTTGAAACATTCCCCTGTATCTTGGTCCTTGATCTAGGATAATTGCAAAAAGGTGCATGGAAACAAATTAAGTCTAGTCAGGGGTCAGTCATTCATAACTGTGGGTAGCATGTTAGATATTGCAAGAAGATGACAACTGGTCAAAATAAAATAGGGGAACAAAATTTGAAAGCCTTTGATACTGTGTTTAAAGTTTCATGGAAAATCTTGAGAACAATGATTTTAATTTTGTTTACTCCAATATGCCTCGGTGCCTGGATATTTAATGGACTGAATATTCGCAGACCATGGGTGAATAGAAGGGTAGGGTGCTAATAATTCAGTTGGGGTTTATTGCTAGTCCGACAAGAGTGAAGTGGATCGTGTGATCAGGAACATAACTCTCCTGACATTTACCCTGAATCTGGTGGGAATCTATGAAAAAAGAAAACAGCTATTTTTGCGCCTAATGTTTTTATCTAAGGTATATCATCTTAATTGTCTTGGGGAAAATGAGTGATACCATTGTTGGTATTGCTAACAAAGTAAAGTTCTCTATTTTTATATTGCTGGAAAGATAGAAAACAAACTAATATTTTTGAAAAGTTTTAGTCTACTAGCATTGGATCCAGCATTTGTATACAAATCTCTAATTAGATTTAGAAAGAAAGCAAGTAAGAAGCAAATAGAAATGTCCTGGAGGGGAAATGAGACAAATCTAAATTAAAAGTATGATTAAACAACTCTCTTAACTTCGAAAAATCTTTTAAGATAATATACTTGTCCAAGTGTCATGGCAACAAGAATGAGACATTCGAAGAATGCCCACCACACAACTCTGCTATTTGTGCTATCATTAACTGAAAATGAAAATAAAAAAATTGAGTTAGTAATGAAAATCTGGTTCAGTTTTTAAAGCATTAAAGCATAGTCAAAGTATCTCAATTTAATCTGCAAGACCTTTGGAATCTTTAAAGTTGTGACTCTCCTTCAATATCATTAGTCTCTGACAATGGCCAACTAGTGAATTAAATAAACACACAGTTTTAACACAAGACAGGAAACCATGTTGATTGGTCAAAACCATGAACCAACCAAACACACTATTCCCATTTTCATGCTTAATGCTCTTAGTTCTGGCAAGCATCAAAGAACACTGCAGAAATAACAAGGCAATGAAACCAAACTATGTCATATAACGTTGATGATAAAGAAAGGTTAGCAAGTTTGAAGTTGTTGGTAGATGAAGGCTAGGTAACTAAACTAAACTAAACTAAACTAAACTGAACTGAACTGAACTGAACTGAACTAAACTAAACTAAACTAAAGTAAACTAAACTGAACTGAACTGAACTGAACTGAACTGAACTGAACTGAACTAAACTAAACTAAACTAAACTAAACTAAACTAAACTAAACTCAACTCAACAAAACTAAACTGAACTAACTTAGAAACTAATCCAAACTTAACTGAACCGAACTAAACAAAACTAAACATATTGTCAACAAAATCACTTACTCTGTGACCTTGCCTCTAGACACCAACTTTAAAAAATGTATAATGTTAAGATGGAGATATTTACTTGCATTTTGCTAAGAAAATTATTTGCTATTTGACACAGCATTAAGACTCTTTGGCAAGGATGTATTGTTAAGCCCTTTTACTCTATGCCTCAAAGGAGAAAACAGATTGACAACATTCAAGACTGGTTACAGTTGGACATAAGCTTCAAAGCGATTCACAGCTGCAAAGATAGAGAACAGTGAAAGTCCATGATTGCCAGAGCTAGACACCTGATAATATCATGCCTTGCAAATCATTACTGAACAGTCTCTATGCTGAACTGAATAGACACTTACTTGATCTGTGAACCCTGTCTCTAACCTCCATGTATTCTTGTTCATGCTTTACTCCAATCAAAGTAGATGACAGCTGGTGAATCATTCCATTCAATTTATCATGTTCAGCTATTAAAAGACAAAACTTCATCAACTTTTGATTTTAATGGAATCTTTGTGAAGGAAAATGGAGATCAACCACAACAAAAAGGAGTCTAAAGCAGTTGGCAAGCAATGAGAAAATATAGCTTATTGAGAAAGGGGGCAGGTATGGGTGATCCATGTCTGTTTAAGGACAGTGACATCCCTTATAAAGACAACCAACTAATAATAACCAAGTAATAATGCTTGTTGTGATGGTGCTGGAGGGGTGAAAATGGTGATTATGGATTGATCATGATATAGGGAAAGTGATGATGATGATGATGATGATGATGATGATGATGATGATGATGATGATGATGATGATGATGATGATGATGATGATGATGCTTGGGGATATTGATGATTAATGATATAGATGATAATGCTCTTAATGATGATATTGACATGCACTATCCCAAATAAAATAAACAAAAGCAAAAAGTAGACAAATTCACAATACCATCGTCATCTTTGCCTGCTTCCTTTGGTGCCTCACCAATGTCCATACCAAATTTAACAATCTTTGGAGTCATTGTTGACATTTTGTTACTAAAACAGTAAGTATAGACCCCATCCATGTGGGCAGCAAATGTGTATTTACCATTACTTTCCCTCTCACCAGAGTAAATGACTTTTTGGTCTGGACCAACAATCTGCAGAGAACAGAGGACTAACTCAGTAGCATTATGACAAATATTTTTATGATAATCCATAAAGGTGATAAATTTGATAAAGAGCATGACAAAATATGTAACTGATAGTCAAATCATATATCAACACTACTTTTCTTTGGAGTATTTGATTAATTAGGTAGAAGTAGAAGCCCTTCTAATAGTTTTCAAGAACAGAGTGCAGCTGATATAAAGGATGAAAGACTCGTAAAATTACATAATATATGCTGTAAAAAACTCATAAAATTACAGTAGGAAAAGTCAAAAAGTAATAAAGTAATAGAAAACATTTCATTCAATTAATTTGTCAACTTGTGTTATCTACATTCCTTTTCATATCTATGTAGAAAGACATTCAGTATATTTGTTAATGTTGATGTAACTGTTTTGTAAAGGAACAGAAAGCAAGTAAAACATATAACATCACCCAGCTGGTCACATTAGCCTCTCTGTTAATTTAGTATATATTTCTATGTTGATCACCTACGCGGAAGCCTTTTTCTAGTATGAAGCTCTATGTTACCCGTAAAGCTATGTCATATTTTTGTGGGGTAGTTAATAACCTGTAAATTACAGTATTTTTACAGGACACTTTGCTTTGGCTAGCTTTTAACAACTTATACCTGTTATTATATAACATTCATTAGTCTACAATGGGGAAATGGCTGTGTAAAGAACAGATAAAAAATTCTATAAATATTTAAGAGTGAAATCAAAACACTAGAGGGAACGCTGTGAACTTCTCTCAAGGTTCTCATTACTCTGTCATTTGGGGATAAAATGTGTTCAATATGCTTCGTAACTTTAACTCTCATGCGATAATTGAGTGATTAATCATTAAAATATACATTTGTATGCCTTAAAATGAACGGTTAGTTCTTAAATTTCAATGTATGTCGTCCCGTT
The DNA here is from genome assembly GCA_964019065.1 of Catostylus mosaicus. Taxonomy (NCBI): domain Eukaryota; kingdom Metazoa; phylum Cnidaria; class Scyphozoa; order Rhizostomeae; family Catostylidae; genus Catostylus; species Catostylus mosaicus. Next base: position 4,689,009 of record OZ025193.1, on the reverse strand, counting down.
CTTGGCAGCAATGGAAATACTTCCTGTTGATTTCAATTTAATTTTTTTGGAGACAACTACCTAGGCCTATAACATAACAACAAATTAAGCCACGCTGTTACTTCGTGATCCCTTTCGCAAAAGATAGCATTTAAAATGACCATCAGAAAAACTACAAATATGTCAACTTTTAATAAATACTCAGTATCACAACTGCAATATTTCAATGTATTACCTTGACATCAATATCCAAGAATCCACCATCGGCAACTTCGAACATCAAGGCCATTTTCGTTCCAGGAGAAACTCTATCGTGGAAACATTCCTCGCCATGAGCATCAATATTAACGAAATAAGAAGATGCATGATGCATTAAACTGCATCCAATTAGGAGTAGTATAGTAAACATTATCGCGTTTGTGGTAAATAAACTTCTTTCTACAAACGGCTACTGGCCTAGTTCTAGCCGGGAAACAAAGAAATTGCAAATGGTGACACGTTTGTCTTTAACCTCGTATATGAAGGCTGGACCGAGGCCACCACATGCGACACTATCCTGCATTACTTGGATTTCTGGGCCCTGAAATTAGCTCTGTATTCATTATTTTCGGCTTGTTTTAGGCCTGGTTAGTTTCATCTTAAATCAGTTTCTTACAAAGAATGAGTCTGAAAACAAAGTCCCACGCTAATTAGACTGAGCAATGCACAGCCGTCCCTGGCCTGCTTCAATAAAGGAGCATCAGCCACTAAAGACACCCCAAAAAATTGTTGCTTTGCGCCAAAAAGGGGGAGCCCCCTTCACCCCCTGGATCCGCCAATGAATATAGAACCAATCCATTCCACATTCAAGATTCCTTCACAAGAATTATTTTATTTCCACCCTTATCCTGCACGGGTTGAAATAAATTTCCACCTCTATGCTCTCTATTAGAAAAGTGGAGGCAATTTTGCCCTGACAAAACCTAGCATTGTTCCTTTTTGTAGCTAAAGCCTGTCCTGTAGCTCCTGTTTCTGTCCTGCAAGAAGATAATTTTTTCATTGTTTAGTAGATTAAATCTAAAAATAAATAAAATGCTGCCCACACCTTCTCTGATAGCTTTTGATAAATTGTCTCTTATTGGTTGATTTTTTTGGCATCCTAAATTCAGTATACCATGGAATTCATGTGACTGTATGGAAATTCGATGTGCAAACAATGATAAGAAATTGTATCGAAATATTATAAAATCTTTTAACACAAAGTCTCGTTGTTGCCTATCGTCAGATGGAACACCGTTGGAAATAAACTGGCAAACCACACAACATATCTGGTAGACCATCGTTACCATGGTTATGTTCATGATAATTCAGTGTAATGTGTTGGGTTATATTTTATTACTTTGAGGTATTTGGTTGTGTGTTCAAGCCAAATGTTGTCCTATTCTAAACTTTTGGCGGGGACCAAACAAAAAATGAAGGCAAGGTTGATATCCACGTAAATCCTTCCGATATGATACTTTAATCAGTGATGACGTTCAATTGGATATATGGCTTTCCGTAGATTTTCACGTGCACTAAGTATTCGCACCTTTTCGGGAGGCCGAAGTGTCCATATCTTGAAAATACCCCCCCTCCCTATATGACTGAATAACATCGACGTTAAGAATCTACACCACCAAATTGACAGAATGTACCTGGTCACATACACTACCTTGCTGGACGATGATGCCCCCTCCCACTTCTGGACTATATAGATTCGATATTGATTCAATGTTGCTCTCGAGTCAAAACTGAAGCATCAGACTATTTTTATGTAAAGAGTGACTGCAGGAGTCTTTATGATTTTCAACAGCGGAATAAAACTTGAATTTCGAGAAGATAACAATTTGGTACAGCATGTGAAAACTTTAGACAGCACCCTTTAGCCTTTTCACTCCCGGCGATAACAAAGTTGTACACTAGCAACTAATGCATTTGGTCAGATGGCAAGGGGGTACTACATTGTATTATGTTGGATTACAGAAGCTGTACAAATGTTGAACTACAATTGAGTGAGTAAAGCTGTAGAAGCATTAGCCCCTCCTCTTCAGAAGTTATCAATTCTTGCTTGATTAAAGGTAGAGATAACAGGGCAAGCAAGCAAGCAATTCAAATTTATGAAAACCGAAATATAGAAGCACTCAGTTAAATCCATGCTATTGCAAATAATTTAAATTATCTTAACTTGCCAACTTGCGTCTTGCGTCAACCTCGAGGCATCAACATGGTTAAGGTACCTCAACTGAAGCATCTTAAGTCATGCTGTTGTGATATCCTCAGTTCTGCGCTTGTACCTAGACCTCCCTGAGCCAGCTTCGTTCTTGTGAATAGTAAACTGTTTTTTATTTGAAATCAGTCTAGCCTGCGTGCAGCCTCTGCTGCGGAGGAAGAAGGGAGGAGGAGAGGAACAAGCGGAAATCTCTCCCAGCAACAGTAGCGGCTGCACTCAGGCTAACATCACTCCCGTTATTGTAAATGAAGGCAGCATCGATGGGCGTTCTTTCGATTACCAAGATGCAGCAAATGTTTGCAGTTGTGTGTTCTGCAGTATTGATTTCATTGGCAATACTCTTTTACAGCGTCTACAACAACGATATGAAACATTACCCAAAAGATCATTGGATGCACTCTGGACAATCTCAACACATAGTAATTGTTTTATGTTGATGAGTATTAAAAATGCAAACAAATTAATTTTTTCAAAGATAAATAAATGCAAGCTCTCCTAGGCTATGCTCGCATTGCTCCCTATCTGCTTTCATAACGATCGTCTGCCCTGCAAATCTCTTTCTGTAAATTAAACCTCCTTAAATGAATCGATGACCTTCTTTTTGACATTCCTACTTTCCTTTTCCTGGTAATTCCACTGCTTCGGGTAGATTTTTTTAAAAGCGAACGATGAAAACACCAGGAAAACGAGAAAACCGTTTGCATTTGAACTTCAGAAAATTGATACCTGACGCCATTTTACTGGTATCCGCTTAGCTGTTTCATCTTGTTTTAATTTTATTAGTTAATTTAATTGGCACATCAAGCAGGTGAAATTAAACAAAAAATGCCTCACATAAGTAATTCTCGCAAAAAATTCCCCTAACAACATTGCTGATAAAGGTGAATTACCAGTCCAAAATTTGTTTGCACGGTACATTGGCCTAAATGTGTAAAAATTCAGGCTCAAATTTCACGGTATAGCGCTATATTCGATACAATAACCATCGCCGGCATCATTATTAATCATCATTAACACAAAAATACGGAATCCCACAGGGGCCAACCAAACTTTATTTCATGGGGACCAGACTTTATTTAGGAGCAACTTGATTTAGTTGGTCATAGTCCATTCATTTTTTATTCAAAGAAAGGGACATTTTCTTGGTGAAAGAATAGGACACTTTTGGATCAATGCCTTCGATGCAGCCATGCCCCCTCTCATTTTTTCGTTGACATTAATTGGAAGCAGCATTTGCGCCTGGTAATACTTATTCTAATTGTGTGAGACTAAACTCATCACATTTCATGAAACAAAGATTTTTACATGGCTGTGAAAGGCAGCGACAGGTTATCCTGTATTGACGTGGTGATATTTTTGCATCGAAGTTTGCCACCCCACACTCCATCATGCTCCATATTTTCAAAAGGAAACGGCAATTAACCCAAAATATTGCTCATAAGACGAAATTGGTGCATAAACCAACCCTGATACCCCGTAAAAGTAATTTTGTAATTGATTCCTAAATATGATTCTTGTTTGTGTTGCAGACAAACAGTAGCAAGCCATTTGCTTACTACGTCCTCACGGAAAAATGCCTCGCACCCTACTTATATGAATCTGTTGCATTAGGGAATTCAAGCAGATGTGATGTGTTTGTGAATTCTTTCAAAGCAAAATGTGACGATCAAAATATCCCCCCACACATAACGTACTTGTTTGATGATACCACAACCTGGTCTGCTGGTAGGAATTTACTATACTATCACGTGAAAAGCACTGGAAAACAATATTTTTATCACATTTTCATGGATGATGATGTCATACCTGTCTACACAGAGCATCTTATCAAATTCAGAAATACAGAAATGAAGGGGAATGAATACGCGGATATTTCAGTTCCATACTTAAAGTCTGAGAAGGGCCTAAAGGATGCAATTTATATCATAAAGGATGGAAAATCAGCTTGGAGGCAGTTTGAAGATGATCTGTTATTTGAAAGTCCAGCTTTTGCGGTTACAAATTATGTAGTCTATAACGTCGAGTCAAGGCTTTTGATTAAAAGACAGTGGAAAGAAGTTTGTGCGAAAGGCAAAGAAATGCCATGGATAGTGCCAACGTTTTATCTAGATGAGTTATTCATCGCTTTTCATCAAGAAGCTTTGCCAGTAATGCTTCCATATACAACAATGTTCGAGAAACTAAGTTGGCACATATCTGGTAAGACTTAGCTCTCATTCACATGCTACCAGTTTCAGTTCGTATAGGATTCCTAACCCAATCCGAAATTAGCATGTCTTCTGTTAACACGATACCGGATTTAGTTTTAAGCACTGTTTGCAAGTTCAAAGCCTTGTTTAATTTCATTTTCATTTGAATTCTTTAAGCAGGGCAAAGTATGCAGCTTTAAACTGATCTATATACTGCCTTGCAAAATAATGCAAACCTTAATAATCTAATCACAATGATATAAAGAAAAAAAATTATAATAACAACTACTCATGACAATAAAGATAAGAAAAGAAACTTGAAAAATAACTTGAAAATTAAGTCAAAAGTATTAGAGTAAACGAAAGATTCCTCACTGATTTTGTATGCATTTTTAAACTGATTTTGAGTTTGCACATTTTTGTCATCATTACTTACATTGTTCTAGAGTCTTGCCCTTTAAAAGAAAATCAATTCTGACCACTGTTTTTTTTTAAAGAGGCAATATAAAATCTATCTTAGTATTAGGAAGCCCCCTAGTGGCATTTTCAGAAAATTTAGGGAACAAATTGGTTAAGGTTATTGGCCGCTCCAGTATTCATTGACCAATACACCACCCTGGCAATTAGTCCCCTTTCCATATATATTAGTTCCATTATAGTTTCCCTTTCGTTTTTTCAGAGGTAGCTGAGACATGAGACAGTGCATTGTTAGGGCTATTTGTAGCTATCCTAGCAGCACGGTTTTCTAGTTTCTGTAGTTTATACAGAGCAGTACTGCTGCAGACTCCCCACACCAAACAACAAAATCTGAAATGTGGTCCAATAATGCCTCTATGCATTGACTGAACCGTATTCAGAGGAAGATATCGTTTTCCATAGGGTAGCCTACATATTCCTCTTGATGTCTTTTTGATCAAATCTGAATTATGTTGGAAAAAGGTCAACTTTAGTCCCCAAGCATTTAGTGTGTTTAATCTTCGAAACTGATTTCGGAATTTTCGAAGTCCTTCAACTCTCAACATAATGTCATTCTTTTCCAGGGATGATTCACATTTTCCGTGGCCGTGCTCTGCTCTATAGGATGGGAATGGCAGATTATAAAGTTGCTGTTATCAATGGAAAACACAGAGATTATCCAAAAGGCGGACCACCTGGAAATATGTTAGCAGATTATTTGGCAGCTGATGGGAAGGATATGAAGGGCCTAATCGACGAAAGAGATTTGGACTGGAGCAACTATGATACGTGGCAAAAATGGATTCAAAAATTCATGCACAGAAAGGCCATATGTATGAAACCAATTAAATTTCCAGTATCGAGACATTACACAAGGCACAGTCCATGATTTTGAAATGGCGATATTTGTAGTTCAATCATTAATTCACGGGGGGAACACTTTGCCAATGTCCTTCAGCTTGTATTGACTATTTATTAGAAGGTGGAGGCAACTCCCTTTCAATATCTCTTTACACATGCATATGTAAAGATCCTGCGCTCTAACTTTATCAATTCGTGTAAACTTAACATTACTGGGTAGAACTTTCTTGGGGTACTGATAAGATTAAAACTAGCTTTGCTGTATCAAGAACTAAAAATACAAAAATAAGTTGAATCATTGATTTATTTGTTTAGTTAAGTTTCTTTTTTTCAGTAACCGTTCCAGCTTTTATCACTATTTGTACAATCATTATTATTCTTATTGCTTCAGACATTAGTTATTACTTGCTTGTTTATTGAGAAACCCGCTGCTACCGTTGTAACACGTTGTTTCACCGATTTGTCATTTCTGCGGTCATATCTGTTGCCGAATCGTGACCAAATACAATGCCGCGAGGATAACCAGTACAAACGAGAGCGGTTCCCATCTGGTCCGTTCACAAACGGGCACGGATTTCATTCACACAAGAACACATCTTTACAATCTAGGTTGGGTTTAATAAGCCGTGCTCTCATCGGATTTTTTTGTGAACAAATGGAATGACTGAAAGAAGCATGGATGAAAGATGAGGTGAATTTTTCAACAAAACAAAGGCTAAAGTTTTTTTTACCCGCCATTTTATACTTAATATCAAAGTCTGGTTTAAGTCTGGTATGAAAGAAAATCTATTCGGCCCGTTTCTTTTGTAAATGCAAGCGAAATTTATGACCGGTTGGAAATAAGAACGGATCAAAACCAATCCGTTTTCTGTTCATTAATGAGATGTTGCAGAATATCTAAACCAAAGTCCAGGGAACAAAGCTTGTGGTTCCCAGATGTTCCAAACGGCCTCCCAGAATCATTGAGAAGCGGTTTTGTGACGTTGTTCTACGAGAATCCACTTAGGTGACTCCTCCGCACTATACTTCCTCTCATCTCCTGTGACATCTCTCTTTCCCCAATAATGGAGATAGCGACTCGTGGGCTTTGCTTGGATAAAATAAAGATAACAGCTAAAGATATCTGTCAGAATCTGGAACCTTGGTCTCGGTATTTGACAATCTTGTTACTTTGAACCTAGAAATCATCATCATAATATTATTTAAAGTTAGTTATAAAGGATAGTTTCAAAAAAAATAATTAGGACAAACTTATGAAACAAAGTAAAGAAAAAAGACTATAATACAATTTTATTTATTCACACAATTACAAAATGTACCAGGTATCTTAAACTCATTTTTAGAGTATTCCAAAGAAGACTACCTCTAAGTGAGAGTGTTTAGAAAACGAGAATTAGAACAAAAATAGGATAAATACTCAAAAACAAGCATAATTTGTTTTTTTACAAATTTGTCAAGCCCTTCTAGATCATTGAAGAAATAGCTTTTTTAAATGAAGCCCGCATTTTTGAATGCATTAAATGCGGACCGAAGAGAAAAACCAAATGGCAATTAGCCTTGAAAAGACAACAAACTTTCTCTTAATGTCCAACATTCCGGATTTTCGATGAGAAACTTGTCGCAAAGGATCCTGGGAGGGAGACGTTACATGCACTGCGAATGAGCACGTGGCCTTCGGTTGTGTTTGAGCTATGAATAATATTTTATTTCACATGGAGCTTTAAAAGCAACAACAACAACAATGAGATGGTAATATCAACAAATCTCATCCAACATAACAAAACACAACTTAAGTAATACAAACTATAGGAAAAATTTACCAAAATTTCATTAATTACATTATAGAAAAACAATTTAAAAATTCGGCTTTACAATTACCAGGGGTGCCTGCAGCAAAGGGAGCGGGGTTCTCACAAAAAATCAGAATTCTTTCATCTTGCTTTTGCTTTGCCCTAAGTTTTAATGTGGTCACTCCTTGCTGCAGCAGGCGTCCCTTAAAATAACTTGGGGGGGGGGGGGGTTACTCGGCCTAGGTGCACGGAGGGAGGGGGGCGTTTTGATTTGCAAAGACTGTGATTTGCATCGAAATTATTTGGAAGCGATTTCAGAAACGTGTTCACTCTTCTGCTTAATCTGACTTTAAACAACCCTGCTAGATAAAACAAAAGGGGCGTGGTATTTTAAAAATCAATCTGGGCGTAGTGTAATTTCTATCGTTATAAGAAATGATAATGTTTTCAGGGCTATAATCTTGCCATAGTTTATCTTTTTATGCATTATATTTTAATGTAAGTGCTGCCAAAAAACAGATGGTCTCTCACCGTTTAAAGTTTCATTGTGGGGCTGAATAAAGCGGAGGATCTATTGCATTATTTTCCTGCTATCCTGGGAGCTTATTAGAGAGGGAGGTATTAGAGTCTTGGCCTAATAAGGAGGGGCCTTTGCATTATATTTCTACCCTCGGGGGCTTTTAGAGAGAGGGGCTAATAAGAGAGGGACTTATTGGAGAGGGGACCTATTGCATTATATTACTGCTACCCTAGGGGATATTTAGAGACAGGGCTTGTTGAAGAAAGGGTTGGAAAGAGGCCGATTACCTATGAAAAATCTTTGACATTATAGAGATGCGGGTTAAAGAAGCACTATTTACAGTATTCAACAGTAACAGATTACAACAACAAATTCCTTACAATATTTAACAACAATGCCGACTTTTTAGTTGGTCTTTGTTGCAGCTGATGTATATGAGCTTTTAAATCGTTTACTTTCGCAGAAAGATTCGCCGTTTTTTTGTCTGCTGTTCGTAAAAAATGCCGCAAAAGAATAGCGAGTAACGCTAGAAATCGATTAATATCTTCAGATTTCACGACACTTGGCGAAACATATGGCGTAAGACTATCGCATCGCATTTCGTCTTCCATTTCTGTGATGAGATCTTTCATAGAGGCCGTTCTGGCTAGATCGTATGCAGTTTCTTCTCTCTCAGTTTTCATGTTGAGGAGGAGCATGCCTGTGGTAAATAAGTGCATTTTATTAAATTAAGAAGGTATAACAAAATGGATTTACCTGCAACTGCAGCCTCCGCAGAAGTGGCTTTTTGAAAAATGAGTAGGGGGGGGGGTCGTATTTCATTATTAATTGTGAATTCTCAAAAAGATTGCTTCGTGTTGTACTTTGGTATTACATATATGGATTAAACTAAGTTACTATCCGTGCTTTAGATTACACGGTGTTTCTATTGATAGAATCAAACCTTCCACCCCGGCGAATATACGGCTGCAATGTAACATTAAAGTAATCTGCTTGGATTGCAAGGGGTTACAACAAGTCGTCACGTTACGGAAAGTTTTCTTACCATTGTTTAGAAGCAGGTGTATCGAAATGATGAAGAGATTAGTATCTACTTTTTAGAAATAATCAATTCTCGCCAAATTGTCTCTCATTGGATGCAAGGGTTAAAGTATATTTAACAATGTCCATCTAGCATCATGATGGCTATGTGGTGTTGTCCACAAGTTGGCCTAGCCACAAGACTTTGAACAGCTTCCTCGAGTTGGAAGTTTTTGCATGAACCGATCATGTTATCTTCAAACAGCGGAATCAGCGAAAAATTCATTCGAAAAGCGCATCGCGTGTTGCCATCATCGCTTTTGACAATGCAATGAGAACTGACAATGCTTCCCATTTTTTGGAAGTTGAAAAGTCTCATTTTAATGGCATTTTGCTTTGGCACGAATCAAGGCTGCATTGCTATGCGATAGATTTCGACGCGCCGTTTGATGAGGGAATCGAATGAAGAATTGTCTCCTAATCATGACCGTACTGTTGCCAACTTTAAGCTCCATTTCTGGGCTCAGAATGATAAATCATTGCACAAAAACGTAATATACTCCTAGCTGGAAACCAGAAGCCCAGGTACATGCCTCATATAAAATGCAAGCTTTCGCAAGGCGCAATAGTTATCATAAACAAAAAAGTGGCAAAGATTTAACACAAAAATTTGTATCTCCTGCTTCCTGAATAAAAAGCAATTGAGAGATAAAAATAAATTTGTACCTCCTGCTTTGATAAGCAACTTGACAACTTCAATATGATTGTTTTGTGAGGCATCGTGGAGAGCAGTATAACCATTCATGCCAGTTGCAAACACATCGACTTCTAAAAAAGTCAATATTACAATTAGATATTTGAACCCGAAGCTACTATAATGAAGAAGCGAAGAAGAAGGGAAAGCGTAGAAGAGGAAAGATATTAGGAAGATAAAATAAGGAGGAAGGAAAGGAAAGGCAATAAGAAGAATAAGGCAAAAAGAGAGAAAAGAATAAGGTAAAGTGCGAGAAGCAGAGAAAGAAGAAGTGGAAAGAATTGATATAAAAAGAAAATATAAAGATATAAAATATATGAGAAATAGAAAGAAAGAAAATGGGGAGGATGAGACGTAAGTACAAGATGAAGACGAGAGAGTAGAACAGGAACTAAAGGAGGCAGAAAAAAAGAAAAATGAGAAAAGAGAAGTTTGAATAACGAACATTAAAGTAGGAAATAAACAAAGATGAGAGGGTTTTAAAACAAAAAATGGAAGGTAATGAAAAGATTTTAAAATTTATGTTTTAAACTTAGTTTCATAGTCTTCTTCCTCTGCTGATAAAATACCTTTATGTCCTGAGTTAAGATTTAAGATTCACTAAAAATCATAACTTCTTCAAAATTCAGAGACTGCGCAAACAAGGCACTAAATCTGAATCAAACTCACCTTTAAAACTAAGTAGCTCGGCAACACATGAATGGTGGCCATGATTACTTGCTTCATGCAATGCAGTCCATCCGGCATTATCCTTTATGTTAGGATCCACTCCACGCAGCATTAACTGTTTTACATTGGCTGGCTTGTTTTTAATACAAGCAACATGCAGCTTTGTCTCTCCTATTCAAAAATACAGATTCACTATTCAAAGTAACATAATTCAAAGGCGCGGAAAAATTTTCTGCACTGGGTTGGGCAGCATAACACCCTAGCTGATTATACTCCTGTACAGTAACATCAAAGGCATTGCTCAGATTGCAAGGGAGTAGAATATTTGATAATGTTGGAGCGAAGAATCTTTACGAATGTTTAGAAGCAGGTAGCTTAATATTGATGTGAATAAACCCTTTTCTAGGATATAGCTAATTCTCGCAGAAGATCACGGAAGCAAATGTTACCTCATTAGATTACAGGGTTAAATAGCTTGCTCACCTTTAACATTCCTTTTTACTGGTGAATTCTTTTGTTTCGCAGTTCTTTTTACATTCAATCTTGCAGACTCCGTATTGGTATCCCTTCGAAATAAATCAAAATCTAAATAAAGGTTTTAACATGAGCGACACATCACGGCTACAGCTACCACCCCTTCTCAAGACTTTCGATCAATTTCGAATTATATTGCAATATTACATGAAAATATTATAAAATGTTAGAAAGTTTACGGACCAAGTACCCATTTTTACTCCTGGGTAGGAGGTGCTAAGGGAGGAACAAATCTGGATCCGTGAAAAACAGTATCCATGGAGATCAGTAACCATGGAGATCATTAACCATGGATATTAGTAACTATGGAGATCGGGATCCATAGAGATCAGCGAATCAGATTTCTGATAGAGGAGGTACCAAATAATTAAAAATTACCCCACAATTGCAACATGAAATTAATTATTTGCTTTTAGATTCTCACAACTTACCCTAAGAATGGTAAGCGACCTTCGGACCCCGCAGATGCTACTCAAAATGGATAAATGATGACTTACCCTATTATTGCCAGCGGTTTAGAAGGACTCTTCCGATTAGAAAAATAAATTTTCTCATTCGAAGCTGCCGGTATGAGGAAGAAATAACAGTTAACCTGCAAAAAAATAATAAATGCTCAGAAAATTGGTCAGAACAGATCAGCATAACAAGAAGAATGAAATGAGGAGATGTCCAAAATAGAGTAATCATTAACTTTTTAGTCCTCTTGTATGCAAAGCTGTATTGCCCAAATTCCATTTTTTATTCCATAGGTTCTTAAACTTGAATTACAAAGCGTTCTGGAGTTTCGAGTATGGTTGCACCTGACCTTATTATTATATGGCTTTATAAACCACGCTCGCAGACTCTTGACATTCCAGCCTCTTATTCTATACCCCCAGAAAAGATCATTACTCTATATGACATTTTGAAGCTCTGGAGAAGCTAAGTTTGGACCAGCAGCACCCTAAGAAGAAGAAAAATGTTAAAGACACGAAGACTACTTACAATCTTTTCCAACGACAACGGCTTTCTAAGTAACTGCCTGGCTGTTCCCCTGATACACGTGACATCGTAGGAGCCAATGAAAAGGTCAGCTAATCGTGCTGCCAGCCATTCAAGTTTAAGCGAGGCAAATATTATAGACAAAATCTTTTCCCTTTTGCAATTGTTAGCAGTCATGTTATTAACGATCTGGTAGAATTCATTGGTGAAATCTGTGCAAGCTGTGCCGTAGCTTGTAGACAGGTTGTTCACGTCATTGACTTGGCAACACTGGCCGATTAGGTGCACCAAAGAGAAAACCATTCGTCGCAATGGAACCTACACAGATTAAGAAGATATCAAGTATACAATTAACTTGAATGAAGGAAGGAAATGAAGAACAGCAATGCTTAGGTTTGATAGGACTATAGGTTTTATTTTAGACTTTTTATGTTTGTAAATAAAGGTATTTTAATGTAGGGCTTTTTTCGTGTATAAATGATAATAAATAAATGAATAAAATAACCTAAAAAGCCGTGAACAAGGATGATGATAAATAACATTATTTCGACAATCCCACATTTGTTAATAAAGTTGTCAGTTGCCAGACAAAAATCATTAATCGACGTAGGTTTAATTTCATGATAAGTTCCCCACGATTAAGTACATTTTTTAAGGGTAGTTTTGAGGGTAGACTGGCACTTCTATAATGGTTTTGTGTAACGTGTAGTTTTAGCAAATGAAAAAATCGTGTATCATATGGCTGGTACTTGATCCTGATTACAGAAAGAATACTTTCTATACACAATTCTATAAAAAACGCATTCCTTTACATTACCTTAAAAGAAGTAGTAAATCAACAACCGGGGGAGGATTACTCGGGAACAAATGATAAAATTGGTGATCATAATATAACGAAATCGAAGAGATGCTTCTACAAGTATGATTCCCTAATGGTAAGTTCAGGCGGTCATGAAATAATAAAGTCGTGGAGATTCCCTCCTACAATTTGGGACTTAGACGGGTGATTCTAGCCCAGCCACATCTTGCCATTTTGCCAGCATAACTTGTATCATTTTAATGATATTAGATGAAGCTTCTTTACATCCTTACCAGTTCCTGTTTGTCCAGTGACTCAATTGCAATTTCAACAGCTAATTTTAAAATCTTCTTCACGTTCGTGCCATTTCCATGGTGGTCCACCTTGCACCAAACAATCTCACTCAAAATCGATTTTCTGCTTTGTTTGTCAACATGTTGACCAGCTTCATACCTGTAGTTATGGGATTAATATATACATTAGCGGTATTTTACAACAACAAAATCACGAATTGCTTCCCCTAATGTTCATCTGAGGCTGAGTGTATTCTCACGTTGTCTTGATTTATTTGGCGCATCAATACTCATTCCTCTTCTTTTACGTTTTTATAGGAAAAATGGCAATACTGTCTATGATATGAGGCATTTCAAAATTTGGAACAATTCTTTTGACGAGTAGGATTTGTCAACACTATCTGGCATTTAAACGTATGAAAAACTCTTAATTAGAAACATCAGGCTGGGATCCGTTCAAAAGAGTAACATAAGAAACAGGGCAGGCTGTAAATACTAAAAAGTGAATAGAGAAAATGTCATATCACAAAAAAGTTGCTTATATCACATTTGAGCATTTAAACTGATGGAAGTTTCAATATTTCCTTTGAAATTTTGAACTCACTTGCTTATCGTGAACTAACTAACTAACTAATGAACTAACTACCTAACTAACTAACTAAGTAACTAACTAACTAACTAACTAACTAACTAACTAACTAACTAACTAACTAACTAACTAACTAACTAACTAATTAACTAACTAATTGAACTAACTAGCCCCATCTGTCTTCAAAGATCATGTTTTTGATAATATATTTGCGTCACCTTTCCGCTCATTATCTGAATAACGTTGCAATGCTCTTATAAGTGTCGATAAAAACTGAAAAAAACTGCTTCTCAACATGCTTGACTACGACTCCGCTTTTTGTGCAATTTCAAAGTTTTCCATTCACCCAACAGCTGTAAACTTTATAAATCGTCAATTTCTTTAAAAAAATGTATTACAGTTCATCGTAGATTAACTTCCTGGTGCAGCTATACCAACTGCAATTATTGAGAAGGAAGACAACGTGAAACTCAGCCTCGAAGCCGAAGAGTGTTGCTAATGGCTTATGTCAAATGAAATGAAAATGTGCACAACGCTTGCAGATTCCCATTCACTCGTTCATTCTTAGAGAGACCATGTGTCCAAATGTTCTTCAGCGAGCATTGGTTACCTCCAAGGGGGGTCAAATGATTTAAATAGCTTTATTTATCCGTAGTTTATTTATCATCTGCAAGGCTTCTTTGGTTCAACATAATCGATGAAAGTACCCCCTTGCAATCTGAAATCTGAGGTAAAAAAACAAATAAAAATGTGCTTACCTTTTTCTGTGAAAATTAAAGTCAGTCTCAACTACGGCTGTGATGAAACTAAGCAAACCAAGCACTGCTTGCTTCCTGTAAAAGAGAAAGAGAAATGTATCTTCAATGTACTTAGGTTTTACTTAAGACGGCGAAGGTACAAAGAAATGATACAGAGAAAAGGGAAGCAAAGAGGCCAGGCAACAAATGGAATAGACTCTTCTACAATAAATGTAAACAAATGTAATGTTTTTCATGTAGCCACAAAGTACTCACTTTATGATGTCACCACTTTCTTTCAGAAGACTTAAAGCTTCCCTGTTGATGATAAAAAAATGAAAATGCAGTTACCTGAAAATTACTGATTTTTAGATTCAATCAACCTAAATAGATGTACAGGTCTATATAGAATGAAAATTACTGTTGGTCTAGATACAACTAGTGGAACAGGACTTGAAAATTGTTGTCTGATGATCGCATTTAGCGTGAAACTCTGAGTAACAATTTTCGAGTCTAGTTTCACTGGTAAGATCTGGACCTATATACATTCCTATATAATTTCTTGAAAAGTAATTTAATCACAATAAGTATATGCTGAGAGAAGAAAATAAAACTACATTTGTTGTCTCTACAAGCATAACAAGTGTATATATTTATTTCCTTAGATTCAATTCAATTTCTATATTTCAGTTTTAATCAAATGTTAGACACACTCTGAAGAAAATGTAGGTTTGAAAGTCTTTAGTGTGTCATGATCAAATTTTTAAATTGTTGTTTGCTTCCGGTTTTTAATTACTTACTATGTTAGTATCTTCGATATTTCCTATCATGAACATAAATAGATATGATATTTACTCCATGTCAGCTATGCATAATTGAATTAATATAGATATGATATATAGATATATATAAATATACATAGATAGGTTAAGGAGGTTAGGGAGGTTAAGGTGGTTAAGGTGGTTATATGCTCGTCACTATTGAGTGACTAGCACACCGTGTGTGCCAAGTACACAACTTGCCACAGAGCCACTGTGGTGATTGCCGTGAGGGCACGTTGTATCAAGCTGATACGTGTATATAGACGAGATATACTTTTTACATCTTAAACCTAGCACGCCGAAACCATTAAAAGCGAAAGAAGCGTGCTTCTGTTATTACCATACCTGAAAACACTGGTAATGTAATCGAACGCGTCATCTGTCTTGGAACTTTCTCCACCTTTTTCAGCAGACATTTTGAAGGAGGCTACGTAGACAGCTGGAAGTGTTTGTGGAGGATGCAGCACAATGCAACGGTTCAGAATAGAGCGAATACTGAAAACTAAAATGCTGCTTTGTTCATTGGATGATGGCTAAAACAGGAAAATACATACCGTAATCAGATTGCAGTAATAAGATTTAATAAAGATAATAAATGATTGATTTGAAGTTGTCAAACTATAGCATTAGCTAATTACGGCCAACTATACATAGCCTAATTACAAAATGCAAAAGTGTAAAAACAAAAAACCTAAATTTGAAAGAAAGTCATTGCACAGTTCACAATTTACAACAAATCGATGATATCTATTGAAGCATTTGTTTGGTGTGAAGGAGCATTTCGTTGCTGCATAGAGCGCACGGTTTCCTTAATGATATCATTGATGTTGATGACGTCATTCTTACGCAGTTAAAAAAGGTGATACATGGAAGCGTGTAGATGATGCATGCCGTTTTGGGATTAAAGCTTGAAAATAGGCTTACCGTAAAAGCGCTATTGCTCCCCTTCACTTATAAGCCCCCTTTCTATTGTGCCCACTTTCGCAGCAAATATCCTCGCTTATAATAATAGGGCCATATGGTCCCTCCAGGGATGAAAAGACTAAAAGTATCTAAAGTACCAACCTTTAGGATGTTCATCAGAACAGAAATCATTTTGGAAGTGAGGTAGTACTTTGGAGATAAATAGCTTGCCATTAGTTTGACAGCTTCATTTTGTAGACTTTCTTCTAAGCAACTTTCAATCGAATCTATGCCATACCTATGCAGCGGCATCCGTCTTTGGTGCTAAAATTTGGAGCAATGCAACATCAAAACAACAACACAATAATCTGCAGAAGCCCCGGATGGGATACATACAAAAGAGACAAACAGAAATGTCAAAAACTTTGAAACACCGAAGCCGATTTCTCGCTGCTCGTACAGAAAACTAATAATGGGCAAATGTTATATCTTTCGTAGACCTAAGCTTTGGATTTTAAATTAAACAGGCACAATCCCTGACAAACTTTAAAAACAAGATTAAAACAAGCCTTTGAATTTTTGTTGCCTTATTTTCATTTATCACTTGAAAATTTCACTTTGTATTTTGTATTTATTGGGCTGTTAATTCCTCTCGGCCCCTTGAAAATCAGCTCGGAGGATAATTCTTCCAGATAACGTGGTAAAAATATACATTTTGCCACTTCTGCAATGCATCATACATCTTCCCATCTACCAATGCTACAAAATTTGCATCTACCATCACACCACTGAATATCAATGCTAAAAAAAATTCTAATCACAGTTTTATGAGCAAGTTTATTGAATTCAACACTCACCATGTCCTCTATTGTCAACGGATCCATTATTTCTGCATAACTTCCGTGATTTGTCTCTGCAACATTGTTGCTTGAGTACTGAAGGCAATATGAAGCACATAAGAGCAGGAACGGTGGTGGTTTATAGTCTTTTATTAGTCAAAGACTACTCTACGGACATTCTCCCAGTCAATATATGTAATCGAATATAGCAGGGTGCAGCCATAGACGGCGCTCATAACTACGGACCAGGTGACCTTGGCCAAAATGCTCTGGAGTCCAAAATAGAGAAAAATTACTTAAGAGAAACGTCGCCATTCAACGAAATAATACGACTTACCAGTTTCAGTCTTTTTGCAGGACTTTCTTTGACATTACAAGGCTGAGGTACACTGCTCCTTCTTGATGATCTTCTTTTGGGACCGGTACTTCTGTTCTGCATCGGAAGATCGGTGTCATCTTCATGCCTTTGCCTTTTTCTCGATCCTTTTAACCTTACATTTGACAGATTGTTCGGACTTTTATTTGGAGACACGATCTGCTTTGATATGACATTCTCTTCACGACGGCGAGGACTTGCAAGTTTAGCAGGACTAATATGTAATGTGTCTCTTTTAGATAAGGGTTGCTTTATAGGACCAACCGGAACTGCATCGCAACTATCTGACGCATTTTGGTTCGACTGTTTACATCTCCTTGCTACAGTTACATCTAAATCATTCCCCTTATTAACGGCTTTGCTTTCGATCTTTTCGCTAACATGCGGGACATTTTTCTCCGTTCCGCGTGCAGTCCCGTTACTAGAAATCTTTGTCTTATCTGGCGAGGCAGTCGTAGCCCGTTCGACTACAGTTTTGCATCCGAACGTCTTTTTTTCAACTGGCGAAGTATTCGTATTTCTTTCAGGGGCAGTACAATTACTGGAAACTTTCCTTTTAACAGGTGAATCATTTATATTGATGACGTCTTTAAATAATGATCCCAGAGAAACATCTTTGCTCAAAAACAGCTCTTTTCTGCAGTTTGAAGTCAGTTTTGTTACTTTCTCTAAACAGACTAAAGGTTCAGAAGATGAGTTTTTGGCCGCCGAATGCTTTCCGATTTTCGATCCCGATTTCACGAGACTATCTGGTTTTATTTTTTTCTTGGCTGAGCTCATCTGTTTGTGTGCCTTATTGTGGTCAGAACAACTAACATTTCCTCTTTCACTACATGGGGAGCGCTCCATCGACAAGCTAGAGTCACTTTTCAAACCTATAAAGAAATTTTTCAATGTCAATTGCACTTTCTTTTGTCCATTGCTTTGACTATTTCGGTTGTTTTTGTGCTTCAAGAAAGACGAAGAAGAAGAAGATGGTGTTCTTTGATTCATTTGGTTTGGTGGTGTGCACTGCTTCTTTTTATAAGCTGCAGCGTTCATTCCATGAATTATGCTTCCATTTGGCTTTTTACCCTGCAGAATGTAAACATTATATCATACTGTGCCCAATTGATAGGGAGTTTGGAAAAGATTGAGATTTAGAATTAAGTTAAAGTATATAAGCATTGGGCTTGAATCAACAGGGACTTAAGCTGAAACATCTTCTAGACAAAAATTCATTTTTATTTTATCAGTATCTATGTACACAAAACGATTTTCAGCTATTTCCAACTTATAAACTGAATAATAACATTTGTTTCGAAAAAAAGAATGAAGTTGATATTAATCGCTGCTCTATCAAGGGGCCTATTTGGGTCTTGTGAAATGTTCAAACTAAGTGTTCTCTAAAACCTGCTCCAAAAACAAGAGATTGATTAATTTTTCTCCAGTGTTGTCAGGGATATCATTCCAGCTTAGAGTCTTTGCTTTGCTTAGTTTTGAGAATTACAGATCTCCCCAATTTCTGGTTCAATACTACTCTGAAATCATGAAACTTTCAGTGAACTTATGGCATAGAATTTTGGGATGGAGGCCATAGAAGAATTTGTATGTCATGAATTTATGCATCTTCATTTGGAATAGCTTTGAAAGGATCAAAGTTGGCATTTCACAGACTTCTAAAGGGTATGAGACATTCCTTACATGGGCTTTAGTCAATGAGAGGAGGTTATAGAGAGGGAGGCTTAAATGTATGACTCATAAAAAATATATAGTCTCCAGTTCACCTTTAACTCATAGCCCCCTGCAGATGCCATATGGCGCAGTATAAGTTACTGTAAATCAAAGAAATACCTGGGGGTAACATTGTCAAGATTTGCAAAGTTGATCAGACAACTTCAACTGCAAGTTTATTAAAGCAAGGATATTTCCTGTATCTATATACCCCCATGCATCATTTGCTCCCACAGTTAACTGTATAAGGGTTCCAAATGGCACCAGGGGGCTATTAGTTAAGGTCAACCAATGGTCTAGAGTTAACTGGGCTGGAGGTCTTTTATTGAGGAGCAGGGTGGCGTTAAGGGAATTTCTGGCTGCCTCTTCATCACCCTCTAACAAAGGAAAGTCATATGAAAAATTTAGAAGTTGTTCAAGAGAAAAATAAGCTAGAATCACAATGGTGAAAATTTCATCTCAAAAAAAGCCAATCTAACAACCTGGAGGAAAACTAGCATGAAAACAAACCTTAATAATGTAGTTAATAATGGCATCAGGATCTACAACTGGGACACACGCTCTCCGAAAGGGTAGAAGCTCTTTGCTCTTTATATCCTCAGATATTGCATATTTGATAATTTTCATGTGGCCTCGATGATATGGAGGTTTGAGATTCAGTATTCTGCCTTTTCCAGCTTCAATTAACCTTCAAAATTAAAACAATTATAATTATTTTATTACTATCTTTTGGTGTTATGGTGTTGAAGAAGACTGCATGCTAGGGCAACATATTACTTCATAAATATTTGAATTAAATTACTTTTTTTGAATGTTTTGATTTTCAATTTTGTAATCTACTATGCTAATTTGCAACGTACCTGTATTTTCAATTCATGGCATCCCATCGCAAGAATTTTTGGATCTGGCAAAAAGCCTTTTACTGCAGACATTCCTTTATTCATCATTCATTTATAAATATCATTTATGTTAAAACATAAGAAATAACAGCAATTAAAATGAATATGTAAATTAAAGAATGCAACAACCACTGACAAAATTTTTTAATGCATTTTTTACTAGTGCATTGTAATTTGCGGCAAGAACAAGTAACCAGAAAAAATACCTTTTGAAAAGTTCTTTCCTCTTTTCATTCTTGAAAACAAGTACAACAGTCCAGTTATTGAAAGCACCATTTTGTGATTCAAATTGCTCTCTCCATTTTTTTGGTAAGAGAAAGAGCTCTCTTAGCAATGGATCACCCTGATAATCTTTTGCCGACCACTCAAACGATCTTTCATCTAGCCATTGCTTCTGATTGTAACTTTCTTCCACATAAGATTGAGACAGAATCCATTTTCCTACATTGATGAGAGTCATTTACATAAAAATTTACAAATCAACAACTAGCTTTACAATTGAGTTTTATATCATTCTTTGGCAGTAATGTTGCAAGCCCCTGTATGGACAGGCGAATTTGGAATAGTCCTTAGACTCTTTTTTATGTGGTGAATTATCTAAATAGTGAAAATCTCCATATCTCTTTATCAGAATTTCACTTGCCCATGTGTGCCATCTCAATATCATACCACCATGCATATCCTTAGATAATTTCCTATGCAATTATCATATGCTGCTATTCATTAAAATTCTCTGGTGCATCATCACACATCTGTCATTACCTTTTTTTATTTTTGGTTATGCTCCATGTGACAATAAAGTTGATTGAGTTATGATAAACTTGGCTAAAGTCAACAGGCATCTATTTCTAGCCCTCTTCTAACTCTGTGTTCTCTACATGCAAATAAGGCCCAGAGTAGGGACCCGAGAAGTGCATGCAGCTTTGTAGGAATAAAAGCATTGAACATTTGTTCCTATCTTTACATATAAGAACAATTTTACAAGAATAAGCACTGTCATAAAATGTAATATTGGATATTCCTAGAACAAGAAGAAAACACTACAGCCAGGGTACATTCCATGTCAGGTCCATGCCGGATATAAAGCCAAGGTACAAAAGAAAAGACAAGTGACAAGTGTTTTTGTTATATTTCTTGTGGGAGGTCTACAGGCCTAAATGCATGGAATGCCATCTGGCTAGAATTTACAATAGAAAAATAAATGTTAAGCTTTACCAGCAGCACATGCACACATAAATTTCTCACTCTTGGATGGTATCTTGCAGACTATATGAGTAGCTAATGCAGTAAAATTCTGTAGGGAAAATGCAAATAAAAATAAAATGAATTACAAAGATTGAGCAAGTGACGGAAATGTAATAACCATGTATAATTTTACATACGATCTCTATGACTGATATTATGAACACTGGTTTATTTTTTAGTCAATTGAAAATTAACTGATGGGAAATAACGTTGCATGACAACATAACAAAACATAACATAACATAGCATAACATAACATAAACTTGATAAAATACTGGCATATTTGTAAAGTGAAATTGAATGGAACTTTTGAAGTTTGATCCTGTAAAATACGAGCTTTCTCTTCAATTTTTCGATGTAAGGTAAGTTGGCCTAGGTAAGGTAGGCCATGCATCAAAAACGGGACACGGCATTGACTGCCCGTGCATATGATTCAAACAAAATATGCGATTCATGATCTCACCGAACTTTCATACAGAATTCCACCAATATGCCTAATCTTATTTGCTAGCTGCCTTCTTTCTTCTAAATCGAAGCTTGTCAAGAGAATCTTTGGCGGCTTTTTTCGTAGGCGTGTATCATCCATGTTGCTTCAATACACATGAGATCCAAACATGCTTGGCGCCTTATAATTTCCTGCGCAGAGGTAGCAATAAGCTTGTTACTGCGCTTTGGATTTACAACATTCATTTTCCCTCAAAGTTGAAGTACTTGGATTGAATAAACAAAGCAAGCAGGGTGGCGCCAGGATTTGCTCGACAGAGAGGCTAGGTTTCCCGACAGGGGGGCTATATAAGATAAAAGAGGGGATCTTTTCTGAGCATAAGAACAAAATCTTCCGTTGCCCCTTGCCCCCCTCTGGCGCCAAACCATGAATCAAAGCTGGGTGTAATTATTATTGTTATTTGCAGCGTTCGTGACTCTGCATGCGAATATGATTGCGTGATTCTTTATTTGGTGTGATGTTTCCTCCTACTGTGTGTTAATTACCTTTCTTTTTGTTTTCTCATAAGCTTTGATTAACGCTTGAAATATGTTGGATGCTTGATAAAATGGTCACTTATCGCAGGATTTCACGAAAGATTCTTTGACAACTAGCTTCGGACAGAACATCGGACGGAAGGATCCCCCACTAAAATCTTTGAAAACAGAAGTTAAGAGAGAACAGAAATAAAAATTAATTAGTGATTGTTTTTCATTATTATCTATATAAATACATTTTATACCATAAAAATGATAGTTGCAAAACATGGTTAAATCTATGAAACAATGACAATGAACGAAACTCAATCACAAATAGAATTAATCAATGTCGATTAATCATTGACGCCTGAAAAGAGAAAGATGAGCGGCCTCTGGAATCCCGATGGGGAGGGGGGCTATAAGACGGCAGGGGTAATGGCTTCGCATAGTTGGCGTGGGTAGGCGTTGGTGTGCAGTAAAGAATGTAGAGCTTTTGGCAAAGATGTAGAATTGCAATCGAACTCGGCAGTAAGCCAGAGACAGAATGGTAAGGTGCACACACACAGACATCAAATTTACTTATCCTTTCTTCTTTAACAATATCCTTCTAATTTATTCTCTCATTATCAATTCAATTATTTTACATCGACGAGAGCTTACAGCATTTACATTTTGATTAAAAAATCAAGAAATAAAAGAACAAGTCTACCCCTGGGTGCTACTCCTAAACCGGACCTGTATATATATCAAGTGATCCTAGAACAATCGTCCTGTTTAGGAAAAATTTCTTTCTTAATTAGATTTCCAAGACTGCAGCCCGCCCTACGAATTCCAAGCTATTTATATCACTAGTTCAAGATTTTTTTAGCAACAAAGATATTAAGTGTAACATAAAACAGCAGATCATAATATTTCCCTGGTCCTGATACATTCAATTTCAAAGCAGGGAAATGCCTAGATGAACCGTAGTCTTGACCTTCTAGTTTTGGGTGTCAGAATCATTTACATATATCTAGAACAAGTAATTATCAACAGAAAACACGTTTTAACTGAAAAACAGCTAACATATTACAAAAACTGTCCATGAAAAAATTGACAAAAATAAACAATAAATAAATCAATATTGGAAATTACCTTTTGATCATAATCGGTTTGATAAAGTTATGTTAATTCGAATAAACGATTTATCTCTGTCATTTTACATAAAAAAATAACAAACAAGTATTGCTGCAGAGCCTGCTTTAGTTTGGCTATTTGAAATCATTCCTGCTTTAGTTTTGAGTATAATTTCTGTAAAATAGTCGAAGTCCAGAAAAGTTGTTAACCTTCCTCCGGACGAAAACGAACCGGAAGGCAAACCTTCCTAACAAGATAATAGAAAATAGGCATGGCTTCGGTGATTTTTCGTATCTTTTCTTCCCTTACCCTCATTTTTTCATTCAATTATTCATCTACTTCTCAGGCATTAATTCATTCATGCACTCACTCATTCACGGTTCATACTCTAAGGAGTGTCAAACGAAAAGTGTACCTTTCAGTAGGGTAAATAATGTTTCCGTCTTATGTGCAATGTCAATACAGTACGAAACATCTATTTGATGTATTTAGCTAATTTAAGCTGGAATAAGGCGATATAAGGCACAAACTGATGTTACCTTATCTACCTAGAGCATTCAGTGGGCTGAACACACGTTTTTTGGTAACAGTTCAGGACATCAGCAAAATTCTGTTCTTCACACTTTTCTAGAATGTCTACAATAAGAAAAATTTTATAGATATTATGAGATATATAGAAGCAGAAAATGTGATCTGCATGTTATTGGAATAACTGGGGAATTCAATAAGGCACAGTCACGGCCTTTCTCATGGGAAAACATAAATTCCTAGCCTGCTCCTAAGAAAATGCAGCGGGACACTCGAGTGTTTTCGTGCTTTAAGAACTCGTCAATAGACGGTGCAACAACTAGATCACCATATGTAGGAATTTGATTGTCTCCGTTGTTTAAAAACTAACACATCATGGACCTGTGCCAAAGACCACGCAATAACAAGATCACCGTCTGTTGGCACTTGTGTCATTCCGTTGAGCTCATTCGCCCCAAGATATTAAGGTAGAACATTATAGAAAAAATAGTGAAACAAAATCTGAGGATATAGATACACAAAGCGTACCTCTTCATCGTCACAATCCTCGGTTCGATGACCAAACACTAAGGTGAAAGCAAGAAAATATTAATTTTTTGGATGTTGAGAGAAAGTTCTTGTCTTTCAATGGCTAATTTGCCAATTTTTTCTTCAGCCCACGCTTAGCGGTTTTACCAGTTTGACCAGATTACATCGAGGCAGGATTTTAAATTGGAATCCATCAAATCTGAATCAATGCGTAAAACCTCCTTGAAAACCTTACCTTCACATATGGTACAATAAGGTCTATCTTCTCCTCTAGCTGCATGATATTGGGTACCAACGTCATCTGTGCTGCTTTGCGTTGGACAGTCTTCCGTATCGTGAAGATCAAATTCGTCGCAAATATCACAAAATAGTCGTTGTTTCATACCAGGTTTTACTGGCGATTCGTCAATATCCCTTAAATAGAAATCAAGTGCCATTTGAGACAATTACAATTTTGCGTGCAGCAATTTATACTCTAGACATGCCGGAAAGTAATCACGCAAAATGAAATGCACATTTTGGGCTTTACCCAATGGCGTTGCGTAATCGCATATAGCAAGGTGCATCCACAGATAGAGGTCATAACCAAGGACCAGCTACCAATTTATACTCCGGGGTGCAAAGAGGCACAATATATGTTAAGACCTTGCCTGAGGGTGCTATCATAAGAAATGGAAAGGGCGAGGAGTCGAGCCAGCAACGTTTCCTAAACTTTAACCACAACACCATAGAGTAGCCTTTGGCTAATAACTGACTATAAACCGCCACAATCAATTTTTCTCTCTGTGTATTCGTAAAAACGTAGACTTGTGCTATCATAAAAACTAAAGCTACGCCTATGTTGAAAATCCTGAGTTGCGCAGAGCAGCGTCCCCTAGCGAGAAGTCCTGTTGCCTTACGACATTGCATAGCTGAGATGGCCGTAGAAGCGACTTGTAATAACATATACTCACAATCCAACATTGTCTTCGTAAATATCTCCGCCTTCTTCTAAGAACTTTACCCTTGCTTCCGCTGCTTTAAATTTGTTCTGCAACGAAGTAGAAGTACAATGCTGATAACAAGGGTAGCAGTGACTCATAAAAAGAAGACGCAAACAAATTTCAATGCAAGAAAGCAAGGAAATAATGCAAGGAAACACGAAACTAGAATTGCATACTAGAATCCTTCTTTTTTGTCGAAACTCAAAGTATCTGCAAAATATCAATCATCAGCTAAATATAAAAAGAGCTAACAGAGGAGGAGCTACTTTAAGTCCTGATTTTTTTGTAGCTTATGAATAAAAAAAGAAACAGTTAACAGAAAAAATACTTTATAGAGCCAATAAAAAAAGCAAAAGATGTGCCGTGACTGTATTGGGTGTGTTCATCGACGTAGCGAAAAAGGGATACTCTAGAGTAAAGAGTTACTAATTCTTGCTGAAGTACATTGGGCCAAATGGTTCCTCCGTCGGTGAGTTAATTTCACCAATTCCGGGTTCTAAAGCGACCAATTCTAGTTACAGATTTATGACTGCTGTTACATTTGGTTGGAAGTCTTACTTTGCATAAAAGCGTGTTTGGATCGTGTAATATCCAAGTATACAATAAAGTTGTTATTATTAATAGTCTGCAAATAATATTCGAATAACTACACACCTGGAGATCAACGACCAATGAATTCAAGAAGCGAATCTGCAATTAAAAAGGATCACAATTCATAGAAAGAGATATCTTGGAAAAAATTTACAGTGAACTCCCGATAACTAGAGCCCCCTTTAACTCTAAAACTCGCTATTTCGAACTGATTTTGAATCCCCATTGAACCTTGTGTAATACTATCGTAAAGAAACACACCCGATAACTGAACCATTCGCTTTATCGAACTTAAAAATTTTCCTATCCACTATTTGATCTCAATGGGTCGACTTATTATACAGTAAGGGCCAATTAAATCAACGAATTCTGGGCAGAGTGACATTAGAAGGTTTTTCTGCAAAGATCCTTCAAAGTACTGTTCTTTTAATAGTTTGTTGCGCCTTATAGATTACTCTGTTGTTGTTGTTATTATTGTTTTTGTTTACAATAAAACAGCAAAACGTATTCGTGACCTTTCCATTATCGAAAGCTTATTTCGACGATATCAAAGTTCAACATAAAAGAAACATCTGCCACTTCACCCGGAAAATGTTGTGACATTTGAAAACAAAATATTTGTCTTTTTATGAGCCACCTTACCTCACTGTCTTTACTTTCAAGCTCTTCCTGATTTGATGACTGATCCTCCGTGTTATCTACGTTGGAATACAAGCATTTTGTTAATTGTAAATAGTACAGATTATTTAATTAACTTAATTGGTACATTAGTTTGTGCTGCGCCGTGACCAAACTGTAAAGAAAGTGCTGCAGAAATAGACCATAGAAAAGTTACGGAAAAGCCCTGTATTTTACCCTATTTATAAAACCATACTTTGATAGTTTTTCTGTTGATGTTACATTTATATTACACATATTGCGATCTTAAGGCATGTCTATGCGAACTACCTAGTTTGGAGAGGCGTGATATTGCAAAGTAATTGATTATTAGATTGCAAGTCTTCATCATCATAATTAATACAAAGCTGGTCCTGGCCTAGGAAGGATCATTCATACAATGACCTGTAGGGATGCATCCCCATTATTTCCTGAGTCGGTTCAAAAATATTTTTATACAAAAAAGATCGGAAAAATACAAGACAAACAAACAAAGAACTGAGCAAAACTCATTTACATGAACTTTAACTTATTACGCCCAGTTGGTCCAGCAACAATACCCCCACCCCATCAGATAATTGGGTGTGGCCCCCTGGTGACCTGATAAAAAGATCAAAGTCTGCAAAGATAGCATAACGAGCCTCGTCGTATTGAAACACTAAAACAATGCTGACCTGCTGATTTGACTTCTCCATTGACTAACTGCAATTGCAATGTTTTTATCGTTGATTCTTGCTCTGTAAGTTTCTTTTCTAGATTCTGGGCCTAGAAAAATATTACTTACGTATCTAAATATCCGCCAAAGAAAATACTGACAATATATTTCGGAACATTGGGCAAGCAAGGTTGATTGATAAGATTCGGGTACATAACAAGAGTTCATTCTCTCATTTGGACTCTTCAATCGAATAGGGGACCAGTGAGCACTGATTGGTCAACACAGGTAACGAATCACGCCGGCTGTTCCACTTCTCACCTGTTATTTGGCCCACATCTGGCTATTTTCTTTGGTCATTGCTGTAAAATACTCTTAATTCCAAAATAGACAGGAGGAGCGTAAAATCAGAATGTTGGATATTTCTTAAGAACACGATCAAGGGGGGGGGGGGGATTAGAATAAACAAATCAATAGCTATGGATGGGTTTTCAAGTCGTTTCAATTGTAAACAAAATGAAAAGAATGATTGATGTCGATACTTGCTACTCGATCAAAGTACAGATTCAAAAATAACAAACGGGGGGTATGGGATAAGGATGTGCTAGATGGATTCGTTTAAAGAGATTAATAATCGGGTGGAGGACCATGTTTATTTGGGACTTTAGTTATGTGTTGGTGTAAGACTGAAACTTTCTCGATCATAAACCTGGAGTCTTAGGTACGATCAGGCTTCATAAAATACTTTCAACAGACACTATAATAAACTATTGATTTCCATCTGGATTGAAGATTACGCAATAACCAACCTTGACACGCCAATTTGAAAGCTCTCCCTCTTTCTGTTGAAGTTGTGACAACGATGTTTCTATCGTGTTTTGTAGTTGTAATCTGTCTTCTTCTAAACCTTGTTTTACGGCCATTTCCCTAAAAACAAACGACAACAGTAATTCTATGAATCTTGAACTCACGCGGGAATTTCTAGTGTAATAGCGAGGTTTACCACAACATGAATGGCACGCTGCCAGAACATGAAATCATTCAGGTAGCCATGCCTGGTAACTTGGTACATTTGCAATGTATAATACAAGCTAGGAGCAGCTCTATCACCCTCATCCTCGATTTCATGTGCCTACCTTTGAATTAATGCCTCTTTTTCAGTTTTCAGCTGTTGCACGGACATTTCTGTGTTTTCATTCATCGCAGTTAACTAAAAGAAAACAAGCGAAAATCATGATTAACTGTCAACACAAGGTCCGTCGAACACAGAGAACAGTTAACAGCAAGATCTCTCAAAGACAATCCGTCTCATTACCAATGCCAAATTGACCCCTACATTGCCTCCACGAACTCTACATTGGGATAGATTCAAAGAGGACTGGGAAAAATGAAATTTGTTCGTTTGACCAATTACCTTAAAAAATTGAAACACAACATCATTCCATCTGCTAATGTATTCTATTCCGTTCCAGGTTTAATATTAACAGGTAACAGAACGACAGGAGTATAATTACAAACACAAAGTATTTTAAAGAAACAGCACCAAAACAGTGCAAAGAGCTTGTCTGAATGGCATTAAGTTTAAAGTGCACGCTACAAATATAAATGAGTCAGTTAGAACCTTAATTTTACATAAAAATATCTGCATAAGTTCACCATCAAATTGGTGAAGAAGCGCTTGCCATATTGATGGAAGATCAAGCCTTGCTTAACAATATCTTATCAACTGAAAAAAAGCTTAGATCATTATCTTAAAATCGCATCATCTTCATTTTCTTTAACCTCCTTTCGTGTGCGCCCCATTTTATTATACCACCCTACTGATTATTCTTTACTTTCTATACTTCTCCAAAGATTGTCATTTATCAAGGTCGCGGCTCTAAATGCTTTGTCCTAATATCTCCAGCGCTCCTTAAATCAATTAATGTACGCATTAGCTGCGAATCTTAAATACCATACGGAACTATATTCAGTTTTTGTTAAAATCTCTTGAAAATTTGTTGGTACAACTTACCTTGCTATTTTCTGCAATCAAATTCAAATTCTCTTCTTTTAAGACGGAAAATTGACTTTCAACCTGGCTTTTGGAACTTTCCAAACTTGATATCTTCTCAGAACATGATGATAGTTTGTCCTTTGTCAACGTTCTGGCGATAAATTTATATAAGTAAAATGTGTAAAAACTGAGTTTTCGTTTTCGTCAACAGAACAATCAACTGATTAAAGCAATCTTACAATCTAGATTAGTGAATGAACGAAATCGGAATGAAATCATAATGGAATCGGACTGGAATCTTAAATGAAATTGGAATCGTAAATTGTAATCGTGAATGAAATGAAATACAATCAAGTCAAAAATCATATAAAAAAGGAAATATATAAAATGGAATTACGATAACAGATTAATTGAAAAAATGATAAACTACAATTAAATAAGTCCAATGAAATAACAAGCAAAATCAAAACTTACAGTTCATTTTGTAGCTTACTGGTAACATCTGAGCCTTTGCTTAAGTCACCTTGAATTCGCTTAATTTCATCTTTAGAGCTTTGAGCATCATGCTTAGCTTGCGCGAGCTGTAAAAGATACATATATGGTATATTTTTTTATTCAACTAAAGGTTCTCAGAGCTCTATGTAGCACAGTTACACCACTGCGCATTAACTCCTCCCCAGTTATCCCATACTGAAGGCAGAAAAATAAAACTACTAACCTGCTCTTTTAGACAACCACATTCTTGCTGTAATGTTGAAAACTGCTCTTCAACTGATGCCTTTTGCTTTTCTATTTCACACTTTTCAGTCTCCAGCGAATTAAGTTTTGTATTTTTGGATTCAAACTCCTTTAAGAAAGCAAATGAAATACATCTTTTTAAAAGAAAGTTGTCTAATGATTGCATCTTGCATAAGCTACAATCAGTTGCAAAACTTTTGGACTCCAAGGATAAAAGCACGAAAAATAGGCATAAACTCCCACTTTTCCCCTCTGACAATATTGATCGTACATAAATTTATTACTAGCCAGGGGACAAATATAAAATGTGCAGATCTTTCGAATCAACATTGACACGGGAGGGGGGTTGAAAAAATTTTGTTTTTTCCTTGGCGTCCAGCAACATCCAACTAATTGTAGAGCCTCGAGTATTATGTTCTACCTTAAACGATAAAAACAGCTCTGCAGACACGACATTAAATACCTTAACGCCAAAAGATAAAAAATTTATCTTCATCGCTACCAAAATCCAAAGCCCGAGTTCAACGATCTAATATTTCACCCAATATTAGATTCAATGTGTGATACTGTTCAATGCATAAGGTGGTTATACCATCCAAAATTTCACTAACATTTGAAAAATTGTTGGGTTGTTTTTATCTGTAGCAAATTCCATTCAACATCACTGAACAGAATGTTGGTCGAATAAACTTGGTAGTCAAATGATCCAGCATTTCACACAAAATGGATGATCAGTGAATAATTGGTAAAATGTTGTCTTATTAGTCTTGTTGTTCAGTGGTCATAGTCCATTGCACCTTGAGGTATCTTTTTAATGGTGTCTTATAGTTGTAAAGTAATTTTGAACGGTGTACTTTGTAGATTTGCATGGTAACTTTTTAGTGGTTATGGAAAAAGTGATCGACTGTTTGATTAGAACTTTACAATGATAATACAACAATTCAATTAACAATTATTGAATCGAACTGTGCCTCTAGACATTCTCAAAATTAACACAACTGCAAAACTTACAAGTGCGCTTGCAAACTTTCCATCACATGGTTGAAGCGAAAAACCTAAATACTTACCTTAACAGCTTCTTCTTTTTGCTCCTGCAAAGCTTGTTTCTCATTCGACAAGTTTTCAAAATCAACTTTTAATGATTCATAATCTTTTCTCAAGGATTCAAGTTCAGATTTAAGGCCATCTTGCGATGACGTAACAGCTTCACGTTGCTTTTCGATGTTCTCCTTCAATGAACTAACACTTTCCAGTTCCTTTATTTTCTCTTCTAGATTTTGTTGCAACTCTTTCATCGCAGCCTGAGAAAAGTTTTTAATCTTTAATGCAGAATGAAATTTTCTGGTTATAGGGTTCTGGTTATGGCAAGATATAGCCATGATATTAAAATGATTGAGCATGATTGACACGGATTAAGCAGAAAGTAAGCATGGACTTAGCATTATTCATGCATCATTTAAGTAAGACAAAGCATGATTTAAGCATCATCTAAGCATCAATTAAGCATATTTAAGCATGATTGAAGCGGCCATTACCTGGTTATTGAAATTCAGAGTCTCAGTATCTTGAACCTTCGTTGTTAACGACAAAATTTCTTCATCTTTTGATTTTAATAATTCATCTTTCTTTGCCATTCGATTCGATATTTCACTGTTTGTATTGTTTACTTCATTCAATTTCTAAACGGATGAAAGTTGAGGGATAAATGACAAAATATAAATAAATAAAGAGCGAAACAGGATCACCCTCATTAGATCTTATACTATCTCCAACTGTCAGATAATTTCTAGATTGCAAGGGGTTAATTATGGCGATGCAAGAGATAAATTCCTGTTCTTAAATATCAATTCCTCAAGCTTCCTTATCTGCCCTGTTACAGTCACTTCTTTTCTCTTGCTAAACGCCCGCCCATCACAAAATGTATGAAAACACACCCTGTGGGCACACGGAATATTTCTGTGTCAATCTGCTGTAAATATTTCTAGTTTAAAGTATTCGGTAAGTGAAGAGGTTCTTTATAGGTATGCCGAAAGAATGGCATGGCAAGGAGATAGAACAGCAACATTTAAGACAAAACAATGCGCAAATCAAATCATTGAGCCATATTGTATAGGGAAAGGAGGCAACATCCCCAACTGACCCCCTCGTTCAGGCACAGGTTCCAATCCTCGTCAAGATAGGCAAGTGCCAACCCGTGGTCCAGATTACGGATGGCATACGTATGGAAGTTGCAGGAAAAAATGAGAAGAACAAACCTGGAAGAACGTAGTTAAAATTTTCTGACGCTGACTCGAAACGATTTAAAACAGCATTGGACATTACCTTAATCTCTTCGTCTAACTTCTGCTGTAGTTCTTCTTTTGATTGCTTCATTTTCGAAAGATTCTCCTCCTACAAGACCAAGGTTGATCGTCTTAAGCAAAAGAGAAAAACGAACAAAATTTATTGTTCATTAATCATTTCAGTTATTTTTCATTATTTAAATATTCTAGTCAAGTAGTAGCACGCTAATCATTTCAACTTGGTGGGAAGTGAAGAAATTGAACTGATAGCAATCAACTACAAGCAAATGCTGAGAGATAAACGTTGACAAACAATCAAAACCATTGACCCAAAAGATATGGGCCCAGTACTGCTTTTTCATTGAATTCCAGATTATTGAAAAAGTACGAGATGTAACAATCCGATACATTCACATACGCTACTCGTAAGTAACTATCTCGGGATGGAGAACACTATCATTATTATTATCATTTAATTACTAAATTTCCTAAAACTGATTTCGTTGTTTATAATGAAACAACTTTGTCGAGTAAACTTGATTTTTTAGAAGAGGGATGTCGTCAACTTTTAATGCAAGATTCATACGTGTAAAATTATTAATTAGGCTTTAAACATCTCTTCTTCTTAAACAGGACAGAATTGGAAAAATAGATCGTTTGAAGTATTAATGGGCCGGCAATGTTGCAAGAATGGGCATCAACAGATGGGTAAAAAAATGACGGAATGGACACCAAGGACTGGAAAAAGAAGACCTGGCAGGCCCAAACAAAGATGGCGTGACAACCCAAAGAAAACAGCAGGAATTACATTAATTTAGAAAACCATAGGATCGTGGCAACTGGAGAGGTTTGTGGGTTCTTACGCCCAGCAATGACACGTATGGATGATGATGATAGAACAGAACAGACATTGAGAAGGGCAATTTTTTTCCAACAGGTTTATTTTATTGAAAAAATAATGAGTATCATATTATATTCACAATGTCCCAAAAAATCAACGTTCTCTGTGAGCAAAAGGGTCCCATTGGTGTTCTCGATATCAATGCCTTTTTTTAAAAAAAAACTACACCAAACAAAAATGAAAAATCATACCAGTTGGGAAACGCTGTCTTTTAATTTGTTTATCTCTAATTGTTTTTCCTCCTGGATCTTTTTTATTTCTTTATTTGAATTTTCCTGCAATACCAAAATTGGTTTATTAACAACAACTGAGGAACTGACAAATAAACTGTAGAGTGCAAAATCTTAAAGTATATCTTAAGGTGCGTCTGAAGTTCACCTTTTCATACAAGTAGGGGGCGTTTGGCCCAATGACAGCAAAATTGATTACTTTTAGAAGGGGGAAACTCCTTCAATATCTGGATACACCAGCTTCTAAGCATTCATAGATATTCTTAGCTCGAACATTAATAATTCTTGTACCCCCTTGCAATCTCAGCAGATATGTTTAATGTCATTGAACAGCTGTATAATCACCGGGGATCAAATGGTTGCCTGAAAGTGCAAAATCGACAATAAAATACCTTTTCAGTTGCTGAATTTTCACGCAGATTCTCAAGACTTATCGTTAGCTGGGAATTTTCATCTTTAACATCAGAGTATTTTCTGCAAAAAGAGATGAAATTCGTCTCGTGTATAAACTAATTAAATATAGATTTACTCGGCTTCGAAGCAGCCGTCTCCACAAGCAAGTGTTAGCACATTTGGTACATTTGGTGTTAGTAAATCTATACAACAAGCTTCAATGCTTCGCAGAGATTTTACATCTATACGTACCAAACAGAACTTGCGTTTAATTTCGCTTCTAAAACAACTAAATAATAAACAAATACGCACTTTTTAAGCTCATGAAGCTCATCATTGAGATAATTAACTTGCGATGACGTATCCCCAGTACTTTTAGTCAGCTGTGAAACCTGGGCCTCCTAAACAGTACGAAAAACATACATATAGAAAGAAGAACACTAAAAAGATTTCACATCAAAAAGATAAAGAAATCGAGAGGCTGTGGTGACCTTTAAGTTAATGATAGCTCAGGCACCGAGACGGGGGAGGGGAGTGGGGTACGGAATGCTTAAATACACCAATGTATCTCCAATTAAACATTTGAGGGGTTTTTTGCGCTACGATTATCAATTATCGTACCTTTTTGCAATATGACCAAATATATTAGTTGTTTATGAAAATAACATTGTTAAGAATAGTGAAGGGGTTGAGAGACTATGCCATATATTAACCAAAAAACCAAGTTTATTCGATGCGTTTAGGTGTATAAGAAAAAACATTTTAAGACACTTACTAGTTTCTCATTCTCACTATGAAGACTCTCGACTTTTGATTCTGCAGCTTTCAGTTTTGATCTGAGATCTAGAGTAGAGCAAGCAAAAGCATGAGTTAGGTTTATAAAATGAAATGTCAGTACCTGAAAAACCTTAGCTCTTCAATCCATGTAAGGACCATTTGGCCAAAAATTTTCTATTTCTTATGGAGGGAGCCTAGTCCTTTCAATATCTGGATACATTTTCTTACAATTCGCTCTAAAATTATCAATTCTTGTACCCCCCTTGCAATCTGAGCAGACACTTTAAATGTTACTGTAAAACTGCCTAAGCTCCGGGGGGGGGGGGGGGAAGGGTTAAAGAAGTGCATCGTAAAGTTATTGAAATTGGCTCCGTTTGAAAAAGTAAGGCTTGAATTGGACCAAGGGGAAATGCAATACATTGAAATGAACTGAACTGCTCTAAATACCACTTGCCTTGATTTTCAGACTTCAGAGAATCAACTGCAGCTTGGATAGATGAAATATCAACATCCTTAGACTCCAATTTCGCATTTAAATCTGAGAAAAAAAAGCAGTTAGAAGGAGGAAGAATATCATTTCGATCGTCATGGAAGGAAACTGGCAGACAAAAAAATTTTCATTGCTTCGATTTAAATTGCATCTGCAACCTCTAGATGATGGATGTATTAATATAGAACAGCCATATGCTATATTCTACACTATAGAATAATAAAAAACATTCATTGATATTCAAAGAAATATCTAAACTCCTAAAGGGTTTCGAGTCTTATCCATCGAAACATTGAAAAAGCATTTTTCATTGGGTATCTATTCGCATTTATATATATTGCATTAAATTTAATAAGAATAACCAAGTGTAATTTTATTTTAAACCCTACCAAAAATAGTTTTATTGAGTGCTCCTTTTGACTCTATTGTTTCGTTCAATTCGTCTCTCTAGGAAACAAAAAATGGCCATATATATTATTCATACTCGATGTCAGCCATTGCTTAATTGATTGAAAATATAAAGCCTTGCTTTGAAGAAAGGCATTAAGCTGAAACAAGAAAGAACAAGTTTTCTGGGTTGAGAACTGAGTAAAACTACATAGGAGTTTCAGGACTATTTCATTGCGCCTGTGTGGCGCAGTGGGATGGTCGTGTGACTACGAATATGGTAAGCGCGGGTTCGATCCCCCCATGGTCGAGACTAAAAAACTACAATTGGGTAGCACCCTTGGTTAGTATTTATACTCCATATCAGCCATTGCCTATTTGAATTAACATATATATATATATATATATATATATATATATATATATATATATATATATATATATATATATATATATATATAGATGTTATATGTAAGTGTTATAGATGTTATATAAAGATATATAGATGTTTAGAAAAAACAACCTGTTCGTCTGTCTGAAGATTGCATCAAGCGCGAAACTTTAAGTCACAACTGAAACCGTCGTGTGTTCTGTTATCAAGTTTATTAAACATTTTTTTAAACATTTTAGGAATAAGCTTTTGAATTCATTTTTTTAATAATATCAACCAGGCATTTCCTGACATCGAGCATATACTATCCGTGGTTCTACTTAATTGCAAAATTTCTCGAGCCCCATTGAAAAAGAGCGGGAGTACATACGTATTTCTTGATTTGAAATTCCATTTCACTGTTGGCTGCTTCTTTCGCCTTCAAATCCTCTCGTATGGATTGCAACTCTGATTCCTTTTTCACAAGTTCATCATTTAGATTCAATGTTTGACTGTTTGATTCGTTTTGTGCTTGATTCAGTGCTCCTTCCAACTCTTTCAACTTATTCTGCAAAACATTTAAACTTTGCGTCGATTGTATCTCTCGCTCATTTGTCTCGTTAAGAAGAAACTCAAGGTCACTGTTCTTATTCCGTTGGTCTTCTTCACCTTGCTGTGAAAAGAATGAAAGTCATGTTCGTCTAACTTCATTTCATTTTAAGACATTTAAGTACAACCACTCTTTAGTTTTAAGGTTGGGCTTCAAGAAGCCTTCCCCTTCAAAACAAATCTATAAAAAACCTAGGATTGTTGGTTTAGTTTAGTTTAGTTTAGTTTAGTTTAGTTTAGTTTAGTTTAGTTTAGTTTAGTTTAGTTTAGTTTTAAATCCGTTATTAGCCAAAGTCTACTCATTTCTTTCCTAAAAGCTACTCGACTTGCTTGCCATCACTCTGATTAATATTCGAAAAATGTACTTATTAACTGTCTTATCAAGGATAATTAGAACAGGAAAACTCTGGCGAAAAACAGTAAAATTCTAAAGAAAATCTCCATAAAATACCTTTAAAGCTTCAAGTTCATCTTTTACTTGTTTGATTTCTTCATCTTTTTCAATAAGCTGCTCCTCTAAAAGTTTTGTCGCTTCCTTATCTGCCTCCGACGACAGCTCCTGTAATAAAAGTCAAAAATGATATGACTGCAAAATTACACTGAGACACTTTTTCTTCTCTGCCTCTTCTTGCTTTATTCTTTCCATTGTTATAGTTATAGCCTCTGTCATTCCAAGTCAATAGTTACTGTAAAGCGTATCAGCTGGTTTATAAAATTTTTCTTTCTTTCGAATGTCGAAAACGTTGGCTCGATAAAACATGATTAATAAGTCTAACCTTTGTAACGATTTGCTCTTCGAGTTGGAATTGTAAATCTTCAAGTTTCCTTTCGAATGAATTAAATTAAAAGCATCAATAGAAGGTAGAATTGAGTTCGGTTTCATCAAACCTTTTACATGCTAAAATGATGGAGATACAAGTGGAGATGCATAGAAAGAGGGGGGGGGGGGGTGAGATTCGTTCAACATGGCATGCAATATTCCAACTTAAACCGTATTGGAAGGATGAACAGATGAAAGAATGAATGAATAAATGAACAATTAAACGAAACGATGGGCTAAGGAACTAATGAACAAATAAAACAAGAAATAGGTAAATATGAACGAACAAGCGAATAAGCGAAGAAAGCAAAGGAAAAAAAACTAAAAAGCAAAAAAGGACAAATAAATAAGACAACGAATGAATGAACAAACGAACCGACCATGAACAGGTGAGTGAACGAATGCGAGAACAAATGAAAGAGCGAACCAATGATTTTTGCAGCGAACATTTTACAATAATTTCACGAGATGCGAAAATAGATAACAAGTAGAAATAAGTAGAATAAAACAAACCTTCGTTC
This sequence comes from Catostylus mosaicus, assembly GCA_964019065.1. NCBI lineage: Eukaryota > Metazoa > Cnidaria > Scyphozoa > Rhizostomeae > Catostylidae > Catostylus > Catostylus mosaicus. The sequence continues at coordinate 4,651,259 of OZ025193.1, read as the reverse complement.
CTCTTCTAACTGAGTTTCTATAGCAGATTTTGACTTCTCTACGCTTGACAAAGAACTTTGAAGTCTTTTGATCTCTTCGTCATTTTCTCTGACAACCTGTTTCGTTAAAAATGTGACCAAAAAATTAAGGTCAAAAATGAAAGGAAATATTCTGATTTCGACTGATTCAGTTCTATTATTGTGAACTGTATTGCTGTTACGCATATATTTTATTTGAATAAATTCATTTGATAGGTCTTCCCTTGATAGCAGTGTGTTATTTTGCTCAAACAGAGCTCTGTTCAAATCTTAAAAGTTGTGCTTAATAGTCTGTTATTAGCCAGAAGCTTCTCTACCAACTATTCACTTTCAACTGGTCGCTATGTATTATCGCAAAAAGCAGGGTCAAGCCACAGATGGTACTCATAACTACGGGCTGCATATCAATTCATACTCATTGGTAGAAAGAGAGGCAGTGCTTTTTTCATTAATGGTAAGGGCAAGGAATCGAATAGGCGACGTTAAGATCACAAGATCTGGGCCCTAGCCACTCCACTCCTCTAGATCAAATCTTCAAAATTCAATTCCTTGATAGTTGATAGTTCTTTCTTTCGAGTTCTTTTCATACATTTAAACTGTGAACTAGTTAACATCTAGAAATAGTATTTTAATTACCTTGTCATGCGAAATTCGCAAAGATGTCAGTTGGTTTTCACTCTGCGTAAGATGAGAAACAACGAATTACCCGTCAATTCACGTCATAAATGCATTAAGCGAATACAAAATAAACGAATACCTGGAAATATCAACACGATATATATTTGGTCTCTGTTGTTTCCTAAGCTTTTAGGTAGCAAATAGCAACAATGATTGCATATAACATTATTCTTTATCTATTTTGCAACATAATTAACCTTTAATTACTCTTTTTATTGTAACAGGGATAGTCAATTCTAATCTTTGCGAACGCAGCATCAGAATAACAAGATTTTTTCTTTATTGACGAGCTTTGTGATAAAAGATAAGTGAGTTGGCTATAAGTCATTTATTAGAAAGAGGCCACACTACCGACTATACCCACTCTACCTACTACACCCAACCCCCCAGCCACCATGCATAATCACATATGGCAGGGTGCAGCCAAGACCTTGCCCCAGGGTGCTATGCCCATTGAACCAGCGACATTTAAATCGCTAGTCCACAATCTTAGCCACGACAACACGGGTGTTAAATTAGAAAGGGTTTATACTGTATCTATTTTTCGGTATGATTGGATCAATTTTCTGTGATATTATTCCTTTGCAAATTAATTATTTGTTTGATAGTTGATTCATAACTTGTATGTAGAGTATTTAAAAGAGATCAAACTGAAAACTGAAAATTAACTGAAACTCTAATAAACTATAAAAATCAAAAGTCTTGTACCTGTTTATATTGTTCTAACATTGAATTCGCCTCGGATCGATCAATCTCTCTTTCATTAAGAAGACTTTTAATCTCGTTTTCACGTTCTTGCAGTTGCAACTACGAATAAAACAGGGAACTCAAAGAAAACATGAACCTGTAACAAATCTATAATTTCCTACTATGAACGGACAGTTTCAGAATAAAGATAAGAAGCTGATGAGGAGGAAACCGATAGTAAGGAGAAAGGAGAGATTCGGTAAAAGATGACAGAGTCAGTGACATCGTACAAATACTTTGCCGTAAGTCTGCCCTGATATTTGGGAGTTATAATATCGGCTTAAACTCACGAAAAAGAGGAAAATTAATACCAGCATCCTAGGGTATAAAGCCCAAAAAACCCACTTAAAATCGATTTAGGCCTTGACCTTTTAATCAATGGAAGAACTTTTTGGCCCAATGACTTTAAGCGAGACTTTTTTGTATTAGATTTATTTCTAAGAAAAGGCAGATTCATCGATGTCTGGATACACCTGCATCTCAATATTTGCTAAGATTCTTCGCTCCAAGACCATAAATTCCTGTACCCCCTTGCAATCTGCCTTTGGTGTTATTTTACAGCTGTATAACCACTGGGGGTAAACAGGTTAAGGAGAAAGCCTAGCTCTAAAAATTACCCCTCTACAGGATATCTGAAACTGCCTCAAGACATTTTGAGTACAACTAACAAATTTTACCTGTAAAGATGCTATTTGTGAGGTGAACGCTACATCATGACTCTCATCTGATGAGGTTTTCTGTGGGACAGCTTCCACTGCAGAAGGCGTTGGCTATAAAAAAAAACATTTTTTAGGGCGGAGCAGAATATGGGCAGAATATGGGTAAAATATGCGTAAAATCTGCTTAAGATATGCGTAAATCATCATGAAACCACGTGAAACCTGCGTAACGTCTGTGTAATATCTGTGCAGAATCTGCATAAGATCTGTGTAAAACCTGCATATAATCTGCGTAAAAAAAAGTGTGGAAACATCAAAAATGAAATAAATGCATGAAAATTCAATAAATTGAGTAACTAAGATACTTACGCTAACTTCTGTTTTAGTAGCCCTCTCTTCTGCTGGGGCCAGAGATGTTGGTTGTTCAGTTTGACTCTGTGAAGGTGATTCAGTGGCAGGTGGTCCATCAGCTATCTTCTTGATTTTATGAGCTGGTGCAAACAATCCATACTTTGGCTCACATTGGAAGTACCTAACAAAAAGCATGGACAAAGTGGTTTATCCTTATCATGGACATGAGGAAAAATGCCAAGCGGTAGGAATACGAAGCAAATACAACCAGACATTAATCATCTATCTAGGCATTTTGTTACTAATATTTCTTCCCAGCATACAGGGCTTCTTCAAAACGTGGTATAAAATGATCTCATATCATACCATGTTTATATGATTAACATTTAAATTACAAACACAAATTTTGTTAAAATCTTCTGTCCCAGCTAATAATGAAAGAGACTTGGTTTGCACTACAATAAAATTTAGCTGCTTTTAACTGAGCATTCTCATAGAGGCACAGGTTAATTTAGCACATTAGGCTTAGTTTCATGCAAAAAGATTTAGCCTAGTGATAAGGCTCAAGACTTAACCTACCTTGTTCCAGCTACAGCACCATCATTCTTTCCCGCTGGCTCTTGGAGCTCAACACCACACCAGACTCCCTTTGCAAACCCAGTCTCACCAAGGTAACGTAAAATACCTGTTCTTGCATCACCGATAGAAACTTTATTGCCAACAGACAAATCTTTGGGGATTTCTGAACTGTCAGGTGTTCTGACAGGAGTATTTGCCCTGTCTGCAGCCTTGAAACGATCAATGGGTGTTGCAGCAGCTGCTGTGGGTCTAACATCGCTGTTTTTCACTTCAGCAATTTTTGTAAGCTTCTCTAACTTCACAAAAACACCATGATTTGGTTGGCATTGAAAGTATCTGACCCCAGCTACAGTTCCATCATTTTTACCAACTGCTGTATCAAGCACAATGCCAGCCCATTCACCTTTAAACAACATAAGACTAATCATAGTACATCAAAGGATTTTGACATGGTGAAATTAGGAGTCTAAAATTTTATGATTAACACATTAATTTGCAACGACATCATCGGGCAAGCAGTCTGCTTCTTCAGAGCAACGCAAAAGTGCATGCTACATAATTATAAATATATCTTGAAGTAAATCAATATGGACATCGTATATGCTTGAAATGTTAAGAGAATAAATGTGTTCCACATATTTAGATGTTGAGACTGTGGCTTAATCAAGGACCAAATGTAATAAAAAGCAAAGACTTAGAATAGACCTTAGAAACCATTAATTCTTATATTTCTTGTTTGTAGGTAGATAAGATAATCTATGTGACATAACATAACATAACATAACATTTCACTGACCACATAAATAGAGATACATGAAATTATTATTAATACCTTTTGCAAATCTTGTTTCTCCAATAAACTGTATGACACCATTCTTGCTTGTCCCAGAAATATTGACCCTGTCTCCAAGTTTCAATCCTCCATTTGCACTTTGGGTTGCAGTTGCTCCTCTTGGCTTTACACCCGTTGATGCTGGTCTTTTAATTTGAGACGCAGAACCTTCTCTTTTCACCAGACCAGGGGTGGATGGAACTTTTGATGATGGGGTTTTAGCAGGTTCGCGCTTTATTTGTGGAATTGATGATTCTCGTTTGATCTGAGGAATTGAGGACTCTCGCTTTATCTGTGGAATGGAAGATTCCCTTTTCATCTGGGTTTGAGGCGATTCTAGCTTCATGTTTGGAGTAGAAATCTCTCTCTTCATGACAGGAAGATGTGACTTTGTAAAGGAGTTTTCTCGTGAAACAGCCCCTGGGGTAGACATGCCTGATGATCGTCCATTCATGGTGGAGTCTTTAGAGGTTTGCCCCCTTGGTACCAATTTAGAGGATTTGGATTTTGAAGGTGTTGGCAGGCCACTCATTTTGTTCAATGATCCTCTTGAAGAGAATGCCCTGTTAAAAACAAGTATTGTATGATGTATTATTATGATATTCTTCAGATACATCTAAATTTACAAGTTTCTTTGTAGTTGCCTAGTAGTTTGGATAGATTAATGTCGCATTGTTCCTCCCAAAGTTGAAAAGGCATTATCATAATCACCATCAAAGCTCATTTTATTTACCCAATTGAGACTATACAAAATGTCATTAAATTTACTGAAGTTATTCCGACAAATATTGTTAATAGTATCCAGATTTGTCAGCTTAACAATATTGTCTAGCAAATTATTTTATACTGGAACGACTTAATAGTAGAATGAAAACTTTAAAACATGAACCAAAACTAAAGAATTTCAAATATAACAGAATCTGGAAAGATTTAATGAATGCACTCAAATCTGATGAACATTAATCATTAATCATTTAATAAAAGCATTGTCTGAGTTGAAATGGAAAAGGTAAGAGAGTAAGATAGTGGGTGGATGTGATTCCCTGAATGCTCACACCATTCACAAGAACTTGCAACAGAGTAGAGGAAATCCTTATTGCTAAATTCAGGGGTGTTATGGCCCACTGGGGCACTAAGAAATTTTCCAGTTGCCCCTAAATAGCCAAAAGGGCCTAAACAATTTTCAACTTTGGTACTTTCATTCTTTTGCAATTAATTGATTATTGATCATATTCATAAAACAAGAACTTGGTAAATAATTTTCTCAGATAGGTAATGACATCAAATCAGACCAGGTCCCCACCTGGAAAAAAATTTCCTTTGCTACAGGAGAAATAACTAGTTCTCCCTTCAAAATTTCAGTCTTCCTATGAGATCAGTGATGTTTAACAGTTAACCTTTGTTGCTACTGAGGGGCAGGAAAGGTAACAAAGTGTGCTGTTCACTTAAAAGAGATTTTCTAGTCTAGGAAATGGATGGTAATATCTTAAGTATTTTGCTAACTTCAAATGATCTTCCTTGCCAGAACAATTGATTTTGTTTAACCACAATTAATAGTATGTTGTGGTCTTCATTGTTCTTTGCAAATGCAAATAACTTTGGCTTCACAACAGCAGTCCATTCTTTAAATATCAATCTTTTGCAATTCATTTGTAATCAACGTTTTGATTGTAAATATATGCGTTAGGACCAAAATTTTGTTTTTTGGATTCTTTCGATGAAGTTCTTAGCATTATTGACATGAGACATTCAGTTGTTCGGAACTCTTTGCTTAAATATCACGAATTGATCAAAGGCAGTTTGTTAAAATATCAACTTTAATCTCCAACCTAGGAAGGAGGATCACAAATATGTTAGGCCACATCCAATTGTCTTGTTCCCCATTTTCAACCTTATATCTATACTGTACATTATATTGATTTTTCGCAGCTGTATAAGATACTGCAATTCAAGCATATCTGTGTTGGCTTTTATGATAATTGTATGTTGTGGGATATAAAATATAAAATACGAACTGAACTGAATTGAACCAACTGATTTTCGAATTAGGCCGCCCACATCGACATTAGAATCCGATCGAATGCCAACGAAAACTATTAGATTAGTCTTAAACCATATGGCAATACGCAAAAATTATATTGTTAAACGTGCAATATAATAATGGCAAACCTAAGAACATACCAATAATTGACAAATAATCTCGAAGAGCAAAAATCAAAACAATTTTTTGACAACCACACTCCTCAAAACCGATTTGCTGGCAACTCGATATCGAGGCAGGACGGTTGGGAGGGGCGTTGCTCATTCATTTGCGGGGCATTGCTCACTCGTGGGGGGAGGGGCTTGCTCGAAAACATTCACCTAGTGGGGTTGAGCGAAACCAATCTTACCCTCTGCTCTCGCATAATAAGGGGTTAGTATAAGAAGGATGTTGGAAATTTCTGCAAACTTTTATTGGGGGGGGGGGGGGGGGGGTAGGTTGTAGCATTGCATGGATCAGCGGGCTGGGTTAAAAGTTTTGAAAAATTGATACTTGAATGAGAGGCATTGGAAATATAGTCGAAAAGTGAAGGCAAGCATTAACCAAGATGTTAGCAAAAGAAGATCGGCTCAATTTGAAATAAGTTTGGTTTCTTTGGTCAGCTCTCACTTGCGTGTCCCTAATTACAAGTATCCAGTTATGGGAACAATTGTTCCAATTTCCATCGCTTACTATAGTTGTTATGGCTAGATAAAATGGCAAAAGTTAAGGGCAAAGCAAAGCTATGAATTTCTGGATTTCTGATGAAAACTACGAACATGGATTTACATCTAATTGGAACCGCATACGAGGCTCCCTCGAAGTGATGAAGAATAGTCAATAAATCTTTGATCAAAGAACCCCCCTAAACATTTTGTCCCAAGCATTCCAAAATCAATCAAAGGCGCCTTCAGCTGGAGGAGAGAGAGGAGGGGGTTATTGCCTCTCCTGCACTCAAACAATTTTTCCAATGGCTATTTTGGAAGCCATACCGTCATGTTCATCCTGTATCAATAGTTAAAAATCGGGCTTTTATTGCAATATTCTTGCCATCAATCGCACCCACAAAATAAGGGTAATTCCAAAAAAGACCTGCAAATGACTTCCACATTTCTTCAGTGCAGGGAAATTTGATAAAAACGTGATTAAGGCAATCCCAGATTGCATCGCAAGTCTCATAGATATTTTTTGAACAATTGCTGTAGTCTTAAACTAGAGCAATCGATTGCTGCTAGTTCCCGATTGCTAGATACCGCCTATGATACCGCAAAGTTACCACCAGTCTTTCCCAAGGGACAGTTGAAATCAATTGCTATTTCCATGAAAAAGTCGATCCTTTACTATTTACAGAGTTCGTTAAAGCGCTCCTTTAACATTTCTGATGATGATTTTTGATGATGTCTTTCCTTTTCACAACACTTTGCATTGCACTTTTGTTCTTCTCTTGCCATTATCCCCATCAAGCTTTGGCATGTCTTGACCTTTTTTATCGACTTCTGAGGAGCACCAGCATGAGCTTGAGTGACCACGCTCAAATAGGGCCGCGCCCAATCTTCAAAGCCCCCTCACTCGAAAATATGCTCCGGCGTCCCTGAATGAGGAAATGATATTCTCCTCTTTGACATGTAGTGCTATTTACCATACGAACATACTACAAGATCATTGCGAACATCAACCAGACACGGTCACCGAAAACGACAGCTGTAAGTTACTGTGGGATTTTAATGTTCAGACAGACCATATTATTCACGCCAGAAGACCTAATGTCATTCTCATCGATAAAGAAAAGAACGAGTGCAAAATTATAGACTTTCCATACCGTATGACAGTAGAGTGAATGCAAAAGAGATGGAAAAAAAAGAAAAGTTTCACGATCTAGCACGGGAAGTACAGAAACTATGGAATATGCGAACAAAAGTCATTCCTATTATAATAGGTGCACTTGGGACAACCCCAAAGAAACTTTCGAAAAGATTAGATGACCTTGGAATAGGAACACGGATTGTTGAACTGCAGAAAACTGTTATCATCTACTCTGCAAGGGAGTCTTGTTGACACCAAGTTTCAAGCCGTTATCACCACTAAAAAATAGTGTGCGACACAATCCATAATAATAATAATAATAATGGCGCAAGGTTGGAGAAACACAGCACTGAACTTTTTACAATTTGAGGATGCGAGGACTACTTATAATCCTGTGGCATCTGCACTCTGGTTCTTGCATGCAAGGTAGTCCAACAATATAGGTGCTAGTATCTAACAATAACAGGATTTAATGTGCGCATCGCAAACAAATTTCGCGCATCTTAAAATTTTGTGCGATGGGAGAATCTTTAATATGGGGTAAGAGTTTTTACGATTGATTGTCGCGAAAATTATTAGTCATTAAAAAGCTCTCAGTTTTTAGTGTCGACGTAAATATATCCACTAAAAAATAAAATAAATGTGTGATGTTTGTTGAATGTGAACTTCTTGGCCTTCATCCAATTGGTTTGGAAAGAAGTTACATATTTTCTTTCCCGAAGTGTCATTAAGGACATTCCCTTTAAAAGACAGTGAGAAAATTTGCTAAGCATTACATCATCATGCATTTAAATAGAAAAATGGAGAAGGGCATTCCCCTAGCATATAATCGACAAAAAAGGCCATTGAGTTTTGATCTACTGTATAACAACCGAAAGGTATTTAACATGTTGATACCGTTAAGTTTAAAAGTCAAATTTAAACCAATGAGATTTGTAATAAGTTTACCTGTAGCTACTGTACTGTGGTAGAGATCGTATTGACGAACTGCTTTGAACGCTGCTATCGCTTGCATCAGAGCAAAAACTCCATCTTCTGCCACGTTCTTTGATTTCGTCTTTCTTTTCCTGCAAGTATCGGCGAATGTCATCGGTTCTCAGGAGCCTGATAAAAACAAAGATAAAAACAGCGTGAATCATTAAAATTGAAGCAAGTTGGATTAAAATAACAAAAAAACGAACAATCAAATTCTAGGCCTAAACAATCGAACATTAGGCCTATTTATTTACCTCTGCTTGTCTGACATTTTTATGTGGTTTACAATAGATCCAGCGTTCAGAAAAGAAAGCGTTTTTCGTATGAATGTATTTGAAGTTGCTGTGTAATTCTCGTAAAACAGGCAGAGATATCAGGAATAGCGCCGCGCAAAAATCTGATCAGTTATGACTGAAATGAGAAACTTTCGAAATAAGTGAGATCTTTGTTTTGATAACAATGGAGTACCCTGATCTTCCTTTCTTTCAGGATATCTTTTAACACCATAATGCAAGTTAGGGAACTGCAATCAATGGCCATTCATTGCATATTTTATTTCAAGGTATCAAAAGGGGGCATGGTCCTTTCCTGTTCTGCCGAAACGGAGGGGGGTGACAGAAGAAAATGCCATCCCCCCTATTTGGGAGAACTTTCCTTTTTCATGAGACTGCCCAGTGCAGAACTTTTTCAGACTCGCAGAGGCTGGATCTTGTAGAAAATATAAATTTTGAAAAAACTTCCTCGCAGCTCGTACTGCTGAAGGCAGTTAACGTTAGATTTGTTGAGACAATCTAAAACATTTTTTCATATTGAGATAATCCTTAACTAAAAATACGTATATTTTGTCAAAAAAATCCTTAATACAAACCAAGTTTTTACATTCAAGAGCTTTCGGTCTGGTCATAAGAAGCTTGGACGATGATACCAAGGCCGCTATCTCACGGTCACGGCCTTAATTAGACCACACCCATCTTAGCCCAATGAGCATTTGAAATTTTCTGTGTCGGTCGGCCACCAATAAGATTCGCCTCGGGTCGGTTTGGATCATGAGGAAACAGAAAAATGCAGCTTACCTAGGCATCTTTAACTCCTTGGACATCAGCTTGAAATATTCCTTGATTCTGTATTCTGTGAAAATAAGAAAGAAATTTAAATCGTATCAAGTGCTTATAAGAAAAATTGTAAACAAAACCTGCTAAAATGGAAAATATGCAAGATTTTATCGATAATTGAAAAGAAATAAACAGAATAATCTTGAAAATTACCATTCTAACACATCAATGAGCTTCCAGGGTTAAAATGTACTTGTAAACAATGTATTTTTCTTACATATAAGAACATGGAAGCTCAAATCGCCAAATATTTAGGGCAACGTGAGAACATGAACATCCTCTAGCGAAAAGTAACAAGAATCAGGAACTCTTTTCAACATAATACAAATCATTTATGAGTACAAATGAATGATCTCATTTTGTGGATTATTCAATGCTTTTACTGTGTTGCCAGAATTATTTACTTATATTTACTTGATTTAGAAATAAATTTAATATGCTTAGTTAGTTGCAGAATAATAAAAGTATAATAAATGAATAATGAATGGATAATAGATAAATAATTGATAGGATAAAGGACATGTGGGTCTCAAAGTATTAAAAACATAATAACATCGAGCTTTGGTTTTCACGAAAAGGACTGCAAAATCTTGGGATGCAGAAACATGAACAACTTTAAAAGGCTATGTTATACCTTCGCCATCTCTATAACGTTTTAGTCTCCATATTTATTACACACTTCATCATATATTAATATTGTAAAGTTTATGAAAAATCAATATACAGTATGTTCGTTGATAAATTTAAATTTATCTATAGGGGGTCAAATCATTAATGAAAATAGCTAAGAACGCTTTAAGCACATTTAAGCATTGGCTCAAGACTCAAGAGGTCTTAATTATAGTTACTCTAAAAAATAGAAAGTGATAAAGAAGTATAATCTTACCGCTCTTCTTTCTTTCGAATCTTATCTGCTTTGAAGGGAACTAAAAATGAAAGTTACGTACAGCGAACCAACCAAATAAGTCAAAACATATGACAAACAAGCCACCAAGGAAATGTGGTATCCCGGTGATTGGACCATTTTCTATTTGCGGGTGTTATGATGTTTCAATTAAAAAAATTGTAACGAAGTGCAGCGAAAGTATTGGATTGGAGACAATATTTTGGCTTTAGTTTTTATAATATCCCCTCCAAATGACCTCACAATGGGGCTGACAATTCCACATTTCCACCCTAGTTTTTCCAAATATCGGCATTTTAATCTTTCGAAATCTGTTGCAAACTTTCAGATCAGGGGGTTGGCTCTTTACTGACTCTGCTAAGCCTGTTTACTTTCTTTTTCATGAGCCCATTTTTCCACTTCTCAAATTTCAAAACATGCCAAAGACAGCCATTACGTCAGTCACATCTCGGTCACCACTTTGCCCGTTAAGCGACTTTGTGAACGTAAAACTTTTGATTGAGCCATAAAGTATACAGAGTAAATACAACTAATCATTTATTCTTAGTTATCCTAGGTGCTTCACAACATCGTCGATCAAGTCTCTAGACAAAAAGGTTGGAAAAATCACACAACCTCAACCCTTAGACCTCCTTAGAGCAAATTTTTATTTAGTCTTTTCCACCCATCATTGCAAGAACGCTTTTTCAGCATGACAACGCCACTGAACCCTCCAACTTTTTATACGGGTCTGCTTCCTTTCTTTCTATTCATTGTCGAAATTTAAAGGTTAAATGTTATCGATTCTTATGCCTAATTTGATGAAACTTATCAAGTTCAATTAGGTTCTTTATTGTTTATATCTTATATTTGCTGGTGATTTAAAGTTTTTTTCTTAAGGGTGGAGTGGTGGTACACACACGACCAATTTATTGATTTGGCGAGCTCCCCCTATCAACAACCTTAAACATTTATCTAGTTGGTAGTCTAGTTAATTTGCTTTATCATTGTTGTATCTAATTGTTTTATAGCCATATTTTGAGCTGCACTCAATTTAGTATGCAAAAACGAGAAATAGATAAGACAAGAAATGATATATTTTGAGCAGCCAAATGCCATATTTGTGATAAGAGCACTCGGCTTAAATTGCAGACTGGCGTTTTGTTATTAGTTCGACCGTCCCTTATCTTAAACTATGATCTTATATGAATCTTTGAACCTCGATTCTTACGTATAGTCTATATATTACGAAATTCCGTCGCTCTTGGGGTGTCATTTTAGGGTGTCACAGCCTCCTAATCCCCTGATAAAACCAACTCTTGGGTTAAGTTTTATTTTTCTTAATAAGAGAGACAGGTGCAACTTGCCCTCCTCTCGCGGAAAGCTAAGACTGATATTGGAATTTCACCGTTTGGCATAACAAGCTTTCTATCAAAATTTATTTCCTTACCGCAAGTTACTTGTGGCAAGTGTCTATTATTTTCCTCGAAATTAATAACAGTTACAATTCTGAGGCTCCTTGTTCACAAAATTGCCTTTGCATAGAAGTTCATCATAAGCAATAACCCCTTAGGCAGATGATTGATACAATAAAAGCAAATTTGTAAGCATATTAAATAATCATTCTGTGTTAACCTAACAGTCTTATCGTTATAAATTTTCGCTCACATAAACATTAGGCCATTAGGATGAGCATGTAATACAAAAACAAGAGAACAAGGAATAAATTGAGAAACTGTTTCACTTACCAAAATCTCTTTAGCAAGTTTTCCGTTCTTATTAGCTTTTGTTCTCAGTCCGTGACTCACTCTTGGCTAGCGGTTGCACTTGAAATTCGTCAAGGGAAATAGCTTGTTATGCTTCCTTGCCTCATGGTCTGGACAAGGCAAATATAAATAATAAATGATTTGAGAATGAGTCCATGACAGGTGTCGTGAGCCCATCCGCTGTTATCATTCTGGTAATGAACTTTCATATCATTTATTCAATATTTGTCCATACCCCGGGGGGCAGTGGCATCATTTTGTGGTGTGCTTGCTTTTCCCAGTTTTGATTATTGTGATCAATTCGCGTATACTTGGGTGCAGAACTATTATCTCGAGCTTTTTTTTTTTCGTCCACCCAGCCTGCTCGACAGAGGGTGAAAATTTTTAGATGAGAGGATTAGGGGCTTGCAGGGTGGCTTACCCATACAATTATGAAAATTTCATCTTTTTGCGGGGGCAAAAGGGCAATTTGTACTGTTAAGGCAGGGAAGAGTGATTTTTCAGGGCAAACGTGCCATCAAAGTGAAGCAAAGAACAAAATGGCAAATGTTTGCTTCGTATTCCTGGCGCTTTTTGTTGTTTCTTATAACTTACAAAGTGCTATGATCCGCCTAACAGTGTGTCAATGGTCAGCTAATGAAAGCTAACCTTGAACGAAAACTAGGATTAAAATGGTAAAGTCGTTTGCATTCTATCAAGTTGTAGAGTTTATTCTAAATCTTCGGTTGCAGATTTGGAAAGCACCAATATTTTTGGATGTAAAAGTTTGAATGAATCTATGTTCCTCGGTTCCAACTCTATCCCCCGTGAGAAAATGTGGTCACTCTCCCAGTGAAAACCACAACTCGTTAATGGTCGTGTGTTCAAATGGCAAACACTTCCAAAACCTGGAATGGACAGCGATGACGCCATGATAAATATATGTTGATAAGAAACCTCTTTATATAAGGGAGCTGTTATTAAGTAGTGATCAGGGGAAGAGCTACAAAAGTTTACTTTTAGGGGGTGGGGGGTCAAAAGTGAGATTTACTCAAATTAGTGGTTGGCTTTTAAGTGTGGCCGGCATCTAAAGGGCTTGGCATACGTGTCTCTTCCCTTATAAGCAGTGGATTTCCTTAGCATTTGAACGTTAGTTTCTTGTATGATAAACTCCTATGCTGTAATTATTTACCCTTTTCATTGGAAATACACCATAGCCAATCAAAACGAGATAGTCGCAAAATTTCGCCATTTGTCAAAAAAACCTTCGTTGTGCCAACAGAGACGGCATTGGGGGTGTAGCGCCCCTTTACCCCCCTAAGTAACGTCTGGTTGTTATGGAATATTGGGAAAGAAGGATTTTAGTATTTAATAAACTAAATCGATGCCTAAAAATATTACGATATAATCTAAGGTAGGCTTCAAAGAGCCAAGCTTAAAAATGGAACTTCGAGCAAAATATGGGATGATCCTTCCTTACGCAAACGACGGGGAAATTCGGCATCTTTTCACTAATTATGAGGCAAACTTCAAACCACATGTTCAACGTGATTGTCTTAAATGTTTAATGCTCAAAATTTCAAACTAATCTTATCATTTCAATCAGGCCTAAAGATTACGCAGTAGAAAAGAATTAAAAGGCAAATATTATGTGAATAGAGTTCCGAGTCAAAACAACTTCAAAACATTCGTAGAAGCTCTTAATTGCCAAACCATCTTGTGCATGAGCTGAGAAAAATCGAACAGTATTTCATTTCGTAGAACTTACTTCTTGTAGCAGTGTAAACGATCAAAGACTTTGGAAGCATCTAAAAATGGGGGAGGGGCACTTTTAGGTTTAAAAATGGCATTTTTGCATAGTTTTTCAAAACGTGGAGATGGGTGTCATACGCCCCCGCCCCGGTTCCAATGTACCTGTTAATCATTTGCTGCAGTTCCGTGTTTAGTTGTAAATAAACTTGCAATCCTGCAACCGTATAACCCTGATATTTGAAATGACCTATGAAAAGGTGTCGCCAGCGACTCATAAACGAAAGATATTTTGAAGCAGATGTTGAAACAGAAATAAGCTTGTAATTAGTAGTCTGAACTCCATGCAAGGCTCTTAACAATACATTGATCGTACTGTACTTACATAAGCCCAATCCTTCCAGCCCTGCAAGGACCACGTGGCCCTTTGATCGTCAGCGAAGGTAATGTTTAAATAGCTTGATTCATTTGCGGGTCGAGATTTGCAAGGCTTCCTTGCTCCAACATTTTTAACTATAGCACTCCCTTGTGATCTGACCAAACGTATTAATTACGATTGTGTTATTACCGGGAGTGAAACTGAAAGAAACTCGTCTGACAGCAATATTTCTTCTCACCATCCAGCGTTTAATGTAAAGGTTCTTCAACCCACTGTCACTACTTAGCAGACCCTTGCAATGAAAGATGAGCCCCATCTCCATTAAGCCCCCTGTTACATGTGAAACATTTAGAACATCCTTAAAGGTTCCTTCTGCACGTCTTTTCAGCATAGAGATGTTTAGTCCATAAATTTTGGCATGAGTTGAAGATTCATTTATTGAACAAGGAAAGATCTCCATAAAAAGACGTTCTGGCTGGTTCAGACGATTCATTACAATACATAGTTATATCCTATTACTACAGATCGTCTTCAGGAATACGAACATATGATACTAACAGCCTTTAAACAAACAAATGCAAACGCAAGGGTACCAATGACGTCTGCTAATTTATTCTTGCATACATCTAAGTGTACTTAGGTCCATTGCTTGTTGTAAAAAGCAACTTTTTCCCTTTCTTGTTTTTCCCCTTGCTCTTTTGATTTGTTGAACTACGCCCAGCCTCGTGCAGTTCCATGGCTGAGCTTACAGCGTTACTGAATGCAGTTGCAAACGATGGCACTGGAATGTAATCCTCGCCCAAAAATTCGTTAGCAGGATTGCCAATATTCGAAACTACAAATGGAAATAAACCATTACATGACCTTACATGACATGACACAGTACTACACTACATTACATTGCATTGCATTTCATTGGAGAATCTTCCGGAAATCTTCATGTTTAGAGATGTGAACTGGTCCGTCTTTGAACCAGCTAGGCAAAGTTATATAATAATTCTTAAATAGTACCGCATGCATATAAAATTTCTATGAAAACTATGAAAATTTAAGGCGCTTAAGGTTAATGAAACACACGGTTTTACCTGTCTCAACTTCGGCAGTTCTAGGTCTGTATTCCTCTCTACGTTGAACTGGAGCCTGTGTCGAATTCTGCAATGCTTTTGCAAAGGATGATGCACCCCAAGAGCCAGCACTTCCCACTGGCGGTGAGGTAGCTGCACCATTAGATGAGCCTGACCCAATCTGTGATGGAAAATCCTCAAGACTTTGTAGATCGACTGTCGTCGCCTCTGCCTCAAAATCGAGCACTGCAAAAAAAGACACGATGAGCAGATTTGACAATAGTAACATAAAAACATGCAGCATAAAAGGGATCATTTATTGAAGACATATAACATGGAATTATTTAAATTAACTAGCAGATAAAAACCCGGCTACCTGGAAATTCTGCTCAAGTTTATATTAGAGATGTTAAAAAAATCTTACTAAGGTAATAAGGAATGATCTACCTCAGCATCATTAATGCTGTAAAAACTACAATTTTACCGAAACTATAGCAAAACAGGGCATGATATGGGTGTGATAATGTAAATTTCACGGTTATCACGCGAGAAACTGCGGTAATTTCCAGCTTTATGCATTTACTTGCAATAACTTAACGTGTAATAAGGGGAAACTTTACTTCGGAATCTACTCACTTCTTCCAAAATTGTCGATCATGCGCGATCTCTCAATCTTCCGTTCCAACTTTCTTTCTTCTCGTTTTTTGCGTTGCCTTGCCATCTTTCTCTCGTAAAACTCATTAGCAAACTTCGTCAATGTCTCTCTTGAAAGCACCGGAGGTCTGATCAAGAGTTCACAGAACGAAAATTCGCAAGAGAGCGGTAGATGAGAGAGATAGCGGAAACGTTTTCTTAGCTCCTAGAAAAACAAGAGATCAACTGTTACACAAATCGGTTGAGGCATCGAGATGTAAGCAAATTTGAAGGCAAGAGTATGTCATTAAAAGCAATGTTATATACTATAATGTAATATAGTGAAAGGTACTGTAATATAGTGTAATTCAATGCATTAGATTAACGCTAACAACATCAATACATTATGCAACGAAGTCTTTGATCAAATAAACAGTCTACCTGGGTCATGCTGTAAGACTCAATATGTATTATCTGTGCAGTGATAAATTCAGGGCATGATTGCAGGCTTCCATATTCGTGTACAAGGCATCGTACATTGACTGGCTGCAAGAAAATATTCTGCCCATCTTTGGCTACAAAGAAACAAATGAAATTACTCGGGTTCGGTTTCAACTAGTCTAAAAACGTCACCGAAAAACAAAAAAACTTTTACTGCAAAAATAAATAAAAAAATTAGGAGATTGCAAAAAACGAGAAACAAAATGTTATTATAAATCACAAAACATGGAAGAGGTTTTAGTATTTAAATATAGAACAGAGGCTAGTCTACCGACTTTCCCTGGTAGCCATGGGTAATTGTATAAAGCAGGGTGGAGCATACGTTTCCCTACAAAATGCCTTCAATTAGGCAATTTTCTAGCCCATTTTAACCCTGCATCCTCAAAGGAACCATCTGCCCTAACAATCCTTTTAATTTATGGATACGGTTGCTCCTAAGCATTTTAAAAGATTTTTGCTCAAACAGAATTAATTCTTGTACCCCCTGCGATCTGACAGACAACACTTATGTTACTGTATAGCTGTACCATCACCGGGGGTGAGAGATTAAGGAGCTTCGATGTAGGCGACCATTTGATTAAGGAGCTTCAACGTAGGTTCAAGTCTTCACAGTATGAGCTGCAGTTAAGTGAGGGGATTTATGAGCATTAGACGACTAGGGTGTGCTTATCAAAATAAACTGTAAAATGAGGCAAAGAATTGATCAAAACTACCTTGGTAATAATAGTAATACTCGGGGGACACAGAAGCTTTTCGCGTAGCAACGTCATTGGCTTCACTTTGAGCAGTAACAGTGTGATCCTTGTCCGAACGAGGCTGATCTTCACATTGATTTGCCTTTCCCTGAACAATTTCATTACTCTCCTCGTCATCAGAAAAAGCAGGTTCATCCACTGATGTTACGGCGATCTGAAAGAAGTAGCCTTATATGAACACTAATAAAGTCATAAGGATCGGGTTAATTTGTTTCTTTTTCGCAAACAAACAGTACAAGAAGTCATATTGTAGTATAATGTCATGTGTCAGTGGTTGGTTTTCAATTCTGGGGAACAGGCCTTCACCTGAGCTTGAGATCGGCGCTATATTTCCCATTGGGCTAAAGACTTCATCAAGACATAATCATAATACACTTACCTGCTCTCGAAGGATGTCCATAATTTGCTTTGTGTTGGCAACTTTCGGTGATTGGTCATTTAAGTTCGTTGCATCTAGTTAGAAAAGCATAAAATAAAAATGGCGTCTCCATTGATACTTTTTAAAGACACTTCTTTCTCAAGTACAAAACATTTCATACAGCCATGTTTGCGGATTTTATGCTGGGTTTGCGGAACTTTGAAATGACTTGAATCGAAACTAGACAGATTTTGTTAATCCAACGACTTCCCACGGCCGTGGAGGCAGTGATTTTATTGGACAATCTCAGGTTGAGCAGCTTCAGCAGAGGGTGTGACAAGTCACCACAAAATCAACGATGGTACAAATCAAAGAGTCGCTCCTGCAGCCATTTCAGCTATGCTCGATCGTCGAACAACAGGACCTCTTGCCAAAGGATGCTGCTCTACGTCCCCAAACTGTGTTATCAAAGGCGTAGCTTTTAATGGCAGCACACAGCAACAACGAAAGCCCTATTATTCAAAGAACTTTCTTAATACGACAACCGTCCTATCGATTCTAAGTGGTCAATTGCATGGTTGCCATAGAGATGTTTGCATTTTAATCACCTTGCCCATCCGTCACAGCCAATCAAAAAAGACTATCCCTATCAAACTAGCCATAGCAATATCAACCAATAAAAATCACGACCAATATAATAGAAGGACCTCACGACAAGAAATTTATTGCAGTCGAACAGTCCGTATTTTGATACTTTCACGGTCTGTGATACAGGCTACATGTAGAAGTAATTCACAGCATATTTCCTATGGGAAAATCTAGAACTGACAGCAAAAAGCAGAACTTATACTCAGATTAAAAAAACAGATCATATTCAGAGTTTACCATTTTTCTGCACTTTTTTCTCACCGGCCTGCATGTTCTTGGTGAGCTCAGTAACTCTCTCCTAAAGCAATACGAAATGATATGACTATTAGGGAATTCTTACATACAAAGCTAACCCTACCATACCTTTCTTATTTCACAATATAACTTGCGTGAAACTATCTTTCACTCTACACAATCATTCATTATCTGATGAAGACGTAATTTCGAAACGCTGTGTTTTTAAAAATTCCAACGTACAATGTCAGTTATTTATTTCAATCATTTGCTTTATTCCGGACGGAGTACAGGGCTAGGAGGAATCGTGTCTTGCTAGAACCATAACCAAATGGAAACATTCCTGCGATATGGGCATCACATAGCAAAATGAGTTGTGAATCAAAAGTATTAATAACAAAGTGTATCGAATAGTGAATTCAAATAATAAATCATAAAAAGCTGATAAGCGCTTTTCGATACCTCTAAATTCTCGACTTATAGGACAATATGCGGCCATAAAAGAATAAGAAGTGGTCACTTACTTTCAATATCTCAATGGCCATTTCTATGAAAATCTCTTCGCCAGACTGTATAGATAAAGAAAAGAAGAGAGTGTCATTGGAATTGCGATTGCAGTGAAAAAACACTTGAGAACTACTTTCAGAGGACTATGAATGGTTGACATAGCAATAATACAAACAGACACTGATCGATGATTGATGATTATTAAGGTTGATAATGGCTGATAATTGATGCTTGATGATCAAGGAGATGCTTGATGACGATGATGACTGATAACTTATGATGATGTTGATGATGTTAATGATGATGATGATGATGATGATGATGATGATGATGATGATGATAATGATGATGATGATGATGTTAATGATGATAATGATGATGATGATGATGATGATGATGATTGATGATGATTATGGTGACGATGATGAAGAAGATGACGATAATGATAATGATGATAATAATAATAATGATGATGATGATTATTGATAATGATGATTATTGATGACTGGTGACTGATAACTAATGTTGATGATAATAATCACGACTGATGGCTGATAAGAATAATTGATGATGATGATGATGATAATGATGATGATAATTGGCACTGCACGAGGCATGAGGATAATTACCTATCTGGTCATTCACACAAAAATTTCCGCATAATTCAGGAAAAGACAGCGACCTTCCTCACTTGTAAGTGAGTTCTTCCTTTCTGTGTTTATAGTGAAAATGTTGTAGACATCCCCTCCCCCAAGAAAGCGTGCTTAATTTGCTAACATTGTACATACTAACCGCTTCAGATTTAGCCTCTTTAAGTTGCTCCTCGAGCTCCTTCAATTCCAGAGAAACAATTTTGTCAAGCACAATCTTTGGTGATGCTTTAAGCAGCTTAGCATGAACTGTGCGAATGATGGAGCCCAAATCACCTATGCAAGGCATGACAATATCATGAGTTTGACGAAATATCATGTTTATAATTATTGCAAAAAAACGCCGAGACAAATAAGTATGAAGCAAAATTTTTATTGTTTCGGAGTTTTTACAACTAGAAGTAAATATCATTATAACACTGCGCGGGCGGAGCTATATGACAGCATATTGAGAGTCGAAGAGTGGTAAATATTTTGCTTAAGGTTTTCTGTTGCAGTACAGTTGATATACTGATTCCAACAGTACCATTGTTTGTCAGCCAACACTGCCAACAAATTGCACAATAATACTGCAAAGATGATACCCAATAAAGTGAAATACTTATGTTTACCATGTGGTCATTTAATGAAAAGAGTTAAAATCTAAATCTTTATAGTTCATTGTGATGAAAAATTAGTGTATTAAGCTTGCCATGAGTATTAGAAAAATCAAAAACAAGGGGAATGTAAGACAAGCAACTGAAAGAAATGTAAAAGCATTTACCTTTCCATTCAATACTTGGTGACACAGTTTGAGCTGATAAAGGTTTCGGCAGCATCGAGCCCTGAAAGAAAAAGTTGATTTTGTGTACCAAATCAAATAGAATTTAAGGTCAAAACATCCATCTACACAAAGGAGGAAAAAGCATGGAATGAACACCCAGAAATGTTAAAAAGCTCTGCATCTAGATTTTTCATTTAAACTTAAAGAATTCCTTAAAAACTCTATAGAACCTCTAATCCAGAATTAGATAATGCCGAACTTTACGTTTGTTTAACATGCACAAAATTGAAACACTAGAGAGGGTGCTATCCTCGCGTTAGTTCCGGAACATATAGAAGACAGAAACTCATAATGCAAATATAATCCTTAGGTAACTCCAATATGCGCAACACTTTCAATTTTTAACAACGTATTGTAATTTGTAATTTGGGATTTTAAACTTACAATGAAAAACCACATTTTAACACAACCTACCTTCTTTCTCTGCATTAACTGCATTTCAATAGTTTCGCCTGCTTTGTACTTATGAGCTGGCGTTGTTATAACACTAAAAGCAAAATCAATTCCATTAAATATTCATAGGAATATTACGATCTTTTTGAGTAAGGTACTTCGGAATGCTTCTGATATCGTTTCAGTATAAAGTGAAGCGAGGCAAAACGTGACCCTTGCATCCACGAAGAAACCATTTGCTCCAATAATCTTTTGCCAGAATAGGTTATTTCTTAAATCTCCTTTTATTATCTGGCTACACCTGCTTCTAAACTTTTGTACAGATTCATTGCTACCAGGGGTTAAAGGAATGAGGTATTTCAAACAGAATTACTTTAATTTCGACAGAACGAAATTCAAAAATAGTGTTGGTATTCAATACCTTTTTAAGTCTGACGTAATAATAGCTTCATAACAAATTGGACACTTTCTCCATTGCTTTTCTCCCTGTAAAAAACTCAAATAATTAGCAGATTTATTCAATTTCCTTTATTAGAATTTTTGAAACGCAGACATTTCTGATGGCATGCAATTTGGGACAGGCTGTAGTTTTTAATATCAATGCTGACATAGATCTATGATGGTCATTGTTTATAGTGCATAAATATTCATATTAATTTCATCATTACTATCTTTTTTAGACCTTCTAACGATCAGTAGTCGGCTGTTAATTTCCTAACTTGATTTATATAGTATTAAAGATATGAAGTTTCAGAAATAAATCATCTGCATTATTCTTATTTTTTATATCTTTAGCAACAACTGCAAATCTTCTCTTAAAATGTGTGACTCCTTTTTTTATTGACAATAACACAAACACTACCTCATTTCCAAACTTTCATAAATTTGCATTCAAATTTGTATTATAAGGCATTAGCAAACCAAGAGCTACTCCCATTTTTAATTTTCTTAAGATTGCTTGTTTTACAATTGTTATTTATTTTGAAACTGCAATCTAAGCTTGCATATTACAAAGTACCTTTGGAATAGTGAAACCTGGGTATTACTCTTTGTAATAGTAAGCTCCTTGAGGTACTGCTTCAGTATAAGTGTAAATAATCAAATTGTATAGCAATTTTGTAGCGGTCAATCCATACTTTAATCTCTAGTGGATATGAAAAAGAAGATTTGCCGCATAACTGTAAAAACAATAAGGTGGAAAAAAGCAATGAAAATAGAGGGTATCCTTTATATAAAAGAAACATTAAAAATACCAATTTCAAATAATGAATAATGCATGACCAACAATACACATGTCCACATCTTGTAATTCTTGCAATTCTTGGTGTATCCAGGCAGATTGGGCATGATGGAATATCATGACTGCATAAACACTAAAAAACAAAGAATATGATTCCCAAAACAGCACATAATTATTAAATACTCTAGAAATAAGGCAAAGGAGACATTTAATGCCTTTACTTTCAAACTGCATACTAAGGTGCACCATGTGGAAGTAAACCTATGAATGAACACTGAAAATGTATTTCATCTTCTACAGATAGGCCTGTCAATAACTGCCATAAATCCTCAAACTGTTGCTTTTCATAAGCTCATTTGCAAATTAGCCCTGACTCTGGAACTGATAAATTAATAAAAACCAACCCTTAGATAACTAAGGATTTTGTGGCTATGTTGAGTGAGGGAAAGTTTTCTTGATCTTTCTTAAGCGATCAGATTTTTCCAACTTACAGCAAATAATACTTATCAAACAAACAAGGAAGCATTTCTCACAATTTGTTCGATCATATCCCAATCAACGAGCTTATCTGGATCAACAGTGTGTAAGGAGTAATCACCATCTTCTTTGACAACAAATTGGCAGCTGAAAGTAAACAATAATTTTGTATGAGGCAGAGAAAATATAATTTAAAATCAGGATGAAAACGTTTGATGTCAATAAAGATCTCTGCAACTCTGAAAACAATGTTTATCATGACATGAGTTTGCAAATATTTGCATGATTCACTACTACCCTGTATGCAAGGGGGTAGAGCATTTATATTCTTTTTAACATTTGTGACTTTTTGCCGCTTGCTCTAAAGAATGGCCATATGCTGACGATGAAACATAAATAGCCAACGGTAACTATGTGTAATTTGGTTAGTTCTTCTGCTGCTTTGTGCTGTTCCTTATATCAATCATTTACATACATCATTGCAAGTATTTCTGGAGATCCTGGTTGTCAACTAATTTCATTCTCTACTTTTCTTGCTACATAGGATAGCTTAAAACCTTAATGATATGAATTTATATCAAGATACTTGAATGAAAACAAGCACCCACTTTATCTAAACTTCCTTAACTTTCTCACGTTTTTCTGTTGCCATCTTATATTCAGGTGCCAATCGCACCATTCTTTGAGGCCAGCAGCATACATGGATGACAAGGTGGCCCAGATATTAGTAAACTTGCATCTTCCCAGCACATATCAGCACAATATTAATCATTCATGTGATAAAAATGGTATGCACTCCGTTTCAATTATAAAAAATTCAATAACTTTCAATTAACTTACTTGGCTTGGAGATATGACTCCTTGTTATACACTGCAGGTCTAGAGTACTGAGACAACTGTCTGTACTTCATATAAGGACCACATTTGTGGTGGCTGGATGATGCATATTGGAAGTTCAAGAGGCTGCTTGTAACTTTCTCATCCCTAAACAAAGCCAGTTCTTCATCAAATTCAAAGGCAGGTTCTGATTCTGAAACTGCTCCATTTTGTTCTTTACCAGTTCTCTGTTTAAAAATAAAAGCAAATTCCTGTTAAAAAACTGTTTGTGGCTAGGAAACAATTTATCAGTCCTGAACAGAGAAAATACATCCAAATCCAAAGCATTTTTTATTCTGCAACTGCTTCCCTTTTTTTCTTTATAAACTCTCTTTAATAAAAATGAGATCCTGTGAAAAACAAGCCGGTTGTTATAAGACATTGAATAAGACAGTCCCTGAAAACAGTGGGGACACTTGGGGAAGGTGGCAAGGGGGGCGGTGACCCTCCAATATTTTCAAAGACAATAGTCTCTTGTTCTGAAACAATGGAAATGCATGATGTCATTTTTTCAAACAATAGGTAGATGCAAAATAAAGTATATTTCTGCAAAGAAATGGACTGGTCAATGAACCTCCTAGCTATGTCCAGAGTCTTTCTCATGCTCAAACCTGATGCTGTGACAATAATCTTATATTTACCTTTGAATCGTTGGCAGGCAAAGTCTGCCATCTGCTTGAATCCTTTTTTAGATTCTTTGATGATCCTCTGCTGGATGCTTTTGGCTTTTTTTCATAAAAAGAGCCAATGCCAGCATTGTTCCTGTATGTCCCAACCTTTTTGGGGTAAGTCCTGGATCTATGTTCTAGAAGAAAACATCAATGAATTCAAATTATGACAAATTACTTAAACAGCAGAATTAGTGATTAAAAAATATGATATAAAAAAAATACAAAGTGACAGGAATGCCAAAAATGTGACAAGAATATATTAAAAATTTGTTGCTAATATTTTGTGTTTACATACGTATTGTATTGTTAACAGTATTTTTAGCTAAATTATTTTGCTTTGCTATCAATTTGCTTTATTTTTCACAGTGTTGCCTTGCCTTTGTCAGGAGCAGCTGTCATAGGTTATTAGGGGTGCCTACATCTGTTGGCATAAGAGCATTGCCTCCCTTGCTCTCAGCACAGGGGTGGCGCCAGGACCAAAACTTTAAGGTGCTGACGGTTTTATGCTACCTTAGTGTCGATGAAAATTGTACGATAGTGTAGTGCCAACAGAAATTTATGAAGTGAAACTGCTTGCACCTAGAACGGTTTTAGCGAATGTAACCATTGGCTTTTTGCAACAATCAATTTTAGTTTCATTTTGGTGAGCTCAATCTCAGGGTGGGTACACAGTGAAGAAGGGTCACTTTTCATTGCAAGCTAGAAGACAACACGGGCGACACGGCCCTTCCTGGGGTGAAATGTCAAACAAAATGGTGATTAAAACATTAGTTAAAATTCACTGATTATCCAGAAAGTGCTGACGCAATTTGATAACCAAGATGAATTGCCTGCTGACAGGGGGGCTACAAGATATCTTAGGGGCTATAGCCCCCCTTGCCCCCCATGCCGCCACTCCTGTCTCAGCAGAAAAAAGCTAAATTTTTCAATTTTACCATTGCTTTGTCTTGATTTGTCACAGTTTTGCCCCCCTTTCCCTAAAATAAAGCAGGCACCCCTCTTGGTAATTCTTGTAATCTATCAATTTAGAAAGTTCGCATTTTCACCTAAGCAAGAAAGCAAAACTGATGTAAAGAATTCATAGCTTACCTGAAATCATAACACAAACTAACTTCACTGGACACCATTTAATAATTGGGAAACAGTTCACGAGATATTAGTTTGAGTTCGAAACGCTACCTTCTTTCACACAATACAACCATTGTTTTTCTATTTTTAAACAAAAATACCGTCAATGTCTCACAACCTCACAGCGTTGCGATTTTTAGGCTACTTACCATCTTGGCCTCCAGCTCCAGCCCTCCTTGCAGAAGGCGAGCTTTTTTGCATTGCAGTTTTCTTCTCCATTTCTTCGGTGTTCTCCGTAGTTGTTTTTACTCAGGCACAAGTAAATTCTGGCCTCTTTGACGTCTTGACTTCCGTCGTAGAATGATGAAAATCTCCAACCTTCCGACAACATTTTAGCAAGCCATATTTGCAAAACAAACTAAGGTATTAGAAATGACAACTTGTGATAACTTATTATTAAACTTTAGCTTGTGTATTCTTGCTTTAAAATATTGGGAAACAGTCCCAACAATTCGCAGACAGCTTGACTGCCAGCGAGAATATCAAGCGGAGTGTGTTTGCTTCCTTTCAATGGCGGCGTCCACCAATTTCAGCCAAGGATTGCGTTCGTTACCAGTAATCGCCATTCACTTCAACAGTTCTCGCAACAAATCACTGAGGTGGAGTAATAGTGTGTTGCAGTGACACATGGACACATTTAGGCCCCCCTCCCATGGGCAGGGCCGTTCCTGGAAACTACTGTTATTGGGGTTGGCGAAGATAGATCATTAGTTCTTCACCAAAGCGGTAGTACCGTACTTGCCCGAGCAAAAAACAACCTTTCTAGAAAACTGGTCAACCTAGGTTTAGAAGATTATTGCATTTGATCCCAATGCACATGTTTAGTACACCCCCTTTTGATAAGAGCCAAAAGTTTGCATTTCATGATATGATGCAATGTGAGATGGAAAGGATCTCAAGTGCCGCTTGTATTACGTAACTGTTGTATCAAATTACTGTAATTAAGTGCATAGTGTAGTAATGTGGAAGCAAGCGGTACTTTTGTTTGAAAATGGTTCAAAAAGAGTTGGTAACGGCTCCTCAAAAAGATAAGACGTAAACGTTTACTAAAGTGTATTACGTAATACTACAGATAATAGGCAATGCTTGTATCAAACGACACACATTGACAAAATTATGCATCAATGACGTAATACAGGGGCCTTATGTCAAAACGATTGCTGACAGCAAAGGTCAATTTCTCAGTCATCTTTTGAGGGGAAGGGGAGGCTTAGAATCCTCTATTTTTGGAAAATTTCCAATCTGAGCCTTAAATTATTCTTGAGATATCATTACGTGACTCATGTGCAAATCTTCCTAGAAGTTGAAGAACTGTATATCATCAAAATAACCAAATACATATATACAATCCCCTTACGAAAGTATCCGGACAGTTTGACAATTGAATCACAACTCAAACGCAAATTTAACGGATGCCTTTGGAAATTACTAATCAAAACAGTTCAATTTTTCCGACATCGTTACGTTGCCAAAGAAATAAAGGTTATTTTCTGATAAAACATGTTTTCGAGAGTGTAAAAATCGACCTTTTGACCAATAATTCCACGTTTATATGCACACAATGGCCCTTTCTCTATTACAGGGTTGTTTCGGCAGAAACAATGGCCTCGAATTTGTGGCTGTCAAAAAATTGCAACCTTAAAATGATATTGTTACAGAATATCCGCAGCAGTTTTCGAGATTTTCAGCCTTTTCCATTATGGAGTATCTTCATCCCATCCAAAGATCATGACCTGGCATCCATCGACATTCCATTACTCTTGCTTTGAATGAACTTTTTTAGTTGAAACCCATTTATTTATTCCTCTTTGATAAAATTTTCTTTTACATAGAAAGATCTTTATTATTTCGAACGGATACATATGTGATGAATTACTATTATTTTATATTATTGATTATTTTTGAACTAATTATTTTTGTTTAGAATTGTGACGCAGAGCGAGAGGCAAATTGACAATTGAACTTGCATAGATTTTACTGGTTTTTTAATGTTTTATAAGACAAATCAAAGTTCATTATTTTTGCCAGTTTCATGAAAACAAGATATTGGTACGAAGTTGCAGAACTTAGACGATTGCTAAAGATAATTAAAGTTGTGAAGCGATTCTTGCGTACTTTCCTAGTGACGACACGTGCTGATCTTGGCGTTGAAGGTTTCCTTGGCCTTCCCAGCCATGCAGAATATTTTTTGCTTTTTCATGGGAATTTCTTTTCCACACATTTAATGTTGCACATTTTGGGCATCTTTTAAGCTTTCAACTTTGGCAAAAGCTCTTTTCATTTTTTTAGTGGAAGTCAATTTCATGACGCTGGAAGTCAACTCTATCTATTTGATCGCTACCAAGTCGACAAAAAAACCCCAATAACAGTGTGTTCGCTGAAGGAATTTTCAAATGTTTTACAAAATATGTAATTCCAAAACTCGGGAACATGCCCAGGTACTTTTTCTACAAAATAGTCATTCTCATTGATCAAATATTTACAAACAAAAATTGTGAATTTTCGCAGCGAAAATTCTGCCGCTATAAAATTCGAAAGTGTTCGGATACTTTCGTGACGGGTGTATATATGATATATTTCAAAATAACATAGCAAACAATCACGTAAGTTTTACTTCTTGCAAACACTAGGTAAAATGTAAAACCGATCCTAAAATTATTCCTAAAATTGTCTTAAATGATATTTAGCTATTTTCTGCCTTAAAAATCTCATGATATGTACTTTATAAAGAAGTCTCCAATGTTCGGACTACATATTTTCTACAGAGTTTGCAAAAATGGGATAGAAGTAATTCCATAATTTTAACAGAGTCTCCGACGAAAGATGCAGATGGTGTTTCCAATGACGCTGAATAAAATGTGGGATGGCCCTGGTTCTCCCCAACCCATCTGTCGCCAGAGGCCTGGGCTTGGATCGGAAAATCTCAGTATTGAACTTTGTTAACTTTTCAAAGAGTTAACTTGTCGGCTGGGCACAGTCCTGCTTTCTCAAAACCACTTTCCTTAAATAAACTTTCCTAACCCTAGTTGGAGAAATTTCTTACTGAACTTCCTAATCATCAAGAGCAGTGCTCTGCTCTTTAATCAGCCACTGTCTTAAAAGAAACAAGGATGGCCTTACTACACTGATAAAGCTCGCTGCTCAAAATTCTTAAAATTTCCAAGGCTGAGCACTGCTTTCTTAGAACATCACTTTCCTATATAAAAGCCCATATCCCTTTTGCACCCTCGGTCTGGACCTAGCAACGTTGTTCTTAGAAACCGCCTCGTTTCCATATTTCACTTTCTTGTTCCTTTTATCCTCTCATCGTGTCAGCTGTCAGCATGTCATGACGGACAAGGACAAAAAAGAATATGTACCAAAAGATCAATAGCTGCAGAAAGTTAAGTACCATGTGGAAATGTTGCCGGTTTCTTAGAATTTTGCTTGAAATGTGCCAAGGTTATTGCTGCTATGACTGTGTACTTATGACACAAAATGAATAAAGCTGGCACCGAAATTGCAGTCACATTTAGGCCCTTTGCTGGTACCATTAATTTGATTGTTTATTGATGGTCGCAGCTTATATTTGGTGTGTGTAGAGGTAGGACTATAAACCAGGAAGAAACAGAGTGTCGTGGAATTAGTATCAAACTGTTTGTGCCGTGTTTTATAAATGATTTAATGTTAGGCTGTAAATGAACACACAACGACAAGCTTCCAGGAGGGTAGAAATAGACCCATAGGTCAAATTGTTTTGTTGCACAGAGATTTTTTTAAAGGAGCCATGTTTAACGACCAAGATTTGGATTTAAATGAATTTGAGATTTACGATGATGACGATCAAACTGATATTTACGAACAACTAGAAAGGAAAGACAAATATCTCATGCTTGCCGCTGAAGCTGGAAAGACACTTCTCCAGAAGAATCGAGCTTTAGAAAGTACGATAGAGTATTTGAATGCTGAGATGATCAAGAAAATTGAGGTGAGAAAATGATTTAACCTTTAACGTTAATGTGCTGATCCTCTTCATGGGATTTGGGTACTGCAATGCCTACTGAAAAAGCGCAACTTTTACTATTTTCTATATTATCATTGTTTTGCCCTCTGATTTTACTTGTTCCTTCCTTTGCCTTTGATTGCTGCGGGTGCTTTTGCAAATGGAAAAATTTTGAGTAGTATTGAAGTTAGTTAGATTATTGCCCAAAAATTGCTCTGTGTATGCTGGGCAAAAATGTTCAAAGGTGTAATCGTTATATGTGGGGGGGGGGGGGGATTTTTTGGGGCCGGAGTCTTTCACTCTCAACTAGGAGAATATCATTTTCATATAGAACAACTGTCAACCCCTAATTGGTATTTAATCTAGGGTGTATTCCATGGAGTTCTTGCTTGAGATATCTTGCATGGATCTCACCAAAAACATTAAATCAAACACTGGTTCCATTGCTCCTTGATTTCAAGGTGCAGATCTATTGAACTGGTACAGTTTTGTGGGTTGAGACCAAAGTTTGAGCATTTCTACATGAAATTATCAGCCAACTCTGTTGTCCATCCTTTTGAGGTCCATCCCACAACATCACACCCTACTCATAATGAACCTTAGAATTAATTTCATGTTGCTAAAAATCTACGTCCTGGACCCTCTCATGTGCCTCCTTCAACTTAACCCTCACCTAAATTACCCAAAAAAATCACACATTAAAAGCCATCAAGGCTGTTCGTTTGATAGCTGACAGTTATTGAAACATTGTTTTGGCAGGAACTTGAAAGTGATAAATACAAGTTGAAATCATGTTACAACCACAGAGAGTCTGATTACCATGCACAGTTACATGGCCTCAAATGTGATAATGAGGTGCTACTGAAAGAAATAGAAGAAGTCAAAAGGAAGAACAAGCTATCTATGGATCAAAGTTCAAGAAATGTTAAAGATCTTATGCATCAGATTGAAGCATTGAAAGAAAAGCTTGTGAAAGTGAGTGAACCTTTATATATTTTCAATCAAAAGGTCACACTTACCACTCAGACCAGGGATGCTGGAAGCACTGAGGGGCACAGGGGAGCAGAAATTTTTGCAGGACAGTTTACAAAAAACCACATCCTGCAAAATTTTAGAAAATCAAACAACACTTATGACTTATCAAGGTTTGGTGATAGTAGACTGCTACCAATGCTTGTTGAAAAGAACTTATTGGATTGAGCAGGGCATCTCTGGCCCCCCTCAGCCCCCTTTGAAAAGGGCAAGGAGAGCAGCTGCCCCCTTACCACCCTCTTTTGGCATCGATGACTCAGACTCATTCGGGTAAACTTCTATGTATTAGCTCATCAGAATTTGGGAAACCCCTCTTTTTTACACCAATTGTTTTAAAAAAGTATAGTAACATCCACTCTTTTTTGCAATCAATTTGGAAGACAGTTTGTGTCTAAGCAACAAATTCAAAAAAAGGGCCTAACCCTACACTAGGTTTTTGACAAATTTTGACATATTTTCAGAAAACTGGGAGGAGGGTGATTACCCCCCAAAGACCCTGTGGCTCCATCACTGATAAGTTGGATGGTCCATCCCAATTAACCCATAATTCATGATAGCAACTTTGGTTAGCAGAATCCCGATAGCGAATTCTACAGATGACAAAATCTCTTTGGTAACTGTTTGTTGGTTTAATAATCTTCAACTGTCATCTTTGTATTCGAGCATTTCCTGAAACTTTTTGCTGTCAGAATCTAACTGTTATGTTATGTCTCGATTTAATTAATACAGTCACCCTTCTGTTTCTGAGCCCGGAGCCCTAGAAAAAACAAAGCAACTCTGTACTGTTACAACTGTCTGTTTATTTGCATCAAGCATGCAATTATTAGTATAAACATACAAGGATGTATGCTTTTTTTCAATTTTTTGTTTGGGAATTCAAGCTTGGTTTCTGGCTATTATCAAGTAAGCCTGGGGTGCTCATGCCTGTGCCCTCAGGAATTCCCCTGAGTACCTATTCAGTTGCCTTGAATGGATAGAAAGCTGGGTTGGCTTGAAAGCTCATTGAGGAAAGTTTCGACTGTGATCTCGAATACAGATCTTAGGTTAGTGAACCTGCATCTTGACCACTCATTCACGTTACCGTCACCTTTTTGGGTGTGGAAACCACAGCACTATTATCTGGAGATCTCTCTTATGATAGTCCTTCAGTCTCAAAAGCCCTTTACGCTTGATTCGGATGATCTGGTAATCTCTTGTTTGTTTGATTCACCTTCCGTTTCAACAATGCAATAATCCAACTTTTATTTTGCATGATTAAAGTGATCTCATTGCCTTTCCTTTGATTGGTTTCAGCTTCAGAAGCTAAGTTAGCTTGATTAATCTGATCTGGTTATCTTTCCTTTGGTAAATCTTTAGGTTCTTCTACCCTGTTTTCAACAAACTTCAGTTTCAATAGCCAAACTATCATGATTAAGATGATCATCATACCTTTGATTAATCTCTGGCTTTTAGAACCCCATCTTTTGCTTAAGATTGATGATTCGATTTTTTTCATGATTAAGATCTTTTCATCCTTTCTTCGATTAGCTTCCTTTTGATAAATTTTCAGTCTTTTTTCGATTAGCTTTGAGTTTCAAGAAGCGAGTTAGCATGTTAAATGTAATCTGATAATCATACATTTGATAAATCTTCAGTTTGCATGATTAAGATAATCTTGCCATCTTTTCTTCGATTAGCTTTCAGTTTCAAGAGCCCAGTTTTCATGATTAATTTGATCTGGTTATCTTTTCTTCGATTAGCTTTCAGTTTCAAAAGCTTACTTAGCATGATTAATATAATCTGATAAACCTTTCTTTTGTTTCTACTGTCCAGTTAACCTAGATAATTAAGATTTGTATTCTCATCTCATTAATTATTACTTAGATGCAGCAGACATCAAAAGCAGGTGTTTTTAGGACAACACCGTTGACCAGCATCAACCTCTCAATATATTCACAACTGTAACAGTTCCACCAGTTTCTAAACAGTTTATAAAATGTCGAAGCATGTCTGCCCTTGATGAAGACAAGTACATCAACAGTCGTTTTCCAGGTATGGTAGATATCTGTAATATACTTACTGCTTGCTTTTTTTATTTTTGAATAGGCCAGCTCTAAAAACGACGAATTTTCCCTTCAAGTACAAACTCTGAAACGGCGAATCGAAGGAAGGTCAACTGCAGCGATGACTAACTATAATGAGGACGTGAATATGATGGAATTCAAGATGGCGAGCGAGCAAGTATGCCCATTATTTTTATAAAAATATATTTTATAAAAAATTCGAAGCTCAAAATTAACGATTTTTACGAATAGTTTATGAATAATTCAAATAACTAGCTATGTCAAGACTTTTTGTTTCTACATTCTTTTCGGTTTTTCTCGAATTGAAAAAGTACAGTTTCTTTGCTATTTAAACAAGATGTTTTTAAGTGACTAATATCTTTATCATATCGAGCATCTTAGATCCATACGCAAATTTGCACTTGAGAATACCTTAAACATTGTTCTGGGCTCAAAATTGAAAATTTATAAAGAGGTCAACAAATACATTTGACAAATGCTAAAATTTTGATGAAACACTGTAAACCTAGCTATAAAACTATATTTTCAGCCAAAATAAGAATTGATAGAAGAAAATTGTTATCAATCGGTCTCGCCAGCTGGGGGGATCGAACCCAGATCCCCATGCATAGAAAGTTTTGAAAGTGAAAAGAACTTCCTACTTGTCGTGTCTCCCATTATCTTGACCTATCTTGAAAAAAGCAGATATACAATCTTTTATTCATAGTATCTTGGAAATGGTTTATTGTAATCTGCAGGCGATTTAATCGCTACGTTATTTATTCTGATAATTTCATGCTAATGGATGTTTTAACTTATCTTTAGATAAGGAACAACCTTGCATGCATTAGCTCCAAATGTGTCCGCTCCGCTATCAAGGTTTCACTAAAATAGTAGCGGCGTCCATTTTACACTGACTGGCAGCTAAGATTAATTTGAAAAGTCAATGATTACTGCATTCTTTCAAGATTGCATGATGTTTTCGTAGATAAAAAAGTTGCAAAGTGAAAAAAGAGAATTACAGTCGACTCTTGATGACTGGGCATCTGAAAAAATTAGATTTATTGAAGAAGTTGAGAAGTCAAACGATAGAATTACATTGCTAGAACAACGAAACAAATATCTGGAACAGCAGGTTGGTAATTCAGCTAGATTACACAACAACTTGGTCATAATTCAATACTTAAATTATAGCCTTTGCGCTAACCACACCAAAATCACGTGTAAAGATATATGTTGCTACTGATAGGTTCTTAATTTTGACCAATCGTCGCCTGTTTGAAACGATTATTACGTAGCATGGTGTAGCTCCTGGAGCTAAATTGAAAAGAGCTGCCAGACAATTATTAGAAAAAGAAGCGGTAACAAGTTGGCAAGATTTTTAAGAATAAGGATGACTACAAGAACATCACTTTGATAAATACTTGTTGATGAAGAAATGTTAATCGATATAACATTACAGACTAGGCAATATAAGAAAGTTGGATCACAATGAAATCATAAAAACCAGAGCTTATTCAGAAACCAGCTAAATGCAAATCTTAGAGATAACAACCTAGAGACCCACGGATGATAACATTTGGAATAAAATTGTCAGCAGCTTCCTTAGCTAATCGCCTTCCACATTTCCTGCCCACTATTTACGCTCACGATCGGTACAATGTATTTCTGTCCGCTCCTCTTAGATTTCAATAGCAAAAAGTGACCTTGATGCATCAAAGACATCAAATGTGCAATTGAAAGAACAACTCGAAGAATACATTCTCCAGGTTTGTTTACTTTTTGTCTGACGAAATGCACCACTATCAATCAAATCCAATGACATTGAACCAAAGTCAATCCAGTTAAATCCATTTTCAGTACGCTAAACAGTTGGTACTTGCCAAAATCGATCTTCACGGAAAGCAAATCTAGCCCGGGCCAGTTTGCATTAAACTTGAATAGTGCAACTAAAGATGAAAGAAACATATCTTTAGACATTTGCAGAAGATTGTTTAAGTCATGATACTGGCCTGCAGAGATAAGAAACAAAATTTGGTCTTTCTTCTCCTCTCAATATATAGCAGTAGATTTATATCATAAAGCAGAGAATGAAAAAGCAGGCTGGCAATCACTCTTTTATAAACAAAATGTAAGCTAAATATAAGTATAATTTTGTCGTATCTGCTACATAGGCGCCGACTAGGTGGGGGCTTGGGGGCTCGAGCCACCCATGGATACTGCTACGGGGGGCTGAGCCCCCTCTGAGAAAAGTTCAAAAATTTGCTCTTTATAGCTTTTTAGCTTAATTTCCCGAATAGGCATAGTATCTTCATCTATTTTTAATGAATAGAATACAATACATCGTTAATCAAAGAACCAAACTGCGTTCTTAACTGATAATTTAGAGAAATTGGTATGTAATTGTTTTTCATTTCTAGTTTCAGCCCCCCCTGCTAAAATCAAAAGTCGGCGCCTATGATCTGCTATATATGTCTGCCACTTTGCGTTGCTATGTCAGTAACAAACATCGTCGCTAGCAGTCCTCGAGAATCCCATAGGCAGTCTGCTATTTTGTTCTCTGCATTACTTGTATCACAAAATAGCCTTGGAATATTAACATTACTTGTCCTACTAACATGTGAATTTAAGTTTTCTTTTATTTCTAGGCATCGACATCTGGTTTCAAAGCAAGCAATTGCTTAATGAGTGAATTAGAGAGCTGCCTTGTAAATAGTCAGGAGGAGACATGTTTTGATGATAGCATGCAGGATCCGAATGATTTTGCACCGATTTGCATCTCAAGTCCGAAGAAACCAGATGCCTACCCTTCTCAGCCACTTGAGCATAATTGCATGGTAATTATAACTGATTGAGTTTTTATTTGAATGAAAATTGCTGTTCGCCGTTTGGTGACATAGAAAGTGCTTAGAAAAGGTTGCAAGTTCACAAAAGTACTCATGTCTTGGCGAAAGAGCTGTTATTTCTGATCAGCCTGGAGCAAGTCGTTGGGTCATTTGCAACCTGCAGATAACTATCCGTTTTTTTTTAGTTTAATTTAGTTATGGTTTACAGGCTACTCTATTTGTTTGATGCCACTGAGTAATCTATAGTTTTCTGAAGATAGCATCTAGTATTCTTGTAGGGGTTCAACATTGGTTCTGCCTTAATAAACCACCTCTGTAAGTATGATGAGATGTTCCACAGAGCGTGTCTGTTCGAAGTAGCCTCTTGGAATAGATGCCACGCATATAAGGTTATGGGTGAACAAGGTCTCAACCTGGTTGCGGAAATTTAAACTTCTATCAAATCTTATCATAGATGGACTTGAACACTTTCTAAATGTCATGGAGATGGAGTAGAGATAGCTTTTTTCTTCTACAGAATCTTTCTAGAACTATCGTAGAGTAGTTTATGTCACAATATGTAAGTTTCTTATTGGTGATTTTTTGCCTAATAACAATTGATTTTATTTTCAGGATTCTGATCACATGTATGAACACTCTGACGTCATAGATATAAATTCCCAAGAGAGACATGAATCAGTTCAGGATCTACAGCGTCAGGTATTCTATAAAGCATACGTGAATTTCGCGTTATTTTAGTTTTCAGGGTTATTGCAAGCACTTAATCATTGTTTACTTCTCCCCAATACAGGTCAATTATATCAATAGCTGCTGTGATTTACAAGATGAAAATCGACCATTTTCTTGAGTTATAGCTATTACTTCTAGGAGTCAGGAATAGTGTAAGAGTTGTAACTCAAAGTTGGGAATCATTGTCCATACACGAGTCCCTGGTTCATTAGCTCTGAAATATGCCAGTGGGAACCTGATATAAACTACGTTAATTGGTGTTAATTGTGTAGCTTCTTTTATCGGTTATATAGTTTTTGTTAACACTAACAACTACAGTCTTTGCCTAGTTTTTTTTACAAACATGCGTAGATATATTTGATACTTTGTCGATTTTGCTAAGTTCCTTTTACTTAAAATTGGCTCCGGATCTTACATTTCAGGTGAAAGAATTGAATCAGAAATTAAACGAGAATTTCAAGAGCCACGAAAGATTGTCTACAAAATATACGCTGACGACAAACCGGCTAAAGTTTGCGGAGACAAAGCTCGAAGAAATGCAACAGCAGGTGAGAATGCATGTTTACAAAAATCGGATCGTACATTTTTTTTACTTCACTCTGAAAAGTCACAATTTTGTCATTGAGGTACAATTCCGAAATAAAGGAGAATTTCTTCTAAATTTTGAAGTTGCAGAAACAGGAAAATGAGGAGACCTTACAATCCCTTTTTTTAAGTCTGCTGCGCAGCAACGTTTCAGTTGGCTGTTATATTTTTCATTTTATATGACACAAGAGACAAGGACTTGAAAGGATTGTTGAAACCCATCGAAGGAAGACAATCGGAAAGTTGGATCCTGAATTTCTTGCTTAAAAAACCTGTTTTAGAATTTGGCCTTAAAAGTTTGAGCAGTATCACAACCACACTCTGTAGTACAGTACCCCCTTCGTGCAAAGAAAAGGCACCTATCAAGCAACGAAATCTCTATTAGATTAAAGAAACCTTTTGGTATAATAGCCATTTGGCTACAAAAAACGGCGCGAGAAGAGAAAATGAGCGTCATTGGCTATTTGCTTTGACCAACCTTCGCTCACGCTCCCTTTCTTTGCGGAAGAGTTTTAATTATTTTTTAGAACTTTTTTATACTATGCCTCCGCATGTTTGTGTAATTTTAAAGTAACTAAGCTACTTTATTTTATTTGTAGATGAACTGCATGGAAAGAGAAGTTGAATTATACAAGAGAGAAAGAGATATTATATTAAGCGACACCACCCTCGATGAGGCGTTGGTTTTATCCCTAGAGCAAAGACGAAAGGCCTTTGAAGAGTCAGTATCTATACTTTCTCCTGTTTTCTTCAGTAGTTTCCTTAATTCATGATTCATCCGAGCAACAAAGGGGGCAAGGGGGCGCCCCCCAGCCCGAAAGGTAAAAAGTTTATTGTCTGAGATACATAAATCCGTGAGGACTTCTGCTACATTGGCTTTTCCCCCCCCCCTCCACGAACTTACCCTGTCGCCACTGATGTGCATGTATGAGTGCAACTATGTAGCTCGAAGAACATAATAATTGAGTGTAAGGAAGATATAATTTTTAGCCATTTGCTGATCAAGCCACCTTTAAACCATTGGCATAACGCACGGTGTGCACCTTTAAGTGCAAAACTAAGGGCCCCCGCACAATTAGGCACCTAGAGGGGGCCCCCAAGAAAGTTTATTAATTTTTTTTGGATGAAAGCGCTTCTTAAAAATTATTATGTTGATGTTAGTTAATATTGTTTTAAAATTGCATGTAAAAAAATTTATGCAGTTGAGGGTAATTTCGGGCTCAGTCTGTAAACTTGATTTGCAAAAAAATAGGGGCCCCAAACCCCTACTTCGACTAGGGGCCCCACACTTCTCCGTTACGCCACTGCTTTAAACCCGAAGCTTTGCCAGCCAGATGTGTGCTTTGTTGCTTGACTTAACTGCTGAAATTGGTCTAAAGTGCACCCTGTTCATCCACAATTCGAGCCTTTTTTGGCCCAAGTTAATGCACTTCGGTCAAGACATAAATTGATGATGAACTTAATGAACAAAGCAACTGCTCTAATCATATGTTTACATTAGTAAGCTAATGCCTAATAAAAAATAAATATGTTTTTTGCAGGAGAAATGATGCCCTTGATAAACTGGAACAAACTAAATCTGACTTATCCAAATTGAATAGTCAGCTATTGGAGGCTGTGCAGCAAAAGGTTGACCTTGCGGAGCAACTAGAAATGTGGCAGGTATGTTACAATTGTTAAAACGTACTGGGAACACCGAAAACTAAGGCCCTTTTGGTTTTTTATTGGGACTGGCCAGGAAAATGTTTCAGCACATTTTGCCATAAGGCTCTCCAGTGCACAGATCTTTCTAATTGCTGTTCCAGTGACTTCATAGGGGTGTCACCAATCTTTTTGGCTTCTACCTGGCATCGCAGTCAGACCATGGCGTTTGAACCCTGAACTCTAACCTGGGAGCTGGTCTTTGACCTCTGAGTTCTGGCATGGAGTAAAGGCGTTGTTTGGTGACGACTTGATGCTGAGAGATCAAAAGCGGAGACATAACGTTTTCAATTACGATATTTTCACGAAACCCATACGGTTATTACCGACCATATAATTACAAGAGAAAATTTCCCACGATTAAAGGAGAGGATCTGAAAAGAAACAGTTTTGGAACATAAATCGATTCTTCAGAAAGGAAAAAACACTCTCCCATGGAGACATGGCAGCTAAATATAGTGATGGGCTCAAAAAGCGACTGTTTAATCTATTGTTGGAAGGATCAGGTGAGCGTTGGGTATGTCAAAGGGTGTTCTGGTTCAGGCTTTTATACGGTATGGTCTCTGCTCCGCCAAATGGTTGACTTTTTGGATTTTTGACTTTTGACCTTGAAGCTTTATGAAGATAAGGCTATTAATGAGTTAATATTGTCCATTTTAGGTTGATATGGCCGCGCTTATTGACAGGCAGTTGAAGAACTCAAGTAAGAATGAACGTAAAGGGAAGTCTAGGTCAATGTTTTTTACTGGTAGATGGTCATGGACTTCTGTAATGAAGCCCACTTAATGCCATCACCTTAATGTATATATAGATATGCCAACACTACAGTGTGTACACAGAATAGAGATCTGTGTGTTAAAAAAAAATATAATGCAAAACCTGTACATTTAGTGACAGAATTCCATGGATCAAATACAATCATGGAAAGAACACACCCAACAGATAATGCATGGAGATGGTGTAGATTATATGAAACAAGTCGTTAAAAATGTATTTATAGTTAATGTGTAAATAATATCTTTAGTAAGACATAAATTACTAGGCCTAAGCCAGTGTTTCAATTGCCACCCTCTTTAGATACGTTAGTCTGTAGATACCAGAATAATTAGAAAGTTATGGCCATTTAGGCTTCAAATTATGCAAAAGATTAATTTCCCATCCATTATTTTTGACTAATTCAAAAACCAGAAAACCTTAAACTAACCTCAAAAATTTGAATGGTTATTGTACGATCTTACAAGCAATGTAATCAATTTTAAGCTGTCTTTGCAAGAACAGAAAACTTAAAATGCATAACAGACGTTCTTTCCTTGAGGCTGTGTATCTCATTCAGAAGATTTATGAGATCTATAAGTTTCGTATCATTTTGAGTCAAATAAATAAAAGGTGCATAAATCTGCGCTGAGTTTCTTATTAGAGACTAGGGTGTATTGGTAAGCTTAATGCCTCTTATTTAGTTTTTTTATATTAGTTTACTTATTTAGTGAAGTAAATATTGTATTTTAATTATTTGTCAATATTAAATAGTAAAAATGAGATATTTATCAAATAAAGATGGACTAAAAATAGTTTGCAATTATTTTAAAAAAAGCAGACGAAAATCGATGTTGATCGTCAAATGTTTATTTTGAATGTTATTAATTATTGCTCAAGTAAAAAATGATAAGTAAAGTAAAAGCAAGATTGATGTTAAGGACCAGAGTCGGTATTAATGGAGCACAGGATGAGACGAAAGGCCTTTAATTGTAGTTTATTATGTTAAAAGTTTTTGTGCAAATGAAGCAACCGGGTCTTAAGAAATTATTCGGGCTGAAATTTCGAAAATTGTTTTGCGTACTAAAATTTACATTTTTGAGGTTTGAATTTCAGAAGTTTGTGAAACTATGCCAGTCGATATCTTAAATTCTAAGTTGCTCGAAGCGTTGAAATCTCAATAGTTCTGAAAACTGAAATCTTATAAATTTTGAGTAACTTTGACTTTTGAAATATCACACAACTTACTCAGCTTTGAGCACAGATATCCAAAAATTTGAGCAAGTCTTAGATATGAGTCCTATATTACGTTAGGAATGGATGTCTACAGCAGAACGGCAATGGAGAAACGACCCCTCCTTCCCTTAAAAAAAAGCTAAATTCTTTTATTCTGCTATTCTTTCGACCTTATTTTGGAAATTCCCTTTTTTGCTCTGAAGTGCAGTTGGCGTCTATGAAACTAGTTTTAAAAAGGCGTATTAGAAAATGCCTCTTTGAGTCTAAAATGTTAGTCGTGTAACCAGGTACACCAAATTATAGCTTTATTTTTGCTAGACTGTAATTTTTTTAGTTCTGCAATTACTAACACAAGTGAAGCAAAGTTTCTTTGCTTTGTTGCTAATTTTTCTTATTTATTTACAGTGTAAATAACTTTCATCCCCAAAACGATATTTAGCATGCACATTACATGCATTTATTTTGATTTTAATTGGGTTAATTCTATTTGAATCAATGGATGAAAGTAATCAATTTTTATTTTTAATCAGTGTCGCTTATTTGTATTTTCACCTTTTTTCATTAGCACCTGGTCCAAGAAAAGGTAAGGGAGGGGGCCTAAAGAACGATAAGCTATTCCACTATTGAAAACCCGGGTCTAAACAAAGTAAGGCCTACTTTGATACGTCAACAAAATAAGGCAAGCACTTTTTCTCAAAGACAGGAATTATAGGAAGTCAATTTTAAACCCTAAAATGTAAGGTTAACCTTCTCCCTTTTTGGTTTAAAAGAACAATTTTAAGAGCTCTCCGCTTTTTAAAAAACGTGCGATTATTCTGTAAAGACAGCTGCTTTCAAACGCTTAATTTTTTGTCCTAATAGCGAGGTCATCTCCACATTTTATATATGCGAAAGACAGCAATGTAAAGTGTTAGATTAACCTTAAAAGTTTGCAATGATAACAAGTATTTCAAGCAGGCCTCCATTTTTGGTCAAAGAGCTAAGGAGACTAATTGCTTTAGGCCTAAGTCTCATTTTTACCTCAACTATAAGTTAATTCTTTGGAATTTAAAGACACCACCATCCTAGAAGCCCTTTTTTTTGAGCCAGAAACAGTGATTAAAACAGTCGTTGTCTTGTTTTTGCTCCAAGACCATATCGAACCTAAGAAAATTTTAGTAAAAAATTTGCAAATGCACTTTCAACGCAAGTTACGTGGAACAGCAACTGGGGACCAAATTGCAAGGGTTGACCTTGGACACCTATCAAACACTATTTTGAAGGTCTCCATTCTTGGAATTTACCAAAACAGTTCAAGCCATTTTAGTGTCAGAGCTTCACTTTAAGGTCTGTTTTAGAAATGTCATGGCACTATTACAAAAGGCACTCAATGCCCCCCCAAAACAGAAAATTTCCCCTTTTGTAGCTAAATCTACTCCTGTGATGACTGTTTGCCTTCCAAGAAGTCAGCCCATCCCTCCCCAAAACCTTCCCAAGTGACGCTCCTGTGCCTAGTATCCTCATATTTGGGGGTTGGCATCAAAAGGGCAATTTTACTGTTATATTATAGCAATGTATAGCAAATACCTTGCTTAACAAATGAGTTCATAAACAACTTACAGACAATATTTACTCAAATTTGGTGGCATATCACAGCTAAGTGAAAGGCATGGCAAAGCGGCTTAATAACAACGCGCTTTGCATAAATTCGCAGAAAAAGGCGAAATTCCTTCACGAAAGAAAACAGCAGCATACAATCTAGTATAAAATTTTCAAAATCATACCTGGGAATCAGATAAAATCAGGCCGAAAAAGATCCAGACTTTGCAGCGAAAAGCGTTAATTACAATAAATTACACTTTGGAGCAATGGCTGGTAGTAAACATATGTATAAAACGTCCAATGTAGAGGCAGCAGTTAAGGTAGCAAAGAACAGCGGGCAGACAGTGGATTTTGAGCTTTTGGCATATCGTTTAGCAGATGCAAATAAAGAAGTAGCTTTTTTAAAAAAGGATTTAGTATCATCCGGTGCTTGTACAGTGAAGGTTATGAACAGTCAATAGCATTCGCATTACTTTTCGTGCCATCCAATTATGTCCACGCCTATCCTCTGTTTCTTAAAAAGCAATAAGAATAGTCAAGGGAATATTAACAAAGAAAAAGGTCTGTTCTTGAGCTACAGCCATTGAATTCTATTCCCATTTGGCTTGTATGCAAGATAATGTACAGAAATTCTAGGGATCTTGGTGTCTATATGAGTCTCCTCTCAAAGCACGACCTTGTCGGAAAATTCAGAGACCAGAATTCCGGGGATAAGAAAGACTTGGAGGATTTGAAATTTTAAAAACACTAGTTAACCAAAGCAACAAACAATCTAAAGC
Source organism: Catostylus mosaicus (assembly GCA_964019065.1). Classification (NCBI taxonomy): domain Eukaryota; kingdom Metazoa; phylum Cnidaria; class Scyphozoa; order Rhizostomeae; family Catostylidae; genus Catostylus; species Catostylus mosaicus. The sequence goes on along the minus strand of OZ025193.1, from coordinate 4,608,505 downwards.
TCCAACATTTCTAGCCTCATTTCATCCAAACTTCTATTATCCTGTTTGCACCCTGATTTATTTTCACTTTACAATCAGAAGTCATGTTTATCACTGTTTTTTAGGGGGTAGCATCAAAATTTCTCAGGTGACAGAGAAAACTACTTGAAGACACTACCATCATAACATGTGCAATGCCATGTACTTTATCCAATACAAATTTTGTTTTATGGTATTGCAATTTTGGTCATGTCCCAGGGTTGAAAGGGTTAAGAATGCCCTCTTTGCCACATTTAAATACGCAAGGATGCTTACAGCAATGGGGCAGTGGAGGCAATTGCACCTCCTGCCTTCAGATAAAAAGACTTAGTCTTTCATTTTCCTATTTTTATGTCCTTATTTTCATAGTCTTACTCCCCTTGTGCTGGAGTGCAGCAGGTGTCCCTGTAAAATATATGATGTAGTGAAAATCATGAAAACATAAAGAGTGTTAAAAATCTTGCATCAAATTCCATATAAATATAGCAAGTGTGTGTAATGTGTTTATAAATACATAAGCAGTAAAGATCTATTTGATGCCCAGGGCATTGGCCAATTAACTGTCCTTTAGAGAAGCAGTGTTGATTGTGTTTAGTGAATTGTTTAGACTTTGGCATTTTCAGATATGGGAATACAAATTGTGTGGCACATGAATAATGGGCATCAAATAGAGGTATTACTGCTTAAAATGCATCATTCAAATTAACAGCAAAACCATCAAGCATTAACCTTATCTAAAAATTTGTTTAAAATTTCAGTATAAGTAACTCCATCATGCTTCAAGTGAGAAACATGGGGAGAATCTTCCCATAACATTTGCATTGTTTCTATACCTTTGTTTTTGCGATATTCAATGAAATCAGAAATGTCTTTGTAAGGTGCCAAAAGGTCGCTTTTTGAGTACATAAAAAGCTGTGGTGTTGATATTGGTGAATCTCTCATGGCATCCATGAAAAGTTTGACAATTGGATTGAACCATACAACCAAAGGTGCCACAGTACCTATTGTATACCATACAACAGTCCTTGTTATAGGGTTCTTGACATTCATAGCAAAAGCATTCTGAGCTATTTTGACACTCTCTTGATTGGGCACGACTGGGCAGCTATCAAAAACATTGCCAACAACTTTAATTACATTATGATAAGGGCTCTTAACATCACAAATTTCTTGAGAAATGAAATACCACAACCCACAGCCACCATTACTAAACTGCAGAATTACAGCATCTCGTCCCTCAAACTCATCTTTAATTGTCTCAAGGATTTTATCACTAATCTTTTTGCCTCTGCTTTGAGGAAACAGCAAAACATCAGTTAACGTGGGTGTGACTGTTATAATTTCAAACCCTCTAGATTTGAATATATCGCTGTATCTATCCAAGTTTCTGTGTTTTGAACTGCCCCATCCAAGTATAACACACAGTGGCTTTGCCTGATCTTTGCCATCTTCCCACTTGTGTAATTTTATCTTTTTTGTGATGTTTTTTGTTATTGAGTGCGTATATCTGAATATGATGGATGGATGAAGTATCTGCATTCTATTTGTAAAGCTCTTTGAGGAGAACAGTGCCATTTAAAAAAATATGGCTTGTAAAGCAGCTGAAAAACAAAAAGTTAAGAAGTCAATGGAAAGCTGCTGAGAATAAAACTATTGCCTTAGTGATTCCCTATGCCCAAGTCTGTAGAATGAGGCAAGTGCATTAGTTGCCATTAATTATAGTACTCCCTTGCAATCTCCCCAAGTGCTTAGTTGCCGAGTCTGCAGAACTCGACGAAATCTCACGTGTGCAAGGAAAATTTGGGGTGCACAGCACGCACACCTGATTCTCTCCAGTGCACCACAGCTTTCCGCACGATTCCTCATGTTCATTAAGTTTTTGAAAGAATATAATTAAAGATAGTATGACACTGTATGCCAACATATATTGATCCTATACTCATACCATGGGCGTATTTAAGGCCAAATTTTTAGGGTGCACTTCAAACTGCTTCAAAATTTCTTGTGCATTCAGTTGTAACTCTCTGCACCGGGTTGGAAAATATGCCTGTTTTTGCCTACGCATAGTTGCGACTAACAACAGTTTTTCCGCTGCGACGTGCGAGCAAAGCCTATTTCGCACTGACATGCGACAAAATCTAAGGAGTTGCTAGCAAAACCAAGCCAATATTTCATGAGCTGCATGGATTAATACCCCTTTTCCTTCTTATTAGTACTACATTCAAGTTGAACCAGCCCCCCATTGTTTGCCATCACAATGTTTGTTTTAAAAAAGGCGTAAAACGCCTATATTGTATCACTTCATGTAACAAAATAAGGTGCGACAAATGGTAGGGGGCGGTGCGACACATCGACTCAAAGGAAAGTGAAGCTGCGAGCCCATGCAAGTTTTCCAGCCAGGTCTCTGCAGAACTGGTTAGTGCAAAAGAGTAAAAAACTGTAAGATTGGCCTGAATTATACTTTGTTCTCCAGGTCTATGCCCAAGACAGCCCAAAAGCCGGGTTGATCAGCTACTCTACAGTCTTGCTGTTGCATAGCGTGTTTAAGAGACACAAAAACTAAAGGGCGATAGGACATGGAATGTATCTGCCACCAGGAGGCTTGCATCACACACTTAAGGGCCGAATAAAGTGGTTCAATACGATTCATTCTTCTTGCTCCAATTTAAAATGCTGTCAGGAGATCGAGAGTTCTACTAGCTCTGTAGATAGTCGGAATTCTTACCTTCTTTGCAAATACTGGCTGAAATCTGTGTTCCGCCGTGGCCTTCTATAAGAAGTCCAAGGTTCAAATGTTGAAAGCGAGGCTAGTGCTTTTCTCTGAGATCAGTGTCTGGGAGAGGTTGGGGAGGGGGGTCGTAGGGTTTTGGAAGACAAAATCAGGGCCCTGGCTACTATTGTGTTTGTGTCCCACTAAATTATAAAACCCTTGCTTTTAACAAATAGTACATCTGCAAACGCTAAACACCAGCTTTTACTATGAAAATGCTGACGTTGAAGTTGATAACGATAATGATGATGATGATGATAATAATGATGATGATTATTATTCCTATTATTTTCTTTGGCAATTTTTTTATTTTACGCTTGTTAATTAGTTTTACTCTGTTAATTAATACTAGTTGCAAAATACCATCTGTCTCAGTGATCTTAAAATTTCGGAGGAATTTGAATTGAAAATAAGAAGTGTCTATGATTTATGTTATTTATAAAAGCAGTTTGTATTTGGGTAGCTTGGTATGTAATGATGAATGAATGAATGAATGAATGAATGAACGAATGAATGAATGAGTGAATGAATCAATGAATGAATGAATGAATGAATGGATAATGGATTGAATCATAGGCGCCGAATACGTGGGGGCTTGGGGGCTTGAGCCACCCCTGGAAACTGCTACGGGGGGGGGGGGGGGGGGGGCTGAGCCCCCTCTGAGAAATATTCAAAAATTTGCTCTTTATCGCTTTTTAGCTTAATTTCCCGAATAGGCATAGTATCTTCATCTATTTTTAATGAATAGGATACAATACATTGTTAATCAAAGAACCAAACTGCGCCTTTATAACTGATAATTTAGAGAAATTGGTATGTAATTGTTTTTCATTTCTAGTTTCAGCCCCCCCCCCTGCTAAAATCAAAAGTCGGATTGATGGATTGAATGAATGATTGAATAGAGAGTAAGCCCGGATACTTATCATCTTGTTTACATGAAAGGAATTTTCTCTTCATTTAAACAGATGTTAACTCGAAAAAAACTGCAATTCACTTCCAATAAATAAAACTCTTAGAAGTATCAAGGGTATATTCTATTATCATGAACTACTTTTAACAAGACCAAACACTCCGCGAAAAACGAAAATAAGAGAAGAGAAATTAGAAGTAGCAAGACTGAACTCAGAATTTCAAAGATACACTTTTAACTACACGGGAAAAAAGGCGCATATGACTTCAAAGATATTTTTAGTTTGAACGGGGAACTTTTGCATAGTTTGCCTTTGGCCTCCCTGGCTTCGAGAGGTCCCTGGTTCTAATTCAAACTACTTAAGACCAACTATTTACTATAAAATACATACTTATTTCAATAAAAACTAGATAAGTACAATTTCCTTCTGGTGGAAACTCCCAAGGACTTTTTATCTACAAATCTAAACATCTAGGCCGGGAAATAGCTGAACGCTTTTCTGAAATGGCAGAAAAATTAAATACACGCTCGACTCGAGGGCCTCTTGTAAATCAGCATTGCTGAAGGAGCACCCTCCTTAAATAGGTGAAATGAAATGAAAGAAATTCACTTGGGCAAATATTGCTTTTGACAGCGTTTCTAGAGGATAATCTCTGTGCCTAAGTTTTCTAAAGAAGATAAAACTATTGCTATATTCACCTTTTCTTATATTCATCCAGAAATATCATAAATTTGCAAACGGACTATGGTTGAAGAAACCCAGGCGCTTTAGCTATCTCCCTCGGAATGAGTATGAAATGTTTAGAAATGCAAGTAACAATCATATGATAGATAGCAGGTACAATGCAAAGGGGCAGGAATATGAGGAAAATACGACGAGATTTTTTCCTTCTAATTTTCAAATATATAATTGCTTTGCATTGTCCTCTCTATCTATCATTAACACGCATTGCGGAACCATTCAACCAGAATCCCATAGGCAGCCTTCTATTTTGTTTTTTACTTTACTTGTATTCCCATCTCAGTCTAGTCTCTTTTCCTCTCTATTGAAGAGCAAATGCCATTAACCTTTCTTCAAATCAACCTGCGAAAAAGATGAAATATTTGATTATCACACTCTTCTTCTTCCGACACTCCTCAGAGTACCAAAACAAATAAAACCCAGTTCTGAGTCGAAAACCAAATGAGATAAGGACAAGGGGGCCAACTGCAAACACTACCAAATGGGTGCAAAGTCAGATTTGTTGAATTTGACAGCCTCTAGAACCAAAGGGCGTGGTACCCTCTGCAACCCCCATAGCAAGTCCCCTGGATGAGACCAAACAAATGCATTTTAGCGTTGATGATCTCACAAGTGTCGGAAAAAATTAAATGTCTTTAAGTGTAATAAATAATGTTTTTTACTTTTTCTTGCATATCAACGTTTCTAAAATTGTGGTATGAATCAATTTCTGGATTTAGAGGAAATCTTAGGCTTTGAAAGAAGTAAATCTCGATTAAATTTTTGCATTCGTTATGAACAGTGACGGAAATTATAGGGGTCTTCACCCCCTCCCCCCCCCCTTCAACCAAGATCACAATCTTGTCGGAAAACTGAAGCGCCATAAATAAGTATTAATTTTCAATTTCTTTTTTACTTCCTTCTCATTCAAAAGCCTAAGTCTTTCTTCCTTAAATGGGTTATTTCTAACGGGAACTGGGAACAACGAATTGAATCTGAGAAGCTGAGTCCCTCCAAAAATTATCTTGAATTTCTGTCATTGTGCGAGCCGAATATTTCTATTCGTTTATTTCCTAATTTACTACTATTTAATTTTCATCTCCATCAAAAAATAAGTGGATAAAGAAAGTTTTTCAAGTATTTTTCTTATTTACTGCCATTTATTCATGAGTATTGGACAGTGGTGCAAACATTAAGAAGCATTGAAGAAATTCTGTAAAAAGAAACCGATGATAATACGTTAAGAGAGATGCTTAATGCATGATAATGCAAAGGGTTGTTGCTATCTTACGACCATGTTGATATGCGAATCTCGTACTTAATTTCCTAAGCGCATTCTTCTCGGAAACGTGAAAGATCGAGCACCTGAATTGTAACCCTGAATTTCTGCTACTGTTTATGAAAATGAAGAAACAAAACTTACCAAAAACTTGATAAGAAGTGCTACTAGCAAAATGGAACATATCCCACTTATTACCAATAGGGCGATGATGGCGTAAGTATCTTCTGGACCATATGGGCGTTTGTTAGAAATTGTATTCTTAGGCGCAATTGGCACGATGCTTGATGTTGTGACTATGGCAGATTTTGAAGCAGTGCTGGATGATATCACTTGACGCGGTATTGAGTTGAAAATGGCAGAGGTAAGCGGCAGTTGCGGTGATAGATTTGTCGCAAGTCTTGTATTGTTATGCACTGGTTTTGCTGAAAGAAGTGGGCTATATGTTGGCAATGGGCTGCTTGTGTTTGGTGTTGATATTTTCGTCTGTGAGATGTTCCCTAGCCGGCCCATGTTGCTAGGTAACGAGGAAGAGCTAACAATCGAAACATTATATGAGGTTTGGAGATGAATGTTTGAACTTTGATCATCACTGTGGCGTCTTGAATGTAGCGACAAACCCATGGTGCTGCTATCTGCAACAATGCCTGAAAATTTGTCGAGAGTACTTATTCATTGAGCTACAGTAATGACTAATACATGTCGCCAGTTTCAAAGAGGGTGGTAGCTTCTAAATCAACATCTACGTATCATGTATACGAATAATACGCAAAGCCCCTGCAGGGCATCACAATGATGAGAATCTGCTTATTGAGTCTGCAAAGATATGCTGTGTTACTTAGCACAGATGATCTTAAGTTTAAGAATATGAGCATATATAATGCTCTTGTAATTCTTTCCACGTTGTAGCAAATGTAGTATACATTTGTATTATCAGAGTCGAATCCTTTTGAATTTTTATCGGGTTTAAAGCAGTATAGAAATTGTATTAATAGAATAGATGAAATGACAAAGAGATTAAAGAAGAATTGCCAAAGGAATCAACATGCCGAAGGAAAAAAGTTGGAAGTCACAGCCCTGCACTGTTAACTGTACAAGACCTTTACATCGACGCAGAAATGTGGTCGATGCGGTCATACGGTCATGCGGTCATGCGTTAAAGCGACTGATCTTGTTTTCAAAATCATGATAAGTTATCTCTGAATTCGGAAGTATTAAATCGTTTGCGTAACACAGTGTTCAATGAACGACACAATTCTTCAACTGCTCAAGATAAATTTAAATTAAAATAGATGCCCACATTTATGATAGTTGCTCTTGGTTTCAGGTAATAAATGAAGAAACACATACAGCAGTGGGATAGCAAAGGAGGTTGCCTCTCTTGGCCGAAGAAAAAACGCTGAATTTTTTTAGGGCAGTTTAATCTACGCACACCTGCTACATACAGTACACGGGATACATAAGGATCAGTGCCAAAAATTCCGGGTTATACTTGGAGGGGCACGGTCTCAACAGACATAACTGTTCTTAAGAAACTGTATGTAGATTCCTCCTCTCTCCTTTCCCAGTTTTTGCATTCTTGTTTTTAGACATGGCCTTCTTAAGGATAAACGTAGAAGGCTATAAAGCAGAAGAAAGCAAATTATAATTTAAAGAAAAAAAGGCAATTTCTGGTGCTTAAGTTTAAAGACCAAATTATGATTGGGAGGCTTCAGCCCGTCACAGACTGGAAAACCATAAATACACAGTCTGTGATCTTAGAGCATTTCTTGTTCTGGGGACTCCACAGTGGCAAAATCACGTTTAGGAATCTGGTCGGTCACGTTGATGTTTTCCATAGAAATTATGACAATCACCTCCCTATTGGCTCTTCTACGAGTGGCAACTGAGTCAATAAATGCTTGCGTCACATCAAGTCTAGGTTCTGGTAACCTTCGTACCGTAACACCTATCCATTCCAGTTTGGAGGCGAACCAAAACGGCACCGTTCACCTATGCACGGGTTCTAAGCACGGACAAATTTTGAGGTATCAGGGGGTGTGAGATCCTCTCAGTAATTTCCCCGTGCGGTCCAAGCTGCTTTTTGACTGCGATAAAGTTCGTCCTGATCTGCCTCTCAGTTCAAACCTCTTCTGGTTTTACATTCCTAGAGAGAGTTGCAACATCGCACTGTAAGTGGGCAGAGTTCATCCTGGCTTAATAGATTGAGAAAATTTCATTTTTCTTTGATTTGCAATAATTGCTATTTCGCAAAATTCGGTTTCTTGTGGCACAAAGTCAGTCCTTTGGAAGCACACCCCTAAAATAGATTTGGCACTGTGTTCCTGATTCTAAGTCAACCTAGTAGTTCACATTTTTGAGATAATAAAGAAAAAATTCTGAGCGTACTGGCCTAAGTGCCGCTAACAGACATAATGTGAATTTGAGTAATGTGAACAGCTAACCAAACATTCCGGACAAAATGAAACTGTTTCCTTGCTTATTCGCTTGAATTCTCCTTTTATGCACTTTCAAAAGATTAAGTCCAAACAATGCGGACAGATTACTGACTTCATCACCAGGCAAATAAGACCAACATAATATAGGCCCTAAGAATTGCTTAGGCAAAAAGAATGCATTGGCGTTGATAATACAAGCAGAGGCCTATCTAAGATTCTCTGTAGTATGAATCAATCTAAGGAGTTTCTTGAAGTTTATTTGTGCGCGTCTAAATGTGTTTATAGTAGAATTGGGGGAACAACTTCGGCTTACAAGACTGAGATACCTGATAACATCATCTCACTGTCATATAGAAAACAACTTTATAAGCATTCTCATCAAGTAAGTGATTCTTACCATTCAAGATAAAGCAAAAAGAAGCGTGGAATATGAAAATTAACTTGTGTTCCCTTTTCATTGTAACACCGCCTTCTTTAGATATCGTGCTTGATCATAAACTGTTGTCAGGCCAATAAATAATAAAAATGCGCAATACGAAATCATAATGGGCCAGTCAATGCCCAAATAGGGAACGTGAACAATAGTTGGCGCATCTGAGCCGCGCCTACAGTGAATCATAGAGCATAGGGGCTCTTTTTTGAGGTTATTTATTTCATATAATATACTCCACTTTCTACTATACTTTCCACTCACAGCACAACACTTCAGGGACAATATCCTGGGAAAAGAAAGGCAGTTACTACTTATGGCCAGCATGAAGAGTACGCAATATTAAAAATGTAACAACACTAAGAATGATGTGATCAGTGGCGAAATTAGCTTTGAAGAGTTATTAATGCTCATTTTTTTGAAAATTTCTGTGTGATAGTATACCATTTTAAAAAAGTTGTGTGCTTTTGGTATCGTTAACAGGGCCTTAGACAACGGATATGCCCTCCTCCAGAAAGGGAGATAATGCGATTGCTTGCTTTTTGACTTGGCTTTGATTCTAAATTACATGCTTATAAAAAAATTTAATAGTGCTAAAATTAACCTCGAATAACGTAGATTAAACAAATGATAGGATTTGGGAGTAAAGGTCATGAACGAAATGAATAGCGCTCAGTTCAGTTCATTGATATATTTTGAATTCCTCTACATCAATACTCTAATACTAAACTATACAACAATTACAGTACAAAGTTAATACAATGCACAATATATAAGAACAAAGGTTAATGACACTACACTAGAGGACCTGTATGAGGGGGGAATTCTTAAGGAGGAAGTCTCCCAGTAGCAAATAGCGTGGCATTGACACAGGTAAATAATGCGTGAAGAGACGTAATTAACAGACGTAACACTGGTTGTGGTATGCATTAAAGTTTGAGAAAGACAAGGATGGGTGAATGATACAAAATGTAAACAGGCCTAAAAAGAGAGTTTACTACAACACCGTCTGCATCTGCTAAATTCATCGTTGTAATTGCATGATATTAACTTCATAAACAATTTTCAAGAAACGGAAATCTTTACATTTGTTCTGAAAGGTAGCTCATGAAGTTCCCCCCCCCTCTCCCTATGTAACAGGACAATATTCAGCCTCGTTTACTTTAGTCGTAATTATGTTAATTCATCCTTTGTTCGTAAAACTATATAAATGATCTGTACATGTAAATAGTAGTTGGTTTTTGTCAAGTAGAGATATCAGTGTCAGTGTTATGGTAAATAACCTCAAAAGCAACCGGGGCGGAACACATCGAATACAAATTGTCAGTCCTGCTTTTTGAAATGAGCATGACAAAAAGCTTGTCGTTGCTGATGTAAAGGGCGTTTCGGCCAATAAGATCACTTCATTAGACTCAAGTTATGATTATGATTACGACTGCGGTTCCGATTATGGCATGACTGCAACTTGAAAATCAAATCTGAACGCCCGTTCTATTGTTAGGAATGACAACCAGGGGCGGACTGGCACTCTTTCTCTTGGCTGGCGCTATGGCGTAGCAAGGGCCCGTAGGGCGTGGCCATGCTGCATTTGGGTGTAACCACTTTGAAAACAAAAAGCTCAATGCTATTGTAATAGGTGATATGAAGTTTCAATTAATCAATCCGCTCGTTAAAGAGGAATCATTGCAAAATTAACCTTGTTTATGGCTTGAATCGGTTGACAAGATCTAGTCGGAAACGAAATCCCATCTTTCAGAAGTAGGCGCCTTCGCAGGTCCGTTATCGTTCATCGTCCTGCTTGCATGGGCGAGTGCGGTAGCGGGCTCGGAAAAACCTCCTTCTGATGGGCGGGATTTCGAGTCGACCCAAGACATAGCGTTTGTCTATTCAAGTTCACCCAGTTGCGAATGATTCATCATAACTGCATAATGATGTATAGATTTTATCTACATTCCTACAATTCTCGTCTCTTTAAGAGTCAGTAAATTAAAATATTCAATCTACTGGATCATCTCTCACAGGAAATGTGTGACAACGTGTGACAGAGGCGGAATGAGTTGTTTTTCTGTATTACAAAATGGGCCTGGTCGCAAAATGGGCGTGGTCATCCAAGGGACTGGCCGTAAAAGGGTGCGGTTGAAAAATGAGAAAAGGAGGGATACGCCCCTTATTCTCGAATAATCCACTGACCTTGGATTGTTGAACCCATGGTATGCAGCGCTTGCAAAGGATTCACCGTTTTTAACAAGGAAATTATCTTATTTCTTCTTCTTGCGCTTAAAATATTAAACTTCGTTTTTCTCTCCCATAGTAATAATAATAATTTCATCTAATATTGTCACATACTCAATGTCCTTAAGGGATTTTGTGGTGCCAATGGAAAATATGGCATCATAAAATTTGAAAACTGCCAACGCCCTTCTCGGAGAATCACTTGTCCAATTTTTTCTAGGACATTTTCGTTGCTTGCTAAATTGGAGATCTTTAAAAGGGCATATTAGTCATTTCCAAGGAGCTTATCAATTTCTTTGAAGCGTCGTGGCTCAAGTGCAGCTAGATTTTGATAAAGCCTTTGTTTTTAGCAAATCTTCTGACTTCATCTCTGGGCAAATTTCTGAAATTGCCGTGTCCACCCCGGTTTTCCCAGAGGCCAATTGTCCAATTCTCGTAAATCCATCGAGGAAAGTTTTAACCACATCAACTAGTGTCTATTATATGCGTTGATTCAAAAACGTGTAATTTGATATCAGAGAGTGCCAGCTTTATCAATCCCTTCTTTCTTGTTTCTGTGACAGAAGATGTAGTATGTATGTGGTACGGTTGAAGACATTTGAAAGCTTAAAGTCAATTAGTTTTGGTGATTATTGTCAATTGATAAAGCTTGGCACATTTCAAGGAAGGAGAATCAAGACTGACCGAAGATATCTAGAGAACCGACAGAATGGTTTACAAAATCTGTTGTTCTGTATCACTGTTTGAGATTGGAGTGAAGAGTATTTGTCGCTCTTGCGTTTAGCGTCTAGATTCGTCTGAAATCCAACCGTAAGTTCGACATAGTAAGAGGAAGAGATGCTCATTGGCAATGACAAGGAGAAAATCAGTGTGATAAATTGGTGCAAGAAAGCCTGAAATATCTCCATAGACAAATTAGTTAGGAAATGCTTTGAAATATTCTGCGAGGATTTTTAATGCTGAGTCATGGTTTGCACTTTGCCGCCACATGGAGTAGATTCAATTGAATAGAGTTTTCTTGGAAGATCCTTTTCTTTTTCTCTGATTCAGATTCATGCTTGTACGAAATTGTTTTTGACCTTGTTGGCGTATGGTTACACATTTGTGCTAAAAAAATTTTACCGTTGAAAGGCCCGGTTTTTAAAAATTTAAGAGGGCCCGGGTGGCGATCGCCACCTAGCCACCCTGGCCAGTCCGCCCCTGCTTGCAACACACAGAATGTCCATCTGCAGAAATTTAGCGAAGGTTTTGCAGGAAACGAGTGGTGAGTGCAAGCCCTATGCAGCTATACCGATAGCAGTGACGGAGCCATGTGGGGAATGGGTCCGGACCCCCCACTTTTCTAAAAGTTGGTTCCTGAGATTCCCCCAAAAATGAAAAAAAAATTAGTCTCTCAGGAGGGGTGCGCCAGATCTAGCGCTTTCTCATGTAATTAAGCGATCTAATGAATGTTCGAAACGAAAATATATTCTAAATTTAGCTCTAAGGGCGTTTTCTGCTTTTTCCGAGGGTTAAAAGGGCGTTGTTATGCAAAATTTTTTCTCCACCACGCCCCTGACACCCTCAGTTTTCTAGGTCTGGCTCCACCGCTGACCGATAGTAATACAAAACAAAGTCATTTTGATTAAAAGTCCTGGTAATATATAAAAAAGTTTTAAAAGGAAATCTGGGTGAAAGATATATTTCCTGAAATTTCATCAAAGAATTCCATATTAAAAAAAATTTCAGCCTCAAAACTCCTTGGTCATGCTTGGCATTACAAGCAGAAATCTCGAGTTTTGCCACTGGATGTGATATCTTATGGATACTATACTATCAGATTCGACTTGACCAGACTGGACTAGACTAGACTAGACTAGATTCTGCCCCACATCAGATGAAAATGAGAAGGGTTGCGATAAATTTTAGAGCACGACTCACATGCATTTTCGAATCTCTTTGGGGCGCTGAAAAGCAGCGGTAGACTTGAAACTTCTTCAAAAAGGGCCCCTTTTTGATGAAAACAGGCCCCTTAGATATCACTTTCCACATTCGGAGAAAATGAAGAAGACATTCTTGCTGTGGTGAATTTGAATTTATTCCCACAAATATACTTTGATAAACAATTTAGGCCAGCAGATCTGATCAGCAAGAAACACCACACAGGCAACCCCCCCCCTTCTCGCCCTCTCCTGCTGTGTTTACTGAAACATTAATTTAAGCAAAAACAATTATTCTCCACATTGCAAGGGAATGAAATTGGAAAGGTAATCGAGAAACAGGTTTGGACAACAAAGTTACATCTAAAATGCGGAGTAAATATAAGATTAGTTTGTCATTATTTTGACCTACTATGGTATATTGGAAACCAATCAAGAAGCGCAGTGACTCACACAACCACGCCCTAACCTCAAGCCACACCAAAAAGAGACCAACAAAGTTCTCCATGGCCGGTGAGCAATTCTATGCCAGTCAGCCACTGCTGAAAAGAGAGAATCTTATTACAGAGAACGGCTATACAACAAATTAAAAAAATGTCATTAATTTATTCTTCTTCCTACGATGAATTTGTATGCTCGAATTTGTAAGTTAGAAAGCAAGCTCGAAAGAAGACTGAAAATATCGAAAGAAGGACTTAAGTTCAGTTGTGCATTAAAACAATTCATCATAGCTGTTATTTTTAGGAATGGAAAGTATCATTTTAACAAAACATAGCATCATACTTTCTTAATTCTTATTTCTTAGTTGTTACGAAACTCAGTACGGAACTTCTCACTTTTTTGAGGAGCCGAGCACTACGTTTTTATAAACCAATTTCTAATGAAAAGGATGCTGTGAATATACCTTGGTTTGGGCTTATCAGATTCTGTCTACCAGTGTATTTGGCTTCAGTCTCATTTTTTATTTTTATGTATAATTTTAGCCTTAATGAAATATTCTGTTATAGTTACCTCTCTGTTGTTTTGTTGGGAATAACATGAGAGAATATTTACATGAAAGAACATAAGTGGCTTTTGGAAAGAACGTGGGAAAAATTTGATTGGGTGGTGAGTCAAATTTCTTTACAACAACGGACTTAATTCTAAGCTGGATCCATCCTTTTTTACTAAAGTGATGCCCCGCAGGGGCTTTACTGATTATTCCTATAGATTTAGATGTAGTGGAATTCGCTCCAAGTAGCTTGATTAGGATCTCTTACAGTTGCCGCTGAACCGCAATACCGTAATAAATACTCTATGTCAGGAAACATCACAATATCCAAAAGTATCAAAATCTTATAACGGGAATTGGAAATAATGAAAACTTGTTCCTGCCAGGAATGGAGGAAGGAAAGGGGTGGTATAATCGAAAAATTTATAATTTTGGCCTTTTAATGAAAAATTCAATTTTTAGGAGTTTAAAGTATGGTTATTTATTGTTGATAATGTGTAATAACGTTAGGTTTGGCGGATTTCGGCAGTCAAGGAAATTTGTAACTCAAGTTTGATCTGATTTTTCGGCCATCTGATGCTCTACGTTACTCCTGCTAAATGTCCTAGGAAGGGCCCTGAATAAGTTCAACACAGAGAGAGGGCAGTTGGGAGGGGGGGGGGGCAATATCAAGCCTGCACAAGATCTTATGTTTGTTTAGTTTAAGCTAAGTTTTTTTAACAGTTAAACGCAATACACTGTTTTTTTTATAAGAACCAGATTATTTTTGCCGACGCTCGATGTTCTTAAATTTTTGCATAATTTGAGGCTCGAATTTTCTTAAAAGTTTTCTTATTTTAGGAGCGATTTTTTTCCTAAAATTAATTGGTAACTACATGCAGTACACTTATGCGTTAGAGGTAGCAGGTTATCAATTCGTAAAACCAGCCGAACAGAATAATTTGATTCGCTTTTAGTCATTCGCAATTGATTTTACGCTGCGGTTTTGAGTCTCATAGAGTCATTTACTAAAGGGAATGATACAAGAAACTGAAACTTTCTTAGAACTTTTATAAAAAGAATGCACTTCTTCACCACACTCACTTTTTAGCATTCTAACTTCTCAGATTCTTTGAAGAAGGAAAGTTTTGACAAAAATTGGGTCTTGCATGCCTTGCTCAATCCAGCGAGCAAGAAAGTCTTCAATACGACTTCTTTTTAAACAAACCAAAGCTAACTCCTGCAATCAAACATAGTTGTATAGACAAATTTGCTATCTCTGTAGTCGAGTTTCATGCTACTTTGTTATGAATAGGCTTTTTTATAAATACATACCGACTTTACGTTTATAATGAGAGTAACATCCTTCTGAAATAAGACTCTAAAAACTCCTCATATCAACCTGGAAAAAAGATAGTCGGAGTAATTCAAAATTGGAGTCATAATAATCGTCATTTTAGTGATTGTCATCGCGCCGTCATCATTTTCGACGTTGTTAGTGTCGGCCGTCGTCGTTATTGTCGGTCGCCACGAACGTCAAATAGTCATCATCCTCATCATTTTCGTCATCTTCATGGTCACTATTATCGTTGATGTCTTGGTCAACGTGTTATGACACAATTATTAATAAAAACCAGGCTGAAAAACTAGGTTTTCTCAGAACTAGGATTTTCTAC